>OW052241.1:20432500-21777500 GCA_932526585.2 Philonthus cognatus
CAAAACATTCAGCAAAATTATTAGATTAGTTAATTATATAATTCTCAAAATTCGATAAATGTTCAGATTCTTTAGAATCAGTTAAATATCTCAACTCAATTTTATATACAGTATGCTCGTTTAAATTATGATTTAGAGTAGGCGGCTTTTTTTGTTGTGTTGCCCAAACTGCTAATTAAATGATGGCATCAGGCTTGTTAAAAAAACGTTATTTTCATTTTAATTAAAACAAACCGTTTTTTGTCAACGTGTTTTTATCATTAAAACAGCGTTTAAAACATTAACAATAAAAAAACATGTTTAAAACATGTTTAAAACACGTTTGAAACGTGTTTAAAACAGAACATACAGGGCATTTTTCTTTTGAGTATACATATAACGATAATTACAGCGTTTTTAAAGTTTGCGGGAATTCGTTGTTTCAAAGCGGTTAATTTGAGGCTTTTAACGAGTGTTTTCCACTCCCAGACAAAGCATGAAGTAAAATTTCGAGTTTAGAAAAGCCTAAGAATTTGGATTGGCCGCGTAGCGAAGCGGAGCGGCCAATCCAAATTAGGCTTTTCTAAACTCGAAATTTTACTTCATGCGCCACGCTTAAAAACACTGATTTACAGTGAAGTTAAAAAAATACTCACATACAACAAAAATTATATACCAAATTCTATAAATGTGTTTCTGGACTTATTTTTTTTTAAATATAGATGATACTAATGTTACATTGTCAGATAATTTTCTGTCTAATATAAGTGCACATCACCCGGCATATAACATTACAGTACCTACACTGCCAATTAATAAAATAAAAACTGAAAAGAAAATATATCTGTACAATGCAACTAATTTTGATGCATTGAATATGTTCTACAATTCTAAGTTTAATTCCGCTGAATGGAACTCTGATTTACTTAATTCTGAGATTGATAAGAAAACCGAATATTTTTATGATGTAATCAACGACGGAATTGAATGTTATGTCCCTTATAAAGTAGTCAGTATAAAGAGTGATGCCTATCCAGAATGGATGACAAATGAACTTAAATCTCTCATTCATAAGAAGAAAACTGCTCATTATAACTACAACAAATCTGGAAAACATGAAAGATTACTTAATTTTTGAATCACTTCGTAGCCAGTCTAATACACTATCCGATAAGTTGTATAATGAATATATACTGTCTTTCAAAAAAATCAGAACACAAAGTATTTATTGGACGATTTTAATAAAATTTACAGAATTTGATCATGTAAATAAACTGCATCGATGATCAAAAAATCAATTGTTTTGGTTACTATTTAATGGTATTTTTCCTTGATTTCACCATTATGAAGAGCTGCTGATTTTTTAATGTAATTGCTTCTAATATCCAAGTAGCCTATGAGTAGTTTGACGTTTCAGTTTGTAAAACATAAAGAGATGCCCCGTGTTCGTCAGCGTGCACAATATCATCTTCTAAGTGAATTTGAAAGGGGTCGCATTATTGGAATGCGAGAAGCGGGTTTTTCGGTTCGTGCTATTGCTGAAAGGGTAGGCCGTAGTGTATCGGTGATCGTACGCTGCTGGTCTAGATGGTTCGAAGCTGGGGAGAATCGACGTAGACTTGGATCAGGACGTCCAAGAAGCACCACTGAGCGTGAAGATCGAGCTCTTCGTCTTACAACTTTAAGGGACAGATTTACAACGTCGCGGGCATTGGGAAATGACTGGTTGGCTCTAAATGGCCAAAGAGTATCCATGGCTACTGTTTACAGAAGAATCCGCAGTTTTGGTATAAGATCCTACCGTCCACAATTGTGTCTACCTCTTACTCCGCAGCATCGCAGAGCAAGACTTGATTGGTGCAGGGAAAGACAACATTGGACCCATGAATGGAATAACATTATCTTCAGCGATGAGTCTCGGTTCTGTTTATGGGCTCATGATGGTCGCAGAAGAGTGAGACGTCGACGCGGTGAACGCAGAATTTTACAATTTGCTGTTGAAAGACATCATACGGCTCTTACACAGGGAGTTATGGTTTGGGGGGCGATAGCATATGGTAGTCGGTCTCCTCTAGTTTTTTTAGAAGCAAGTCTTAACGCGATTCGGTATATTGACAACATTTTACGGCCAGTGTTAGTGCCCTATGTAAATGGCTTGCAGAACCCCATTTTTCAGCAAGATAATGCTCGACCCCACACAGCGGCCATTACAAGACAGATTTTTGATAGTGCCGAAATCAATTTGTTATCTTGGCCATCTCGTTCTCCAGATCTATCGCCAATAGAACATGTTTGGGATATGATAGGTGTTAGAATAAGTAACTTACAGCGCCCCGCTAACACTGTAATGGAACTTAGAGGTCAAATTATCGAAGTTTGGAATGAAATACCCCAAGTCGATATTGACAGCCTGATTTCTAGCATGCCTCGACGTGTTAATGAGTGTTTGGGAAATCGTGGAGGCCCAACACATTATTACTTTTTATTCATTTGTTTTTTTGTTTTTCAAGTTGATTTTTTGATCATCGATACAGTTGGTTTACATGATCAAATTGTGTAAATTTTATTAAAATCGTGCAATAAATACTTGGTGTTCTGATTTTTTTGAAAGGCAGTATATAGTTATACGCCGACCCGAAATACTTCTGGAATCATGTCAGAAAGGTCCGAAAGAGTGATGGTATACCTGCTTTGATGGAGTATGATTCAAGTAATGGTACTGATGGAAATGAAATTTCAAACTTATTTGGGAAGTATTTTGCTTCCGTATACTCTGGAGAATGTAGCAATATTAATAGTACAGAACCAATGATGGGTAATATAGTTAACGATACAAAATTGGAAACATCTAAATCTGAAGTATTTAATAAAATAACTCATCTGCGTCCATGCAAGACAATAGGATATGATGGAATTTGTAATTATCTATTGATTAACTGTGTATATTCATTATGTGGTCCCATGTATGAATTATTTTATAACTTCCTGCGATCTGGAGATTTTCCAGTACGCTGAAAAACAAGCTATATCTATCCAATCTATAAATCAGGCGAACATCACCTGGTTAAAAACTATAGAGCAGTTTTTTTACAATCTACCATCCCGAAAATGCTGGATAACATTGTATCAAAACAAATCTCTTGGATGACTAAGTCTGCTATGTCATCGAAACGGCATGGTTTCGTACCTAAACGGTCTACAGTATCGAATCTACTATGCTATACACAATTCATTAACGATGCCTTAGATAGTAATATACAGGTTGATTCAATATATTTATATTTCTCCAAGGCATTTGATAGAGTCAACCACGCTGTACTCATAAATAAAATCACTTCCCTTGGATTTGACAACTTAACTATTCGTTGGTTAACCTCGTTCCTGACAAATAGGACACAGATAGTGAAAATTAATAACTTTGTATCAAATCCGATAGCCGTAACATCTGGGGTGCCACAAGGAAGTCACTGTGGTCCTATTTTGTTTTCACTGTTTATTAATGACATCGATGATTATATAGTAAATAGCATGCACTTGTTGTATGCTGATGATATAAAGATATTTAAAAACATTCGCTCAATTGAAGATTGTATTCTATTGCAGGATGATCTGATGAGATTATATAAATGGTGTGAAGTGAATAAACTATATCTAAATACCGAGAAGTGTAATGTATTAACATTCACTTGTAAACATAACATCGTCGATTTTACTTACATAGTTGGGGATCATGTCATTTCAAAAACATCTGAACTGAAAGACCTGGGGGTGATGTTTGACACAAGAATGAATTTTAATTCGCACATTGCATCTATTTGTTCTAAATCGTTAAGAACCTGGGGCTTTGTTTGGAGATTTTGCAAACAATTAGATGCTACTTGTTTAAGTCGTTTGTATTCTGCCCTTATACTACCGAACTTGGAATATGCGTCAGTGATTTGGACACCACACACGCAATGTAATATTAACCAATTAGAAGCGGTCCAAAAGAAATTTCTGCGTATACTCCAATTCAAGCTAGGTCTTGTTCATGAGCAGGGAAAATATGATGATGTAATGGAGAAATTCAAATTGAAGCAGCTTGCTGAGCGGCGTCATATCATTGATCTATGTACTCTTCAGAAATTGCTGAATGGACTGATTGATTGCCCTGAACTCCTTTCACAATTGGATTTTCAAATATTATCGAGCACGCGTCGATATAGAACAATGCCTCTTTTCCGATTGAAGACTTTCGGATCAAACTACACCTATAACAACCCTATAATTAGGATGATGAGATCGGCAAATAGATTTAATTCACAGCCATGGTTTAATTTGTTTGAGTTGTCACATAAGCACTTTAAACATAACTTGTATAAATTTATATAATTGTTAATTCAATATTTTAGTGTATAATGTATAATTTTAGTGTATAATCTAGTTGTTTTTTTTTTATTTTTTTTATTTTGGGTTTTACGTCATCTATTTCCGCTGCTAAGGCCAATCATGACGCCGGAGATTAGGTCTACAGCTATCCGGGAATTTTGACGAACCCGGTGGGAGTTCCAACCCACCGGTAGGGATCTTTAATGTGCACGCAACATCCAGGCAGTACACGGGTCCTACATGCATTTAATGTCATATCCGAGAAGACGGAGTGTTTGGCATTTTTATCCTAACCTATATAAATGCAGATAACTTGTTAGGCCGGTATTTGAACCCCGGTCCGTGGCGTGGCAGTACAACACTCTAACCACTACACCACCAAGCTGCCCTATAATCTAGTTATTCTAATTAAGTTTGCAATATTTTATTGTATGTTAAGTATTTGTTATGTATGTATTTTATGTAATAGGGGTTTCCCGTTTAAATAAATAAATGAAAATGAAAAATTATAGGCAACCTAATATACGTTAGAGTTATTGGGTTGCTTATAATCACTGTTTTTAAACAATTTGTTCAGCGCTGAATTTTACTTACGTTTTATTCACATCTACATATTAGATTGCTAAAGCCGTATATTTTAAAGTTTATAATATTTCAGTGTTTTATACGTGTGGCGCATGAAGTAAAATTTCGAGTTTAGAAAAGCCTAATTTGGATTGGCCGCTCCGCTTCGCTACGCGGCCAATCCAAATTTTCAGGCTTTTCTAAACTCGAAATTTTACTTCATGCTTAGTCTGGGAGTGGAAAACACTCGTTTAAAGATTCAAATTGAAAATCTTTTAAAAAACTAACGAATGTCTTATAATTTACAATGTATGCATACGTATACCTGAAAGAAAAATTCCCTGTATTTAAAAATCACATTAATGCACACACAATTGTAATATTTTATTGTAATTAAATGTTAAGTTTATTAAAGTAATTTGTAATATCTTCAACAATTTAGTTAAAATTTAAAAATGTAAGCAAAAAGATCTTATTGAAGTAGTATAAAATATAATTTAGCAAATTTAAGATGATAAAAAAACGTTATAAGCAAATTTGAGATTCAAAACATGTTTAAAACAAAACCGCTTAAAACACGACGGTTGCTTTTAAACATATTTAAAACACTGTTTTAAAACAAAGTATTTACACGTAACAACCTTGGATGGAATGAATTTAAGGTTATGGTAAACTATGTGTTAACAGTCAGTAGCGCCAATCTAATTTAAAATTCAAAGCCTACTCTAAATCACGTTTTAAACGATCGCACGATATTTACCATAAAATAAACTTGAAGAAATTTTAAGTTTTAGCGTCTCTCATTTTTTAACGTAAATCAAAAACATTTTTTCGCTTTCTTGCTGTCATATATCTAAAATATATGTAAATCGTACGAAAAGGTGAATACCGTAAATAAATATGTGGTTAAAAAAAGACTGAAGAGTAAAATGTTTGTACGTTTCATTTAATTTTATTAAAAACTATGTTTGTTCTAAACAATTTAATTCAATTCAATTTATTTATTTATTTTCATGAGTAAGTTAAGTTTAGTTTAGCCAAAATAGTTATACAAAAATATAGCAAATAATAGTAAAGATACAGTAAGCCCACTGAGCAAATCCATTTAAGTAATGTTTCATCAACATTAAATCAACGTTCAATGTTTGCTGCAATGTTGATATAACGTTATTTGTTTGTTTCTTGCTCAGTGGGAGTAGACATTTTCTCGAATATCTTCAAACAAATAACGTTATATCAACATTGTAGCAACATTAATCGTTGTTTTAATGTTGATGAAACATTAATTAAATGAGTTTGCTCAGTGGGTCAATTTAAGAAAGACAGAAAAACATAGAAAAATTCCACTCGATTTTTAGTATTTAAATTATAGACATAAAATTCAAACTCTAAATGTTATCAATTTTCTGAAGTAACTGTTTAAGGATTTCACAGAAAGATTCAAAACATGTTTAAAACAAAGCCGTTTAAAACTAGACGGCTGTTTTTAAACATGTTTAAAACACTGTTTTACAACAAAGTATTTACACGTAACAACCTTGGATGGAATAAATTTGAGGTTATGGTAAACTATGTGTTAACAGTCATTAGCGCCAATCTAATTTAAAATTCAAAGCCTACTCTAAATCACGTTTTAAACGATCGCACGGTATCTACCGTAAAATAAACTCAAAGAAATTTTAAGTCTTTGTGTCTCTCATTTTTATCGTAAATCAAAAACATGTTTTCGCTATCTTGCTGTCATATATCTAAAATATATGTAAATTGTACGAAAATGTGAATACCGTAAATAAATATATGGTTAAAAAAAAGACTGAAGAGCAAAATGTTTGTACGTTTTATTTAATTTTATTAAAAATTATGTTTGTGCTAAACAATGTAATTCAATTCAATTTATTTATTTATTTTCATGAGTAAGTTAAGTTTAGTTTAGCCAAAATAGTTATACATAAATATAGCAAATAATAGTAAAGAAACAGTAAGCCCACTGAACAAATCCATTTAAGTGATGTTTCATCAACATTAAAACAAAGTGTAATGTTGCTGGTTGATATAACGTTATTTGTTTGTTTTTTGCTCAGTGGGAGTAGACATTTTCTCGAATATCTTCAAACAAATAACGTTATATCAACATTGTAGCAACATTAAACGTTGTTTTAATGTTGATGAAACATTACTTCAATGTGTTTGCTCAGTGGGTCAATTCAAGAAAGACAGAAAAACATAAAAAATTCCACTCGATTTTTAGTATTTAAATTATAGACATAAAATTCAAACTCTAAATGTTATCAATTTTCTGAAGTACAGTTACTTCAGAAAATTGATTGATTGATTGTTGATTGATAATTGATAATTGATTAAGGATTTCACAGAACGGGGCGCCAAATATGTCCCAAAATATCCTTCCGGGCCCGCTCATTGCGTAACAAAATTATTGCTATATTTGAACGGTATACTATAATTAGGGCATAGTCCACACAAATTGTTAATTAAAAAAAGTTAATAGACTTTCATTGCCTAATTCGCACACGCAAAAACCAGTTCATGAATATTAAACGCAATAAAAGTGAAAGAAATGCAATGTTATTTTGGAAATATTTGGCAAAAGTAATGTATTGCACACAGCATATAGAAAGTATTCACCTTTATTAATAAATCATTAGTGTTAACTTATTTTCAATTAATGCACTTTACCTTTTACAAAAGACCATGGAATAATATTGGCGATTGCATAGTAGATTTTTTACTAATTATTTGTTACAAATAAGTTGTAATTATGGCAATATAATTAAAGTAATTATCATTAAAATGATTAATTTAATTTGTTGTAATATTAATATTATTAAATCATTAAAAACAAAAACGTAATTAGTCATACGTATATTTATACTTACTTTAAGCTTTTAAGCTTGTATTAGACGACACTATTTTCTATCATGGTGTAATACACAGAATATGACCAAACGCAAATCTTGTACAGTTTAATCGAAATAAGACATGTTCTACTTGGTACACCACCATAAAATATAGTATACTATTTTCTTGTACAAGTAAATAGTGTCATCTAATACAAGCTTTACTCTATAATAAGTGTTTCTACTATATTGAAATATTTTGAATTTAAAGGAAGACTTAAATAAATATAACACGATCGTAACAAATTAATGCATTACAGAATAAATGGCAGTCTAACAGATACTATTTTATTTCGTCCAACCGTATTTATAATTTTTAAGTAAAATTAAGGTGTCACATATGTTTATATCAAGTTCATTAGAAAATAAAAATGTCTTTAGTTTCAAATCCGAGGCTAATAAGAGAGCCATTTGCAGGATTATGCGACGAAAATGAAAATTAGTTTTATGGTTCATAACTTATTATGGAAAAATGAACAAGTATATTTATATAATTCAATCACAACATTTATCACAAAATGTGTCATTAGACTTTTTTTTATTTAAACATTTCGAAGTGCTTTTCATATGCTATTTAATTATATGACAAAATAATATTGCTAATATTTAACATTTTTCTAATTATTTTAGATACTTAAGCATTTTTTTGGGTTTATTATATTAAAATTTCAACAATGTAGTATAAATATTTAATTGATGAGGCGGATACATGATGAAACTCCATAATACTATTTGAAATAAAACAACGCAGTTGGGAGGGTTTCACTTTAATTGTTGAACACTGCAACATGTTTCACCACACAGTGGCTTCATCAGGCAGATGAAATAATGATTTTACAAAGTACAGGTAAAAGCTTATATACTAATGCAATTAAGTTAATAGAAGGGGGGGGGGGGGTAATGAGGTAATTAGGCTGAAACTAATACAAACAATTTTGAGCGACTAAATATTGATTAGGGGTGAATAGTTTACTTCTATTTGGTCATTTAATAGAATACCTTTTTTGTTATATTTATTAATTTCTAATTCTGATTTTGAAAATTGGTGGGATATACTAATTTCAGGGCTTGTTGTTTTTGTTTTTTATAAAAAACAAAAACAACAAGCCCTGAAATTAGTATATCCCACCAATTTTCAAAATCAGAATAATAAATATTGCTCATTAACATTTAACGGCCCCCCTTCGATTGCCATCAGCAAAAATCTCAAATCCTTAAACCTAACTCCTTCGTTTAGAACGGTCAATTCACTTAATAAATTCATTAATAATTCTAAAGACAAATCTGATAAAACTACGAACTCTGGCGTGTATTTGCTAGAGTGTGGAGATTGCCCTAAGGTATACGTTGGACAAACTGGACGTAGCTTCCCAGATCGCATTTCAGAACATCAAAAATGCTTTCAATTTAAGAAAACCTCCTCAACCTACGCCAATCATTTAATCTAATACCAACATAACTTTAACCCTAAATTCAAAATTTTGCACGAATGTAACAAAAGTCGAAAATTAAACTTATTAGAAGAATTAGAAATTAATAAATATAACAAAAAAGGTATTCTATTAAATGACCAAATAGAAGTAAACAATTCACCCCTAATCAATATTTAGTCGCTCAAAATTGTTTGTATTAGTTTCAGCCTAATTACCTCATTAACCCCCCCCCCCCCTTCTATTAACTTAATTGCATTAGTATATAAGCTTTTACCTGTACTTTGTAAAATATCATTATTTCATCTGCCTGATGAAGCCACTGTGTGGTGAAACATGTTGCAGTGTTCAACAATAAAAGTGAAACCCTCCCAACTGCGTTGTTTTATTTCAAATGTAGTATAAATATTGTGTATTGTATTAGACCACACTAATTTCTTGTACAAGAAAATTTTCTATCATAGTATACCAAATAGAACATATCCTATTTCCATTATACAAAACTGTACGAGATTTTCGTTTGGTCATATTTTGTGTATTACACCATAATAGAAAATAGTATACCATTTTCTTGTAAATTGAATGTTCCTACTACATGTAAAGTTATTTAAATTAAAAAACACTTGGTATTGTTTAACAAATGAATATAAAATATATTTTAATATGTTTCACCAAGTGCCAGATGAGAAATAAATTTAAGAAATTATTAGTTCCTGCTATATTGAAATATTTTGAATTTAAAGAAAGACTTAAATAAAAAAATACGATCATGACAAATTAATGCATTACAAACGAAATGGCAGACTAACAGATACATACATTTTTAAAATAATGATCATACACATTCATAAGCGTAAAATTAATGTTAAAAATTGAATTGAAATAAACATTTTTAATACATTTAACAAAATAAAATTGTAATTCATTACAGACGAATATTATTATTTTATATACAGACAAACAGATACACAAATTATTAAAATAATCAAAATACACATTTATTTGCGTTAATTTAACAAAAATCGAATTTACATAATTTACAAAAATATATAAATACAGAAAAATGGCAATTGCATGTCTGTAACAATCCAACTGCAACCTCAAAAAATGGTGATGTGTCCATCATAGTACTTTCCCCCGTAAATTGCGCATTAAATCACTTTTTAAAGTTTGTAAAGAGGCTAATGAATCACCCTGTAGAAAATTGTGTTTGAAAGTTCCCGAAAAACGTTCTTCTTTTTATAACATATTACGAAGTGGTCCTCAATAACTAGATAAAACACACAACTTTTGAAATATCTCAAAAACTAAGAGTGCTATGACAAAAAGTAAGTGAACAATACATCTTCATTTTGTTATTATCTACAACTTTTATTTGAAAGAATTTTTTGTTTGATGAACATTTATTGAAAAAATCTGAAAAAACTGAAAAACGCTGAGAGTAAAGTACCACTTCCGGTTTTCCGATTTTCACCAAAAGCTTTTCAGTTCTTCCGATTGTAACAAAAAGCTTAAGTTTCAAGTTTCATCTCGATATCTTTAGCGGTTTTTGCGGTACAGCGCACACAGACACACACACAGACAGACAGACATTTTTCAAAAATGGTCTTATTCGACTCAGGGGACCTCAAAACGGATATTTCCGCTAAAATTTTTGATTCAAAAATTTTCACGAAAACAATACTTTCCCTTTGTATTACATACGGGGGAAAGTAAAAAGTAAACAATGTTTCAAAAAATTATTCTAACTTCTTTTGCCTTGTGGCTGATTGTAGCAAACCAGAATAGTAAGTATTTTTTTGTACTTTCTACCTATGTAATATCGTATGTTCAATAAAAAAAAACCTCTAGAGTGCCATGATTTAATCATTTTTTTAAATTTAAGTTGGCTACACGCTTTAGAAGTTGTCATACGAGTTTTATACTCAAACATAATAATTATAATGTATAATTTCAGAGTTGCCAACCTACAATATATTCCATGGCACTCTAGAGATTTTATTTTATTGAACATACTATAAAAAGGGAATGTATTGTTTTCGGAATATTTTAAATCACTTTTTTTGCAAAAATATTATTTATATCAAATATATGACAACCTCTTAGGACCTCAACCTAAGAGGTTGTCATATATTTGATATAAATAACTCCGCAATTAAAACACATTTTAATTAGAGTGAAGTTGGATCACATGCAAATGCTTTGTTGTCACGTTTATTTTTATCAATAAATTCAAAACTAACGAATAACATCAGATTCTGTTCTTATAGTACAAAATGTTACTATTGTGTTTGTACAGGTCTAGTCGAAATTTCCTGCCATAAACTATAATGACTTTAACACCAATTTTATTCATAAATCTGCATATCTCTAACGGGAAAAGTAGTCTAATGGACACATCACCATTTTTTGTTTAACAAACACGCTAAACATTTTAAGTTTTCTTGTGAATAATAATGTAAAAATTGCAACAAAACAATGTTTTACAAAAAAATAAAGACCACCAAAAAATACTTTGGGAAATATTTGTGAAGTTTAGAAATAAATTGATAAATGCAAGTTTTAATTTTTGTTGAAACTTTTACTTTTAGAAATAAATTGATAAATGCAAGTTTTAATTTTTGTTGAAATTTTATTTTCCAGCAACTTGTTTGAAAAGCTGTAGTGATGTTCCGGAAGATCAGAAAACCGCATGTTGTATAAACGCCGCAAGAGATACATTGAATGCTATAGACCAGAGCAGTTATGCCGGACCATTGGATCCATTCTATATACCCAAAATGATCATTGTTTTTTGTAAATTTACGTAAACTCTTATTGACAACACCATTGCGGACATCATGGGTGTACAAATAACAGGCGCAAGGTAATAAACTACAAATAAATTTAATGATAAATTAGTCATTGTTCAATCTTAATATATAGGCTTTAATTTGAGTTGTAAGGCTTTTTGAAGTTTGAAAATTGTGTTTAAAAGAGTTCAAAGTTGATTATTATTGAAAAAATATGTATAATCTGTTTTGTTTTTGATATGACCAATCAAATTTGAGATTTCAAGAATTTAGTGATGTTATGCAGGTTAGGTGTTTTAGATTAGGACAAAATTAATCACATGTTATGTTGTAAATCAACTTTTAATTTGTAGGCTGTGTGAAGGTAAACCTGACAGTAATATGACAATTCAGGTAACTCACAAAGATTATGATTACAAATGTACTTATCACCGCCTCAAATTAATTGTATCATTTATTTGTTCAAATTTTCAAAAAGTTCTAAATACAAGAAATATTTCTTTTAGGTATACATGTTACGATTTTTGAATGTAAATTTTCAGACATTCGTGATCTTATTAAAAATTTCCAATTTAAAGACTAACGGGTGTTTCCAATCCCCGATTAAGCATGAAGTAAAATTTCGAGTTTAGAAAAGCATGCAAATTTGGCTTGGTCGCGTAGCGCAGCGGAGCGACCAAGCCAAATCAGGCTTTTTTAAACTCGAAATTTTACTTCATGCGCCACGCGTATAAAACACTGATTTAAGATGAAGTTAAAAATATACTGCTTAGTTTTGATCACATGAATATTAATTTTACAAATGTTGATATAGAATATATGAAAGTATACTTAAAAGAAAAATCCCTGTATGTGTTGTAAAATTGTAAGTTGTAGCGTTCTCTTTTTGAAACTCTGCATCGTGACGAGGTATTTGACAAATTATTGTCACATCTCAAATTTTAACATCTTAAATTTAAATACCCTACTGTTAAAGCAGGACTGCAACTGTTCGCAGTAAATACAACCTAAGTTTAGTCATATTAAAAAAAACAGAGTATAGTTTTTAATATTGTTTTTTAATTGCAGCTGCGACGCAACTGGTGTGGTTATAAACTTCACCATTCCTGTAATACATCATACAGGATACGTCGTAGAATTCTTGGGTGGAAATATAACTTCAACATTAGGTAATTATTAGTATACTGAGTATCGAGAAAAGTAATGCACACATTTTGCAAATGTTTGAAAAATTTCAAGTTCGTTTTTTAATGCATTTTTTTAATGTTAAATAATTACTCGATATTCGCCATTTTCCATTGAGCAAATATGGTAATTTTTCTGGGAAAGGATTTATTAGCCTTTTTTCATCTATTATTCAACAATGTTACCGAAACAGCTAGGTAATATACCGTAATTTACGATAAATGACCGGTGGTAATTACCAACTAATAACACGAGTTGTATCAAATATATTACTTTTTTTTCCACAGAAAATGTTGTTGGTAAATTACCGGTGGTAATTACCAACTAACATTACTAGTTGTATCTAATATATAACTATTTTTTTTTTTTTTCACAGAAAATGTTGTTGGTACGATGGTATTGGTCAAAGAAGCAAATTCTAATCCACTTCAAGCCTGGTACGTCCACACGGACCTTACAATCGGAACCTTGACTGTCCATTCGTCAAATCCACTTCATGAGGTCTTTCTTGTAACATTAAGCGGCATATGTTACAAGGAAGGACTGGAAAAAAGCGTTGCTAATGAATTGCCGAAAGTCATGTTGGAAAGAATTAATATTGCTTTTATGCATGATAATTGTCCAATGGTTTAATAAAAATGTAATTAACAATAATAATATAATATATAGATACATAGTAATGACAATGTGGAATCTTCTTAAGTTCAAATTGGCAATAATCAGAATCAAGTAGTCACTAATCAAATGCAACTTGATTTGATTAGTGACAAAACCAAAAAAGATTTAAAATATTTCATTGTTTAATTTAATATCCGGCGGTGTATTTGCAGAGAAAGTAGTTTTCCATGGCTGTTGATTGTCTTAGTAGTCTTATTAATTGAGACTGAGTGTTTGCAGTTCATACGAACATTATTGTAATTATTCTTATTATATTCTTATTATAGAGACAACTTGATTTTAATTAGTGCCAACTTAAATTTGTTGAGTGCCAAGTTGAACTTAAAAAAGTATAGTTCTAAAAGTAATATAATAATGAATGTCTTACATGTATTTACGAATTTAGAATTTTAAATATAAGAGATTGCAGATGAATATTATTATATATTATTTATCATTTATGTGTGTGTTGACTCCACATGATTAGACCCAGTAAAACAAAATGATCTTTTATAAATATTGGTAGGTAAGGGATTAACTTGGAATTTTGTTTGACTCATGTCTATTCCCTAGTTCTTGAATGAGTATGAGTAAACGTGTATTCCACCTATTCCTCTTTAATCACCCGCAGAAGAGGACACCCGCAGAAAAGGACACCCCGTGCGTCAGTGGGTGTCCCCATTTCGGCCGAAAACCAATTACAATTCTGATTCAGACACACGCACACTCGCACACATCACGTATGTATTTGTCTTTGACTCCATACAATACGTTTCACACCGTCTACTTTCACTAGCACACCAGCAACTCACCATCATACCAACGAGCGCAGTGTGCTTTAAGCAACCGCAACCGACGAAGGTCGTACCTCTCTTGGCACACCTTGCACACACGGTTATTTGGCGCATACCGTACGCGTCATACCTTCAAAAAGGCAATAAGTAGTTTCTGATCTTTTGTAAAACTTTAAATAAAGCAAAATAGTGTAAATCGGTATTGTTTTTTTTACCTTAGAGACATTGCTTTACGTACTCAACAAAAGTTAGATCACTTCGTGGTAAGGTGTTCTTTTAGTTATCAAATAAAGAAAAAGTGTTAACTAGTGAAGTTATGTTAGAGTGATTTAATTTTGTTTTTAAAAAACCAAAAAAACTAGAATCATGTCGTTTTTGTGGTGTGTGCTATGTTTAGCAGTTGGATGTGTTAATGGTATGGATAACTTAAGGGAGGCCTTCAGATGGAGGCAATTGGATTTCGAGTATCCGAATGAGTTGGATAGGATGCAGGCCATCTCCAAGGGGGAGTTTATTCCGGAGAATAATTTACCTTTGGGATTGGAGGTTTACGGAGATCGGGTGTTTATTACGGTGCCTCGGTGGAAATCTGGCGTGGCCGCTTCATTGACCTACATTCAATTATCAGGTATGTTATTGAAGGTGGTGAAGAGATCAAGAACAATCCAATTGCAACGATTAAGCTGCGTTGCGAATAAACACGAATTTAAGTTTATTCGCAACGCGAATTTAAGTAAACTGCGTTGCAAATGAACACGAATTTGAGTACTTTTTTTTGTAAGGTGTTTTATAAAATATGCTCATATAATATTACATTTATAAAACTATAAATTAATGATGTACCTACGTCTAGTTTCAAGTAAAAAAAAATAGTATTGATTTTGGAGAATCTCGATAGGTACTTTAGATTTAATTATATCCATGTGTCTGTCTGTCCCTACGTATGTGAAAAATATCATTCAGAAACGCAACAAGGTAGGTAAGATTAAATGTTGAAATTTTGTAACTAATCTATACCAGGAGTCGGCAACACGATGCCCACGGGCAGTGCCCGAGTGCCCGCGAAATTATTTTTTAGTGCCCGCCGCGCCATACAAACACCTAAATTCTAAATCTTAGATACGTTATTTGAACAACACAATCGCGAGGTAAACGTGTGAATAAAAACATACAGGGATATTTTAAACATGCGAAAATTCGCGAGATCCAGGGGCGTGCTAGCTCTCTCCAGGGGCGGTGGATGGTGCGTTAAATTAACCAAGTTATGTCATTTAACTTTACCTTATTCCACAACTTGACATTTAATCTAAATTAACATTTTGTCAACTAACCTAATTCAACTCAAAAAATTGTCATCTAATCTGACACTTGCCTATTAGAATTAATTGGGTTAGGTTAGATTGACATTAGTTTGAGTTATCAGTAGTGTAGAATACATTTAAAGATAATATATAAGAATGTATTTGGCATAATTCCAATATTCATATTCATAGGCGTAGTCAGGATTTTCAGCAAGAGGGTGCCATGATATAATAAATACATACTGTACTTAGTAAAACGTCAGAAATGCTAAATGATGAATACCAAGAAATTGTTTAAGGTTGAAAATACATCCAGACAAACAAGATAAATTCAAATTCAAAACTATTTGAATTCGAGAAAATAAGCTTACGCTTCTTATAGTTTGCACACTTTAAACATAATATATAAAATTACGAAAAAACTATTCGTGAAAATGCAAACAATGTCTAAATTAATAAGACAACTTAAGACGAAAATTGAAACAACTAATTTCATTCCATTCCATTTCTGTGTACCTGTTCATTCCACACACAACACTTTTTCCAAGTAAATTTGTTTTAATTTTATTCCTAATTTTTTTAAACGTCATAAGCAAAGCTATACTGAAGAGAGATAAATCTCGAAACGCGTCTATAGATGGCCTAAGACATTAGTTTTAATTCAAGTCCTGTCACTTCTAATTTGTTGCTATCTCTCCTTGAATTTTAAATTTGTATTGTTAGTTGGTTTGAAGAGAATTTGACCTAAACGTTACATATACTTTAATAGAGCGTTGTAACAAATCAAATTAAATAAGATTTTAAATATTTCATTGTATAATTTAATATCCGGTGGTGTATTTGCACGGGAAGTAGTTGTTTCAATGGATATTTATCATCTTAAGTTGTCTTAATAATCAAGACATTGTTTGCATTTTCACGAATAGTTTTTTCGTAATTTTATATATTACATCCAGACATTTTGTAAATTTCAGAAGTTAACGAAAATTTTGATATTTCGCATTAACTTTCTTGAATTTCATTTTCGTACTAGGGAAAGAGAAAAGTAATACATTATATTAATTCATATAATATAATAAATAAGTAAACAGAACAGCAAATAAAACAGACAGGTATACACACTATACTTTGTCTCAAATAATTATTTTAAACAATTGGTTTAACGTGAATATCTTATTATGTGTTATTATAATTAAAAACTATCTATGTATGTGCTGGAAAACTTTACTTTAAATCAGTGTTTTATACGGGTGACGCATGAAGTAAAATTTCGAGTTTATTTTACCTCATGCTTAACCAAGGAGTGAAAACACTCGTCTAAATGCCATTAACTTGCCGTGTATTTATTTACTTTTACAACCTAAAACAACTATTAAAACACTTATTTCATGGATTCTCCATTTTAAAATATTTGAAACAAACCAATTCGTTTTTTATTATTAATACTTTTTTTCAATTTATATCTTTCTTGATATAAAAGTAATAACTTTAAGGAGAAAGGACAAACATGAAAAATGATAGCAAATAAGTTTAATTGTTTTGCTATATATTTTGTATTTTTGTCCTTAAAACTATTACTTTTATACCAAGAAAGATATTTCTTAGTATAAAAGTAATAGTTTTAAGGACAAAAATAAAAAAAATTATAGCAAAAAACTTTTAATTGTTTAGTGTCCACAAATTAATATCAATATCGTTTTTAACCCATTATGTGCCATTGGTGCATATACGCAACGTTATTATTTTGTGTTAATTAAATTACTAAATAACTTAATTTGATATATTATATTATTTGACTTGACTTGAAAATGTATGAAGAAAAACGTATATATTTTGTTATTTAAATATCTTGATTATTACTCCTTAAAAAAAATGTTTTTAGTGTATTTCTAACTTCACAATAGTTCAGTGCTTAATACGCGTGGCGCATGAAGTAAAATTTCGAGTTTAGAAAAGCCCCCGTGAAAATTTGACCCTGCGCGACCCTCGACAAATTTTCTACGCGGGGCTTTTCTAAACTCGAAATTTTACTTCATGCTTGGCCTGGGAGTGGAAATGCACGTTCTAAACTTTATATTGCACGTTTTTATACAAAATCGACGAATGATTTACAATTACAGCCTATGCAATATTTATATTTAAAAGATAAATTCATAGAATGTAATACAATAAGTAATTCGTAGAACTTATATAAAGAAGTGTAGAATTTTACGTAAAATCCACTTTTAGAGTTAAATCTATAATTGCTCGGCTGTTAATGGGTTAATATAAAAGTAATAATTTTAGGAACAAAGCAAAGTTAAAAAAAATTATACCAAAACAAGTGTTATTTTAGTTCGTATCCGCCCATTTTCCTGAATACATTTTCCCGAATATATTTTTCCCGAATTACGTTTTTCCTTAATAATACATTTCCTGAAAACACTTTCCCGAATACTACTTTCCTGAATTAACTTTCCCGAATGATGTTTTTTCCCGAACTAAACTATCAAAACCCAAATAGGGTTTTTCTAGTTTAGGTGAATACTTCCAGAAACTGAAGTCAGAATTTAGCTTATATTTACTGTTTAGTTGAGGCTGTTAGTTGTTAAAACTCCATAATATCACTTTAATAAAACACTTAATTTGTTTAGGTTTCAAAATTGTATTTATTGTATTTATTTCTTTCGAAAACGGAAAATCTCCAATTTTATACAATGATTACAAAATATAACTTATATCTAATACCTAAAGTCTATTTACATAAAAATAGGTACATTATGCACATTAATGAGGAACAAAAAATATTAAGGTGATGGAGTTTTGCAAAAATACTTTCTAAATTGGTACGCAGCAAATTACGTTTAAAAGTATTTATAGAATCAGCAAATAAATCAAAATTTTCAAAACGCTGTAACAAATTTGCAAAACGCATTATCCTCGAAAGTGGACTGCTATAAGTGTAAACCGTACGATGATATTCTGTTCTAAATAGTTTATATTTTATTCAGGAACAATACCTTTCGGGAAATGGGATTCGGGATTTCTATTTTCAGGAAGTATGGCGTTCGGGAAAAAGGTCATTCGGGAAAATATATTCGGGAAAGTGTACGGTAACCATTTTAGTTTCTACACTATTATTATGCACATTGTATTTTATTATCTATGTAAAATAGCGTTGCAGTAATTATTAACATTATTATTATTAATAATAATTTCTGATATTAAACAACTAATTTTGTTTTGAATTTGTGCTGAGAACCAAACTCAAGCACTAAAAACTATAAAATATAATTTTCCAAAGATATTTAGAACGAATTGAATTTCTACTAAAATAAAACAATATCGAATAAATGAAAACAAAGTTTAAATTTTAGTAAAAATAATGTTTAGTTTTTATTTATAAAAATTTTAAATCTTTGAAGATTGATGAAACTTTCAGAACTAGTTTTAAACAAATAACATTGGTATACATTTTTATGAAGAAAAATAAAATCGCTTGAACTGATAATTTACTACATAATAATAGGAATGATAACAGAAAATTGATAATTAGTGCAGTAGCTTGACATTATAAAAATATTTTGCATTGTTGTAATATTAAAATTGATAACAGAAAAACGGTAATTAGGCGAGTAGCTTATAAAATTATATAAACATGATGGTCATGACAATGTCATTAAGTTTTTGAATAAAAAATGTCTCTTTTTGGGCCCAAAACTTCCGAAGATATTGATGAGCTGATAATACCTATTATTATTTTATTTTGTAAATTATCTACCCAACTATTCAGTGAGCTCAGATGAATTATCAACAAAAAAATCGTACCTGTTATTGTTTACTAATTCATCTAGACATAACATTTGTTGTCAACTGATCACTAACATCGAGCTGGCGCCCTCGGTTACTAATCTTTAATTTACTAGGTAACAAGGTACTCAAAAACTATTTTTTAATAATTAACCTCGAGCTTGGTATATTACTACCGATAACAAAATTATTGAGCGACAAACTTGACGTTTAGAAGATTGATGAATTTTGATCAATTAAAAAATAACAGGGATTTGAAAACCTATTTTTTTCAAAAATTATTCAGAACTAATGGCTTTGATATCCCACTGAAGAAATAAAAATCCAAGCACCGAAAATTATGTTTGTTTAAATTTTATTATATTCATGTGTCTGTCTGTCCCAATGTATGTAAAAAATATAATTCAGAAATATTAAATTCATAAATTTTTAATTTAATATTAAATTCATCTTCACGTAACTCATACCGAAACATATAATTCAGAAACACAACAAGGTACGTAGATGAAATTTTGTAACTGGTCTATACATACAGAGAGTTTTAAGTAACACCAAACATTTTCATAACGATTTTTTTTTTAATATCCATATGCTTACGTTGCACATTTTTCGATGCTCGGTTTATTAAAAGAGTTTAATTTGAAGCCTTAAGCGAGTGTTTTCCACTCCCAGGCTAAGCATGAAGTAAAATTTCGAGTTTAGAAAAGCCTGAAAATTTGGTTTGGTCGCGTAGCGCGAAGCGCGGAGCGGCCAAACCAAATTTTCAGGCTTTTCTAAACTCGAAATTTTACTTCATGCGCCACCGGTACAAAACACTGACATATTACGAAGTTTAAAACACACCGCTAAACTTTACATCGAATTAGTGTTTTGTACCGGTGGCGCATGAAGTAAAATTTCGAGTTTAGAAAAGCCTGAAAATTTGGTTTAGCCGCTCCGCGCTTCGCGCTACGCGACCAAACCAAATTTTCAGGCTTTTCTAAACTCGAAATTTTACTTCATGCTTAGCCTGGGAGTGGAAAACACTCGTTTAAAACTTTAAATTGAATCCTTTTAATAAACCGAGCGTCGGAAAATGTACAACGTATGCATATATATACTTTAAAAAAAATTTATCGTTATGAAAATGTTCGGTGTTACATAAAACCCTCTGTATAATTCAAAAACACAACAAGGTAGTAGATGAAATTCTGTAACTGGTCTAAACATATATCTCTTTGAAATTTAGAAACACAATATTAGTGTTTACTCTTACCGTGTATTTTTGTTTTGCATTATTATTTCACTAAATAAAAGTTAAAGATATTAACGAAATTAAAAAAAAATTAAATAAAAATTCTGTACTCCACAAAATGTGCATCATTCATATCGTTTATCGACTTGAATGTGTGGAACCGCATTTTTTGGCGTAATTGTGTATGAATATTTAACCAGATGGAAAACCACTTCCGTTACATTGACAAATTCTTTTATTTACAATTAGTCAGACATCAGTCACTTCCAAACTCTAAATAACATGAAAATGTGATATTTCAATAATGGCAAGAGTTTCAAGTGATAACTTTTGTCCTCTAAATTAAAAATATATATTAATAAATTTACCGCGTTATCGGTACGTAAAGAAGCCTAAGAAGTCAACCAGAATGCAGAATAACTTGTATAATAGATTAATTCACTACAATACTTTTCAGCAGGGCTCGGAAATATCGTGATATTTATATAAATATCAAAATAACGGATAATTATCCAGATATAATTCAACTTTTTGATAATTTTTCTAGTTTATAAATATTTACCATATATATTTCCATCTATATAACTAAAACACATTTATTTATATTTGTAGCAAATTGATGTTAAAATACGATATGGTTTATCTCTACCTCATTCAAAATTAAATTCTTTTCGAGAACTTTTTTATAAATCATCCAAATAAAAGTACTCAATCCTTATCTGATATTCCGCTATCCTACGACTACATTCTTCTTTAACTCATTAACGGCCGAGCAATTATAGAGTTACCTTTAAAAGTTGATTTTAGGAAAATTCTGCTTTTTTTTATGATTTCTATGAATGACTGAATGACATCCACGAATGACTTACTGTATTACATACTGTGACCTTTTATTTAAATATACATAATTTTACGCTGTAAATTTTCAGGCATTCGTCGATTTTATATTAAAACGTGCAATATGAAGTTTAGAACGAGTGTTTCTACTCCCAGACTAAGCATGAAGTAAAATTTCGAGTTTAGAAAAGCCTGAAAATTTGGCTTGGTCGCTCCGCGAAGCGGAGCGGCCAAACCAAATTTTCAGGCTTTTCTAAACTCGAAATTTTACTTCATGCGCCACGCGTATAAAACACTGAAATATTGTGAAGTTTGAAATACACTGACATTTATTTTTACAAAATAAGTAATAATCGTAATATTTACAGAAATAAAATTTCTGTAATATTTACAGAAATAAAAAAAACTGTCAAAATACAAAAAAAACAGATAGAATAACAGAAATCAGCGACCCAATAACTCAAGAGACGATAACCGACAAGAACATAAGTGTGGACAAATTTGCAAATTACTTTGACACTACATAGAGACTAACAGAAGACCCTTCATTTGACAACAATTTTTATGACACCGTAAATGACTGGTACAAGGACTATATCCAATGCCCCTTCTCTCGGACAGTGACTGACAAATTTTCAGAAGAAGATTATTACGAAATCCTGCATAGAGGAAAAAAATCAGCCCCAGGTCATGACTTTGTTCATAGACTTATTATTAAATCCCTCCCGATTCACATCTACGAATACATCCTAGAAATCCTTAACTATAGCTACCAATCCCACCGTCCACCCTTCATTTGACAACAATTTTTATGACACCGTAAATGACTGGTACAAGGACTATATCCAATGCCCCTTCTCTCTGACAGTGACTGACAAATTTTCAGAAGAAGATTATTACGAAATCCTGCATAGAGGAAAAAATTCAGCCCCAGGTCATGACTTTGTTCATAGACTTATTATTAAATCCCTCCCTATTCACATCCACGAATACATCCTAGAAATCCTTAACTATAGCTACCAATCCCAAAAAATTCAGCCCCAGGTCATGACTTTGTTCATAGACTTATTATTAAATCCCTCCCAATTCACGTCCACGAATACATCCTAGAAATCCTTAACTATAGCTACCAATCCCACCGTCCACCCTTCATTTGACAACAATTTTTATGACACCGTAAATAACTGGTACAAGGACTACATCCAATGCCCCTTCTCTCTGACAGTGACTGACAAATTTTCAGAAGAAGATTATTACGAAATCCTGCATAGAGGAAAAAAATCAGCCCCTGGTCATGACTTTGTTCATAGACTTATTATTAAATCCCTCCCTATTCACATCCACGAATCCATCCTAGAAATCCTTAACTATAGCTACCAATCCCAAAAAATCCAGCCCCAGGTCATGACTTTGTTCATAGACTTATTATTAAATCCCTCCCTATTCACATCCACGAATACATCCTAGAAATCCTTAACTATAGCTACCAATCCCACCGTCCACCCTTCATTTGACAACAATTTTTATGACACCGTAAATGACTGGTACAAGGACTATATCCAATGCCCCTTCTCTCTGACAGTGACTGACAAATTTTCAGAAGAAGA
Source organism: Philonthus cognatus (assembly GCA_932526585.2). NCBI lineage: Eukaryota > Metazoa > Arthropoda > Insecta > Coleoptera > Staphylinidae > Philonthus > Philonthus cognatus. Next base: position 20,455,953 of record OW052241.1, read on the forward strand.
TTATTACGAAATCCTGCATAGAGAAAAAAAATCAGCCCCAGGTCATGACTTTGTTCATAGACTTATTATTAAATCCCTCCCTAATCACATCCACGATTACATCCTAGAAATCCTTAACTATAGCTACCAATCCCAAAACTTTCCTCCTGAGTGGAAAATTGGAACCATCATATGTATCCCCAAACAAGACCACAAACCGTCCCTAATCTCCAGCTACAGGCTTATCACTCTTCTCCCTGTAATAGGCAAACTGTACGAATCCCTAATTAAACATAAAATCCTGTCCTAGGTCTCTCACCGAATACCCAATTACCAATTTGGATTCCTCCCAAAAAAGTCCACTACCCTCCCGCTCTCCATAGTCGCATCCAACTTGCAAACGGCACACCTCGAAGGCCAAGCATCTGCAGCCCTATTTCTGGATATACAAAAAGCCTTCGACTCTGTATGGCACCGAGGTTTGCTGTTCAAGTGTCATCTCCTAAATATTTCTAAACATCTCATCCTACTCCTCAACAATTTCCTATCCCATAGAACCTTAAAAGTTAAAATAGATAATTATTTCTCCACAACATTCTCCCCCGAGCAAGGGGTTCCACAAGGATCACCCCTCTCTCCCATACTATACAACATTTTCTGCACTGACATGTATAATCCTGATCCCAAATACTTTAATCCTACATCATATATCCTCCAATACGCTGACGATACCGCTCTTATAACTCATGAACCCTTCCTTCCAAAAGCCCTACAAACCCTGCAGTAACTAATAGAGACAATCGAGACATGGTTCGCAAAATGGCGAATCAAAATTAACCCCAAAAAATCCCAACTATTAATTCCATTCCACCGACTCTCCCCTAACTATCCGTATAACCTATTCATCTCACAAACTCCTATACTTCCTTCCCTTTATATTAAATACTTAGGTGTCACATTTGACACTGAGTTAAAATTTAAAAAACATGCGGCAAACATTAAAAACAAAATAATTTGTAGAGCGAAGCATTTTAGATGCTTAACATTTAGAAATAAGGGTATTTCCACCCTAACCGCCACCCGCATCTACAAAATGATCTGTCGTCCACTCCTTGATTACGCATTCATACTCCTGTTCGAATCCTCCAATCCAACTATAAAATGTATACAAGTTAGTGAACGATCAGCTCTCCGTGCACTCACAAAAATACGCCATCCTAACAACCCTTTGTACAACCCATCCAACCATCTCCTCTATACCACAACCAATGTATCCCCAATCGAAAATAGGCTACAATACCTCGCAAACCCTTCAAAGTTCCAATTTCTATCCCAATTCTGTAAACGTCTAAACCCTAAGGTTACCCGAAAACACAAAAATCCCACATCTACCATTTTCGACTTCATTTAATCTCACCACCCACACTAACTGTCAAAGAAAATAGTACCATCATCATTCTCGGCGGAAAGACCTCTGGTCGATAGCCAGTTATCAAGAGGAAGTTAATTTTATTTATATTTATTGATTATAAACAATAATGTAATTAATTATTTTGTATTGTCCTTTGATAATAAAGATTTGTTATATATATCGTAATATTTAAATAAAAAAATATATACATTTTTAAGTCAGGTCAAACAATATAATATACCAAACTAACTTATTTAGTAATTTAATTAACAACAAATTGATAATGTTGCGTGTATGCATCAATGACGCTTAATGGGTTAATAATATAAAGATCTGTATAGGACTTCAAAACTTCAATTTCCCCTCTAAGCAATTTTTTTTAATTCCAAAAACTGTAATAGTTGACATCTGCAAATTAATTTAATTAAGATTTTATTCTTTTTATACATTTTAATGAGAATAAAGAGCGTCGATTTTAAAATTAAATATTTAAATGACAATGTCACTATGACATTTAGGACTAACTACCAACGTTCCCCAAAATACTTATTCTAAAATCTTGTATTTGGCCAACTTAAGAACAATTTGAGAATTAATATAAAAATCAAGATCAATTTGAGAATTAATCAAAAACTGTATTGTAACGAGTGTCTATAAACTGTCGGCATCTCGGTTGCTTTAACAAACAAATTAGATGATTTAATAAAGAAAACACTTGGTTAAATTTCACTAATATTTTGGTTTTTTATTCCAACTAGTTTCGACTTTGAGTCGATTATTGGGTTAGTCATGATTATGTTAAATTCTTGCCCTTTAATACATTTTTTAACTTTTGGAGAAAAGTCGCTAACAAAATGTAACTTACACCAACTTGTGTTTTCTTTCTTGTCTCCGAAGGGCTGTCATCCTTATTGCTTAACCATAAAATTTAAATTAACCTCTCTTGTATATAATGTTTGTAAAAATGTAATTTCCTGTACTCCTTGAGAATGACTCAAAGTCGAAACTAGTTGGAATAAAAAACCAAAAGATTAGTGAAATTAAACCAAGTGTTTTCTTTATTAAATCATAGTTAAATATGTTTCACCACGTGAAAGATGAGAAACTTGTTCAAGATAAACAAATTACATATCTAAGATTAAGTCAAACAAGTTGGTGACTCTTGGAAGCTTCAAATACATTTAATTATACAGAGAGTTTTATGTAACACCCAACATTTTTATAACGAGAATATTTCTTTTAAGTATACATATACATACGTTGTACATTTTCCGACGCTCGGTTTATTAAGAGAATTCAATTTTAACTTCAAACAAGTGTTTTCCACTCCCAGGCTAAGCATGAAGTAAAATTTCGAGTTTAGAAAAGCCTGAAAATTTGGTTTGGACGCGTAGCGCGAAGCGCGGAGCGGCCACACCAAATTTTCAGGCTTTTCTAAACTCGAAATTTTACTTCATGCGCCACCGGTACAAAACACTGATTCAATGTAAAGTTTAGTGGTGTGTTTTAAGCTTCGTAATATGTCAGTGTTTTGTACCGGTGGCGCATGAAGTAAAATTTCGAGTTTAGAAAAGCCTGAAAATTTGGTTTGGCCGCTCCGCGCTTCGCGCTACGCGTCCAAACCAAATTTTCAGGCTTTTCAAAACTCGAAATTTTACTTCATGCTTAGCCTGGGAGTGGAAAACACTCGCTTAAAGCTTTAAATTAAATTCTGTTAATAAACTAAGCATCGAAAATTGTGCAACGTATGCATATGGACACTTTAAAGAAAAATTCTCGTTATGAAAATGTTCGGTGTTATATAAAACTCTCTGTATGTCATTGGGTAGTGTCACATTACGACGTATGTTTCTGAAGTCAGAACCTTCTGGGATGCCGACAGTTTATACACTCGTTATAAATAACATATACATTTAAAATTATTTTTTCCGACAGTTTATACACTCGTTATAATTAACATATACATTTAAAATTAATAACTGTAAATTAGTGTGAGAAAAAGGAAGCCACGGCTTTGCGTTTTGCGTCGTTTACGGTTGTATAATTTCGGAAGGCGCTTCCTGTTATTTTTTTCCTTATTCTTCGACACGAAGAAGTAATAATAGTCGTGGGAAATTACGAAATGAAATGTTGTCAAAATTAATTGCACAAAACAATAGCATTGTGAAAATGTCAGATTGGTAGTTTTCTTAAAATCCTTGAAGATAACCAAATATGCTTAACTCTTCTTTACACAGTAAAAAATACGTTCCTTAAAAAAAACCGTGGCTAAACAAATTAAAAAAAAAAAAATTATTCATTCATATGTCAGATTGGTAGTTTTCTTAAAATCCTTGAAGATAACTAAATATGCTTAACTCTTCGTTACACCGTAAAAAATACGTTCCTTAAAAAAACCGTGGTAAAACAAATTAAAAAAAAGAATTATTCCTAACTTGCCTATTTTTTTTTTGTTTGTTGATGGGGTATTTTCCAATTTTCGTATTTTTTTTTTTTTGGCATTTGCCTGGCTTTAGTTGCTTTGACTATTGGCCAACATCAATTATTTATTTTTAACTTATATTATTTAATTTTTATAACTTATTTCGTAAACTGTATTAACATATATTGGACATCACAACACATTCACACCACACCCAGGGACACGAAGAGTTATTATTTTTAAATAACAACTCCCCGTGCACGGGAATCGAACCCGATCTGTGGCTCGCCGAGCGATTTACCGTCCGGCGACGTTACCGCTCGGCCACCACCTGCCCCAATTTTCGTATGTTTTGAAAGAGCAATATTTGATTAATATCCACACACAATTTCATTAATATTTTACAAAGAATTTTCTTTACCATTTTTTAAGTTATAATTTCCTTAAAAAGATAATATAATTTTTGCATTGTAATGGAAACTACTTAAAATCTAATAAAGAGTACTTTCGATTTTTATGCATATTTTGCAAGAGCAATATTTCATTAATATCTATTCCGATTAATAGATATTAATCAAATATTCCTGTTTTAAATTATGCACACATTTAAAAATACCACATAAATATTTTAGACTTTTTTTTATTTATTATTTTTCATGTGCAGTACAATAAAGTTTACATTCGTCAGGGGCATAAATAAGCTACAATTGTATAAATAAATTGACATAAACAACAAATAATTAAATATAGATAAATACAAAATACATTAACCCCTACACTAAACTACACTACTATACATTAACCCCTACACTATATCCCTTTTCCTAGAGACCCTTTCCAAATCAATACACCAAAGCACACCAACCGTTACAAAAAAACCCTACAAATATCCTCTTCCTAAATACATTCTCCGTCTAATAAAATATAAACGACAGTTATACAGGGACTTCAGACAGACTCACGACTCGACCCTTAAGCAAAAATTTAACAAAATTAATAAAGACATTCATTCGCTAATCGGACAATACAAAAGTGATCTTTGGATAAAATCATGTGAGGAAATAAATGATATGCACGGTAAACAGTACTGGAACGAGATAAAGAAACTCAGCAAATATCGAAAAACAGATTTTATCCAAAAAATTATAGACCCCACGACTAAAAATACAGCGACGGACGATACTGACATTACGAATATATTTTCAACACATTTCAAACAATCATACACATCGACAGATAACAATGACTTTGACAACGACTTCCTCAGCAATGTAAATTCCTGGTACACGTCCTTCAAAACTACCCAAATCCCGCAAATTCCCAATGATACTATAACGAATGAAGAATACTTCGATATTCTCAAAAAAGGCAAGAATACCGCGCCCGGTCATGACAATATCCCTAGATCTATCCTAAAATCCCTTCCACCAAGCATCCACGAATATATCCTCAAAATATTTAACCACATATACTCCACGCAGGTTATTCCCAGTGAGTGGAAACGTGGCATAATTACATGCATTCATAAACCCGGAAATGATCCCTTAGAACCTAGCAACTACCGTCCCATTACCATCCTCCCTGTCCTTGGAAAATTATTTGAATCCGTTATAAAAAATAAGCTCATGACCTACATTTCTGACTTTATCCCTCCCTACCAATTTGGATTCCTTGAACATCGTTCCACAGCACTACCTCTAACCATTCTAACATCAAACTGCCAAACAGCAAGCCTCGAAGGCCGCAAATCTGCTGTATTATTCTTAGACGTCAAAAAAGCATTTGATTCTGTCTGGCACCGGGGCTTGCTGCTTAAATGCAATACCCTCAATATACCCCCACACCTGATTAATCTCCTAGACACCTTCCTTCACAATAGATCTCTCCAAGTTAAAATACGCCAATCCTTTTCCAGTTCCTCCACACCTGAACAAGGTTTACCTCAAGGCTCCCCTTTATCACCACTCCTTTATAATCTCCTAGTACATGACATTTACAATTCTGATCCTAATCACATAAATAAATCTGTCTATCCTCTCCTCTACGCCGATGATACTGCGTTAATCGCACATGCCCCCACTCTCCCTAAAGCTCTCAGCACCCTTCAGGGCCTAATCGACACTATTCAAACGTGGTTCGCGAAGTGGCGAATTTCCATAAACCCAAACAAATCCCAGCTCCTGACTCCTTTCCATCGAAAAAACAACTCCACCTTCTCAATTACCATAAACGACCAAGTCATCTTCCCCTCCGCCACCTGCAAGTACCTAGGTATTCACATTGATCCCAAATTCATATTCAAAACCCACTCCGCAATCCTTAAAACAAAAGTCAAGAATCGGGCGGCCCACTTTAGAAGTCTGACCTTCAAACAACAAGGCATCAGTACAAACACAGCCGTACATATATATAAAATGATCTGTCGCCCTTTACTTGACTATGCCTCAATCCTTTATCACAACCCCCATCCTACCACCCTAAAGAATTTGCAAGTCGCCGAAAGATCGGCCCTTAGAGTGTTGACCAAAATCCGACACCCCCTACATAACCCATCCAATACCCTACTTTATGAACTAACAGCAGTCACTCCCATCAAAACCCGACTATCACACTTAGCTGAAAAATTCGCCTCAAATCCTATCCTCTACAATCTCCCTCACCCTTTATGTATCCCTCGAAACCAAAACATCACTCCCAAGCGTAAACATTTCACCATCACCATTCATGATTTCATTGCATCATTCCATGACATTAGTGATCATAACGATTTGTGAACAGTAATCATCTGACAGACATTGGACGACACTAACAAACAAGAGGTTTTTTACACAAGAACGGACAAGGACAAACAATTAAAATTCAGGCGGAAAGACCAATGGTCGATAGCCAATTGGCAGAAGAATTTATTTGTTATTTTACCCATCAGAATTATTTTTATGTTAATTATTTATTGTACAATCTGCCAATAAAGATTTATATATATACGACCTAAACATCAAATAATTTAAAATGTGTAAATATATAATTAAAGTAATCAAAATACATAAATTAGCAATAAATAGACAGACATAAATAATAAAATCAGTGTATGTGTAATAAATATCACAATAAAAATGTAATTATTTGAAAAGTTCAGGTAAATATTTCACACAATTTTCAAGTTGTAATTTTTTTAAGTAATTATTTGCCAAAAAGTATGAGGAAAATCACTCTTTTCAAATAAATTTTAAGTTATGATTTTTTTTAAGTTACAACATAAATAAAATCACACTTTTTTAACTGAATTCAACTGTAAATTATTCAAATTCTTTTGGTGTGGTATTTTAGGATTTTTATATATTTTGAAAGAGCAATATTGGGTCAATATCCGCACATGTTTGATTAAAATAGATCAGTTAGAATTAAAAGCGTTCAATTTTAAGCTACTAACAAGTGTTTCCACTCCTTGATTAAGCATGAAGTAAAATTTCGAGTTTAGAAAAGCCTGAAAATTTGGATTTGCCGGGTCGCGCGAGCGAAGCGAGTTGCGCTCCGGCAAATCCAAATCTTCAGGCTTTTCTAAACTCGAAATTTTACTTCATGCGGCAGGCGTATAAAACACTGATTTGTTGTAAGCTCAAAAATAGTTATTTAACCTTTTATTATTGCTAAAAGTGTAGTTAAATATGTGAAATAAATAAAGGATAAAGTCGTAGTTGAAATCTACATACAATTTTGTAGAGTCTCTCATTTTCTCTGTTTTATTAAACCTAGGCTCATTTACACTCCGACTGATTAATTTTAATTATCTACTAATTGTTGATTAAACCTCTGATTAGGTCAAAAATCTAAAATATAAGAATGTTATAAATTTGTAAGATATCCTAAACTAATCTCTTTAATAAATATGCGATTGTGTAAATAATTTATAAATTAAACTGCTTTATTTTTAACAAGTACTAATCACTGATTAAGTTAATCGACCTGGGTGCAAACGGGCACTAATGTTTCCACTCCCAGACTAACCATGAAGTAAAATTTCGAGTTTAGAAAAGCCTGAAAATTTGGATTGGCCGGGTCGCGCGAGCGAAGCGAGTCGCGCCCCGGCAAATCCAAATTTTCAGGCTTTTCTAAACTCGAAATTTTACTTCATGCGCCACGCGTATAAAACACTGATTTGTTGTAAGTTCAAAAATAGTTATTTAACCTTTTATTATTGCTAAAAGTGTAGTTAAATATGTGAAATAAATAAAGGATAAAGTCGCAGTTGAAATCTACATACAATTTTGTAGAGTCTCTCATTTTCTCTGTTTTATTGAACTAAGGCTCATTTACACTCCGACTGATTAATTTTAATTATCTACTAATCGTTGATTAAACCTCTGAAAATTCTAAAATTTAAGAATGTTATAAATTTGTAAGATATCCTAAACTAATCTCTTTAATAAATATGCGATTGTGTAAATAATTTATAAATAAAACTGCTTTGTTTTTAACAAGTACTAATCACGAATTAAGTTAATCGACCTGGGTGCAAATAGGCACTAATGTTTCCACTCCCAGACTAAGCATGAAGTAAAATTTCGAGTTTAGAAAAGCCTAAAAATTTGGATTGGCTGGGTCGCGCGAGCGAAGCGAGTCGCGCCCTGGCAAATCCAAATTTTCAGGCTTTTATAAACTCGAAATTTTACTTCATGCGCCACGCGTATAAAACACTGATTTGTTGTAAGTTCAAAAATAGTTATTTAACCTTTTATTATTGCTAAAAGTGTAGTTAAATATGTGAAATAAATAAAGGATAAAGTCGCAGTTGAAATCTACATACAATTTTGTAGAGTCTCTCATTTTCTCTGTTTTATTAAACCTAGGCTCATTTACACTCCGACTGATTAATTTTAATTATCTACTAATCGTTGATTAAACCTCTAGGTCAAAAATCTAAAATATAAGAATGTTATAAATTTGTAAGATATCCTAAACTAATCTCTTTTATAAACTTCGTGTGTTGAGGACAGTTGTCAACTTACAATGCTAAATGAATGTATACTATGCAGAGTTTCAATCACGCATGTCGTATGGGTTAATTATATGGGGTTCATGTTCTGAAGCCCAAAAGCTTCTTCTTCTGCAGAAAAAAGCATTACGGACAATAATTGGTTTGAAACAAACGGATTCCTGCAAACCTCATTTCATAAAATTAGAAATCTTAACAATTTACAATCTGTATGTCCTAGAAGTCGCCACATATATACACAAAAACAGGAATAATTTTGAATCACAAAATAACGCGAACCATGCATACAACATACGCAACTCAAATATTCACCTAGGGTGGCACAGATCGTCAGCTCACGCTAACAGTACGAATATATTTGGCATTAAAATATATACTAAACTTCCAAATCATTTGAAATCTCACGATAGTGTTATATTTAAGAAACGTTTGAAGGAAATACTTAAAACAAGAGTATATTACAGTTTTAATGACTTTTTTGAGGATAACATTTAATATTTTTAATCTGTTGTGAATTGTGGTGTTTCGTTCTTATTATGTGCAATTGTAAATCTACATTTAGTTTTAAGTTTTTTAGTTTTTAATTTGTTAATTTTAAGTTGACCAACACCAATGTACACCTTGTATTTGATGGTAAATAAATATTTGATTTGATTTGATCAATAAATATTTGATTTGTAAATATTTTATAAATAAAACTGTGTTTTTAAGAAGTACTAATCACTGATTAAGTTAATCGACCTGGGTGCAAACGGGCACTAATGTTTCCACTCCCAGACTAAGCATGAAGTAAAATTTCGAGTTTAGAAAAGCCTGAAAATTTGGATTTGCCGGGGCGCGCGAGCGAAGCGAGTCGCGCCCCGGCAAATCCAAATTTTCAGGCTTTTCTAAACTCGAAATTTTACTTCATGCGCCACGCTTAATAAACAGTGATTTGTTGTAAGTTCAAATTAAATATGTGAAATAAATAATGGATGATAAAGTCGCAGTTGAAATCTACACATAATTTTGTAGAGTCTCACATTTCCTCTGTTCTAATAAACCTAGGACGCATCTAGCTACAACTCCGCCCGTGAATGTAAACCTTTAAATGGCATTTATTTATGTATTTATTACCCAACACATATAGTGCCATCGGTGGAAATAAAAGGTTGGGACACGTAAAATTTGTTTAGTGTGTGTCAAACTTTGGACTTTTCAGTTAATGAAAATCCTTTTCTTTTCCTCTCATTTACATATTTTTATTATCACTCTATGTTATAACCTTTCTTTAAAAAACCTGACTTAACCGGTATAAATTTGGTTATGTTTGACATTATTATCCAACATTTTGTTTCCACTGATGGTACAGTTGCGAGAGAAACAAACTAGTACAGCAAAATATTTGGCTATGTGAACTGGACTCATTTTGATTTTATAAGTTGTCAATCAAATTGACAAAACTGCGAAAATGTCAAACGAAATTTAATTAACGTCGAGATGCCTTAACTGACTGAAACGCAAAATGCTATAATAACGACCCGTTTAGAGACGGTATTAGCATTAGAGACGTTGCATGTCAACAAAAGCACCGTCTTGTTGGCCAAGAAAAAATGTTTAACCTGTACATGACAAGTTTGTTTTACAAGAAAAAAATACAGATATTTTAGAAGTGGCTACAGCTCCCTGCTGTACTAGTTTTTACTTTCCCCCGTATGTAATACAAAGGGAAAGTATTGTTTTCGTGAAAATTATCGAATCATAAATTTTAGCGGAAATATCCGTTTTGAGGTCCCTTGAGTCGAATAAGACCATTTTTTAAAAATGTCTGTCTGTCTGTCCCTCTGTGTGTCTGTGTGTGTCTGTGTGCGCTGTACCGCAAAAACCGCTAAAGATATCGAGATGAAACTTGAAACTTTAGCTTTTTGTTACAATCGAAAGAACTGAAAAGCTTTTGGTGAAAATCGGAAAACCGGAAGTGGTACTTTACTCTTAGCGTTTTTCAGTTTTTTCAGATTTTTTCAATAAATGTTCATCAAACGAAAAATTCTTTTAAATAAAAGTTGTAGATAATAACAAAATAAAGATGTATTGTTCTCTTACTTTTTGTCATAGCACTCTTAGTTTTTGAGATATTTCAAAAGTTGTGTGTTTTATCTAGTTATTGGTGTGTGACAGTGTATGTGTCGATACAATTGAAAAATGTTTCAAATAAAAGTTGTAGGAAATGAAAAACTAAAGATTTTTTGTAGATTCACTTTATGTCATAGCACTCTTAGTTTTTGAGATATTTAATAAATAGTGTTTTTTATCTAGTCATTGATTTGTGTCAGTGTGTGTGTTGATACAATTGGAAAATGTTTCAAATAAAAGTTGTAGGTAATAAAATATTAAAGATTTTTTGTATTTTCACTTTTTGTCATAGCACTCTTAGTTTTTGAGATATTCAATAAATAGTGTTTTTTATCTAGTCATTGGTTTGTGTCAGTATGTGTTGATCCAATTGAAAAATGTTTCAAATAAAAGTTGTAGTTATCAAAAATTTGAAGACATTTTGAAAATAATAATGCTACAAATATTTTAAAAGTGATTTAATACGCAATTTACGGGGAAAGTACTATGATGGACACATCACCATTTTCTTCTCTAGCAACTGTACATCTAATAAAAGAATACCATCATAAAACACAAGAAATATAGAAAATTAAAAGTTTAAACAGATACATTACTCCATTTTTAATTTCTGCACATTTACAAATTATTCGATTACTTATATAATTATGTGTAAGATAAATAACCTTACAAATTACCCAACGATCTGAAGTCGTCCCAGATTGGTGAACTGGCAAACTGCCATAGGTGTTTGAAAAATAAAAACATCGTTTAAATTACGAATTCTGGTCGTTCGAGCAACTGACTACACGGCTGAAGAGAAAGTGCTATTAGTAGTGACACTATGACATAATAATGGAGGCCCCATGAGGGAAGCTCCAATTACACTGAACTAATCGAGTATTCGTGTTTTGTATTTATTGCGTTTTAAATAAATTAACTATTATAAAGAAACAATCACAGATAATTAGACAGACAGTTCTTGTTTGTCTAATACAGAATTTACTACAATTATTGCAGTTGACTAAGTAATTTCCTGAATTCAGCATTGGTCATGCTTTTCAAATGTATTACTTAACCCATTAACGGCCAAGCAATTATAGAGGTAATTCTAAAAGTTGATTTTAGGTAAAATTCTGCACTTCTTTTTTATGATTTCTATGAATGACTTATTGTATTACATACTGTGCATTTTTCTTTTTAAATATACATAATTTATACGCTGTACATTTTCAGTCATTCGTCGATTTTATATAAAAACGTGCAACATGAAGTTTAGAATGAGTTTCCACTCCCAGACTAAGCATGAAGTAAAATTTCGAGTTTAGAAAAACCTGAAAATTTGGATTTGCTGGGGCGCGCGAGCGAAGCGAATAATAAATTATTTACACAATCGCATATTTATTAAAGAGATTAGATTAGGATATCTTACAAATTTATAACATTCTTATATATTAGAATTTTCAGAGGTTTAATCAACGATTAGTAGCTAATTAAAATTAATCAGTCGGAGTGTAAATGAGCCTAAGTTCAATATAACAGAGAAAATGAGAGACTACAAAATTGTATGTAGATTTCAACTGCGACTTTATCCTTTATTTATTTCACATATTTAACTACACTTTTAGCAATAATAAAAGGATAAATAACTATTTTTGAACTTACAACAAATCAGTGTTTTATACGCGTGGCGCATGAAGTAAAATTTCGAGTTTAGAAAAGCCTGAAAATTTGGATTTGCCGGGGCGCGACTCGCTTCGCTCGCGCGACCCGGCCAATCCAAATTTTCAGGCTTTTCTAAACTCGAAATTTTACTTCATTCTTAATCAAGGAGTGGAAACACTTGTTAGTAGCTTAAAATTGAACGCTTTTAATTCTAACTGATGCACTGATGCACTTCTTTTTTATGATTTCTATGAATGACTTATTTTATTACATACTGTGAATTTTTCTTTTTAAATATATATAATTTATACGCTGTATATTTTCATTCATTCGTCGATTTTATATAAAAACGTGCAATATGAAGTTTAGAATGAGTTTCCACTCCCAGACTAAGCATGAAGTAAAATTTCGAGTTTAGAAAAGCCTGAAAATTTGGATTTGCTGGGGCGCGCGAGCGAAGCGAGTGATATGATTAATTATCGATGATATTTTGTCATTGAAACCGAAGCAGCACATTCAACTCGTGCTGCGCACTCGTTGAATCTGCAGCTCGGTTTCAACTCCAAAACATCATCGATAATAATCATACCACTCGTTATATTACGGCTGAGAATATAACTCATAGCCTACTAGAACGAATTTTATACCAATGAGATGCAAGGAAGCCGTATGTATATGTCTATCATCGCGATGATAAAAAACAAAAGAAACGGCGATAAGTAGTCCTGTCATTCGAAACGTCAAAATGGACGAAAATCGCTGGGGTAAAGTTTACTGCAATGATATTAATAGAGAAGTGAAAAGTGTGACAACAGAAAACACTTTCATAAACAAAGAATCGCAGTGGCAGCAGTTTACGAACTTTTGTGTGGTTAAAAATTCACAATCGATAGGCAAACAACAATATCACAGCTGTCAATAATGTTGAGGGACTCACACTAATTTATTCGTTATATTCTCTCACTAAATATAACTCGTGATATGATTAATTATCGATGATATTTTGTCGTTGAAACCGAAGCAGCACATTCAACTCGTGCTGCGCACTCGTTGAATCTGCAGCTCGGTTTCAACTCCAAAATATCATCGATAATAATCATACCACTCGTTATATTACGGCTGAATGTATTCGTCACCAAGTCATCAACATTAAAGACCGTTGATTAAAACCATCAATATGTAGAAGTTAGTATAAGAATGCCAATATTGATAAACTTAATTTGCACAATATTTGATTTTGATTTTTTATGTAAAAGCAATTAAGGTTTCTTAAGCTTTCAGCAAAATTTTTAGCCCCACCCTGCTCAAAATCCCAACGTTCCTTTGAGGATTACATTTTCTATAGGGTTAGAAAATGCAATTGTCATCTTCGTGGGTAATAGCTATCATTATTGACTCATTGAACAATATACTATTACAGGTAATAAAATTAATATTACTAATTTACATTGAGTTTACAAAAGAAAAACCACATTAATATCAATTATCAATAATTTATTTTCCAATTACTTAATGTCCTCATTCGTGCGTCCGCATGAACTCTTCAAATCAAGGTAATTGCGTTTATGTCTGCACAATGGAAACATATTTTAATTAAATGATTAATGGGAAAACTTTATGTCACACTTTTTGAGAAGTTCTGGGTCGTCAGTAATTATTCAGGAAAGTAAACGTTTCCACCCAAAAGTTACCTCAACCCAAATACGAACGATACAATTCAATGGAATTGTATCGATTTGACCTCTGTTTGGTTTAAATAAAGTAAGAGGGCCAGTAAATTTAATAGTTGGTACACGGTGAGATCACAAATAAAATCAAAATTAGTTATCAGTGAATTCCTTAGTTTTATCTTGGCTAATACCTCAAAAATCAATGCGTGTACCGAATTTTTATATTCAATACTAAATAAATAACATAAAATTTAATTTATTAGTCACTGCACACGATGATTTAGTGATAAAATAAATCTGTCGATTCTACAAAGAAATTGCATAATTTTTCTTTGAAGTATACATATGCATTTGCTGCAAATTTTCATTTGAAGCTTTAAATGAGTGTTATCCACTCCCAGCCTAAGCATGAAGTAAAATTTCGAGTTTAGAAAAGCCCCGTGAAAATTTGTCGAGGGTCGCGCAGCGACCCGAGACAAATTTTCTGGGCTTTTCTAAACTCGAAATTTTACTTCATGCGCCACGCTTATAAAACACTGATTTAAAGTGCAGTTTAAATATACATAAATTTCACAATATTTTAATGTTTTGTACGCGTGGCGCATGAAGTAAAATTTCGAGTTTAGAAAAGCCAAGAAAATTTGTCTCGGGTCGCTGCGCGACCCTCGACAAATTTTCACAAGGCTTTTCTAAACTCGAAATTTTACTTCATGCTTAGCCTGGGAGTGAAAAAATCTGTCGATTCTACAAAGAAGTTGCATAGTTTTTCTTTTAAGTATACATATGCATTTGCTGCAAATTTTAATTTGAAGCTTTAAATGAGTGTTATCCACTCCCAGGCTAAGCATGAAGTAAAATTTCGAGTTTAGAAAAGCCCCGTTAAAATTTGTCGTGGGTCGCGCAGCGACCCGAGACAAATTATCTGGGCTTTTCTAAACTCGAAATTTTACTTCATGCGCCACGCGTATAAAACACTGATTTTAAGTGAAGTTTAAATATACATAAATTTCACAATATTTTAATGTTTTGTACGCGTGACGCATGAAGTAAAATTTTGAGTTTAGAAAAGCCCAGAAAATTTGTCTCGGGTCGCTGCGCGACCCGAGACACATTTTCTGGTCTTTTCTAAACTCGAAATTTTACTTCATGCTTAGCCTGGGAGTGAAAAAATCTGTCGATTCTACAAAGAAATTGCATAATTTTTCTTTTAAGTATACATATGCATTTGCTGCAAATTTTCATGTGAAGCTTTAAATGAGTGTTATCCACTCCCAGGCTAAGCATAAAGTAAAATTTAGAGTTTAGAAAAGCTGCGCGACCTGAGACAAATTTTCTGGGCTTTTCTAAACTCGAAATTTTACTTCATGCGCCAGGCGTATAAAACACTGATTTTAAGTGAAGTTTCAATATACATACATTTCACAATATTCTCATGTTTCGTACGCGTGGCGCATGAAGTAAAATTTCGAGTTTAGAAAAGCCCAGAAAATTTGTGTCGGGTCGCTGCGCGACCCGACACAAATTTTCAAGGGGCTTTTCTAAACTCGAAATTTTACTTCATGCTTAGCCTGGGAGTGGAAAACACCCATTTGAAGCTTCAAATGGAACTCTTTTAACAAGCTACGCATATAGGAAGATTTAAGTATATAAGCTGTAATTGGGACCTGTATACTTAAAAAAACTCCCTGTTTAACAATTAGCATAGATGCGTAATCACAAAAAGTGCTGAAATTGTCTTCCATTCTGCTCGATGCAATTTTGGACTCGGCTTGTAACTGAGGGGAGATGTGGGGAGGAGTGAGTGGTCAAGGTAAACTAATAGGAAGGACGTCTCAGGATAAACTGATCAACGGAGAAGAAAGGAGGATGGATTGAGGTGGATAATAGAAGAGGGATGGGAGGTGTTAAACGGATGCACAGAAGGTGATTGGGACGGGAAGAAAACGTATGTGGGACAACAAGGATCTTCAGTAATTTATTATGTCGTAATAAAGGGGAGAAGTTAGAAGAATGGAGGTGGAGGAAGTTTTGGGGTCGGACCATTTGCCAATAATGCTAGAGATAAAAATGGTGATGTGTCCATCATAGTACTTTCCCCCGTAAATTGCGTATTAAATCACTTTTAAAATATTTATAGCATTATTATTTTCAAAATGTCTTCAACTTTTTGATAACTACAACTTTTATTTGAAACATTTTTCAATTGGATCAACACATACTGACACAAACCAATGACTAGATAAAAAACACTATTTATTGAATATCTCAAAAACTAAGAGTGCTATGACAAAAAGTAAATCTACAAAAAATCTTTAGTTTTTCATTTCCTACAACTTTTATTTGAAACATTTTTCAATTGGATCGACACATACACTGTCACACACCAATAACTAGATAAAACACACAACTTTTGAAATATCTCAAAAACTAAGAGTGCTATGACAAAAAGTAAGTGAACAATACATCTTCATTTTGTTATTATCTACAACTTTTATTTGAAAGAATTTTTTTTTGATGAACATTTATTGGAAAAATCTGAAAAAACTAAAAAACGCTAGGAGTAAAGTACCACTTCCGGTTTTCCGATTTTCACCAAAAGCTTTTCAGTTCTTCCGATTGTAACAAAAAGCTTAAGTTTTAAGTTTCATCTTGATATCTTTAGCGGTTTTTGCGGTACAGCGCACACAGACACACAGACAGACATTTTTTAAAAATGGTCTTATTCGACACAGGGGACCTCAAAACGGATATTTCTGCTACAATTTTTGATTCGAAAATTTTCACGAAAACAATACTTTCCCTTTGTATTACAT
Source organism: Philonthus cognatus (assembly GCA_932526585.2). NCBI lineage: Eukaryota > Metazoa > Arthropoda > Insecta > Coleoptera > Staphylinidae > Philonthus > Philonthus cognatus. The sequence continues at coordinate 20,472,997 of OW052241.1, forward strand.
ACGGGGGAAAGTAAACATGGGGGAATGTAAAGGAAATGAACAAGAGCAGGATGCGTGGAAGATAGAAGATAGTGTGAGGGCGATTAAGAACATGGGAAAGCGCTTGGAGAAGATAAACTGGAATGAAGTAAAAACAAAGGAAGAGATAATCGTGGGTTGTGGAAGAATAGTGAAAAGGGGGAGCGGAATGAGTTGCCCATGGTGGGATGAGGAGTGTCATGACGTAAAGAGGGAAGTGAGGAAGGCAGTGAGGGAGTGGAACTTGGGTAGGGGCGAAGAGCAGGGGGTGATGGCAGCGAGGGTTAGGTACGCCAAAGTATGCGACAGAAAGAAGAGGCAGGCTTTGGAGAGAACGACCGAGGAAATTAGATTGTGTAGAACTGAAAGGGAGATATGGGGTATTCTAAAAAGAGGGCCCATAGGAGTTTCTTTGCAAGAGTGCTCAGAGAAATGCAATAGAATGGCTGGAGAGCCGGGAGGGGTAGGGGAACGAGGGGTAGCGGGAGAGGTTGAAGAGTTTTCAGAGGAGGAAATAGAAAACGCATTTGCAGAGGTGAAGGTTGAAAAGCTGCGGGGCTGGACGGGCTGAGGGCAGAAATGTGGAAGGAGATAGGAAAGGAGGGAACGCGGAGGTTTGGAGGGTTGCTGAACCAAATGTGCAGGGGAAAAGCGGAAATTCCAGAGGCGTGGCGCGTGGGAGTTATGTGCCCGGTGCATAAAGGAGGTGATAAATCTAATGCAGAAAATTATAGAGGAATTTCAATTATGTGCACCGGGTACAAAATTGCAATGACGGTAGTGAAAAATAGATTGGAGAAGGAGATGGAAATTATTGGAATACTGCCGGAGACTCAAGGGGGTTTTAGAAAAGGGAGGGGAACAAGGGACCAACTATTTACGCTGGCAAGGATGGTAGAGAGAGTGCTGGAAGAAAGAGGGAGTATGTACGCTGTTTTCCTGGATTTGAAAGCAGCGTACGATACTGTTCCGAGAGAAAGGTTAGTGGAGTGTCTGAGAAGGAGAGGAGTGAGCGGAGTAACGGTTAAATGGATTAGAAGAGTTTACGAGGAAACGTGGGTGAGTGCGAAAGTTGGAGGGAATGTGGCTGAAAGGTTTAGGAATTGGACGGGGGTGAGCCAGGGCTGTCTGCTGAGCCCATTAACATATATGTTAGCGAATTGGAAGAGGTTTTGAGAAACGGGCAAGCGGGCGGGGTAGTGATCGGAAAAAGGAAGGTATGGATTAGACTGTGCCAAAAAAAATCGACATTTTTTGATTTCGCTCTTCCTCTAGTATATAATTCCCCGTTCAAAATCCGGCGGGTTCCCAAAATCTGAAGTCAATCGGTTGATATTTAGAGGCGCATCAAGTCTAAAACGTGTTTTTAAAATTTTTTCCTCGATTTTCGAGAGGTTTTAGCTTACTGTTCCAAAATAACGGGATGTTTGACGCCTGAGACATTATTACATTCCAATAAAAAGTATTCAATGCGTTTCAGTCGCCAGATCTACTTTCAGAAAGATATATTGGCCAAAAAAAACATTTTTTTAAGGCCTAAAAAGTTAAGGTCACGGTTTTTAGGCCTTAAAAATATGGGTTTTTTGGCCAATATATCTTTCCGAAAGTAGATCTGGCGACTGAAACGCATTGAATACTTTGTATTGGAATGTAATAATGTGTCTCAGTCGTCAAACATCCCGTTATTTTGGAACAGTAAGCTAAAACCTCTCGAAAATCGAGGAAAAATGTTTAAAAACACGTTTTAGACTTGATGCACCTCTAAATATCAACCGATTGGCTTCAGATTTTGGGAACCCGCCGAATTTTGAACGGGGAATCATATACTAGAGGAAGAGCGTAATAAAAAAATGTCGATTTTTTTGGCACAGTCTAGTATGGATGCTAGCGTATGCGGATGATATGGCTTGTGGCGAGGAACTGGGGAGAGATGAATGAGGTGATGCAGAGGGTGGAGAGGTATATGGACAAGCGAGGGCTGCAAGTTAATGCAAGGAAAACAAAGTGGATGAGATTTAGGAATAGAGGAAGAGAAGGAAGAGTAGATGAATTGAAGTGGAAGGGGGAGGTGATTAAGTGGGTGAAAAAATTTAAATATTTGGGCTTCCTATTTAAAGCTACAGGTGGTTACGGGTAGCACGCCAAATGGGTACAAGGGAAAGCCAGGAAAGCATGGGGTATTGTAAGGAAGAAGTGGGGAAAATGGTTTGCTGGCAACTTCTAATTGGCGTGCAAACTGTGGGATGCATGTGTGAAGCCCATTTTGTTGTATGGAGTGGAAGCATGGGGTATAAATGAGTATGAATGCATTGAAAGAGAGCAGGTGTGGTTCCTGAAGCAGATTCTGGGGGTGGGAAAGGTCAACCCCTTGATACATTCTGCTTCAGGAAACAGATAAAATGAGTATACATGGTGAGGCAATAGAGAGGGTGATGAAGTATGAAATGAAGTTGTGTGAATTGGAAAGTGATAGACTGGTGAAAGAGGTATGGAGAACGTGTAAGGGATTAGGGAGAAGTGAGTGGAGTATGAAGCGCAGAGAGATGTATGAAAGGGCAGGAGAGTCTGAGGATAGTGTAAATGAATGGCTAGAGAAGGGGGTGAATGTGGCAGCTTGGATGAAAGAGAAGTGGAGATGCAGGAGAGGCAGGGGTGTATCGGGAGCAGCGGATACAATCCAATGTACGAAAGGTGGCAAGTGCATGGGAGCGTGCCAGGGTACCTATCCATGAGGTGACTTGTCGAAGGAGGCTAAGATAACCCTGGCAAGAGCTAGATGTGGTTCGGAGGAGAGAGGAAGGAAGGTCTGGATGGGGGAAAGTTATGGTAAATGTGTGTTGTGCGCAAGTGGATGAGATTCATGGAGTCATTTGGGAGAGGAGTGTGAAGGGGTGAATGTGGAATGGTTGGGGGGAAAAAGGAGTGTAACGGAATGGATGAGAGAGGACGGAGCTGGTGTAAAGATGATAACGGTACTGGGTTGGCGGAGGGCGAAAAAAAGAAAGGAAATGATATAATTTTATTGTTTTATTATTATTTTGTTATTATTTTTTTTTGTAATTTTATTTTTTATATGGAAATAAAGGTTTTTTTATGTAACTGAACGAGTGGCGTTATAAATGTAAATATTGGGCCCTCTTCCAATGCAATTAATAAAATTTGCTCTAAGTACAATGTTTCAAAAGTGGCTAAGGCTCCCAGCTGTACTAGTTTTTTCTCTCGCAACTGTACAGAAATAAAACTTTGTTTGTCCACCCTGCAGTGGGAATGGTGTTCCAATTGAAATTATAGAATAACATAAAACAAGACTAGTAAATTGGTAAAAATATCAATATCCAATAAATATTTTAAAAAATAGAATGCGTTTTTATTCATTAACAAAAGTTTAATGACATGAAAAAGTGTACCAAATGAATGTCCGTGAACTGTTCAATATGAAAAATGTAAACAATCCCAAAAATGGAGGTTCGTTATTTGGAAATATCAGAGCGTAACAAAACACTCACTTCTACACGTGAAATATTATTATTCAATTGCAAAACTCATAAATTTCAAATCCATTCATGCATACATTATAAAGAATTTATTGAAGGTCATCCTTAACACAAATTCCGATCTCTGTTTTTTTTCAATCAATTTATTAACTATAATTATTCAATGTCTGTTGTTCCCGTCCAATACATAATTACTTAGTAGATATTAAGGAATTAGATTAAAAAAAGTATGCTTAATTGGGGCAAATGTTGATTCAATTATTGATTTTGCGTCATAAGACGCCATTCATGCATATACGCAACATTATTAATTTTATGTTAATTAAATTACTAAATAAGTTAATTTGATATATTATATTATTTGACTTGACTTGAAAATGTATGAAGAAAAACGTAAATATAAATGAAATTGCCAATTCTTGGTTGCAGAATACTTCAAACATTAAAAGTGCGATTCTTTTCGCAATCTACAACAAGTTAGTCTCACAAAGACTATATCAAACACTCATTGAAACAACTACTTCCCGGGCTAATACCCCGACGGACATTGAATTATACAACAAGTGTTTGCTGTTACATACAGTAACCTAATGCAAATGTAACAATTTGCGTCAAATTATTCAGGCCATCTATAGACGCGTTTCGAGATTTATCTCTCATCAGTATAGCTTTGCCATTCCTTCTAAACAATTTGACACCTTAGACTGGCGGTCACGTTACCGTTCAAACATAAGTATAAATGAAATTGCCAATTCTTGGTTGCAGAATACTTCAAACATTAAAAGTGCGATTCTTTTCGCAATCTACAATTGTTACATTTGCAGTAGGTTACTGTATGTAACTTATTGTATAATTCAATGTCCGTCGGGGTATTAGCCCGGGAAGTAGTTGTTTCAATGAGTGTTTGATATAGCCTTTGTAAGACTAACTTGTTGTAGATTGCGAAAAGAATCGCACTTTTAATGTTTAAAAACGTAAATATTTTGTTATTTAAATATCTCGATTATTACACATTGAAATGTTTTCAGTATATTTCTAACTTCACAATATTTCAGTGTTTTATACGCGTGGCGCATGAAGTAAAATTTCGAGTTTAGAAAAGCCCCGTGAAAATTTGTCTCGGGTCGCTGCGCGACCCTCGACAAATTTTCTACGCGGGGCTTTTATAAACTCGAAATTTTACTTCATGCTTAGTCTGGGAGTGGAAATACTCCTTCTAAACTTTATATTGCACGTTTTTATACAAAATCGACGAACGCCTTACATTTACATCGTATACATTATGTATATTTAAAAGAAAAATTCACGGTATGTAATACAATAAGTCATTAGTACAAATCATAAAAATGAGTGTAGAATTTTACCTAAAATCTACTTTTAGAGTTAACTCTATAATTACCCGGTCGTTAATGGGTTAATAGTCCACTATTTAATTTAATATCATTGTCCACGATGCAAGTTAGTGAGCTAAATAGTAAAAGAAATATGCGAAAAACAAGCAAATTATTAAAATTAAAATCTTGTTATGTGATGAAAATCAAAAACATTTAGAATTCAATTTAAAAATTCAACATATAAAAAGTATAATAGATTTTCTAAAAATGTTCCTATTTTTATATTTTCTCAACATTTTGGACATTTGTCTATTGTTGACGTCTAGACACGACAAGCAAGGAATATTTCTTTCAAGTACTTCTACATATCCCGATGTACACCATATAATTTTTCAGGTATTCGTTGATTTTATAAAAGAATTCAATTTGTAATTAGTAACGAGTGTCGTCTACTCCCAGAGTAAGCATGAAGTAAAATTTCGAGTTTAGAAAAGCCTGAAAATTTGGTTTGGTCGCGTAGCGCGAAGCGCGGAGCGGCCAAACCAAATTTTCAGGCTTTTCTAAACTCGAAATTTTACTTCATGCGCCACGCGTATAAAACATTGACAATATTGAGAAGTTCAAAATATTCTGCTTCTGTTTGATTTCCCTTTAATAAATTTTAGAGAAGTATTATCAAATCTTGCGATTTCTAAATTCATGCTTTATGTTTGTTGTTTGCATTTTCCTCAAAAGAAAAAAATTTAATGCAAGCCTATGACATCGTTGAAAAGTTTAGATATGTCTCTACAAATTTTATTTACATATAAAAAGTATAATAGATTCTCTAAAAATGATCCCATTATTATATTTTCTCAATATTTTGGACATATCTCTATTGTTGACGTCTAGACACGACAATCAAGAATATATCTTTCAAGTGCTTATACATATCCCGATGTACTCCATATAATTTTTCAGGTATTCGTTGATTTTATAAAAGAATTCAATTTAAAATTAGTAACGAGTGTCGTCCACTTCCAGATTAAGCATGAAGTAAAATTTCGAGTTTAGAAAAGCCTGAAAATTTGGATTTGGGGTGCGCGAGCGAAGCGAGTCGCGCCCCGGCAAATCCAAATTTTCAGGCTTTTCTAAACTCGAAATTTTACTTCATGCGCCACGCGCATAAAACATTGACAATATTGTGAAGTTCAAAATATTCTGCTTCTGTTTAATTTCTCTTTAATAAATTTTAGAGAAGTATTATCAAATCTTGCGATTTCTAAATTCGTGCTTTATATGTTTGCTTTTTGCATTTTCCTCAAAAGAAAAAAAATGTAATGCAAGCCTATGACATCGTTGAAAAGTTTAGAAAAGTCTCTACAAAACATATAAAAAGTATAATAAATTCTCTAAAAATGTTCCCATTTTTATATTGTCTCAACATTTTGGACATTACTCTATTGTTGACGTCTAGACACGAAAATCAAGGAATATTTCTTTCAAGCACTTATACATATCCCGATGTACACCATATAATTTTTCAGGTATTCGTTGATTTTATAAAAGAATTCAATTTGTAATTAGTAACGAGTGTCGTCCACTCACAGACTAAGCATGAAGCGAAGCGAGTCGCGCCTTGGCAAATCCAAATTTTCAGGCTTTTCTAAACTCAAAATTTTACTTCGTGCGCCCCGCGTATAAAACATTGACAATATTGTGAAGTTCAAAATATTCTGCTTCTGTTTGATTTCGCTTTAATGAATTTTAGAGAAGTATTATAAAATCTTGCGATTTCTAAATTCGTGCTTTATATGTTCGTTTTTTGCATTTTCCTCAAAAGAAAAAAATTTAATGCAAGCCTATGACATCCCATTTAATTTAATTTTTCTCATTTAATTTATTTATTTACGGAATCTCCAGTTTACAATAGATTAATACATATACATCTTAATACAATAAATTGACTAAACAAAAACAAAATCTAAATATGCCAAACAAAATTTAAACTTATAACCCTACAGAAATATTTTATTTCAAAATATATTGCATATTGATCCCAAATAGTTCAAAACGTAACAATATGAAACAAGCTCCTTCCCACCTTCAAGTTACAATAAATAGATTAATTAATCAAATACTCAACCTTCAATCGATCAATTAATTATACAACCAATAAATTAATATATATATATATATATATATATATATATATTTATATATATATATAAATATAATATGAATATAAATATAAAATATATATGACAAAACTTAATAAAAGGAACAGACCCAAACTCACACAAGATATCACAGCGATGTCAACAATACAAATCATCACAGATGGAACATAAATAGTATATGACGAATACATATTGAATAACAAACCACCAATATATATCTGTATATAAAAGGATAAAATAGTATCTCAACATGTACAACAAATGCAAATTATCACAGATTGAACATGAAGTGTAAATAACGAACACGTATTGAATTAGCAATAACAAATAATATAATAAATAGATAATAGAATAAATAAATAATAAGAAGTATGTTCATGTTACATCAATGATAGCGGACAGATCGATATAACGTAAGTGGGTTTTAAAAATTGCAAAGGATGGTACGAAAGGGATAAAATTGGAATTATGTGACAAAACATTTGCCTGCCTCATCATGCGGTCGATGGGGTTGTTCATACCATAGTTCGTGGTATGAAAGGCTAAACGAAATAATGCCCTATGCCTTGATTGAAGGCCCCGGGGTACATTGTAATTTAAAGCACCCACCAGTTCAGTGCAATTCACAAACCCACTCACCAACTTATACAAAAATGAAAAGTCCAGAAAAAATCGTCTTTCAGCCAACGATCGCAGATTCAATAATGAGAACATTTAAAAATGTTTCCATTTGTATATTGTCTCAACATTTTTGACATTACTCTATTGTTGACGTCTAGACACGAAAATCAAGGAATATTTCTTTCAAGCACTTATACATATCCCGATGTACTCCATATACTTTTTCAGGTATTCGTTGATTTTATAACAGAATTCAATTTGAAATTAGTAACGAGTGTCGTCCACTCCCAGACTAAGCATGAAGTAAAATTTCGAGTTTAGAAAAGCCTGAAAATTTGGATTTTCTGGGGCGCGCGAGCGAAGCGAGTCGCGCCCCGGCAAATCCAAATTTTCAGGCTTTTCTAAACTCGAAATTTTACTTCATGCGCCACGCGCATAAAACATTGACAATATTGTGAAGTTCAAAATATTCTGCTTCTGTTTTCCCTTTAATAAATTTTAGAGAAGTATTATCAAATCTTGCGATTTCTAAATTCGTGCTTTATATGTTTGCTTTTTGCATTTTTCTCAAAAGAAAAAATGTAATGCAAGCCTATGACATCGTTGAAAAGTTTAGAAAAGTCTCTACAAAACGTATAAAAAGTATAATAAATTCTCTAAAAATGTTCACATTTTTATATTATCTTAACATTTTGGACATTTCTCTTTTGTTGACGTCTAGACACGACAATCAAGAATATTTTTTTCAAGTACTTATATATATCCCGATGTACACCATATAATTTTTCAGGTATTCGTTGATTTTATAAAAGAATTCAATTTGTAATTAGTAACGAGTGTCGTCCACTCCCAGACTAAGCATGAAGTAAAATTTCGAGTTTAGAAAAGCCTGAAAATTTGGATTTGACGGGGCGAGCGAGCGAAGCGAGTCGCGCCTCGGCAAATCCAAATTTTCAGGCTTTTCTAAACTCGAAATTTTTCTTCATGCGCCACGCGTATAAAACATTGGCAATATTGTAAAGTTTAAAATATACTGCATCTGTTTGATTTAGCTTTAATAAATTTTAGAGAAGTATTATCAAATCTTGCAATTTCTAAATTCGTGCTTTATATGTTGATATTCTGCATTTTTCTCAAAAGAAAAAAAATGGGATATTTCTTTCAAGCACTTATTCATATCCCCATGTACACCATACAGGGTGTCCCAAAAGTTTGGAAACGGTTGAATATCTCGAGAACACCTCATCGGATCAAGATGGTATAAAATACGTCTTTCTTTATTTTTAAAGCTCTATTTAGGCATGCTGTGCGATAGCCACCCACACCCCTCTGTGGGGTGGTTCGAGGGGGCAGTTTAGAAAACTTAAATGTAAACTCCTATTTTTTAATTGTTTTATCACTCCCTCCCCAATCCCGTTCGGTGGTGGAAAGGGTAGTTTTGAATTTTTCTGCGACAAAAAAATATTTTGCTTGCACTGTTGCATTTTGTATCAAAAACGGTTTATGAATTTTTCAAATTGCCACTCCCCCCCACACACACACACCCTTTAAAAGTAGAAAAAGTGGTATTTTAAAAAAAAAGTACCACCATTTTTTTTTTTAAACAAAAATGATTTTTCTTGCAGAGTTTCATTGTCTATCAAAAACTCCTTATGGAGTTGCAAAATATCCACACCTTAACCCCTTTTTGGAGGGTGGAAAAAAGCAGTTTTCGCTCAGTTTATCGTCGAAAATTTTTTTCCATTTTGTCATGTTTACAATTTTAAATGAAAGCACAGAAGTGTAGTTATTGAACATTTATTTCGGACTGTCAATGTTGACGTTCTTGACGACTCCGTGAAATTCTAAGAAATGGGTAATAGCTCAGAAACTTTAAAGCTAAATTAATTAAGCTGCTCTCTGTCGTTTTGAGATGAGGTTATCGGAAAGTGAACGCATATCATTATTAATGATGCGTGGGTCCGGGGAGAATGTGAGATCTTACGAGGAGGTGGCAAGGATGTTTAATGCATCCAATCCGCATCGTGATCCAGTGTCAAAATCGACGGTTCAAAAAACAGTAAAACGATTTGAAGATACTGGAGCAGTTAAGGATCGCGAACGCAGTGGCAGGCCAAGAACGGCATCAAACGAAGATCAGAAGGTGGAAGTGTTGCACCATTTCGTGGAAGACCCTCATATTTCTGTAAGGAGAGTGTCGCAAGCTCAAGGCATCAGCAAGACTTCAGTACACCGCATAATGCAGGAGGAAAAGTGGCACCCTTACCATATTCATCTTGTGCAAGAACTTTTGGAGGATGATTTTCGAAGGAGGAACGAGTTCTGCAGAGACATGGTGCGTCGTTGTGCTGCCGACCGTGCGTTCCTGGATAACGTGGTTTTCTCCGACGAAGCGACATTCCAGCTGAATGGTCAAGTAAATCGCCACAATTGTCGGTATTGGTGTGACGCGAATCCTCACTAGATGAGCGACATTCACAGCCAATATCCGGAGAAGCTGAACGTTTGGGCAGGTTTTTCTAAACATGGAGTTGTGGGGCCGTTTTTCATCGAGGGCAACTTGACTGGCGAAAAGTATTTAGATTTGTTGCAAGATGAAGTGGTACCAGCAATTAATCATTTGTTCCACGGAAACGCGCAAAATGTGTGGTTTCAACAAGATGGCGCCCCTCCCCATTACGCCGTGAGAGTGAGGCAGTTTTCGGACCGTACATTTCCCAACCGTTGGATCGGACGACGCGGCCCTCTTGAATGGCCTGCGAGATCGCCGGATTTGACCCCACTGGATTTCTTCTTCTGGGGATTTGTGAAGAACAGCGTGTACACTAACAGACCTGCCAATTTAGCTGACTTGCGGAATCGCATCATGGACCAGGCTGCATTAGTTATACCGCAAATGAGGACCAACGTGATCAACGATTTTCACAGCCGACTGGGTCAGTGCCAAGGCCAAAATGGCGGCCAGTTTGAACATTTGCGATAAGGAAGAAGACGATTTGGCGGCGGAAGTGCAACATCAAACCACCGGAAGTGCAAAAATCAGCCCTTTTCAGGGCTACATGATGTGCAAAATCCGATCATGCAACCTCCCCGTGGTGCACATCGGGTCACGCTGATGCCGACGGTATTGTAAAGTTAATTTTGATCTTAGTAGAAAGTGGGGAAAAAGCCAAAATAACGAAATGAATTTTTAATAACAATAACATAACCAATTTTAGATCAGGGATCAAAAAATGAGACAACCAAAATTACTTTGATTAAAAAAACAGCAATTACCCCTTATATGCCTAAATAGAGCTTTAAAAATAAAGAAAGACGTATTTTATACCATCTTGATTCGATGAGGTGTTCTCGAGATATTCAACCGTTTCCAAACTTTTGGGACACCCTGTATAATTTTGTCGGGGCGCGCGAGCAAAGCGCGTCGCGCCCCGGCAAATCCAAATTTTCAGGCTTTTCTAAACTCGAAATTTTACTTCATGCGCCACGCGTATAAAACATTGACAATATTGTAAAGTTCAAAATATACTGCTTCTGTCTATTGATTGCGCTTTAATAAATTTTAAAGAAGTATTATCAAATCTTGCGATTTCTAAATTCGTGCATTATATGTTTGTTTTTTGCATTTTTCTCAAAAAAATGTAAGCCTATGAAATAATGACATCGTTGAAACGATCAGAAAAATTTCTACAAAAAAATATTAATAAAATGTTTTTGGAAAATTGCTACTACCTCAAATTGTAGTTTTTATCCTTAAGAACTTTTTTTTACCAATTCCAGATCAATCGGAATCACCAAAACTGCGCCCCTACCCAAACTGGGAAGCTCATAAGCTCCCACAAAGTCCAGGAAGCGACCCACCGGAGATTGTCTCGCCGTTCCGTGTAAGGGCTGACCAATGCGGACGACTATGGGTTATTGACACAGGGGTTGCTGACCTTTTGGGCGACGTCAGAGTCTACAGACCTGCCACTTTGCTTGTCTATGATCTGCACAACGATGCTCTCCTGCGTCGTTACGAGATTCCAAAAGACCAAACGAAAGACAACTCATTTTTAGCGAACATCGCCGTAGAAGATGAAGACTGTCATGATGCGTACGCCTACCTAGGGGATTTAGGAGAGGCTGGTTTGATTGTTTACTCTTGGAAAAAAGGAGATTCCTGGAGGATAACTCATCATTACTTCAATATTGATCCAATGGCTGGGGAGTTTAATGTTTCAGGGGTGAGTTCCTACTTGTTCTACTAGAGTTAATCAAAAAGTAATGTAAATTATGAACGGTGGAGGCTTCTACTTCGTTATACATGTTAATTCAATAAAATGAAACACTTTAACTTTGTTTGTATAACACAATATTTATATTTTTGTGACTGCAGTTTCGGAAACTCAACTTGCCATTATCAAACTTCGTTTGATAATGGCAAGTTGAGTTCCCAAAACTGCAGTCACAAAAATATAAATATTGTGTTATACAAACAAACTTTTTGATCACCCCTTGTATTATGTCAGTTGTTCGTGATCAACAATCCGTGGATTTATTATGAATTTTCAATCATTTTTAAAATTTATCGTGAGTTTTTCAGCATTGCCATTAATTTAAATAAATGTGTCTAAAATATTTTGCCGACCATATTTCGCGGATCGAGATGTTACTTCATGCGCCACGCGTATAAAACACTGATTTATAGCAAAATTGAATATATACTACCCATTTAATAAAAAAATCTAATATGTGCATCAATGAACTCTTCACACTTTTTCAGAACGCTCCCAATTTGTGACTCACTTTTTATTCCGTTTTTCTGAAATAGTTAGGAAACACTGGTCAAGGTTAGATTAGACAAATAGAAAGAGAAACAATTGGAGATACACACAAGGCCGTAGAAAGGGAATATGGGGCTTCAAACTCCCCCCGAAATTTTCAAAATGTTACATTTTTGTATGTAAAAGCGGTTCTGAAAGAGCAAAAACAATATTTTTACCAGTAACCCCCCGAAATGTTTTTCTATCTACGGCCTTGGATGCACATAACTCGATATTGCACCTAACACTAATTTAGTCATTATTTAAATAAGTTTGCCTCGACACTAGAAAAACCCACTGCATATTTGACGTCCTTTTAATTCGCGTTTCAGTCATTAAGGACTTGGGTGTATTATTGTCTCACAACTGGAACTTTAACAACCATCTACGCAGCATAACTGCTAAGGTATACCGTGTTCTGGGTTTTTTAAAACGTAACAGCAGAGATTTCTCAAACATTCATACCCTTACGACCTTGTTTGTATCCCTTGTCCGCCCCTACCTTGAGTACTGTTGCACTATTTGGAATCCTTATAGCAAATCGGACGTAAAAATGGTTGAGAGGGTCCAAGTTAAATTCACAAAATTTATCTCCTACAAGTTCGGGATTGTCGGCTCCTACAATGACGTCCTACAATCTTTAAATATCCATTCGTTAGAGCAGAGACGAAGGAATGCAGACGTAATGCTGGGATACAATTTAATAAATGGGGCCATTGATTGCCCCTATTTACTTAGCCAACTTAAAATCAATGTGCCAGCTAAAAGTTTGCGTTCCTTCGATCTGTTCCATGTACCATATTGTAGGACGGACTATGGTAAAAATTTTGGTATATCCAGAATCGCCAATAATTGTAACGCCATCAATCCCGACTTTGGTGCAATTAGCAGGAATGCTTTGAAGAACATCTTCCGACAGGGTAAATAGTCTACATATTTTAATCTGTTGTTTGTACCTAAATGTGTTGTTTGTTTTTTACTCTTTTATGTACCTATATTTATTATGTATTTGTATTTATATTTCATTTATTTTTATAATATTATTGTACTTAAATGGACATCCGTTAATAAATAAATAAATCAAGTTCATGTAACATTAAAAATAATTCTATTTATTTTATTATTAGGTCACGTTTCAATGGGAAGACGCACTATTCGGATTAGCCTTGAGTTCGAAAGGCGACGACGGTTACAGCACCCTCTACTTCCATCCAATGGCCAGCACTAACGAATTCGAAGTCAGCACCAAGTTCCTCAGAGATCCCGAGGTGGCCAAGAAGAATTTCCACGAGTTCAAAATCTTGGGCAGCCGAGGTCCAAATGCCCAAAGCGGTACTTCTTTCTTGGATAAAAACACAGGAGTCTTATTTTACGCCCTCTTGAACCTCAACGCGATTGCCTGTTGGAAAACTACAAACCCTTCCTACACCATGCAGAGCCAAGGAAGAGTTTACATGAGTAACGTGACGATGGTTTTTCCTAATGATGTTAAAGTTGATGCTAAGGGGAACCTGTGGGTGTTATCGGATAGGCTGCCCACTTTTATGTATTCGCGTTTGGATGAGAAGGATGTGAATTTTAGGATACTTACTGAATCGGTTGCTGATGCTATTAGGGGGACGGCTTGTGATGCTAAGTTGGTTGTAGCGCCGAAAATTAAAAGTACAAATGAGACAACGAAAGTTCCAATACAACAGGGTTCGGGAGCGGGAATTTTAAGTCCGGTTTATTGTTTAACTTTGATTAGTTTGGTTTTATTAAGTGCTTAATTTTCAAAAATAAGATTAATTGTAACTTACATCATGTATTATACTAATGGATATTAGTTCTGCCTAGAACATCACAAGTGGTAATTACCTGTGATAATTTACCGTAAATTACGGTATATTACCCACCGACTTCGGTAATAAACCCAGCAAACCAAATCATATAATGTATATGTTAAAGACAAAACACAAAATTGGACAAAACGCGTTTTGTCTAGACCAGGGGGCTCCAAACTTTTTCTTTGAAGCCACATACATGTACACAGTTTTCTACATAATCAAATGGGGCCAAGATCCAAATAATTGTGTAAGCATTTTTAAAAACTTTATTACAAAATTGTATTATTATTTACTGTTACATAAAGTATTTTTTTTAAATAATAACAAAGGCTGTAGCCAGTGGGGAACTGGAGGTTTCAACCCCCTCCGAAATGTTCAAAATTTTGTATGTAAAATCTGCCCTGTAAAAGCAAAATTATTATTTTTAATTTAAGGAGAAAAACAACAGTTTGTTGAAAGATTCGCAAAAACATAATTTTCACAAAATCATGGACTAACTTCTTCTAACAATTTATTGGAAAATGTGTGTGTTTTTAAACTTCGGGATAAATCAGCGTTTTACGCGCCTGGCGCATGAAGTAAAATTTCGAGTTTAGAAAAGCCTTAAAATTTGGTTTGGTCGCGTAGCGCTACGCGCTACGCGACCAAACCAAATTTTAAGGCTTTTCTAAACTCGAAATTTTACTTCATGCTTTGTCTGGGAGTGGAAAACACTCTTATATATACTATTGATAACTTTGATAAACATTCGCCCTATTGATTTAAAAAAAAACAATTGACATTTTCTTTTGGATACTTTTTCACCCTGTATAAAAATAAATAACCTATCTTGTAGATCTTGTCGAAATAGCCAAAATGCATGTATTATCCTTTTCTGTACCTCAAGTAGTTTTTGAGTTATAGCGTTTTTACGTGAACATTGAAAACTGTCGAGAATTTACGCGAGTACGCTCGCTTTTTTGTATTTGGAAAAGTTGCGAATAACTCAATACCTAATAGGAATACAGAAAAATTGTTAGAATGAAAGTTTTAGATAATAAAAGTGTGGACAATTTTTCTATCTTCAAGTTTTGACGTAGCTATCTTCTTTCTTGGAGAAAAACGACAGTTTGTTGAAAGATTCGCAAAAACTTATAACTTTTACAAAATCATGGAATAACTTCTTAGAACAAATTATTAGAAATTGTGTATGTTTTTAAACTTCGAGATAAATCAGCGTTTTACGCGCCTGGTGCATGAAGTAAAATTTCGTGTTTAGAAAAGCCTAAAAATTTGGTTTGGTCCCGTAGCGCTACGCGCTACGCAACCAAACCAAATTTTAAAGCTTTTCTAAACTCGAAATTTTACTTCATGCTTAACCAAGGAGTGGAAGACATTCTTTTGTGTAATATTGACAACTTTGACAAATACTCGCCCTCTTGATTTAGATCACCCTGTATAAAAACAAATATGCCCATCTTGTAGATCTCGTTGAAGTAGCCGAAATGCATGTATTTTACTTTTCTGTATCTCGAATAGTTTTTGAGTTATAACGTTTTTAGTCAAAATTGAAAAATGTTGAGAATTTACGTGAGTGCGCTCGCTATTTTAGTATTTCGCAAAAGTTGCTAATAACTCAATAACTGATGGATATACAGAAAAATTGTTAGGATGAAAGTTTTAGATAATGAAATTTTGTATAATTTTTCTATTTTCTATCTTTTTTAAGTTTTTCGTAACTATGTTCTTTCATAGAGAAACATTACTGTTGGTTAAAAGGTTCTTCAAAACTTATAATTTTCACAAAATCATAGAATACCTTACAATTATTTATTGGAATTTGTGTGTGTTTTATGTCTAACTTTACAATTTTGAGTTATGTATACCAGGCGTTCGTTTTTTTTTTTTTATTAAAAACAAGCCTCTAACGAGTGTTTCCACTCCCAGGTTAAGCATGAAGTAAAATTTCGAGTTTAAAAAAGCTTCGCGGAGCGACCAAACCAAATTTTCAAGCTTTTCTAAACTCGAAATTTTATTTCATGCGCCACGCGTATAAAACACTGATTTAAAGTAAAGTTCAAAATAAACTTCGATTTAGGCTTGATCGCGTGTTTATAAATTTTACAAATGGAATATGTAAAAGTATACTTAAAAGAAAAAATGCCTGTATAATATTCTATATATAACATAGACATAAAAATTATTTTGTATACATATCATATAATAAAATTTATATGAAAATGTATTACATAAAATATACATGTATATTATAAAATAAAGATAATTTATAATATACATGTAGATACCCACTGAGCAAAACACCAACAAATAACGTTATATCTTAGCAACCTATATTTTAGCAACTTTAAACGTTGTATTAATGTTGATGAAACATTGCTTGAATTAGTTTGTTCAGTGGGTTTATATATTAAGTATATATTTTTACATATTATTTACATATATATTATATGTGTGTTTCTGGGAAGGTAACATTTGTTTCTTGCTCATGCTTAATGTGGTATATGTCTACCTTTTCAAAGAAAGTAGCAATTTATTTGTATTTGTTTTGTTTTTGTTGGAGCAACACAAATGGTCCGATTATAAATTATATTATTTGATTTACTTCTTATAATATTAATGACGATATATTTATTTTAATTAATCTTCAAAAATTTGTGTAAAAAAGACCGTTCAGTTTTGCAATGAGTTTCTCGTCTAACTTTAAACTACTCATTATTACAAAGTTACCGGTAAATTTTACCAAAAATATTACCAAATTTTAAATAACCGGTAATTTTTCATCACGTATTGTATTTATATCCGGTTTCACTAACTTTAATTAAATTAATTGATTGATTAAATTTATTTGTCGATTGGAAAAGACAATTTCCATATCATAAAAGATCAACGTCATGTGAATTAATTGATTTGTTGACATATATGTAACTATTATTAGATTTTAATCGATGAATAACTTGGTCGATTTGAGTGAGGTTGGTGAAACCCGGTATAAGTCTAATTAATTTATAATCCTGAGTTGCTAATCCGAAACTTATATTCCATCCGGAATATAAATTCAAGTTCTAGCTGAGTAGGTTTTGTAAGTATATATGAATAATTTATTCAGTGTGTCTCTTTACATTATAGTCATCATATTGCCCATTTTATAATGGCATCATTAACTTCGCACTTCGAAGGAAAGGCACTTGAACCGAAATTCCCTATAACCACTATGTACGTAATTTATACTGTAATATATGCTTTAACTCTAAGAAGCGTAAGCTTATTTTCGCAAATTCAAATATTTTTGAATCAAAATTCCTCGAACGCAGCCCATATAAGTGACATTACAAACGTGCCATTAACACCTACTATCTATTAATGTACGTACTTATTAATAGGTGTCGTTGATTGTAAGTATTAGTAGTCATTTTCAATTGTAAGGCAATTACTTGACATGCGATACTACTTCTTATGTCAATTTACTATTTTAAATTATTTCACTAAACCAAAATTACTGTCATACTATTACACTATTACATTTCGGCATTTAAAATTGTGTCAAACAGGAGCTTCGAGCAGAACTTTTGAGCAGCGACGGCTCGCAGCCTAACTTCAGGATCGGCCACAGCGCCAAGGCACGCAAAATTTGAGGTTGGGATCGCGCTTTATAAATACAAGGAATTGCACAACAAAGTCACCTTTTAATAACGGATACATATTACCTTGGGTCTCTGGCCTACCCTGAAGTTAGGCTGCGAGCCGCCGCTGCTTTTGAGTATCATTGACATTCTGTCTGTGGGGCCAGTTTTCTGTCTTCTATACACTATTATTATTTAAAATTGAGTTAAATTACAAAACCTAGAATCATCTTCCTTTCCCCTGTGTAATTAAAGAATGGTGGACAGTTTTAAGTCTCTAATACAGGGGTTGTCAACCTTTTTCAAGTCGCGCCCCCCTCATATCTCCACGCCACCCTCCTCGATTAATTTCGGATTTTTAGATAGATTGCAGCACGATTATAACCTTATTTTATTTCACTGCCCCTTTAAGAAATCTGTTGAGCTCCCCCTGACATCTTGCCGCGCCTCCCTAACGTGGCGTGACCCTACTGTTGAGAACTCCTGCTCTAATAAGAAAACTATTTGTTACTTAATTAAGCCTTAACAATTCCTACATTTATAGGAATAGGGCAGAAAGTCTTTGAATCAAGTAGATATAAAATTAAAATTATTTGTGAGCTGCTAAATGGTTCTACTTAACAAAACATTGTTATTTTTTATATAAATCATGTTTGTTGTATTTTTATGTAATATTATTTATGTTAGGATGTAGTATAATACTTTATTGAATCGGTTATGCCATTAAAAAATGTATTTCATATGTTCAGTAACATCCGAGGGTGTTATACCCTGCGATCATTTAAAATATCAATTAGAGTAGGCTTTGAATTTTATATTAGATTGGCACTACTGACTGTTAATACATAGTTTACCATAACCTAAATTTTATTCCATCATTCAATCAGAATTCTGAGCAACTGCACATAAAAAATGCCTCCTACTTTAATTTATAATTTGAGTGATCTCACGGTATGTTAATACTTATCAACATTTGAAAGCGTGATTATTTATAAATATTTTTTGTATATATGCTAAATGTAAAATATGTATTAAAGTAAAATTATAATTTAGGTATGCTTGTATTTTTAATAATTATTGAATTAACCTAACACTCCTAAACAGTTGCCAGTTGTTTAGAGTAGCTCATCCGATGCCAAATTTACAGGACAAGTGGGGCGAATACAGTCAGTGAGAAAAGCGGCAGCTCGCTGTGCATTTGTGCATTGCTCCTTGGCATGAACGGATGGGGTCTCGCGTCGCGTGGAATAGACGAAAAAAAGCGTATAAAAAAGACGGATCTAAGGAAAGCGTCGATTCGTAATATTTAAACACGCTGATAGTACATACAAGCTATGTATTGTTTTTAATTCGTTAGAAAGCGTTATCGGATCCTGTGTTATTTTTCGGTATTTACAAAACCGATGATTCTTATTCTTGTCATTATAACACATTATTTTTTCTTTTAAGACTCCAGTTTCGACAGCCGAACAAACTATGTGTTTTATTTTATTAAATTAGAGATTATATCTTAAAAATATAATAATAAAATAATTCATGTTCATAAGCTCCTTGTAAATATTAATATGCCGGATATATAGAGGGTGTCTACGCTAAACCAATCGTTAAAAGTTTATGGGGTTGCCGTTGCACTAAAAATTTGAAAACAATCCTTGGCATATGGTTGAATCAGTTCTCCTCATGTGCAATATTTCAACTTTATATAACTTCCGGTTCCACCGGAAGTAGCACCAAATTTGTTATTTTAAATAGAACACCCTACTTATTAGTAATTTTTTGGGTTTCTCGTTTAAATTGCAACATATTTTATTCAAACATATGTACACTTATCTCTTAGAGTTTTCAAGAAAAAAAATATTTCTAAAATTTTGACTTTTAAAAGGCATCTCGAAATCTGTTTATAACTTCTCTTAAGAATAAGATAGAAATATGATTTATATCTCTACTTGTACCTAGAGAATGCCTCTATGAGTAAATTAATTGGAAACTGTCAATTTTGACAATAAGTGTTCTTCAAATGTCAATATCTAAGTGCTCTCTTCAATATCAAGTAATTTTTTTTTTTTTTGATTGGAATGATCCAATTTTTATCACGTAGTACGATTGGGGGGAAAATTTCCTACAAAAAAATAATTATACAACTATACTTCTAAAGCCAGTAGTTTTCGAATTATTTCGAAAATTCGTTTTTCGTCGCATTTATGCAGGGTAATGACATTTCTTTGATGTACAGGGAGTATTTCTTTAAAATATACGTATACCAAATTCAGCTTGTTTTCTTTAAATCTTTGGTTATTCGTTGTTTTTTTTAATGGTTCAATTTAAGGCTCTAAACGAGTGTTTTCCACTCCCAGACTAAGCATGAAGTAAAATTTCGAGTTTAGAAAAGCCCCTTGAAAATTTGTCGAGGGTCGCGCAGCGACCCGAGACAAATTTTGTGGGCTTTTCTAAACTCGAAATTTTACTTCATGCGCCACGCGTATAAAACACAGACTTCAACTGAAGTTCGAATATAAATAAATTTCACAATATTTTAGTGTCTTATACGCCTGGCGCATGAAGTAAAATTTCGAGTTTAGAAAAGCCCAGAAAATTTGTCTCGGGTCGCTGCGCGACCCTCGACAAATTTTCACGGGGCTTTTCTAAACTCGAAATTTTACTTCATGCTTAGTCTAGGAGTGGAAAACACTCGTTGAAAGCTTCAAATTGAACTCTTTTAAAAAACAGCGAATGTCGGAAAATGTACAGCTTTATTCCCTGTATATTATTCAAGTAGTAATTTAATTTCCATCATTGTCATGGTACTATTAAAAATTATTACAATAAATAAGTTGTTCTTTAATGCTCATTGTTTATTTTGTTAGGGCGTAGGTAAAGTATCGTACGTTTCTCGAGTGGTATGGCAATTACATACTCGCGGAATACTGCACTCGCCGCTGCGCGGCTCGTCCGCTCATATGTAATATACTGGATACTACTCTGGTTACGTAATATACTGTTATTATTTGACATTTTGCATTACATACGCGACAAAACAAAAACATTACTACTTGCCTACTAAAATTCAGTTGCGACTTATGCGCGCATTATTCCCTCCATAAATGCGCGAAAAACAAATCTTCGAAATAATTCGAAAACCACTTGCTTTAGGAGTATAGTTGTTAATACTTTTTTGTAGGAAATCTACCCCCCAATCGTACCACGTGATAAAAAAATGGTCACTCCATTTAAAAAAATTGAATTACGAGATATTGAAGAGGGCACTTCGATATTGACATTTTAAGAACACTTATTGTCAAAATTGACAGTTTCCAATTAATATACCTATAGAGGCAGAGATTTAAAGAGAAATGGTAGAGATTTAAATCATATTTTTATCTTATTCTTAAGAGAAGTTACAGACAGATTTCAAGATGCCTTTCAGAGGTCAAAATTTTAGAAATATTTTTTTTGCTTGAAAACTATAAGAGATAAGTGTACATATATTTGAATAAAATATGTTGCAATTTAATCGAAATAAATTTTTAACGAACGGTTTACAATGATTTTCAATGATATTTTTTATATAGGAATATTATCTTTTACTGACTGCTACGGCCATAAAAATAATGTGTATTAATTTGGCCTCTGCCAAATTGGGTAAATACCCCAAATTTTCGGGAGAATTTCAATTTTTATTTTATCAAATATTCTAGTTTTTATGAATGCAACAAATAAATAATAAAATGACTTCAGGCAGACATTTTATACTCAACAAAAAATATATTTGAGAATTGTCATCTAAAATATTTAGGGAAGATATGTCAATTGGAGCACTGCACTGGCCTGAATTTTTCTTAGGCGATTTTCCCGTATCATATTCAATATTTAAATTATCTTAATTTTATATATTTTTTTTACTTTTTCTAAAAACTACGCCTATAATCAGATAAGTATATTTTTTATTTATTTAGACCTGAAATGTTGACCGGGCCGGGTCAGGCAAAACTCAATCTCTCTTATTTTATGACCGGGTCGGGCCAAGCCGGACCTTAAAAAATATATTGGGCTCGTTGCAATGTTGAGCAAGAAGCTTGTTATTTGAAATGCATTATAATAACTACCTTATTATTATTGTAGTTCTATTTTTTCTAAAATAATTAACAATGAATATGCACGCAGTTAAAACCCTCCATTTTTTTAAACATTCGTCAAACATATATTACCTGTGCTCAGTAAAAAATAGTTGATTTGTAACAACAACGTCATATTAGTGACGTTATTCTTACTATTCTTATAGTTTTGATATCATGGATTCGTTCATGAAGTCGCAGTTGGTTCAAATAGGTCTGGTTGCTAGAAACTTTACAATTTACTTTAATAGTTTTATTGCGAGAAGTTTAATGGCATTTAATAACTGCTTTAACAACGAAAGATTTAAGACGAAATAATGATTTGAACAAGACTGATTGTTATTTGATTGCTTCTGGCTTATTAATCAGCTTAAAAAACTTTAAAAATTATTTAATAATACCGACACTGTCAAATAATTAGGGAAGCCAATATTAAAGGTATATTACACATCTTTATTTAAATTAGTGAAACATTTCGTGTTTTCTATATTAGTGAACATGCAGTATAAAAAAATACTTATTCCATTAGTAGTCAGAAAGCATAAAAATAAAACACTAGTACAATAAAATATCGATTATAATTGGGAAATATTAATTTTACGAGAACAAACGCTAACGACGCGAGCCGTTTTGGTTAACTATGATTGAGAAAAGAAAAGAAAAACAAACGCGAAGCCGCGCAGCGTTCACCGGCCCAGGGATAAACGCTGGCCGCATGCTGCTCGCCCCTCCAATAATTGTGCAGATGAGTGTACAACGCGTTCAACTAAGAGAAGATCCGCAAGGCGGCGGTATTTTACGGTCTTATTTTTCAAGATTTTTATTTTAACCTGACTCGGGCATGAGCTATCGCATCTTTATGAAATGTTCACATTATATTCCTTATAGTATAAACTAGTAAGATATGGGAATATTTTTTTTAATTTTGAAAAATATAACATTATTTTTTTCATACCTCTGAAAGCATATTTTTTTTAAAAAAAGTACTTCGATATTTTACTAGATAATTGGGCTTAATATACGCTGTCAAAATTTCAACTTTCTAGGACCTTTAGTTTTTAAATAAGCCTAACATTAAATTTCAGACCACTGTTATATTCCCCCAAAAGACATATTATAAACTCACCTAAATTTAATAAGTTAAAGAATTATTAAGAAATGGTGTTTACCGTTAATAAACTTACTTTACTATAACCTTAAGTTGAATAATGTTGAAAATAATTTAATTAAAAAGAGCATATTTAATTACAATAATGCTGAAAATCTCATTACAATAAATGAATTATAAGTGTAAATACTTTTAATGTGCATTTTCTGTGGGACACCCTGAATAGGCAACATAGTTTATAGTGTATTTGATTGCAAAACTCTTGTTCATTGGGCTGCCTATACTATAATTACTTGCAGTGTATTGGGATGCATATGATATAAACTTGTAATATAGGCAACATGATTTGCAGTAAACTTGGTTGCATAACTTTTGTTCATAGGATTGCCTATAATAATTTGCGATATATTGGATTGCATAACGTTAGTTCATTGGGTTGCATATGATATAAAGTAGTAATATAGGCAACATAGTGTGCAGTATATTTGGTTGCATAGCTTTTGTTTATTTGGCTGCCTGTACTATAATCAGTTGCAGTGTACTGGGTTGCATATAATTTAAACTTGTAACATAGGCAACATGATTTGCAGTGTACTTGGTTGCATAACTTCTGTTCATAGGATTGCCTATAATAATTTTCAGTATATTGAGTTGCATAACTGTTGCATATAATATAAGCTAATAATATAGGCAACATAGTTTGCAGTTATTTTGTTGAATAATTTGTGTTCATTGGATTGCCTAAAATAAATAATATAATAAATAAATTCGCCCGTATCCAATAGGCCTGTTCATCAAAGTGTTTAACATTCAACATGTTTAGATTTGTTTGTGATGTATGTTGGTATTTAATGAACAGTACTACGGCCATTTTTAAAACTTAAACCCGCCTACAGCAATCGCCAATACCAATCGGACTATTTTGTATGATTGCAAAAATCCCAAACACATTCACGATTAACAGTCCAGTCATCAGAGAATTTCCCAGCAGTTGGCAGTTAACTCCCAACTGTTGAACGGGCCCAATCTCGCTGCTAATTTTTAAATAACGATGACGTTTCCTCCTATGACGTAATTACTCGACCCATCGTGTTGTGAGTGTCTGCGGGAGTGTGGTTCGAGAGCTGACCCCGAGCAGTCCGTCCCGCTGCGCAATTAAAACGTGCGGCCTCCACGTGGTCCACCATATCCTTAATCATCCTTTCAATCACATCCTTTTCAATAATCCTTTTCCCAAATTCCCTTCCATTGAACCTTTTCCTTTAAAAATCCACGTGTATTTCCTATTTCCTATCCCTTGGGGAGGGCAGAGGGCGCAGCAATGGCTGTTTAACTCTGTCCAGATTTTAACCTACGCTTAAGACCTAGATTTAAGATTTCATTACTCATCCCTTCATCCACTCATTTATTCATTCATACAATCGACACTCTAATAAATTTAAAACAATTTTAATTATTATTTCATAATTACTGTGACTGGTCAACAGAGCTTTAATAGCTAAGGCCATTAATTACGCAAAGAAGAAGAAGAAGAAGAAGAGTGTCTGCGGGCTTGCATTTTCAAAGGATGATGACATATCTGTAACCAAAAGAAATAAATAAAGGTAGGAGCATCCTCTTTGCGAACAAAATACCGAAATGAAAAACGAAAACATGAAAAATCGCGATAAATATGGCGAAATCGAGTGCACAGACGCTTCCGAAAGAGCGTACAGGTTATGTGAGTGGAAAATTGCTACAAGTGCACTTGTTATATCGCTTTGTGTGATAACTGGCAAAGTTTACTTAAACAACAGTAAGTAGATATTAAAATTTCAAAAATTATAATATATGCAGTTACATTAATTTAACTTAACTTTTAAGTACTTAATAAAATTAAAGGTTAAATACTTTCGTAATTAGGAGATCAGGGCGCACTATTCCGCAAGTAAAATATGAAACTTAAAGTGTGAAGTTAAGTTAAAGTAATGTGAATAAGTTTGGTAAACTCCAATCTTGCATTTTGTTTTTGTTCCCTTTTATTTTGCAGGACAGTTCATTCATGATACACTAGTGCGGGCAGATTTGGTTACGATTGAGTCGATAACTGATGATGGGACTGTTATGATGAAACACGTTTGGAAAGAGACGGTGAAATACAGTAATCTTTGGCTGCCAGTGCTTTGCGGGTTTTTAGCGACTTATTTTACGTGGATTATGGTTTATTTGGATTCAAATGTGCCTGGCGTACAACCACCGAGTCCTTTATCCCCGAGTAAATATAAGTGAGTATATTATTGTGCCGCATTATCTAACGATTCATGTTATATCATCCTTTAAACTTTCAAATATTCGAAAGATGTCAAAAATGGTTGAATTTTTATAATTTGAAAGAAACTTCTTATACAGGGTCCGGCAGCGTTACATGATTGTTTTTAAAATAGCACAACTCAATAAATTTTCAAGATATTTAATGTTTAAAAATGTTTTTGTAAACAGAAAAATTAGACGTTAACGTATACAAAAACTTAAAAAAAAACCTGAAGTAGCGAAAATAACATCAGGTAAATGACGACATCCGTTTTCGATGCACAGCTGAAGTGTGGTGGTAAAGTTAGTCATCACTCCCTGCAAAGTTGCTCGAAGAATCGCACGAAATTCTCGCTTAATATTATCACGCAGTTGAGCCAAATTTTGAGGCTTGTCAAGGTACACTTTTCCCTTTAGGTAACCCCATAAATAAAATTCACATGGTGACAGATCCGGAAGAACGTGCCAGCCATGGGATGTCAGAGATTAACCTACCGGGAAAAGATGTTCTCAGCAGCCTAATGAGAAAAGTGTACCTTGACAAGCCTCGAAATTTGGATCAACTGCGTGATAATATTCAGTGAGAAATTTGTGCGATTTCTCGAGCAACTTTGCAAGGAGTGATGACTAACTTTACCACCTGACTTCAGCTGTGCATTGAAAATAGAGGTCGTCATTTACCTGATGTTATTTTTACTACTTGAGGTTTTTTCTAAGTTTTTGTATATGTTTTAAACTTCCAATCTTCCTATTTACAAAAAAATCTAATCTTTTGTATACGTTATAAACTTCCAATCTTCCTGTGTACACAAAACATTTTTTTATTAAAATATCTTGAAAATTGATTGAGTTGTGCTATTTTAAAAACTGTCAGGTAACGCTGCCGGACCCCGTAGAAGAGTATGTACTCTACCTATACTGGGTGATCAATCACAAGTGTCCTGGGTTGTACAAAATGTCTTTAAAATATGCAAGTAACACATTTTCAAAAAAGGAATATTTTTGGCTTTCTTAATTAGAATCTTGGAAAAGTTTATAAACTCTGTCACATTTTATTCTCACCGCAGTAGGCTTCGTTAGGGTGATTTAAAAAAGTTATTAACAATTGATTATGTCATTGGATATTTTTGGTTATGTGTAGTGCAATGTTGCAGTTTGTAAATTATAGGTTAACAACATACTTCAATCGTTACTATCAAAAATTCAACATGCAAATATAAGGAGAAAAAAACCAAGCCTACTGCAGTGAGAATAAAATGTGAACAGAGTTTAGATAAAAATTCTCTGTATAAAATTATTATTATTAAACTTGGGCCGCTGAATGTGTAGTGTGGCATAAATCAGCTGATTGATGTCTGACGGCTGCTATTGCTCGGTGGAATTAGTACATTGATAAACGGATATTTCTATTGGTTTCCTGGTTTTCTACATTCAAGTGATAACTCTACTGGTCGACGGCCTGGGTTTAGTATACTGTTTTCGAAGTATGTCTCGTATTCCTTACCTATACTTATTTAATTTTATTTTTTAGGAAACAGTCGGGCCATTCTTTTCATCTGAATTACATTTTTAGCATTGTGATTGGGTTAATGATTACTTCGTATATGTATTTTAGAGGAGTACAAATACAGTATTAGTTTTGATTAATGCTAAGCAAATAGCATAATTTAAATCATATTTTATTTATTGTCATTTAAATTAATTCCCGTTGACTATGCATTTATGACAATGATTGTAAATTACGGATTATTTCTGTATACATACATTATCAAGAAATAAATAAATATTTAGGTTATAAAGAAGGAATGTGTTTTATTTATAAAAAAGTGTTATTTTGTGCCTATGTGATAATGTTTTTTTTTATTCTCACTGTATCTGAAAAACAGAAGACAGTATGATCCTTATCACACTTTATATATATACAGTTAGCCAGTCTCTGTATAAAATTTGGTAACATTTTTATGCTGCATCCAGAATCAAGACTGGTGATTGGTGTAAATAATCATCTGTCTTACTCGTACTCCACAACCTGACCATAGTCTCTCATTTTCTACTCGATATCCAATTCTCCCATAAGCATTGGCTCCTCTTGGCATTACACAGGGCGCTACACTATCTCGAAGAGATAAAGTATCGGTTAAATTAGGGAAAAGTTGTAAATTTGAGTGCTTATTAACCTATTAAGCGCCATTGATGCATGCATACACGCAACATTATCATGTTTAAATTTAACGCACCAATTATGTTATGTTTTTACTATTAGTATTACTATTCTTTGTAAATGAAAATATAGATTGTAAAATGGAGATTCCGTAAATAAATTAAATTAAAAATTAAATTAAATAAGTTAATTTGATATATTACATTATTTGACCTGGCTTTAAAAGGTGTACAGAAAACTGTAATTATTTTGTTATTTAAATATTTCGATTATTTCTCATAAAAAAAAAATTTAGTATATTTCTAACTTCACAATATTTCAGCGTTTATACGCGTGGCGCATGAGGTAAAATTTCGAGTTTCGAAAAGCCCCGTGAAAATTTGTCGAGGGTCGCTTGCGCGACCCTCGACAAATTTTCTACGCGGGGCTTTTCTAAACTCGAAATTTTACCTCATGCTTAGTCTGGGAGTGGAAAAACTCGTTCTAAACTTCATATTGCACGTTTTTATATAAAATCGGCGAATGCCTAAAAACTTACATTGTATATACACTCGACCGCAAAAATAAAACGCGCCACTTAAAAATTCGTTTTTTCGTGAATATTCAAACAGCCACAACTTCGGTCGATGTGGATGAAATTTGATAAATTTTTGAGTTTTTGGAACGATAAAGTTTTCTCTTTAAGGACACATAAGTGGACATAACGAAATTTAAGCACTTCTGCATTTAAAAGTCCTACCAACAAAAAAATGTTCAGAATGTTAGAAATGATAAAAGTTGAGAAGTTATACTGTGCCCCAAAAAAATCGTAGCTCCACTTCAAAAAGAGCGCAACAAAATTCCATCATTTTCCTTTGAAATAAGCGAAAAATCATGTCGATCCAATGATTTGGCTCGAAGTTATGGCAGTTTTTAACTTAGCGTCAAATTTCACTTTGCAATGAAAATTCAAAAAATTGTCACCCAGCCAAAACATTTTTTTGGCAGTAGGTTTTTTCAGTAGAGGTGAAATGCAAGTTTATGTAAGGCTTTTGCCTTATTTCAGGCCAAAATTAACTTCTGCTCATTGAGTTTGGGGAAAAAATCAATTTTTCTCATATTGTCATAGCTTTACTCCAAATCAATTTATAGATCTGAATTTTTGCGCATATTAAAGGAGAAGGACTGAATTTATTCTGGATGTCCCTTGCTTGAAGCCACAATTTTTTTTGCGCATTGTACAAGTTAACAAAGTTAAAAGTTTTAAAGTGAAAAACGTTTAATCGCCTTTAGGGGGTGAAAGGGGGTAAAATGTGCATGTTTAAAGATCTGACTAACATGCCTCAAAGAGAAAACTTCAAGCTTTTTAAATCACATAATGTCACAGGTTTGCGAGCAGAGTTATGCCTGTCCGCCAAAGTTATGTCCCAAAATACACTTTTTAAAATTGGATCGACATGATTTTTCGCTTATTTCAAAGGAAAATGATGGAATTTTGTTGCGCTTTTTTTGAAGTAGAGCTACGATTTTTTTTTTGGGCACAGTATAACTTCTCAACTTTTATCATTTTTAACATTCTGAACATTTTTTTTGTTAGTAGGACTTTTAAATGCAGAAATGCTTAAATTTCGTTATATCCACTTATGTGTCTTTAAAGAGAAAACTTTAGCGTTCCAAAAACTCAAAAATTCATCAAATTTCATCCACATCGACCGAAGTTATGGCTGTTTGAATATTCACGAAAAAACGCGAATTTTCAAGTGGCGCGTTTTTTTGGGGTCGAGTGTATATATATTATTTATATTTAAAAGAAAAATTCAAAGTATGTCATACAATAAGTCATTCATAGAAATTATAAAATTATGTGCAACATTTTTACCTAAACTATTAGAGTAAACTCTGTAATTGCTCGGCCGTTAATGGGTTAATAATCTGTTTTCACATTTAAATTATATTCAATTCTTTTATGTAATTTGAAAAAAAAAATATATTTTTTAAAATTCTATAAAACTTTCTTACAACAACTACTTATTTCTTGTTAAATGATAAATTTTTAAGATATTTTGAGCTGTATCGGCCTCGTCAATTGAATAATTAATAATTAAAGATTTTTAAAATCTGAAAGCAGATTACACTGGTCGGCATGAAAATCGGCCCTGACACAATTCCTGCTGATTCTTAGGTAAAATGACCTCCTGAATCCGAATATGACCCCCGTTTTCCCCCATCACCCACCGTTTTCGGGGGAGCCCCCCCCCCCACCTATTTTTATCACTTTTCGATAATTTGGAGGGATGAAAAGGATTATTTTAGCCTTTACGTTTCTTCTGAGGGGCTAGAGAGGTGAAAAGTTCCAAATCATGAACATTTGTAGCAAGGAGGTAGATTTGGGGGGGGGGGGGGGGGGGGGGGATTTGCCCCCTTAAATTGTAAAAAAATCCTTAAAAATGATCGATTTTTCCGTTTTCTTCGCAGTTTTTTCACTTATTTTCTACATATTCCAGCTTCCATCCCCCCTCATCCTCCCCCAAAAAATAAAAATATATAGCAACAATATATAGCAACAATAATAAAAATATATAGCAACAATAATAAAAATATATAGCAACAGTTCGGAAGATTCAATGTACCACGCTGGCGCTCTCAATACCTCGCGCGCACAGGTTTGCCCAGGAACATTTATTATTTTACTTTTTATTTATTATTCTTTACAGCTAAAATAATCCTTTTCACCCCTCCAATGGATGGGGGAAACGGGGGGAGTATTGAGAGCGCCAGCGTGGTACAGTGAATCTTCCGAACTGTTGCTATATATTTTTATTATTGTTGCTATATATTTATATTATTGTTGCAATATATTTTTATTATTTGGGAGTGAAAAAACTGCGAAAAAACGGAAAAAATTGATCATTTTTAATGATTTTTTTACAATTTAAGGGGGCAATCCCCCCCAAATCTACCTCCTTGCTACAAATGTTCATGTTTTGGAACTTTTTACCTCTCTAGCCCCTTAGAAGAAATGTAAAGGCTAAAATAATCCTTTTCATCCCTCCAAATTATCGAAAAGTGATAAAAATAGGTGAGGGGGCCTCCCCCGAAAACGGTGGGTGATGGGGGAAAACGGAGGTCATATTCGGATTCAGGAGGTCATTTTACATAAGAATCAGCAGGAATGGTGTCAGGGCTCGAAAAAAAATTTTTTTGCAGACCAGTGTTATTAATAAGCACTAAATAAAATATGCAACTTTGCCCTCATTTAACTGAATCTCTATCTCTCGAAATAAGTGAGGTCGGTATAGTGCAACTTAAAAAGCAGGCACACAAAATAAGCCCCTCTTCAAGGCCGCAACTAGAGGCGGGGGGATGGGGGTTAAATCCCCCACGAAATTTTCAAAATTTTAATTTTTTGTATGTAAAAGCGGCCCTGAAAGAGCAAAAACAATATTTGTACCAGTAAAACCCCCCCGAAATTTGTTTCCAACTATGACCTTGCTCCCTCTTACAGTTTTTTCTAATTATTTAGGATATTAATTTGAAATTTTGCGAGATTGTCAAACAAAATTGAAGTTGACTGGCGATCTGGGAACTTAAATTGCTTATAAAATCTGTTCTCGGCCTTTTCGGGACAGAGTTGGCTATGATTTTTTCTTTTCATGTTGAATTAACTGATTTGGTGATGTAGCAGATACAATTTTTTGTTTCTGTCAGCGTCTATTCAACATTTTCTTGCCACTGCATTTCCAGATTTATTATTTGAATATTTGTAAGATAAATAAATGATTTATCAAGTGTAAATAGTAAAATTCATGAACACAATACTAGAACAAAAAATCATTCCCATATACGTGGTTGCAAACAACAACAACGGATCTACAGATCAGTATTTTTTTAAGGAATCATTATGTATTTCAAAATTTAATCGTCTGCTTAAAAAATTAATTACTTAAAAAAATAAGAATTATTGTTATTTAATTAATTCAATTTAAGTTAAAATGAAACACGTATATTTAATATGTAACATTTAATAAATATTACTAACTAACTTAAGTATCATATTCATATCATTTACACAATTCTATCCAAATTATATTAGTATGTACTATATACTAATTTACCAGATAAAATATTCCTTTAAATTAGTATACAGGGTGTCTACGCTAAACCGTTCGTTAAATGTTTATGGAGTTGGCGTTGCACTAAAAATTTGAAAAAAATCCTTGTCATACGGTTGAATCAGTTTTCCTCATGTGAAATATGTTCAACTTTATATCACTTCCGGTTCCACCGGAAGAAGCACTAAATGCGTTATTTTAAATGGAACACCCTATATATTAGTAATTTTTTGGATTCCTCGTTTAAATTGCAACATATTTTATTCGAACATATGTATACTTATCTCTTATAGTTTTCAAGCAAAAAAAATATTTATAAAATGTTGACCTCTAAAAGGCATCTTGAAATCTATCTGTAACTTCTCGTAAGAGTAAGATAGAAATATGATTTATATCTCTACTTGTACTTAGAGGATGCCTCTATGAGTATATTAATTGGAAACAGTCAATTTTGACAATAAGTGTTCTTAAAATGTCAATATCGAAGTTCCCTCTACAATATCTCGTAATTCAATTTTTTTAAATGGAATGACCCATTTTTTATCACGTGGTACGATTGGAGGGAAAATTTCCTACAAAAAAGTATTAACAACTATACTCCTAAAGCAAGTGGTTTTCGGATTATTTCGAAGACTCGTTTTTCGTCGCATTTATGTAGGGAATAAAGCGCGCATAAGTCGCAACTGAATTTTACTAGGCAAGTAGCAGAGCTGGGCAGGATTCGAATCATTCAGGATTCGATTCCCGGATTCGAATCCTTTTAGAGGATTCAAAAGAGGTATTCGAATACTTTAGTGAAAACGGATTCGTGATCCGGATTCGTTACATTTTTTTAAAAGGATTCGTATTCGAATCCAGATGTAGATGATTCGAATCCTTATAAAAGGAGTCGAATTCTTATAAAAGGATTCGAATCCTTATAAAGGGAATCGAATCCTTATAAAAGGATTCGAATCCTCATACACGGATTCAAATCCTCCTACATAATTCGAATCATCGCTATTAAGGCTGGGATTCGAATTCGATTAATTCAAATAGTTAAATATTCTAATATGAATATTTAAATCACTAAATTATTCATATTTGAATTTTTAAATTTTCGAATAATTCTAATATTTGTGATTTCATATTTGGTTACTTAACTATGAAAAATATCCAACGTTAATAGTATATTTTTAACTTCACTTGAAATCAGTGTTTTATACGCGTGGCGCATGAAGTAAAATTTCGAGTTTAGAAAAGCCCCGTGAAAATTTGTCTCGGGTCGCTGCGCGACCCGAGACAAATTTTCTACGCGGGGCTTTTCTAAACTCGAAATTTTACTTCATGCTTAGTCTGGGAGTGGACAACACTCGTTCTTAGAAGTTTCAAATTGAAGGATTACTCTAGATTACTAAGTTTATTACCATTTTATAAAGGCTACAGCTCGAAGGACCAACCATGGTCTTCGGAAACCGAAGAACTACAGGGAATCGAAGTTTTTTTTACAAGAAAACAACGAATATCTGAAGGTTTACAGCATAGATAGGAAAGAAAACATCTAATTTTAAAAATAAAGTTAGGTTGGTTTTCAGTGCATTTTTAACTTCACTTTAAATCAGTGTTTTATACGCGTGGCGCATGAAGTAAAATTTCGAGTTTAGAAAAGCCCCGTGAAAATTTGTCTCGGGTCGCTGCGCGACCCTCGACAAATTTTCTACGCGGGGCTTTTCTAAACTCGAAATTTTACTTCATGCTTAGTCTGGGAGTGGACAACACTCGTTTGAATTTTAAATTTAACTCTTTTAAAAAATCGAAAAAGATGCAACATTTTACCTAAAATTTACTTTTTGAGTTAACTTTATAATTTGCTCGGCTCTTAAAGGGTGAATATTCTATTCCTAAAAAAAACCGTTTTTATTCAATATTAAAGTTGCATTTAATACAATAACAAACTGTGAATAAATCGACATAAATCTAGAAATATCGAAAATCTCGACATTTAGAAAATCTTGACGGTCCACTCCCAGACTAAGCATGAAGTAAAATTTCGAGTTTAGAAAAGCCCCGCGTAGAATTTTCACGGGGCTTTTCTAAACTCGAAATTTTACTACATGCGCCACGCGTATAAAACGCTGATTTAAAGTGAAGTTAAAAACGCACTGAAAACCAGCCCAACTTCGATATTTTTTCAAAATTGGATGTTTTCTTTCCTATCCATGATGTAATCCTTCAGATATTCGTTGTTTTCTTGTAAATAAACTTCGATTCCCTGTAGTCCTTCGGTCTCCGAAGACCATGATTCGAGCTGTAGCCTTTGTAAAATGGTAATAAACTTAGTAATCTAGAGTGATCCTTTAATTTGAAACTTCTAAGAACGAGTGTTGTCCACTCCTAAACTAAGCATGAAGTAAAATTTCGAGTTTAGAAAAGCCCCGCGTAGAAAATTAGTCGAGGGTCGCGCAGCGACCCGAGACAAATTTTCACGGGGCTTTTCTAAACTCGAAATTTTACTTCATGCGCCACGCGTATAAAACACAAATTTAAAATGAAGTTCAATAACACATATATCATCATTAATTAAAATCATTATATAATCAGATATTTAGTCGGTAAATTAACATTTTGGTAAATAGAAACTGATGGAATAAAATATTACTAGTTACAAATAATAGATTCAAATTTATTTTTAAAGGATTTGTATCCGTGATTCAAAAATGAGGATTCGAATCTTTGATTCGAATCATATTTTTCACTTACGAATCCTTTATTCGAGTATTCGTGATTCGAATCATATTAGGTGATTCGGATTCGTGATTCGAATCCTGTTTTTGAGGATTCATCCCAGCTCTGGCAAGTAGTAATGCTTTTGCTTTGTCGCGTATATGATGCGAAATATCAAATAAAAAAGCAATTAGTACAAAGTTATACAGAAATCAACAAAATGAATAAATACACCCATCAACAAATTATCAATTTATTCTTTATACATGGCAACTGCGATAGAATTTTTACTCGAACATGTAAAATATTTAATGAAACTTGTCCCCATTTACCGCCGATGAATAAAACAAGATTTAGAAGATTAGAATCAAATTTTGTTCAATTGGCAGTTGCCATGTATAAAGAATAAATTGATAATTTGTTGATTTGTGTAATTATTCATTTTGTTGATTTCTGTAAAACTTTGTACTAATTCTTTTTATTATTTGACATTTTGCAATACAATCGCGACATAACAAAAGCATACTACTGGCCTACTAAATGCGACGAAAAATGAATTTTCGAAATAATTCGAAAACTACTTGCTTTAGAAGTAGAGTTGTTAATACATTTTTCCCCCAATCGTACCACGTGATAAAAATTGGGCCATTACATTTAAAAAAAATGAATTACGAGATATTGAAGAGGGCACTTCGATATTGACATTTTAAGAACACTTATTGTGAAAATTGACAGTTTCCAATTAATTCACTCATAGAGGCATCTTCTAGGTACAAGTAGAGATATAAATCATATTTATATCTTATTCTTAAGAGAAGTTATAGACAGATTTCAAGATGCCTTTTAGAGGTCAGAATTTTAGAAATATTTTTTTTGCTTGAAAACTATAAGAGATAAGTGTACATATATTCCAATAAAATATGTTGCAAGTTAAACGAGGAACCCAAAAAATTACTATTATATAGGGTGTTCCATTTAAAATGACACAGTTGGTGCTACTTCCGGTGGAACCGGAAGTGATATAAAGTTGAAAATATTTCACACGAGGAGAACTGATTCAACCATATGACAAGGATTTTTTTCAAATATTTAGTGCAACGGCAATCCCATAAACTTTTAACGAAAGGTTTAGCGTAGACACCCTGTATACTAATTTACCCTATGAAATATTCTATTATGTTAGTATATAATAATGTTCGCGATATAATCGATGATATTGATATATTTCAATAATCGATTAATTACTAATTAGTATATCGATTATTGAACAACCCTGTCTATTATTTTTAAGGGTTTATAAATAGATGTAACTGAGCACGCAAAAGAAGAAGAGATAATGACACTATAAAAATATCTCCAAGATAAGTTGTACTAAAGATTTCGTGATATCTCGTGATTTCTACTATAGTCACAATGCATTTCTTATTTAATAAATATATAATAACCGATAAAATTCTAATTATTAAATTAGAATTTTATCGGGCGATATAAACTGATTCATTGAGATTAACGATTATGTTGCAATTTTCGTCATTATTTTTTTTTAGGATTTTCACAACGTTGCGCAATAATTTCTTGAAGTGGCTTTCTTCTTATTATTTTTTGCTCGCACATTTAGTTTGTTCAGAACGCGCGCGGTGAAATGTGTTTAGATAGTTTATAAAATGAATGACAAAGTATTCAATTACAAGTGTTTATTTAATTTAAGTGACAAAAAAAATATAGATTCATCTAATCAGTGCGCTTGCTCTAAAATTAATGTAATTACATGATAATACAAGGAATTTTTCTTTTAAGTTGCATAGGCTATACATTTTTCCGACATTCGTTGTTTTTTAAAAGAATTCAATTTGAAGCTTTAAACGTGTTTTTTCCACTCATAGAGTAAGCATAAAGTAAAATTTCGAGTTTAGAAAAACCTTAAAGTTTGATTTGGACCAAACTATATTTTCAAAGCAAAGGCATTTCATTTCAA
Organism: Philonthus cognatus; assembly: GCA_932526585.2. Taxonomy (NCBI): domain Eukaryota; kingdom Metazoa; phylum Arthropoda; class Insecta; order Coleoptera; family Staphylinidae; genus Philonthus; species Philonthus cognatus. The sequence goes on from OW052241.1 coordinate 20,509,313, forward strand.
AGTAAGTGCCAAACAGTGCCAATAAAAAATGTTTTAGAACCGTCAATTGTATACAAATAGTAATCATTCTTGATATTTTAGTATTAATTAAAACAAATAAACAGAATTATATTATATCTATTATATTATGGTAAATTTATTATATCCCGCAATGAAATACAGGGAGTTTCTCTTTTAAGTATACATATTCCAAATTCAGCCCATTTTTTGTAAATCTTTAGATATTCCTTGTTTTTTTTTTAATTTGAAGCTTTAAACGAGTGTTTTCCACTCCCAGACTAAGCATTTTTCTGGGCTTTTCTAAACTCGAAATTTTACATCATGCACCACGCGTATAAAACCCTAAAATATTGTGAAGTTTATGTATATTCGAACTTCACTTCAAATCTGTGTTTTATACGCGTGGCGCACGATTAAAACTTCTAGATATTCCCTGTTTTTGTTTGTTTATGTTTAATTTGAAATTTTAAACGAGTGTTGCCCACTCCCAGACTAAGCATGAAGTAAAATTTCGAGTTTAGAAAAGCCCCGTGAAAATTTGTCGAGAGTCGCGCAGCGACCCGAGACAATTTTTCTGGGCTTTTCTAAACTCGAAATTTTACTTACACTTACACTAAAATATTGTGAAATTTATGTATATTCGAACTTCACTTCAAATCTGTGTTTTATACGCGTGGCGCACGAAGTAAAACTTCTAGATATTCCTTGTTTTTGTTTGTTTATGTTTAATTTGAAATTTTAAACGAGTGTTTTTCACTCCCAGGCTAAGCATGAAGTAAAATTTCGAGTTTAGAAAAGCCTCGTGAAAATTTGTCGAGGGTCGCGCAGCGACCCGAGGCAAATTTTCTAGGCTTTTCTAAACTCGAAATTTTACTTCATGCGCCACGCGTATAAAACACTAAAATATCGTGAAATTTATGTATATTCGAACTTCACTCGAAATCTTTGTTTACTACGCGTGGCGCATGAAGTAAAATTTCGAGTTTAGAAAAGCCCAGAAAATTTGTCTCGGGTCGCTGTGCTACCCGAGACAAAAGTTCACAGGGCTTTTCTAAACTCGAAATTTTACTTCATGCTTAGTCTGGGAGTGGAAAAAACTCGTTTAAAGCTTCAAATTGAACTTTATAAAAAAAAAACAAGGAATATCCAGACTTCATGCTTAGTCTGGGAGTGGAAAACACTCGTTTTAAACTCCACTATTTTAAGAAACAATGAATTTCGGAAAATTTACAGCTTATGTATATGTTTACCTAAAAGAAAAATTCACTTTATTATGTATATATAACATTATTCTTTTGAATTTAACAAAATATGATTACCAAGACTATATTGCATTTTTTTTTGTTCTTAGAAAATGGAGCACATTGCGGTTTATGAATCGGCTTTTAAAAATTTAATCACCGGAGAAGTACACCCAGTTCTATTGGATAAATCAGAAAAACGTGAAGGTAAGAAAATTCATATACAGGGTGACGACCGACGGGAATCGGACGTTTTTTAAATGGTCAGTACTTGTTTTTTAATAAAAAAAGCAATTTTATTAAACAAACATCTTCGTAATTACATGTCATTTCAATTGCATGTAATAAATGCATGATAATGTCAGACAGGTGGTGTAAACAAGGATAGCCCTAGTATAGTGGCAGCGGCGGCTCGCACCGCGGGCCTGGGTTTAAAATATTTTTGCACGCTCCTCAAAGTTTGTGTTGGAACTATGCAATAAAAAATCGTTTTCGAGAAATCCAAAAAACTCAAGCATAATTTCATTAATATTATAAATATCACAAACAGTTTTGTTAAGTGTGGAAAATAATATTTCATCAACATTTCGGATATACAAATGGACTAGAAAACTGTTTAAACAACCTCTCGCTAACGGTGATAAATCTGATAATCGTGCTGGCCATTCAATTGCCCCTTTTTTCATATTCACCTGTTTTCAAATATTTCATCTAGATAATTTTAATATGGCGCAGCACCATCTTGTTGAAACCAAATTGTGTTATAATTTTCACCAAAAGCATTAGAAGCATTTAGAATCAGTCCAAAATGAATGCTATTTATAAAATTAGGTTCAGTGCTTACTCTACACGTGATTTCTTCACAAAACTCTAATCGACGAATATAATCATCTGGTTATAGTTCTTAAACCACATGTATTATAAAGGGTGATTCAATTTGAATTTCCACATTACAATCTAAAATATTTTTGACACGCCACTGTATTTGTCAAGGGCAGCGTGTGATTTCTAACCTAAAAAGTTAAACAAAAGTAGTCATGGAGCAATATACGCAAGAACAACGTGTTAAAATTATCCAAGCATATTATGAAAATGGCCGATCGAGGAAAAGTGCATTTCGTGCTTTACGTGAAGTTTGTGGTGCGCAAAATCGACCTTGTGAGAGGACAATTTGGAATGTGGTCCAAAAATTCGAACAAACTGGATCCGCAGCTAACATCAAAACCCCTCAGCGTGCTCGTAGAGGTCGTTCGGAACAAAATATTGCCATTGTTCGCGAAAGCGTGGCCGAAAATCCAAGCACATCAATTCGTCATCGATCGCAGCAAGTGGGCCTTACGTATTCCACTACACAGCGAATTTTAACAAAAGATTTGAAGTTACACCCGTACAAACTCCAAATAACACAGGAATTGAAGCCTCGAGACAATCAACAGCGCCGTGTGTTTGCCGAATGGATAAGAGAACAAGGGGTAAATTTTTCAATGAAAATTATCTTTAGCGATGAGGCACATTTCCACGTTGATGGCTTCGTAAATAAGCACAATTGTCGTATTTGGGGATTGGAAAATCCAAGAGAGATTGTTGAAACGAAAATGCATCCTCAAAAGGTCACTGTTTGGTGTGCCTTTTGGTCCGGAGGCGTAATTGGCCCATTTTTTTCGAGGATCATGCGGAGAACTCTGTTACGGGTAATGGCGTTCGTTATCGGAACATGTTAACAGATTTTCTTTGGGAGCAGTTGGAAGATATGGATATCGAAGATTTATGGTTTCAACAGGACGGTGCCACCTGCCACACAGCAGGAGAAACGATACAATTACTGCGCGGCAAGTTTCACGTAACGGTGACTTCAATAGGCCGCCGCGATCGTGTGATTTAACTCCTGCAGATTTTTTCCTTTGGGGGTATCTGAAGAGCAGAGTATACAAGAATAAACCGAACACCATTGCAGAGCTGAAACAGGAGATCAGACGCGAAATAGCCGGCATAGAACCTGATTTGTGTCGCAGAGTAGTCGAAAATTTTAACAAACGAATTACGTCATGTCACATGAGCCGCGGCGGTCATTTACTTGATATCATCTTTCACACATAATTGTAATGAACTAACCTTAGAGGGCAAATAATTTTTTTTTATATTTTTCAACTTCTACGTGTTTTTTTTTTTATTATTTTTAATGTGGAAATCCAAAATGAATCACCCTTTAAAAGGATGAAAATTATTATGTCTGATGGTATGCAAACGAAATGTTAGAGAGGTTCACCAGCTTTACCAACATTTTTTTCTCAGACGAGGCATACTTCCATCTAAATGGGCATGTGAATAGGCAAAATTGCAGATATTGGACACCCAAGGTAATATGTATCCGTTATTGAAAGGTGACTTTGTTGCGAAATTCCATGTATTTATAAAACGCGATCCCAACCTCAAATTTTGTGTGCCTTGACGCTGTGGCCTACCCTGAAGTTAGGCCGCGAGCCGCCGCTGTATAGTGGGCCCACAGATGTGCGCTGATTTACTAGCCCCCCATTCATAAAAATAGTCGAAAATTTGGCATTTTTCCGCCTAAATTTGTAAAACCACATTGCCACTAGTGCCCAAATAAGCCATGCATCCGTTACTTCATGCTGCGAGCCGGAAGTGCTCTTTAATAGTTAGAACGAAAATTACAAGTTAGCTACTGTCGGACAGCTCAGTGCTTTTGTCTAAGGATAGTGTAAAATATTTACATTTTTAAATTTTGTCCCTTAGTTTTTTTGGATACATATTAAATAACACGTTTGATGCGACATTGAGATTGTTTCGAATTTTTCCTGAATGTTTGTTTAATTGAATTGTTTTGCCCTTTTGATTGCACAATTCTCAATAAGCACTCCGACACTAAAAGGTTTTAACAACTTCCAGCACTACTTCATTAGAAGTAGGCAATACTGCATGTGTTTCAGTGTTCTTTTCTACTCGATTTCCAGTCCTCCCATAAGCATTGGCTCCCCTTGCAAAACGTCGTTGCAGCCTTATATCCATTGCAAATGGCGTAACATAGCCTACGTATATTATTTTATTTCATTGTTGGTGTAGAAATGACTCGCTTGTGTATATTTTCGTTTTCAGGCATATTTCTATATTTTTGTGCCGTGTATCAAAAATGTTATTGCGGGTCGCATGCGGCCCGCGGGCATCATGTTGGGTAGCTCTGCACTATACTAAGTTTTAAATTATTTTATTTAATATAGAAATCACGCCCATCCAAGATAACTTTAAAATAAATGACACAAAAACGTTATCATGCTCCTATTGCAAAGTCAAATTCGACAGCGTTATCGACCAGAGGGAGCACTACAAACTCGATTGGCATCGTTACAACTTGAAGAGACATTTAATGAGCAAAGATGTCATCAGCGAGGAGGAATTTAACGCAAAATATGGTAAGTTATAAAATGACAACAGCTGCGGCTCGCAGAATAACTTCAGGGTAGATTAGAGACCCAAGGTAATATGTATCCGTCATTGGAAGGTGACTTTGTTGTGCAATTCCTTGTATTTATAAAGCGCGATCCCAAAATCAAATTTTGTGTGCCTTGGCGCTGTGGCCTACCCTGAAGTTGGGCTGCGAGCCGCCGCTGGAGAACAGTGCTATTAATCAATTGCATTTAATTTAATTACCATTGAATTATTGAAGCTGAGTTATACGGACTCTGAAATATGTTGATAAATGTTGATTTGCCATATTTTAACTACTTCTTTTCCAAAGATGACGTTTCGAGTATATCTGGTTCGGATACAGAATCGGAAAAAGAAGACGGAATCGAAGAAATGGTACGGGCTCAAGGCAAGCTGTTCCTGAAATCAACCACCGGGAAAGTCCTGTCCGTCTACCGATGCCTTTTAGCCTCTAAAAAAGTTGAAATCGACCAAAATTTAATAACCAAACAACTGAATCACATTCACAACTCCGGCAAATGGACAGTTTTTATGTTGGGAGGCGGCCACTTTGCCGGCGCTGTTTTTGAAAAAGACGTACCAATCCTACACAAAACGTTCCATTGTTATACGGTTAGAGCCGGACAAGGGGGGTCGCAATCTTCTAGGGACAACAAAAGCGCTACGTCTAGTGTTAAAAGTGCGGGCGCTTCGTTAAGGAGGTACAACGAGCAAGCTTTCGGGCAGCATATTAGTGATATAGTGGAGAAATGGAAGGAGGATATCGAGAAGAGCTCTTTGGTTTTCTTGAGAGCTCCGGGTGCTTTCAATAAGACGATTTTATTCGGAGGAAAAACTCCTTTGTTGGTGAAAGGGGATAGCAGATTGAGGTACATTCCATTTTCAACTAGAAGGGCTACTTTCGCTGAGGTGAAAAGGGTGCATGCTGAATTAGCTAAAGTTAATATTTATGGTAAGTAACTTCATAAAAATATATACAGGGTGAGTCACTAAGCGGAAATCGGTCTATAGTGGGCGTATCGTTGAAAATAGCAAAAAAAGTTGTTCAGAATCAAGTTTTTCATAACCCAAAATTATTGCTAAATATGGCGGCCTTGCGGTTATACCGGAAGAAAACACCAACTCCCTTATTTTAAATAGAACACCCTATATATTTTTACATTTTTAGATTGCTCGTAAAAAATAAACAGGAGTTTATGCACACAACATTGGGTCTCAGTTGAACCGTTTTCGAGTTATTTCATTTTTTTTTAAATTTGACGATTTCAGAGCTTGACGCCATTAACAATATCTTCAAAACGAAATAAGTCAGAGTTGTGCGGCTTACGGTTTTGGATTGGGGAAGAAATGTAGTATTTGTTTAGGTTTTTGCCATTAGTCAGATTTTCTAAATTGAACCGAGTCCGTCGACGGTATTCTCCAGTACTTCAAGCATGCATAACTTCATTTTTTTAAATGGAACCATCTATCTTGAGATACTTTATCTAATGCAAAATTGAATTTCCTTTTTATTGATACCGGGTTGTTGCCATATCCTTCGAACAGTTTTTGAGAAATTTGCGATTTTGTAAAAATTTTAATACATTTCGTATTATCGTTAGCCCTAGATACTGATGACGTTTGGTGATTTTTTTTTGACATTTAGTTAGTCATTGAGATATTCCCTGTTTTTTTTAAGTTCATTTTAAAGCTTTAAACAAGTGATTTCCACTCCCAGACTAAGCATGAAGTAAAATTTCGAGTTTAGAAAAGCCCTGTGAAAATTTTCTGGGCTTTTCTAAACTCGAAATTTTACTTCATGCGCCACGCGTATAAATCACTCAAATATTGTGAAATTTATATATATTCGAACTTCGCTTAAAATCTGTGTTTTATACGCGTGGCGCATGAAGTAAAATTTCGAGTTTAGAAAAGCCCAGAAAATTTGTCTCGGGTCGCTGCGCGACCCGAGACAAATTTTCACGGGGCTTTTCTAAACTCGAAATTTTACTTCATGCTTAGTCTGGGAGTGGACAACACTCGTTTAAAGCTTCAAATTGAACTCTTTTGGGAATCAACGAATGTCAGAAAATTTACAGCTTATGCATGTTTACCTAAAGTTTACCATGAAGTAACCACATTTAAATTCAGCGCGCATTTGTGACGTAAACGATCCCTACCCTCAATCTAAAATCTTCGATTCTGTCGATCCTTCTTACCGTACTCGACCGTCCTTGGAATACACATTAGATGGATGTTTCACGAACAAAAAAAACAAATTTTCAACTTTTTAACGTCTGAATGCACCATTTATTCTTAAAATGTAAGATTTAGTTTAATAATTGGAGTAGTTTAGTTTTTATTATTTATATTATACTGGGAAATTTCTAGGGGGCTATTCACAGCACCAATGCAATTTGTCATCGGTGACAAGTTGCACTGAAATGGCGTTTACTTTATACGATTTGGTAAATTCTTCCCGAAATGGTAAATTCTTCCCGAAATGACGTAATTTTAGTGCGACTTCTCACCGATGACAAATTTCATCTGTGCTGTGAATAGCCCCCTGAAATGTAAAAATTTATTACATAATAGTCAGTCATTATGTCTAAATGTAGCGAATGCCGCTGAATTTGGATGTCTCCGATCGGCAAAACGTTGGGCATACATTCGTGAAGCAAGTAATGTATTTCCATCAGCACTGTCCAAGGTGTAGACCATACCAATCAGTTCTTCTTGAGAAAACATGTTCGTTTTTTTATTGCAAGATCTGGTCAAAATAATCTAAAATATACTGACATTTGTCCGACATGCCAGTCAAAACAAAATCACCAAACGTCATCAGTATCCAGGGCTAACGCGATAATACGAAATGTATTCAATTCATTTATTGTGTTATGAGCCTAAGCCTTACACTTCTCATTACATGTTTGAAGCTTAAAAGTAAGTATTAAAATATATAATCAGATAGAAACAATGTATAGTTAGATAAAAATAACAGATTTTAGTGGCACGTGGTATTGAGGTATTGATCACATACAAATCCATAAAAATAAGTAAAAATAAATCAATAATAATAATAAATAAAACAAAGTACAATTAAAAATAGCACACACTAAAAGCTACAGACGAGTCACTTAATAAAATACATAAAAAAGAAAAAAGGTATACATCACATGATTTCGAATTAAAATACACACACAATAATTTAAATCAAGTCCAGTAAGTCAATAATATATAAAATACGTTCATTTTTGTATTCATAACACTCAATTAAAATTAAAAAGCAGGTACTCATTCAAGTCGTAAAAAGCATTTTTAACCAGAATACATTTTACACGGGTTTGAAAACTGTTGAATGGTAAATCCTTAATTTCTCTGGGTAATACATTGAAAAACTGGATACCGTAATACCTTACCCCCGTTTGAGATTTGGTTAGCCTGAGTGAGTTTGGGTATATCTTCTCACTTTGTCTGGTACAATAGTTGTTACAACTCGGATGTGCTTTGTACAGATTTAAGTTTCTCTTAATATATGTCAGACATTCATAAATATATAGAGATAGTAGAGTGAGAATATCCAAGTGTACAAAACTAGCTCGACAATCTTCCATAAATGCGAGGTTATCTATGATGCGTACAGCTTTGCGCTGTAAACCGAAAATCCTACGCCAGATTGCAGAGTGACCCCAGACTAGCAAACCGTATGACATGTGTGATTAGAAAAGTGGAAAAGCCAGTTGTTGGTTTATTATCTAAAACAGATTGTTTATGTTCTTTCATTCTGATTTCGAAAGATCTGCCGGTTTGTCCAATATAAATTGCATCACATTCATCACACTGTATTTCATAAATTCCACATTTCTTTGAATTAGGCAAACTATGATTAAACAATAAATCTAAAACTGATAATTCAAAGAAATGTGGAATTTATGAAATACAGTGTGATGAATGTGATGCAATTTATATTGGATAAACCGGCAGATCTTTCGAAATCAGAATGAAAGAACATAAAAAATCTGTTTTAGATAATAAACCAACAACTGGCTTTTCCAAACATTGCATCGCATTCAATCACTTCTTTAATCCGCATAATTTTAAGATTTTGCATTCAGGTAATAAGGGATACGCTCTAAACCTCAAAGAGGGCCTGGAGATTAACAGGGCCATAAAAATGGGGAAAAATATCGTAAACGACAACGAGGAGATTTGGAATTCCCCAATTCTGACTTCTCTTATTACCTGAAACAAAAATATTGTATATATACTTAGGAAATAATTTTTTCTGTACATTCCTTTGAAAATGGTCTAACAAACCGAAACTAGTCGGAATAAACATTTAATTGTGAAACAATACCAAGTGCCTTTCCTTTAATTAACTTTACATAGTGTAATATGTTTCACCAAGTGCCAGATGAGAAATTAATTCAAGAAAGAATTTAGATACTTTTGGTTATGAAAATATGAATTTCTTTTTTGTAGGTTGCTCGATATCTGTTTCGAATGACTTTTAATTCTGGATCGGTAGTCCTGTTATAGGCATCAGAAATTAGTTTAAGTGTATTTTTAATATTTTGTAAGTGCACATTGAACCAGTTAAGTTTTTTCGTTTTGAAGGTGTCAAGTACTCGTTTTTCTGGAAAAGCTGAATTAAAATGACTCAAGAACGTGTGTAAGAAGATATCGAAGCAGGATGATGTATCAGTTATGTCGTCCAGAAAAATCCATGATATTGTCTCCAAAGACTGGAAAAATAGTTTTTCCCAGACATAGTTATAGGTCGGTTGATTTTATAGCAACGTTTATTGCTGGTGATCGTTTCGTTGTGAATATTGAATAAAATGCCGATGTGATCCGAGAGACCCGTCTCCATTGGCTGGACATGAGAAGGCTACGGTGCTATTAGAGCAAATATTGTCAATGCAATTATTGAAACGCGTAGGAAAATTCACTTTAAAATTTAAGCCAAAGCTTTTAGCAAAATCAATCAAAAGAGAATGATTATGGTTTCTATTATCAAATCTTACATTAAAATCAGCTGCAATGTATATTGTTTTATTACTCTTGTTGATGGAATCAATAGCCTGTGAGAGTGTGAAGAAAACAGTTAAAATCACCATCGGGTGAGCGATATAAAGCTAATATCACAACATTTTTAATGACAATTCCAACAATTTCACAATTTTTTTAGGAGTTCATGGAAGAGAAGTCAAGAACTGAATAAGAAATATTGTTTCTTACCACTATTAATACACCACCATGACGATGAATTCGCCTAGAAAAATGCGTAGCTATGTGAAAGTTGTCGAAACTAACATATGACTGTTCATCGCCCGTCAGCCAGTGCTCAGCCACACAAAAAACATTGATATTAAGATCATTATTTAAAATAATATTTACTTCACTAATTTTAGACCGTAAAGATTGTATATTCAAGAAAAGACATACTAGGTTAATACTCGGAGTTACGCTGTGTTGTTTCCGTTTTTTGGTGAAGATGTTGTTAATTGGTTGTAGTGGCTGTGCATAAATGTATGACTTATTGTTTTTTTTTTTTTTTGTGGCTGTTGCCTGGCCTTTTGAACTTGCCCATTAGCCATCATCAATCTATATATTTTGTATTATCTTTATATAATTAACAATTTGTAGAATTCTACTTTTCATTCAAACTAACACACACACTCCATACCACACCCAGGGTCACGACGAGACATAATTTTTTAATTAAAATCTCCCCGTGTTATAAATCTTTTATTTAACATAGAATCTTTATCGGAATTATTAATATACATAGAAATTATTCCCAACGATTATGGTAATAATTACATTGCATGTCAGTAGCTAAGTTAGATAATGTTGAGTTTATTTTACAAAGAAATTTATTTAGAACAAATCGTTTTCTCCACAATGGCGTCCCAATTATATGAATATTTGTTCTGATCTTGACATTCGCCAGTAATTTCTTCAGTTTAGGAATGTTGATGTCAGTTCCTTTGAGGGCATCCAGAGTCCCAGCCGAGATGTATACATGATCATTTTGCGTGTAGTTCTTAGTAAGTGAATCGATGTCTTTGATTACATTTTCGAACGTCGCGTTTGGTTTGTAGATAGATAATACTGATGGGTTGTCGAAAAATCTGTTTAGAATTTTTTTAGCCAAAAATCCCACATTCCAACCGTGATTGTCACTAAGAAAGAGAATGTTGGATTTGTATTGAATAATGTTCGTACTGTTTTTAGATCTGTGATTTCCATTGTCTGTGCGTATTAAAAGTTCCTCGATATTATTGAGTAGAGCCGTATTACTTTTTCCAAGCTCATTTATTTGACGGAGTTGTGCTTTGAGAGTAATTTTGTAAGAGGCACAGTTAGAACATTCCTTAGCCGAATCCATTTCAGGAATCTGGACTGGCATAACATAATCAGATTTCTCTTTGAGGTAGTCGTTTTCGTCCTGTAAATCTGTATTATTGTATTAAAATTTTTACAAAATCGCAAATTTCTCAAAAACTGTTGGAAGGATATGGCAGCAACCCGGTATCAATAAAAGGGAAATTTAATTTCGCATCAGATAAAGTGTCACACGATATATGGTTCCATTAAAAAAAATGAAGTTATGCATGTTTGAAGTACTGAAGAATACCGTCGACGGACTCGGCTCAATTTAGAAAATCTGACTAATGGCAAAAACCTAAACAAATACTACATTTCTTCCCGAATCCAAAACCGTAAGCCGCACAACTCTGACTTATTTCGTTTAGAAGATATTGTTAATGGCGTCGAGCTTTGAAATCGTCAAATTTATCAAAAAAATGAAATAACTCGAAAACGGTTCAACTGAGACCCAATGTTGTGTGAATAAACTCATGTTTATTTTTAACGAGCAATCCAAAAATGTAAAAATATATAGGGTGTTCTATTTAAAATAAAGAAGTTGGTCTTTACTTTCGGTATAACCGCAAGGCCGCTATATTTAGCAATAATTTTAGGTTATGAAAAACTTGATTCTGAACAACTTTTATTTGAAACTTTTTTAGCTATTTTCAACGATACGCCCACTATAAACCGATTTCCGCTTAGTAACTCACCCTGTATATATGTATTCGTGAGTTATGTGAAGATTGTTATAATAGTAATAAAAAGAGGTTAAATTCCTTTCTTCACTGTTTTTCTTTAAGTACTATATGTACATTTCGGACACTAAGTGTCCATTATCAATAGTTAACTATTGATAATGGATACTTAGTGTCCGAAATGTACATAGAGTACTTAAATAAAAACATTGAAGAAAGGAATTTAACCGCTTTTTATTACTATTAACTTCATAAAAGTTTAGTTCCCTTGAATAAAATTATTTTTTTAGATGATGTTGAAAGCGTCTTGAATAAATACACAGAAACATCGAAGAGAACAAAAACACGCAACACTGCTATTAACCGTGCTAAATCCAGGGAATTAATCGAGCGTCCATTACCCGATAGTCTCTACGAATCCTCTGGGAATGAAAGCGGGACAGAAGCGCACTCTTTTCAAGAAGTGGAAATTAGTTTCAATGAGTCGCTTCAACCTTTTGAGGAAACAGAAAGTAAACAATCCTCAAAAAAGAAAAAGAAAAATACTAAAACAAAAGCGCAGAGAAAATTGGAGCAAGAAAAGGCTAGAAGGGATGAGCTGATTAACGTAATCAAATCTGGTGATTTAGAGAAGTTGAAGAATGCCTTGAAGACTTCATCTGAAGGAGGTGTTAATGAAATTATTGACGAAGAGGGTAATTCGTTTCTGCATTTATCTGCGTTCTACGAGAAAAACGAATTGGTGGAGTTTTTATTGGAAAATGGTGGGGATGTTTGTATGAAGAATAAGAAACAGCAGACGCCGTATACGTGCACGAAGACTTCCGATATTAGGGAGGTGTTTAAGAATTTCGCCAATTCCAATCCTGAAAAGTTCAATTATAACAAAGCGCATATTCCTGTAGTAACACTAACAGCGGAGGAAATAGAATTGATCGCTGAGAAAAAGCGTCAGCAAAAGAAGGCGAAACGCGATAAAGAAAAAGAGAAGCGTAAGTTGAAAGAAGCTGAGAGGATGGAGCAGGAAGAACAGCATCGATTTGCATCTCTTTCGGATCGAGAAAAGGTTTGTTCAGTTTTATCGTAGAAACCAGAGCTGGGACGAATCCTCGTAAAAAGGATTCGAATCACGAATCCGAATCACCTAATATGATTCGAATCACGAATACTCGAATAAAGGATTCGTAAGAGATAAATATGATTCGAATCAAAGATTCGAATCCTGTTTTTTTAAATCACGAATACAAATCCTTTAAGAATTAATTTGATTTTTTGAACCATTTATATATAAATATCGTTACCAGTTGTTTTAACAAAAATATTTAAAACCTAATTATTTATTATTAACACTGAACATCGTTGATAATAGACTAAACATCTGATTTCCTGTTACTCTGATTAAAGATGTATTTGTGTGTTTCTGAACTTCACTTGAAATCAGTGTTTTGTACGCGTGGCGCATGCAGTAAAATTTCGAGTTTAGAAAAGCCCGAAAATTTGTCTCGGGTCGCTGCGCGACCCTCGACAAATTTTCACGGGGCTTTTCTAAACTCGAAATTTTACTTCATGCTTAGTCTGGGAGTGGAAAACACTCGTTTAGAGCTACAAATTGAACTCTATTATAAAATCGACAAATATTATTTCGTAGATAAAAAAATCACTGAATATCATTAAAACCGGGAAAGTCAGAGAAAAGTCATGAAATTATATTAAAATTGACCAAAACACTAACAAAAAAGCCATATGACATTATTAAATTTGTCAAAATCAGCAGGCAAATTACAAAACACGTCAAAATTTATAAATTTATTATGTTTGAATTTCATAGCAAATTCCTCTCGTGACGTAAGAAGTTAATGTAATTAAACTAACAAGATCGACTCGGTTTTAAATTAAGACACCTTATACACTAACCATCTTGATTGTTGACGTCACGCGTAGAAGTCCTCACGTGACTTTAACAATCAAGGTAATTAAACAATACAAGGTCGGCTTACACACCTTGGTTGATGTCGTCACGCGTGGAAATCCGTACGTGACAATGACGGCTCATGATTTGAGGAAATGGGTCGGCCGAATGTAGGCAAGCTGCAGGTAGTCAACCTAATTTTTTGGTAGTTATTAAATATTATTTATATACTGTCGATGCACTGTGTGGAAGTACGGTCCCGGCAAATTTGCCGTACTCAATTAAACCATTAGAACGAACGTCCACGCTGCGGGGGAAATGTAACGACCAGTGCTGCCAATTCTTAAACACCTGTTTGGTTTAACTCAAACCCTAACAGAAAATACCTCTTTTAGCAATACTTAGCCCCCCAAAAATTTAGAATTTGCTCTATATAAATAAAAATTAAATTTAAATTAAATAAAAATTAAATTTAATTAAATTAGATTAAAATTTAATTAAATTAATACAATTTTATTAAATTAAAAAAATATATATATTTCAAAACATTTTTTTTACTTTCCACCATATGCAAAACAAAGGAAAAGTATTGTTTTCGCGAAAAATTTTAAATCAAAAATGTTAGTGGATTTTGAGATCGAGTTAATTAAGACCATTTTTTTTAAATCTGTCTGTCTTACAGCCTAAACCAATCGAGATGTTAAGATGACAATAACTTAAGCCTTTTTCTACAATCCTAGGATTGGCTTTTGGTGAAAATGCAAAAACCGGAACTGTTAGCATTTTTTGGATTTTTTTTTAAAATGATTATATAAAAAAATCTTTTTAATGAAAGTAGTAGATAATATAAAAATAAGCTTTTAATTTATGTTTAATTAACCAATTATGCGGGCTAAAAAAAAATTTGTTTGTTTCAACCATGAAATAAGTATTATTGTAAAAAAATAAACAGAGGAAAATAGAAAGTTTCCCCTTATTTTATTTTTAATGAAAGGAAAAACGCAGTGTATTCAATTTTTTTCTAAGTAAAAAGGCAATGTTTTTGATTTATTTCTAAGTAATTTTCAATACAGTAGAACCTCGCTATACCGGGCCTCGAGATACCGTGATTCGGATATATCGGGGTCATTTTAACAATTGACTGCGTACCGCCCTGATTAGGTAAAACGTTCCGGCGTCATTTTAACAATTGACTGCGTACCGCCCTGATTAGGTAAAACGTTCCGGCGTCATTATTGTATTATATAGTATGTCTTGTTATGTAGGTGGCTACTGCACATATGTATATATATATATATATATATATATATATGTATATATATATATATATATATATATATATATATGCGCGTGTGTGTATGTGACTATTACATATACAAATTACATATATTCGGATATACCGTGTTTTCCTTATATCGTGCTAGGTATAGCCAAAAGCCATCCCGGTATAACGAGGTTCTACTGTATAAGGATAAACGTCGTTTTTATTTTAGGGTTTAAAAAGAAAATTCTGGTATAAAATTAGATATTATATTTTTATACAAATAAAACCCAAACGTAAATATTCAAATATTTGGTTTTTTGGTTACACAAATAGTAAAACAAAGTATAATTGTTTTAGGGCGTGAAACAAAAATTCTAACCTAAATATAAAAAAAGGGTGGTGATGTGTCTTTCCCCGTCACTTAAACAGTTGATAATTAACATACTAAATCTATTTTACTCTTACTAATTTATTGAAGATTCCACTTTAGGTCAGTCTTTAGTACGCGTGGCACAAGAAGTAAAATTTGGAGTTTAGAAAAGCCTGAAAATTTGGATTTGCCGAGGCGCGACTCGCTTCGCCCGCGCGCCCCGCGGAATCCAAATTTTCAGGCTTTTCTAAACTCGAAATTTTACTTCATGCTTAACCTGGGAGTGAAAACCCCCGTTAGACGATCAATCAGAAACAAAATTGCAAAAGCTCAAAATAATCAGGAATTATTCAAAATAAATGGAATTCAGTTTTATCAAATAAATATAAATCAGATCAAATTTTAACTTTGATTTGATATTTTGAAATATCTAGTAAAGATATTTTTCAGTTATAACCAATCAATGTTTATTCATTTCTGTGTAGATTCTTAGTATTTTAAGTTGATTTGATAATCTGTTAATTTTTTACAATTGTTTGAAAGAAAACACTTCAAAAATCGTTGATTTTATTGCATAATTTTAATTTTGGCTAAATATTTTAAGAAAATGTGGTTATGTAAATGTAAATGTTCTTTCCACAAGATGTAAATGCAATCAGTTCTAAGTAAATTCTGTGAATTTCATGTTGATGGTATAAAATATTAAATTTTTAACAATTTTTTCAAAAAAAAAAAAACAGTTTCCCAAAATTGGATATTTTATTGCATAATCTCAACTTTGGCTGAATATTTTAGGAAAATACGTCAAGATGATTTAATTTTCTTTCTATAAGATGTCAGATAAATACATTCCAAGATTTCTGTAAATTTCATGCTGATTGCATAAAACTTTAATTTTTCATTATTCACGTTTTTTTTTTTTACGAAATTTCAATTTTGATTTGATATTTTATTAAATCCAGTAGAGATATTTAAATTTCTTATATAACCAATCAAAGGTTATTTATTTCTGTGTAGATTCTTAGAAATTTAGGTTGATTTGATAATCCGTCGATTTTTTACAATTCTCTCAATATAAATATTCTACTAAAGTCGTTAAATTTATTGCATAATTTCAACTTTAGCTTAATATTTTGAAAAAATACGTTGACATAATTTTATTTTCAGTAAAACAAATGCAGGTATAATGAATTCTAAGTAAATTCTGTAAATTGTACGTTGATTGTATAAAACTTGATTTTTTAATGCACAAAATTTGGTTGTTCTAAATTTTAACAACACATTTATTTTGTATATTGCATTTTACAATAACGGAAATTGCAAAATAAGTTTCTTATTGATCGTCTAGCGAGGGTTTCCACTCCCAGGTAAAGCATGAAGTAAAATTTCGAGTTTAGAAAAGCCTAAAAAATTGGTTTGGTTGCGTAGCCCGAAGCGCGGAGCGACCAAACCAAATTTTTAGGCTTTTCTAAACTCGAAATTTTACTTCATGCGCCACGTATTTAAAACACTGAATTAAAATGAGGTCTAAAAACATACTTTATCTATAATAATACATTACAAGATAACATGAAGATTTATTTTGTCCATGTTTTTCTGTGACTCAGAATAAATAAAGAATAAAGAAAAATTCAAATTTGGAAAGTTAACTAAAACTGACGAGGGTAATCAGCATTAAAGAATATTGATTAGAATAATCAATATGGATGTACAAATAAGTCTAAGAAAGAACATTTCAACAAACTTAATTTTCACAATATTTGATTTAGATTTGAAAAGCAATTGAGGTTTTAGTATAATTTTTGTCTCATTTCATACTAATAAAATTACAGCATAGATGACGTATCTGTAAATTTAACAAAGAAATTAAAAACAATAGCGATAAAATAATAAACTGATGAACTTTGGGGGTAAAATACTCCATTTCACCCCTAAATATATAAATCCCCCTTAAAAAACCCACACATCTTTAAATACCCCAATTTGGGGTAAAATCTATATATCTATATATTAATTATAAAAAATGCGCAATATTTATTTCTGAGAAAATAAAAATTTAAAATATATGTTCAATCAAATTTAACACAACGGCCCGGCCGACCCTGTCGGCCCTGACGAGCCGTCACTGGTACGTGACGTCAAAACCTAGATCATTACTGTGCAAGGTTGTCTCGATTTAAACCTAGCCGACCTTATCACGCGCGGAAATTCTCACATGACGGGAAAATCAAAGTCATTACTGAGCAAGGTCGACTCGGCTTAAACTGAGAGAGTCTTGTATAAGGTTGTCTTCATTTAAACGAGTGTTTTCCACTCCCAGACTAAGCATGAAGTAAAATTTCGAGTTTAGAATAGCCCTGTTCTGGGCTTTTCAAAACTCGAAATTTTACTTCATGCGCCACGCGTATTAAACAATGATTTAACGAGAAATTTTAAAACACACAAAAGACATTTTTCATCTTAATCCTCACAGTTAATTCGAATTATTTTTGACGATTTAAATCCTTTTGTAAGTATTCGAATCCTTTTATAAATCTTCGAATCCTTTTATAAATCTTCGAATCCTTTTATAAATATTCGAATCCTTTTATAAATATTCGAATCCTTTCATAAGGATTTGAATCCTTTTACATGGATTCGAATCACCCACATTTGGATTCGAATACGAATCCTCTTAAAAAAAAAATGTAACGAATCCGGATCACGAATCCAGTTGAACTAAAGTATTCGAATGCCTCTTTTGAATCCTCTAAAAGGATTCGAATCCTGAATGATTCGAATCCTGCCCAGCTCTGGTAGAAACAAATCAAAATGTCGCGAACTTAGCTTTACAATAAATATTTGTTTTTATAGAGAGCTTTAGCTGCTGAACGTAGGATCTTGAGTCAATCTGGAACGGTAACGGCCAGATGCTTTTTGTGCGGGCACGACATTTCTGGGAAGGTTCCGTTTGAATATTTAGGCAACCGGTTTTGTACTATTGAATGCTTGAAAGCACATAGAATTAAAAATATACAGTTTGTTTCGTAATAAATAAAATTAAATTGTATTGATTATTTTTTTCTTTAACCGTAAAAAAGGTGACATTGACACATCGTTGTAATTTACAAAGTGGACTATTCATTCACCGTAAAAAATGTAAAGATTTATCTGAAAAACCGTAATCATCACGAAGGGGTCATTTCCGACGTAAAATAGCTTACCCGTCAATCTGGTACTAATCCGGAAGCGCGAAATTGTAAAATAAAAAAGCAGACACATCACCAGTTTTTTGTATATCATTATTTTATTAAAGAATATATTAATACAAGATAAATACAAATATTAATTATTTAATAATTATTCATGTTCTAATAGTTTATTGGTAATTTAAACGTAGTTAGTCTTCAACAAATTGTAGTTATAATCACAGACAACTATATAGACAGTCCATGGAATAGGGAATCCACAAAACCAAATTATGATTAAAATAAACCTTACAGATGGCATCTCTATTCGCAATTTCATTAATAATCAGATATAATAATTCTCAACTTAAATTACGTTGTTATTTAAACATTAAACAAAGCTTCCTAGATTCCAAAAACTGCCTCGCAATACATCCTTGATTCCATTTTTTGGCGTCCAAATAATTACATTAGACTCTATGTCTGTATAATTGTCTGTGGTTATAATTAAGTAGAAAATACATGCTTTTAGCTACACATAACTTTTGACATGACTTCTTTGTAGTTTAGACATCAACAAAATATAGTTAAAACAAGAAGGTATATTTCGACGATTATGGACAATCATCGCCGAAAAACTCTCATTGCGTTCAATTATCACATTAGAAAACAAAAATGCCACGAATATAATTGTTTCTGCTTTTTCAGTAATCTTTTATTTCAAATTTTGATAAGTTTCTTCAATCCTTTGTCAATTGTCAAGAGAATCAGTGCACGCTTTCACTAATTTAGACACATTTTAATTTTTCTAAAAACTTGATCATATTTGATTCGTGTTAGGCCGCCCCCTTAGGCGCTACTAACGTATCACCTTTAACACGTGTATCATAGCTTCGCCATCACTGCACTAAACTAAACATTTATAACGATTTAAAATTTTGCTTCAACCAAATCATCAATATTCATTTTCAATTGCATCAAAGCATTCTTAGCACCGACTCCAATTTGCCCTTCGACAGAATTAGCAGGCTCCAAACTCAAAATCTTAACCGCTTCTTCCAAAAGCGCAATCGCTTTCTCCAACTTCCTCCTCAACCCCTTCTTATCAATCACTTTACTCTTATAATAATTCCTCGCTAACAATATAACTGGAGCGTGCATCTCGTATAACATCATACCCCTGGTCCTATTAAACCCCGGCTCGATAATATTCAAATTATCTAAAACTTCCTGGCATAACTCAACTTTTCTCTCAAGCAACAAATCGGGGAGATCTTCAAGTGTGTACCCTTCGACTTTACCATACATCTGCGCTAAAGATAATCTTAAAACAGTATGGTAAGCGTTTCGGGGGTGTAAGACGCTTCTGTATTTTCTGAAAAGGGTTTCACGAGCTTCGATAGCCTGGCTGGCGTCTTCAACTTCAGCATCGACGTTATCAATATCTGCTTGTATGGTTTGGTAGACTCTTAAAACGGCTCTTGCGTTTGTGCTAAAGTTGCAGTGCGTGCACTTCCAAGCAGCATCAAAATCCAAAGGTGCTGTTGACAGAATTACACCGTTGTCACACTTCGAGCATTTCAGCGTACCCATCTGTGTGCCTAACTCTGTAGGGTCGGCGCATCGCTTACAATCGCACTCAAAGAACTTACTCTCTTTCAAGAAAGTTCTTCTCACCAAGGTTGGTAAGAGTGAGTAAGTGTAACTTGAATTTAGTTCTTCGCCCGCTTTTATGTTAACCGAAGCCCTTACGAAAACGCTGAAACCCTCTTCAAAGGTGTTTTGGATGGAGTGGTTGGTGTTTGAAACGCAACTGTGGGATAGGATGGCTAGTTTAGGATACAGGCATCTAATTGAATATCCGCCGTTTATTGGGTAGGCTTCGAAGGCGTTGATTTCTAGGATTCCGCAAACTGTGTGGATTAGGTCTTCTGAGAAGCGGTCCAGTTTACAAGGCCCTCTGAGATATTCCACGACGTTGATTTGGTTGAAGTTCCAGATTGGTTGGTTTTTGCGCTTGTCATTGTGTGCTTCCATTATCTTGACTTCCTCATCCCAACGTTTTGGGTCTTTTTCTGATGCTATTAGTACCCTACAACAAAATGAAACATATTATTAATTTAATTCCAATGTTGCTTCTAACTTGCGGGATTAAAGTTGTTGAAACAGTGGAATTCTTGTATTTAAAAACAAAGGAACTATATTGAAAAGTACATTTATATTTATAATCAAATCTCTTGTTTTCGTGCCTAGCCTGGGAATATACAGAAAGTTTTATGTAACACTAAACATTTTCAAAACGAGAAATTTTCTTTTAAGTATCCATACGTTGCACATTTTCCGATGCTCGGTTTATTAAATGAATTCAATTTTAAGCTTTAAGCGAGTGTTTTCCACTCCCAGACTAAGCATGAAGTAAAATTTCGAGTTTAGAAAAGCCTGAAAATTTGGCTCGGGCGCGTAGCGAAGCGGAGCGACCGAGCCAAATTAGGCTTTTCTAAACTCGAAATTTTACTTCATGCGTCACCGGTACAAAACACTGTTTCAATGTGAAGTTGGCGGTGTGTTTTAAACTTTGTAATATGTCAGTGTTTTATACCGGTGGCGCATGAAGTAAAATTTCGAGTTTAGAAAAGCCTGAAAATTTGGTTTGGCCGCTCCGCGCTTCGCGCTACGCGACCAAACCAAATTTTCATGCTTTTCTAAACTCGAAATTTTACTTCATGCTTAGTCTGGGAGTGGATCACACATATTTTAAGTTTCAAATTGAACTCTTTTAAAAACAACGAGTATCTAAAGATTGACGGCATATACGCTGTAATTGGGACATGTATACTTAAAAGAAAAACTCCCTGTATGTACAAGTAAGTTGCAATTGATTGGCTACAATTTGTAATGGTCATATAGGCAACTCAGTTTACACATAACCTAAAAATTAAAGGTGTCAAATCGTATTGGATGCTTTAGTTAGAACATACGAAAATAAACATTAAAAATGTTCGGTGTTACATAAAACTCTCTGTATAAACGATCCTTGTTTATATATTTCCGGGCTAGGCAGGAAAACAAGAGATTTGATCAAAAACATAAATGTACTTTTCAATACAGTTCCTTTGTTTTTAAATACAAGTCACTGTTTCAACAACATTAATCCATTATAAGCATCCATTTCTAGTATTTAACAGCAGCCATAAGTTCTGTATCGTTTCTATATTTTCTCCCCCTTAGAATTTTTTTGAGATTTTAAAACAAAAAATAGTCATAGAACAAGATGGGTTTCGATTCAGCTACAAATGATTTGTAGTTTTTGAAATGTTTTCGATTGCATTATTTTTTGTTGTTGTTGTGTGGGAGGGGACAATCCATTTACGGACGGAGTGTCGGACTCCCTCCAAACAATTGTATTATTGTATAGATAAGATAGAGGTTTCCGGTTGGCCCTCTCATTACCCTCTCATTGCAATCTTTAGCCTCTCATTACCCTCCCATTACAATCTTTAGCCTCCCATTACCCTTATTACCCTCCCTTTAGCCTTCCATTACCCTCTTATTAGTCTCCCATTACCCTTCCTTCAGCCTCCCATTACCCTTTCTTTAGCCTCCCATTAAACTTCCTTTAGCCTCCCATTACCCTTCCTTTAGCCTCCCATTACCCTCCCTTTAGCCTTACATTACCCTCCCTTTAGCCTTACATTACCTTTTTATTAGTCTCTCATTACCCTCCGTTTAGCCTTCCATTACCCTCTTATTAGCCTCTCATAACCTTCTCATGACCCTCTCAATAGCCTCCCTTTAGCCTCATCCGCCCCTTATCTACGTCCGGTCCAACCGGAAACCGCAATCCTTATCTTATCTACATCCGGCCCAACCGAAAACCGCTATCTACCGGAAGTCCTTATCTTATCTACACTAATAAGGAAAACTTATAACGTCATCACCATTACCAACTTGCAATTAAATATTTGTAGGTTGGTAGCATTGAATTCTCCATCTCACTCTTTCTTCTTTAAAAATTCTCCCT
The DNA here is from genome assembly GCA_932526585.2 of Philonthus cognatus. Taxonomy (NCBI): domain Eukaryota; kingdom Metazoa; phylum Arthropoda; class Insecta; order Coleoptera; family Staphylinidae; genus Philonthus; species Philonthus cognatus. The sequence continues at coordinate 20,531,781 of OW052241.1, forward strand.
CGCACCCATGGACTCTTATGGGGATTTGTGCTGGTGGTGCGCGTTGACCGGATGTTACTGATAAGGGCCCCCGACAAGATAAGAAGATGACACCCCATCACCTCTCACCCCTCAAAACAAACAAGAGCCATCTTTGAAATTATGTATAGCTCAATTGTTCGTACGCTTAAATCAACTCTTAAGTTTTAAGTCAAAATCACTGTTTTTCGCGTATTTGTGTATTAAATTTAATAGAAAATGCTGACTCAAATAATTAAGTGCTATTTTATTCAAAAACTTCACATCTTTATGAAACAAAATGAAGAGAACAGCAAAATAATGTAGCTTTGAATCGACCCTACACTCAATTGTTTATACGCTTAAACCAAGGCTTATGTTTTAAGTATCTTTCGCTCTTCGTATTAAATGTAATGAAAAATCAATCGTTCAAAGTATTTTTTTTGTCACATTAGGTGGTGTCGCTTAGCGTCCCTGCACCCCTGCGTGGTACTTTGGTGCGGATGGGATACACCCCGTGTACTCCTGTGTCTTCTATGAAGTTCAGGAGTTTCAGCCAGGGAATTTTCTAGAGCTCTATTTCAGGAAGCACAGGCTTCCCGAATTGCTCCGTGCGTTGTATTGTTCAAAGTATTAAGCGTATTTTTTTTTAAAACTTGACATCTTAATACCAAACGATTTATTGACACCCTTTCGCTCAAATTAAAGGACCAAATCTCAAGCAAATTTTAGAATAATTGACAAATTGTCGATAATATTTAAAAAGCATTGCCAATGAAACAGTTAACTGGTATTACAGTTCCTACGCGGAATAAGAAATTCTTCATACAATGGATCTTAAATCCAATGGCCTGGCACACGTATATGCTTTATTAACTACACTACATATTTTATAATATACGCGACATAAGCAGAATGTTGGCTAGAAAATAACATTATGTTAGGTCGGGATATTTATGTTTACCTTTTCCTAAAGTAAATAATGTTAGGCTAGAGTATGGCTATTTCTTGTTGAAAAATTACCTTAACGGTGTTATACATTCAAATTGTAAGCAGACTTCTGATGGATCAGCAACAGGTTGAAATTTTACACCGGCTTTAGAAAAAACCGCGCATTCGGCTTCTTTGTGGGATAATTTTGCTTCACAAACAGCATCACAAAGTGGCCAGCCGCAGGTCGAACATAAATAATTACAATCCACTGGAAGGAAACATCCCAAGCACATAGGTGGATGATCTAAAATATATATGTATAGAGTTATATTTTCTTGTATTCGTCGTTAAAATAACATGGTTTCCAAGAAGATAATTTCCAAAATATTCAAACTAGGCAAAATATATTAATAACTAAAGCTTGTATTAGACGACACTATTTTCTTGTACAAGAAAATAGTATACTATTTTCTTGTACAAGAAAATAGTATACTATTTTTTAAAGGGTGTCCCTAAAGTAACTGGCATTTTAAATTTGCCGCCATTTTTTCTCGGTAAAACTAGCGTAGATATATTTATATTCTGTCAATAGTAAACATTATGGAAAAGTACACCATCGAACAACGGGTAGAAATTGTAAAAATTTACTTCATACATAGTGATAATTTTGGCGAAACCGTTCGAAGATGCTACATACCAAGGTCATGTGACTTGACAACGTTAGACTTCTTTCTGTAGGGTTACCTTAAGGATGGAGTGTACAGCAATAAACCACAAACAACTGAGGACCGCAAAGATCGAATTTGACACTACATTGCAAATATTTCCCAGGAATTAGGTGAAAATTTTGGAAACATTTCATTAAAAGATTGAATAGTTGCTCCAACAGCAGAGGCGGGCGTTTGTAAGATGTTTTGTATCACACATAACCTGCATTTCTCCACTTTCTAAATTAATAAAAATATCAGTTATATAAAATGTGTTTTATTAAACTTTTAAAATGTTTGTACAAGAAAATAGTGTCGTCTAATACAAGCTTAAAACAAGGAATATTATTTACCTGGTTTAGGTCCGTAAGCAAATGGCGTTTCAATAAAAATCGTCTCGCCAGGTTCTAAATCTTTACTAGCGACCGCATATCTTCCCACATTATCATTTTTCTTCACATTAAAAAACACTTCTGTAGACATTATTTGATTTTATTAATTGAACAACGTGCAATGCCTAAATAATGTATTACACAAATAAAACAACCGACCACTAAGTATATAAAGCGACCCACGCCCTCTAGAAGCTTCCAATCTATTTTTATCAGATACATCTAGAAATAACTCGAACGCGCAGTCGGTAAACATCCTGATCCGCGTTATTAATTAAACCACAATAAGCATTTTAGTAAATCGATCCTCTAAATATTCTGAAATATTTTCACGGCCTTCTGATATAACAAAAATTATGCGGCCTTCCAATATGACACAAATTTAACGTCAAAAAAATCGAAAGAATTACAATTGAAATTTTGAATAAAATGTATAGAGGGATTGTTTCTTTAAAGCAGGTATGGGCAACCTTTGACATGTTGAGGGCCAAACTTTAGCGTGCAAATACGTTCGCGGGCCGCGTTTAAAAATACTTAGTGCATTTTAAAGTAGTGATAATATTTTTTGCGATAGATACGACAATGTTATTATAGTACAATTTATTAAAATAACAAAATAAAATTTGAAAAAATGGTACATTATAATTAAATCGTTAAATTTGCAATTGTTACAAACTACGAAAGTTAAATACACCGAAATCAATGAGACACTTGAGCTTGAATTTGGGAAACTAATCCATCGATATTTGGATTAATTCCACTGACACAAAGACGTAAAGAATTTTCCAAATTATCGTCAGTCAGTCTTGTACGATGTGTTGATTTATTAACTTTCATCAATGAAAAGAACTGTTCGCATTTATAAGTACTGCCAAACGCACAAATCAATCTTCTTGCGAATTTTCTAAGCTGCGGAAAATTGTCTTCTTCTAGGTATTTTTTGTAGAAATCGCACAACTCTGCGTCTTCAAATTTGGATTTTAGGAGTGAGTTTTCTTGAATCTCGATCAACTCCATTTGTAAGTGTATTGGAGCATTTTGTACAATATATGTTGTAGGAGTAGCAACTAAACTGAAACAGTCTTCCATGTTTTTGAAGTCGCAAAATCTGTTCGAAAATTGTTCCGACAGTAACTTGAGTTCTTCAGCATATTGAGCATAAGCAATATTTTCATACGCAGAGAGCGTGTTGAAATGGTAACTGTTACCAGACAGCATCTGTGACTCCCACAAGCGTAGTTTTATCTGAAACGCTTTTAAATGGCTGTATAAATCATTTACTAACTGTCCTTGTTTTTTAAGTTTCAAATTTAAATCATTCAAATAGCCTGTAAGATCGACCAGAAATGCTAAGTCACATATCCATTTTGGGTCACTTAATTCAGATAGTGGTTTATTTTCATAAAGTCTGCTATCTCATTTCTAAGCTCGTAAAACCGTTTCAACATTTTTCCTTTGCTCAGCCATCTGACTTCACAATAATATGTTACGTCGTTATATTCAGCTGATATTTCATCCAAAAACGCCTTGAACTGACGATGGTTAAGCCCTCGGAATCGAATAAAGTTGATGGTTTTTACTACCACATTCATAACATTCTGAGGTCGAATGGACTTAGAACACAAGTTCTGTTGGTGGATAATGCAATGAAGGACTATCAAATCATCTTTTTGCACATTTAATTCTGTTGCTTTTTCATTCAAAATTCCGATGAAACCATAGAAGGTGCACTATCAGTGCATACTCCAATTAATTTTGACCATGGCAAGCCAAAACTTGTGAATACCTTTTGAACTTCAATAAAAATATCCTCTCCTGTAGTGGTTCCTTTTAGCGGCTGTAAAGCAAGCAATTCCTCAGTAACAGTGAACTCCTTATCAACACCTCGAATAAATATAGCCAGTTGAGCTGTGTCAGACAAATCGGTGCTCTCGTCTAATGCTATGGAAAATGATTCAAAACCAGTATTGCAGCCATACGGTCAGTCAATGTTGTTTTTATATCATTAGCCATCATTTCTATACGTCGAACAACAGTTCGTCTTGACAAACTAATTATTTCAAATTCTTTTTTCTTTTCAGGACACATAATACCGCAAACTTCTAACATACACTCCTTGATAAATTCTCCTTCGGCAAATGGTTTTAATGCCCTTGCCAATTTTGAGCTAACTATAAAACTAGCTTTCACAACATTATCAAGTTGTGTTCTTTGTTTATGAAACATTTGTTGCTGTTTTTCCAAATTTGCGGTAAGCTTCTGGATTTTGTCTGTTCTTAATTGTCCTCAGTGAGTGCAGCGTAGCATGCTTAGTTGAGTAATGCCTCTTTATATTGAATTCTTTCATTACTGAAATGGATTCATTACACAGCAAACAAATAGGCTTACCATTGTGCAAGATAAAAAAGAATTCTTCAGTCAATTTTTCTTGAAAATGGCGACCCTCTGTATCTACTTTTCATTTCTTTCCAGCAGACATCATTTTTGTTTACTTTTCGTTAAATAAACTTGATAACAAACTATAGTTAGTAACCACTCAAGATGCACACAAAGTCACAAAGCAAGTTGACGGCTCAAGCAGTTCGCTAGGATGTCGCTTGTCCAAGTTATCACCTCGGTAACTCAAATAGAACTGAACTAACGTTTGGGCCATCCACCCGCTTATATAGGCAAAATGAACGAATAATCTGGAATAAACTAGTTTAGAATAATTGAAAAGCAATAAATTTTTTGATGTGTCGCCCGTGAGGCGGCAAACCTCAAAGAATTTGATCGAGCAAGTCGAGTGGCGGCGATTATCAAAGAGTGAGGCGGCAAACATCAAAGAATTTGATGTTTGCCGCCTCACTGTCACTTCCGTGAGTATAAGTACCTAATGTAATATTTTTGTAATTGGGTTTTTTCAAAATGTCTCGCAGGCCGGATCATATCTTACAGCGGGCCGGATCCGGCCCGCGGGCCGGGGGTTGCCCATATGTGCTTTAAAGTATACATATCATAAAGCAAATTGACCCAAGTCTCAAATTTGAATTGTCAGAACAAATTTCGTTAGGCGAAATAAACATTTTTTAAATTTATTGACGTAAGATGAAATACAAAATCAAATTCAGTCTATCTGCTATGAACTTTACAATATTTTAGTGTTTTATACGCGTAGCGCATGAAGTAAAACTTCGAGTTTAGTAAAGCCTGAAAATTTGGTGACCAAACGGTCAGTGCATACTTGAGATAAAGGGATACATATTCGATATACAGGGTGTCAATTTGAAAACAAGCCAGTCACATTATCTTGGGAACCGTAACAGAGAAAATTTTCCATAACTGTTCCTAGGATACAGAGGGGGGACCATTTTAATCCACATAACAATCTTCTGCAACCAACCCCTTAGGCTGTAGCCACCCTTGCCCATTTTTTTCAAATGGCATGACCCCACTTGTGATATATCATTACAAAGGTCTTTCAAAACGCTAATTGGTGGTACCAACTAACATTTTTATTGTTACATAAAAAATGTAAAAAAATATTAATTATTAAATTATAATATGCTCAAAATCATTTTTTTTAATATTTCGGACAGGTGCAATTTACTCAGTTATTAAATGTATTCCATTGAACCAAGTTTTGTTATTATTTTAATATTTTTTTAGAGTTGTCCATATTTTAATGAAACAATAGATAATTTTGATAAATATTGGGTATTATTGTGTTTATCTGTGCTTTTTTATTTGTAATTTGTAAAACTAAATTGTTATAATACCTAAGTTGACAACAATTTTAAATTCAAATAAATTGATTTAAATTTCTTTGCATTTTTTATGTAACAATAAAAATTTTAGTTGGTACCACTGAGTAGCATTTTAAAAGACCTTTCTAATGATATATCACAAGTAGGGTCGTGCCATTTAAAAAAAATGGGCAAGAGTGGCTACAGCGTAAGGGGTTGGTTGCAGAAGATTGTTATGTGCTTCAAAATGGTTCCCCCTCCATATCCTAGAAACGGTTTTGAAAATGTTTCTCTAACTGTTACGGTTCCAAAGATATTCTGGCTGGCTTGTTTTCAAATTGGCACCCTGTATAGTGAAATGCAATAAAAAACCCTGTACGTCGACGAATGCCTGGAAATTTACAAATTTTATACAATGTATAATTCCTGACAATAAGAACTTTAACATTTTTATTAATTTTTCTTTTCGATCAAGTTGTGAGATTAATAATTACTAGGCAGGAAGGAGCGGTTAGATATTGATGGATTAATTTGTCAAATTATTTACTTGTCAAGCTAAATAAAAGCTTGATAAAAAGTAAGATAAGATATAGTGTTTATATATTAAGATTAACAGTGCAGACAAGAATATTGTATTGTTAATTTTCTTGATAAAATATAGTCACAACTGTTAACAATATTTTTCCCCCGGTTCATTCATCTAGAATATTTATAAAAAACATTCTATATTAAAATTTAAAATATATATATATTAGAATATCGCACAATATTTTCAGAAATATTTTTTTATTTGCAATTAACAATTTGCTGTAAGAATAAAAATGAATCACCTTTTGAAAGTACTAAATTTCTTCTGTTTCCTCCGCCACAAAAGCGAAACCTTATACGAAAATCGCTGCACTTATTACACTAGGGCTATGCTACTATTCGTAGTCTACCTAGCATTAGTCGTTTTAAGAGATTTTACTTCTACATTAGGAAAATCAAATGGCTTAGCAGCATTTGTACTTTACATCAATTATTACGGGTGGGTTGTCGTTTCACTAACAGCGCCAGTATTAATAAACTTTTCAGAGGAGAATATAAACAACTTCATGGAGAGAGTTAACAAATTCCAAAACGAATTCAACATTAATTCAAAAAAGCAGTACAAACCGATAATTATTATAAACGTGATTAAAATCACCTTGCAACAATTACCGTTAATAAACAACGTTAGTTTGATTAATCACGCTGTTGTAATTATGACTTTTATATTAACTTTTATAACAATCACTTTGTGGATGAAAAGCATTCTAATGCTTAGCGCTTGCTTCAAACAATTAAACCAGCTTCTGAAAACAACGCGTTACAACAATTTTTTAGTGGTATCCGACTTTGATTGCGTTGCCCAAAATGGTGAAAATTGGAAAAAGATCAATTTGAAAAAATGTGCTGTATTGTACAACGAACTTTTCAAACTTAGTAAATTAATCAATTCAATTTTTGGAACAATCATTTTGCTCTTTATCACGATGAATTTTTTAGAAATCATCTTCGACGTTTTCACGATTTGTCACATGATTCAGAAAATGGTAGATTTTGAAATAAGGAGTATTGTAAGGCTCATTGTCGCTGTAATTTCGTTTCTGGAAATTATTATGCCCTGTATTAAGTTAAAAGAAGAGGCTGAAAAGTTTGCTAATGGTTTGAATAAGTTTGATTTGTATGATGGTAACGATGATTTTCATAAAATTATGGTAGGTATATTTTATTTCAATTTCAATTTCAATTTATTGATGTTATAACAAAAGTTTTACACAAGTCAAGTTACAATAGATAAATAATAAATAGATGTACAAAAAAAGTGTATAAAATACAGAAGATACATTAACATGTAGTCGAACAAACAAAAATGGTACATACAGATTAAAATAGACAATATGCAAGAGTATGGGTCCAAAAATAAAGTGTTAGATGTCATTATCAAAAAACTCATCTGTGCTGAAATAAGCATGCTCGAGAAGGAATTCTTCTAGCACTTCTCGGAATTTATTGAGCGGAAGATTTCGTGTGCTATGACTAAGGTGATTAAAGAACTTAATGCCGTAATATCTTGTTCCAGTTAGGTATCTCTGTAATCTCGATTGTGGCAAATTCAAGTCAGATTTTCCTCTGGTCTCATATGAGTAATTACGTACTGGCATAGCTGCAATAATACGTTTAACGTGCATCAAACATTCAAGGATGTAGATACATGGTAGGGTTAGTATTTGCAATTGCTTAAAATAAATTCTACATTCTTCTTCATACTTTGCACCAGCAACTATTCTTACTGCTCGTCTTTGCAATTTGAAGATCCGATGCCTACAAGATGCATGGCCCCAAACAAGGATGCCATATATTAAGTGACAGTGGAAAGTTCCATAGTATGCTGTTCTCAGAACGGTGCGGGATACTTAATTTGATAATACTCTTAAACCAAATACCGACTTATTTAATTTTCCACTTAAGTAATCGCCATGAGCAAACCATGTTAATTTAGAATCAAGATGGATACCCAAAAAACGGACAGTCTCTGCATATTCGTCATTTTCAGCATCTTTTTTTCTGTGCGCAAATAGCATTTCAACCGTCTTACTGTTGTTTAAACACAATTTGTTAGAGGCAAACCACTTCGCTGCATTTGATTTAGTGGCGACATTTAGTTCCGATGCTTCTACTAAACTACTACCCGTACTTAAAAGAGTGGTGTCGTCGGCAAACAATACCGAATTATTTTGTCCGATTTTGTCTGGGAAGTCGTTTGTAAAGATCAAAAATAATAATGGCCCTAAGACTGACCCTTGAGGTACACCGTTTTCTATTAGGCGTTAGCTGGCTTGTTCACCGTCAATGAAAACCTTTTGCTTTCTATTTTGTAAATAGGATTGCAGAAAAGCTATATTTTGCTAGTTTAGTAATCAGAATCTTGTGAGATACACAGTCAAATGCTTTACTGAGATCTAGAAATGTAGCTACATAAAAAGATCCAGTTTCGAAGCATTCGACTGTGTATTCCACAAATGCAAGAACAGCAGAAACCGTCGACATTCCACGGCGAAAAGCAAATTGATTTTGTGAGAATAAATTGTTTGTATTAAAGAAAACAATTATTTGATCCTTCATAATACGTTCAATTACCTTTGATAGGGCAGGTAGAAGGCTAATAGGTCTATAGTTATTTGTATTAGACTTGTCTCCCTTTTTAAAAATAGGGACAACCTTAGCACGTTTAAATGTGTCTGGAAAGATACTCCTCACAATGATATCATTTAGTAATCTACTTAGTGGTACCGAAATTATGTCGATAACTGGTTTCAAAATATCCACAGAGATTCCATATATATCGGAACTTCTGGTGTTTTTCATTCCTTTACATGCATCCCGAATCTTGACTACAGACACTTCTTGGAAATTATACGTACTATTGCATGTGACAGATATGTTTAAGGGATCATTATCGGATGGTGTGATGTTCTCTAAAAGTAGTCCTGAAACAGTGGAAAAATATTGGTTGAATTCTTCACAAGAAATATCACTATTTCGCTCTTGATTTATTGTAGGAGTTAATCTTGCAGAATTTATGAGTTTCCATAACGATTTCTGGTGATGTGCAGATTGAGAAATGTAAGTATCATTTGCTTTAATTTTAGCAGCTTTTATTGACTCTCTGTAAACTTTTTTAAAGTTATTCATTATTAGTTTATTTTGAATAGTAGATGATTTTTTATAATTTTCTGAGAGCAAAGCAAAAGTTTCCCTAATGTCTTTTAGATTTTCATTGAACCACTTTACCGGTTGCTTTCTCTTTGCTACCCAGTTTTTCTCCGGAAAAGCATTAGACACATATTTAATTGATTTTGAAATAAGTCACATTTTGTGTTAATATTTAGGTTTTGATAAACAAAATTCCAGTCTGCACTCGACAGAAGTTGGTGAAATCTGTATCTTCCCTGTGATGTTATGGGTCTATACATTCTTCGAGGAAGAATAGTTGGTGGAGTATTAGGCAACGTTAAGTTTATTGCAATTCCTATATGATCTGACAGATGTGTCAGATTTTGATATATCATTTTTATTTTAAGTATACATATTCCAATTACAGCATATATTTTTTTTTGTAATACTTAATTTTTGCATTGTATCTTCTATTATATTGTCCTGTAAGTAGGAAATCCTGTTGGACAATAACGGCTATTATTATTATTAAATATGCTGTAAATCTTCAGATACGTTGTTTTTTTTAAGCTTTAAACGCTGTAAATGTTCCAACATTCTTTGTTTTTTTAAAAGAGTTCAATTTGAAGCTTTAAACGAGGGTTTTCCACTCCCAGACTAAGCATGAAGTAAAATTTCGAGTTTAGAAAAGCCTGGAAATTTGGTTTGGTCGCGTAGCGCGAAGCGCGGAACGACCAAACCAAATTTTCAGGCTTTTCTAAGCTCGAAATTTTACTTCAGGCGCCACGCGTATAAAACACTGAAGCACTGCCAATTTCACAATATGCTGCCAAAGCAGTATGCTAAAGACGCATGTTTTTAACTTCAATTAAAACCAGTGTTTTATACGCGTGACGCATGAAGTAAAATTTCGAGTTTAGAAAAGCCTGAAAATTTGGTTTGGTCGCTCCGCGCTTTGCGCTACGCGACTAAACCAAGTTTTCAGGCTTTTCTAAACTCGAAATTTTACTTCATGCTTAATCTGGGAGTGGACAACACTCGTTTAAAGCTTCAAATTGAACTATTTGAAAAAAAAACAAAAATGTTGGAACATTTACAGCGTAAACTCTGCTATAAACGCTGTAAATTTTCCAACATTCTCTGTTTTTTTAAAGAGTTCAATTTGAAGCTTCAAACGAGGGTTTTCCACTCCCAGGCTAAGCATGAAGTAAAATTTCGAGTTTAGAAAAGCCTGGAAATTTGGTTTGGTCGCGTAGCGCGAAGCGCGGAGCGACCAAACCAAATTTTCAGGCTTTTCTAAACTCGAAATTTTACTTCATGCGCCACGCGTATAAAACACTGAAACACTGTCAAGTTCACAATATGCTACCAAAGCAATATACTAAAGACGCATGTTTTAAACTAGAATTAAAACCAGTGTTTTATACGGGTGGCGCATGAAGGAAAATTTCGAGTTTAGAAAAGCCTGAAAATTTGGTTTGGTCGCTCCGCGCTTCGCGCTACGCGACCAAACCAATTTTTCAGGCTTTTCTTAACTCGAAATTTTACTTCATGCTTAATCTAGGAGTGGACAACACTCGTTTAAAGCTTAAAATTGAACTCTTTGAAAAAAACCAAAAATGTTGGAACATTTACAGCGTAAACTCTGCTATAAACGCTGTAAATTTTCCAACATTCTTTGTTTTTTTAAGAGTTCAATTTGAAGCAAAACCAGTGTTTTATACGCGTGGCGCATGAAGTAAAATTTCGAGTTTAGAAAAGCCTGAAAATTTGGTTTGGTCGCTCCGCGCTTCGCGCTACGCAACCAAACAAAATTTTCAGGCTTTTCTAAACTCGAAACTTTACCTCATGCTTAATCTGGGTGTTAACGCCCACGCCCGCTCTGACTGGGTAGTGGGCCCGTCCGGGTAGTAAATCCCCCACCCGGGCATCTTAGGTTAAGGGTAGGTAGTAGGTAGTTTTAAGAATGTTTGTAATCAGTCGACTTTTGCCAATTGAATAAACCAGACGTACAGTACCACATGTTTTTACTCATCACCCAAACACTGGGAGTGGACAACACTCGTTTAAAGCTTCAAATTGAACTCGTTGAAAAAAAAACAGAAATGTTGGAATATTTCCAGCGTAAACTGTGTTTTTTTTTTAATATGACCATAATATCGCCTATTTAATTATTCTTCCTAATCTACTTACTGATTTATCTACAGTGACGAATGTAAAACTTGTGTTATATCATAAATAAATGAAACAAAAAAACTTAGGGTGTAATTACTGCAAACAGTTGCAGTCCTGCTTTAACAGTAGGGTATTTTCAACATCAAATTTCGAGATATTGGTAATGATTATCAATATGACAAATAAATCACAATTTGTCAAATAAATTGTCACGATGCAGAGAGTTTGAAAAAAAGAACGCTCCAACTTCGAACTAAACAACGCAAAATTTGAGGCGGTGATAGGTACATTTGTAATCTTAATCTGTGTTCAATGAATTTTCTATTTTGTGAGTACTGTCACATTTCCCTTAACATAACCTACAAATTGAAAGTAGATTTAAAACAAAACATGTGATTAATCGTGTTCTAACCTAAAACAAACAATCTGCATCACACCAATAAATTCTTGAAATGTTAGATTTGATTTGTCATAATAAAAAAAGAATTCTCTGTATATTTTGGAATTATACATTCCAAAATATACAGAGAATTCTTTGTATAAATATTATGTTTTAATTTTAGGTGAATAATATAACTCTTAAATAATAATAAATTAATAATTAAATTGTCATATTCCCGTCAGATTTCCCTTCATATAACCTACAAATTAAAAGCGGTTTTACAACATAACATGTTAATAGTGTCCTAACCTAAAACGCACAATCTGCATCACACCAATAAATTCTGGAAACGTCAAATTTGATTGGTCATATAAAAAAAAAATAGATTATATGCATAATTACAAAAAATATACTCTGTATAAGTATTATTTTTTAAAATTAGTGAAACATACCAAGTGATTTTATTTTAAATTTTTTTTTTTTAAATATTATTTTTTAAACATTAAAAGTGCGATTCTTTTCGCAATCTACAACAAGTTAGTCTTACAATGACTATATCAAACACTCATTGAAACAACTACTTCCCGGGCTAATACCCCGACGGACATTGAATTATACAACAAGCGTTTGCTGTTACATACAGTAACTTACTGCAAATGTAACAATTTGGGTCAAATTATTCAGGCCATCTATAGACGCGTTTCGAGATTTATCTCTCCTCAGTATAGCTTTGCCATTCCCTCTAAACAATTTGACACCTTAGACTGGCGGTCACGTTACCGTTCAAACATTAGTATAAATGAAATTGCCAATTCTTGGTTGCAGAATACTTCAAACATTAAAAGTGCAAAGCTATACTGAGGAGAGATAAATCTCGAAACGCGTCTATAGATGGCCTGAATAATTTGACCCAAATTGTTACATTTGCAGTAGGTTACTGTATGTAACAGCAAACACTTGTTGTATAATTCAATGTCCGTCGGGGTATTAGCCCGGGAAGTAGTTGTTTCAATGAGTGTTTGATATAGTCTTTGTAAGACTAACTTGTTGTAGATTGCGAAAAGAATCGCACTTTTAATGTTTGAAGTATTCTGCAACCAAGAATTGGCAATTTCATTTATACTATTATTTTTAAATTTCAGGTGAATAATATAACTCTTCAAACGTATCACTTGAAAGTGCATCTAACAGCACATGATACCTTTGCCTTGGATGGAACTTTGGTGTATTCGGTAATTGTTACTTTATTGTTTACAAAACTTATTGCAATTGTAAAATTGGGAATCTCACAATTTTTATAAATCTTGACGTTGCCTTGAGCGCATTTAACTCACAAGCTCAAATGTACGTTAACAGCGAACGAACATAGTCAGAAGATGATTCTTCAAGTGTGTTAATAATAGGCGTGCCAATTCAAAGAAGAATATAAAAATACATAATTTTAAATTGTTGATTGATGACAAAACATCGAGAAAAATTCTTTAAGTATTAATGTTGAAAAATTTATAACTTTTTAATGATTTCAGTTGCTTACCAGCAGTGTCAAATATCAGTCTTTAAAATTTCATAAAACTAGGTCAAATGTTAGTAAATTAATCAACTCAATTTTTGGAACAATCATTTTGCTCTTTATTATAATTATTTTTTTGGAAATCATCAACGACGTTTTCATGATTTGTCACATGATTCACAAATTAGTAGATTTTATTATTATGAATACATATTTATTTTCTGTTTTAGGTTTTTGGAGCTATTACAACATATTTGGTGATTCTTCTACAATTTGATACCTAATTCAGTAGTAATAGTGTTCATTAATAGTGACATATAAGCTTAGTAACATTTTTGCTAAAAGTTGCTCAAAAATCTTAAAAAAATTGGTAAAAAAATTCCACATTTTCGTCACCAGTCCATGATTGCTTGTTATCGATAATAAAAACGTTTGTTCACGACAATCTTATAATACGTGCATTATTTAATTATGTGGGAGCAGCGTAAATGGGGTGCATTTAGCACTCAAGTACATTTAACACGGGATTTGCGTGATAAATGTGGTTTTTTAACACAAATATAAATAATTACCTAGTTAGATTTTTTGCCGCTATGCAGTAACAGCGCTGTGCTAGTCAAATCAGCTTCTTTTGTCTTTCATTTGACTATGGTGGTGATGACGTCGTCGACGCCATTTTGTTAAAGTGCTAAGTGACGCGTCAACATCTCCTCTCGCCTTTGGCTCGTTCCGCAAACCTCGTTCTTATGTTTAATAATAATAATAATAATATTTATTAACGGCAATCGCCTTTTACAAAAAAATAATGATGAATATAAATGTCAATGTAAAACTATATGTAAAACTATAAACCCCTAATATAAAAAGAAATATAAAAATAACTAATAAACCTAAATATAAATGTAATGGAACCAAAAAGAAAATAATTAATTTAATATAAATTCACTATTAAATTCACTATTGAATTTCCCGATTAAAAATCACTTTAAATATATAGGTATTTGATTGAAATTCACTTGGTTTGTTTTACTAATAAATTGTTTTATTTTCAACTAGTTTCGGCTTAATGCCATTTTCATTTTCTTGAAAATGGCATTAAGCCGAAACTAGTTGAAAATAAAACAATTTATTAGTAAAACAAACCTAGTGAATTTCAATCAAATACCTATATATTAATAGAAATGTTTTACCAAGTGATCAATGAGAAACAAATTAACGATCACTTTAAAGTTTGTTCCATTATTATTAAATAAGTCAAACCATGGCTCACTGTTTAACGTATTACCAATCCCAAGGAGTCTTGATAACGAATTCATCTGGCTTGATGTCGTTCGATGTGCATCCAAGGAAAATATTGTGTTGGAGCGCGTTTTGCCTAATAGGAAAACGCGCTCCAACACAATATTTTACTTGGATGCACATGTAGATCCACTGCGCTTATGAGGGAGGGAGAGTCTATAACGCCATTCATTAGACGATGCAGAAAGAGCACATCAGCAATCTCTCTGCGTTCCTTTAGTGACTTTAAATTTAGATAGGTTTGAACAAAATTGTACTCTCCAGGGATATGCTGCAAGCTTAAATTCTACACACCTCAAGAACTTTTTCTGTACAGCTTCTAAATGAGCAATATTATTTACTGTAAAAGGTGTCCAAATTTGAGAAGCATACTCCACCTGAGATCTTACCAGTGAACAGTACAATGTCTTCAAACAGTCCGTGCTTAGATCTTTTCCTATTTGCCATACAAATCCCCATGTTCTGAAGGCTTTCTTAACGGCTGCTGATATTTGAAAATTGAATGTGAATTTATTGTCAAATATTACCCCCAAGTCTTTCATTTTATCCACTTTTGAAAGAGCAGATGAGTTGATGGTGTATTGATAATCTACGAACGTTCTAGATCTGTATACAGACATGTAGTAGCATTTTAAAAGATTTAAACACAAATTGTTATCAATACACCATTTGTTTAAGCACATAATCGAATTCTGCAAATAATCGCAGTCATCAATGGAGCGAATAAAGTTTGAAAATGTTTAGGTCGTCTTCAAACAATAAGAAGTTTGAATCGGGAATGGCATCTTGTAAGTCGTTGATAAAAAGTGAAAAGAGTATCGGTCCGCAGTGAGATCATTGGGGAACACCTGATGTAGCGTATTGCGGCTTAGATACGAACTCCTTAATTCTGACGTACTGTTTACGTTCTTTTAAGTATGATGATAACCATACTACAGTGCCAGGGCACAACCCGATAGATTCCAATTTATGAAGCAGTAAATTGATGTTGATTCGATCAAATGCTTTGGTGAAGTCAGTATAGACTGTGTCTACTTGATGTCCATCATCCAAAGCACTTGATACAAACTGTTTATACTCCAATAGATAAGTTATCGTGGATCGACCGTTTACAAAACCATGTTGTTTGTTTGACATAACCTGCTTAGAAAACCAAGCTAATTCATTTGCCACAATTTTATCCAATATTTTTGCTATAGTAGATTGTATACAAATCCCTCTGTAATTTTGAACAGTGTCCTTCTTACTAGATTTATGAAGTGGAATTATGAAGCTGTCTTTCCAATTTGATGGTACAATACCAAGAGAAATGGATTTATTAAATAGATCGTAAATTGGTTTACAGAGAGAATATATACAATTTTGGAGGAAATAGCTGGATATTTTATCAGGGCCAGTGGAGTGCTTAGGCTTTAGGTTGCATATTTCAGTAAATACGTCTTGTACACTTATCACTAATTTATTGGTTTGAGGTAATAGACCAGAACATATGTCAGAACTGTAAGAGGTATTTGGATAATTAGTGTACACATTAGCGAAATAGTCCGAAAATAAATTAGCAATATCCGAGCCACTATCAGCATTCACATCCCCATTCGTCATAAGATTGGGATAACCGTTTTCATCTTTAAAATTCTTAGCATGCTTCCAAAAAAAATATCATTATATGCTCGTTGTACAATATACCATTTTCTAATCCGGGCAGTAATCCCCGGATTACACGATATGAATATAACCTTTATTAGGTATAAATACACACAATTATACAAATAATGTATATATTATAGACAATTATACAAATTTTAATACTAACTTAAAATAATACCAAACATTATAATTTAAAAAAAATTCCTTATTCATTTAACGATCAATAAAATCTACTAATTGATTGGGTTATTTATATCACTTTTACTTTTGATTATCGTCATTACTTTTTAATCGCAATAAAATCTGCATTTGTTCCACTACAAGAAGTTGACCATTTCACCGTTGCAAACTACTTTCGTGATTCCGCCATCAAGTAAGTAAATATTACTTCTAATACAATTAAGACATTTAATCATAATAGCTAGAAATGTTTATTTAATTGAACATCGAGGAAATGCGAATTCACAGTTACATTAAATTAATAATAATGGGAAAGGTAAAACAACGATAATTAAATGTAAATATGCCCATAATTTTTTTAATGTAATAGCAGATTATTTATGATTTTCAACTTTTTATTTAACTCACTACAATTGTTTCGCTACTGTAGCTTCTTCAGGTGAAGAAATATAATGAATATAATTATATTTCTTCACCTGAAAAAGCTACAGTGTAGCGAAACAATTGTAGTGAGTTAAATAAAAAGTTGAAAATCATAAATAGTCGGCTATTACATTAAGTGATAATGGATTTTCAAAAAATAAGTGCCTTAACAATCAACGAGATGCCCATAAATGTTTATTTTGAATCAATTTGAAACACTGTAAATTAAAAAAAATCAGGAGCCGTTAAATCAGCCGATCTTGCAGGCCAAGAAAAACGTCTTATTGTTAGCACAACAGATTCGACCAAAATTAGAGACTTTACCGCGAATACTCGTTGATTAACAGGAGAATTAGCCAGAGTAGGTAAAACTTTAAATATCAATGTAAGAATAAATCGTTTTTGACAAGCATCAAACGTAACGAGAGTGGTATGTAGCATATTGCATATGAGCGGGCATGTTCCGCACTCGCCGCGCGGCGGCGAATGCAGTATTCCTCGAGTATGTAATTGTCATACCACTCGAGAAACGTACGATACTTTACCTACGCCCTAGCAAAATAAACAATGAGCATGAAAGAACAACTTATTTATTGTAATAATTTTTAATAGTACCATGACAATGATGAAAACTAAATTACTACTTGATCAATATACAAGGAATAAAGCTGTACATTTTCCGACATTCGTTGTTTTTTAATATAGTTCAATTTGAAGCTTTAAACGAGTGTTTTCCACTCCCAGACTAAGCATGAAGTAAAATTTCGAGTTTAGAAAAGCCCCGTGAAAATTTGTCGAGGGTCGCGCAGCGGCCCGAGACATATTTTCTGGGCTTTTCTAAACTCGAAATTTTACTTCATGCGCCACGCGTATAAAACACTGATTTTAAGTGAGGTTCAAATATACATAGAGTTCACAGTACTTTAGTGCTTAATACGCGTGGCGCATGAAGTAAAATTTTGAGTTTCGAAAAGCCCAGAAAATTTGTCTCGGGTCGCTGCGCGACCCTCGACAAATTTTCACGGGGCTTTTCTAAACTCGAAATTTTACTTCATGCTTAGTCTGGGAGTGGAAAACACTCGTTTAAAGCTTCAAATTGAACTCTTAAAAAAATCAACGAATAACTAATGATTTAAAAAAAATAAGCTGAATTTCGAATTCATTTACTTTAAAAAAAAACTCCCTGTACATCAAAGACATGTCATTTGGTTGTACGGTAAGCAATCAACTGTTCAGCTGTCAGCACGTAATGTACTTGTCAAAGCTATTACGTGCATGTGTATGTAATGTCAATCATACTTATCAAGATGACAGTGTGGTATGATGCGGTTACTAGATAGGGCGTAGGTAAAGTTATTCAAATTAAAAACACTTTGGTATTGTTTCACAAATTAATACTTTATCCCGACTTGTTTCAGTTTGTTAGACCATTTTCAAAGGAATGTACAGAAAAAAATATTGTCTGCATATTTTTGGTTCAAGTAATAAGGAAAGTCGAAATTGGGGAATTTATAGCAAGCTATAAAAAACCACTCAATTCAATTGCCGCACCCTGTATAATCCAATATCCGTCGGAAGATTACCTGAGGAAGTAGTTGTTTTGATAAGTGTTTGTATTAGTCTTTCTAAGACATATTAGTTGTAGATTGTAAAAGAATCTCACTTTAAATAGTTTTTTTAAATATTCTACAACCAAGTACCTAATGGCAATTTCATTTATACTTTTTATTGTACTATATTTATTATTAGATACTTCTACATTCTCGGGCGGATTATTTTCGCAAGTATTTACTTTCGCAAGCCCAACAAGCTCAGCCAGATATAGGCGAGACGACCTATCAATGTTGCCAATTGTAAGCAGAATTAACAGTTACTAGAATCCCGCCAAAATATTTGTTTATCAACATTAAAACAAAGCTTGTTCAAAACATTGTTATAAATTACTCAAACACAGAAGGTTTTAAGAATTATTAAACGAAATAACAAATAACAAAGAATTCATGTTGCATTTAAAAAATTTAAAAAAATAATACAACATATTTTCATGATATACGAATAGTTAGAATAAATAATGAGTTTTATTTTTGTGCAAGCATAAATAAAATGCCTCAATATGGTAATAAACCAATGTTGAAAATTATACAAGGAGTTTTTCTTTTAAGTATACAAATCCCAATTACAGCGTATATACTTAAATCTTTAGATATTCGTTAAAAAAAGTTCAATTTGTAGCTTTAAATGAGTGTTTTCCACTCTAAGACTAAGCACGAAGTAAAATTTCAAGTTTAGAAAAGCCCCGTGAAATAATAGCCCTAATTTAAGTCATATACATAACCTCAACTGTCGTAACAAAATTGGGTTATGTTCTAAGAATGATATTGACATTTTCGGATTAATAAAGCGTTTTAGTAGATTACTATAGTTAGTTTACAACTAATAATTTAATAGCTCTAGTTTAAGTCTTGTACATAACCTCAACTGTCATAACAAATTAGAGTTCTTTAGAATTTATTTAAAGATGCAATAAATCATAAAGCCCCGTGAAAATTTGTCGAGGGTCGCGCAGCCCAAGACTTGTTTCGGTCTCTGGGCTTTTCTAAACTCGAATTTTACTTCATGCGCGACGCGTATTAAACACTGATTTTAAGTGAAGTTCAAATATACATACATTTCACAATATTTTAGTGTTTTATACGTGTGGCGCATGAAGTAAAATTTCAAGTTTAGAAAAGCCCAGAAAATTTGTCTCGGGTTGCTGCGCGACCCTCGACAAGTTTTCACAGGGCTTTTCTAAACTCGAAATTTTACTTCATGCTTAGTCTGGGAGTGGAAAACACTCATTTATGACTTATTGCATCATTAAATAACCCTATTTTGTTATGACAGTTGAGATTATGTGTAAGACTTTATCTAGGGCTATTAAATTATTGTAAACTAACAATAGTAATCTACTTAAACGCTTAATTAAGCCAAAAATGTCAATATTTCATATGCCACACGTATTAAACACTGATTTTAAGGCTCCATAGTACGCGTTGTTCCATAGCGAAAATCCATATAAAACACGCTGCCGCATTCCGGCTGTAATTGCGTTATTTACACACCGATTTATTTCATCTTTTCAAAATAAGGAAATAAAGGATATATAGACACATCTACTGTCTTGATTTTTTTTTAATAACTTTCATTTGATTACAATAAAATGACAAAAAATGGCATTACTCGTGATGCTTTTTTAGTGTACAATTTAATTTTTTTTTTAAATAATAAAACAGCTTAAAGGTAGTTTCTTCTTTCTACTGATTATTGGTTTTTATTAGAACACAAAACATGCTCTGTGCGAAATTTAAGAGATGTTCTTCTGACCCCTGTAAATCACAAAAATACAGCCCGTAAATTGCCGCCGTCTGTTGCATTTTACTCGATGATTGTGTTAGTTGTGGTGTTATTGGAAGATTGCGCGCGTAAGTATTTTTGAATTTTTTTTATTTATGCGTGTAAAGTGTATTATTTTGTATTATTCAATAACGTATGTTATCGTCTCCACACGGTTAGGTTAATTTTGGTGTTATTAAGTGTTGTTAGATTTTTGTGTTTGTATAATTGTTTAACAATGCCACGAAAACCTAGGACGAAGGCAGGGCTGAGATTGAATGACCAACGGAAGAAACAAAGTAACATTCAGAAATGGAATGCGTAAGTATTATTTTATAAGCAATAGCTATGATGAGGTTTTTCTATTCCAAATTCCAATTATAACATATTGCGAACAAGCGTCGGCAAATAGCGGCCGCCGAAGTCTTTTTCCCGTAGCGGGGGGCGCGGCGTCAGGCGCCGATTCGCATAGCGGGCGCATCGACGTGCCGGCCGGCGAATTCGGGGTCGCGTCACGTCGCGTCGGCTAGTAGGCTGGATATTTTTTTGCGGTGTTTGGTGAATTCAGGATTTTTTCTGGTCGGTCGGCGCGGGCGGCGCTCTTTTATTACTCATCATCTATACAGGGTGTCACGCACCATAGGGATTTCCTAATTATTTTAGAGAAAACATGTAAAGATGTTTCTCCACGACCATTACTGAATGTAATAAAATTCCGAAATCAATTTTAATAATAGAATGTAAACATTCTCATTCTCAAGTTAGAATATTTATTCTGAAACACTTGCTTTGTATAACAAAGATGCGTATGAAATCTATGCATAGGAACGCTCGAGCGCCTTCGCGGTAGGCGGTCGCGCTGAACAAAAAAATAAAAAAGCCCCTTACAGGGATCGATAAAAATTTGATTTTGATGTGGTGTGATAGAGGAAAGTTTGAGCTATTTTTTGGTAGTGAGCCCTACCCTCTACGGTTCTAAAAATTTATTTAAGTCACTTCAAAGTTTAATTGCATTAAAATAATGTTGTTACGTTTAAATAATCATAACTATAATTTTTCATAATCGATTATATCATACTTAGCGGAATATTATAGAGGAATATGTGTTTAATAAATCCTGTAAATATGGTATTGATATATTAGGTGAGTGCGATGTAATAAATCATTCAATCTTATCCACTTTTCACGCGTAGTTCGCGTTCTCAAATTGATCAATTTTGAACATTAATTGCACAAAAGTGATGCGTCCAAAAAATTCAAACATTTGACACTTTATGAGTTTTGGAGTATCTAGAATGTAATAGTATTTTTTTTTGTTCGTCAATTTTCACTTTTATTTTTCCTTCCCCCACTACCGCTGGTGCGTTCGCTTGGATCGGCCACACTGTGCGGCGGAGGCGACTGACGAGTTGGTCCCCTCAGCTCACCGCCCCCGCCGCCGTTCGGCTCGTCTTATGCTGCAGTGCGGCGGGCGCTCCACAAATTTAGTTTGAATAGTATAATACAAGAGCGCTATGATTTGCGTGGCGATGCATCGAACTACTACCCACCACCGTTGCTCCGCAGGAGAAACTGTTTGGCAAGGCACTACAGACCCTTAAGTAAAGTTCAAATAAACATACATTACACAATATTTCAGTGTTTTATACGCGTGGCGCATAAATTAAAATTTCGAGTTTCTAAACTTTATGCTTAGTCTGTGAGTGGAAAACACTCATTTAAAGTACAAATTGAACTTTTTTAAACGACTGAAGTGCAAAACATACTGATAAGGTTTGTACATTTATGATTTATTGCATCATTAAATAGATTCTAAATAACCCTATTTTGTTATGACAGTTGAGGTTATGTACATGATTTAAAGAAGGGCTATTAAAATATTAGTTGTAAACTAACAATAGTAATCTACTAAAACGCTTTATTAATCCGAAAATGTCAATATTATTCTTAGAACTATGTTAAAGCTGTATGCTAAGGTCTATCAATAAAGCTGGTTATGTTTAAAACACGTTTTAAACATGTTTTAATTTGTTATTGTTTTAAACACTGTTTTATTGAAAAGAACACGATTTGTTAAAAAAACTGCTTGTTTTTATTCAAATGAAAAAAAAAACGTTTTTTAACAAACCTGCTTATCAAATGATGAACTATCTTTTATGAGGCGTTTCATTCCCAAGATATAAATGCTAAGACTATTATTATTTATACAGGATGAACGGTTAAAGCAATTGTTATAACAGACAATTAATTAACAACGAATTACTTCACCTGTAACTGGTATTATATGTTCAATAAAAAAAACCTCTAGAGTGCTATGATTTTATCTTTATTAAAATTTATGTTGGCTACAGGCTTTATAAATTGTTATTTAAAACGTCAAACATAATTATTATAATGTATAATTTCAGAGTTGTCAACCTACAATATATTTCATAGCACTCCAGAGGTTTTATTTTATTGAACATACGGTATAATAATTATTAAACTAACTAGTTAGTTTGATAATGGCTCGCTGTTGAGCCGAAACTAGTCACAGTTTAAAATAAAACGTGAATACAAAAAAGTAATCAGTGTTAATTATTTAAAGATTTACAATGTTTCACAAAGTAACCGCCTCCACCACAAGATATTTAATAATTATTAATCAATCATAATTTATTTTTCATATTGTGACGTCGTTTTAAGGAAATTAGGAAACGCATTAGCGGAAAATAATCCTACGTTTGCCTGTCGTATTTTCCGAGACTATTTTTCTCCCGAGTGAAGCAAATGATAATCGGTTTCGGTGTCGTTACGAAATTGCCAATTAAGTTAATCAGTGATTATGAAAAGAGCACGAGGCTGCCGCCACTATTTTTCCTACTTTTTTCGCAAAATTACACGTGCCATCATTTAACGCAAAAGAGCGATATCCATCGAGTAATTATTAATGCGTGATTCGTTTTGTTATAATTATGTTATTTGAGTTTATTTAACTCACTTTCATGATTCTATTAAGATAAGAATTAATTACAATATTAACATAATTATTTTTATCTAAGCGTAATCAAAATGGTATATTAGCCATTTATTAAGGCCAGTGGCGCGGCCTGGATTTCGTCTTAGGGGGCGGCAATCAAAATCACAAATTAAATATGTAATATAATAGAAATAAAAAAATAAAGATTCACTATAAATCAGCGTGGCGCATGAAGTAAAATTTCGAGTTTAGAAAAGCCTAATTTGGATTGGCCGCTCCGCTTCGCTACGCGGCCAATCCAAATTCTTAGGCTTTTCTAAACTCGAAATTTTACTTCATGGCTTAGTCTGGGAGTGGAAAACACTCGTTAAAAGAATCAAATTAACCGCTTTGAAACAACGAATTCCCGCAAATTTAAAAAACGCTTTAATTATCGGGATATGTATACTCAAAAGACAAATGCCCTGTATATTCTGTTTTAAACACATTTTGAACGTGTTTTGAACATGTTTTAAACACGTTTTAAATTGTTTATGTTTTAAACACGTTTTAAATTGTTAATGTTATAAACGCTGTTTAAATGAAAATAATACGTTTTGTAAAAAAAACTGTTTGTTTTACTTAAAATGAAAAAACAAGTTTTTGTTAACAACCCTGGTATTTAGTAGTCATTCTAAAAACATTAACCTTGAAGCTTGATTTTCTCAAATTGCTAATAATATGTTTTTTAACAAAAACTAGTTACAAAATTATGAAAATATGCATACATTTAAAAGATCAAATTTAATAAAGTAATTTTTGTATTTTTTTTTTTTTTATTAAAAAGTGGATCGTTGAATATTCATTTGACACTTTATTCCGGTTAAGATTACAAATAAAAACTGGAAAACACCTAAGGTAAGAAAAGCATGTTTTTGATATTTTAAAATTCACGCATGTGTTATTTTTAATTAAGAATTTATAATAACATTGTGGTTGTGCGAGTACATTGGTACAATGGCAACACACCAATTTTTTGTGCTCATATTAAGTTTGACCAGGAAGCAGGTAAAGACATTTGAAGGTCAGACTATATATTTTTTACTCAAGTGCTAATTGTAATAATTAGTAATATTATAGACACAACAAAAAGTAGTCTTTAAAAAAATGTTCGATCTTATTTATAAATGTTTTATTACAAAGTTAAAATCTGATCATAAATCATAAAAAAATAATAAGGGTATGGTGCAAAGGGGAGTGTGCAGTTCTGCACTGCACTTAGGCCTCATTAGGCCCATTGTCCCTAATAAGGGTATTAAACCATTGATATTGGTCACCTTGTGAACAAAATGTACATCTGGTATAAAATAAATTTGTGAAGAAAGATTAAAAAGTGTTTTTATTTAAAGTTATAAGAGGTGATTTTTTTATTCATATTTAAAATCTGAGTTAATTTTATGTTTAACTGTTCTTTACAAGTTATATCGTATGTTCAATTTAAAAAACCCTCTAGATCAGGGGCTCTCAACAGGGGGGAAGGGGGGGCATGCCCCATTAGGGGGGCATGCCCCATTAGGGGGGCGTGTCAAGATGTCAGGGGGGCAGGGCGGGGGCCCAGATTTCCTAAAGAGTAGGTTAAGTGATATAAGGCTATAATGGTGTTTCAATATAACTAAAAAACCGAAATTAAATCAAGGAGAGGGGCGTGGAGTTATGAGGGGGGACACGACCTGTAAATGGTTGAGAACTCCTGCTCTAGAGCGCAATGATTTTATCATTTTTTAAATTTATTTTGGCTACACGCTTTAAAAATTGCCATATAAAACATCAGACATAATAATTATAATACATAATTTCAGAGTTGCCAACCTATATGGCACTCTAGAGGTTTTTTTTTTATTGAACATAAGATACAAGATGGCCAGAAAGTGAGTGAAAAGCTTCAGGTAATGAATTAATTGTGACTAATTTAACAAATAACCCACTAATAACCTTTCTTCAAACGTTAAAGAAAGGTTATTAGTGCTTTATCCGTCGAATTAATTTGATCTTCACGTAACTCAATCAATCAAGTTATTTAATTTTGAGTAGAAAATCCAAATAAAAAAATATTGTATGGTTCTTTATTAACTACTATTGAATATCAAGAATAAGCAATATTAAATTGGGACTTCAAGCATAGCTGCCAGTTTTATGACAATTAAATTCGGAATAAAAAACATCAAATTGCGAATCAGCAATTTCAAATTGGGATTGAACTAAGATTATTCAGGAAAGCACCAATTAAACTGGTTTTTAGTAAAAAATAACAAAAACTATATTAATTTGACATGTTTTGTATCAGTCTTCTAAATTTAGAGTATTTTTAAATATGAGCAATATATAGAGTTTTTCTTTTAAATATACATTTTCCTATCACAGCGTATATCTCGAGAAATTCGTTGTTTCTTTTTTTTCAGTTCAATTAGAAGCTTTAAACGAGTGTTTTCCACTCCCAGACTAAGCATGAAGTAAAATTTCGAGTTTAGAAAAGCCCCGCGTAGAAAATTTGTAGAGGGTCGCGCAGCGACCCGAGACAAATTTTCACGGGGCTTTTCTAAACTCGAAATTTGACTTCATGCGCCACGCGTATAAAACACTGAAATATTGTAAAATTTACAATATGCTACCAAAGCAGTATGCTAAAGACGTATATTTTGAACTTTAATTTAAAACCAGTGCTTTTCATTTTTTAACAGTTAATGCAGATTTGTGTGATGGCAAACAGTAACAATATAAAATTACATATTTTCTTGTAAAAACATTTGCACTTGTTTTTGTAGGCAATACCATGATAAACCACAATATTTTAAAATAAAATTGTTTTTGAGAAGACAATTACATTTTTGTATCCTCTTTCTAAGCATATTTGTCAGAAATATACCTAATAAACTTATTAAAAATGCTTTAATTTTAAATTTAATAGTAATACATTTTACACATTTTTTTAAATTTCAAACTCTAATAACTCGTTTTTGTTTACTTGTGGCATATCACGTTATTACAATAAGCCATTCATATTATTTTTTAATTGGGATGTAATTTTTTTGTTAAGCAACAAAGACATTATTATTATTAAAACAATATTTTTACTTCCCCCAGACATATTTCAAACACAATTTTAATCAATTCAGGGAATTGCAAAACAGACATTCAAATTAACTAACATTTAATGCTCAAGTGCTAATTGAACACCGACTCAATTCAAGCCAGATCATATGATTGAAAAATGAAAGTTTTTTTGTTTTCGATTTTTTTCTCGCTTTAAAGACGTATACTTTTAACTTCAATTTAAAATCAGTGCTTTTCATTTTTTAACAGTTAATGCAGATTTGTGTGGTGGCAAATATTAACGATATAAAATTACATATTTTCTTGTAAAAACATTTACACTTATTTTTGTAGGCAATACCATGATAAACCACCATATTTTAAAATAAAATTGTTTTTCAGAAGACAATTACATTTTTGTATCTTCTTTCTAAGCATATTTGTCAGAAATATACCTAATAAACTTATTGAATATGCTTTAATTTTAAATTTAATAGTAATACATTTTACACATTTTTTTAAAATTTCAAACTCTAATAACTCGTTTTTGTTTACTTGTGGCATATCAAGTTATTACAATAAGCCATTCATATTATCTTTTAATTGGGATGTAATTTTCTTGTTAAGCAATAAAGACATTATTATTATTATTATTTAAACAATATTTTTACTGTCCCTAGACATTTTTCAAACACAATTTTAATCAATTCAGGGAATTTTAAAACAGGCATTCAAATTAATTTACATTTAATGATCAATTCCAAGCCAGATCATATGATTGAAAAATGAAAACATTATTATTATTATTAAAACAATATTTTTACTTCCCCCAGACATTTTTCAAACACAATTTTAATAAATTCAGGGAATTGCAAAACAGACATTCAAACTAACTAACATTCAATGCTTAACTGCTAATTGAACACCGACTCATTCCAAGCCAGATCATATGATTGAAAAATGAAAGTTTTTTTGTTTTCGATTTTTTCTCGCTTTACATAAACCTGTGTTAAATTGTTTGGTGTGATGATGATGACGTTAATGACACAGTGACACACTTTTTGGAAATACATTTTTTGAGGCGGAAAATTTGACCATTTTCAGGTGTGAAAGTGAAGAAATGTAGGAAGCGAATAAAGGCGTG
Source organism: Philonthus cognatus (assembly GCA_932526585.2). Lineage (NCBI taxonomy): Eukaryota > Metazoa > Arthropoda > Insecta > Coleoptera > Staphylinidae > Philonthus > Philonthus cognatus. The sequence continues at coordinate 20,559,397 of OW052241.1, forward strand.
TCCACCATTCGAATTTCTCTCTCGCTGATTTACTCTCAGTACTGGTTTTAAAGAATCAATCTAATTGATCAGAATAAATATGTATCATAAGAATGTATTCAGTGATAAAAAAATAACCAAACGTGTATTTCATTAAGGCCCATTTGCACCCCGACTAATTAACTTTAATCAACCACTAATCATTGATTAATAATAATAATAATAATAATACCAACTTTATTGCCCAACAGTATACACCAATAACAGGACAACAAAAAATAAACCTCTGATTAAGTTATAATTCTAGAATATAAGAATGTTTTAAATTTGTAAGATATCCTAAACATGTCTCTTTCATCATTATGCGATTTTGTAAATAATTTATATACAGAGAGTTTTACGTAACACCGAACATTTTCATAAAGAGAATTTTTCTTTTAAGTATACATAATGCATACGTCGTACGTTTTCCGACGTTCGGTTTATTAAAAGAATTTAATTTGAAGCTTTAAACGAGTGTTTTTCACTCCTAGGCTAAGCATGAAGTAAAATTTCGAGTTTAGAAAAGCCTGAAAATTTGGTTTGGTCGCGTAGCGCGAAGCGCGGAGCGGCCAAACCAAATTTTCAGGCTTTTCTAAACTCGAAATTTTACTTCATGCGCCACCGGTACAAACCACTGACATATTACGAAGTTTAAAACACACCGCTAAACTTTACATTGAATCAGTGTTGTGTACCGGTGGCGCATGAAGTAAAATTTCGAGTTTAGAAAAGCCTGAAAATTTGGTTTGGCCGCTCCGCGCTTCGCGCTACGCGACCAAACCAAATTTTCAGGCTTTTCTAAACTCGAAATTTTACTTCATGCTTAGCCTGGGAGTGGAAAACACTCTTTTAAAGTTTCAAATTAAATTTTTTTAACAAACCGAGCGTCGGAAAATGTACGACGTATGCATATGTATACTTGAAAGAAAAATTCTCTGTATGAAAATGTACGGTGTTACATAAAACTCTCTGTATAAAATTGCTATGTTTTTAAAAGTACTAATCGCTAATTAACCTAATCGACTTGGGTGCAAACGGGCATTAATTGAATAAAATACAGGGAATTTTTTTTGTAAATATACATGTCCCGATGCATGCTCTCTAAATGTTTAAGCATTCGTTGTTTTTATAAAACTGTTCAATTTGAAACTACTAACGAGTGTTTCCACTTCTTGATTAGGCATGAAGTAAAATTTAGAGATCAGAAAAGCTTGAAGATTTGGTTTGTTCGCGTAGCGAAGCGACCAAACCAAATTTTACTGCATGCGCCACGCGTATAACACACTAGTTTTACATAAAGACAATTTATCATGAAGAAAAATTGAGTTTGTCAATTAGTTTGCAGAATATTTACAAAATATAAAAACGAATTAAAATTAATATCGACTTTCTGCAAAATGTTTGTCCAAATATTCATTGAAACAACTACTTCTCGAGCTAATACCCCGACAGATATTGAATTATACAATGAATATTTGAGTTACACGACAGCACTGCTGTTTTATGTATAATTTATATGCAAAATGCAACATCAGGTCAAATTATTCTCTAACCAAACTAAATGAAACAAAAGGAAATCGAAATAAATTGAAAAAATTACAGGGAATGAATTTTAATTCTCTTAAGCCATCTATAGACGCGTTTCGAGATTTATCCCTCATCAGTATAGCTATGCTTCAGACTTGCAATACAAAAAATATTAAAATAAAATAAACAGGAAACTTACAGGAATGTCGAAGTGTGTCGTCGAAACAGGTACATAAAACTGGGGCGAGTGAAAATGAAGGAATGTTATTTATAGGTAAAGGATTAAGTCATTAATAGGTGCGAACAATTTGATACCTAGTTTTAAGTGAAGTTCAAAATATACTGCTTTATAATAATGCTTAAGCAGTATATTTTCTACTTTATTTTAAATCAGTGTTTAGTAGGCATGGCGCATGAAGTAAAATGTTGAGTTTAGAAAAGCCTGAACCAAATGTTCAGGCTTTTCTAAACTTGAAATGTTACTTCATGCTTAATTAAAAAGTGAAAACATTCGTTAGAAGCTTTAAATTTCCCTCTTTTCAAAAACAACAAATGCTTGAAAATATACAATGTATGTAAACCTGATCTGGAAAACATAAATTCTCTCTGAATTTAGAGTAACGCTTTTGCAAGTCCATTCATAATCAAGAATTTCAGCATTGATAATTGGTCATATTTTTATTGCAAGGATCTAGTAAAAGCGAAAAGTGTGCCAAAAAAAACGTAAAATGACTAAATTACCAAATTCTGTTGATAATTATAAGACGTAACGCTTGGTTGAACTAACGTTTGTAAAAAAAGGAAACGGTTTATGCAAGTCCGTTACACATTATTCACCCATTGTAATAATCATTCCAATGACATATCTCATATTATCTACAAGCGTAGACGGAGTGATTTCAGTTATTAAAAAATATGTACTGTATATGTTGATTATTTTTTTTTAAATTAATTTTGCTACAGTTTGTATAAAGGCAATTAAGGTTTCTTAAGTTTTAAAGTAAATTTGGCACAGTCTCGTACTCTACTCTGCTCAAAACCCTAGCATTTAACTGTTGTCAAATTTTGTGTTTAAATGAAAACAAAACAAAAAAATGCATGACTTCAGCTGCGAGATGGTATACTAGCCTAATATTGAGCCTTGCGAAACACCATGATGTATAATGCATTTATCAGATGTACTATTCCTTATAAATACTTGCTGCGTGCGTTTACTCATGTTGAGCTTATTATGACAGCTTGTCGGCTGGAAATTGTAATCATATAATTTTTTCAAAAGTATATTATGAGAGACAGAACAGGTGTCCATCGACGTCACAACATATAATACGTTCAAAAACCTTATAGATTACAAGCGACTAAACCAATATTTTAGGGTTTTCTAAACTGGAAATTTTACTTCATGCGCCAAGCGTATACAGGGTGTCCCATTTTAATCTTAACAGGGGAATATCTTCAAATGAGTGTCTCCAATCGAGAATATTGCCAAATTAAAAGTTTTGTGGTTCGGCTTGGGACATCCGATTCTTCCATGAATTTCAGCCCCCGACCCTCAAGTGGGTGGATAATAGGGGTAACTTTGAAATCGTAAATGAAAACCTCCAATTTTTATTGCGGATTCGGAAAGAGCATAAAAAACTAGGTAGGTTTTACCTCAGAACTTTTTTGTCATTTGCAACAGGTAGCGCTGTAATCGGCAAAATTTGAAAATTTGATTGTTTCCGATAAAACATAAGTGTTTGGCTGACAATTTATGATTAAAAAAATCACAAGCTGTTTAAAATAAATACATCTTTGATGTAGTCTCACAAAAAAAAACATCTGGCGACGTCAAATCCGGTGATCTGAGTGGCAATTAGACTTTCCTGCGCTTCTAGATGACGTGTTCCTCCTGACCAGATTAACCCTGTGGTTCCAGCATGATGGCGCGCTGCCACATTGGGCTCGACATGTGCGAAATTTTCGTAACGAGACATATCCGCAAAAGTGGATTGGTCGTGGAGGACCTGTACAGTGGCCACCCAGATCACCGGATTCAATAGCGCCAGACTTTTTTTGTGAGGTTACAATTAAGGTGTTGTATTCCGTGAACCGCCAACAACACGTGAAAACATGAAAGACCGCAGAAGTGCAGGGCTATAACCCCTTCTACGTTGGAGGCGACTGTGCGAAACTTTGAAAAAAGAGTAAATGGCGGTCACTTCGAACACCTAATAAAACATTAAATCGCACCTAAATCCTGCTTTAATCTTACTTAAAATGTTGAACCACAAGTGATTTGAAAACCAAATCAAAGCCCAAAATGTAAGCATTTTATTCCCAGAAAACTTTGGATTCAACAACTGCATGATTTCCATCTACTAGGAATTTTCCACCAACAACAATTATTCAAAAATGGTTAAGAGATATTTAAATTTGGGCTGAAAATGTCCATCTCAAATTTCAAAGATTCTCTCTCTGTGTCTCTCTCTCTCATCTCTCACTTTTCTCACTCATTCACAAGATGTGAAAGTCAGTTCATGAAGGTGAATTACGTATTTTTCAAACATAGCCCTTGCCCTAACTTTACTTTGTCATTTTGATTTTCAATGAAAAATTAGGGGTATCTTTGGAGTCAACAAACTTTGCATCCTTCCCCACCTACATAAGCGTTAATTTTAAGTGACTTGAGAATTAAAAAAAAAATTAATTGTCTGAGAAACACTAGTTTTATGTTTTATCGAAGAAAATCAAATTTATCAATTTTTTTTTCGATTACAGTGCCACCTGTTGCAAATAACAAACAAGTTCTTGGGTAAAACCTAGCTAGTTTTTTATGCTCTTTCTGAATTTGCAATTAAAATTGGGGGTTTCTATGTAAGATTTTAAAGTCACCCCTAATATGCACCCCTTGGGGGTCAGGGGGTGAATTTTTTTATTCCCCTGTTAAAATTAAAATAGGACACCCTGCATAACACTAAAATGTGAAATTTAAATTATACTGCTAAATCAGTATAAAAAATAAACTTCTAAAACAGGAATTTGATTTTCACAATATTTCAATTATAAACGCGTGGCGCTTGAAGTAAAACATAGTTTGGTCGCTTCGCTTGTTCAGGCTTTTTTAAACTAGACATTTTACTTCATGCTTAATCTAGAATTGGAAACACTTGTTCGTAGCTTCAAATTTTAAATAATCCCTGAACTACAGGGTTTGCTTTGCTTTGACTAACAAAATAAACTTGGTACTGTGCCCGATGCAAAATCTTCCCTTAAAAATTTGTTGTTAAAAAAGTTGTCTACCCGTGATTTTAAAGTAAGATTGAAAATAAATGGTGGATGCGCCGGAGCGTTTCTAATATATACAAAGAGTTTTATGTAACACCGAACATTTTCATATTTATATATATTTCGTTTAAGTATACATATGCATACGTTGTACATTTTTCGACGCTCGGTTTACTAAGAGAACTCAATTTGAAACTTTAAACGAGTGTTTTCCACTCCCAGGCTAAGCATGAAGTAAAATTTCGAGTTCAGAAAAGCCTGAAAATTTGGTTTAGTCGCGTAGCGCGAAGCGCGGAGCGGCCAAACCAAATTTTCAGGCTTTTCTAAACTCGAAATTTTACTTCATGCGCCACCGGTACAAAACACTGATTTAATGTAAAGTTTAGCGGTGTGATTTAAACTTCGTAATATGTGAGTGTTTTGTAACGGTGCCGCATGAAGTAAAATTTCGAGTTTAGAAAAGCCTGAAAATTTGGTTTGGCCGCTCCGCGCTTCGCGCTACGCGACCAAACCAAATTTTCAGGCTTTTCTAAACTCGAAATTTTACTTCATGCTTAGTCTGGGAGTGGAGCACACTCATTTCAAATTGAACTCATTAAAAAAAAACAACGGTTATCTAAAGATTTACGGCATATACGCTGCAATTGGGACATGTATACTTGAAAGAAAAACTCCCTGTATGTACAAGTTGAGGCATTAATTGCGATTGATTGGCTACAATTTGTAATGGCAGGCAACCCAATTTACACATAACTTCAAAATGAAAGGTTTCTAATTGTATTGGACGACAATGTTCGGTGTTATATAAAACTCTCTGTATATATATTTTGTACGATCGACCGTTTATAAGAACCTATAATTAAAGATAAATCGTAACAATTTGTAGCTTGTGGAGCGAAGCATAGTTTTGATGCAAAGATCTGGAGTTAGTTGAGAGCTGTTTGGAGTGATAACAAAATCAATTTTTGTGCAAATTTGACCGACCCATGCAACCGCTGAGTATTAATTTTATTTAATCCAGTATTCTGAAAATTGGTGTAATCGGTTCCAATCTCTGATTACAATTATAACTCAATTTCAGCTTTTTTTAACATAGGAGTTTGTAAAATTTTTGTCAAATAAGTTTATTGTTACCTGTTGATTCGTATTTTCCAATATTTAAAGTTCTGTATTTTCTCTGTTTACTTTTTATATTTTATCATTTTATTACGCCCTTTTTCTTACAAGCAAAAAGGGTCGCTTGTGTACAAACATATTTTATTACTTTTTTGTGTGTGATATTTCTAAAGCGAAACCTGAGTACCACATGTTTCTCTCGGACTTTTAGCTTGTAAAATTTACAACTTGTTTACGGCCGAAAGAACGATTAGCTATTGTCCAGAAATATTTCCTTATTTCTAAAGAGCGGGCCCAAAACGTGCCGAATTGTGCCTATAAAACTTATCCGCGACCGAGCCGAGCGTACGGGCTTATCCCTTCTACCACTTCCAAAATTCCCAGCACCCGATTATCTGTCCTGTTTATTCACATTGAAAAAATATCCCTTACCTTATTTTGCAAAAACCCTTTTCAATTAATCCTAGCCAATCAGATGTTCCTATCCCAAAACGTTCCCTCTTAGAATAGAAAAATCGGAGAGTCTCGTCTTAACTGTTAAATCAGCAACATCGTTCTTTCGGCCGTACCGCGCTTAACTTATCATTTGTAACTTGTGGTTTTACTTATAACTTTAACTTTTATCTTTGTGTTTTATCTTCATCCATTTTCTACAATTATTTATTATCTTGCTTTTGTATATATACTGCCTTTCAAAAAAACCAGAACACCAGTATTTATTGCACGATTTTAATAAATTTTACACAATTTGATCATGTAAACGAACTGTATCAATGATCAAAAAATCAACTTGAAAAACAAAAAAACAAATGAATAAAAATTAATAATGTGTTGGGCCTCCACGATTTCCCAAACACTCATTAACACGCCGAGGCATGCTAGAAATCAGGCTGTCAATATCGACTTGGGGTATTTCATTCCAAACTTCGATAATTTGACCTCTAAGTTCCATTACAGTGTTAGCGGGGCGCTGTAAGTTACTTATTCTAACACCTATCATATCCCAAACATGTTCTATTGGCGATAGATCTGGAGAACGAGATGGCCAAGGTAACAAATTGATTTCGGCACTATCAAAAAACTGTCTTGTAATGGCCGCTGTGTGAGGTCGAGCATTATCTTGCTGAAAAATGGGGTTCTGCAAGCCATTTACATAGGGCACTAACACTGGCCGTAAAATGTTGTCAATATACCGAATCGCGTTAAGACTTGCTTCTAAAAAAACTAGAGGAGACCGACTACCATATGCTATCGCCCCCCAAACCATAACTCCCTGTGTAAGAGCCGTATGTCTTTCAACAGCAAATTGTAAAATTCTGCGTTCACCGCGTCGACGTCTCACTCTTCTGCGACCATCATGAGCCCATAAACAGAACCAAGACTCATCGCTGAAGATAATGTTATTCCATTCATGGGTCCAATGTTGTCTTTCCCTGCACCAATCAAGTCTTGCTCTGCGATGCTGCGGAGTAAGAGGTAGACACAATTGTGGACGGTAGGATCTTATACCAAAACTGCGGATTATTCTGTAAACAGTAGCTATGGATCCTCTTTGGCCATTTAGAGCCAACCAGTCATTTCCCAATGCCCGCGACGTTGTAAATCTGTCCCTTAAAGTTGTAAGACGAAGAGCTCGATCTTCACGCTCAGTGGTGCTTCTTGGACGTCCTGATCCAAGTCTACGTCAATTCTCCCCAGCTTCGGACCATCTAGACCAGCAGCGTACGATTACCGATACACTACGGTATACCCTTTCAGCAATAGCACGAACCGAAAAACCCGCTTCTCGCATTCCAATAATGCTTTCAAATTCACTTAGATGATGATATTGTGCACGCCGACGAACACGGGGCATCTTTTTATGTTTTACAAACTGAAACGTCAAACTACTCAGAGGCTACTTGGATATTAGAAGCAATTACATTAAAAAATCAGCAGCTCTTCATAATGGTGAAATCAAGGAAAAATACCATTAAATAGTAACCAAAACAATTGATTTTTTGATCATCGGTGCAGTTCATTTACATGATCAAATTCTGTAAATTTCATTAAAAAAATCGTCCAATAAATTCTTTGTGTTCTGATTTTTTTGAAAGGCAGTATATATACTCAATGACATTAGAAGCGTAACACCCAGAAGGAGTTATTATTTTAACTTGATTTTTTGCCAGTATGGTAGTCTTACATCAAGAATAAAATGATTACATTTTCAAGAAATTTTATTAAAAAACAATCTAAAAAAAATTAATAATGTGTTTGGCGACTCCTTTGCTGTATACACTCCTGTAGACGTCTGGGCATCGACAAAATGAGATGGTCGATGTCTTCTTGAGGCATCTCGTTCCAAGCAACTTGAATTTCATCGATCAACTGTGCTAGAGTCTGTGGAGGATGGTGCAAAGAGAATATTCTTCTTCCCATGATATCCCACACATGTTCAATGGGATTTAAATCCGGCGAACGGGGCGGCCACGCCAAAACATTAACACCAGCTTTATTAAGAAAGTTCATAGTTCGACGAGCAATATGGGGACGTGCGTTATCTTGTTGAAAAAGTACGTCTGGGCGGCCATCTAAATAAGGCAACAAAGTCGGTCATATGACGTCTTCAACATAACGCGCAGCTGTCATACTGCCTCGAATGAATACAAGAGGTGATCGACTACTATAAGCAATAGCCCCCCAAACCATTACTCCAGCAGTCCTGTGTACATGTATCTCAATAGCAAACCTAAGATCAGGTCGTTCTCCACGGTAGCGTCGTACCCTTCTACGGCCATCATGCGTGCCTAGACAAAATCGTGATTCATCGCTGAATACGACATCGTGCCATTCTGTCTCCCAATGCTGCCGTTCTCTGCACCAGTCCAACCTTTGGCGACAGTGTCTCGCTGTTAAAGGAAGCACTAATCTTGGACGGTACGAAAGAAGCCTAAAGGATTGAATGCGGCGATATAAGGTTCGCATACTAACGGGCCTACCTTCTTCTCCAATCCATTGATCACCGATTTGACGCGTAGTAGCGAAACGGTCCCGCAGGGCTATTTGTCTTAAGCGCCGATCTTGACGTTTTGTGGTACGCCTTGGTTGACCAATTGGTCTTCTTCTTGCTCCTCTACCTTCTTCTGTCCGTACCTGATACACACGTATTACAGTTGCTGCAGTGGAATCAATACGGCGGGCAATTTCGCGATAGGACATACCGACATCTCGATAAGCAACAACTCGACCCCGTCAACTCGTCAAAATCGCTCAAATGGTGATATTGTGGACGTCTTCGGACTCGAGGCATTTTATTTAAGCTTAACACACTCAACGGAAACACGAAAACTAAAAACATCTGTACTAAACAGCTCATATAAATAGTTTTATCAAAAAAGAAAGAGTGAAATATTTTTTTTTTCACAATAAATATAAAAGGCACAAGGTTGAAATTGTTATCAATGTATGCTTTAAATATAGTCACTCTGTTGCTAAAATATGAATTCAAAAAAATCATTCCTTCTTGGTTTTACGCTTCTAATGTCATTGAGTATATTTTATTTAATCAGTAATTAAATAAATCTGTTTGTTTAATTTTACTGGTATTCGTAATTTTAAATAAAAACCGCGAGACCCGCGAAATGTACATTATCCTTAGTAACGTATTGGACAAAACCATGGGACATCAAGATATTTGCATTTTTTTATATTATTAATTTAATGTCGTAAATTAATAAGTTACCTTTAAAAGTTAAACCTTGTTCAACTACAAACCAACTTTAAATTTAATCATTTACGATATCTCCATTAAAATAAATGTGATTAAAAATGTCAAAATTAGTTCAGGACAGTAATCTTCTATTTTTTGTAGAAAATGAAGTTCTGCGAAATTGCGTTATAACGACTAAAACGTAGTTGTTCAAACGAGAAACACATTGCACCCTTTATTGCATCAAATCTCAAACGAGGGCTTGTTATTCTATGTTATGGGGTCGGTGGGTCATATTAAATGTAGCGGTCTGTTTCATTATGCGCGCTGGCTCAAGGTAATTTCGGTTCAATTTTTGTCGTAAGTGGAAATGAAAGAGATTTTATACAACACAGGTTAAAGGAAGGCATATCCAAATGTTCAGACTTTTCTAAACTCGAAAGATATTTTGTAATTATCTCTGACCTACTTGAGTCCCTCAATGTCTAGACCTCTTGCATAGTCTACAATAACTTAAGAGTTAATGTGTACTATGGCATCAGGCTTTAAAGTGACCGATGACAGGTAGTTCCCTCTTTGAAGGGACAGGGCAGAGCATTCACAAAGTAGGTGCTATGCTGTTTCTTGTGCCTCGTTGCAGAATCTGCAATTGGCATCAGATGTCTGGCCCATCTTAATGAGGTGGTATTTCAGAGAACAGTGTCCGGTTAGAAGGCCGGTTATGAACCTTAGGTTGCTCTTGCTTAGCCTGGGAAACTGTTTGGCTCTTACGGTAGCGAAGGCGATAAACCTTTTCCCCTGCCTCAAGGCAGGTGTGTTTCTCAGGCGAGCACTTTTCGCAGCATCTTCCTACTATTATTTCCTTGATGCGGTCTTTGGTTATTCCACTATAGGGTTCTGGTCCAATAAATGGAGTTCTGGAGCTTTCTTTGGCAAGGATATCGACAATTTAATTACCTTTGATCCCTGCATGACCTGGAACCCAGATTTTAACTCTGTTATTCCTGGCTAGCTGCTCTAGAGACAGTTTGTACTCCCAGACAGATTTAGACTTACATATAGGTGATTTTTTGCCTTTACTGCAGCCTGACCGTCTAAGCATATGCGTATCCTCATTTTGTTGTAGCCCCTTTCTAAACATACTTGGGCGCATGTGTTCAAGACCTTGATTTCTGCCTGAAATATAGGACGGTCCCCTCTCAAGGCCCTCGATGACTCGAATCGAGGGCCAGTAATACCAATTCTGACTCCATTTTCAGTTTTAGATCCGTTCTTGAACCCAACTATCGAGGAGCCTTGTAACTGCTTGACTTTCGCTTCAGCAATATGGCGGCCTTGGATAGCCACTTCAATCGTTGTATCGAAGTCGTAGATAGTTGACATGTAGTCTTTAAGCATGTATACCACTCTTTCGCACAGTGCTGTGGATTTTTAGGTGCCCAATAAAATGTCCATATTTTGGAGTATCTGTCTGGCAGAGCTGGGACGAATCCTCGTGAAAAGGATTCGAATCACGAATCCGAATCACCTAATATGATTCGAATCACGAATACTCGAATAAAGGATTCGTAAGAGATAAATATGATTCGAATCAAAGATTCGAATCCTGTTTTTTCGAATCACGAATACAAATCCTTTAAGAATAAATTTGATTTTATTATTTTGTTACAACCATTAACATATAAATATCGTTATCAGTTGTTTTAACAAAAATATTCAAAACCTAATTATTTATTATTAACACTGAACATCGTTGATTACAGACTAAATATCTGTGTTACTCTGATTAAAGATGTATTTGTGTGTTTTTGAACTTCACTTCAAATCAGTGTCTTGTACGCGTGGCGCATGAAGTAAAATTTCGAGTTTAGAAAAGCCCCGTGAAAATTTGTCTCGGGTCGCTGCGCGACCCTCGACAATTCTTCTACGCGGGGCTTTTCTAAACTCGAAATGTTACTTTATGCTTAGTCTGGGAGTGGAAACACTCGTTCAAAACTTCAAATTGAACTCTATTATAAAATCGACGAATGCCTGAAATTTACGTAAATCGAAAATTCACTGACTATCATTAAGACCGGGAAAATCTGAGAAAAGTCATGGTATTTTAATCAAATTGACCAAAGCACTAACAAAAAAGCCATATGATTTTATTAAATTAGTCAAAATCAACAGGCCTCATAAAAATTACCAAACACGTAAAAATTTATAAATCCAACTTAAATATTGACAAAAACAATGAAAACAATTTAACAAACTGGGGGTTTCCCACAAACGAAAGTTGTATTAGAAGGTCAGGAAAAAAAATCTTGAATCAGGAAAATGTCAGAAAACTTTAACATTTCAGATTGGGGAACCATGTCAGTTTTACTTCAAATGATGTTGAACAAAATGTTGATAACTAGATTATTATCTTTAAAAACATGTCCAGTTATATAATGTTCTTATCAAAGCAATTAGTTTGAAGTTTGAAACCAGCGTTTCCACTCCCAGACTAAGCATGAAGTAAAATTTCGAGTTTAGAAAAGCCCCGCGTAGAAAATTTTCACGGGGCTTTTCTAAACTCGAAATTTTACTTCATGCGCCACGCGTATAAAACACCGATCTACAATGAAGTTAAAAATGCACTGAAAACCAACCCAACTCCGATATTTTTTTAAAATTGGATGACTTCTTTCCTTTCCATGCTATAAACCTTCAGATATTCGTTGTTTTCTTGTAAAAGAACTGCGATTCCCTGTAGCCCTTCAGTCTCCGAAGACCATGATTAGTCCTTCGAGCTGTAGCCTTTGTAAAATGGTAATAAACTTAGTAATCTAGAGTGATCCTTCAATTTGAAACTTCTAAGAACAAGTGTTGTCCACTCCCAGACTAAGCATGAAGTAAATTTCGAGTTTAGAAAAGCCCCGCGTAGAAAATTTGTCGAGGGTCGCGCAGCGACCCGAGACAAATTTTCACGGGGCTTTTCTAAACTCGAAATTTTACTTCATGCGCCACACGTACAAAACCCTGATTTGAAGTGAAGTTCAAAAACATACAAATACATCTTTAATCAGAGTAATAATAAATAATTAGGTTTTGAATATATTAGTTAAAACAACTGATAACGATATTTATATGTTAATGGTTGTACAAAAATAATAAAATCAAATTTATTCTTAAAAGATTTGTATTCGTGATTCGAAATAACAGGATTCGAATCTTTAATTCAAATTATATTTATCTCTTACGAATCCTTTATTCGAGTATTCGTGATTCGAATCATATTAGGTAATTCGGATTCGTGATTGGAATCCTTTTCACGAGGAATCGTCCCAGCTCTGCCAGACAGATACTCCAAAATATGGACATTTTAAAACAGAAAACAAATTGTTCATGTTAATCCTCACAATTAATTCGAATTAATTTTGACGATTCAAATCCTTTTGTAAGTATTCGAATCCTTTTATAAATATTCGAATCCTTTTATAAGGATTCGAATCACCCACATTTGGATTCGAATACGAATCCTCCTAAAAAAATGTAACGAATCCGAATCACGAATCCAGTTTAACTAAAGTATTCGAATGCCTCTTTTGAATCCTCTAAAAAGATTCGATTCCAAGATTCGAAACCTGAATGATTCGAATCCGGCCCAGCTCTGCTGTCTGGATTATTCTAAAGCAGCTTCCCACTTCACGTGCAGATGCAGAGGTGTGAAGTTTAGCAAACGAGGGCTCAGTAATTTGCATATAAATTACGGGGACAGCAAATCGTCAATTTAAATGAGAATAACCCAGTTACCCTTGACTTTTTCCAAAATTTTACAAATGTCTATTTATTCAACTCGTAAAACTTTGCCCATTTAACCATTTCTCTATCTCCTATAGTTTCCAAAATCCCCATAGAGTACATGAAAAAACTCACGCTGTATATTCACGATACGAATTAATATAATTTGTTAAATTCTTTCAAGTATATATACTTACACTTACTTATATTCTTACACAATTTCAACATATTTGAAGCTACAGTAATACAAATGACGTATTATCTTATTTTACATAACAAGAGATAATCGAAAACACATTTAGTAATGTTTGCATTCTGCCTTGCATAATTATAAATTGGTAGTAATAATTTCTCCAAAGTTAGAATCATTAATTTTAAGACGGAATGTCCTTGCAATTGATTTATAGATATCCATTTAGTATAATTTCTACCCAGCCTTGTATCACTTCGATAAAATTCCAAAAATTAACAAAACGTGCTAATTACCTTAAAAACAAACGCAAATCGTCAAATTCGCATCCTGGAAAACCATCCGACACCTGACTTTCTAATCTCGGCTCTAAGTGCTGATTACAAACTAGTAATAGATTTAATAATCGGCAATTATCATAAAACGCGTGATTACTTTAATTAATCGCGCATCCTCTTCCTTGAAGGGTTGAGATCCGCGTTCTTGAAATTTGCACACAAAGATGAGCGACGGCCAATCTTTGTTAATTATAACAAGGCTGCGAATGGATTATATTTTTCTTTCGTGATTGTTACTCGATGAGACGAGGTTTTTAAGTGGGGATTTTAAATTGAATATTAAATGTAGCGATCTGTTTCATTATGCGCGCTGGCTCAAGGTAGTTTCGGTTCAATTTTTGACGTAAGTGGAAATGAAAGAGATTTAATACAACACAGGTTAAAGGAACTATAATTCCTAATACTGTGCGATCATTTAAAACATGATTTAGAGTAGAATAATAATAATAATACTAGAGCTTATTTATTGTCTTTATCGAATTGTATGCTGTCAGTGGAACCATGAAAAATTGATGAAATGTCAAAGTAAAATACATTTTATTTATATTTTTATATATACAATGTCATGAAATATTTAGTAAATTAATTATGTATTTTTTTACGTTTATTAACGATTGTTTGTCTTGTCATTCAACAGTAAAGTTGAGCAATAATAAATTTATAATTTTAAGGATTTATTTAACCATTTTGGGACGTGAAGTAACATGTTTAAATTTAACGCACCAATTATGTTATGTTTTTACTATTAGTAGTACTATTCTTTGTAAATGAAAATATATATTGTAAAATGGAGATTCCGTAAATAAATTAAATTAAATTAAATTAAATTAAATTAAATTAAATTAAATTAAATTAAATTAAATTAAATTAAATTAAATTAAATTAAATTAAATTAAATTAAATTAAATTATATTAAGTTAAATTAAATTAAATTAAATTAAATTAAATTAAATTAAATTATATTAAGTTAAATTAAATTAAATTAAATTAAATTAAATTAAATTAAATTAAATTAAATTAAATTGAATTGAATTGAATTAAATTAAATTAAATTAAATTAAATTAAATTAAATTAAATTAAATTAAATTATATTAAGTTGAATTAAATTAAATTAAATTAAATTAAATTAAATTAAATTAAATCAAATTAAATTAAATTAAATTAAATTAAATTAAATTAAATTAAATTAAATTAAATTAAATTAAATTAAATTAAATTAAATTAAATTAAATTAAATTAAATTAAATTAAATTAAATTAAATCAAATTAAATTAAATTAAATTAAATTAAATTAAATTAAATTAAAAATGTTGAAATTTGCCAGAATCTTTAGAATATAAAAATCTAATGTCAATTTCACAAAATTACATTACTACAAAGGAATACCTAAATATTAGTTTTTAAGATATATTGAAATATGTATACTGTAAATTTTAAAGCATTCATGGCTTTTAAAAGCGTTCAATTTGAAGCTTAAAACGAGTGTTTTCCACTCCCAGACTAAGCATGAAGTAAAATTTCGAGTTTAGAAAAGCCCCGCGTAGAAAATTTGTCGAGGGTCGCGCCAGCGACCCGAAACAAATTTTCACGGGGCTTTTCTAAACTCGAAATTTTACTTTATGCGCCACGGGTATAAAACACTGGTTCAAAGTGAAGCCTGAATTTTAAAAATTGATGTATTCGAATATTTTTCCTAAGGCACACTAATTTGATTTTAAAAAATAAAATATTAAATAGAAGATTAATTTTAATTTTTCGAAGGCAATATTTAAAAAAAAATCATATTGGGCACTGATTTATTCTTAAGCTCAAAATATATTGATTAGGTATGTACATATACAAATCAGAGCATAAATAATTATAAATCATAGTTCCAGGGAAAGCAAGTGCCCCCCTTGCCCATATACAGAGAGTTTTATATAACACCGAACATTTTCATAAAATACGATTTGACACCATTTATTTTTAGGTTATGTGTAAATTGGGTTGCCTACATGACCATTACAAATTGTAGCTAATCAATTGCAGTTAATGCCTCAACTTGTACATACAGGGAGTTTTTCATTCAAGTATACATTTATTTATATATTAACGGATGTCCATTTGAGTACAATAATATTATAACACTAAAAATAAAAATAAATGAAATATAAATACAAATACATAATAAATATAAGTACATAAAAAAGTATAAAACAAACAACACATTTAGGTACAAACAACAGATTAAAATATGTAGACTATTTACCCTGTCGGAAGATGTTCTCAAAGCATTCCTGCTAATTGCACCAAAGTCGGGATTGATGGCGTTAGAATTATTGGCGATTCTGGATATACCAACACTTTTACCATAGCCCGTCCTACAATATGGTACATGGAACAGATCGAAAAAACACAAACTTCTAGCTGGCACATTGATTTTAAGTTGGCTAAGTAAATAGGGGCAATGAATCGCCCTATTTATTAAATTGTATCCTAGCATTACGTCTGCATTCCTTCGTCTCTGCTCTAACGAATAGATATTTAAAGATTGTAGGACTGCATTGTAGGAGCCGACAATCCCGAACTTGTAGGAGATAAATTTTGTGAATTTAACTTGGACCCTCTCAACCATTTTTACGTCCGATTTGCTATAAGGATTCCAAATAGTGCAACAGTACTCAAGGTGGGGGCGGACAAGGGATACATACAAGGTCTTAAGGGTATGAATGTTTGAGAAATCTCTGCTGTTACGTTTTAAAGAACCCAGAACACGGTATGCCTTAGCAGTTATATGGCGTAGATGGTTGTTAAAGTGCCAGTTGTGAGACAATAATACACCTAAGTCTTTAATGACTGAATCGCGAATTAAAAGGACGTTAGAGATATAGTAATTTCTCATTGTCGAGGCCCTTTTTTTTAGTAAAAGTTATACAATTACATTTTTTAAGGTTGAGATTCATACGGTTGTCAGTACACCAAACTGAAAATCTATTTAAGTCTTCCTGTAACAACGCAGAAGATCTATCATCCGTGATTCGTAAAAATAATTTTATATCGTCTGCAAATAGCAAGCACTGGGAATTATGGAAACAATCAACCACATCATTTATAAAGATATTAAATAAAAGAGGTCCAAGGTGTGATCCCTAGGGAACCCCTGAAGTTACAAGTATCTTAGACGATATAACACTACCAATTCGCACGGCCTGTGACCTTCCGGATAAGTAAGACTGTATCCAATCTAACATGGATCCTCCGATTCCTATAAGCTTAAGTTTCGAAAGAAGGATGCTATGATCTACTGTGTCAAAAGCCTTAGAGTAATCGGTATATATTGAGTCTACTTCAAATCCCGCTTCTAAGGCTTTAACAATATAATTACTATAGGTCAGTAAGTTGGTGGAAGTCGAACGCCCACTTCTAAAACCATGTTGCTTATCGGATACGACACTAGATACACATTTAGATAGGGGTGCAATGATTAATTTTTCAAATATTTTTGGTATAAGCGATGGAAGAGAGATCGGGCGATAGTTTGAAACAACGTTCTTTTTACCGCTTTTAAAAATTGGTGTAACTATGGCACTTTTCCAAAGAGAAGGAAAACAGCCTGAAACTAGGGATTGGTTATAAAGTGTCCATAGAGGACGACTAAGGAAAAAAGAACATTGTTTTAACAGAATTGGTGGTAAACCATCAAGGCCCGTACAGTATGAATCTTTTAAATTGGCTAGTTCGTTTAGGACATCTGTAATTTTTATTTTATCACCTTTGCTATAATTAATGTGATTGTAAGAATATATTACAGACAAAGGCAAAGTATCATTGTGTAGGGGTGTATTATAAACTGAACCAGAATGATTAGCAAACAACTCTACAATATGCTGCATATTATTTACTAGAACGCCATCGTGTTCAAAAGTACCAGGAATAGTCGAGCTTGATCGAGTTAGGTTCACATGGTTCCAGAACAGTTTGGGGTTACGAAGCAGAGATTCCTCAACAGATTGAACATGGTTCCTATAGCAAATCTTGGACAATTCTTTAGACCGTGAACGGGTTTCTTTAAAAATGTCATAGTCTGATTCCAAGCCTGAACGCTTAAAATTTAGGTGGTGAGTTTTCTTAAGGGAAATAAGTTCAATAAGTTCCAAGCTAAACCACTTCGCAAACTGATGCTTCCGACAGGTAGATAGTTTTTCTAAAGTTCTAGGAGTATATAAATCGATAATCGAATATAACTCAGTATAAAATAAATGTACATTAGTATTTATATCATTATTTAGAAACAAACTGTCCCAAGAGGTATTTAAAATTTTATTGGCTATAGAACTGTAATCAGCACGTGAAAAATTATAAACAAACTTAGAATTCCAGTTAGAGTTGCGCTGAGATATATTTAAATAATCAATCTCGAGAACAATAGCAGGATGATCTTGATCACAGGGAATTATATCAAAAGCAGCTCTTGAGACAGTATGCTGGCTAGCAAAGTATGCATCAAGAAATATTAGGTCTAAAGTCACAGAATTAAAATTAGTAATATTATTCACTTGCTGCGAATTAAGTGTACTAAAAGTGCTGGCAATTATTTGAGCAGCGGCAAGAGAAGAATTTGTTGTTATAACCATGTCAATATTACTCCATGTAACATTTGGAAGATTATAATCACCTAAAATACAAGTATAATGATCAGCTAATATTTCACTAAGTTCCTCAATTAACTGCGCATGAGTATCGTAGCACGTATCTGGAGCATTCGGTGGGATGTAGATTCCTCCAATAAGAATTTTCAATGCTTATGCGGTGATGGAAACGTATAATTCTTCTTCTAAGTAGGCAACACTGCGCACGAAATGAGAAGTAAATTTTCTAGAAACAGTCACTAAAGGGTCCCTGTAACAGCGAAAGATGTTACCGATGTGAAGATAGCCACGGATTTTCCAGCCACGGATTTTGGCGCCTCCACCATCACACGAATTATGAAACAGATTCCCCAGATTTCCAAAATTTCATAACTCCCAAACCACATATTTTATTTTCAAAATTTCTTCAATAATTGATTAAACAATATACATAGAGCGAGTATAAATAACCAGAATGTTGTAACTCTTAATTGTTCTATATTTAAACAATATATTGCTGTCCCGCGTATGTCACCTTTCATACCAAATATGAAAAAAATCATATCTCTAAAAACTCCTATTTTATTTTCCAAATTTCTTCACTAATTGTTTAAACAATATATCTAGACCGAGCATAGATGGTCAAAATGTTGTCACTCTCATTTGTTAATTCTATAAATAATATATTGCTGTCCCGCGTATAGCACCGTTCATACCAAATATTAAAAAAATCATATCTCCTAAAACTCCTGTTTCATTTTACAAATTTCTTCACTAAATGCTTAAACAATATATCTACACTAAGTATAGATAGTCAAAATGTTGTCACTCTTATTTGTTGATTATTTAAATAATATATTGCTGTCCCGCGTATAGCACCGTTCATACCAAATATTAAAAAAATCATAACTCGTAAAACTCCTATTTTATTTTACAAATTTCTTTACTAATTGTTTAAACAATATATCTAGACTAAGCATAGATGGTCAAAATGTTGTCACTCTCATTTGTTAATTATTTAAATAATATATTGCTGTCCCGCCTATAGCACTGTTCATACCAAATATTAAAAAATCATATCTCGTAAAACTCTTATTTCATTTTACAAATTTCTTTACTAATTGTTTAAACCATACATCTAGAACGAGCAAAAATGGTCAAAATGTTGTCACTCTCATTTTTTAATTATTTAAATAATATATTGCTGTCCCGCGTATAACACCGTTCATATCAAATATTAAAAAAATCATATCTCTTAAAAATCCTATTTTATTTTCCAAATTTCTTCACTAATTGTTTAAACAATATATCTAGACCGAGCATAGATGGCCAAAATGTTGTCACTCTTATTTGTTAATTATTTATATAATATATTGCTGTCCCGCGTATAGCACCGTTCATATCAAATATTAAAAAAATCATATCTCTTAAAAATCCTATTTTATTTTACAAATTTCTTCACTAACTATTTAAACAATATATCTAGACTAAGCATAGATGGTCAAAATGTTGTCACTCTCATTTGTTAATTATTTAAATAATATATTGCTGTCCCGCGTATAGCACCGTTCATACCAAATATTAAAAAAATCATATCTCCTAAAACTCCTGTTTCATTTTACAAATTTCTTCACTAATTGCTTAAACAATATATCTAGACTGAGTATAGATGGTCAAAATGTTGTCACTCTTATTTGTTGATTATTTAAATAATATATTGCTGTCCCGCGTATAGCACCGGTCATACCAAATATTAAAAAAATCATATCTCGTAAAACTCCTATTTTATTTTCCAAATTTCTTCACTAATTGTTTAAACAATATATCTACACCGAGCATAGATGGTCAAAATGTTGTCACTTTTGTTTTTTAATTATTTAAATAATATATTGCTGTCCCGCGTATAGCACCGTTCATACCAGATATTAAAAAAAATCATTTTTAATATTTGGTATGAACGGTGCTATACGCGGGACAGCAATATATTATTTAAATAATTAAGAAATAAGAGTGACAACATTTTGACCATCTATGCTTAGTCTAGATATATTGTTTGAATAATTAGTGAAGAAATTTGTAAAATAAAATAAGAGTTTTGAGAGATATGATTTTTTTAATATTTGGTATGAACGGTGCTATACGCGGGACAGCAATATATTATTTAAATAATTAACAAATAAGAGTGACAACATTTTGACCATCTATGCTCGGTCTAGATATATTGTTTAAACAATTAGTGAAGAAATTTGTAAAATAAAATAGAATTTTTAAGAGATATGATTTTTTTAATATTTGGTATGAAAGGTGACATACGCGGGACAGCAATATATTGTTTAAATAAAGAACAATTAAGAGTTACAACATTCTGGTTATTTATACTTGCTCTATGTATATTATTTAATCAATTATTGAAGAAATTTTGAAAATAAATTATGTGGTTTGGGAGTTATAAAATTTTGAAAATCTGGGGAATCTGTTCCATAATTCATGTGATGGTGAAGGCGCCAAAATCCTTGGCTGGAAAATCCGTGACTATCTTCACATCGGTAAAGATGTTATAGCCGTTGTCCTAATTTAGATAATCTTTGTTTTTTTTAAGGAGTTTAATTTTAAACTTAAAATGAGTGTTCCACTCCCAGACTAAGCATGTTGTAAAATTTCGAGTTTAGAAGAGCCTGAAAATTTGGTTTGGACGCGTAGCGCGGAGCGGCCAAACCAAGTTTTCAGGCTTTTCTAAACTCGAAATTTTACTTCATGCGCCACCGGTACAAACACTGACATATTACGAAGTTTAACACACACCGCTGAACTTTACATTGAATCAGTGTTTTGTGCCGGTGGCGCATGAAGTAAAATTTCGAGTTTAGAAAAGCCTGAAAATTTGGTTTGGCCGCTCCGCGCTTCGCGCTACACGACCAAACCAAATTTTCAGGCTTTTCTAAACTCGAAATTTTACTTCATGCTTAGCCTGGGAGTGGAAAACACTCGTTTAAAGCTTCAAATTGCATTCTTTTAATGAACCGAGCGTGGTAAAATGTACAACGTCTGCATATGTATACTTAAAAGAAAAATTCTCGTTATGAATATGTTCGGTGTTACATGAAACTCTCTGTATGCGGGCGCCCATGGTTATACACGTATTAAAATACAGTTTCGCTACTTTAAGAGATGCGTCTTAAAGTTAAACATCTTTGATGAAGAAACTTTTTGTCTCTTATTAACAAGAGCTGAGATATCGTTTGAGAACTCACTAATGGGTCACCCTGTATAATAGAAGACATTATGTTTGTATCGATAAACAAAAAATAAATTATTTGGTATATCAGTTAAATCTTGATCGATCGTTATTACAAAGAAACGAGTTTGTTGTGCGTGTTCTGTCGCATTGTCATGTGCGCTAATGCGTAAATCTATTAAGTAAATCACTGTAAATTATTTCACATTTTCAGACAATTACTTATGCACTTGCTAATGTGTATTTTATACATTAAAAATTGTTTGTATTTAATATTAATGTGAAGTAATTAGTTATTAATTCAAAGAATTTTTAATAGTATCTATAAATACAAATAAAAAATTCCGATTACTTTATGATTGTACCCAGAGACTACATGCATAATTATTAACATGTCGCTCTGTTAAAATTTAAAGCTATGTAAATTGCACAAATATTTTATAGACGTTTGATAAATGCTATACTGTCTGTTTGATTTATTGTGACACAGCACATATGTCCGTTATTAGTACAGATAGAAAAAGAAGTTAAAGACAATAGTTTTAGTATTTTTCATGATCTATTCAGTAGCATTGTCAGAAAAACAATTGAAAATCAAATAAACACGTGAAAGCTATTTGCTTCATTTTCTTTAATGGAACACCCTGTATATTTTGTTTATTTCGGTCATTATACAAATAACGCGACAATTGCAAATAATTGAAATTTATCAGTTGCCATGGATAACAATTGACATAAAACAATTTGTTAGCGCTTTAATGTCAAAGTTGTGTAGTAACTTCCTGTCTTGCGTGTTGTTCATTCAAATCTTTAGAGATGGGTGATAATTACTATTCTAATGATGAAAAAATGGATATGCTAAAGGTCTTCGTTAGATGCAACGATAATTCTAGAGAAGCTAGTATCACTTATGGAAACATGTATCCAGAAAGAAGACAACCACATTATCGCACTTTTGCAAGACTTGAACATAATTTACGGAGAAATGGGTGTTTTAATAATAAATTATGAAGGAGAAGACAAGAAAGAGAAGATAATAATGAAGTATTGATATTGGCCTATTTTAGAGCACATCCACGTAATTCAATACGCGAAGCAGTGGCTGACTTAGGAATAAGTATGCATAAAATATTTTCTATTCTGAGAAAACATAAAATGAGACCATATAAAATTAAGTTAGTACAAGGTTTAAGAGATGGTGATTCTGACAGGACAATCAACATTTATTAAATTTAATTCTTTGGAGTGATGAATCAAATTTCAACAACAACGGAATCTCCAACCGAAAAAACGACCATTACTGGGATACTGAGAATCCACGTCAAATTCGAGAATGCAGATTCCAACAAAGATTTGCAGTTAATGTGTGGCTTGGTGTGTTAGGTGATACCATAATAGGACCATTTTTTTATCAAGGAACGTTGAATGCGGAGCGATATGCCAACTTTCTTACGATAGAATTTGAAGATTATTTAGATGATATCCCCCTAGAAATACGTCGAGATATGTGGTTCCAACAAGATGGAGCTCCTCCCCATAACGCAAGAAATGTCAAAGATATTTTGGAAAGAAAGTTTGGTTTGAAATTGATTGCAAATGGTGGCCCCATAAACTGGCCAGCAAGATCGCCAGATCTGTCTATTTTAGATTTTTTTATTTGGGGATTTTTAAAGCAAAAAGTTTATGTTACTCGTCCAGAAAATCTGGACGATCTGAAAAATCGTATTCGTATGGCATGTGGCCAAATAACACCACGGATGTTGCAAAAAGCACGACGAAATTTAATGAAGAGATGTGAAGAATGTATTGCAAACAACGGACGTCACTTTGAACAGACACTTTAAATAGTTATTCATGTCAACTGATAAATTTCATTTATTGGCAATTGTCGTGTTATTTCTATAATAAAGGGGTACTTATGTGGTATCATTATAAGGCTAATATTAATGCCTATTTGAAATAAACAAAATATACAGGGTGTTCCATTAAAGAAAATGAAACTAATAGCTTTCACGTGTTTATTTGATTTTCAACTGTTTTTCTGACATTACGATTGAATCGATCATAAAAAATAATAAAACTTTTGTCTTTAACTTTTTTTCTATCTGTACTAATAACGGACATATGTGCTGTGTCACAATAAATCAAACAGACTGTATTTACTGCTGTCGAACTATTTAAAAGGTGAATACTTCAAATTCAAAACTATTTAAGTTTAATTTGTTAATTTAAACAACATCTTAATTTTATATATTATATTTAAACAGTGTGTCATTCAATTATTAATGGGGCCATACTAACTACTACTAAGTCTATTTTATATTGCAGATTATGTCTTTATTAAAGTCGCCCCAGGAGTTCGTCATAGAGGTGCCAAACAAAGTCACGAATATACATAGAGTATTATGTAACACTGAACATTTTCATTACGAGAATTTTTTTTTTTAAGTATCCATATGCATACGTTGGGCATTGTTCGATGCTCGGTTTATTAGAATAATTTAATTTGAAGCTTTAAGCGAGTGTTTTCCACTCCCAGGCTAAGCATGAAGTAAAATTTCGAGTTTAGAAAAGCCTGAAAATTTGGTTTGGTCGCGTAGCGCGAAGCGCGGAGCGGCCAAACCAAATTTTCAGGCTTTTCTAAACTCGAAATTTTACTTCATGCGCCACCGGTATAAAACACTGACATATTACGAAGTTTAAAACACACCGCTAAACTTTACATTGAATCAGTGTTTTGTACCGGTGGCGCATGAAGTAAAATTTCGAGTTTAGAAAAGCCTGAAAATTTGGTTTGGCCGCTCCGCGCTTTGCGCTACGCGACCAAACCAAATTTTCAGGCTTTTCTAAACTTGAAATTTTACTTCATGCTTAATCTGGGAGTGGAAAACACTCGCTTAAAGCTTCGAATTGAGTTCTTTTAATAAAACGAGCATCAGAAAATGTGCAACGTATGCGGAGCGGCCAAACCAAATTTTCCGGCTATTCTAAACTTGAAATTTTACTTCATGCGTCACCGGTGTAAAACACTGACATATTACGAAGTTTAAAACACACCGCTAAACTTTACATTGAATCAGTACCGGTGGCGCATGAAGTAAAATTTCGAGTTTAGAAAAGCCTGAAAATTTGGATACTTCAAAGAAAAATTCTCGTTATGAAAATGTTCGGTGTTACATAGAACTCTCTGTATAACATGTAATATAAGTTTGGTCATATTTAAAAAAAAAACATAGTTTAGAATCTCAAAAGAAGCAATGCTTATTCCTTCGTTGTTTCAATAAAAAACACAAAAATTGGTTTACATTTTTTACCACCAGATAGTCACTGAACTGCATTAAACATCGGTTTAATTTCGAGTTTCCTGGCAATTACAACCTTTAATTCGGTTTTGTTTATTTTTAGAATGTACTCAGTTTTCTTGACATTTAATTCGTTCCTGTAAATTGCAATTTTGAATCTGACCATGCTGCAGGTTTTATAATTATTTGATCTTGAACAAGTACGCTGTGTTTGTCAGTTTGTTGTTGTTAATCTTGATTCATCGAAAATTTCCCTTTTAAAAAATTTCATCCATGTGTGATAACTGGTATAATTGTTGGGCAAACAACAATTCCGGTCCGAAAGAGATCCCGTCCCGCCAGTCATACCATACCTTTATACCGTCATACTAAACTACACTCACTTTCTCCAACATTATAGCTCACCAGCCATCCAACAACGACCACAATCACGCGCGGTGAACGGTGCTGTGCACTTCACCAATCCAATCCTCAACCAACAAACCAATCCGAGCAAAAAAAAAAACGAATTTGAAATAAATCGTGCGGTCATCGAAAAAATTCGCGTCGATTATGTGTACTAAGTGATTGTTTCCCGAAGTACGCGAATAAAGTTTCAACTAAGATTTTTGGTGAAATTAGAATAAACATGGATCTAAAGAGATTGGGGTATGTATACAAATAAATAATGCAAAATACCGCCTTGAATTTTTAGTGAAATGAAATCTCGAGAAGATCGTCGTCGGGTGCTTTCTTTCTCGGTGAAATATTTATGTCAATGTGTCATTATGTCATTGAGGTGTGTGTGCTTTTGTGGAGTCGTCGCCTTGGTTATACAAAAAGAGAGTCCCTTTGGGATTTCGCAATTGCGGATCAAGGCCTTTTGTTCTGTTTGCTTTCTATGTAGTGTTTGTTTCCAATAAGTTTCCCAAGATGTGTGAAAGGCATTCGAGAAAGAAACACTTTCTTCACTGGTTATGTTGCATATGCAATTTCTGTTTCGTTTTCTTAATAAATTCCACACAAGCTAACATAAATATAATTGGCATGTAAACTATTGCAATATACCGTGCCTTTTATTTAACGCCCAATTTCTTGTTTTTGTTCAATGTTTTGGTCGATAATTTTTTTTATTTAAAATAATTTTTTTTAAATTATAATTTATTTATTTGTCAAATCAACGGAAGCCATTTGCAGAAATACATAAATATAAACATTGATTACAATAGTAAAGGTATAAAACTTAAAACTAACTTAAATCTAATAACTAAGGCTTAAAAAATGTCACCTATACAGTCTGCTGATTCTGCATATTTCGTATTTTGTCCCAATTTTCTTTTTTATTCACTTTAACATATCAACTTTAGTTTATTTTATTTGTAAACATTTTTATCACTTTGAGAATTTTCAAAATATTTTATTTTATTCAATTTTGTTAATTTAAATCGACATTATTAACTCCATAACAACCGTAATAAACAAGGTTTTATTCACTAGTGAACTAAAAATTTTTTATTTATTTATTTATTTATTAAAAAACGGAAGGCCAATACATAATTACATAAATACAAAAAAAATAGAACAAAAAACAAATTAAAAAAAAGGTCACTAGTGAGTTAAAATTTTTTTTATATTATTTATTATTTAATTTTGTTAATTTAAATCGAAATTATTAACTCAATAACAACCGTAATAAACAAGGGTTTAATTCACTAGTGAACTAAAATTTTTTTTAGGTCACTAGCTAGTTAAAAAATTTATTTAAAAATAAATGTAAAGTACATTTTCAATTTCGTCTAAATTGAATAAAAACATATATACGCCACGTGAATTAAACACCTTTATTCACTCAAAGAAATGATTTCACTCGCGCCGAGGCGCTCGTGAAATCAAAAATCTTTTCGTGAATAAAATCGTGTTTAATTCACTTGATGTATAATATTTATTATATTATTTGTCAAATCAACGGTAGCCATTTACACAAACACAAAAATAAAACAATGATTTAATTAGTTGAGGTATTAAATTTAAAATTAGCTTAAATCTCACTAAGGCTTAAGAAGGATCGAAGAGATTTTAAATTTCCATTAAAAAAATCAGTCAATTTTATTACAGTTTGCGCATAATCTGCTTAAACCGAAGTGAGTGCAATAGTTTGTTCTGTGCATTTGAACAAAAAATGTCGTAGTATTCCGCAGTGGACGGTTTGGAACATGAATATTAAT
This sequence comes from Philonthus cognatus, assembly GCA_932526585.2. Taxonomy (NCBI): domain Eukaryota; kingdom Metazoa; phylum Arthropoda; class Insecta; order Coleoptera; family Staphylinidae; genus Philonthus; species Philonthus cognatus. The sequence continues at coordinate 20,586,664 of OW052241.1, forward strand.
TAAATTCAACAGTTCTGGGCAGCACGTCAAACCATTCACAATTACATATGAGGACCCTAGAAGCCAAGGGATACAAGTGCATACAAATATATTTGGACAGGATAAATTCAAATTCAAGACTATTTGAATTGGAGAAAATAAACGTACGCTTCTTATAGTTTGCACAATTTAAACATAATATCTAAAACTACGAAAATGTTATTCGTGAAAATGCAAACAATGTCTTAATTAATAAGACAACTTAAGACGATAAATATCCATTGAAATAACTACTTCCCGTGCAAATAATATTTGGAAGTAGTTGTTTCAATGGATATTTATCGTCTTAAGTTGTGTTAATAACTAAGACATTGTTTGCATTTTCACGAAAAACATTTTTAGTTGTCTTATATATTAAATATATTTGTTTTTTTTTAATGAGAAAAGAGAGTAAACTAAGGAAAATTTGCACTTGATGTCTTTATTAAACTAAAATACCTTTTATTTACCAATATCAGTAAGACCCAATTTTATAAAATTTGCACTTATACCCCTGGGCTTCTAGGGTCCTCACATGAGATATCCGAGAGTAAGAGCAAAGGTAGAAAAAATCGGAGAAATTTTTTAAAAGTTCGGGGCGATTAAACTCCCCGCAATTTTTAAAAACTCCTAGTCTTTTTGTTATTTATATATACATGAATTTAACACTTGAACAATGCTATTTATTTGAATTAATGTGTGAATATTTATGTCACTTACATTTTAGATATAATTAATCAAATGTATAAACATCTGATTCTTAAGATTTTTATTTTAATGCAATAGTTTGTTCTGTGCATTTGAACAAAAAATGTCGTAGTATTCCGCAGTGGACGGTTTGGAACATGAATATTAATTAAATTCAACAGTTCTGGGCAGCACGTCAAACCATTCATTAGTTTATATACAAAGTGTGCCTTGTAAAAAAAGTGACAAATGTCATTTATTGTGAGGTTATGCGATTAATAATAACGAAACAACAAATTAGTACCTACGTAACTACTTAATATAGAATACAAGTAAAGGAAAAATGTAAATATTTTGTTGTTTCAATATTATTACTAATTTTTTTAAGTGTATTTACAACTTTACAACATTCCAGTGTTTTATACGCGTGGCGCATGAAGTAAAATTTCGAGTTTAGAAAAGCCTGAAAATTTGGTTTGGCCGCTCCGCGCTTCGCGCTACGCGACCAAACCAAATTTTCAGGCTTTTCTAAACTCGAAATTTTGCTTCATGCTTAGTCTGGGAGTGGAAACACTCGTTCGAACTTTGAATTTAACTCTTTTATAAAATCGACGTATGTAATATAATAAATCATTCATTAAAATCATAGAAAAAGATGCAAAATGTTACCTAAAATCAACTTTTAGATTGTTTGGTGTTGTAGGCGTTCACTTTGTGGTTAAACAAAGTTCAACTTTTAGAGTTAATTCTATAAGTTGCTCGGCTCTTAATGGGTTAATATTTTATTCCTAAGAAAAACAGTATTTATTAAATCACAAGTTGCAATTGATATAACAACAAACAGTGAATAAATTGACGAAAATCTAGCAATATCGAAAATCTCGACTTGTTGAAAATCCTGACGGTCCACTCCCAGACTAAGCATGAAGTAAAATTTCGAGTTTAGAAAAGCCCCGCGTAGAAAATTTGTCGAGGGTCGCGCAGCGACCCGAGACAAATTTTCACGGGGCTTTTCTAAACTCGAAATGTTACTTCATGCGCCACGCGTATAAAACACTGAAATATCGTAAAGGTTAAAAAATACTAGCCTTTATTTTGTTCGTTTGGCTGACAAATTGTGTTGAGTCTTTTAAGTTATTATGTATGATCACTAATTCTATTTATAAAATTTGCTAGGTTTATACCATAACAACAAACAGTGAATAAATTGACGAAAATCTAGCAATATCGAAAATCTCGACTTGTTGAAAATCTTGACGGTCCACTCCCAGACTAAGCATGAAGTAAAATTTCGAGTTTAGAAAAGCCCCGCGTAGAAAATTTGTCGAGGGTCGCGCAGCGACCCGAGACAAATTTTCACGGGGCTTTTCTAAACTCAAAATTTTACTTCATGCGCCACGCGTATAAAACACTGAAATATCGTAAAGTTTAAAAAATATTAGCCTTTATTTTGTTCGTTTGGCTGACAAATTGTGTTGAGTCTTTTAAGTTATTATGTATGATCTCTAATTCTATTTATAAAATTTGCTAGGTTTATACCAAAAACAAATTGGAATTTAGTGGTGATTAGTAAACATCTATAGCACTTCCGATTTGGCCGGAACATTTTAAATGGAACACCCTATTAATTTTTTGATTTCGGATAGAGGAAATCATTTTTCATAAAAACCAATTGTTTTTTTTTTCTCACTTCGAACCGTTATTTTTTTGTTTCGGTTTTTGTTCCCGTAAAAATAATGTTTTTTTTTTCGGTTTTCAGCTCCATTTAACTAATTTTTAAAATCTTTTTAAATGTATTATACATTTATTTTCTAAAATAATCCAGAACAGTGGTGAGCAATATGCAACGCGCAAATTGTAATTTTATTATTTATTGTTTTTTATTAGGATTTAATAATAATAATAATGTTTATTAATGTTTATACATAATTACATGTTAACACAAGTCAAATAAGTAGCTTTAAATAGAATACATCCATACAATAATAATATTTTTTTTATAAAATACAAGATAATATACACGGTGTCTCAAAAAAAAAATTACTAACACTTTGACAGTCGCTAACATACTGCCTGTTGTGTTCTGGCAGGAAATCAACTTAGCTTAGCTCAAAGTATTAGGACACATTTTGAAACACCCTGTACATATAACTTAGAAATAAAATTGATGAAACAAAATGTATTATATTAATAAATACATTTAGACATATACAGGGTGTCCCAGAGCACCCACATCGGACAATTTTTGAGAAAACATCTAGCCCTAGAAAGTTGGGACAAAAAATCCACTACAAATAAATGATTTCCATACATTTTAAATTTTAATATTGTCAATACTACAATGCGATCGCTTAAAACATGATTTAGAGTAGTCTTCGAACTTTAAATTAGATTGGCACTACTGACTGTTAACACATAGTTTTCCATAACCTCAAATTTATTCCATCATTCAATTCGCATTCAGGACAGCCGCACAACAAAAACGCCGTCTACCCTAAATCATAGTTTAAATTATCGCACGGTTCGAAATAGCAATGATAAAAAAAATATTTTAATATCATTTCATCAACGTTTTATCATTCAATTACATGAATATATTTTCTTCAAATAAAATATTTATTAATGCTAAATTCAATGGCAAATATCGTTAAAATCAAACAAATAATGAGCCCTTCTACTTGTGTTTTAAATGTAAAAAATATACTGGGATATATATAAACAGTGTATTTTAAACTTCACTTGAAATCAGTGTTTTAACGAGTGGCTTATGATGTAAAATTTCATGTTTATAAAAGCCTGAAAATTTGGAGCAAACCTAATTATCAGGCTTTTTTAAACTCGAAATGTTACTTTATGCTTAACCAAGAAGTGGAAACACTTGTTGGAAGCTTCAAATTGAACACTTTTGCAATATAAATATAGGGAAATTCACATTCAAAAAGTCTGTATTTGGCTAAACTGTCTAAAATCTATAAAATTGAACAGAAACGTATACAATTTAAAATACTAAATGAAAACATTAAAACTTACATAATTACGAAGAAGAAGTATGAATGCTGCACTTAAAATCGAAAATGAACAAGATTTTGCTGCAGTTTATAATTCTGTAGTTTTACGTTGCCAGGCTTGCATAACGGCTGGCGGCGGACATTGCGAACAACTCTTGTAAGTTAAACTAGTGGTTTTTCTTTCTGTGACTAAACAAAGCTTTCATTTTGCCCATTATTAGTTTTTTGTGAAACTTGAAATTACTATACGTTTCAAAAGTTTAAACCTTAATATCTCCAAAACAAAGGCCGATCTAAAAAAATATTCGTATAATATTCGTATTCGAGTCCAAACTCGAATACGAATATTAATTATTCGCCCCCTGGTATAAATCACCCTGTATACAGATATTCTATTAAATAAAAAAATATTCGTATACAATTCGCATTCGAGTCCAAACTCGAATACCAATATTAATTATTCGCCCCCTGGTATAAATCAGCCTGTATACAGATATTCTATTAAATCTTCGTTGATCACATACAATAGTGGAAAAATATATAAAAAAATTCTTATTATTTTGTATTAAGAAAGTTTTTTTTGCACAGAATATCAATTCGTGATGATAATGCCAATTTATGATAGAATCAACAATTATATCGATTTATGACGATAACGTCAAGTTATGATAGAAATGTCAATTATATCGATTCATGATTTGTGTCAATATCAATTTATGTTAGAAATATCAATTATAGCCTAGGAGTAGAATCACTGATTTTGTTGATTTATAAAATGTTCATGAAGTTTTTTATGTTTTGTGATTTTTGCCGATTTATACAAATTTCGTCAAATTTTCGATATTTTGAGATTTTCATCACTTTTCAATTTTTAGAGATTTTCGTCAATTTATAAAATTGTCATGAAATTTTCAACTTCCGAATTTTTTCGTAAATTTCTGAAATTCAATATTACCAAATTTTGGATATTTTGATATTTCTGTTGATTTACCAAATTTTTCTAAGATTTTCAATAATTCGGGTTTTTTATCAATTTATGTTAGAAATATCAATTATAGCCTAGGAGTAGAATCACTGATTTTGTTGATTTATAAAATGTTCATGAAGTTTTCTATGTTTTGTGATTTTTGCCGATTTATACAAATTTCGTCAAATTTTCGATATTTTGAGATTTTCATCACTTTTCAATTTTTAGAGATTCTCGTCAGTTTATAAAATTGTCATGAAATTTTCAACTTCCGAATTTTTTCGTAAATTTCTGAAATTCAATATTACCAAATTTTGGATATTTTGATATTTCTGTTGATTTCCCAAATTTTTCTAAGATTTTCAATAATTCGGGTTTTTTATCAATTTATAAAATGTTGACGAAATTTTTAATATTTCGAAATGTTCGTCGATTTATAAAAAATGTTCATCACATATTTTTGTCGATTTATCAAATTTTTACAAGATTTTCAATATTAAGGGTTTTTTGTCAATTTATAAAATTTTAACGAAATTTTTAATATTTCGAAAGTTTCTTCGATTTTTAAAAAATGCTCATCAGATTTTCAACATATCGAGATTTTCGATATTTTGTGATTTCCGTCGATTTATAAAATGTTCCTGAGATTTTCAATATTTGGATGATTTTATCAATTTATAAAATTTTCATGAAATTTTCGACATTTTCATCGATTTGTCATATTTTCGTCGATTTATAAATTTTCGATTTTATTAAATTCTTCTATGTAAAAGCGGCTTTGTAAGAGCAAAACTAATATTTTTACCATTAATCCTCCCAAAATTTATATAACCCCCTATGATTTTTTTTCTGGACACGGCCTTGCTGATAATTGTTCAAGTTTTACCCAAATCAGTAATAATTTTATATATTATAAGAAAATTAATAACAGATAATATATGTATTTGTTTTATTTAATATATTCATTTTATTTTATCTATTCAACCTCCATTCAACCCAACAGCCAAGAAGACCAATTACAGGATAACTTAAATGTATATATTATTGTGTATAAAAGCTATACATACACAATGTTTAAAATATAATAATTTATGCGAAATTATTGACCTTTGTCATTGAGACAAAACCCAAAGAATTCGAAACATTTTTTTAACAAAAAATGTTGAGGTCGTCTCCTTTCATTCGCTTAATTCATGATTTACAGCAGTCTTGTTTGTAAAGAACACGTTTCTATGTTCGCACATGTTAATCGTGTTTTAATTTGGTACTTTCAAAAAACAAAACTTAAATTTTGGAATAAACAAAATAATTAAGCGGTTGTTAAACAAAAGTTAATTGATCATTAATATAGGTAGCAATTAAGATCCTTTGTAGTTATAATTTATACGTATACTTTTGTTATTGTCTACGTTAGTTTTGTTATTATATATACTGGGAGTTTTTCTTTTAGTAATGCATATTCCGGATATTCGTTGTTTTTGAAGAGTCCAATTGAAGCTTTATACGAGTGTAATCCACTCTCAGATTAGGCATGAAGTAAATTTTTAGGCTTTTCTTAGATATCTCAAAAATACAATTACATATGAGGACCCTAGAAGCCAAGGGATACAAGTGCATACAAATATATTTGGACAGGATAAATTCAAATTCAAGACTATTTGAATTGGAGAAAATTAACGTACGCTTCTTATAGTTTGCACACTTTAAACATAATATCTAAAATTACAAAAATGTTATTCGTGAAAATGCAAACAATGTCTTAATTAATAAGACAACTTAAGACGATAAATATCCATTGAAATAACTACTTTCCGTGCAAATAATATTTGCACGGGAAGTAGTTGTTTCAATGGATATTTATCGTTTTAAGTTGTGTTAATAATTAAGACATTGTTTGCATTTTCACAAATAACATTTTTAGTTGTCTTATACAGGGTGAGTCGGGAGGAGCGCACCAAACTCTAGGAGTGTATTATACACGTGAAAATAATGTAAAAAAACTCATTTGTTCTTATCCGATTTTCATTTGTTTTCAAGTTATGGCGTAATTAAAAATGTTCATCTAGCTTTCCACTTCTATCTGAATTTTAACATTATCAAAGTATGCCATGTTCGAGGCTTATAAAAATTTGATAATTCTGACGTTTTGATGAACTGTCAGTGTACGGTGAACAGTAACTGAACGTTTAAGTTCGAATTAATGTGATTGTTAGTGTTGCAAAATGCCACATACTTATTCAAATTTAGAATATGCAAATATGGTGTTTGTATATGGTTTCTGTAATGGAAATGCTACAGCTGCTGTTGAAGAATATCGTGAACGTTTTCCACACCAAAGACATCCTGATAAAAACATAATTATTAGAGTTTTCAACAAATTGTGCGAGACTGGTAAGCTTCCCAGTGCTAACATAACATATGAGCGCGCTGCTCGACAAGGTTTTGTAGAAGTAGAAAATATTCTGCATCTAGTAGAAGAAGATGCAACTACTAGCTCACGGAGAATTGCCACTCAATTGGCAATTCCACAAAAAAGAGTGATGAACACGCTACACGAGCAAGGCTTATATCCTTATCACGTTCAGAGAGTACAGCACCTACAACCAGGGGATTACGGTAACCGTACGGAATTTTGGCGGTGGATAAATAATAATCATCGTAATGTATCGAGTATACTCTTTACGGATGAAGCTACATTTACCCGTGATGGCATTAACAACACTCGTAACTCTCATGTATGGTCTGATGAAAATCCCCACGCAACAGTCGAAAGCAATTTTCAACATCGGTTTTCTGTAAACGTGTGGTGTGGTATGGTTGACAGTTATTTAATCGGCCCTTTCATTTTGGAGAATCGTCTCACAGGAGGCAACTACCATAATTTTTTACAAAATGAATTACAAGACCTGCTAGAAGATGTTCCTATAAATATTAGAATGCAGATGTACTATCAGCACGATGGAGCTCCTGCACATGTCGCTCGTCAAGTCAAGCAACATTTGGACGAACGTTTTCCAGGGCGTTGGATTGGTCGTGGAGGTCCTATTAATTGGCCTGCAAGATCTCCAGACCTCACACCACTAGATTTTTGTTTATGGGGCTGGATGAAAAATGAAGTCTACAAAATAAAAGTGGACACACGGGAATCACTAATTAGATGAATTGAGAATACTGCAGCCCATATAAAAGAAGAAAGAAATGAATCAATTGGGAGAGCAACAAACGCTCTTCGTAGACGAAGCAGAAAATGTTTAGAAGTCAATGGCGGTATTTTTGAACATTTGTTGAAAGAACGCTATGATTAAGAACATTTTTTGTATAATAACTTGTTTATTTGTTAATATGCTATAACTTGAAAACAAATAAAAATCGGATAAAAACAAATGAGTTCTTTTACATTATTTTCACGTGTATAATACACTCCTAGAGTTTGGTGCGCTCCTCCCGACTCACCCTGTATATTAAATATATTTGTTTTTTTTTTAATGAGAAAAGAGAGTAAACTAAGGAAAATTTGCACTTGATGTCTTTATTAAACTAGAATACCTTTTATTTACCAATATCAGTAAGACCCAATTTTATAAAATTTGCACTTATACCCCTGGGCTTCTAGGGTCCTCACATGAGATATCCGAGAGTAAGAGCAAAGGTAGAAAAAATCGGAGAACTTTTTTAAAAGTTCGGGGCGATTAAACTCCCCGCAATTTTTAAAAACTCCTAGTCTTTTTGTTATTTATATATACATGAATTTAACACTTGAACAATGCTATTTATTTGAATTAATGTGTGAATATTTATGTCACTTACATTTTAGATATAATTAATCAAATGTATAAACATCTGATTCTTAAGATTTTTATTTTAATGGTAATTAAAAATTAAAGATTATGTTTTTATTTTTACTAAAAATGAGAGACACAAAGACGTAACATTTTTTGGAAAAAATATTATAACCTAATGGTTTCTGTGTAAATTTGGTGAATTTTATGTTGTTTTATGCTGAACCATCTGTCAATTTTGCACACATTTTTTAACATATTTTTTCTCAATTTTCTGTTTATTTAATTTTATTGTAATTTTCTTAGAAACGCATTTTGTAATTGTCTATAAAACAATCGATTACTTCTACAAGGGTTGTTTTTAAAGTATACATATCCCTATTATATGCTGCAAACTTTTAGATACTCGGTGATTTTTGTACAGAATTCAATTTGAAGCTTTAAACGAGTGTTTTCCACTCCCAGACTAAGCATGAAGTAAAATTTCGAGTTTAGAAAAGCCCCGCGTAGAAAATTTGTCGAGGGTCGCGCAGCGACCCGAGACAAATTTTCACGGGGCTTTTCTAAACTCGAAATTTTACTTCATGCGCCACGCGTATAAAACGCTGAATTCACGTGACTTTCACTTGTTCACAATATTTCAGTGTTTGAGTGTTTAATACGCGTGGCGCATGAAGTAACATTTTGAATTTAGATAAGCCGCAAAGTTTGTCTGCGCGACCCGTGTCAAATTTTTTACGCGGGGCTTTTCTAAACTCAAAATTTTACTTTATGCTCTACGTGTATAAGACGCTAAATTCACGTGACTTTCACTTGTTCGCAATATTTCAGTGTTTGAGTGTTAAATACGCGTGGCGCATGAAGTAAAATTTTGAATTTAGAAAATCCTTATAGTTTGGCATTTTAGGCTTTTCTAAACTCTAAATTTTACTTCATTCTTAATCTGGAAGGGGAAAGTACTCGTTTAAAGCTTTAAATTGAACTCTTAAAAAAATCGTATGCATATATATGTATATATGTATATACTTAAAAGAAAAAATCCCTGTAATTATATTAATTTTCTTGTTGATTAGAATTAAATAAACCATGCCAAAAAGTATTTATTAACACGTTAATATTTTCAGACTTAATAAATCGGGGAGAGATAACCGATTTATTAAATGGGAAAATATTAAGGTGTTAATAAATACTTTTTGGCATGGTTTATTTAATCCTAATCAGCAAGAACATTAATTTACATACGGGGTTATCGCAATAAATCTTTCTCCAATATTCGCAATAACTAACGGAGTTTGTCGCTGCGGACCGCACAGAAGCCCTTCGAAGGCCGCATGCGGCCCGCGGGCGTTGCCTGGCCAGCCCTGATTTTATAGAAAACTTCCAGTTTTCGCTTTTTGCCGATAATTAATAATTTCAAAATTTTAGGTATAAGCCAACTTTATGAAAATCTCATAGGCCGAAATCGGTACATACGCCATCAGACCGACAGATAGACCATAATTTTTTTTTCCACGGAAATATAGGTTTTAAGGTCCCAGGAATTTGAATCAAGTGTTATTCTCTTGATTCAGATTCCTGGGACCCTAAAACGTATATTTCCGCAGAAAACAAAAATTGAAAGAATATTGACCCCTACCACAATAAATGATTTGGCATTATTATGCGGTTTGTAGAAATGGATGAAATCTGCAATGGAATAATAATTGTGAGGCATAAATTCATATAAATAATAGTTCAGGAAAAATCAAATTCTCGAATAGCGAATATTAAAAAAAGTTAACCACAGACAATGTGTGGTTTCTCAATTATTTTTAATGTTATCTCAAAATAAAGAGCACAATAAAATATTGTCCTCTGTATTTTGAGATAACATTAAAAAACAGTTGAGAAACCACAGATTGTCTGCGGTCAACTTTATTTTTAATATTCGCTATTCTAGAATTTGATTTTCCCTGAACTATTATTTGTATGAATGTATCCATTACAATAAATAAATGTTTGTTCACGACAATCTTATAATATGTGCATTATTTAATTTTGTGAACAGCATAAATGGGGTGTATTAAACAAGGGCGTGTTTTATGTGGTTTTTAAACACGGGCGTGTTTAATGTGGTTTTTAAACACGGGTTTGGTTTTTAAGCCACGCTAATTCGCGTTTTGATACAACCCATATTACACATTCAAATCATGATAGCGCAATCTGTTATCATTTATTTATCAAATTATTATAAAACAAAACGGAAAATAAAAAATAAATTATAAAAAAAAATAAAAATAAAAAATGTATCAGTGAATCAGTATTTAGTAATTCAATGAATCAGTATTTAGTGATTCAATGAATCAGTATTTAGTGTCCAGTGAATGTTATTCTGTCACTGATTCACTGGTTTACCGACCAGTGAATCAGTGACTCGGAATAATATTTATAATAATACTTTATATAATTGTCAGCATTCATTTTGATAAATATATTATACAATAAATTTTGTGTAATATATTGTTGTCGTGAACAAAGTATAGTGTATAACTCCCATATGATGGCTATTAATCACTCTAACGACTTGCTCCACTCGCCTTCGGCTCGTTCTACAAACATCGTTCTCGTGATTAATCGCTATCATCATAAGCTTGTTGTACAATATACTATTCTGCAATGGTTTATTTATAAACGAGTAATGAGCTGTGATTAAAAAATACAAATAGACTTTAAAAGTTTTTTTGCGATTACCTTGAAAATAAATAAAGTTGGAATATATTTTTACTTTCCCCCGTATGTAATACAAAGGGAAAATATTGTTTTCGTGAAAATTTTCGAATCAAAAATTTTAGCGGAAATATCCGTTTTGAGGTCCCCTGAGTCGAATAAGACCATTTTTGAAAAATGTCTGTCGGTCTGTGTGTCTGTGTGTCTGTGTGCGCTGTACCGCAAAAACCGCTAAAGATATCGAGATAAAACTTGAAACTTAAGCTTTTTGTTACAATCGGAAGAACTGAAAAGCTTTTGGTGAAAATCGGAAAACCGGAAGTGGTACTTTAATCTTAGCGTTTTTCAGTTTTTTCAGATTTTTTCAATAAATGTTCATCAAACAAAAAATTCTTTCAAATAAAAGTTGTAGATAATAACAAAATGAAGATGTATTGTTAATTTACTTTTTGTCATAGCACTCTTAGTTTTTGAGATATTTTAAAAGTTGTGTGTTTTATCTAGTTATTGGTGTGTGACAGAGTATGTGTCGATACAATTGAAAAATATTTCAAATACAAGTTGTAGGAAATGAAAAACTAAAGATTTTTTGTAGATTCACTTTTTGTCATAGCACTCTTAGTTTTTGAGATATTCAATAAATAGTGTTTATTTATCTAGTCATTGGATTGTGTCAGTATGTGTTGATCCAATTGAAAAATGTTTCAAATATAAGTTGTAGTTATCAAAAAGTAGAAGACATTTTGAAAATAATAATGCTACAAATATTTTAAAAGTGATTTAATACGCAATTTACGGGGGAAAGTACTCTGATGGACACATCACCATTTTTTCTTATGTAATATATGAATATTTATGTCACTTAAATTTTAGATATACCTAATAAAATGTATAAACATCTAACTTCTAAGAATTTTATTTTAATAGTAATTAAAAATTAAAGATTATGTTTTTATTTTTACTAAAAATGAGAGACATAAAGACGTAAAATTTGTCATTAGAACTTAATGAATTCTGTGTAAATTTGGTGAATTTTATGTTGTTTTATGCTGAACCATCTGCCTATTCTGCACACATTTTCAAACATATGTTCTCTCAATTTTCTGTTTATTTTATTAATAAACGTAATTTTCTTAGAAAAATATTTTGTAATTGTTTATAAAACAAGTTATAGGTCCATTATTTCCCAATTATATGCTGCAAATTTTTAGATATTCGTTGTTTTTTTTTTTGTACAGAGTTCAATTCGAAGCTTTAAACGAGTGTTTTCCACTCCCAGGTTAAGCATGAAGTAAAATTTCGAGTTTAGAAAAGCCCTGCGTAGAAAATTTGTCGAGGGTCGCGCAGCGACCCTCGACAAATTTTCACGGGGCTTTTCTAAACTCGAAATTTTACTTCATGCGCCACGCGTATAAGACGCTGAATTGACGTGATTTTCACTTGTTCGCAATATTTCAATGTTTGATTGTTTAATACGCGTGGGGCATGAAGTAAAATGTTGAATTCAGAAAGGCCAAAAAGTTTGGCATTTCAGGGTTTTATAAACTTTAAATTTTACTTCATTCTTAATCTGGAAGTGGCAAGCACTTGTTTAAAGCTTCAAATTGAACTCTTTTAAAAAAATCGTATGCATATGTATGTATATTTAAAAGAAAAAATCCCTGTATGTAAATTAATTTTCTTGTTGATTAGGATTAAATAAACCGCTCCAAAAAGTATTTATTAACAGGTTGATATTTTTCCAGTTAATAAATCGGTTATCTCTAATATTCGCAATAAATCTCTCTCCAATATTCGCATTAACTAACGGAGTTTGGAGCCGCGGGCCGCACAGAAGCCCTTCGAAGCCCGCAGGCCGTAGGTTGGCCAGCCCTGATTTTATAGTCAACTTCCAGATTTTGCTTTTCGCCGAAAAATTGATAATCTTAAAATATTAGGTATGAACCAACTTTATGAAAATCCCCTAGGCTGTTTTCGCCGAAATCGGTACATACGCCACCAGAACGACAGACAGACCAAGATCTTTTTTTTTTCCATGGAAATATAGGTTTTAAGGTCCCAGAAATCTGAATCAAGTGTTACCCTTTTGATTCAGATTCCTGGGAACTTAAAACGTCTACTTGGGCGAAAAAAAAAATTTAGAGAAAATTGACCTACCACAATAAATTATTTGACATTATTGTGCGGTTTGTAGAAATGCATTAAATCTGCAATGGAATAATAAGTGTGATGCATAAATTCATATAAATAATAGTTCAGGAAAAATCAAATTCTAGAATAGCGAATATTAAAAAAAGTTGACCACAGACAATCTGTGGTTTCTTAATTGTTTTTTTGATGTTATCTCAAAATAAAGAGCACAATAAAATATTGTTCTCTTTTTTAGAATTTGATTTTCCCTGAACTAGTATTTATATGAATGTATCCATCACAATAAATAATTGTTTACGACAATCTTATAATATGTGCATTATTTAATATTATGGGCAGCATACATGGGGTGCATTAAACAAGGGCGTGTTTAATGTGGTTTTTCAACACGGGCGTGTTTAATGTGGTTTTTAAACCACGCTAATTCGCGTTTTGATACAAGCCCTCACATTCAAATCATGATACCGCAATCTGTTATCATTTATCTGTCAAATTATTATAAAACAAAACAGAAAATTGAAAACTAAATATAAAAAAAATAAAAATAAAAATAATTAAATAAAGAGCACAATAAAATATTGTTCTCTTTTTTAGATTCCCTGAACTAGTATTTATATGAATGTATCCATCACAATAAATAATTGTTTACGACAATCTTATAATATGTGCATTATTTAATATTATGGGCAGCATAAATGGGGTGCATTAAGCAAGGCGTGTTTAATGTGGTTTTTAAACACGGGCGTGTTTAATGTGGTTTTTAAACCACGCTAATTCGCGTTTTGATACAAGCCCTCACATTCAAATCATGATACCGCAATCTGTTATCATTTATCTGTCAAATTATTATAAAACAAAACAGAAAATAAAAAATTAAATATAAAAAAAATAAAAATAAAAATAATTAATTTATCAGTGAATCAGTGAACAAGTGAATCAGTGACTGAGAATAATATTTATAAAAATACTTTATTTAATTGTCAGCATTCTATTTGATAAATATATTATACAATACATTTTGTGTTTTATATTGTTGTTGTCGTGAACAAAGTATAGTGTATAACTCACATATAATGGCTATTAATAACTCGAACGACTTGCTCCACTCTATCATTACATGCTCGTTGTACAATATACTATTCTGCAATGTTTTATTTATAAATGAGTAATGATTTGTGATTAAAAAATATAAATATAATTTTAACGTTTTTTTGCAATTACCTTGAAAATAAATAAAATTAGAATATATTTTTTAACATAATAATTATTTTTGAACCTTTGCATTTGCAAGCAAATCCTACTTTAACTCTCCATATTTTTAAATAATTATGCTATATTTAGAAATATGTAATATTTTTCAATGTGACTTGTGTTGTTTTCTTTTTCTTGTGTTAGTAATTGCTGTTATTTACAATAACGGACACCCAAGAAAAATGTGAACTATTGCAAGTACAAACCGGTATCGTTTTTTTTTTTGGTAAATATGTGACAGATGTTACAGTTATATGCAAGGACGTGTGATCTGCATTCTTGTTGTTATGTCAGTAGATTTACTGTTAATTGTATGCTAATTTAGATTTAAGATAGCGGTTTTTCTTATTTTTAATATATATTGCGAGCACGTGCTGACAACAAACGTGAAATTTACACATCTCTTGCTCATTTGCACCCAAGTCGATTAACTTAATCAGTGGTTAGCACTTTTTAAAAACACAACAATTTTATTTACAAAATGTTTACACAATTGCATATAGATGTAAGAGACATGTTTAGGATATCTTACAAGTTTATAACATTCTTATGTTCTAGAAATGTGACTTAATCAGAGGTTTAATCATTAATTAGTGGATGATTAAAGCTAATCGGTCAGGGTGCAAATGGACCTTAAAGTTTTATTCTCAATATTTCAGATTAAATAACTAAATCGGTAATGGGTTTTCGGGAAATATCTAAGTGTGTTATAGTGGCTTTAATTTTTGGTATCATTCAAAAAATCCGCTGAGGCTAGCATAGCTACCGACCGCAAATTAAATTATTGTAAATGAGGCGTGTATTTTGAAAGTGGCCTAACTCCATTTCTCCATTTTTTGTAGTTGATTGTAATATCCTTTTTAGTTTAAGATTTTTAGTTATAAAAAACAATTTGTGGTTAAGTATATTCAAAATATATATTATATATAATATATAAAATTACGAAAAAACTATTCGTGAAAATGCAAATCGTGTCTTAATTAATAAGACAATTTAAGACGATAAATATCCATTGAAACAACTACTTCCCGTGCAAATACACCTCCGGATATTGAATTATACAATGAAATATTTAAAATCTTATTTAATTTGATTTGTTACAACGCTCTATTAAAGTATATGTAACGTTTAGGTCAAATTCTCTTCAAACCAACTAACAATACAATTTAAAATGAAAGGAGAGATAGCAACAAATTAGAAGTGAAAGGACTTAGATTAAAATTAATGTCTTAGGCCATCTATAGACGCGTTTCGAGATTTATCCCTCTTCAGTATAGCTTTGCTTATGACGAATAGTTTTTTTCGTAATTTTATATATTATGTTTAAAGTGTGCAAACTATAAGAAGCGTAAGCTTATTTTCTCTAATTCAAATAGTTTTGAATTTGAATTTATCTTATATATTATATATTTTGAATATACTTAACCACAAATGGTTTTCTATGAGCGAAAACCTGAAATTCTGAAGATTATGTACAACATGTACAATGTTGTAGTTATCTTAAAATCAAGTATGGTACTAGATTACTCATTCAAAAGCGCCCCTAAAATGTCAAAGTTGTAAATGTCTAGTTTTAATAGTTTGCGATTCAAAAATTTAAACAAAATTTTAAAAAATCAGTTTTTACTAAGACTATCTAGAAAACAAAAAAAGATATTTCAAATTTATTATTAGGCCCTAAAATACGCAAATCTATACATTTTGTCAAAATGCTGATACCCTTTATGAAGTTGTAAATGTCTAGTTTTAATAGTTTGCGATTCAAAAATTTAAACAAAATTTTAAAAACATCAGTTTTTACTAAGACTATCTCGAAAACAAAATAAGATATTTCAAATTTATTATTAGGCCCTAAAATACGCAACTCTATACATTTTGTCAAAATGCTGATACCCTTTATGATGTTATATCGTATGTTCAACATTATAAAACCTCTAGAGTGCCATGGAAAATATTAAAGGTTGGCAACTCTGAAATTAAACATTACAATTATTATGTCTGACGTTTAATATGTCAATTCCTAAAGCGTGTAGCCAA
Source organism: Philonthus cognatus (assembly GCA_932526585.2). NCBI lineage: Eukaryota > Metazoa > Arthropoda > Insecta > Coleoptera > Staphylinidae > Philonthus > Philonthus cognatus. The sequence goes on from OW052241.1 coordinate 20,603,268, forward strand.
CTTAAATTAAAAAAAAGATAAAATCATAGCACTCTAGAGGTTTTTTTTTATTGAACATACGATACATGCATACATTACTACTCTAGGTACAAGTTGTTTTGGTAGTGGCTCATATATTTATGAGAATATATATCTGTATGTGGGAGGTAAACTATATCAAGTCGCATTTTTGAAATGTTGCAGTGTAATTTACCTCTCGATAGAGTTAAACATCCTGATTCAAACAGTATATAACAACGTATTTTGAAAAAATGTGCCTTGGTGCAACACATAACCCTTCTACCCTGACTTCACAAAAACAAATCACAGTATCATAAACGCATCGTTTTTTATGATTTTATTACTTCATTTATTTGACAAAACTGTCAGTGAGCAATCTATTTCAAAAGAAGGAATGAGAACGAACTGACAGAACAGCAAACCCCAGTTAAACTGCATATTAGCAATTTGCTCAGTATTTTATTTGTCACAATATTAAAAAAAAATACATTTACAAGCACAATCATTTCCTTTTGGTTCTGCGATACATTGTAAATGCTCAATCTCTATGGATCTATGGAACCTCTTTATTTCTAACATTGCAATTGTTTTTTCACTTACTTTTAATGCAATACTTTCACCCATTATTGGAAATCCGATATGTTTCTTCTTTAAATAGTTTCGCCGCAGTTCCAATGAAATTTTGAGCATTTTCGTAAAATGGGCCCGTTTGAAGTATTTTGACAGGCGTCGTGAATGTCATGATAATAGAAATACAAACATTCTACGTGCCAAACAATTAAAGATGTTATTTGAAATAAAACAACACAGTTGGGAGGGTTTCACTTTAATTGTTAAACACTGCAACATGTTTCACCACACAGTGGCTTCATCAGGCAGATGAAATAATTATTATTATTTCATCTGCCTGATGAAGCCACTGTGTGGTGAAACATGTTGCAGTGTTCAACAATTAAAGTGAAACCCTCCCAACTGTGTTGTTTTATTTCAAATAGTATTATGGAGTTTCATCATGTATCCGCCTCATCAATTAAATAATTAAAGATGTTTTGTTTCAACCAGAGTTGATTGATTGAAAACAGATAGAAATTAATGACGTCAGAGTAGAAAGGTAATGTGTTGACTATAATTTGACGAATAAAAGCACCAATAACCTTTCTTAACACGTTTAACGTGTTGACTATAGTTTACCTCCCACATAGAAATGTAAATATATATTTAATGGAATGTCTTATTTTTAGAAACATTAACATATTTTCTTAAAAGCAAAAGTGGTATGTATCTCTTTTCCCATTGTTGGGTAACAACACGTTGCGACACAAATGGTCACGAGCAAAACGGAAATCGCCGAAGAGAAGAGATGAAACATTTCAGCATTACAACACATTTTTAACATTGCAACAACAAAAAAGTACATTTTATCTTTTATAATAATAGCTTACAAAATTGTCGGCTTTTGTAAAGATGCGCGTGAGCTCGCAATCGTAAGAAGCGGTTTTTTTTTTTCTTTCTTCAGATTAAACGATGATAATAAAAGGCTCTTCAGCAACGGTTGTTATAATAATTGTTGTTAAGTCGGCAATACCAACAAATGGTTGAATGTTATTATAATAAATGTGCATTCTATTAACCCACATATTTCTCTCTTCGGTGGACGAAAATGTCCGTTTTCGCGAAATGTATAGTTTCCTGTGAATGTGTTTGTGCTGTAATATCGTTGAGGTTGATTTCATTTGTAAATAAATTCACACTTGATTTAGTTTATTGATTTATGGGAGTAATGTGTAATACTGCCATCGTAAATTGGTATTTGACGTAACCTCAATCGCTATAAATGCAAAATTTACTCTAATTATTGGAGTAAAAATACGAAAAACTGTGGAGTCAACAGATTAATATTAAACGCTTAGCCAATTAATTTTTGTTTAAAATAACTCTTTTGCTATAGTAGAGTATTTAGTACCGTGAAATCATTAAAACATAGAGTAGAGTAGGCTTTAAATTTCAAATTAGATTGGCACTAGAAGGCATGTTTTGTGCGGTTGTCTAGAATACTAATTGAATGATGGAATAAATTTGAGGTTATGGTAAACTATGTGTTAACAGTCATTATTAGCACATAGTTTACTGTATATTCAGCTAAATAAATCTTACGTTCTTAACATTTGAGCAATTTGCTTTACGATATGCACGTATAGTTTTACGATTTTAAGTGAAGTTTAGTATAATTTGAACATCGCGATGAATCAGTGTTTTATACGCGTGGCGCATGAAGTAAAATTTCGAGTTTAGAAAAGCCTGAAAATTTGGTTTGGTCGCGTAGCGCTACGCGCTACGCGACCAAACCAAATTTTCAGGCTTTTCTAAACTCGAAATTTTACTTCATGCTTAATCTGGGAATGGAAACACTCGTTGGTAGTTTCAAATTGAACTATAAAAAACAAATACCTTAGCATTTACATACATTAGAATATATTTATGCAATAATACATTGCATGTCTCAGATTATTCGATCATCAATTAAACGCTACGTGCTACGCAACCAAACCAAATGTTCAGGCTTTTCTAAACTCGAAATTTTACTTGATGCTTAATCTGGGAGTGGAAACACTCGTTGGAAGTTTCAAATTAAACTATAAAAAACAAATACCTTAGCATTTGCATACATTAGGATATATTTATGCAATAATACATTGCATGTCTCAGATTATTCGATCATCAATTAAACAAAAACCTTACTCAACATTACAACTAATTCCACGAAACAAATCATTAATTACGCGTCTGAGTTATCAATCCAAACATACTTAATATTTCAGTCAATAATTTTTGGAATGCCTAGAATATTTCTACGATATACTCCTTTGCATTTACAAACAGAACCATTAAAAATAATATTTGTATGAAATATCCCTAATACTCACAACAAAAATAACAATTGGTTATATTGTAATGTAATTTCCATGAGATCAAGCATAATTGAATTGTTGCCAACTCTAGATGTCTGAAAATTAACAGAGTCTATTGATTTTCTACAAAGAATTGTATTTTAACTATACGTGCTTATCCTAAAGCAAATTGCTTAAATTTTGAGATTGGTTACCTGAATATACATTTGTAATATTTCTTAACGTGAGATTAAATTTAAGCAGTGTATTTTGAACTTTACTTTAAATCAGTGTTTTACACGCGTGGCGCATGAAGTAAAATTTCGAGTTTAGAAAAGCCTGAAAATTTGGTTTGGTCGCGTAGCGCTACGCGCTACGTGACCAAACCAAATTTTCAGGCTTTTCTAAACTCGAAATTTTACTTCATGCTTAATCTGGGAGTGGAAACACTCGTTGGAAGTTTCAAATTGAACTATAAAAAACAAATACCTTAGCATTTACATACATTAGAATATATTTATGCAATGATACATTGCATGTCTCAGATTATTCGATCATCAATTAAACAAAAACCTTACTCAACATTACAACTAATTCCACGAAACAAATCATTAATTACACGTCTGAGTAATCAATTCAAACATACTTAATATTTCAGTCAATGATTTTCGGAATGCCTAGAATATTTCTACGATATACTCCTTTACATTTACATGTCATGGACGCATTAAGCAATTTTTGGGAATTTTTGAAAACCGAACAAAATGCGCCCTCAAGTATGCGCGGTATAATTTCATGGTTCATTAATGTTAACAGCGTTTCATCGAAATGCCTTTTGTATGTGTTTAAAATCGTAAAAATCATAACCGTAACAGTAATTGATTTGTAAATATGGACACGGATCTGTTTGCCTATGTGCATTGAATTGTGCCGTAAATTCAGCTTGCATCACCTCCAACTTCGGTTAATGGGAGTAAATCTTACCTTGGTGGTGTGTTTGCTTAAAATTAATATTTAATATTGTTTTGTTTGTCCTTTAAACGCGATAACACTGCTTTTGATCGTTTTCTGTTACGCTTTTGGCAGAATTAATAACAGTATTAATTCTTATTTATTTAATTGATGAGGCGGATACATGATGAAACTCCATAATACTATTTGAAATAAAACAATACAGTTGGGAGGGTTTCACTTTAATTGTTGAACACTGCAACATGTTTCACCACACAGTTAGTTCATTAAGCATGAAGTAAAATTTCGAGTTTAGAAAAGCCTGAAAATTTGGATTTGCCGTCAAGATTTTCAACATGTCCAGATTTTCGATATTTCTAGATTAGTCGATTTATTTACAGTTTGTTGTTATATTAAATACAACTTTAATAATAAAGAAATACTCATTTTCTTAGGAATTAAATATTATCCGTAAATCCACCCTGAATAACCTCGAGGTAGCGGAGAGATCTTCCCTGCGCACGCTAACCAAGCTTCGCCATCCTCAGAACCCGCTCCATAACCCTTCCAATATCCTTCTATATCAAACAACAAACATAACACCAATAAAAGATAGACTGCGATTTCTCGCTGAACGTTTCGCATGTAACGAAAGCAACTTCGAATTATTAAACAAATTATGCATCCCGAGAAACCCCCAGATACCCCCCAAATATAAAAACCCTCCCATAACCCTATTCGAATACATTTCCTCATTACATCCCAATTTCCAACCTTGAAACGGAAACGCATTAATATTAAGTCGATGGGCAGAAAGGCTTTTAGTCGATAGCCCTTACTTGGAACCTACATGCGTGTCACAAACCAAATATTATTACTAAAATGTATTATATATAACAACTTAAATTAATGTATGTTCTAGAGTAATAAAGATTTGATAGTAGTAAATATTATCCCATTAAGAGCCGAGCAAATTATAAAGTTATCTTTTTCTATGATTTCAATGAATGATTTATTATTTCATCTGCCTGATGAAGCCACTGTGTGGTGAAACATGTTGCAGTGTTCAACAATTAAAGTGAAACCCTCCCAACTGTGTTGTTTTATTTCAAATAGTATTAATTCTGTTATTAATTCTGCCAAATGCGTAACAGAAAACGATTAAAAGCAGTGTTATCACGTTTAAAGGACAAAAAAACAATATTAAATATTAAGTAAGGAATAACAGTCTTTTTTATGTGTAATAATCACTTCACGTAAACTCAAAAACATACAGTTATTAACAAAATTAAAAATTGACATATTGCAGTTTATGCCGCTACAGGCAAACTAGATTTTGCCGTCCTAGCCTAAATAAAGCCTTTTTTCGGTGATGGGTCACGTTTCCCAATCCAAATTTCCCAATCCATATTTCCCAGTCCACGTTTCCCAATATATAATTTTCCCAATAACCACATTTCCCAATCGCCATTGTTTCCAATCTATTCATTTCCCAATCGCTGTCTATTCCACACACTTCTGTGTTAGGTTAGAATAGTAGAAAGATTTGGAATAGAAGGGATTGTGTAAGTCTCTTTGCGCACGCTGCCTATTCCACACATTTCTGTGTTAGGTTAGAATAGTAGAAAGGTTTGGAATAGAAGGGATTGTGTAAGTCTGTTTGCGCACGCTGCCTATTCCACACACTTCTGCGTTAGGTTAGAATAGTAGAAAGGTTTGGAATAGAAGGGATTGTGTAAGTCTTTTTGCATACGCTGCCTATTCCACACACTTCTGTGTTAGGTTAGAATAGTAGAAAGGTTTGGAATAGAAGTATGCGACAGAGATGGCAATTTTTTTATTGTCACGAAAACGTGAAAACACAGTTCATGAAAAATAAACGTTGTGTCCAACTGCTCGGAGATATTCCAGTGCTCTATTTCCTTCTTCCGAAAAATCGTTGTATTTGCTGACGATGTTGAAGATCCTTTGCTCTGCAACTACTCTTGACGTTGTGTTTTGTCGTCGGATTGCCTGACCCAAATTCAGCTGACGTATCATGGTTTCCGTGTCGGCCTGCTCTTTCTGGAGTTCCAGAAAGAACGTGTATGTGCTCGGGTGATTACGTCCGACTACGACCTGAAATTCAACACACATTATATATATATAAAATTGAATTAATTGAAATTTAATTAATGATCCAAACTGTGTGTGCCTACTTGAAATCTATTATGCCACCCTTCCGAAGCATTATTTGTCCTAGCCTGGTGTTGCAGAACAGCGGCGTACTGATTCCACAGTGCTGGTTTATAACGAGGTTCCACAGCCTTCCTCCGCCCTCTAGCTTTCCTTCCGCGAACGTAGGTAACCTGTTAATCATATCGCAACATATTAATTCATAAATATAGTGACATTTAAATACAACTCACTTCAAAATACTCTGCTATCGGGACAAAAGGCTCAGGGACACTATCCATCAGATCGTCGAACGATGACTCAACGTCGTCAACGGGGACGAAGGCTAAAGCAGCAAGCATATGCGATGCCTCTTTGATGCTTCTGTCATCGGGGTTCCGGTATGCTTGTTGTAAGCCTTCGTTGCAGATGTCGATAAATAGATTGGCATAGGTGGAAAAAGCATGCAGAAACATGACTCAGATCCATCGCAGATTTCGTAGCATTTATGATGGCCAATTCAAAATCGGTCATTACCGTTTGTGGAATAGTTATTGGAATGCCATCTCTGTCGCATACTTCTTTTATAACTTCGTAAATTTTTCTGTAAGTAGCTTCGCTTTTGTCTTCCAATACTGCGTAGACTAGAGGGATTGCTACCATCTGCTCCCTCCCATGAACGTTCTGAGCAACGGATGCAAGAATCGCAAACATTTGATAAAAAATAGTCGGGACAATCTTGAATGTCCCGTCCACAAACCATACATGACTACGCATCAGTCTTTTCAGGTTCTCCTTGGTAGCAAACATGATTAGTCTTCCCCCTTCGTATTCATCGTCTTCACCAGAGTCATACAGTAGAAACCGTTCACCCGATAGCGATATTTGATACTGGTCAGGAACGCGTTGAAGTTGCTCTAATGATTGCGGATTCGCTGGCATATCCTTGGTCCGCTGACGTTGGACGGCTTTTCTCAGGTTTTCTCGATCCGGAAGCTGCGATAGAATACCGGAAGGAACGTTCTGCAACTGTGTTCGGAGAAGTTGAGCTGGAGGGGTTTCAGGAGCATCAGCGGCTTTCCTCTTCAATGTTGCGATGAGCCTGCAGGCCTCCACTTCCTCATTGTTTGGTGCATGGAGATGCTCTGATTCATCCGGCCCTTTGATTACTTCAATTCCACTGCCAGAACTTTTAGTGATAGCGCGGGCCGAACATTCTTTCTTCTTGCGGCAATTCCAAAAAAACATGACCTCCACTTTCCGAATGCTTGTAGTAGAGAAATCCTTCCACGTGTAAAAAGAAGCCTTTACCGCGAGATTTAATTAATTCGGCCATTATGAGGAATTTTGATGATGTAGTAATGTCAATAAGTAATGTGTTAACCGAAATAACCTGAACGAACAAATGACATTTCAATTTGAATCTCCAATTTGAAATATTCGATTGGGAAATGAATAGATTGGGAACAATGGCGATTGGGAAATGAATAGATTGGGAAAAATGGCGATTGGGAAAAACGGATTGGGAAATGTGACCCCCAATCCCTTTTTTCGCGTAGAATTTTGATTATTTTTCGATCAGTTTTTCTTGAATGTTGATCAATCCTATGATTTTTATAGAGCATCTTTGATCCTGTTTGTGCAGACTATTCAAAATCTATGAACACAAAATTAAAACAAGCAGTATGTTTTAAACTTCACAATATTTTTGTGATGTATACACGTCGCGCATGAAGTAAAATTACAAGTTTAGAAAATCCTGAAAATTTGGATTTATCATTTGAAGCTTCCAACGAATATTCTCACTCTAAGATTAAGCATGAAGTAAAATTTCGAGTTTGGAAAAGCCTGAAAATTTGGATTTGCCGTCAAGATTTTCAACATGTCCAGATTTTCGATATTTCCAGATTAGTCGATTTATTTACAGTTTGTTGTTATATTAAATACAACTTTAATAATAAATAAATACTGTTTTTCTTAGGAATTAAATATTATCCCATTAAGAGCCGAGCAAATTATAAAGTTATCTTTTTCTATGATTTCAATGAATGATTTATTATTTCATCTGCCTGATGAAGCCACTGTGTGGTGAAACATGTTGCAGTCTTCAACAATTAAAGTGAAACCCTCCCAACTGTGTTGTTTTATTTAAAATAGTATTAATTCTGTTATTAATTCTGCCAAAAGCGTAACAGAAAACGATTAAAAGCAGTGTTATCACGTATAAAGGACAAAAAAACAATATTAAATATTAAGTAAGGAATAACAGTCTTTTTATGTGTAATAATCACTTCACGTAAACTCAAAAACATACAGATATTAACAAAATTAAAAATTGACATATTGCAGTTTATGCCGCTACAGGCAAACTAGATTTTGCCGTCCTAGCCTAAATAAAGCCTTTTTTCGCGTAGAATTTTGATTATTTTTCGATCAGTTTTTCTTGAATGTTGATCAATCCTATGATTTTTATAGAGCATCTTTGATCCTGTTTGTGCAGACTATTCAAAATCTATGAACACAAAATTAAAACAAGCAGTATGTTTTAAACTTCACAATATTTTTGTGATGTATACACGTCGCGCATAAAGTAAAATTACAAGTTTAGAAAAGCCTGAAAATTTGGATTTATCATTTGAAGCTTCCAACGAATGTTCCCACTCTAAGATTAAGCATGAAGTAAAATTTCGAGTTTAGAAAAGCCTGAAAATTTGGATTTGCCGTCAAGATTTTCAACATGTCCAGATTTTCGATATTTCTAGATTAGTCGATCTATTTACAGTTTATTGTTATATTAACTACAACTTTAATATTTAATAAATACTGTTTTTTCTTAGGAATTAAATATTAACTCATTAGGAGCCGAGCAAATTATAAAGTTACCTAATAAGTATAAATTGATTTTAGGTAAAATTTTGCATCTTTTTCTATGGTTTCAATGAATGATTTATTATATTACATACGTCGATTTTATAAAAGAGTTAAATTTTAAGTTTGAACGTGTTTCCACTCCCAGACTAAGCATGAAGTAAAATTTCGAGTTTAGAAAAGCCTGAAAATTTGGTTTGGTCGCGTAGCGCGTAGCGCTACGCGACCAAACCAAATTTTCAGGCTTTTCTAACTCGAAATTTTACTTCATGCGCCACGCGTATAAAACGCTGATTTAAAGTAAAGTTCAAAATACACTGCTTAAATTTAATCTCATGTTAAGAAATATTACAAATGTATATTCAGCTAACCAAATCTTAGGTTCTCAAAATTTAAGCAATTTATCTTCATTTATCTCGTGTAATAATTCAATAGAACAATTATTTATATTATTAAAAGTGAAAAAATTGTCAATTATTATAGGTGATGTACAGTAGTGGAAAAAAGTAGAGCAACTTTTGAAAATCGTTTATTTCTTTAATCAGTAATGTATGACATAGCCATATTTTTTTTATAATAATACACAACTACAAAAGCAATTTATTTTGGGGGTAAAAATAAATATTTTTTGCATGAAGTATTTTTATATTTAAAGATAATTTTTGGGTGGAAAAAAATAGAGCAACTTTGCTTCAAAATTGTTTTTTTTAAATACAAATAGTTAAAAAAATATATTAATTAATATTTTGTAAAGAACCCGTTATTCTTATTAACATGTTGACAACGTTTTGGCATCGATTTTATCAGTTTAGAAATAATCGCAGTATCCATATTGACCCATGCTTCGTTCAAGGCTTCAAACAATTCTTGGTGATTGCGATAGAATTTTCCTCTGATTTTGGAATCCAAAATGTCCCATAGATTCTCAATTGGATTGAGATCTGGGGACTGTGAAGGCCATTCCATAACAGTGATGTTTTCCTTTCTGAACCATTCTTTTACGAACCGAGAAGTATGCTTAGGATCATTGTCCTGTTGAAATAAATGTCTTAAAGGCATAATCTCGTCGGCGTATGGGACCATTTGGTTCTCTAATATGTCCTTATATTTAAATCGGTCCATAATACCTTCTATTTTATAAAGGGGCCCCATACCATATCCCGAAAAACAGCCCCAAACCATTACCGATCCACCACCATGTTTTAAAGTTGGACATGTATACTTAGGGTTGAGTCGTTCATTGGCAGGACGTCTTACATACACAATACCATCACTTTTAAATAAAGAAAACTTAGATTCATCGCTCCAGATAATCTTTTTCCAGTCATTCTCAGTCCAGTGTTGATGCGTTTTGGCAAAACTTAAACGGGATCGTCTGTTTTTCTTAGACAACATGGGTTTTTTTGCTGGTCTTCTAGCAAATAATTTAGCTTCTAGTAGTCTGTTTCTCACTGTCCTAGAGGTCACATTTACTCCAAGTTCTTCAAATATACGGTGCTTTATCATGTTAGATCCGAGAAAAGGCTCGGTTTTGGCAATTTTTATAATTTGTTTATCCGTAAAGTGAGTGGTTTTTCTAGGTCTCCCTGATTTTTTTTACGGATGTATCTCCCTTTACACGATATTGCTTAATTATTCGCGACACAATAGATTTATTTAACATAAATATGTTTGCAATGGTAATCTGTTTTTGACCACTATTGTATAAATCAACAATCCGATTTTTAATATCAGCGGATAAATGTTTGCCTCTAGGCATGTTGACAAGTGAAATACGTTAAACTGATGAATTTAAACTTATACTAAACTAAATACATTGCAAATTTATCAGGTTATTGAAAAAGTTGCTTTATTTATTTCCATTCTAAAATATTCTTTTTTATATCCAATGGAACAACGAAAGAAGAATGGGGATTTTTTATCAGCAAACTATTTATAAATATCGTATGTTTTTATCTACAGACAAATTATGGCCAAAGGTAACATCAGAAATTTTATTTTAGCAATATATTAAAGTTGCTCTATATTTTTCCACTACTGTATATATTGCCCCTTATTCTTCTATAGATACATATCAAGATCATTGTAATACCTTAGAAGACATTGTAGAACGTTACTCTTGCAATAATTTATAATTTTTTGTCCATTTCAACCTACCCGGTGTAACTTGGAATGTTATGTCGGACCAAATGCCACATAAAAATGCTAAAGCACTAGAATTAGCTAACTGCTACAATTTAAAACGCTAGGCAAATTACCAATATCGTAAATACACGCGGTATGCATCTAGATCTATGCTTTACTTCGTTGTCTGACTTTTCAATTGATTCCTCACATGAGCCACTACTCCCGATCAGTGTTCACCACTCGGCTTACATATCATCTTTTTCATTCAATGCTTTAAAACAAATACGCACTTATGAGAAAAAATATTTTTATAACCGGGCAGACTACTTTTCAATAAATAACTATTTTAATTCAATGAATTGGAATTTTATATCATCAAATAACAACATTGTACAATATTATAGATTCATTTTATGATATTCTTCACTTTGCAATCGAAAATTTTGTTCCCTTCAAGTATGTGTCAAATGAATTAAAACCCTAATTTGAAATAAAAGAATTAAGCGCATTTGAGATTCAAGCAACACGGTCTTTATAACGAGAGTTGGCTCTTCTTTGAAATCAAATCCACAATTCTTTTGAAAATACGCTAAAGATCTAAATAATGGTATTATTATAAGTTAAAATACAATTCTTTGTAGAAAATCAATAGACTCTGTTAATTTTCAGTCATCTAGAGTTGGCAACAATTCGATTATGCTTGATCTCATGGAAATTACATTACAATATAACCAATTGTTATTTTTGTTGTGAGTATTAGTGATATTTCATACAAATATTATTTTTAATGGTTCTGTTTGCAAGATCAATTAGATTTGTGTTGACAACTAATCATTAAATCAATATAGTAGCCTTAATCAAGTGTGTATATTTGTGTATGTGTTTTTAATTTTGTTTTTATTTATTTAATTTTTAATTATTACCATTAGTATTACATGTAATGACTTGTGTAAAACATTATGTTAATGCACCAATAAAGGATAGATAGAATTAATTTTAAGTTAACTTAAAATATTTCAAGGGTCAGTTGCACCAAACCCGTTGAACTGCTCCAACTGTGAACTTTAGTTCAAAGTGACATTAGAACAATAGGACCTGTCATCCTGAACTCGAGTTCAGCTTGAACTTTTTCAACGTTTTTGGTGCAACTGGGCCTTATTCGTTGAACTTCTAAATCAAGTTCAGGTTCACATACATCAAAATCTTGCACACTGCTCGACCAACATAAATTAATTTAATATAACCTATTACCTATAATAAACATAATTAGTTTATAATTGACCCCAAGGTCTTTTCTAAAATATTTGTTGTGAATGGTAATATTTTTTAAATAAGGGCCAACAACCTCTGCCTGGTAGTAGTCAAGTGAGTGTTTTGGTACCGTTTTTACCGAGTCATTCGCTTTCACTCTCACTTTCTACACAAATAAAAATTCAAATCGTCGACGATGGTCCTGTTACGTGATTCGAATTCTTTCACCTGCCATTAACTGGTAATATCAATAATATCTACGCGTAGAAACGACATTTTGTTTCATTCATCTAGATGATTTTAATTAACTTTAATTAGTGGAACTGATGTATTAATATGTATTTTAAATTACAATTTTACAGAGAATTTAAACACAATATTGATTTTTTGATCAACTAAAGTTACATTTATTATTACTACAGAATATTGATACATATTTTTGGTAAGTCAACAATTACCGTGCGATCATTTAAATTGCGATTTAGAGTAGGCCGCATTTTTTGTGCGGTTGCCCAGAATGCTAATTGAATAATGGAATAAATTTGAAGAATATGAATTTGTGTTCAGTATTCATTAGTTCATATTCTTCTTTCAAATAAAAGTTGTAGATAATAACAAAATGAAGATGTATTGTTCACGTACTTTTTGTCATAGCACTCTTAGTTTTTGAGATATTTAATAAATAGTGTTTTTTATCTAGTCATTGATTAGTGTCAGTGTGTGTGTTGATAAAATTGGAAAATGTTTCAAATAAAAGTTGTAGGTAATAAAATATTAAAGACTTTTTGTCATAGCACTCTTAGTTTTTGAGATATTCAATAAATAGTGTTTTTTATCTAGTCATTGGTTTGTGTCAGTATGTGTTGATCCAATTGAAAAATGTTTCAAATAAAAGTTGTAGTTATCAAAAAGTTGAAGACATTTTGAAAATAATAATGCTACAAATATTTTAAAAGTGATTTAATACGCAATTTACGGGGGAAAGTACTATGATGGACACATCACCATATTTACCCAATTTTGAAAATTACAAAAATTTAAAACAAATAGCCGAACACCCGTCTTCATTCATAATTTTTGATATGGACGCGCAAGAATCGCGGAAAGGGTATTATATCCATATCAAAAATTATAAATGAAGACGGGTGTTCGGTGTTTATGTTAAAATTTTGTAATTTTCAAAATTGGGTAAAAAATAGTACCTAAACGACGTTGGATTTTAACAAAATAGCGATATTTAGGTCGCTATTTGGTTAAAATCCAACGTCGTTTACTATTTTTTACCCAATTTTGAAAATTACAAAAATTTAACATAAATAGCCCGTCGAACACGTCGTAGAATTTTTTTCTTAATTTTTTTTACTGTTGTATTTTTCCACTAAAATGACCCGGAAAGCAGGAACATGCATAAAAGTGGTTTTACATGTTAAATCCCTATGTATATCTGATCGAATCAACACCCGGTATAATTGAAAACAAATGTACGGATGGTGTAGCATCTAAACATAAAACTAATACATGGGATAAAATAGTAAATCAATTTAATGCACAAAATCCTCAAGCTCTACCTAGAATAAAAGGAACAACTAAAATGTTTTTATGAAAACAAACAAAAATTACATCCAGTTCAATTTCTATTTTGAAGTAACTTTCGACAAATGTCAGTACTTAATCAGACAAAATCGGCCGATTAAAAATTTGAGGTTAATCGAAACTTTAATCATTGATTAACCCACTAACGGCCGAGCAATTATAGAGTTAACTCTAAAAGTTGATTTTAGGTAAAATTCTGCACTTCTTTTTATGATTTCTATGAATGACTTATTGTAATACATACTGTGAATTTTTCTCTTAAATAAACATAATGTTTACGCTGTAAATTTTTAGGCATTCGTCGATTTCATATAAAAACGTCCAATATGAAGTTTAGAACGAGTGTTTTCACTCCCAGACTAAGCATGAAGTAAAATTTCGAGTTTAGAAAAGCCCCGCGTAGAAAATTTGTCGAGGGTCGCGCAGCGACCCTCGACAAATTTTCACGGGGCTTTTCTAAACTCGAAATTTTACTTCTTGCGCCACGCGTATAAAACACTGACATATTGTGAAGTTAGAATTACACCAAAATTTTTTTAGAAAATGAGTAATGATCGAAATATTTAAATAAAAAATTATTTACATTTTTCTTTATACATTTTTAAGTCAGGTCAAATAATATAATATATCAAAGTAACTTATTTAGTAATTTAATTTAAAAAAAAGTTGCGTGTATGCATCAATGGCGCTTAATGGGTGAAATGGCGGTGCAATAGAATTATCTGAAAATCGATGATTAAATATTTAATCAACCGGGGTGCAAACGAGCATAAAAATCACAAATGTCTGAGCAACATCTAAACACATTATTTTAATAAGGAATTGTTTTTATAACGCAGTCGCATTGAAAAATATAATTCACTCAGACAAATAATTGAGATAACACTTGAATTATCTCGATAATTGTTTTATTCAAATTAACAATTACATAATTATGCATGTTTTTGCAGACAAATCATTAATTTTCCAGCAGCACCATACACATACAAGTAATAAAATGAATCATCTCAAGGATATCAAAATGCGGGGCAAACATAGGCTACATTTTTATATCCTTGGTATAAATGAGAATATGATCGCAATCTCTAAATTTACATTAGTTTAATATTATTTGCAATGCATTAATTCAGTTTTTCTTAATTGCGCGCGGATTGCTAAATTACAAATAAATCTGCACAATATTATTAGTTTATTATTATTTTCAAATTAATCATTCTTTAATACATACATAGTGTCTACGCTAAACCGTTCGTTAAAAGTTTATGGGGTTGCCGTTGCACTAAAAATTTGTAAAAATCCTTGTCATATGGTTGAATCAGTTCTCCTCATGTAAAATATTTTCAACTTTATTCCGGTTCCACTAGAAGTAGCACCAAATTTATTATTTTAAATAGAACACCCTATATATTAGTAATTTTTTGTATTCCTAGTTTAAATTGCAACATATTTTATTCGAACATATGTACACTTATCTCTTATAGTTTTCAAGAAAAAAAAATATTTCTGAAATGTTGACCTCTAAAAGGCATCTGGAAATCTGTCTGTAACTTCTCTTAAGAATAAGATCAAAATATGATTTTTGTACCTAGAGGATGCCTCTATGAGTAAATTAATTGGAAACTGTCAATTTGGACAATAAGTGTTCTTAAAATGTCAATATCTAAGCGCCCTCTTTAATATCTAGTACTTCAATTTTTTTTTCAATGGAATGACCCAATTTTTATCACATGGTACAAAAAAGTATTATACAACTATACTCCTAAAGCAATTAGTTTTCAAATTATTTTGAAAATTCGTTTTTCGTTGCATTTATGCAGGGTATATGCGCGCATAAGTCTCAATTGAATTTAGGTATGCCAGTAGTGTGCTTTTGTTTTGTTGCGATTGTATTGCAAAATGTCAAATAATAAAAAAAAATTAGTACAAAGTTTTATAGAAATCAACAAAATGAATAATAACGCAAATCAACAAATTATCAATTTATTCTTTATACATGCAATTCCCAAGTGAACAAAATTAGATTTCAATCTTCCGAATCTTGTTTTATTCATCGGCAGCAAATGTGGATAAGTTTCATTAAATACTCTACATGTCGAGTAACAATTCTATCGCAGTTGCCATGTATAAAGAATAAATTGATAATTTGTTGATGGATTATTTTGTTGATTTCTATATAACTTTATACTAATTATTTTTATTATTTGACAATTCGCAATACAATCGCGACAAAACAAAAGCATACTGCTGGCATACTAAAATGCAATTGCGACTTATGCGCGCATTATACAGGGTAGGCCATTTTAATCAATCCACGCAAATAACTCCGAAGATATATTCGATAGCGAAAATTGACCATAACAAATATTGTATGGCTGGTAGGGGGACATTCGATGATGGCCTTTAAACTGACCTTGAAGTTGACTTTCAAGGTCATTTGAAGGCCAACTTCCAAATTTTAAATGGGAACCCTACTTTTTTAATATTTTTTTTTGAAAGAGGGCCATCATGTTAGTACGGCTGCATACAAATTATAATACTTCACATAAGAACATTTTCGAGAAAAAACTTGAAGAAAATTTTACTAATAGACTTCAATTCACAAGTTCAATACTTCATTAAATAAGAAAACTAAACGATATTTCCTGCCACCAACATATCATTTCAATACCTACTTCACTTATTCTAATTCAAAAAACTCAAAAATTAAACTAGATATGTAATTGTACTACATTATGATCAATATTTTAAATAAAAATTCAAAAATGAGTGTTGTTCGTGAGCTTAGGGGCGATAAAAAATTGGTCGTTGAGGTTGTCATGCAAATAAATAGTGTCAATCAAAATTTCACTACAAAATGCATTCGTTCATTTTTCAATGGAAATAAACACTTGGACAAGATATCTTCTGCAAATCAAATAAAATATGGCTGACTATCCGGCGGTAGAGAGAGTCGATATGCTGTTGATTCTAGGAGAATGTGGAGGTAACTATCGACAAGCTGCTATCTTGTATCGGAATCGATATCTTCAAAGACGGCACCCCAATCACTCTGTAATTCGAAACATCCATCTGAAAGCCCGACAAGGACATTTACGACGTGTTAAACCAAGACATATTTATAACCAAAATGACGTTAGTGCAATAACTGTTCTGGGAATGGTTCACATTAATCCTCATATTAGCAGCTATGATATTGAAATAGAATCTGGCATACGCAGACGTACTTCACTGAGAATATTGAAGAGCCTACGTTATCACCCCTATCATATCTCGCTAACACAAGCGCTTACACCCAATGATATGAGGAAGCGCGTAGAGTTTTGCCAATGGGCAGAACAAATAATAATGAACGATCCCATTTTTTTTCGTTATGTTATGTTTTCCGATGAGGCAACTTTCAAAAGCAACGGACAGCTTAATAGACACAATTGTCACTATTGGTCCGACGTGAATCCTCACTGGCATAGAGAGGTCAACAATCAACATCGTTGGAGCCTTAATGTATGGTGTGGTATCATAGATGGACATTTGATTGGTCCACATTTTTTCAACGGTAACGTAAATGGGCAATTTTTTTAAATTTCTTGAGAGATGCACTCCCAGTACTACTGGAAAATGTGAATTTGCGAACAAGATTGAGAATGTGGGTTCAATTGGACTACACACTTTGCCCGGATAGTTAGAAATTATTTAAATGAGAGTTACCACAACAGGTGGATTGGACGTGGTGGAACTGTTGCATGGCCACCAAGATCACCAGATTTAACTTCTCCAAATTTTTATTTATGGGATTATTTGAAAGATGTTGTTTATGAGCATGAAACAACAAACAGAGATAATATGATAGGTACAATCCAGACCGCTTGCCAAAATATTCCAAGGACAGTTTTGTTAAGAACAGTTCAGGACTTTCAGCGCCGAATTAATTTATGTATCCAGCAAAATGGAAATGTCTTTGAGCATCTTTTTTAATTTTCTTTTTTGTGTATTGTTTAGTTTTGTCAACGGCTTGCCGTATTACGGCTTCATTATGTTGGTGGCAGGAAATATCGTTTAGTTTCCTTTTTAAGTGAAGTATTGAACTTTTGAATTAAAGTCTATTAGTAAAATTTTCTTTAAGTTTTTTTTTCTCGAAAATTTTCTTATGTGAGGTATTAAAATATTTATGCAGCCATACTAACATGATGACCCTCTTTCAAAATAAACATTGAAAAAGCAGGGTTGCCATTTAAAATTTGTAAGTTGGTCTTCAGATGACCTTGAAAGTCAACTTCAAGGTCACTTTAAAGGCCATCATCGGATGTCCCCCTATCAGCCATATAACCTTTGTTATGGTCAATTTTTGCTATTGAATATATCTTCGGAGTTATTTGCGTGGATTGATTAAAATGGCCTACCCTGTATATATATTATATACAGGGTGAGTCACTAAGCGAAAATCGGTCTTTAGTGGGCGTATCGTTGAAAATAGCAAAAAAAGTTTCAAATAAAAGTTGTTCAGAATCAAGTTTTTTATAACCCAAAATTATTGCTAAATATGGCGGCCTTGCAGTTATACCGGAAGTTAACACCAACTTCCTTATTTTAAATAGAACACCGTATATATTTTTACATTTTTGGATTGCTCGTTAAAAATAAACATGAGCTTATTCGCACAACTTTGGGTCTCAGTTAAACCGTTTTCGAGTTATTCCCTTTTTTTTGATAAATTCGACGATTTCAGAGCTCGACGCCATTAACAATATCTTCAAAACGAAATAAGTCAGAGTTGTGCGGCTTACGGCTTAAGAAATGTAGTATTTGTTTAAGTTTTTGCCATTAGTCAGATTTTCTAAATTGAACCGAGTCCGCCGACGGTATTCTTCAGTACATCAAACATGCATAACTTCATTTTTTTAAATGGAAAACATTTTTAGAAGGATATGGCAACAACCCGGTATCAATAAAAAGGAAATTTAATTTCGCATCAGATAAAGTGTCACAAGATAGATGGTTCCATTTAAAGAAATAAAGTTATGCGTGTTTGAAGTACGGAAGAATACCGTCGACAGACTCCGTTCAATTTAGAAAATCTGACTAATCGCAAAAATTTAAACAAATACTACATTTCTTCCCGAATCCAAAACCGTAAGCCGCACAACTCTGACTTATTTCGTTTTGAGGATATTGTTAATGGCGTCGAGCTCTGAAATCGTCAAATCTATCCAAAAAAATGAAATAACTCGAAAACGGTTCAACTGAGACCCAATGTTGCGTGAAAAAACTTATGTTTATTTTTAACGAGCAATCCAAAAATGTAAAAATATATATGGTGAACAACTTTTATTTGAATCTTATTTTGCTATATTCAACGATACGCCGACTATAGACCGATTTCCGCTTAGTGACTCACCCTGTATATTCCCCCCCCCCTGGCCACGGCCTTGCATTTACGTATGCCCAATCAATTTGGGGAATACGATTATCGATTAGTAAGCGAATATTCGCCAAATCAAGTACGAATGCCGGTACTTTATTAAAATTTAAATATTTTTTACAATATACACTATTTATTGAAGCCTTCTTGATTTATGAGATATTTAAAAAAACGAGTTTTTATTATATTTCTAGCAGAGAAAGGACTCATCAACATCTTTGTAAAATATAATACTATTATATTGTTATTAATGTTAACCTAATATTACTAAATAAATTAGGCGTACTACATTACCTAATTTATGTAGTAGTATTAAGTTAACATTAATAATAATAATATAGTATACAAAATAAATGTTTTGAATTTTATATTAATTTGGCGAAGAAAAACAATTTGTATATCCGGTTCCATCAAGAGTGTAGCGCAACAAGCATTAACTAAATTTTTATTACTTTCGTTTATCGACTGTTTTTATTTTGCATTTTTATGAATATATTTCCTTATTTGGACAGTGTAATCCAATAATGAAATCGTTTTGAATATTAAAACAGAACTAAAGTATGTCGACATCGATCAATTATAATTAAACGCACGCTTAAAATAAAATCAATTAATTAAATGCTAAACGATAGAAACAACACTTTCTCCGTGGGCATTGAAAAATCGCTGCCATTATCAAATTTATTTGTCCAAAAATTGGTTTAGTGAATTCTAAATTAAAAAAAGAGGTAAATATTTACATTTATGCACACACGAGAAACTTTCACGTATTAAACTAATATGTCATTGTGAAATAATTAAAGCAACTCTTCATACCTTTCCATTAGTCCCAACATTTCTCCATTTAGCGTTAACTTAAACAATATCATAATTGTTCCTTACATTTTCTGTAAATAACCTAAAATAAATTTATTGTAACTATAAATTTACATTTAGAACCTAAAATCAAGAATAGAGCTTAACACGTCAGATTTGTGGCTTATAAAAAACAAGTTTTTTTTTCTTTATTGGCCTTGGTAACTACGACCATTAGCCATCAATCTATAATAATAATAATAATAATTTATTTTCATGTTGATACATAAGGTTTACATACGTCAGTGAATGGAACATAAATGCGGCAATTTCAAACTAACCGCTTGATAAGTAAAATTTAAATTAATAACTAGTAAAATAAATCAATATGTATATCATGCATTAGATAAATATAAGACATATAAAACATAACATGAACTAACGGAAAATATATACACAGTACACTTTGAGGAACACATTAAAATTCAGTTAATATTAAAAACATTAAAGCACTATAAATCATAAGATTGTAATGACCATAAATAACTGTTTTACCGATTAAAATCATGATTACAATATTCTTGCCAGTTATAGAAGGTGCCGTTTAATAATACATTTTTAACACATATTTTAAATTTATTTAGAGGGAGTTTGGAAATATGATCTGGCAACACATTAAAAAAACTTGATGGAATAATAATTTGGCCCAAATCTAGAACGTTGAAGTCTTAAGGGATTGGGGCATAACTTGTCCCTAATTCTCGTGTTATGTCCATGATGTAACCTGTGGCAGGGATATTTTGCCATATGCTTTTTTACATACAATAGACATTTATAAATATATAAGCAAGGAAGCGTTAATATTTTCAAGCTTACGAATATATCTCGACAATCATCCCTATAACCTGATCGTGATATAATTCGTATAGCTTTCCGTTGTAAGCCAAACAAACGCTGAGCTGAAGATGAATGACCCCAAGCCAAAATCCCATACGAGAGGTGTGAGTGAAATAATGAAAAATAAGCTGTTCTAGTAACTAATATCAAGAATATAAATTTGTGTTCAGTACTCTTTTATTCAACGGATAACTATATACGGATTTCAGGCTTCAACGCCATCATCAGTATAGTCCCGAACCAGTGCTTGAAGAATGCTGAACAACTTTGACCATTTATTATGACCAGTACAATTTACATATGTTTGAAAGCGTGAACGCCATCTAATGCCCATTTTAACGTTTAGTTTGCCAGCTATTGACGATGCTACTTAAGCTAATGGGCACATATCTAATTATTTAATGTTTTAAACCAATTCTAATAAAAGCAAGTTATAAAATGTGAAGCTTAATGGTGTTGATTATTTTTTTAACAACACCAAACTGGAACTCATTAATATATTTTGTTTGTGGCATTTGTTTCTTCTAAGAAGTCACCAAGTTTCCTATACCCACCATATATAAATATAATAGGTATTGATTAAAACTTAGTGAAGAATTTAAGAAATCAAGAGTAGTAAATCTGCATTCTATGCTTAATACTAACAAGTGTCTATAAACTGTCGGCATCCCAGTAGGTTCTGACTTCAGAAACATGCGTCGTAATTAGACATATAATTAGATTTATTTGACGTTTCCGAGATTCATCGAATTGTATGACTTAATCTGAGACATGTAATTTGTTTTTTAAAGCAACCGAGATAACGGCAGTTTATAGACACTCGTTAGTAAATTATAAATAAAACCACACCTTTAATACCTCAAAGCAAAACCATTACAAAAAAATCTGAAATTGATTATCAATTAGATCTCGATTTCCTCTTCACCTGAAACGGCCAAAGTAATCCGAAGTAAAGTGAAAGTAAACAAACGACACTCGCCCATTACTTACACACCATACCAGTTTCATTTTCAAAATCGTTCTCCGGTGAAATTCCATTTCTGTTTCTGTTTATCTTTACGTGTTTGCTCTTTTGCTTTCCTGTATGTATGTATTTGTGCGTGTGCTCATCGCACTTTCCCAGCCGTCGTGTTTTGTATAAATTTATCCGCACCGAAATTTCGACGAAATTTCACCCGGAGAGAGTGTGGGCGATATGTCGAATAAGTTTATACTGGTACCAACATTTTATTGTTAATTGTCAAAATAATTAAAACTATTTTGTATCCTTTAGAAAAATACCTTATGAAACTAAATAGTAAATGAACCCCCCCCATCGTTAGAAGCTATCTACGCCACTGCTTTGATTAAGCATAAAGTAAAATTTCGGGTTTAGATAAGCCTGTAAACTTTACTTCATGCTTAATCAAGGAGTGGAAACACTCATTTAAAGGTTCAAAGTGAACGCAAATTAACAAATGCCTGAATATTTATTTAAGGAAACATCCCTGTATCTATACTTAAAAAAATGCTCTGAATATTAACCCATTAAGCGCCATTGATGCATACACGCATCATTATCAGTTTTTTTAAAATTAAATTACTATTTAAGTTAATTTGACATATTATATAATTTGACCTGACTTGGAAGTGATAAGGAAAACTGTAAATATTTTGTTATTTAAATATTTCGATTATTCCCCATAAAAAAAAATGGCAGTGTATTTCTAACTTCACAATATTTCAGCGTTTTATATGCGTGGCGTATGAAGTAAAATTTCGAGTTTAGAAAAGCCCCGTGAAAATTTCTACGCGGGGCTTTTCTAAACTCGAAATTTTACTTCATGCTTAGTCTGGGAGGGGAGAAACTCGTTCTAAACTTCATATTGCACGTTTTTATATGAAATCGACGACTACCTAAAAATGTACATCGTATACATTATATACAGAGAGTTTTATGTAACACCGAACATTTTCATAACGAGAATTTTTCTTTGAAGTATCCATATGCATACGTTGCACATTTTCCGATGCTCGGTTTATTTAAAGAATACAATTTGAAGCTTTAAGCAAGTGTTTTCCACTCCCAGGCCAAGCATGAAGTAAAATTTCGAGTTTAGAAAAGCCTGTAATTTGGTTTGGTCGCGTAGCGCGAAGCGCGGAGCGGCCAAACCAAATTTTCAGGCTTCTCTAAACTCGAAATTTTACTTCATGCGCCACCGGTACAAAACACTGATTCAATGCAAAGTTTAGCGGTGTGTTTTAAACTTCGTAATATGTCAGTGTTTTGTACCGGTGGCGCATGAAGTAAAATTTCGAGTTTAGAAAAGCCTGAAAATTTGGTTTGGCCGCTCCGCGCTTCGCGCTACGCGACCAAACCAAATTTTCAGGCTTTTCTAAACTCGAAATTTTACTTCATGCTTAGCCTGGGAGTGGAAAACACTCGCTTAAAGCTTTAAATTAAATTCTTTCAATAAACCAAGCATCGAAAAATGTGCAACGTATGCAATTTTCAAAGGAAAATTATCCTTATGAAAATGTTCGGTGTTACATAAAACTCTTTGTATATTTAAAAAAAATGCATAGTATGTCAAACAATAAGTCATTCATAGAAATCATAAAAATAAGTGCAAAAGTTTGAACTAAAACCAACTATTAGAGTTAACTCTATAATTACGCAGCCGTTAATGGGTTAATGTACAATGGCGGCCGACGAAATGTGAACTATGTTTATTAGCTATGTGAATATGACTTTTAATCAGGCGCGTCGCGTTTGTGCGAAAACAAACATTTGATTGACAGATTTATAAAAGTCATCCAAAAATATGCCTAGACATCTATCTATGGAATTTTTTTTATATACATACGCTTTGCTACGCCCGTGAAATCCAAAATTTCAGGCATTTCTAAACTTTGATTTCATGCTTAATCAAAAAGTGAAAATACTCGTTAAAAGCTTTAAATTGAACTATACTCAATGACATTAGAAGCGTAACATCAAGAAGGAATGATTTTTTTGAATTCATATTTTAGCAACAGAGTGACTATATTTAAAGCATACATTGATAACAATTTCAACCTTGTGCCTTTTATATTTATTGTGAAAAAAAAATATTTCACTTTTTCTTTTTTGATAAAACTATTTATATGAGCTGTTTAGTACAGATGTTTTTAGTTTTCGTGTTTCCGTTGAGTGTGTTAAGCTTAAATAAAATGCCTCGAGTCCGAAGAGGTCCACAATATCACCATTTGAGCGATTTTGACCGGGGTCGAGTTGTTGCTTATCGAGATGTCGGTATGTCCTATCGCGAAATTGCCCGCCGTATTGATTCCACTGCAGCAACTGTAATACGTGTGTATCAGGTATGGACAGAAGAAGGTAGAGGAGCAAGAAGAAGACCAATTGGTCAACCAAGGCGTACCACAGAACGTCAAGATCGGCGCTTAAGACAAATAGCCCTGCGAGACCGTTTCGCTACTACACGTCAAATCGGTGATCAATGGATTGGAGAAGAAGATAGGCCCGTTAGTATGCGAACCTTATATCGCCGCATTCAATCCTTTGGGCTTCTTTCGTACCGTCCAAGATTAGTGCTTCCTTTAACAGCGAGACACTGTCGCCAAAGGTTGGACTGGTGCAGAGAACGGCAGCATTGGGAGGCAGAATGGCACGATGTCGTATTCAGCGATGAATCACGATTTTGTCTAGGCACGCATGATGGCCGTAGAAGGGTACGACGCTACCGTGGAGAACGACCTGATCTTAGGTTTGCTATTGAGAGGCATGTACACAGGACTGCTGGAGTAATGGTTTGGGGGGCTATTGCTTATGGTAGTCGATCACCTCTTGTATTCATTCGAGGCAGTATGACAGCTGCGCGTTATGTTGAAGACGTCATACGACCGACTTTGTTGCCTTATTTAGATGGCCGCCCAGACGTACTTTTTCAACAAGATAACGCACGTCCCCATATTGCTCCTCGAACTATGAACTTTCTTAATGAAGCTGGTGTTAATGTTTTGGCGTGGCCGCCCCGTTCGCCGGATTTAAATCCCATTGAACATGTGTGGGATATCATGGGAACAAGAATATTCTCTTTGCACCATCCTCCACAGACTCTAGCACAGTTGATAGATGAAAGTCAAGTTGCTTCGAACGAGATGCCTCAAGAAGACACCGACCATCTCATTTTGTCGATGCCCAGACGTCTACAGGAGTGTATACAGCAAAGGGGTCGCCAAACACATTATTCATTTTTTTTAGATTGTTTTTTAATAAAATTTCTTGAAAATGTAATCATTGTATTTTTGATGTAAGACTACCATACTGGCAAAAAATCAAGTTAAAATAATAACTCCTTCTGGGTGTTACGCTTCTAATGTCATTGAGTATATTTCATAAAAAACAACAAATACCTGAAAATTCTGGAAATTCGTAGAATGCTCAATGCGAAATTGCTCTTATTTATACTTGTAATGTAAGAAACAAGTTATGCGTATGTTTTTAGTGTATATTACATCATTAAACAAATGATGATTTTTTTTGGAAAAATTTCATCATAAAACAAATAGTGATTGTTTTTTTTTTGGGAAAAATTTCAAAATTGTATAATTACGTAACATGGAATGCATCAAACGAAATGATCTTTGTGTGTGATGTTATTGTTGTCTCTTAGGTAATACGTGACAGTGTTGTTAGATGCCGATGTTGATTAGGAATCATTGTTTTGTAATGATTCTAATAAAACAGTAATAAAAAAATGTGCAACCTTGGTGACGAAGATGGTCATCAAGGTGGCACTTGATGTAAATGTGTGTAATCTCTTCAGCAATAAGTTATCTGCTAACTTATCGAAATAAATTGTATAAGCGATCAAACCAAATTTTCAGGCTTACCCAAATTCGAAGTTTTACTTCATGCCTTATGTGGGAGTGGAACACACTTGTTTTAAACCTCAATGACAACTCTTTTTAAAAAAACAAAGACTATCTGAAGATATTCAGCGTATATAGTATTTTGAAATATGTTTACCTAAACGAAACTCCCTGTATATGCTTAATTTCGCCTTGAAAACAAATGATTAAATACCCAATAAAGCATTTGAATGCCTTAGATTAGTAACATTTTCATGATATTCATTATTTTGCTACATTTCCTAAAATTGTAACCAACTAACCCACTGAGCAAATCCATTTAAGTAATGTTTCATCAACATTAAAACAACGTTTAAGGTTGCTACAATGTTGATATAACGTTATTTGCTCAGTGGGAAGGCATATGTTTTGTTTCAAGTTATAATTTATTTTTGAAGTAGCTTTAATGGATGTAGCCAAGATTTTACTCAGAGAGGGGCACTTTGATCAAAATCCTGGCTACATCCATTGAAGCTACTTCAAAAATAAATTATAATTTGTATTTAATTCGTTCTAAAATAATTATCAATTCGTCAATGTATTTACCGGGCGTTGGTCTTTTTGCAATAAACCATAAACGTTTCACATTTACATACAATATCCTGTTTACATGTTCACAAAACACGAGAATTGTGTGTGTGTGTGTGTGTGTGTGCTGCGTGTGTGTCGGCAATTACATATTCATTGGGGAAAAAAAATACGTCAGATAGGATCGGTAATTAGGTGTGGGACATCCCAGACATGACCATTACCACCATTCGCGCAAGTAGCTTAAGTGCCTCCTTAATATGCAATCACTGGTAATTGTTGAGAACGTTGCCGAATTTTATTTGTTGGGCAATTAACGGAGCCGACAATAAAATTTCGATTTACAAAAGTGAAAATGCGCAAGAGAAGTGAGAGTAAAAGTGAACGTCATTTCAAAAAACGACATTGAATTATAAAAAAAGTAATAATAGTAATAGGAGCATCTTAAGATATTTCAGAATAATTCTTATGGCAACAAATATGTATTTTTTTTAATTTAAATTATCTGGTTGCATTTTCTATATTCTTTTATTCGGCCATTCCATAAATAAGTGCACACTTTTTGGGGGTACATCAGGGATTTTAGCGAATTTCACATATATATTAAAAAGGCTATCAAGACATGGTGTTTGGTTGTTACTATATGTTAAACAAATTATTGTGTCAAAAGTTATAACAATATAAACTTTTAGTACACTTTTATTTTGAACTCAAAAATGTCGTAAACCGTTACCCATACAAAAAAAGTTATTCTGTACTTTTTTGTGCTGAAATGTTCAAAGTTTAAAATACATTTTTTTCCAAAACGAAAAAACTTTATTTATATAGATTTTTTGTAATAAATAAAACATATCTCAGACAATAATCAAATACTCATGTTTCAATTTTCTTAAAAAATATATATATTATACCCTGATCCTTCCTAAGAATTTTTCCGCTTTCAAATGTATGGGCACTTCAAAACTTTTTGAGATATGATTTTTTTAGCCGAGCGCTACATTGACATGAGGCGCTCCCGCCAATGGTGTAATGGCCCGGATCGTGGTGAGTGCCTCGCGCCAATGCAACGCTCGGGTAAAAAATCATATCTGAAAAAGTTTTAAAGTGCCAATTTTTTGAAAAACGGAAATATTCTTAGGAAGGATTGGGGTGTAATATATAATAATAAAAACATCTTTATTTCTGAGTTGACTACAAAACAAATATAATACATATAATACAATACATTTTAATTTTGTTTAGTTTTTCCAACTTGTAAACTGGCTATCGACCAGCGGTCTTTCAGCCTGTCTTTGTTCTGTCAATGTCTGTTTTTTTAAAAGTCGTGATCGCTAACGTTATTGTCGGGGTCCGGTTGATGTAATGAGATAAATTGATAAATGGTAGATGTGGGATATTTGAATTTAGGGTGGATATTAGGGTTGCGGGGTATACACATATGATTGAGGATAGTAGTGATATTAGGATTTGTGGCGAATTTTAAGGCGAGGTATTCTAAGCGTTGATTAATAGGAGGAATATTGCACATTTCATACAGGAGAGTATTGGAGGGGTTGTGTAGGGGGTTATTAGGGTGTCTGATTTTCGTTAGCACTCTTAGGACTGATCGTTCGGCGACCTCTATATTTTTCAACACGTTGGGACGAGGATTGTGAAATAGGATGGGGGCATACTCTAGCAGGGGACGACATATAGTTCTGTATATATGAACTGCGGTCTTTACAGTTATTCCTTCTTTTCGGAATGTCAGCGATCTAAAATGCCGCGCCCTGCATTTTATCTTTGTTTTTAGGCTTCGAGTGTGGTTAATAAAGGTTAGTTTGGGATCGAGGGTAATGCCTAAGTATCTGCAGTTAGGTGACGGTGAGATAGGATGATTATTGATTAAAATATGGTATGGCGAGTTTAGATGGCGGTGGAAGGGAATGAGAAGTTGGGTTTTATTTGGATTAATGGAGATTCTCCATTTCGCGAACCAGGTTTGGATGCTATCTATCAGCCCTTAAAGAGTGCTTAAGGCTTTAGGAATAGTGGGAGCGTGGGTTATAAGGGCGGTATCATCCGCGTATAGTAGAGGGTATGTGGAAGGATTTAAATAGAGAGGATCTGGATTGTAAAGGTCATGGACAAATATGTTATATAACATGGGGGACAGAGGGGAACCTTGAGGTAGACCTTGTAGTGGGGTGAATGAATGTGAATATGAATTACGGATTCTGACGCTTAAGGATCTATTGGATAGGAAACTGTCTATGATTTTAATTAAGTGTGGAGGGATACCTAACGAATTACACTTGAACAGCACACCACGATGTCAGACCGAATCATACGCTTTTTGTATGTCGAGTAATAGTACTGCAGATTTTTTACCTTCGAGGTGTGCTGTCTGGCAATTCGAGGTAAGGATAGTTAAGGGAAGGGAAGTTGAGCGATGTTCAATAAAACCAAATTGATAAGGAGGGATCAGATCTAAAATGTGGGTAGTGACTATTTTTTGGATTAAGGATTCAAACAATTTACCGAGGACAGGGAGCAGGGTAATTGGGCGGTAACTTGATACCAGAGTTGCGTCATTTCCGGGCTTATGTATGCAAGTGATAATGCCCTTCTTCCATTCGTCTGGGATAGCTTGGGATCGGTAGATGTAATTAAATATAAGGAGTATGTATTCATGAATGTGATCGGGAAGGGATTTAAGGATCAATCTGGGTATATTATCGTGACCAGGCGATGTATTTTTACCTTTATGAAGTATTTCATAATATTCTTCTTCTTTTATGTCGTCGAAGGCTGAATGGTGTTGGGAGTTTTGTTTGAAGGATTTGTACCATGAATTTACTGTCTCGGAAAATGTGTTGTCATAAGCGTCGTTTTCCGTCGCCGTAAATGTCTTTTTAAAGTAGTCTGCGAATATGTCTGCTATTAACTGGTCCTCCGTAACGGTCATTCGTGTCGTAGGGTCCTGTATGTGTTGTAAATAGTCCGTCTTTTGATATTTGCTTAGTTTTTTGACCTCGTCCCAAAATGTCTTTCCTTGTTTTTGATTAATGTCGTTGCAAGTTTGTATCCAATGGTCTGTTTTGTATTGTTGAATCAGTCGGTGAATGTCTTTATTCAGTTTATTAAATTTTGATTTGAAGTTACCATCGTCGGTCAGTCTGATGTCCCTGTATAATTGTCGTTTGTATTTAATCAGTCGTAAAATATATTTAGGAAGTGGGTATTTATAGGGTGTTTTGGAGAAAACAAAGGTGTTTTGTTTCATTGAGTCAGAGAGGTATTTAAAGAAAGTAGAAATGGATTGGGAGGAGATTTCTTGATGGGAATTAATAAAGCTTGTCATGTCCTCCGTCACTTTGTCAACGTTACAGTCCTTATGTCTGTATATTTTTGTTGGTGCGGTAGTTATGGGAGGGGTTAAAGAAAGCGAAAATCGTATAGACATATGGTCTGAGCCAAGGTCAGGTATTAATTCTACATCCTGAACGATATGACGGATGTTGCTAGTGCAAAGGAATGTAATATATATTTTTTTCAAAAAAAATTAGAACATGAGTATTTGATTATTTTGTGAGATTTGTATTATTTATTAAAAAAAATCTATCTAAATAAAGTTTTTTCGTTTTGGAAAAAAAATTATTTTAAACTTTGAACATTTAAGCGTAAAAAGTCAGGTATAACTTTTTTTGTACCAGTAATGGTTTAAGATATTTTTGAGTTCAAAATAAAAGTGAACTAAAAGTTTATATTGTTATAATTTTTGAAACAATTATTTCTTTAACCTCTAGTAACAACTAAAAACCATGTCTTGATAGCCTTTATAATATATGTGAAATTCGCTAAAATCCCTGATGTACCCCCAAAAAGTGTGCACTTCTTTATGGAATGGCCGTATTTGTTAATATTCCTAATTCCAAAAGTATAAAAGAACGTATTTAAAAAAAAGTGATTTGGTGTAGTTTACCTTCCACATAGGTCAACTACACCAAATCACTAATTCCAAAAGTATAAAAAAACGTATTCTGAAACTAAAAAGTGATTTTGTGTGGTTTGCCTTCCACATAGGTTAACTACAACAAATCACTTTTTTTCTCAAAATACGTTTTTTTATACTTTTGGAATCGGGATTTTTGACTCTACCGACATGTTAATAGCACTATAACATTTCAAAAATATAACTTGGTGTAGTTTACCTCCCACATACAGATATGTATCAGTTCTTTTTAAATTAATATAATAGATCCTTCTTGATGAGAATCCCACGTAACTTTTTGTTTATAAAAAGTGAATTTATCGTCTTTCTGCAATAATATTTTCTCGCCGAGACTACTTAATATTCATTGAAACAACTACTTCCCTAGCTTACACCTAGACTTGTACTGAATTATACAATGAATATTTGAGTTACACAACAGCTCTACTGTTTCTATGCATAATTCATATGCAAAATGTAACATCAGGTCAAATTATTTTATAGTAAACTAAACGAACAGACGATTTGAAAACTGACAGTTAATGAACATTAATTAAACAAATCTTAGGCCATCTATAACAATGGCGTAGATAGCTTTTTGTAATGGCGGGGGGGGTTGAGTTAGTGTTTTGATTCATAAATTTATTTTTCCAAAGTTGTATAAAAACAAGTATAAATATAATATATAAAATTACGAAAAAATTATTCATGAAAATGCAAACAATGTCTTAATTAATAACACAACTCAAGACGATAAATATCCATTGAAACAACTACTTCCTGTGCAAATACACCTCCGGATATTGATATATACAATGAAATATTTAAAATCTTATTTGATTTGATTTGTTACAACGCTCTATTAAAGCATATGTAAAGTATAAAAATGATGGTGTGTCCATCATAGCACTTTTCCCGTAATTTAAAGAATTGATGATTGATATACTAAACGTATTTCACTTGTTAATCGGTTAAAAACTATTTCATATTAAATCAGCGTTTAATACGCGTGGCGCATGAAGTAAAATTTCGAGTTTAGAAAAGCCTAATTTGGCTCGGTCGCTCCGCTTCGCTACGCGACCGAGCCAAATTTTCAGGCTTTTCTAAACTCGAAATTTTACTTCATGCTTAATCTGGGATTGGAAACACTCATTAGACGATCAATCGTAAACTTATTTTTCAGGTTTATTATTGTAAAATTTATTAGTAAAATAAAGAGAATAAATAAAACACTGTTTATCACTTTGTTTGTATAACAACAATATACAAACAAAGTGATAAACAGTGTTTTATTTATGTTCAACAATGTATAACGAAGTAGAAGCCTCTATAATCAGTGAAAATAAAGAGAGTTGAAGTTTTACACAACTTTTAGCGTATACGATTTTCCTTCCAATTTTTTTTTACTGGCCTGTTAATATAACAAACATTGAAAGTGCGATTCTTTTCGCAATCTACAACAAGTTAGTCTTACAAAGACTAGATTGCGAAAAGAATCGCACTATTAATGTTTGAAGTATTCTGCAACCAAGAATTGGCAATTTCATTTATACTTATACTGTTAATATAACTTCTTTTTGTAGAAAACCCCTATTTTAATCAATATTGACGATTTGTGAATTGCTGTCAATGTTACTGTTTGGGAACATTAAACATAAGTAATTAATATTATTGAATTTGTCAATCTTTAAAGATTTTGTCGATATTTTAGTTGATTTTATTAATTTTTATTGGTTTGTAATTTTTATATTGCTTGTTGATTTTTGACAAATTTATCATACGGTTAGTCAATTTTAAGGATTTTGGTCATTATTTTGGCCATTATTACATTTTTTTTGTTTCTGTTTAGAAATTAACAAGTTTTATAATTTTTTTTAGTTGGTTAATATTTAATTTCTGTTA
The DNA here is from genome assembly GCA_932526585.2 of Philonthus cognatus. NCBI lineage: Eukaryota > Metazoa > Arthropoda > Insecta > Coleoptera > Staphylinidae > Philonthus > Philonthus cognatus. The sequence goes on from OW052241.1 coordinate 20,635,504, forward strand.
ATTATGGCAATTTTAAAGATAGAAAAATTTAAAAAAAATTAATAATTATTATTATTTTTTTGAAGATTTTTATTAATGTAAGCATTAACAAAATTCTTCAAAATTATTAAAATTAACACAAATTAAATATTTACCAAATAATTTTTTTTTATTAATTATTATTATTGTTTTGAAGATTTTTGTTAATGTAAGCATTAACAAAAATCTTCAAAATCTTTAAAATGAACGCAAGTTAAACCAAATTAAAAAAATTATAAAACTTGTTTGTTGTTTGTTTTATGTAAAATTAAAATCATTATCTTTGATGTTTTGTTTGGATTCAATTGAATTTTATCATATTTTTACGAGAAAAATACAGAAATAGGAACAAGTATAATTTAATTTTTATTGATTTTCAAGATTTTGATGTATTTGCCGTTGTTTCTTTATATTGACTTTCTTTAATTTGTTTAGAATCACTTCTATGAATGTTATCGATATAGAAACATTATAAATTACAAATACTATGATTTTGTATAAATTTTGGCTATATTTGTCAACTTTGGACCTTTTTGTTGGTATTCGACAAGTATTTAAAATTTTGTTTGTTGATTATTAATAATTATAACGTCGTACGCTGAAAGAATTTTGTTAATTGTTTTTTAAATATATTCTATTATTTGTTTTCAATATTTAATTATAATTATATTATGTACATAATTCATAAATAAAGATGTTTAGTTAGTTAACGTCGTATTATTCTTGAATTTCTAAATATTGACAATAATTTCTTGATAATATTGAAAAAAAATCATTGAAATAAGTTAATTTCAATGATTTTTTCAGTATTATCGTTTTCATTTTAAATTTAAATATTATATAACGTATCAATTCCGAATATTTCTGTTATTTCTAGTTTATTTTGTTTAATAGTGTTTGTTAATCTTTGTACGTAATTTATTTTTTAATTTTAAAAATAATCTTAAAAAAAAATTAAGTGCCTATATTTCCCAAAAACATTTTTGGCTTCATCAAGGCAAAGATAAATGACGAGCAGTGTAAAAAAGTTGTATGTTGGTTTTACATTTTATCATTTTTGTTAGCATTGACAAAACTAAATAAATAAGTTTTAATGTTCAATTAGTTTTCAGGCTTACTTTGTATTTAAAAATTGTTAAATTTAAAGTTTCGAACGAGTGTTTCCACACCCAGATTAAGCATGAAGTAAAATTTCGAGTTTAGAAAAGCCTGAAAATTTGGTTTGGTCGCGTAGCGCGAAGCGCGGAGCGACCAAACCAAATTTTCAGGCTTTTCTAAACTCGAAATTTTACTTCATGCGCCACGCGTATAAAGCACTGATTTATCTGTAGACCTTTTAATCCAAAACTCCGACTATTGTGGCCCTGATTAGTCACTTCAAAACCAAAATCTAACTATTTTAGTCATTCTTACTCATATTAAAGCTAAAATATGACGATTATAGTCAAAATAATTTCATTTAAACGTAAATTCTGGATATTATAGTCATTTCTACTTATTTTAAAATCAACAATTGACTATTATAGTCAAATTAAAGCGTTAAACGAGTGTTTCCACTCCCAGCTTAAGGGAGTGAAAGAAGAGTCGGTATAAAATCGAAAATTAGTGTAGTAGTCAATAATTATTACCAATAATTTCTAGAACGTACAACTTACTATTCGTTTTATTAAAGTGTTTTATTTTATTACTATTGGTGTTTTATTCATTCAATAAATAATATACAGGGAATTTTTGTTTTAAATAGATATATGTATACGCTATAAATATTCAGATATTGAAGCTTCAAGCGAGTGTTTTCCACTCCCAGATTAAGCATGAAGTAAAATTTCGAGTTTAGAAAAGCCTGAAAATTTGGTTTGGTCGGGCTTTTCTAAACTCGAAATTTTACTTCATGCGCCACGCGTATAAAGCACTGATTTATCTAAACCTTTTAACGCAAAACTCTGACTATTGTGGCCATGATTAGTCACCTCAAGACCAAAATCTAACTATTTTAGTCATTCTTACTCATATTAAAGCTGAAATATGACGATTATAGTCAAAATAATTTCATTTAAACGTAAATTCTGGATAGTATAGTCATTTCTACTTATTTTAAAATCAACAATTGACTATTATAGTCAAATTAAAGCGTTAAACGAGTGTTTCCACTCCCAGCTTAAGGGAGTGAAAGAAGAGTCGGTATAAAATCGAAAATTAGTGTAGTAGTCAATAATTAATACCAATAATTTCTAGAACGTACAACTTACTATTCGTTTTATTAAAGTGTTTTATTTTATTACTATTGGTGTTTTATTCATTCAATAAATAATATACAGGGAATTTTTGTTTTAAATAGATATATGTATACGCTATAAATATTCAGATATTGAAGCTTCAAGCGAGTGTTTTCCACTCCCAGATTAAGCATGAAGTAAAATTTCGAGTTTAGAAAAGCCTGAAAATTTGGTTTGGTCGCGCAGCGCGAAGCGCTACGCGACCAAACCAAATTTTCAGGCTTTTCTAAACTCGAAATTTTACTTCATGCGCCACGCGTATAAAGCACTGATTTATCTGTAGACCTTTTAACGCAAAACTCTGACTATTGTGGCCCTGATTAGTCACCTCAAGACCAAAATCTAACTATTTTAGTCATTCTTACTCATATTAAAGCTAAAATATGACGAATATAGTCAAAATAATTTCATTTATACGTAAATTCTGGATATTATAGTCATCTCTACTTATTTTAAAATCAACAATTGGCTATTATAGTCAAATTAAAGCGTTAAACGAGTGTTTTCCACTCCCAGGTTAAGGGTGTCAAAGAAGAGTCGGTATAAAATCGAAAATTAGTTTGGTAGTCAATAATTAATACCAATAATTTCTAGAACGTACAACTTACTATTCGTTTTATTAAAGTGTTTTATTTTATTACTATTGGTGTTTTATTCATTCAATAAATAATATACAGGGAATTTTTGTTTTAAATAGACATATGTATACGCTATAAATATTCAGATATTGAAGCTTCAAGCGAGTGTTTTCCACTCCCAGATTAAGCATGAAGTAAAATTTCGAGTTTAGAAAAGCCTGAAAATTTGGTTTGGTCGCGTAGCGCGAAGCGCTACGCGACCAAACCAAATTTTAAGGCTTTTCTAAACTCGAAATTTTACTTCATGCGCCCTGCGTATAAAGCACTGATTTATCTATAGACTCTTTAACGCAAAACTCTGAATATTGTGGCCCTGATTAGTCAACTCAAGACCAAAATCTAACTATTTTAGTCATTCTCACTCGTGTTAAAGCTAAAATGTAACGATTATAGTGAAAATAATTTAATTTAAACGTAAATTCTGCATATTGTAGTCATCTGTACTTACTTTTATACCTGGGTCTCCAAACTATCTTCTTCGCGGGCCACAAATACAATTCTACATAATAAAGTCGGCCAAGATCCGATTAATTTTATAAAATTATGAAAACTTTAAGGAACAATTGTTACAATATTTCAAAATATGACATTTACAAAAAAAAATTACAAACAATCGCGGGCCGGATTCATGCAAGTCGCGGGCCGTAGTTTGGAGACCACTGCTTTAATACAACATTTGACCATTATAGTCAGTGTAAAACCAATATATGACAATTATACTCATCTTAAGTCTATTTAATATAATAATATTCAAAATGTCTAAGAAGTTTGTGTGTCTTACCGACACACAAACATTTTTCAAAAATGGTCGTTATTGGCTTAGGAGATCTTGAATATTAGTAGAAATCTCCTGAGTCAACGAAGAGACATTTTGAATCGAAAAATAAAAACAATATTTTTTTTTCTTTTATACATTTATTGGAAATTGGTTTGAGGCCATTTCACCTTGGTATTTTATAATTTACTATATTTAGACGGCACAAACACGTTCACACACATCCATGAACCCAGGTGGAATCATTTTGTACTTTAAAATGACCCCACCCGGCGGGGTCCCAAACAATACTTAAGTAAGTAAAGTAAAAATTATTAACGCTACACGCTACATAATTTCTTTGGTATATGTTTTATTGTTAAATTCGTTCTGTTATTATTCTCGTTTTATTAACTTATACACAGTATATGTATTATTGAATTCGATCCAGTTTACGTAATTAATATCTTTCTATTACATTGTTTAATGTTAAAAGGAAATTGCCGTGTTGTAATTGTTAATTGTAACTGTATATAGAATAGCATTCTTTTTTTTTTCTACAAGTCCATAATACGTAATCCGTTCTCTGTGTTACTAACTTTTAGAGCAAGGTCGATAATTTTCGATTACTTACTTCCTATATGATATTAGAAAAATTAAATTAAATACCTTTCTCTTTATTAATATTATATTCAATATAATGATACAATATGAAATATACAGGGTGATTATTTGTCATGTTCTCTGCGGGGATCTCGAAAACTATAAGAGATAAAGAAACGGTTAAATAAGCAAAGTAGTGCAGTCTTACGAGCTGAATAAAAAGACATCAAGAATATGAATTTGTGTCTAGTACTCATTCATTCGCCGGATAACTATATACGGGGTTCAGGTTTCAACGGCATCATCAGTATAGTCCCGAACCAGTGATTAAAGAATACTGAACCTCTTTGACCATATGTGAAGTTATTTAAATTAAAAACACTTTGGTATTGTTTCACAAATTAAAACTTTATTCCGACTAGTTTCGGTTTGTTAAACAATTTTCAAAGGAATGTACAGAAAACATTATTGTCTAGGTATATATACATTTTTTTTTTTTTTTGTTTGGATTGATTGAGTTACTTGAAGATAATTATACTTTGATTAAAAAACACTTAGAACCTTTCTTCAATACTTTATTTTGTAACCAAATGTACATTTCGGACACGAAGTGTCCATTATCAATGGTTTGATACTAATACATTAGTATCAAACCATTGATAATGGACACTTCGTGTCCGAAATGCACATTTGGTTACAAAATAAAGTATTGAAGAAAGGTTCTAAGTGTTTTTTAATTAAAGTATATATACATATTTTTGTTTCAGGTAATAAGGGAAGTCGAAACTGGGAAATTCCAAATCTCCTCGTTGTCGTTTACTATGTTTTTCCCCATTTTTATGGCCCTGTTAATCTCCAGGCCTTCCTTTAGATTTAGTGTGTATCCCTTATTACCTGAATGCAAAATCTTAAAATTATGCGGATTAAAAAAGTGATTGAATGCGATGCAATGTTTGGAAAAGCCAGTTATTGGTTTATTATCTAAAACAGATATTCTATGCTCTTTCATTGTGGTTTCGAATGATCTGCCGGTTTGCCCAATATAAATTGCATCGCATTCATCACATTGAATTTCATGCTCCACAATTATCTGTTTTCGTTCTGTTATTTATTAATAATTTGCCTAAATTTAGCGGGTTTGAACATATAATATTAAAGTTTTTTCCCTTAAATTGATTGATTATATTGTATGACAGGTCATTAACAAAATAACAAAAATGTTTGACCATTTTCAATGGCCTGTGCAACATACATATATATGTTAGAATGGGCAGGTGTTTACGCTTTCGAACATATGTAAAAAGACACTTGTTTGTTTTATTGCTTTATAATAAGTTTTAGTACAATTATATTATATACTTTTACAAATGTATTAACACCTTAAAGAGATTATGCAAATTACTTTGTGCAACTAGAAATTTATTATTGCAAAGTTTCGAAATCCACGACTGTGATAAATTTGCATCACCATGATTCACTCGAAGGCTTAATCCATTATCGCTCCATATATTAAATTTGAATCGATCCCAGAGCCGGATCTTCCATAAAATGCCGTCATGGTAATTAAATCAAATCAATCAATGTTTAATCATCATGTTTAATAATCCCGGAATTGATACAGTTGTACAAGACGACTAGCAAAGAAAGACATCGTGTAATAGTCTTGAACAGGCGCGATCCCAGGGGGTGGCTCGCGGGCTCGAGCCCCCCTCCCAAGACTAACTAAGTTATAGTATGAATTTGTTGCGGACAAAACACGAAATACGGACTAAACGCGTTTTGTCTAGAGAAAAGGCGAGTTGTCCAATATTTTTAGACAATATCCAAAACAAAATTGCATTCGTCTGTCATTTCGGACATTGTGTAGACAAAATGCGTTGTGTCTAAGGGCTATTAGACAAAATGCGTTGCAAAATTTTACATTGAACAAAAAAAGTACTGAAAAACATAAAATTGTTTCATGAACAAAGTGACAAATTATTTATAAAGAATATATTTTGAACTTCACTTGAAATCAGTGTTTGATACGCGTAGCGCATGAAGTAAAATTTCGATTTTAGGAAAGCCTAAAAATTTGGATAGATCCAAATTTTTAGGCTTTTCTAAACTTGAAATTTTACTTCATGCTTAATCTGGGAGTGGAAACACTTGTTAAAAGTTTAAAATTGAACGCTTTTATAATAAACTTTGCATAATAAATCTACTTATCATAATTGTTAGTGATTAACTATATATTTCAATGTTATTGTATAGCAAAAGATGTTTGATAAAAATTATTATTATTTAACGCTTATGCCCATAATAATTTGCTTTTTAAATTAGTAGTTTTATTTTAATTTCATATTAAAAAAGTGTCTAAATTTAAATAAAATCAAATCGTTTGGTTTATTAAAAAATGGTATAAAAATCAAGTCATATTATATTTGAATTAAATATTAAAAAAATAATAATCTTTCTTTTGCCAAGAGATCAATGATAAATATATAGTTTATCATTGATCTCTTGGCAAAAGAAAGATTATTATTTTTTTAATATTTAATTCAAATATAATATGACTTGATTTTTATACCATTTTTTAATAAACCAAACGATTTGATTTTATTTAAATTTAGACACTTTTTTAATATGAAAAGTAATGAAGTAATTAATAGTTATACTATTCAATTTGCTTTCAGACTTTTTGTTTTTAATTATTTTTACATATCGCAAAGAAAATTGCTTACATTTTGAATGCGAACGATTTAGTTAGACCAAAGAGATCAAACTTCGGCAGTATATTCAGATTTATATATCATGAACCACAGAAATATCACCGGAGTTTAACGGTTGTGGAAACCTCCAGGCTCAATAAACTGGATTACTCAAGAAACTTAATAAAAGACTAACACTTTCTTCACTAAAAACACTTATTTACGCTAAATGTACATTTCAAACACTACGTGTTCATTATAAATAGCTTACTTAAGCTATTGATAATGAACACGTAGTGTTCGAAATGCACATTTAGCGTAAATAAATGTTTTTAGTGAAGAAAGTGTTAGTCTTTTATTAAGTTTATTATATTCAACTCTTCACGTAACTCAAACCAAATATATGGATTACTTAAAACTAAAGTTGTATTTTTTTTGTAATTACAAAGATTTTTTCATAATCTTAATTTCTTGATAATACATGTATAACATTGGCTTTCTTTTATGCTAATAAAAAAAAAGTTATTAATAACACAAAGCGAAGAATGAGCGAGAAGAAAATAAAAGATTACTAACTTGCGCAACCGCGTTTTAGAACACCCTTCCACGTAAAGATTTAATTATCGGTCATCAACCGTGCTTTCCGATTGATTTATTGACCCGAGGCGAAGACAACTTTCGGACCTTTGCTGCGAGGTTCCATTGAACCGTTTTCAACCTCGACAATTTCCTTTCGTTTAGTATATAAAAAATAACATTACAAAGCGTGATCTTGAAAAAAACAACCATCTAGAAATAGATCATTAAAAATCTTTTTACGTGAACTATGATTTGTAAGTCTATGTAAAATAACCTGGAGGTATGTGTAATTTATTGATTTGTATGGTGTTACTACATACGCGGAAGAAATGTCTCACTTTCTCGTAGCCGAGAGCTTCCAACATATTTGAACAAAACTTGATATTTTTAAATGTAAATTAATTATTGTTATAAACTCCAGGGCCCCTATTCACAGCACCGATGCAATTTGTCATCGATGAGAAGTCGCACTGAGATGACGTCATTTTGGGAAGAATTTGCCAAACTGTATTGAGTAAAATAACGTCATTTTGGTGCAACTTCTCACCGATGACAAATTTCATGGGTGCTGTGAATACAGGCCGAGGTACCAACAGAAAACAGCGTAACAGAACAGAAAACAGCGTAACAGAATATTCCCCAAAAGACAAATGAATATCAATCCTCTTCTAAATTCATATCGCCGCTATTATCATGGAGTGAACTCTGAACTCCATGATAATAGCGGCGATATGAATTTTGCAGAAAGTGATGCCGAATCAGACCTGAATTTACTCTAGGGAAGTTTGCTGTAGTAAAAGTTTGTGGGAAAACGAAAGATTCAATTCGACTACACGTAATGCGAATAACTGCAATGATGGACGATGATTGCAGTAGAATTTATTATAAAAGGGCAACCAACACAATGCGTTTTTTTTGAAAACCGAAGAAGAGTTTTTTGTCAACAGAGCTGACATTATCAGGAAACTTTTATTGATGAACTTTGTTAGTTTTTCTACCTTGAGTGATGAGTATGTAAGTTTTTAAAAATAATTTTAAATTTTCTGGAAAAATATAAGTCTTTACTGATATAAATTATAACTTATTGTTTACTTGAGATGAGGCAAAGATCCGAATTGTCATATTTTAGATTCCATTTTCTATATTTTTTTCTAACATATTTTGCCTTAAGGTTTACTGTGCTAGTAGTTACTGTTAAGCCAACTGCCATGACAGTTGCTGCCTGCACTTGACTGTTTACACAGTGCTACCTGCTTGCTGGCGAGTACTTGAATTTTGGAAGATTTAAATACACGAAATATAAATGTGTATTGTGTGTATCGTTTAAAACGTGATTTAGAGTAGGCTTTGAATTTTAAATTAGATTGGCACTAGTGACTGTTAACACATAGTTTACCATAACCTTAAATTTATTCCATCATTCAATTAGCAGTCCGGGCAACTGAACAAAAAAAATGTCGCCTACTCAAAATCATAATTAAAACGATTGCACTGTACTATTTATTAACTTGAGATCAAACTTAGCAGTATATTTTAATCTTCATCGGTGTTTTATACGCGTGACGCAAAAATCGTGTTTTTCTTGAGGGCCAGATCAAGCAAGACCTACACGATCTCCCCTGTACACTATCCTAACTGGAATACTGAATAAAATATCTTTAAAAAAAAGCTCAAAACTATACTCAAATCTGTTCGAAAAAATAACAAAATATCAATTCATGATCTAATCATTAAGTCACGTGATACCACGTGAAGAGCATTAACATTCCGAGAACAGTTCATCGTGAATCACAAATCCGCGAATGAATTTTACATGAATGAACACCAACTTAATAGTAATTAATAAAAAATATAATAAGATGCAACTTCCGCTTTGCTATTTTTCGTCCTTCGTTTTTTAAGAACATCAATAAAAAACGATTTTAAGTAATTAAGATCACATCATACAATATTAGTAGACGATAATTTGATGGAAACTAATTAAAGCTTATAATTACACAATTATTACGCTATTCACTTAACAAAAATATTTAGTAGATGTAGGTATATTCAATTATGTGAACATTATAACTTATTTGATTAGTTTTTAATTTTCCATGCAACAAACAGTGGTGCAGCTAGGATTTCGTCTTTACATATTCAATATCACATTACCAGTAGCGGATATTTTATTGTATAAATCAGAGCTGGGCAGGATTCGAATGATTCAAGATTCGAATCCTGGATTCGAATCCTTTTAGAGGATTCAAAAGAGGCATTCGAATACTTTAGTTCAACTGGATTCGTGATCCTGATTCGTTACGTATTTTTCGTATTCGTATTCGAATCCTTATAAAAGGATTCGAATATTTATAAAAGAATTCGAATATTTATAAAAGGATTCGAATATTTATAAAAGGATTCGAATACTTACAAAAGGATTTGAATCGCCAAAAATAATTCGAATTAATTGTGAGGATTAACATGCAAAATGTCTTTTGTGTGTTTTTAAATTTCTCGTTAAATCAGTGTTTTATACGCGTGGCGCATGAAGTAAAATTTCGAGTTTAGAAAAGCCCAGAAAATTTGTCTCGGGTCGCTGCGCGACCCTCGACAAATTTTCACAGGGCTTTTCTAAACTCGAAATTTTACTTCATGCTTAGTCTGGGTGTGGAAAACACTCGTTTAAAGCTTCGAATTGAACTTAAAAAAAAACAAGTAATATCTAAAGATTTACAGAAAATAGGCTGTTTTGCGTAAAACACTATTTCTACTAGCAGAAACAACTAGCACTATTACCAGCCAGAACTTCTAGCTCAGATGGTTGTAGCTTCAGATATCTTGCTACCAGCAGACGAGGCCTGTACTACTAAGTACTATTAGTCGAAAGAACCAGTACTACAAACTGTAACGTTTACTTTTTTCAGTTAAAAATGATTTGTCCACTAGCAGAAAGAACTGCCGCTATTAGCAGACAGAGCTTCTAGTTCCGTAGACGGAGCCTATACTACTACTAGTAGCAGAAAAAACTAGTGGTAGTAGAACAAAAAACTACTTTTAAGCTGAAAGAACGACCAAGGCCGCAGCCAGAAAAAAAACTCGGAGGGGGTTATAAAAATTTCGTGGGGGGGCTTAGAAAAAAATATTTTTTTTGCTCTTAAAGTCCCGCTTTTACATACAAAAATTTATCATTTTGAAAATTTTAGGGGGGGGTTGGACCCCTACATCCCCCCCCCCGGCTACGGTCTTGAGAACAACTGCTACTAGCTAACTAGCTAACGGAGCTTCTAGTTCAGATGGTTCTAACTTCAGATGTCTTGCCATCAGCAGATGGAACCTGTAGTAGTACCAGGTTCCGTCCGTACTAGTAGTAGAAAGACCTACTCGTAGTAGAAGGAAGTAGTTGTTCTTTCTCCTACTGAAAGGACGATCGCTACTAGCACAAAGAAATTGTACTACTAGCTGAAATAACTACTACTACTGATAAAAACGTTTACTTTTTAGCAAAACACGCTATATTTCTACTAGCAGAAACAACTACCGCTATTGGCAGACAGGGCTTTTGGTTCAGATGGTTCTAGCTTCAAATCTTGCCACCGGCAGATGCAGCCTGCTAGCAGTCGTTTTTTTATAGCGAAAAACACTATTTCTACTAGTAGAAAGAACACCTGCTATTAACAGAGCGTTTTGTTCAGATGGTTCTGGCTTATCGTGTCTTGCCACCAGCAGACGGAGCCTGTACTAGAACTAGTTGCAGAAAGTCCTAGTAATAGTAGAAGGAACAAAATAGTAGTTGCTTCATCTACTACTAAAAGGAGAATTGCTGCTAGCAGAAAGAACTTGTACTACTAGCTGAAAGATGGATAGTTTACTTAACATAAAACGCATTTCTACTAGAAGATTAAAAATACATGTTTTTTCTTTGTCGCCGACATTGTTTAACAAACGTCAATTGTGTATTGTATTAATTAACGAGTATTTTTTGAGAATTAATTGTTATCTTCATTATGGTTTATAATTTGTGACTTCCGGTTTCTCTAATTAGTGCGGGGCGGGTGAAGGTTCAAAACAAAAAAAATAAATAAGTAATTTTAATTCAAATCGAATTTATTAAAATTACTTCAATAAAAAAAATATAATTCAAATTAAATTTATTAAAAAATAAAAAAAAAACGCCATCTTGTGATTCAAACACAAATTAGAAATTAAGGTTTGCATTCGCGGATGTGAGTGGAAATAAAAATGAATTCAAGTAAATAAACGTAAAAAAAAACATAACGCAAGTATCTTAACAAAAACGCATTCCATAAAAAACTAAAATTAAACTAAACTTACAAAACTCTGACAAATGGGCGCCACCCAGAATTATACGTCTGGGACGTAATATATTAAAGCGTCGCGACGCGATTACGAAGAAAAAGAAAAAAAAACTCGAAATGCCGCAACTTAAGTTTCCCTTCTTTTTTTTGTTTCACTATTATTTTATGCACTTATCTGTTATCCGGTGTGAAGCAATTAAGAGCGGCTGCGACGGAGATGGCGGCAGCTGCGGTGGCACGGCAACAGCGGCGATAGCAGTGACGGTCTACGGCAGCAGCGACAACGGTAGCAGCAACAACACAGCGTCAGCGGCAACGGTCACAACGGCAGTCGATAAGGACTTAAATGTTCCTCCCTGATTTAACTCCCGGGTTGCATCAACACTATACGTACAAAATGGCTGCGAAACTCCGCACTTAAAGGGTTCCTAAATATTTATTTAGGCGTTACTATCGTATATATAGATATACATACATACACATACTAGAATTAGTCCATAACATCATTTATTTTCAAAATTGACAGAGAAATAATGTAATTACCTGCGTTAAGAAGAACCCCTCGGTAAAAAGACACGATAACGGCAAATTAACACTCAGAACGGCCAGTCCGCTCCTCCTCGAGCGCAGATCGCAAAGGTCGCGTCTTGTATTTAATCGGCGCGAGTGCCCGATACGACAAAAAACATTTATTTTATTTGTAAACAATCAATATCTACAACCCGACTAGCGGACTTGCAATTAAACTCAAAAAACCAAAGAGTATTAATTAAGGCCTAGTTAGACGAGAATTATTTTGTTATAAATTATTCATATTTCTTCGGAGCAAACAGATACAGGGAGTTTTTATTTTAAGTATACGAATTCCAAATTCAGCCTATTTTCTGTAAATCTTTAGATATTCCTTGTTTTTTCTTAAAGTTCAATTTAAAGCTTTAAATTAGTGTTTTCCACTCCCAGGCTAAGCATGAAGTAAAATTTCGAGTTTAGAAAAGCCCCGTGAAAATTTGTCGAGGGTCGCGCAGCGACCCGAGACAAATTTTCGGGCTTTTCTAAACTCGAAATTTTACTTCATGCGCCACGCGTACAAAACACTGATTAGAAGTGCAGTTCAGAAAGACACAAATACAACTTCAATTAGAGTAACAGGGAATCAGATATTTAGTTTGTTATCAACGATGTTCAGTGTTAATAATAATTAATTAGGTTTTGAATATGTTTGTTAAAACAACTGGTAACGATATTTATATATTAATGGTTGCAAAAAAATAATAAAATCAAATGTATTCTTGAAGAATTTGTATTCGTGATTCGAAAAAACAGGATTCGAATCTTTGATTCGAATCATATTTATCTCTTACGAATCCTTTATTCGAGTATTCGTGATTCGAATCATATTAGGTGATTCGGATTCGTGATTCGAATCCTTTTTACGAGGATTCGTCCCAGCTCTGGTATAAATTAATAGGAATAACAATTTATATTGAAAACATTAATTTATGACTAAACATTTTTTAATTTGCGGTCGGTACCTGTGTTGGCTACAGCAGATTTTTTTATTATTATTAGTGGACAAATGTTTACCAATCCGTGGTAAACATTTGTCCACTAATAATAAAAAAAAAATGAAAAAATAATTTATTTAAAAAATTAAAAAAATAATTAAAATGTATAAGTCAACATTTCTCACTGATTTATAATTAGAAAATTTTATCCAAAGTTTCCAAAAATCAGGTACAGGTGATAATGATCTGTGAAGACCGAATCACGTGTCAAGAAACTGAAAATAAAACCGTGGAACAAAACAAGTGTTTTTTTTTTCACCAAATTGGTATATCCGGTTCCATCCAGAGTGTAGTACAATCTGATCTGTAGCACAGATCAATACTTATTTAAATGTTGTAGCTAGAATAAGTTTAAAAAAATATTAAACGCGTTGATGAAAGAAAACATTAAATGCCATACCTATACACGAAATGCCATTCTCTGGGATAGCTTAGCATGTTGCTAAACTTGAATTGGGCTTGATTTAAAATCCAGTCACGCAAGTAGCTGCTTATTAAATTTTATAGTCCATTTAACTTAGAAACGACTGATAACAAACAACGAAACAACACATTCGGACTCAGACATTACAATAAAATATAACAAACAAGAAGATGATGCGAAATTGCTAGTTACTAGGCAACAACTCCATTTCGTGATGTCTCCTCTGAGTCGTGAGGATCCGGGTTCAAATCTCTGGCGGTGGAGATGATGACATCATGATCGCGAGCTCGCGAGTGAAACCAACAAAGATATTTAGTCCAGTCGGTCAAAAATTCTGATCTTCCAAGATTTGTTTAAAAGAGTAGGTGTATGTCGTCAATCAAGGTGAACGCAATTATCGCGATCTTGAGCGCCGTGTGCGGTTTCACGGTCTTCTTTATTAAATTTTCATACAAAAAATGGTTGAGAACTTTTTATTTGTTGATTTGCAAAAGGTCGCCAAAGTTTTGCTTAACCCATTAACGGCCGAGCAGTTATAAAGTTAACTCTAAAGGTTCATTTTAGGTAAAATTCTACACTTCTTTTTTATGACTTATTATATTACATACTGTGAAATTTTCTTTTAAATTTACATAATGTTTACGCTGTAAATGTAAGGCATTCGTCGTGCAATATAAAGTTTAGAACGAGTATTTCCACTCCCAGACTAAGCATGAAGTAAAATTTCGAGTTTAGAAAAGCCCCGCGTAGAAAATTTGTAGAAGGTCGCGCAGCGACCCGAGACAAATTTTCACGGGGCTTTTCTAAACTCGAAATTTTACTTCATGCGCCACGCGTAGAAAACACTGATTTAAAGTGAAGTTAAAAACGCACTGAAAACCAACCCAACTTCGATATTTTTTCAAATTTGAATGTTTTCTTTCCTATCCATGCTGTTAACCTTCCGATATTCGTTGTTTCCCTGTGGTCCTTCGATCTTTGAAGACCACGATTGGTCCTTCGAGCTGTAGCTTTTGTAGAATAGTCATGAACTTAGTAATCTTTCAATTTAAAACTTCTAAGAACGAGTGTTGTCCACTCCCAGGCTAAGCATGGAGTAAAATTTCGAGTTTAGAAAAGCCCCGCGTAGAAAATTTGTCAAGGGTCGCGCAGCGACCCGAGACAAATTTTCACGGGGCTTTTCTAAACTCGAAATTTTACTTCACGCGCCACGCGTACAAAACACTGATTTAAAGTGAAGTTAAAAACGCACTGAAAACCAACCCAACTTCGATATTTTTTCAAAATTGAATGTTTTCTTTCCTATCCATGCTGTTAACCTTCCGATATTCGTTGTTTTCTTGTAAAAAAACTTCGATTCCCTGTGGTCCTTCGATCTCTGAAGACCATGATTGGTCCTTCGAGCTGTAGCTTTTGTAGAATAGTCATGAACTTAGTAATCTTTCAATTTGAAACTTCTAAGAACGAGTGTTGTCCACTCCCAGGCTAAGCATGGAGTAAAATTTCGAGTTTAGAAAAGCCCCGCGTAGAAAATTTGTCGAGGGTCGCGCAGCGACCCGAGACAAATTTTCACGGGGCTTTTCTAAACTCGAAATTTTACTTCATGCGCCACGGATATAAAACACTGAAATATTGTGAAGTTAGAAATACACTTTTTTTTAATGAATAATAATCGAGATATTTAAATAACAAAATATTTACGTTTTCCTTCATACATTTTCAAATCAAGTCAAATAGTATAATATATCAAATTAACTTATTTAGTTATTTAATTAACATAAAATTAATAATGTTGCGTCTAATGGGTTAATTACAAAAAGTGGAAGTTGTTAATTGATTTGTAATTAAATTTATTAGTTGTGTAGGTTATGGTGTAATTGAAATCACTTCTTACTTTTAAAAGTACTTTTGATTGGATGGAAAATATGTCATATTCAGGGCCGGATCAACCTATTTTGGGGCCATAGACATATCTTTCTTGCCGGAGCCCCCAATACAAGAACACAAGAAATATACCAAACAAAAAACTTAAGTGATTTAATATTATCCTTAAGTGTGTATTTGTTCAAATATTGCTAAACTGACCTGGTTTATTTGTGTAAGCGTCGAGATCGAAATGAAGTCTCCAAAGCCTAATTCTTCAAGTTCCCCAATTAGGCAAATGGCATAATTCGATAAGAAAAACCGTTGGTAACCAATTTCTAAAAGAAAAAAATCCGATCGCATTACGCAAAGCTTGCATTTCGTCATAAATCTCCAAAGATGCAAAACACTGACGTCACCCACCTCATTCCACTTAACTTATCCTTGGCAGAAACGTTATGCAAATCTAATTCAATTCCGAAAACGTGATTACAATTAAAATTCCTCCAGATCGCATCTCCGAGATTATTAACGAATAGGTAACTCTTGCAGATCATCTCGAAGACGTGACCTTTAATTGTTCACCTTCAACTTCCGCCGCCCGAAAACGTTGACATTTTGAGAGTCCGAGCCGGCGTCAAGGTCGCGTAATAAGTGCGTGTTGCGCAACGGCGCAATTGCGGCCGGATGTTTACATTGCGCGCGGACGGACGGATGAAAGTTCTTCAGCGCCGCGGACGAGTGAAAGTACGCAAGACTGTGACGTCATAAGGCCTCTGAGGTGAAAAAGAAATTGCCGGCGCGCGGTGAAATGCAGATATTCCGGCCTACTTATTTTTTCGTGTGCGCGATTAAAAGGGCTATAAATTTTTTGGGAGATGTTGAATGGAAAGTAAACGGAAGTGTTGAATTTATTGAACTCGCATAAAAAGTTTGACTTGCTGTAAATTTAAATTAACAGTTAAATTGTTTTTTTTTTTTATACAGAAGAAACAGTTTATCAAAACAGAAGAACATATTTCTCAAAAATAAATGATAAAACAGAACAGTGGCGCAGCCAAGATTTTGTCTTAGGAGGGCTCTAATACAAATCAAAGTTCCTAAAGAATTTTAGAAAAATTAAATTTATTACATGTACAGGGATCATTGGATGAATGAGTGTGAATGGCTAAGAGAAAGGATGAGTAAGAGAGAAAGACGAATGTCCAGAGATGAGTGTTTGAGCGAGAGTGGAAAGGGGATTGAGTTATGTAAAATGTTGCGAGGGTGGAAGTCAGGGAGAGGTAGCTAAATGGACGCGGAAAGGGTTATGCGAGGAGAAATTTACGTTATTTATTTATGATATTTGTTTTAAGTATTTTTGTTTTTTTTATTTTTGTATATACTGCAATGGGTGTAATGGGTACTCAATTGAATGCCAAATAAAGGTTTCTTTTTTTTTTTACATGTACAGGGTGGTTTTTTTTTTCGTTGATATTATAGGGTATAGGCTAAACGATAAGAGATATGAAAAAAACTAAGATATGTGTCCCGTTCTCTTTTTTAGTGTTTAGTTTAATAGCGTAATCAGATCTACGACTTCTTACGTGGAATTCGCGTACTTAAAAAAATACAGTTGTTTTCATTTTTGAGATATTATCAAAACTGGCATTTTCTTAAATGGGACACCCTGTATCTGAGTATTTCAAAATATTGCATTTATCTTGTGAATGCAACAATATGTAACACTTAATATTTTGTTCTGTCCTAAATAGGTTTTTTTTTCTTTTTTATTGCGTTTGGCTTTTGCCTGGCCTTAGTTACTAGACTATTAGCCATCATCATTTTTTTTATTATTTGTATACATTTGTTTATTTTAACTTATTACTAAGTACATATAACTATATATTTGGACGTCGCAACACATTCACACCCACCCATAGACTCCGGGACGAATATTTTTCGTTGAAAAAAATTACTCGCCCCGGCTGGGAATCAAACCCAGATCACCGCCGTGAACGATTGGCGAAACCAGCGGCTCAACTGCTCGGCCACGGCGGGCCTTCCTAAATAGGTAAAATACTAAAAAAACAACAAAACAAATTTTCTAGATGGCCATGAATTGAATTCTTTAAGCGTTTGTTTTTGTTTTTTACATATCATAAAATTCAGTATAAAAGCAAGCGTGAGCTTTTCTAAACTCGAAATTTTACTTCATGCGACACGCGTACAAAACATTAGGATATTGTGAAATTTATGTATATTTAAACTTCACTTGAAATCAGTGTTTTATACGCGTGGCGCATGAAGTAAAATTTCGAGTTTAGAAAAGCCCCGTGAAAATTTGTCTCGGGTCGCTGCGCGACCCTCGACAAATTTTCTACGCGGGGCTTTTCTAAACTCGAAATTTTACTTCATGCTTAGTCTGGGAGTGGAAATACTCGTTCTAAACTTCATATTGCACTTTTTATACAAAATCGACGAATGCCTTACATTTACAGCGTATACATTATGTAAATTTAAAAGAAAATTTCACAGTATATAATATAATAAGTCATAAAAAAGAAGTGTAGAATTTTACCAATTTTCACGGGGCTTTTCTAAACTCGAAATTTTACTTCACGCTTAGCCTGGGAGTGGATAACATTCATTTAAAGCTTCAAATTTAACTATTTTAAGAAGCAACTATTATCGGAAAATTTGCAGCGCATGCATATGTATACTTAAAAGAAAAATTGCTTGTATAAGTATATGAGATAATTGTTAAGTTATTATAGATTTTTGTTTGTTTTTTGTAGTTGTTGTTGTTTTAGTTTATCAATGTTTCAATATTCTTGTTAACTGGATTTTTAATATACCTACTATAAAAGAAAAGAATATTCATTCAATTCATGGCCATCTAGAAAATCTTTTTTGTTTTTGTTTTTTGGTATTTTAGCTATTTAGGACAAAACAAAATATTCAGTGTTACATATTGTTGCAATCACAAGAAAAAATTGAATATTTTGAGGTACTCAGATACAGGGTGTCTTATTTATTTATTTATTTCAACGGCTTGCCATTTACATTAAAAATACAATATACAAAAAAAACAAATATGTACAAACACTAAACTTAAAACTAAGCAAGAAAAGTTACAAATCTTTTAAAAGGCGCTTTAATAATGAAAAAGACCCATTAAAAAAGTCAAAATTTTGAATATTTGCGTGACGCAAAACCCGATCAGAAGCGGAATATTTCGCATAATCCGTGCGCCTGTAGCCGATATGGAATGTAATGTCAGACCGAAGAGTGCGCGGTGGAACCTGTATACCAACCAATTCCAACAGATCTGGGCAATCCATATATCCATTAAGTAGTTTGAATACTAACTTAATGTCAGCTTCTACACGCCTTTGTTTAAGGCTGCGAAGGCCAAAAGTCGTCAAAAGATCCAAGTAGGGCTGATCAGTACTAAATTTATAAGATACCTTATAAATTTCTTTTGAACTTGCTCAATTTTATTAATGCCGCATTCAGTGTATGAAGACCATACCGTTGAACAATATTCCAAGTGGGGTCGCACTAACGAATTATATAGTGTTACCAGCGTTCTACTATTTGTAAAGTTCTTACTGTTGCGCTTTACAAAACCCAGCATCTGATAGGCTTTCGTGACAATATTTGAAATATGGTGTACAAATGACCACCTTAAATCCACAGTGACACCTAAATCCCTTATTCTATCAACACGATTTATTGCTACATCGTTGAAAACATAATTTGTAATGACCGACCTTGTACTTCGTGAAAAAGTAATGATATTACACTTTTTGATGTTTAGCGTTAATCTGTTATCGTTACACCAGCTATAAAAGTGATCAAGTTCCTTTTGCAGGTTCGTTGCATCAAGAGTCGATTCAATACGCATATAAATTTTCATATCATCAGCGAAAAGTAAACAATTGGCATTCTGAAAACATCTTGTAGCGTCGTTCATAAATATATTAAAGAGCAAGGGACCCAGGTGTGATCCCTGAGGAACACCAGAAGTAACCTTTAGGGGTCTTGATGTTATTTGCCCAATTTTAATCCCTTGCAACCTATCTGTTAAGTAGGACTCTATCCAACGTAAAAGAATATCAGTAATGCCAACATAATGAAGCTTGTTGAGTAATAACGTATGATCGACAGAGTCAAACGCCTTGGAGAAGTCGGTATAGATGGAATCAACTTGAAAACCGCGTTCCAAGGCGTTGACAATGTAAGAATCATATAACAATAAATTAGATTCCGTAGATGCACCCACTCGAAACCCATGTTGTTTGTGAGAGATTGAAGATTGCAATGAATTCGTTAAGAAATCCGTCATCAATTTTTCAAAAATTTTTGGGAATATTGCACTTATGGATATAGGGCGATAATTTTGAACAAGTTTGTTATCGCCATTCTTATATATTGGAATTATGTTTGTTAATTTCCAGCAAGATGGAAAACAACCACTAGTTAGTGACAATTTAAAAAGTAACCATATTGGTCTACTAAGCGCGAATGCACATTTTTTTAATAGGGAAGCAGGCAGACCATCGGGGCCAGGGCAATAGTTATCTTTAAGAGTTTGTAATGCATTAAGGACCTCCGTGATTTTTATGTCAGGTGTTCGATTTAAGTGAAGAGATGATGGCCAAATCGATGAAGATGTCATTTATTTATTATGCGGACATGGAGGTCTATACACTGATTCAAAATGATCAGCAAACAAATCAGCTATACTACTTCTGTCGTTGACAACCTTATTATCCCTAAGAAAATTAGCCGGCATACGATCCCCACCCCTCTTCGATTTAACATGAGACCAAAATGATTTTGGATTTGTCTTAATTTCGGACTCAATATTCTCTACGTGATTACTGTAACACAATCTGGATAAGAGCTTGCACTCATCTCTTATTGAGGAAAATGCTAAGTAATCAGATTGAGAGCGTGACAACATGTACTTTTTATGTAACGTTTTTTTTTTTAGAATAACTAGAGATTTTAGTTCTTTGCTAAACCATATTGGGAAACTTTTTTTAATGTTATACCTGTCTCTTAGTGGAACATTCATTTCAAATGCTTGGAAAATGTACGTATAGAATGTGTCACAAGCTAATTCAATACTACAATCATTAAAAATAGAATCCCAATGTGTATTAATAAACAGGTTATTAAGGGATAAATAATCAGCTTTCTTAAAATTAAAACCAACAGTATTGTCTGTCCAAGAGTTGACATAGATGCAGGTAGATGCAGGTTCAAGCTAAGAGCTGGATGATGCTTATCGCACGATACAAGAGGAAAAGATGTTGCCTCAAGTAGAGAATCCAAAGATATAATAGAGTCTATAAATGCTAAGTCAAGAAGCGCATTATTTATATTTCTTACAGAATTAACCTGATGTAAATTTAAATAACTATATATGTTAGCTACTAATTTTGGGCATGCAGTGTTATTACGTACGCTAAACTCCTCATTAATCCAAGTTGCATTTGGTAAGTTATAATCACCAAAAATGCACATAATACCGTAATCAGTCATCGATTCTATAACATTGCAATAACTTGAATAGACCGACAAATCAGAGTTTGGGGGTATGTAAACTGCGCCAGCAATAATGGAGTAGCACTCAGAATTGATAGCTACATACAGTTCATCTGAAATACAACTTTTTCCTATAATCTCATGAGAGTCAAAATTATTAAAGACCGCTATAAGAACGCCGACACCACGAGATTTATTTGACGCAACATAATCACGATCACACCTATAAACACTGAAACTAACAAAACCTAATTCGGCATTTGAAATGTTGTCATGAAGCCAAGTTTCCGTTAGAATAAGAACATCATAATCCATTAGTGGTATTACATATATCCATTAGTTTTGTCCTAAGACCGCGAACATTCGGGTAATAAACCCGTAGTTTGGGCATAGGCGCAGCCACATTTACGGACGATGTAGAATATTGGGTTATATTATTACCGAAGACGCTGTTGTTCCTGCTAAAAAAGCGTTCGATTTCCGTTTCTTCGATCGATTTGAGAAGAGACGAACAGTAACACCATTTGGCCATTTATTAGCTACCATAATAGAATCCACTTCATCGCTACTAATGCCAATTTTGAAAGAGCTGTACAGATTATTGCTGATAAGTGGAATGCATACTGTGTTATGTACATCCATACTATTTAGCCAGGAATTAATATCGTCAACTTTCGTGTTTGGGGCGCAGTTGCCAACATAGTAAAAAACTCTTTTAGGAGCACACTTAATAACGGTGCTATTAGCAGTACCGCAAAAAACGTGGGATGCATTAGAACTGTTCACCTTTGAGTTGGTAGTAATGGCAGTATTTAAGCCACTTCGTCTAAGCATAAATTAGAAGCAGTGGTTTTAACTGTCCAATAGGCCGCGCAGTAGACGCTGAAGAAGTGGTGCTAATCCTTGTGACTGAATTACCGATAGTTTTCAAATTTTTTAGATTTTGATTATTATTATTAATGTTTTTATTTGCAGTGTGTTTAATAGTTATAGGTTTGCTAGAAGTGTTCGAGTTATTACATTCTTCCACGTTAACACACCTATTGGTGTCTGCAGAATCAGATAAGGATGATATTGCAGAAGTAATGATGTTTTTTATCTCATTATTATTGGCAAGAATTAGGTTTTTTGTAGAGAGATCAAAATCATGTTTCATTGCCTTAATAAATGATTTCAATTCTACAATTTCCTGTTTCAATACCTTTACCTCAAAGTGTAAAAAGCAATGATTAACGTCATTGCAAATGTTAACACCTGATACGGAATCAGAGATAGCTGGAAATTTAGTTGTTTGTGATCGAGTTGTAGGTGTTTTATTATCAACTCTATCTTTATCTAAGGCTTTGCAGCCTGGGCATTGTGATAAAGACGTAATATTTTGATCAATATCAGAGAAATCTTTATAACATTTTAAAATATTAGTTCTGATAATATCTCAAAAAATAAAACATCTATACTTTTTTTAAGTACACCACTAGATTCTACGTAAAAATTAAAAAACCTGTTGTATTTAAAATATTTGTCTATCTCTATAAATAACAGAGTCATAAGAGATAACAAAAACCAGTAGATATTGAGAATCACCCTGTATCTTCTAAACCAATCTAGTTAGCGAAGATCTGATTGTGCCATTAAACTAAACACTAAAAAAGGAAACGGGACACATATCTTAGTTTTTCTGTATCTCTTACCGTTTAGCCTATACCCTATAAGTTCAACGAAAAAAACCACCCTGTACATTTGACGTTTAAAAGAAACAGGTAGGATATATTGCCTATTTAAACGTAAAAATCATTAAGTGCGTATAAAATGATTGGCACTGACATTTGCAAATGATTTTTACTTGACTTTTTTTAAAACTAGCGTTGTAAAATAATTGTCTCTCTAAAATGTTTCTCTTAGTCTGCTTCTGTCCCTAATATCTACAAAGAAACTTACTTTGTACATATTAGCGGCAGAAGCAGATTAAGAGAGACATTTTGCAGAGACAATTATCTTTCAAAGCTAGTTAAAAAAAAAGTCAAGTAAAACTGAATCATAAGGGGACTTGAAAAGTAATAGATAAATAATACACATGTTACATTTCAGTATTTAATTTAGATTATGTAAATTCGCTGTATTAAAGTAATTTTATTTACATAATACAGTTTAAATGATATGAAATTATAGTTAATTTTTTAATTAATCAAGGAAGCGATTATATGCTTTCTTAATTTACAGTAATTCACATCTCAATGTGAAAACTTTCCCTTTCGCTGGTTTTTCTCTTTCATCTCTATCTGCTTATTTCTTTGGGGAAGAATTATGAATGTAATTGGAAATGCAATTGACTTTTTTGTTATTCCAAAATAAACAGGCTTCACGCTAGAGTGATTTGAAGTGAATGACTTAACTTGAGTGAACCTATTTTATTGTTGATGTAATATTATGAAATACAACATAATTAAGTTATTTGTTATGGGATAATGAATACATTAAATGTTATAGAAAATTGTGAATTCTATTTAAAGTAATTACCTTTAAGTGAGTCGTCCAATTGAAAACCAGCCATACACCTTTTTTTGATTTTAAGGTTTTGGTATCCCTGGATTATATTTGTTTTAGGCTACAATTTTAAAATAGACCTTCAAAACCTACCCTAAACAAACGTTTTAAAATGAAGTTTAAAAAATCTTGCTGAAGCTGACATATTTTTTTCAGTTGCAAATCCTGACAATTTTTTATAAATCTGAGCGACTCGAATAGAATTCACAATTGTCAATAAGAAAATCTGCACGCATTAATAAATATGATTTTATTTATTGATTATATGCAACTTTTTATACTGGTGTGTAACTTATGAACACATTACAAACGATTATTGAATTATTAAGCAATATTAATGACTTTAATCGACTACTACTAGTAGTAGAACTTTTAATCAAAGTGGCTTGTTTCAGTGAAACAAACCAGGAGTTTTAATTTAAGTTCTACTATTAATTAAATATATTTCGCCACGGGTCATGCGAAAAATCAATTCATTATAAGTACATAAAAAGTCGTAATATAAGGTTTGTTTATTTGTACAGCACTACGTTGAACTGAGTTTAAGTTTGTGACGTCACAGTTCAAGTTAGTGTTACTTCACATTTACAATTGCAAGCGTCTAGTTCATGTAACGAACAGATTCAGTGCAGAAAGTGTAAAAAGTGTTGCACTAGTTCATGTGAAAACTATTAATGAATTCGATAGTTAACGCCATCTAATGCTCGATATTGACATCGTCAATGTCGATGCCACTATGGAGCATTAGATGGCGTTAGATAGCGAATCCATTAATAATTTTCACATATTGGCTTGATATAGTCAGAAATGTTAAGTATTCCTCAGCACTGGGTCGAGACCGCACTGACGAGGACCTTGAAGTCCGAAACGCGTCTGTGGGTATCTGGTGCTGGAATTCTGAACACAAATTCAATTTTGACTAGTTCATGTAACGAACAGACATATAATTAAAGAGGCAGTTATTTATCATATTTACTGCGACTTATTTTTTAAAGAAGCTCTTTATTAAATATTCAATCATTACTTACAATTATCGCATCACTCGATTGATAACTGCTCATGCATTCAATTTGTTATGTGATTAATGCGCAAAAGTTCTGCTTCAATCATTAAAACAACATATATATACTGGTTATGTTTATTTATTACATTGATTATACATTACTTTGTTATTACGTATTATGAAAAAAAAAATAAGTTGAGTGAATCGGCACGTTGAAGAGAAGAAAGTTTTCTAGGAATTTATGAATTTATCAATCAGCTCGTCTGGCATGATGTTTTTGGGCGGGGAAAGTTGGCTGCACTTCCTGCCGTTGGATTTAATAATCCCATGGAATTTCACTTAAGAAAAAAATATTGTGTTCGGATTTCCTCATCGATTGCACATTCCTACATACATTACTTCAATCAAGTTTATAATTATTATCAAATGAAAAATGTATGTTATGGAAAATTTCTAAGATGTTTTATCAACTCTTGTACAGGAGGTTTTTCTTTTCAGTACCCCAATTATGTGCTGTAAATTTTCAGATGGTCGTTGTTTTTTTAAAAGGGTTCAATTTTAAGCTTAAACGAGTGTTTTCCACTCCCAGGTTAAGCATGAAGTAAAATTTCGAGTTTAGAAAAGCCTGAAAATTTGGTTTGGTCGCGTAGCGCGAAGCGCGGAGCGACCAAACCAAATTTTCAGGCTTTTCTAAACTCGAAATTTTACTTCATGCGCCACCCGTATAAAACACTGATTTAAAGTGAAGTTTAAATTATACTGCTTAGGTTTGATTTCATGTTTATTAATTTTACAATAGTTTATATAAAATATATGAAAGTATACTTAAAAGAAAAAATCCCAGTATGTTAATATTTAACAAAAATTGCAAATTTTAAATAATTATTGCTATTTTAAATAAAATCGGTAAATCCAAACCACATCAAAAAATTTTACAAAAGTTCAGAACTGTGAAAATTAGGAGAAATTGATAAAAAATATAAAAATTTACTAAATCAGCAAACATTTAAAATTCCAAACGATTAATTAAACCAAATGTTCAGGCTTTTCTAAACTTAAAATGTTACTTCATTCGCCACGCGTATAAAACGCTGATTTAAAATTAAGTTCAAAACATACTATTAAAGTTTTATCTCATGTTGTTTAGGATAAAGTTGAATAATTATTCAAAATGCAACTACTTCTGTAATTAGATTTTTACATCAAGAAAGTTCAGTTTTTATTTGCTTAGCTACAAAATGTATTCAATAAAATATTATATTGTACAACGAACATATAATGATAGCTATTAATTACGAGAACGAGGTTTGCGGAATGAGCCGAAGGCGAGTGGAGCAAGTCGTTCGAGTGATTAATAGCCATTATATGCGAGTTATACACTATACTATGTTCACAACAACAACAATATATAACACAATATTAATTATATATATTTATCAAATACGCGACAGTTTTAATAGTCGGTTTTGTTTTATAATCATTTATTTATTTTTTTATTTTTTTATTTATTGTCTCACGGGAAACCCCTTTTACAAAGAATATGTACAAAATAATAACAATAATATTTAAAAATTGATAAAACGTATTAACATTAATAACTAAAACAGATAAATGATAACAGATTGAGGTACTATGATTTGAATGTGATATAGGGTTAATTCCACTTTAACACAAATATGAACAATTGTTCAACAATTAATAATACTCACAGAGTCTACCCTTTCGCCTAAGTTACATAGAAACACGCTCTTTGCACAAAAAAACACGAACTTTTCCGTTTGGATGGAGTTTTCACGGTGTGAACGTTTGTTTCGCTTTAAGAAAACAATCGCGACGGATAGAAGCACAATTGTTTAACCGATTTGAGAACGATTTATGTTTACAAACGCGTTTTACGCGGGCTAAACTAGTAAGAACGTCGGAGATGTTGGTGCCTTACTTCGTACTTTAACAAAATGACGTCGACGACTTCATCACCACCATGGTCAAATGTAAGACAAAAGAAGCGTTGTTACTGCATAGCGGCAAAAAACTGACTAGGCAATTATTTACATTCGTGTTAAAAAACCACATTTATCACGCAAATCCTGTCTAAAATGTACTTGAGTGTTAAATGCACCCCATTTATGCTGCCCACACAAATAAATAATGCACATATTATAAGATTGTCGTGATTGTTTCAGCATTTTTTAATTCTAACTGTTTTGTCTTTATCTTTTCAGGACACTAGTGTTCTTCTTCCTCATAAGTTGTGTGGCTTGCGAGGACTTATTCAACGTCACCGAATACATAGGTTATCTGCCATTTGAATTGAGGAAAACGGTGGAAGATGCCTTCGAGGCGGAAAAACGGGCACCCGAAGGTGAAGCGGTCTGCTTCAAGAAGGAATCTCCGCCGTGTCCTCCGAGCAAATTTAGGCAGCCAACTGGAGAGTGCAACAATATTAGACATTCCGGGTGGGGTACCAGAGGAACACCTTTCCTTAGGTTATTATCGCCAGAATATAATGATGGTGAGTATAATTAAATGCAGTATTTTACAATGTTGTCCTCGCAGTTATAACAAAGTGCATTAAATAAATTGGAGGAATAAAGATTTGGAGTCTCACGTACCCAGACGACGGGGTGGTGATAACGATAACGGTTAGGGAACTCTGAGAGAAATGAAAGACAGACTTGAATGATATTTTAATAGGAGAATGTGAGCAAGACAAAATGGATCTTATTTAAGAATGCTGGCAGTAGAATGAAAGAAGAAGTGCTGGTGTGGAAGGGCAAAGAGGTCGAAGAGGTTACTGAGTCAGGGAGCAAGACAAGGCATACCGAATTCATCTGTAAAAAGGCAAGAGTGGCAATAGAGCGATTGAGGAATACATGGGAGGGTATGCTAGGGAATAATGTAAGAATACAGATGGTGTGGTGAGATGCATTCATAAGATCGATTTTGTTATACGCGGCGGAAGTATGGGGAGTGAGAGGGTATGAAAGAGTGGAGAGAATACAACTGCAGGATTCAAAAAGAATACTAGGATTGTAAAAGACAACGCCAAATTATGTAGTACTGCAGGAATGTGGTAGAATGTCTGTGGAGTAAGAGGCGGCAAAAAGGGTTGTGGAGTTAAAAAAGAAGATTGCGGAGTTAGAGAATGGAAGATTGGTTAGTGAAGCATAGGCGTCGTGTTATTGGGAGTGGAAACAGCAAGGTGATGGAATAAAGTGGATGAAAGAAAGATGTAAATTGTATGAAAGAGCAGGATGGTCTTTGGAAATGTTCGAGGAGAAGATAGGGCTGGGGCAAATGGTGGAGGTGAAGTGTATGAAAGAGCAGGATGGTCTTTGGAAATATTCGAGGAGAAGAGAGAGCTGGGGCAAATGGTAGAGGTAAATTGTATGGAAGAGCAGGATAGTCTTTGGAAATGTTCGAGGAGAAGATAGGGCTGGGGCAAATGGTAGAGGTAAATTGTATGGAAGAGCAGGATGGTCTTTGGAAATGTTCGAGGAGAAGAGAGAGCTGGGGCAAATGGTAGAGGTAAATTGTATGGAAGAGCAGGATAGTCTTTGGAAATGTTCGAGGAGAAGATAGGGCTGGGGCAAATGGTAGAGGTAAATTGTATGGAAGAGCAGGATGGTCTTTGGAAATATTCGAGGAGAAGAGAGGGCTGGGGCAAATGGTAGAGGTAAATTGTATGGAAGAGCAGGATAGTCTTTGGAAATGTTCGAGGAGAAGATAGGGCTGGGGCAAATGGTAGAGGTATAGGTGTCACGCAAGCTGGAAGCTGTAAAGCTACAAACTAGACAGGAGAAAATAGGTAGCAGCCGCCTTTGTCGGTTCTACAAAAAGCTTCAAGTGCATAACGGCTTCCCTCGTTATTTCCAAAAGTTAAAGGATGAGGAGATAAGATTACTGGCACGATTGAGATGTGGAAATGAGGAAAGAGGATGAAAATAATGAATTGGAATTTAGTATAGGAGGTGTGTATGTGTTGTGAGGTAGGAATTAATACATGGGGACATTGGATGAATGAGTGCGAGGTAATAAAACACTAACTGAATGCTGGTTGTTAAGAAGAATTAATAAATACATAGTTATGTGAGAGTGGAAGAGGAATAGATTTATGCAAGACAATAATGAGAATGCGGGAAGGGAAGCGTAGCTAGGAGATTGATGGGGGGGGGGGGGGGGGGGATATGGCAGAAGCAATACACAATTGTAAATATGAATAGAGGCGATAAATTATAAGGAAAATAATGCCAAATAAAGGTTATATATTTCTTTTTATAAAAAAATTACAAAAAATCTATTGTAGCAAAATAAAATGTTATAAGATTCGTATATGGATTACTGTTGCCATTTATTGTCAGATCTCACAGAGATAGAGCGCACAAATATTTTGTAAAGCAAATCATATCTAAGCTAAAAACATCGCAAACAATATCATATTTTTATATTGTTTTTTATGCCAATGGATTTAAGGATGTTAAGTTAATTTTTCGAATAAATATTTGATGTCGGCCTCGGTGGGTAGAGACCCGGCCCACAGACCCGGAGGTGGCGGGTTCGAGTCCCGTCCGGTGGAATTATTTATGAATAATAAATGTTTCCATTCGGGTCCATGGTTTTAGTGTGAATGTGTTGCGGCGTCCTAGATTTACTTTCGTTATAGAATTGGTTAAAACATTAAAATATACAGAGAGTTTGATGCAACACCGAACATTTCCAATGTTCATTTTCGTGCATTCTATTTATCAAATCAAAACATCTAATACGATTTAACACCTTTCATTTTTAGGTTATGTGTAAATTGAGTTGCCTATATGACCATTACAAATTGTAGCCAATCAATCGCAATTAATACCTCAACTTCTACATACAGGGAGGTTTTCTTTCAAGTATACATGTCCCAAATACACCGTACATGCCGTAAATATTTAGGTAATCGTTGTTTTTTTTTTTTAAGAATTCAATTTGAAACTTAAAGCGAGTGTGATCCACTCCCAGACTAAGCATGATGTAAAATTTCGAGTTTAGAAAAGCCTGAAAATTTGGTTTGGTCGAGTAGCGCGAAGCGCGAAGCGGCCAAACCATATTTTCAGGCTTTTCTAAACTCGAAATTTTACTTCATGCGCCACCGATACAAAACACTGACATATTACGAAGTTTTAGACACACCGCTAAGCTTTATATTAAATCAGTGTTTTGTACCGGTGGCGCATAAAGTAAAATTTCGAGTTTAGAAAAGCCTGAAAATTTGGTTTGGCCGCTCCGCGCTTCGCGCTACGCGACCAAACCAAATTTTCAGGCTTTTCTAAACTCGAAATTTTACTTTATGCTTAGCCTGGGAGTGGAAAACACTCGCTTATAGCTTCAAATTTAATTCATTTAATAAACCGAGCATCGGAAAATGTGCAACGTATGCATATGGATACTTAAAAGAAAAATTCTCCTTATGAAAATGTTCGGTGTTATACTCTCTGTAGATTACGGCTTATGGTCATAGTTACCAAGGCCATAAAACAATAAAAAAATATCTTTTATTTAATTCAAAAACATTTAATAAAACCAGATGGGCAGGTGGTGGCCGAGCGGTAACGTCATCGGGCTGTATCGCTCGGCGAGCCACAAACTCGGGTTCGATTCCCGAGCACGGGGAGTTGTTATTTAAAAATAATATCTCGTCGTGTCCCTGGGTGTAGTGTGAATGTGTTGTGACGTCCAAATATATGTATATAGATATATAAATCATCGGTAGTGGCTGAATGGTAAAACCTATGCCAAACAAACCAAAAAGAAAAAAAAATAATAAAACCAGATGACGATTTTTTTTTTAGTTATGATATTGAAGCTAATGTATTTGTTTGACAAAGATTCTATATTTTTAGCAAATTTGATTTAAACAAACATTTTTTAATTATAGTAGTTTTTGTACTTTAACACTTTAAGATTCGTTGTTGTTTTTGAAACATCAATATTATGTGTCAACGTTTTAATTTTTTTTAATGTTGATCGTTTTAAACCATTTTCACGGATTTTTTTACATTTTTCGATATGTTTATCAGTCTGCTAAACTGACCACTGTTTTTATGATAAATTTCGTTATTTCATGTTAATTACGATCGATCTTAAAAAATATCGATACATCTTATCATTTCCTTGCCATTCCAGTAATAGAAAACGCAAATTAATATTTTGCACTTATAAAAAAATTTGTAAATTTAGCAATTTTGTTTGAAATCATTAAATTTTCTTTTTCCAACGATATTACTCTTAATCATTTCTATGAATTTCGTTGATATAACAAAACAAGAATTGTATGTCATTTGTTAGTGTTATGTTAGTAAATTCTGGAATTTTCTTACAAATCATTAAATTTGGTTTTTCCAAGGATAATGTGTATTCCTCAATAATTTATGTGAATTATGTTGTTTGTTGTTTAGGAAAACACGGATTTTATCTAATTTGAGAAAAAAACCTAACTTTATGAGGTGTTAATTTCTTTGACAGTGATTAAACTTTACTATTCCTACTAAGGCTGAGAATTTTCATTTAAAAACATATTAAAATATACAATTGGCCTGTACCACCGCGATCTATTATGGATCAGCATGCAATTTTCAAATACTGGATGATTTAGATTAAATTTAAATTAAAACACTTGGTTTGTTTCACTTATTTATATTTTCTCCGACTAGTTTCGACCATTGGTCATCTTCAATCTTCAATCTTTCTCCTTGAAGATGACCAATGGTCGAAACTAGTCGGAGAAAATAATAATAATAATAATAATAATAATAAACACATTTATTTTTAATGATATTAAATACATCACATTTACATCAGGATATATTAATTTCACAAAAACAAGTCAAAAGAAAAACAAAAAACAAACAGGCATATTGCGTATACGTATTTAATTATTGCCTACGTTAGCATGATACTCATCCATAGTATATGGTTCTATATTTAGTAACTTATCTATCAATTTTCTTTTCATGACAGAATAAGATTTTGCTGTTTTTATTTCCTTAGGAAGGCTATCATACAAAATATAAATAAGCGAAACAAACCAAGTGTTTTAATTTGAATTTAATTTAAATCATCCAGTATTAGATTCAAAAATGTTTCACCACGAGTTAAGTGAGAAATTAATTAAAGATAATTTTCAAATATTTGATAATTCGAATTCGGAAAAACCGGTTTACATCATTTCCGCTTCAAATGATGTAAACCGTTCGGTACGAGAAATTACTAACCCATATTCTGTATAATTTAATTCAGCAGACCCTTAAAACATGTATTTAGTTACATGTTTATTTTTTTCTTAGGCAAGTCTCAACCGAGGACATCAGTATCTAGTCGACAGCCCTTAACGAATCCGAACGAAATCGTCCGAATTTTCCATCGGCATCGTCCACACGACCACGAATCTGTGACGGCTTTGCTGGGCGCTTGGAGCGAACTGCTCTTGCACGATTTGGCCAGCACGGGGAACATGCTCAGCCAAAACTGTTGCAGTAGCAAAAGGTCCAAAAATCAAGAGTGTTATACCCAGTTTGGTAACGGAGAATGCAACGAATACCTCAGGACGTTGCCAGCCTTCGATTCCGAACAATGCGGATTCAGTAAGTACAAATCTCACAGATTATCATATACCTAGATGAGATAGATTTTAGACTTTTCAGAATATTGTCATTTCCGTTATCATTTCGACGAAAAACGTAGCTTTTAACTATGCTGTATGGGGCCCGCCGTGGCCGAGCGGTTGAGCCGCTAGTTTCGCCAATCACGGCGGTGATCTGGGTTCGATTCCCGGAGGGGGCGAGTAATTTTTCTAACGAAAAATACGTCCAAATATAGATATAGTTAAATAACTAAATAAGTTAGTTAATACATTAATAAGTAAAAAATTGAATGATGTTGGCTAATAGTCGTGAAACTAAGGCCAGGCAAAAGCCAAAAAAAAAAACTATGCTCTATAATGTATTTTACAGAATTCAAATGATCGAAAATGTGTATGTATGATTTTGGTAATGAAAACGTATTGTTTAAAAACTCCAGGAGAACTAAACCGCTAAATCCAAATTTTTAGGCAGAAAATTAGCGATTTTAGTGGTCTGTTACCCACTGAGCAAATCCATTTAAGTAATGTTTCATCAATATTGAAGCGACGTTTAATGTTGCCACAATGTTGATATAACGTTATTTGTTTGTTTTTTGCTCAGTGGGTTATTTATTTATTTATTTGTACGGAAATCTCCATTTTACATTAAATATATATATAATAATAAATGTGTTCAAATTAAACATATAACAAATAATACAATGCACATGATAGTTATAAAATTCAAGTTACAATTAGCTAATAAATACAATTAAAAAACTACAAGATCAATGAGCGAAAGGTGGCGCTTAAACATATTGTAAGAATTACAAAATATTAAAAAGTTTGGAAATGTATTTAGTATATTACAATATTTCATTATGCGACAAACAGGATTATTAGAGGCATAATTTGTGCGATGGGTGTTTAAACGAAACAAAGGTTTGTTTCGTAGAACAGTGGATGAATAAAAATTAAAGTTTAATGCCCCAACCAATATGCTACTGTTCACAAAGCCATTAATTAGTTTGTACCCATAGCACAAATCTAGCATAACTCTTCTGTAGCGCAGAGATTTTAAATTTAATACATTTAGCATATAAGATCGGCTATAATTTATCCGGGCAATACCTAGCTTATGTGAAGCAAGTAATAAACATCTAGTTTGGACCTTTTCAATTAAGTCACTTAGAGTAATTAAACATTTAAACTTGATTCTTAAGGTCAAAAAAGGCCTAAAAAGGTCCATACAAACAGCCTGTAGGTAAGTAGATTCTGCATCCTAAAGACAAAAGCTAATCTGAACTTTTTATGGTGATTTTTGTGCTAAGCAAGACAAAATACTTTGGAAATAGTTATTTTCGAGCCAGAAACATGTTTGGTGTTAGCCAGTGTTATTACTCATTGAAAAGAAATGTTTTTAGTGTATTTCTAACTTCACAATATTTCAGTGTTTTATACGCGGGCGCATGAAGTAACATTTCGAGTTTAGAAAAGCCTGAACATTGAGTTTGGCCGCTCCGCTTCGCGCGGCCAAACTAAATGTTCAGGCTTTTCTAAACTCGAAATTTTACTTCATACTTAATCTGGGAGACAAATCCTTTGAGAATAAATTTTATTTTATTATTTTTTTGCAGCCATTTATATATAAATATCGTTACTAATTGTTTTAACAAAAATATTCAAACCCTAATTATTTATTATTAGCACTGAACACCGTTGATAACAGACTAAATATCTGATTAAAGTGGATTTGTGTGTTTCTGAACTTCACTTCAAATCAGTGGTTTGTACGCGTGGCGCATGAAGTAAAATTTCGAGTTTAGAAAAGCCCGAAAATTTGTCTCGGGTCGCTGCGCGACCCTCGACAAATTTTCACGGGGCTTTTCTAAACTCGAAATTTTACTTCATGCTTAGCCTGGGAGTGGAAACACTCGTTTAAAACTTCATATTGAACTCTATTATGAAATCGACGAATGCCTGAAAATTACGTAAATAAAAAAATTACTGAATATCATTTAAACCGGGAAAGTCAGAGAAAAGTCGTGGAATTATATTTAAATTGACCAAAACACTATCAAAAAAGTCATATGATTTTATTAAATTTATAAAATTAACCTAAATATTAACAAAAACAATGAAAACAATTTAACAAAATGGGGGTTTCTCACAGAAGAAAGTTATATTAAAATGCCAGGCAAATAAATCTTGAATCAGGGAAATGTTTAACTTTTCAGATTGTGGCTAGCATGTCAGTTTTACTTTAAATAATATTAAACAATATTTTGAAAACTAGATTATTATCTTTAAAAACATTTTCAGTCATTTAATGTTGTTATCAAAGCATAGAGTTTGAAGTTTCGAACGAGTGTTTCCACTCCCAGACTAAGCATGAAGTAAAATTTCGAGTTTAGAAAAGCCCCGTGAAAATTTGTCGAGGGTCGCGCAGCGACCCGAGACAAATTTTCGGGCTTTTCTAAACTCGAAATTTTACTTCATGCGCCACGCGTACAAACCACTGATTTGAAGTGAAGTTCAAAAATACACAAATCCACTTTATTCAGATATTTAGTCTGTTATCAACGATGTTCAGTGCTAATAATAAATAATTAGGTTTTTTAATTTTCTGGGCTTTTCTAAACTCGAAATTTTACTTCATGCGCCACGCGTATAAAACAGTGATTTAAAGAGAAATTTAAAAACACACAAAAGACATTTTTCTTATTAATTCTCGTAAGACAATCAATCAGACAGACAGACAGACATTTTTCAAAAATGGTCTTAATCGAGTGACGGAACCTGAAACGGAAATTACTACCAAAAATTTTGATTCAAAAAAAATCAAGAAAACAAAACTTTCCTTGCCTATTGTATTACATACGGGGTAAGTAAAAAAAGTTGGTTCTATTCGAACAGTAAACCTAGAACACGAAGTGGATATCTAATAATATCTAGGTTTGTAATGCCATTTTCAAGAAGAATGAATTCTTCTTGAAAATGGAATCAAGCCGAAACCAGTCGAAAAACAAATTTATTAGTAAAACAAACCAAGTGAATTTAAACTAAAAACCTATTTATTAGGTTTTCCAATAGGGATGATATGATTTTGAAATGACGTTTCGGCCATATGTAATATGTCATGATCTGTCATTTATTTTTCATTGTATTCAGTAGCGTTTACAATTTCATCATGGAGAGATATACGCAAGAACAACGTTTACAAATTATTCAGTTTTATTATCAAAATCGTTCTCCAATTGCAACTTTTCGTGCGCTTTTGCCATTTTATGGTCGTAATAATCGTCCAAGTGTGCTCGCTATTCGTCGAATTGTTGAAAATTGTGAGCGTACATTTTCTTTACATAATGTTAAAGTGTCAATAAGACAAAGAACCGCTCGAAGTAATGCAAATATTGCTGCCGTTCAGGCAAGTGTTGCTGAAGACCGCAATTTGTCGATTCCAAGAAGTTCTCAACAATTGGGACTGTCTCAAACCACGACCTGGCGGATTTTGAAAAAGGATTTGGGTTTGCATCCGTATAAAATTGTTCTCACTCAAGAACTGAAGCCATTGGACCACCGTAAACGTCGTGAATTTGCTGATTTTGCCTTGGAACAACTTAAAAACGATAACGATTTTTTTAAGAAAATCATCTTCTCCGATGAGGCTCACTTTCATCTGAGTGGTGCGGTAAATAAACAAAACTATCGATTCTGGTGCGAAGAAAATCCACAAATTATTCAAGAAAAACCATTACATTCACCTAAATTGACAGTTTGGTGTGGTTTTTGGTCTGGTGGAATCAATCTTTCGAAATGAAGATGGTAACACCGTTACTGTCAATGGAGAGCGGTATAGATCGATGATAACCAACTTTTTATGTCCGAAATTGGAAGAAGTTGATCTTGACAACATTTGGTTCCAACAAGACGGGGCTACGTGCCACACAGCAAATGCAACAATTGAATTATTGCGAGAAAAAGTTTGGAGATTCGATTATTTCAAGAAATTGTGATATTGAATGGCCTCCAAGAAGTTGTGATTTAACACCATTAGACTATTTCTTGTGGGGTTATTTCAAGTCATTGGTCTTTCGAAATAAACCAGACTCTCTTCAAGCTTTACAAATCAATATTGAACGTGTCATTCATGACATACGACTTGATTTAGTGGAAAAAGTGCTCGAAAATTGGGTTCATCGAATTCGTTCCTGCAGAAGAAGTCGTGGAGGCCATTTGAATGACGTTTTATTTAGAACTTAATTGTATCGATTGTACTTCACATTAAATAAAAAACATTTGAATTTCCTTATCAATAAGTGTGTTTTTTTTTTTTTAAGAAATATCACTTTTATTGGAAAACCCTTTATTAGTAGAAATGTTTTACCAAGTGAGCAATGAGGAACAAGTTAACGATCTAATAATATCTTTCAAATTACAGGGTTTCGTAATCAAATGAATTTAGCTTCTTCGTTTTTGGATGCCAGTGCTGTCTACGGAAATACTGCACATTCCATGGAAATATTGAGGACCTATGATGCTGGATTGGTGAACGTGTCTGCGTGCAGAATGTGTCATTCCAATGCCTTGTATTCTGCCATAATGAGAGAGCACAACCGCGTGGCTGTCAATTTGGCTGAACTCAACAGGCATTGGACAGACGAGACGTTGTTTTTGGAAAGTCGACGTATCGTCACCGCCGAGATCCAACATGTTACCTACAACGAATTTCTTCCAACTGTTTTAGACGAGGTAAAAATAATTGAATATTTGTAAAATTGTATCTCGTTAGTATCCTAGCACGTTAAACATTTTGCAAAAACGTTTGCATTTAGTAAATCGGGAAATCTTTTGGCATATTGTTTGGTGTTGTAGGCGTTCACTTTGTGGTACATCTTAAATACACTTGTCAATAAAACACTTTTTACTTTGTTTATCCACTGAATCTTACATTTAATTGTGTGACTAGTTTCGACTATCTAGTAGTCATTCTCAAACTAAACTTTAGTTTGAGAATGACTACTAGATAGTCGAAACTAGTCACACAATTAAATGTAAGATCCAGTGGTTAAACAAAGTAAAAAGTCTTTTGGCATATATTTGACAAGGTGAAATACATTTGGGATATAGTAAATCTCATTTGATCAGTAGTGAAATGCAATAGAAAAACCCTGTAAATCGGATATCCGGCAAAAATATAGGCCGTCAGGCTATCCTGTCTAGATTTTTTCCGGATATCCGATATCTGGAGAAATTACTATCCGTTAAATCTCTAATAAAAGTATTATTTATGTTTATATTTATTCTGTAAATATTTTATTTATTTATTTATTAACGAATGTTCCATTTAAGTACAATAAAATTATAAAACTAAAAATAAAAATAAATGAAATATAAATACAAATACATAATAAATAAAGGTACATAAAAGAGTAAAAAACAAACAACACATTTAGGTACAAACAACAGATTAAAATATGTAGACTATTTACCCTGTCGGAAGATGTTCTTCAAAGCATTCCTGCTAATTGCACCAAAGTCGGCATTGATGGCGTTACAATTATTGGCGATTCTGGATATACCAACATTTTTACCATAGTCCGTCCTACAATATGGTACATGGAACAGATCGAAGGAACGCAAACTTCTAGCTGGCACATTGATTTTAAGTTGACTAAGTAAATAGGGGCAATCAATCGTCCCATTTATTAAATTGTATCCTAGCATTACGTCTGCATTCCTTCGTGTCTGCTCCAACGAATGGATATTTAAAGATTGTAGGACGTCATTGTAGGAGCCGACAATCCCGAACTTGTAGGAGAATTTAACTTGGACCCTCTCAACCGTTTTTACGTCCGATTTGCTATAAGGATTCCAAATAGTGCAACAGTACTCAAGGTGGGGGCGGACAAGGGATACATACAAGGTCTTAAGGGTATGAATGTTTGAGAAATCTCTGCTGTTACGTTTTAAAAAACCCAGAACACGGTATGCCTTAGCAGTTATATTGCGTAGATGGTTGCTAAAGTTCCAGTTGTGAGACAATAATACACCCAAGTCTTTAATGACTGAAACGCGAATTAAAAGGACGTTAGAGATATAGTAATTTTTCATTGTCGAGGCCCTTTTTTTAGTAAAAGTTATAAAATTGCATTTTTTGAGGTTGAGATTCATACGGTTGTCAGTACACCAAACTGAAAATCTATTTAAGTCTTCCTGTAACAACGCAGAAGATCTATCATCCGCGATTCGTAAAAATAATTTTATATCGTCTGCAAATAGCAAGTACTGGGAATTATGGAAATAATCAACCACATCATTTATAAAGATATTAAATAAAAGAGGTCCAAGGTGTGATACCTGGGGAACCCCTGAAATTACAAGTATCTCAGACGATATAACACTACCAATCCGCGCGGCCTGTGACCTTCCGGATAAGTAAGACTGTATCCAATCTAACATGGATCCTCCGATTCCTATAAGCTTAAGTTTTGAAAGAAGGATGCTATGATCTACTGTGTCAAAAGCCTTAGAGTAATCGCTATTTTGTAAATATGATAATAATAATAAAAGTAGAATTAATTTAGTTCGAGACACTTTCCATATTCTTAATATTTGAATCATCATCTATAACGAGGAAATGCTATCAACTTTTTTTTTAATTTAAATATAAGCATTCTGAAAGTTAAAACAACCACTCGGAACTGAACCGAAAACCGAAAATAGAAAAAGAAAACGACAACCGGAACCAAACATTATTGATTGAACCAGAACGAAAACCGGAACGCAAAAAGAACAGTTCAAAGCTCTGCTTCTAATCTAAGGGCCAGTTTCACCAAACACGTTGAACTGGTTCAACTCTGAACTCGAGTTCAAAGTGACATTAGAACAATAGGAACTGTCATCTTGAACTAGGGTTCAGCTTAAACTCAAGTTTAACGTTTTTGGTGCAACTGGGCCTAAAAGAACCATAATTTTCTACTATATACTTTTGTTTTCAGAATACGTTAGCCGAATCGGACTTACGTTTAAAATCTCACGGGCATTATTCAGATTACTCTAGCTCCAATCGTGCTGGAGTTTATAATGAAGTTGCCTTATCTGCTCTTCCTGCGATGCTATCAATTTTTCCAGGATCACTTGTGAGTACATTTTCAACTATTACCAATTATTGTCCTTACTTCTTGAATAAGAAGTTTCTTATATAAAATAATAGTGATCAATATTTTTGTATTCAATTTTTTTTAATTTAACAGATGAATAAATCGGCGGAGAGTTTTGCGGAAATGGTGGATTTTCTAATTGATACTCATGGCCTGACGCCTAGCCTCAACATTGAAGTTCCTTTGAGGGATGGCTGGGACACGGCAGCCTTGCTTATTCATATGGGCAGAGATCACGGTTTGCCGGGATACCCTAAATGGGCAACGCATTGCTCTAACAATGGCGGCCAACCAATTAGGCGTTTTGATGATCTCCTTAAAAAGGGTATTTCACATGAAAACGTCAAGATACTCAAACAGTTATACAAGTAAGATTTTTTACACAATTCCAATATATCTATAATTAGAATATATAGTCCAGCTTACGAGAGATGTCCTGTGACATTTAAGTTCAAATTAAAATAACTAAGGTACGATTCACGAGAAGTGTCCCATGGTTTCCTTGATTTGTCGTGCTTTCTGCACCAATACATGTAATACGAAAATAGTTTGGTCATCAAATTACGTGTGTAAAATGAGACAGAAAACTTTGTAATATGTCTACATGCAGCTTTAAAATGTTAAAGTTAAACGTCACATTTTGACAATGTCTTCGTAAAACTAAATCTGCAAAAACCCAGCCACAAATTATTTTAATTAATGTGCACATTCCCTTTAAATGTGTGTTTAAGTGGTATAATAAGTTCAATAAAATAAAACCTCTAGAGTGCTATAGAATATATTGTAGGTTGGCAACTCTGAAATTATACATTATAGTTATTATGTCTGACATTTTATATGACAATTCCTAAGGCGTGTAGCCAGCATAAATTAAAAAAAGATAAAATCATAGCTTTTTTTTTATTGAGCATACGATATAATTCCAATTTCCACATTTACTAAATAGTTCAGGTATTTACAGAAATAAATAATGCATTTATGTTGATTTTCTGTAAACTGAAACGAAAATGTTAGTTGAATCGGATGCGCATTTAGTACATTTGGCAAATAGTCATCTGGTAATACAGGGAATTTTTCTTTTAAGTATACATACAGGAAATTTTCTATTAGGTACACATATGCATACGCTTTTTTTCAATTTGAAGCTTAAAACGAGTGTTTTCCACTCCCAGACTAAGCATGAAGTAAAATTTCGAGTTTAGAAAAGCCTGAAAATTTGGTTTGGTCGCGTAGCGCGAAGTTCGGAGCGGCCAAACCAAATTTTCAGGCTTTTCTAAACTCGAAATTTTACTTCATGCGCCCCGCGTATTAAACACTCAAAGCACTTAAACAAAAACAAAAGTTTCCACTGCTAGATTAAGCATAAAGTAAAATTTCGAGTTTAGAAAAGCCTGAAAATTTGGTTTGGTCGCGTAGCGCGAAGTTCGGAGCGACCAAACCAAATTTTCAGGCTTCTCTAAACTCGAAATTTTACTTCATGCTTAGTCTGGGAGTGGACGACACTTGTTACAAATTTTAAATTCAACTCTTTTAAAAAGTCAACGAAATTAACGAATACCTCACTTCGCTCGCGCGCCCTGGCAAATCCAAATTTTCAGGCTTTTCTAAACTCGAAATTTTACTTTATGCTTAATCTAGCAGTGGAAACTTTTGTTTAAAAAATCAAATAAAACACTGCAAAAAAGATAAATATTGAACAATGTTTCAAATAAATGTTTAAAATAACACTTGCTTATAGAAGAATCCTCTGAAGTATGTATAATTTAATAAAAGTGTCTAGGTAAGTGTTAATTACATTTAAAATTAGTAACAACCATTAAAAATATTGAGATCTAACACCACTGCAAAGATCTTAAAAATTGGTAAAAATATTAATATATTTAAATAACATCGAAAACTAATAGAACTTGTAAGAATTAATGAATTACAAAATATTGATGACAATGTCCCTACTTGTCATCAATATTTTGTACATAGAAACTATAAAGATTTAGTATATATTTTCAGGAACGTTAATGATATCGATTTGTTGGTTGGAGCAATTTTGGAAGGGCCAGTTCCCGGCGCCATGTTCGGCCCAACGATTACGTGTCTGTTGAAGGAACAGTTTAAACTGTTGAGGAATTCCGATAGGTTTTGGTACGAAAATGATTTGCCTCCAAGTTCTTTGACTACAGAGCAGCTGAAGGAGATCAAAAAGGTGACCGTTGCCGGCATTCTTTGTGCAAACACTGATGGATTGGACGCAATTCAACCCAAGGCGTTTGTAAAGGAAGATCCATTCTTGTAAGTCTTCAAAATTACAATTAACAAAAAGTGAAGTTTTTGAATGAAATCACAGTAATATACTTCTATGACACTTGATTCATATGGAACTCTGCCTGTCATAATAATTCCATGGTAATCATGAGAGATCATTATTTGATTGACCTTAAATTGAGCTCTGGAACTCTGTCTGTCATGATAACTCCATGGTAATCATAAGGATAGATCATTATTTGATTGACCTTAGATTAAGCTCGACGAAATTTGTTTGGACGTGGGGAGGATTGACTTCTTCACTTGTTTGACTATAATCTTAACTCTGGTTCAAAGTCGCGAACGCACAGTTCATTTATAGTGATAATTCGATGCAACAAAGCTTGACCTTCAACGTCAAATCTTCGTTTCATCACTTTGATCTTCGATCCTCAATAGTCACAGTACCCGAAACCGGTGCATGCACCATTTTTAGCTCGCGTTATTAAAAACAAAATTAGGGTATCTTGTTTATAATAACGCGAGCTAAAAACGAAGCCCGCACTGAGTCTCGAGTACCGTGACTATTGAGGATCGAAGATCAAAGTGATGAAACGAAGATTTGACGTTGAAACGAAGATTTATAAAATATCGATAAAGCACAAACACTTGCTTCTTCCTCAAGCCTTAAACTAGAAATCACGTATGTTATGGGGTCGGTGGGTCGTATGGCCTCTGGGCCTTTCGAAGTTACCTCGACCTAGAAGATCTTTTGTAACTATCCCTGACCTACTTGAGTCCCTCAATGTCTAGACTTCTTATGAAGTCTACTATAACTTGAGGGTTAATGTGTACCAATTCCTCGGTGTTTAAAGTGGCCGATGACAGGTAGTTCCCTCTTTGAAGGGACAAGGCAGGGCATTCACAAAGTAGGTGCTCTCCTGTTTCTTGTGCCTCGTTGCAGAACCTGCAGTTGGCATCAGTTGTCTGACCCATCTTGGTGAGGTGGTACTTCAGAGGACAGTGTCCAGTTAGAAGGCCGGTTATGAGCCTTAGGTTGCCCTTGCTTAACCTGAGAAACTGTCCGGCTCTTACGGCAGAGAAGGCGATGAACCTTTTCGCCTGCCGCAGACCAGGTGTGTTTCTCAGGTGAGCACTTTTGGCAGCATCTTCCCATTCCCGGATCATCCCCTTGATGCGGACTTTAGTTATTCCACTGTAAGGTTCTGGTCCGACAAATGGAGTCTTAGACCCTTCCTTGGCAAGGTTGTCGGCAATT
This sequence comes from Philonthus cognatus, assembly GCA_932526585.2. NCBI lineage: Eukaryota > Metazoa > Arthropoda > Insecta > Coleoptera > Staphylinidae > Philonthus > Philonthus cognatus. The sequence goes on from OW052241.1 coordinate 20,678,574, forward strand.
TCATTGCCTTTGATCCCTGCGTGTCCCGGAACCCAGACCAGTTTGACTCTGTTGCTCCTAGCCAGCTGCGTTAGGGATAGCTTGCACTCCCAGACAGATTTAGACTTTAGAAATCACGTAACAATCACTATTGGCTCATCCTTCACTCTGCAGTGTTGCCAAACTGTGCATTATTAATAAAATTACCCTTGCAGAATACTTTCTACCTAAAAGACAAGCATATGTGTAAGGATCTATTATATTTTTTCTTTGACTTTATAACTCGGTTAATGTGAAATGATTTTCTCATAAAATAATGTCTAAACCATAATCGAATATTAAAACAATAATGTATGTTAGGAATGCACGTTTGTCTTGTGATCAACATCCACTACCATCACTATCAGCTTGGGTAGAAATGGATCAAATGGTTGACCTTAGTGATGATGTGTTAATGGAGGCTATTGCTAAAGCTGAACACGAAGTGCTTCAAAGGAGAAAGATGGAATATGAAGTTTGGACCACAAGTAAGTTACTCTTATGAGAAAAAAAACCTTTATTGGCATAAAAAATCTACATACAAAATCAAACTTCTAAATATATTTTAATAGTCCTTTCGTTTTCTCTCCATCTGCCAACCCAGTCTGGCTACAATCCTTATACCAGACTAATCCATCCTCCCTCATCCATTCGGTTACCTTCCTGTTAACCCCCAACCACTCCTCACATACCCCTTCACACTCCTGCGCCAGATGGCTCCATGTATCCATTCCGCTTGCGCACACCATACATCTACCATACCTTTCTCCTATTCAAACCGTCCTTCCTCTCTTCTCCGAACCACACCTAGCTCATGCCAAGGTTATCTTATCTTCTTTTGACAAGTCACTATTAGTCAGGTACCCTGGCACTTGCCACCTTTCATACATCGGATTGTATCGCTCCTCCCGATACACACTTGCCTCTCCTGCATCTCTACCTCCTTCCACTTCTCTTTCATCCATGCTGCCACATTTACTCTATTCTTTAACCAGTTACTCTTATATTCTTAAAGAAATATAATATGCAGCAGGCGTAACATAGGTCTGCAACCAAAATCCGGATTTTTTGTGTAAACAATATGTATTTTTTGTGCTGAATCCGAAAATGACCTCTATTTCAGACCATCGCTTACAGTTTTCTTGCAATATATGGCTAAAGTTGCCAGAAATTTGCAGAAAACCGCAATAAAAAGCGGTGGCAGTTAGAATAAAACGATAAACTAATTGAACTTATTTTGTTAATAGCTACCATTGCTAATTTTACAAGCTTTAGTTAATTATTGTAATGCGAGTACAAAAATCATATGATTATTTTTATTTTCAGTTGGAGGAGTTGACCCGAAATCACCAACTGGGACAGCTGCATCTTTCAGCAAGGCCAATAAACAAGCGCTAAAATTGGCCAATTCTTCATTACTCTTCGAATTCGCTTCTAATGAAATCATCAATTCTTTAATGTAAGTAAATAATTTCGCTTGCTTCATACATACAGTTAATTTTTCTTTTAGGTATACATACAGAGAGTTTTATGTAACACCGAACATGTTCATCCAATACAATTTAACACCTTTACTTTTAAATTTATGTGTAAATTGGGTTGCCTATATGACCATTAAAAATTGTAACTAATCAATCGCAATTAATGCCTCAACTTGTAAACACAGGGAGATTTTCTTTCAAGTATACATGTCCCAATTACACCGTATATGTCGAAAATCTTTAGATACTCGTTGCTAAAAAAATCAATTTGAAACTTGAAATGAGTGTCTTCCACTCCCAGACTAAGCATACAGTAAAATTTCGAGTTTAGAAAAGCCTGAAAATTTGGTTTGGTCGCGTAGCGCGAAGCGCGGAGCGGCCAATCCAAATTTTTAGGCTTTTCTAAACTCGAAATTTTACTTCATGCGCCACCGGTACAAAACACTGATGCAATGTAAAGTTTAGCGGTGTGTTTTAAACTTCGTAATGTCAGTATTTTGTACCGGTGGCGCATGAAGTAAAATTTCGAGTTTAGAAAAGCCTGAAAATTTGGTTTGGCCGCTACGCGACCAAACCAAATTTTCAGGCTTTTCTAAACTCGAAATTTTACTTCATGCTTAGCCTGGGAGTGGAAAACATTCGTTTAGAGCTTCAAATTAAATTCTTTTAACAAACGTCGGTAAATGTACAACGTATGCTTATGTATACTTAAAAGAATAATTCTCGTTATGAAAATGTTTGGTGTTACATAAAACTCTCTGTATACTAATACATATTCTGTAAATTTTCAGACGTTCGTTGTTTTTATAAGTGTTTAACGAGTTGTCCACTTCTTGGTTAAGCATGAAGTAAAATTTCGTGATTAGAAAAACCTGAAAATTTGGTTTGGTCGCTGCGCGAAGCGGAGCGACCAAACTTAATTTTTATGCTTTTCTAAACACGAAATTTTACTTCATGCGGCTAGCCTACAAACCGATGGTTTAACTTGAAGTATAAAATGTACTGCTTTAGCATACTACTATTAAGCGGTATAGTTTGAACTTCACTTTAAAGAACTCGCTGTATAATTGTGCGATTCAATTTATCTCTTTTACTTCACAATTTATTTTTCTGGGAACAGGAAACGCCGCCGCAGACGTCAAATTTTTGACAACAACGTGATTTCTTCGGTGTTCCGCGATGAACTTTCTGACGGTTTACAAAACGTGGACGTCTCCTCATTGATCCCTTCAAGTCTTCTCGACGTGATTGAACCAAATTGCGAAGATTCTGGTCCCTGTGACCCGGCTTCGCCTTTCAGAACGTTTACAGGACATTGCAATAACCTCAGGAATCCGAGTTATGGAAAAAGTCTTACAACTTTTACACGTCTGCTTCCTAGTGTTTACGATGACGGTAAGTTATCTCCATTTATGTTGTAACCTGCGCAAGACCGTTGTCAGGGATAAGGGGTACAGTTTAGGCATTGCCCGACCTGCTCATAAGAAGAAGAAAAATCGATATCATGTTGTAAAGGGTCTTCCAATAGGGGTGTTACCGGCACTTTTTAACAAGTTCCGTCAACTGCTATTTTGTATATGTATTCATCATTTCCAAATGAGTAAAGTTCGCGCCATACATTAGTTTAGTTTTACCAACTAGCGCCCTCGCATATCTGACAGCTCAACTTCACCCTCTCGTGGTGGAAGGTCCTCTCGGCCATCCAATGGTAGAACTCTACGGCATCCGCTATTTCCAGTTTCAGGGTTGTCCAAAATATATACGGATTTCCCGGTTATCCCCGAGTTCGCCACATCTGCGAAGGGTCGCAGCTACCTGGAGCCGAGCCGACCGTGCCAGCGAAATGTACGTGCGGGGAACAAGAGAATCGGGCATGACGTCAGAACGTAATAAAAGCGGCAAACACAAAGCCCCCTACGATGTTCGCGAATCGTCGCGAAAGGGGCACACGTACGCGAACACCACATACGTCATCGGATAGTTGAAAGGAAGACCATTCCAATGACACTAAACACGAGGGGGTTATTTCAATTTTGTACGCTATAGAAGACGAGCTGTCAGGAGGATTAATTGTTATTAATTAAGATTCAGGCAAGGTTTAGTGTATCCCATATGTATAGGAACTAGAGCAAAAGTTGCGCATTGCAAGTTACAATTTTTTGACCTAAGTCACATTCTCGTTCGATTTATGCTTTCGGAGTTATTAAATTAAAACTCATGAAACCACCATTTTAGCCTCCGATCAACATGTGTGACATATGTACGGATGCATAATTTCATCTCACACATGTTGATCTACTTTATATTTCAATATTTTTATATTAAATATTTATTCTCATTATTTTTCTGTGGCGAGAAATGGTGGGTACCTGAGAAGGTCACAGGGGTAGAGGGTTTGTTCTTTTCGATATAAAAGAGCTACCACTGGACCACAGAATTCACTCTGTATCCAGCATCCAAAAGTGTAAGTCGTCTGTAATTCTGTGTAAGTTGTTATTTTTTTTATTCTTGTCTTGTTATTTGTTTGTTAATTTATTATTCGTGTTTTTAATATATTTGTTAAAGTTGAGAGCCATTTTTATTTCAAATCGTATTTTTTTTTATATAAAATAGAATCAGTGCTTCAGTCGAATTTTCTTAATTAAGAATTGAGCTTGCTAGTCGGTAGTTACTTGGTGGTGAAATAGTTGCTATTTTTAATAACTATTCTAAAGCCGAAGTACCCACCCCGTAACAGGGGCTTTCGAACTTTAACAGTTGATAGCGGCCATACTGTTGAAGCTACATTTATCGAATTGACTTTCATTTATTTAGTCTGTTTTGACAAGGGGTACAGTATAGGCATTTCCCGACCTGCTCACAAGAAGAAGAAAAAACGATATCATGTTGTAAAGAATCTTCCAAAAGAGACTTCCGAACTTTGACAATTTATTGCGGCCATATCGTTAAAGCTACACCTGTCGAATTGGCTGTCAGAGAATCCGATGCAGTCGATTTCGCGTCGCTCACAAGAACTCGGCCTGGTTCTGGTTCTGGTGCAAGGGGAGTGTGCAGTTCTGCACTGCACTTAGGCCTCATTAGGCCCATTGTGCCACCTCCCGTAGATCACCCATCCTCAGTTTAGCCAGCCCACCTTGTTTAGGTATTCTAGCATAGCTGAGATGGGTAGATCTCTTATGTAGGCCATCTATCACCCAATATGGACTCCCTGATTGACGATAGTGCCGGGCATTTACAAAGAAAATGCCATGCAGTCTCACACAGGGAGAGAGGAGCTAACCGCACTAGCGGCTCCGGTGAGAGTATATTCATCCCAGCCGCAGCTCTTGCCAGTGCGTCAGCTCTCCCGTTACCTGTGTCTGTATCATGCCCTTTCACCCAGCAGACTTCAATGTTGTTGTGCATTGCTGCCTGTCTGAGTTTCCCGTGGCACTCTATTTCGGTCTCTGACGAAGCATAGGCTTTCTGCAGAGACAGAATCGCTTGCCTGCTATCCGTTAAGATTAGTATGGCTACATTTGTCACCTTGCGGTTTATGATGTACTCAGCCGCAAGTGTTATTCCCATCAGCTCCAGTTGCGTGATGGTTCCATGAATTCCCATCGGAACCTTTGCTTGGATTTTTAGGGTTTTAGAGAAAACTCCAAGGCCCGATCCTTCTCTCCTTTTAGATCCATCTGTGTAGATCCTTATAGCAGACTCTCTCATCCGCTTAGTGGGTTGAATAGTAACGTTGTAGGGTGTGTTCCGTATTAGTGTTGGTACACAGCAGTCATTAACAGCCTCTAAAAGAGGTATATCTCTACAGACATTCCTCCAGAGGTGTCCTCTAACTTCCCCACAGCTGTTACTGTTCGAAATCCCACTGCACTGAAGGCGAAGTATAGTCGCCATGGCCTCCTTCTCCACGTGGATATCAAGTGGTGGAAGGCATAGCATGACTTCCATCGCCATCGTCGGAGTAGTGTGCATGGCGCCTGTTACACTAAGACAGACTGTCCGCTGCACTTGCGAGAGTTGGTTCCTCGTGGTCTTCTGTTTGGTTCTGGGCCACCAAACTGAGGCTCCGTAAGTCAGCATGAGCCTTATGACAACTGTGTACAACGACATTGTCGTGCGTGACATTGCCAGAAGGCCCTTTTAGCTTTGTCTGTTTTGATGTCGATGTGCGCTTTCCAGCTCAGTTTCCTGTCGAGAGTGATGCCCAGGTATTTCACCTCGTCGCTGTACTGCAACATCGTATTCAATAATTTTGGTGCTTTTTTTCGACACCTTCCTTTTCTTGGTAAACAGGACCATCTTGGTGAAGAACTCGGCCTTTTGCAGACTACAACTTCCTGAATTTTGCGTCGTAACTTGGGCCTACACCCAAGATAAAAATGCTGGTGTGTGCATAGTAGGAATGTTCGGTATACCGCGTGTCTCACGAAAAAGGGTCCAAGCTGTAGCGCCTATATTTTTGAATAAAAGCAGAAATAACTGTGTTCTCCGCTATATTTGGCTTTATTACAAAATATAGTTAATTTAAGGTGTTAGGGAAAAAATCTGGAATCAGGGAAGAGTCAGGGAAAAGTCAGGAAATTCAATATTTCAAATTGGTCACCACCATGTACAAATTCTAACACATTTAATATGTTTCTTCTTAGGTATTTCAAAACCAAGATCTACTAGTGTAACAGGAGCACCACTTCCATCTCCTCGCGTAGTATCAACTGTAATCCATCCCGACATAAGCAACCTCCACTCACGTTACACCTTAATGACCATGCAGTTTGCCCAATTTTTGGATCACGATCTCACGATGACGCCCATCCACAAAGGTTTCCACGAATCAATTCCCAACTGCAGATCGTGCGATTCTCCCAGAACTGTACACCCGGAATGTCATCCGTTCCCCGTCCCACCGGGTGACCACTATTATCCAGAAGTTAACGTCACGTCCGGCCAGAGGTTGTGCTTCCCGTTCATGAGATCGCTCCCTGGACAATTGCATTTGGGACCAAGAGAGCAGGTTAATCAAAATACGGCCTTCTTGGATGCTTCGCAGGTTTATGGGGAGAATCATTGCGTGGCGCGAACATTGAAAGGATTTGGGGGAAGAATGAATTGCACGGTTCATCCGCAGAAAGGAAAAGATTTGCTGCCGAGAAGCGATCGTCATCCGGAGTGTAAAACTGGGTCTGGATTATGTTTCATTGCTGGTAAGTTTATGTTCAAGTTTATTTGATCTCACGTGCCAAACAACTTCAGCAGTATGTTTTGAACTTCAATTTAAATCAGTGGTATAGGTATACGCGTGGCGCATGAAGTAAAATATCGAGTTTAGAAAAGCCTGAAAATTTGGTTTAGCTGCGTGTCTTCCACTACCAGATTAAGCATGAAGTAACATTTCAGGCTTTTCTAAACTCGAAATTTTACTTCATGCGCCACGCGTATTAAACGCTGAAAGTACTGAAATATTGTGAACGAGTAAACATCGCTTGAAATCAGTGTTTTATACGCGTGGCGCATGAAGTAAAATTTCGAGTTTAGAAAAGCCTGAAAATTTGGTTTGGTCGCTCCGCGCTTCGCGCTACGCGACCAAACCAAATTTTCAGGCTTCTCTAAACTCGAAATTTTACTTCATGCTTAGCCTGGGAGTGAAAAACACTCGTTTAAACTTCAAATTGACCTCTTTTAAGAAAACAACGTATATGTAAAAATCTACAACACGTAATTAGGATATGTACACTCAAAAGAAAAAAATCACAGGAAATTATGATTTTAAGCTTTTCTGAATGAAAAAACACTAATATACTCGCGACCTAAACAGTATGACATTGTCATGTAACGTCAAAATTTGACACAACTAGGATAAAAATCGTTGCAGATGCAATTGTCATAATAGTCTCTAAAAAATTTGACCACGCATTCCACATCAATGAGTCATAGGACATCTCTCCCGATTTCCACTATATTTGATTTATGACACTTCAAACATATATACAAGGTGTGTATAAATTGGCGGATAATCTACACGTGGTGATTTTCTTCGTAAAATTTTAAGCCGGATATCTTAAATCTAAAATGTTGTACCATGCTTCCTAAACCTTCACGAGGTCCTCAAAGTTTAACCATCCAATCGTTTCATATGTGTTATTATTCGATAATAATTTACAGAAAACCTTGCAATTACGGTAGAACGACTAGTTTGAAGATTATTTGCCAGTGTGTGCAATCTTTCTACCTCAAATGTGTGTTTGTAACACTTTTTAATTAGCTTACTTTCATATAAAGTACAGTCGGCAACGTCGCTCCCGCTTACGTCACAAACAAATTTTGACACTGTCACGAATTGTTTAAAACTTGCTAGTTCGAATTTTGTGCCAATTCTGCTTTTCTCGTTACTATCAGTTTGTGTTAGTTCCCGCCTTTTAGTGTTTTTGTGTTTCTGTGTTATTTTCGGGTTATTGTTTTGTTCATTTATAATAGATTTTGCGTTTAATGAGTACGCCGACAGATACATGGCTTACGGTTTCTGTAATGGAAATGTAAATATGTCAAAAATAGAATATCGAGCACGTTTTGCAAAGCGGAGGCATCCTTCTACAAATGTATTTCGAAGGCTGGATCCACGACTACGTGAAACGGGTATGGTTGTCCCTAAAAATGCGAACAGTGGTCGGTCACGGCAGAGGCGCACAGTACAACTGGAAGAGCAAGCTCTAGGTGCAATAGAAGAAGATCCCACCGTCAGTACCCGACAATTAGCTGCCACATTAGATATCCCCAGTAACAAGACCGTTCATTTGGTTCTATAAGAAAACCTTCTACACCCATATCATCTCACGAAGGTGCAGCCCCTCTATGAAAATGATAATATATACCGAACACATTTTTGCAACTCCATTTTGAATAGAATTCGTGGCGACGGTGGATTTACGAGACGTATTCTTTGGAACGATGAGAGTATGATTACCAGAGATGGGGTCTTTAACAATCATAACAGTCACTATTGAGCAAAGGAAAACCCGCGAAAAGTTCGAGAACATGGTCACCAAAGAAAGTTTTCCGTTAATGTTTAGCTAGGCATTATAAACCACACTGTTGTAGGGCTAATTTACTTACCATATCGTCTTCATGCTAATGATTACATTCTAGAACAAATTATTGATGAGTTGCCGTTGAATTTACTCATTTTGCCCGTATTGTAAGAGACTGGCTGGACGAGCAATTCCCAAATAGTTAGATTGGTCGCGCTGGTCCTATCGTTTGGCCTCCGAAATCACCCAATCTCAATCCATTAGATTTTTTTGTTTGGGGCTTTATTAAAGAAAAAGTTTACTCTACGCCTCCACAAAATTCTGACGAAGTTAGAAACAGAATTAACTGGTACTGGTACTGGTACTGGTACTGGAAATGACACCAGAAATACTGGAGCGAGTGATAAATACGATACAAATGAGATTGCAACTATGCTTAGAAGCAGAGGGGTTACATTTCGAACAAAATACGTGAATTGCTATATGCTGTGTCATTAGAAGAAAAAAAAATACCGCAGTACTGCAGTTAACATAAATTACTCGACTACCGCAATCCAGACGCTACGCCAATACCTCCCAGACGACGCGTTATTCTAGACAACTTCCAAAAGAGACTCTATTGGACACATTTACTTATACTCTGTTTAATATTGCATATACGTCTGTAAATAAACCCTGCTCTACTATTATTACTCTTTTGAGACAACCCACATAACTAATCATGAGATTAATAAAAAAAAACGTGGCAGCCCGTGAATGCGCTGTTGCCTAATGTCCATTTCTTTTAAATGTCTCCTGATGGTGTATGAAGCATGATACAACATTTTTGCGTCTACATTTTCCATTCAGAATTTTATGTAGAATATCGTCACGTGTAGCTTATCCGCCAATTTATACACACCCGATATAAAGGATGTGTTAATTTTTTGTATACATAATCCGCTATTAGGAATTAGACTACAAAAAAATAATATGAAAAGTGTGAAAATATCTCAAGATCACTTGATATGTGCTATTTTCATGTTTTTTTTTATTATTAGGGGATGGAAGAGCTTCAGAACAGCCAGCTTTAACAGTAATCCATACCATCTTTATGCGTGAACACAATAGAATAATAGACAACCTACGCCGCATCAACCCTCACTGGGACGCTGAAAAACTCTTCGAACACGCTCGCAAAATTAACATCGCCATCAACCAACACATAACCTACAACGAATTCCTTCCGCGTATCCTCAGTTGGAACGCAGTCAACCTTTACGGTCTCAAACTCCTCCCTCAGGGTTATTACAAAGAATACAATCCAAGCTGCAATCCCTCAATTTTAAATGAGTTTGCTGCTGCTGCTTATAGAATCGGGCATAGTATGTTAAGGCCTCATATTCCACGTTTGAGTCCGAATTACCAAATCATTGATCCTCCGATATTGCTTAGGGATGGATTTTTCAAAGTGGATATGATTATGCAACCAGGGATGGTGGATGAAATCACAAGAGGATTGGTATCGACGCCTATGGAGACTTTGGATCAGTTTATTACTGGAGAGGTGACGAATCATTTGTTTGAGGATAGGAGGATACCGTTTTCTGGAATTGATTTGGTTGCTCTCAACATTCAAAGAGGTAAGTCTTTATCTAACCATTTCATTTTTAATTCTTTTCTCTGTAGTTCATTTGTAGAAAAATTAAATACATTTCCAACTAGAATGTTAATGATTACTAAGACCCAGTTGCACCAAAAACGTTGAACTTGAGTTCAAGCTGAACTCTAGTTTAAGATGACAGTTAATGTCACTTTAAACTCGAGTTCAGATTTGAACCAGTTCAACGTGTTTGGTGCTATTGGCCCTTAATGAAGATTTATTTTTACTTATACAGAGAGTTTTATGTAACACCGAACATTTTCATTATCAGAATTTTTCTTTAAAGTATCCATATGCATACGTTGCACATTTTCCGATGCTCGGTTTATTAAATGAATCCAATTTGAAGCTTTAAGGGGGTATCCCACCTTGACTGTTCGAAAAATGGGGTATTTTCGGAATTTTTTTTTAGGCATGAAAACAACTCGCGATCATACAAAGTTTGACATTGTTTTATTATGCATTTTGTCGCCATAAATTATATTTTTTTTTCGGGCGGATCGCCTGATCACAGGAGCCGCTGTACGAGGTCGCGCAGCCCTCCTTTGGCCGGGTTTTCCCCATCGGTGGGAAGTTTCACCGCTCGGAAAGTGAACCTGGAACATAAACAAGATAATCACCATAAAGTAAACATGATTTGCTATTGAAATACTGGAGCCGATTTTTGAAAAAGTGAGTTTCACGAAAATGGCGGTCATTTTTATCGATTTGGTCATTTTTGACCTATAAAATTTTCCACAAAATCGTGGTTTAAAAATCCAAATTTTAGAAAATCGAAAATCGGCTCCAGTATTTCGATGCATAATTTAATTCCCTATAAATTTCGCAAAGATTCATCGAAACGGTTAAAAACTGTAAGCGTGAGACTTCCCACCAGTTTTCAAAATGTCGTTTCGAGATAAACGCGTTTGAAGTTTAGGAAAAGTTTGACTGCGGATAACTTTTTGATGTGTTCAGCTTGCACGCCGAAAACTGGTCATTATAAGCTTTCGGGTGTTCTGAACACGAATATGAGGTCAAATTTAAAAAAAAAACAAGATGGCGGATCCAATATGGCGGACTTAAAAAAAATGTACTCAGTGATTTCGGCCAAAACGTTGATATAAGAGTTTTCGGGGTCGCTGAACGTGAAGTTATCATTAGATTTTTGAAAATTCAACATGGCGGACCAAAAAAGTACCAATTTTGATCAATATAAAGGTAATTTTGAACAATATAAGGGTAAAAAACCGTGAAACCACCCTTCGAAAAACCCTTTCACTGTAAATATATGCAAGTAAAAAATATCTTTAGTCAGCAATCCTGGCGCCGTACAATTGCCCTTCTGCATTCGCATCTAGGTAGTCCAGCTGTTTTCTCGCCGCCACGCTGTTTCTCGGGGCCTCTCTGGCGGCATCGGTGAGACGTCCCTCTGCGCGCTGCACTCGCTGGGCGTCGACCTTGACGCAGAAGTTGTAGCACTGCAGACCGATTGCGGGCTGCATAACCTGCATTATTTGCATTATGCTGTGGAGTCCGTCGTTGTGATTGCAGGCAGCAATACTGCTCGCGATGTCCACGACAGATTTTCCAGAATGGAAAATTTTGGGAGCCATCTGCCAGAGCGTCGCGTTGAAGCTTTCGTTCGAATTTTGCGTGAACCCGCCTAGGCACCGTCCCAGCAACTCGTCCCGGCTCAGCTCTTCGTAGACGGGACGGAGAGCGTAAAAAATCTCCTGCTTCATCGCTGGTTTGTGTCGGTATTCCGTAAGTTGACCCGTTGCATTTGCCTGTTGCCAGGAGCAGCATGAATCCTCGCCTACCGGACATTTCTGGTGCTGCGGCTTGTCATCAGTGGACACTTTGTGGTACAGAGTGGCCCATATTTCCCGCTTCATTGACTCAACGCATGACGAATTTCGCCGAATCGCCAAACCGTAATAAATTGTCAACTCGTCAATCAGCTTGCCCGTCAATTTCCCCTTGCCTCCGAGTCCTTTCGTTGACTTTACAAGCGCGCGAAGATGACGGCCCATGCGCTTCTGGACGTGGTCAATACACTCTTTCTTCACCACGGTCAAATCGTCGTACGGGTGAGACTCCAGAATCCCCTTGAAGGTCTTGCTGTCACCGTCTCCGATGTACTGGCAGTACTTGACGTTGTAGAGAGACTCCGAACGCTTAAACATCTCGATGACAGCATCGACCTCCCTTTTCCAGTGGTCGTCATGGTCGATCTTCCACTCCTCGTACTCCGCAGTTCCTTCCTTGCTTTTCCAGGTGTCACAGGGCTTGCAAATTTTAGACTTCACCTGCAGGTCGAGTATCTTCCCCGTGCGCCAGCCGATGAGGCTCGTCACGCCTAACAAGGAAGAAAAACCTCTCTTCTTCCACGTACCGTCACCGGAGACGGTCAGCCCCCTCGAATCCCCATCCTGCTCGGACAACTCCTTCTCCTTGGCAGCTGCAGTCTTCATTGACAGGTCTCGGACGGCACAGGCGGCGATAGAAACAGTTCGGACCAATTTGTCGTAAAACGATCGGAAGACGGGATGGGGCAGACACATAAAAGCGCAGAACTTCTCGATGCCGTTCACTCCAATTCCAAGAATCCGCATACTCAATACCAGACGGCGATTGGCATCGTACGCATGGCCGATTAGCGGGCACGAGTTTACGTACTGCGGCTCACACGTAGCACAAGCAACGACGATTTTCGACCCCAAACCTCTAATACTGCTTTCCTGGAAGCGAATATCGGAACCGCACTTCTTACAGACCACCAGTTGTGCTAGTGCAGTAAATACGCTGACGAACTCGATCAGACGGTACCCGAAAGTCGGGTCCATGTTAACGTAGTAGTCGTCCGCCGACGTGCGGAGTTTCTTCGCCGACGCTGACACTTACTCGCTGTCACCCTCCATCCGCTGCGGAGTCGGCGGCTTTCGTTTACTGCGGAGTTCTCCCACACGCGACGAGGTTTCCCTCGAACCTTTGTGTCCTGAGTACACGCGTTTGCCAGGCATTTCGGATGCGGATAAACACGTGGCGACTAATGCGTGGAATGACGCTCCACAAACTGAGGTTAATGAGACCGGAAACTACGAAAATTAATATTTTGCGATGGCAGCGCCACCTGCAATAAACTATTTCCCCATTAGGGACTTACCGGCCCAAAGATGGCCGGTAAAGAGGAAAAGAGACGAGTTTCCACCGCGCGCTCTGACGCTCGGTCAGCGCGCCGGAACATTTTTTCGGAAATCATCTCGTTAACTGGGTTAACAAGGAACATTTTTAACAAAAAAAAAAAATCGATTTTTTGAAACCGTCAAGGTGGGATACCCCCATGGGATACCCTCATGGTGCTCCTGGCATTGCTTTCCACTCCCAGGCTAAGCATGATGTAAAATTTCGAGTTTAGAAAAGCCTGAAAATTTGGTTTGGTCGCGTAGCGCGAAGCGCGGAGCGGCCAAACCAAATTTTCAGGCTTTTCTAAACTCGAAATTTTACTTCATGCGCCACCGGTACAAAACACTGACATATTACGATGTTTAAAACACACCGCTAAACTTTACCTTGAATCAGTGTTGTGTACCGGTGGCGCATGAAGTAAAATTTCGAGTTTAGAAAAGCCTGAAAATTTGGTTTGGCCGCTCCGCGCTTCGCGCTACGCGACCAAACCAAATTTTCAGGCTTTTCTAAACTCGAAATTTTACTTCATGCTTAGCCTGGGAGTGGAAAACACTCGCTTAAAGCTTCAAATTAATTCCTTTTAATAAACCAAGCATAGAAAATGTGCAACGTATGCATATCAATACTTCAAAGAAAAATTCTCGTTATGAAAATGTTCGGGGTTACATAAAACTCTCTGTATACACTTAATTAATATTTTGTGGTTTACATTATTTAACACAGAATAACAAAGATATTTTAGCTGAAGTTGCGTGAAGTGTTAGTTATAGATTAGGTTAGATTAGGTTGTAGTGGTTGCACCGCACATGGAGGTGCACACTTAGGCCCATTGTGATACCACGGTTTAACTATTCTCTTACGAGAACCATTTGGAGCTGATGACAAACTTTGCAAGGTTCTTAACATCTGGCGACTCGAGGTCAGAGAGTTCAATCAGGTACGAACGGCCTAGGTATGAACCTCTTATTCCAGCTAGAGAAAGGCATTGACAGAGGGAGTGCACAACGCTTTTTTCCTCTTCTTCATCAAGGCACCCTCTGCAGTAGTCATTGTATTGAATTTCTAACCTTTGAGCGTGCTTGCCAAAAGGGCAGTGTCCCCTAATAACGCTTAGTTATGCATTAGTAGAGGTTATATTGCTTTATCTTCACTATTTTTTTTATTCTAAATGTACATGGTGCCTAAAATGTGCATTAAGAATTTAAATAAAGTAGTGAAGATGAAGGAACATAACTACTACTAATCTACAACACAAAAAAAAACTTATTTTATTGTTATCACACAGTTGTAATTTTATTTTTTGAAAGCGCGTGATCACGGTATACCTTCTTACAACAACTACAGAGCTTTGTGCAACTTGAAGAGAGCGACAACTTTCGAGGATTTGGCGAGAGAAATCCCACCAGAAGTGATTGTTAGACTGAAGAGAATTTATCCGACTGTCGATGACATTGATCTATTTCCTGGTGGAATGAGTGAAAGACCCCTGCAGGGAGGTCTTGTCGGTCCAACATTCGCCTGCATTATAGCTATCCAATTCAGGCAGCTAAGAAAATGCGACAGATTCTGGTAAGCATATTAACATTTCAATTATTAAATAATAACACATCCTGTATAGACTATTACGAGTTTTACATCATAAAAATTATTAAAAATCATTAAAATTGTTCAAATTGACAATAACAACAGAAATATTTGACATAAAAACACACAAAGTTGGCTGCTAACACAAATCGTCGACTTCTTTAATTTTTACAAAATTTGTTGAAATTAATAAACATAACATAAAACGATTAACATCTTCTTAATTTAAAACTGCATACAAAATTGATGACGTTTAGTTTGATAACTTGCCTTTAACGAGTGTTTTCCACTCCCAGATTAAGCATGAAGTAAAATTTCGAGTTTAGAAAAGCCTGAAAATTTGGTTTGGTCGCGTAGCGCGAAGCGCGGAGCGACCAAACCAAATTTTCAGGCTGTTCTAAACTTGAAATTTTACTTCATGCGCCACGCGTATAAAACACTGATGTCAGGCGATGTTTAAAATATACTGTCATTAATTATTTTTAAATAAATCACTTCAATAGGTAAACATATGTATTATACATTTGTCCTTATATGTATAATAGTAAATTGAAACAGATTGTATTTTCTCTAGGAGAGTTTTTTTTTAACCTTTAATTTCTCTTGTAAATGCGCACAGAAGAATGTTACCAATGTTACTAAAACAGCTGGGTAATATACCGTAATTTACGGTAAATTATCAGTGGCAATCACGGGCGTAAATTACCACTAACATCACTAGTAAGAAATAATGAAGCAATTACAACTGATATTGGTCTGTTAGGCAGAAATTCCTTTCTCTAAACGAATTATCTTTAATTTTCGTATCTCGGATTTTTTTTTTAATTCTCCTCCTTTTGTCAATGTTGCCGTTTTTCATAATAGCAACAGACGAATTGCAGATTAAACAACAATATTTTCACCAATCATACTGCAAAATAAATTATTTTTCACAAAATCTCACCAGAGGTTGAAACCGGTAGGTGATCGACTAAAAATAGTCCAGCGATCGACCGACCGAGGTCAACACCCCTGATTCACAGCATATACGCTGTAGTTGGGACATGTAAACTCAAAGAAAAACACCCTGTATATCGGGATATGTATACTTGAAACAAAAATCTCCTATACTCCGAAAATATATATTTTTAGGCCACAACTAAAAATTATTATAAATTGAAACGACTTTACGGGCTTAGCGCAGCCTGAAATCTTGCCAGCTTTGCAATTACAACAAACAGACAGTGGCGGCGCGTGGTTTAATTCTTTGGGGGTGCACAATATTGGAAAGACAGTATGCGCAACAGGCAACATTTTTGGGGTGGTCGTTATTAACAAATTGGGTATTGGACGACCGACACTTTTGATATTTATTTTTTCCTCTAAAGATAGCGAAGAAAATTTGATTGTCTTTAAATATTGCACGGTAATAATGGAGTTCGAACACTTCGCCATTCTGGAAATTCGTGAAATCAACCTGAAACCGATACGCCGATATCAATCCGACCACGATGTGCACTAGTTATATGTGCACACGAGCTGGAAGCTTTAAGCTGGAAGCATTGAACGTCGCTGGGCTGTCGCGGGGAAGAAAGAGTGCGGGGGGCAGAGGTTCCACCAATTAGATTTAAAATTCACATGTGCAGTGCACGAGCGGATCAGGCGAGGTGACGCGGCCGCTGTGTTCGGTTGCCGTCGGGTCGGTGGCACTCGACGTTCTCTGCTTTGTGCTTGGATATTAGGACGACGCATCGGATAGCGTTTAGCGGAAAAAATAATGTTTGGGATTTATTTTACAAGTAGAATGGATTGATAAAATTATTTAAAGAAAGAGGAAATTTAAATATGTTTGCAGGCATTAATTTGGGAGTGCACGTGCACATGTGCACTTACTGAGGAACTGCCACTGCAAACAGATATCCTGATATACAGGGTAGCACCCTGTATATCAGGATATGTACACTTGAAACAAAAATCCCCTATACTCCGAAAATATATATTTTTAAGCCACAACCTAAAATGATTATAAATTAAAACGACTGTACGGGCTTAGCGCAGCCTTAAATCGAGCCAGCTTTGCTATTACAACAAACAAAAATAACGAATAAATAACAATTATTTTTCTATAGGTATGAAAATGAAGATCCTGTCACACGTTTCACGGAAGCCCAGCTTCAAGAAATCAGAAAAGTCACACTAGCTAAAACACTTTGTGATAATTTGGATGTCCACTCGGACATGCAAAGAGCCGTTTTCGACATACCTTCGAATTTCCTAAATCCCAGAGTGTCCTGCCAAAGTTTGCCCGGCATCGACTATTCGGCGTGGAGGGAATCCACTGGTAGGGGATGTCTTATCGGGGAGACTCAGGTGCAAGTTGGGGAATCAGCTTTTCCTAGCCCTTGCACGAGTTGCGTCTGTACCACCGAAGGGGTAAGCATATTATTTAATTTACATTTGTATGCAAAAATGTTCTATTTTATATAAAGAAAACACTAACCTTTTATACCCCTTATAAAAGTGGTATAAAAAAGTTAAGTGTTTTCTTTATATCACATTGAAAATATACCACAAAGTGAACGCCTTCAAGATTCAAGAATTATCTATTTTAGCTTAGTTATAAAATTATCTATATTAAACATTATTCAGTGGATGTTTCACAGAAATGACACTTCTCATTGTCAAAATTTAAAAATACAACTATTTATTTATTACCCATCAGATAATACATCTAATAAAAGGGTAATATCAGTAAAAAAAAAACACACACAACGATTTATACATTTATATAGTGTACTATCAGGGAAGATTTAGAGCACAGGCCCAAAATGAAAACGCGAGCAGCATAACGGCAAGTGTTTTAAAGTGCGAGTAAATTGGGCATCCTAATAAAATGAGTTCTTCATACTGTTATCGGGGGCGGGACGTCGCTTGGTATTAGTGCTAAAAATTTGTTATGACCTTCGTCCTCGGGGTTTTAAACTTAGCCGGTGCTGGTCGCGCGGTTTATGATGGGGTGGTTCGAAATTTCGTAACCCGCTTGTCATGTCACGTTTGGGCGTTTGGCGAAATTGAGTGTTTCAATAATTTACATATTTATAAAGAATAAAATATATACAAAAGAACATCGAATGAATGGTAACGAACTTGAGTCATTCGGAATTAAAATGATTATGAAATGAAACGTTAGCAAAACAATTGGAGTCTGATGTTTTCGCGAATGTAAATAAAATAATATCAAGTTACGACGTTTTCAATAAAACGCCGGTAACAATACTATTTTGTCTAATTTGTTGCTAATAGAAAAAAAGAAAATATGATACGACGTTTGAAGTGTTTATATCTAAAGGAACGATTTTAATTATAAATAAAATATAAAAACGAATTAAAATTAATATCGACTTTCTGCAAAAAGTTTGTCAAATATTTATTTTAATATTTTTTTATATTGAAAGTCTAAAGCAAAGCTATACTGATAAGGGATAAATCTCGAAACGCGTCTGTAGATGGCTTAAGACAATTAAAATTCATTCCCTGTAATTTTTTTAATTTATTTCAATTTCCTTTTGTTTCATTTAGTTTGGTTTGAGAATAGTTTGACCTGATGTTGCATTTTGCATATAAATTATGCATAGAACAGCAGTGCTGTCGTGTAACGCAAATATTCATTGTATAATTCAATATCTGTCGGGGTATTAGCTCGAGAAGTAGTTGTTTCAATGAATATTTGGAGACAAACTTTTTGCAGAAAGTCGATATTAATTTTAATTCGTTTTTATATTTTATAAATATTCTGCAACCTATTGACAAACTCAATTTTTCTTTAATTATAAATGATTATCTTTTAAAAGCATATAAATTAAATGGAAGCCCTTTCCACTTAATGTAAATGCTTTAATCAAGCAAATGAGTAGTTAACACGACACCCAATTAAAATTCACAAAACGAAGCAATTCCCTCCCCAAACAATGCAACGGTTATAATTACGATTTCCTGAACATCTTTGAATCACATTTTTTGCGGATGAATGCATTAAAAGAACTTCGGATTCACAAGAAACTGAGAACATTAATGAAAATGACGGTAAAAAGAACAGAGGCGTGGCAATATTTGGAATTATTAAGATAATAAGGCAAGGTAATTCCCTGTCAGGGACGTTATTTACTATGGACCTGGAATACACACTAAGAGATATAGCACACGCTGACAACATAGTTATCATTACCAACAACAAGAGAGTAGCTAAACTATAGAAGCTAAAAAATAGTGGGGGAGTTAGTCAGAGAAGGCAAAAGACTAGAATTGAAAATAAATGAAGACATAACCAAAATAATAACATGTAAAAACTCAAACATAGACAGAGATGGGCAGTACTTGTAATCGAGTACTACCTCTGTACTCTGAGTACTTTTCGTGTATTTGGTACTCAGCCCACGAGTACTTTATTTTTAAGGTACTTGTACTTGACGCGTTTATAGGTCCCAAAATGAACTCAAGTACATTTGAATGCACCTAACTTTACTGAAAATATCAACAATTTGTGACCAAGGCAATATTTTATCTTCAACCTGACATTGTTAGTAGTTTTTGTCAATAAACGTCATCCACACAACACACACTGATAAAAAGTGGCATTATCAACGTCAAAATTGACATTTAAGTAATACTAAAGGTAACTCTAACAAGAATATCATTAGAAGTGTTAAAATACGTTATTATTACTACTGATATTTCTTGAGATTTAAAAAAAATCCGTAACGTAAACCGTAACCGAACCGAAAAAATTTTGTTTTATTGAACCGGAACGAAAAATGAAACAAAAAAAATAACGGTTTGAATCCCTACTGATAGACACATAATTTTAATATAAATAAATGTCTCTATTTTTGTAAGGAAATTTAATTTTAAAAAAAGTATATTTATCTTGAAAAGTCTGCATTGTTCATGTTATTCAATTTTTAAGTAACTTACCTGTTGTTGTCTTTACCAGAGCTGGGATGAATCCTCAAAAACAGGATTCGAATCACGAATCCGAATCACCTAATATGATTCGAATCACGAATACTCGAATAAAGGATTCGTAAGTGAAAAATATGATTCGAATCAAAGATTCGAATCCTCATTTTTGAATTACGGATACTAATCCTTTAAAAATAAATTTTAATCTATTATTTGCAACCAGTAACATTTTATTCCATCAGTTTTTATTAACAAAAATGTTCATTTACCGACTAAATATCTGATTAAATAATCATTTTAATTAATGATGGTATATGTGTTATTGAACTTCATTTTAAATCAGTGTTTTATACTCGTGGCGCATTAAGTAAAATTTCGAGTTTAGAAAAGCCCCGTGAAAATTTGTCTCGGATCGCTGCGCGACCCTCGACAAATTTTCTACGCGGGGCTTTCCTAAACTCAAAATTTTACTTCATGCTTAGTCTGGGAGTGGACAACACTCGTTCATAGAAGTTTCAAATTAAAGGATCACCCTAGATTACTAAGTTTATTACCATTTTACAAAGGCTACAGCTCGAAGGACCAATCATGGTCTTCGGAGACTGAAGGACTACAGGGAATCGAAGTTTCTTTACAAGAAAACAACGAATATCTGAAGGTTTACAGCATGGATAGGAAAGAAAACATCCAATTTTGAAAAAATATCGAAATTGGGTTGGTTTTCAGTGTGTTTTTAACTTCACTTTAAATCAGTGTTTTATACGCGTGGCGCCTGAAGTAAAATTTCGAGTTTAGAAAAGCCCCGTGAAAATTTGTCTCGGGTCGCTGCGCGACCCTCGACAAATTTTCTATGCGGGGCTTTTCTAAACTCGAAATTTTACTTTATGCTTAGTCTAGGAGTGGACCGTCAAGATTTTCTACATGTCGATATTTTCGATATTTCTAGATTTTTGTCCATTTATTCACAGTTTGTTATTATATTAAATGCAACTTTAATATTAAATAAACACGGCTTTTCTTAGGAATTGAATATTCACCCATTAAGAGCCGAGCAAATTATAAAATCAACTCTAAAAGTTAATTTTAGGTAAAATGTTGCATCTTTTCCTATGATTTCAATGAATGATTTATTATATTACACACGTCGATTTTATAAGAGTTAAATTTAAAGTTCAAACGAGTGTTGTCCACTCCCAGACTAAGCATGAAGTAAAATTTCGAGTTTAGAAAAGCCCCGCGTAGAAAATTTGTCGAGGGTCGCGCAGCGACCCGAGACAAATTTTCGCGGGGCTTTTCTAAACTCGAAATTTTACTTCATGCGCCACGCGTATAAAGCGCTGATTTAAAGTGAAGTTAAAAATGCTCTGAAAACCAACCCTACTTCGATATTTTTTCAAAATTGGATGTTTTCTTTCCTATCCATGCTGTAAACCTTCAGATATTCGTTGTTTTCTTGTAAAAAAACTTCTATTCCCTGTAGTCCTTCGGTCTCCGAAGACCATGATTGGTCCTTCAAGCTGTAACCTTTGTAAAATGGTAATAAACTTAGTATTCTAAAGTGATCCTTCAATTTAAAATTTCTAAGAACGAGTGTTGTCCACTTCCAGACTAAGCATGAAGTAAAATTTCGAGTTTAGAAAAGCCCCGCGTAGAAAATTTGTCGAGGGTCGCGCAGCGACCCGAGACAAATTTTCACGGGGCTTTTCTAAACTCGAAATTTTACTTCATGCGCCACCCGTATAAACCACTGATTTCAAGTGAAGTTAAAAATATACTATTACGGTTGGAAATTTTTCATGGTAAGGTAACCAAATATGCATTCACAATTATTTGAATTATTTGAAAATATAAATATTTATATTCAAATATGAATAATTTAGTGATTTAAATATTCATATTAGAATATTTAACTATTTGAATTAATCGAATTCGAATCTCAGCCTTAATAGCGATGATTCGAATTATTTGGGAGGATTTGAATCCATGTATGAGGATTCGAATCCTTTTATAAGGATTCGAATCCTTTTAAAGGAATTAAAATCCTTTTATAAGTATTCGAATCATCTACGTCTGAATTCGAATACGAATCCTTTTAAAAAAATGTAACGAATCCGGATCACGAATCCGTTTTCACTAAAGTATTCGAATACTTCTTTTGAATCCTCTAAAAGGATTCGAATCCGGGAATCGGATCCTGAATGATTCGAATCCTGCCCAGCTCTGGTCTTTACCACCTTACCGACATAAAAGTAATTTTTGCTAAAACTCAATTCTAATTCTGTGTTTTTTTTATCAGGGTCAGTGTGCTTCCCTAAGAGTAACAGACTGCAACCAACTGTTAAAGGAATGGTCCAAAGAGACGATATTGAGGGACGAAGTCTGCACTGCACAATGCGGTTTCCTCCTTCAAGACAACACCGGGGTGAACTTCTTCAGTTCGCAAGCCCAATCCATCAATCAAGAACTGATACCACCTCCAAACAGAAACACTAGATCAAGAAACGTCGGTAACAACCGCTTTAGTACTACATTTAACGGATTCAAATTTCCCGATCTGTCACCGTTCATAGCAAAATAGTCAAAGAGTTTTTATCACTAACACTGCCATTTTAGTAAAAAAAATGCTTGGTTACAATAATAACGAGTGTCTATAAACTGTTGGCATCGAAGTAGATTCTGACTTCAGAAACATGCGTCGTAATTAAATTCAGATTAAAAAAAAACAAACGTCAAGACTGTCAAAAGCTAATTTTATTTTTTAAACAATGTGCCGCTTCAAACAGCAAAAAATTAAAAGGTGTTGAATATTGTGCCCATACTGCCGAAGGCACAAAGCAATTCTATACTTCATGCTCTCGAAAGTATTTACCAGCATTTTAGAAGATGCAAGCCGATATCTTTTTTAAAACATTATGTAGAGTTAAGCGTCGTAAGTTAAGTTCTTGTAAAGTCTTCTAATTGAAGCTGTAGGTCGCGCTTCGATCGCATTTCTAACCGTATTTATAACATTTTCCATACGAACCCTTGGCCATAAACTTGCTCGCATATATCAGCAGAGCCAGTTTATCGAAAATTTCTTAATCACAACGTTTGGAATCCGCAATCTGAATACAGAATACTGCCAGTCATCTACTAGTGTCCAATTTCTGAAATAACTCTCAAGCATAAATACTTATTGTTCTACCGTAACTATGCTTTTTAACTTAAACAACTTAACGTGCTGTGACACTTTCTAATGACATATAATTAAATTTAGTTGACGTTTCCAAGATTATCCGTTTCGTACGATATAATCTATGATAAGTAATTTGTTTTTCAAAGCAACCAAGATGGCGACAGTTTATAGACTCTTAATACTTATAGCTGTAATTTATAATAATGTGTGTGCACCACATTGATTAAACTAACTTTTAATGAAAATGTAGTCTTAGCTGATGTTTTTATTGCATTCAGAATATAAGACGATTTTGAAATTGATAAGATCGTAATTGATAAATAAAGCACTAATAACCTTTCTTCGCAATTTTGTGGGTAAAAGTGTGAAGAAAGGTTAGTAGTGCTTTATTTATCAATTAAATTTGATCGTCACGTAACTCACCTGATCAATTTGATTAGATCGTAAAACGAAATCTTAAAATTTCTTAAAATTGCACCACAAACCGTGCAATTATTTTTACAAGGGGTGATCAAAAAGTAAGGTTGCAAAGCCTGCAATGAAACTTGTACTTTTTGATCACCCCTCGTATTATAAATTAGAGTATGGGATTTTTTTTAGTGCGGTTGCCCAGAATGCTAATTGAATGATGGAATAAATTGTAAATTATGGTAAACAATGTTTTAACAGCCAGTAGTGCCAATCTAATTTAAAATTCAAAGCATACAGTAATTTATATTTTAAATGATCGCACGGTAATTTATTTTAAAAGAAGAAATCAATTTACATCTACGTAACCAAGTATCAGTGTTAAAAAAAATAATCCTCGTTTTTACAACTGAGCATTAGTGTCATTATTATTTTGTTTTTGTTTTTGTTTGAAAGAGTCGAGTTTGCTCAAAATCACTATTATTTAGTTAATTAGGAAAAGAAAAAATAATTCTTTGTAAATAATATTCTTTATCCGATCTCTAACTATTATAAGATTCATTAAACTAATAATGAAGAATAGAAAAAAAATACAACGAAACAATTTATTTTAAATGAATTATTAATTATTAGTAACATGAATGGAAAACTGATGGTTTGAATGGAGGAGTGATTGTTTTTTTTTTTATTTTGCATTTATTATTATTTTTTGTGTAAATAATGTATTTTTTTAATTAAGTTGTGATTTTTATGTATATTATTTAACTATTTTGTTTTGTTTTAAGTTTTTATTTTATATGTTATTATTCAGTCAGTATAATCTATTTCTATTTTCTTTTCTGTATGTATAAAACTACTGCCCTTTTATTCTTTTTATTTTTAATATATACCATTATTATTTTTATTTAAATTATTCTGTTTTATTACTTGTACCCTATCATAACTTCTAAAAATAGGTAGTCAGTGCCGGCGGAACGTACAGGCTGCCAACTAACGAGTGTTTATAAACTGTCGGCATCTCGGTTGCTTTTAACAACAAATTAGAAATCTTAGATTATGCCATACGAAAAAAATTTTGGAAAAGTCAAATACAATTAATTATTTCTTGAATGGTACATCTTGGTACATTTTCAATTTTGATATAAAGAAAACACTTAACTTTAATAAAAGTGGTATAAAAAAGTTAAGTGTTTTCTTTATATCAAAACATTTAATTATGTCATTGGGTAGGGTCACAGTGCTAAATTTAATTACGACGTATCTTTCTAAAGTCAGAACCAGAGCTGGGCAGGATTCGAATCATTCAGGATTCGAATCATTTTAGAGGATTTAAAAGAGGCATTCGAATACTTTAGTTCAACTGGATTCGTGATCCGGTTTCGTTATATTATTTTAAAAGGGTTCGTATTCGAAACCAAATGTGGGTAAATTCGAATCATAGAAGGATTCGAATATTTATAAAATGATTCGAAGTTCGTATTCGAAACCAAATGTGGATGAATTCGAATCATAGAGAGATTCGAATATTTATAAAAGGATTCGAATACTTACAAATGGTTTTGAATCGTCAAAAATAATTCGAATTAATTGTAAGGATTAACTTGAAAAATGTCTCTTGTGTGTTTTTAAATTTCTCGTTAAATCACTGTTTAAACGCGTGGCGCATGAAGTAAAATTTCGAGTTTAGAAAAGCCCGAAAATTTGTCTCGGGTCGCTGCGCGACCCTCGACAAATTTTCACGGGGCTTTTCTAAACTCGAAATTTTACTTCATGCTTAGTCTGGGAGTGGAAAACACACACGAGGCGAGGACAGAAGGATGGATTCAAACAAGATAGCTACACAAAGAAAAACATAAATATATATATTATAAACTATAAATAATATACATATAAAATGTAGCAATCTAAATTAAACTATTGTTGTTTAAAAAGCATTTGCTAATTTACTTATTTCCAAAAACTTCGATCACATTATTCTTTAGATAATCATCTTTAAAACCGTATAAATTAAGTGGAAAGGGCACTTAACTAATTTACCAAATGCGCAATAAACACCACACTCTATTAAAATTCAAATTCACAAAACGAAACAATTCCCCCGACAGAAATTCACACAACAGTCGTAATTAATATTTCTGTTAATTAAAAAAATATTAATTAATTAATCGATTAATTAAACGCAACATTTTTCTCTACTGGGAAAGGGCGTGCTTTAATAAATAGCATAAAATCCAACCAAGCCCTATGCAAATATCTATATATACTGGACGGTTTGATAAAAATCAGTAGTTTGTCAAAATGAAGCGAGCGAAAAGTACAGAAGTTAGTGATATGGAAAAGGCTCATAAGGAAATCGATGAGCCTTACAAGCCCAAAAATAAGTATCCAGGTTTCTTAAAGAATTGCGTTGAGTATTGTGTGGAATATACGGAGAATACTAGTTTGCATGGAGTCAAATATATGGGGGAAAAGAAGAGGACGATGTTTGAAAGGTTTGGGCTGTATTTAAATTATCTTTAATTAAAATATGATAAATAAATACAGCAATATTTCTATTAAGTATACATATGCATATGCTGTAAATTTTCCGATACTTGTTATTTTTTTAAAAGAGTTCCATCTAAAGCTTTAAACGAGTGTTTTCCACTCCCAGGTTAAGCATGAAGTAAAATTTCGAGTTTAGAAAAGCCTAAAAATTTGGTTTAGTCGCGTAGCGCGAAGCGCGGAGCGACCAAACCAAATTTTTAGGCTTTTCTAAACTCGAAATTTTACTTCATGCGCCACGCGTATAAAATACTAGATTTCAGTAAAGTTTAAAATATACGTCTTTAGCATATTGTGAAGTTCAAAATATGTCAGTGTTTTAGTCGCGTGGCGCATGAAGTACAATTTCGAGTTTAGAAAAACCTGAAACGTTACTTCATGCTTAACCTGAGAGTGGAAAACACTCATTTAATACTTTAATTTGAAATCTTTTTAAAAACAACGAATATTTGAAGATTTGCAGCGTATATACCCACTGAGCAAAAAAAACATTGCATGACACGTTGCATCAATGCTACCGCGCACAGAACAGAACGTTGCGTTGTAAATTGCATGAATCTTCAAAAAACGTTGAATAAACGCTGAATGTCCGCCTGCAGGAACGTTGCATGCTAACGTTCAAAGAAAAATGTTGCTGCACCGTTGACAAAGCAACGCCTATGCAACACGAGCGATTACTCTTATTTGTATGCAACCCAACATACGAATGTATGTACAGTAGAACCTCGCTATACCGGTCCTCGAGATACCGTGATTCGGATATATCGGGGTCATTTTTCAGGTTTCTTTTTTTTTAAGATGTTAATTTTAACAATTGACTGCGTACCGCCCTGATTAGGTAAAACGTTCCGGCGTCATTATTGTATTATATAGTATGTCTTGTTATGTAGGTGGCTACTGCACATATGTATATATATATATATATATATATGTATATATATATATATATATATATGTATATATATATATATATATATATATATATATATATATATGTATATATATGTATATATATATATATATATATATATATATATATATATATATATATATATATGCGCGTGTGTGTATGTGACTATTATACAAATTACATATATTCGGATATACCGTGTTTTCCTTATATCGTGCTAGGTATAGCCAAAAGCCATCCCTGTATAACGAGGTTCTACTGTATATTAAGTTGCATACGATGAATTTTCATATCTTTAAAAATATTTGCTTCATTATTGACAAAGCAACGCCTATGCAACACGAGCGATTACTCTTATTTGTATGCAACCCAACATACGAATGTATGTACAGTAGAACCTCGCTATACCGGTCCTCGAGATACCGTGATTCGGATATATCGGGGTCATTTTTCAGGTTTCTTTTTTTTTAAGATGTTAATTTTAACAATTGACTGCGTACCGCCCTGATTAGGTAAAACGTTCCGGCGTCATTATTGTATTATATAGTATGTCTTGTTATGTAGGTGGCTACTGCACATATGTATATATATATATATATATATATGTATATATATATATATATATATATGTATATATATATATATATATATATGTATATATATATATATATATATATATATATATATATATATATGTATATATATGTATATATATATATATATATATATATATATATATATGCGCGTGTGTGTATGTGACTATTATACAAATTACATATATTCGGATATACCGTGTTTTCCTTATATCGTGCTAGGTATAGCCAAAAGCCATCCCTGTATAACGAGGTTCTACTGTATATTAAGTTGCATACGATGAATTTTCATATCTTTAAAAATATTTGCTTCATTATTATTGCTGTAGTAGCAAACAAAGTGTGGGTAATGAAGAAAAACCAGGGTAATTTTTTGCTTCTCGGTTAAATTTTAAAAAACATACGCAATTGTTCATCCATGTAACAACAAAAAGTTCAATGTATGTTGACCAGTGTAATTAAAGTTAAATTACAAGTAATAACATTTGATTAATTCACTGATTATAGAGGCTTCTACTTCGTTATACATTGTTGAACATAAATAAAACACTGTTTATCACTTTGTTTGTATAACAATTGGTTTATTTGGTGACTATAGTCACTAACGGTTTGATAATGATACGTGTAGTATCGAAACTATAGTCACCAAATAAACCAATTGTTATACAAACAAAGTGATAAACAGTGTTTTATTTAATAACATTTGAATTCGTAAATATAATCCGAGCAGGAGTTCTTAACCGGTAGGCAAGACACATTAGAGGGGCGCTGCAATTTATCAAGGGAGGGGGGGGGGTGTTCGCAACAGACTTCCTAAAGCAGGGGTTCTCAAGCTTTTTCAGGTCGCGCTCCCCTCTTATAACTCCATGCCCCCCTCCTTGATTTTATTTGAGTTTTTTAGTTAGATTGAAACACTATTATAGCCTTATTTCACTTCGCCTACTCTTTAGGAAATCTGTCGTGGCGCCGCTGATATGTTGCCGCACCTCCCTAAGGGGGCGTGCCCCCCGGTTGGGAAATCCTGTCCTAAAGAGTAGGTGAAATGAAATAAGGCTATAAAGGTGTTTGAATCTAACGCTAAAAAACCCTAATTAGATTAGGGAACTGGAGCGTGGAGTTATGAGGGGGGGGCGACCTGAAAAAGGTTGAGAATCCCTGGTTTGGAGTACCGACCTAAACATACTCGTTAGGAGGGTATGTAAATATAGACGACACTTAGGGCTATCAACTGGCAAAAATCCGGAAAGGTGTTATTTAATATAAGAGTTTAATTCCCTTCTATCTAAATCAGAAAATAAATTTAAATTTAATCATAAACAATATGCTTTTAATTAATAATAATATTGATATAACGATTTAAAACAAATGTCTTCTTTAAATATTCTTATTTTATTTTATTTGTTATAAAAAATAGCTTCCAAATAATAATTAAAGCAAATCCATTTAAGTAATATTTTATCAACATTAAAACAACGTTTAATGTTGCTACAATGTTGATGTAACGTTATTTGTTTGTTCTTTGCTCAGTGGGTAATTGCGATTGTCGGTCGAAATTCATCAGTTAAAAACAGTCAGCTCCAATATGGTTTACTATTATGACTCATTACTGAAGCTTTAGAGTTCTAGGTGTCTTATGAACAAGAATATTTATAATTATCGTTAAATAATAATAAAACAAATACCATAATATTCTCCACAAAAAATAAACAAAGTCCAAATGTCATCAATTTAAACAACAAAATCATTAATCTAGAAGTGAAATGCAATTTTTTAGGCATGGTAATTGACAAAAACCTAAATTGGTCTCATCATTGTGATCAACTAGAATCAAAATTAAATTCGGCGTGCTATGCAATACGCATGCTCAGAAAAATAGTAGATGTAGAAACACTTATCCTAGTCTACAGGGCAAATTTCGAAAGCCTAATAAGATACGGCCTGATCCACTATGGTATGTCGAAATCAGTGAAAAATTTATTTGTTGTGCAAAAACGTGCTCTGCGTATAATTCTAAATTTAAAACACACAGAGAGTTGTAGGGGAAAATTCAGGAGCGCTGGACTGCTAACCCTCCCAAGTTTATATATATATATATGAAATTTTAGTTTTCAACATAAAACACAAAAATAAATTTATTCAATTCGAAAGCAACCACATATATAAAACACGAGGTATGGACAAATATGTATACCCCTGTCATAGACTGTCCCTCTTTGAAACCTCACCTGGATACGCTGCATTGAAAGTGTTCAACAAGTTGCCAAAACATTTACAAAACATTTCGAAAGTAAACGATTTTAAAAATAAACTGAAAGAATTTCTAGTGCAACAAGAATATCATAGTATCAACGATTATCTTAATAACTAGGTTTGATACACGTCTTGTTGTTACGATGTTGGTTTGACGTATTTAATTAGAGGGTGGTCGTGTTACTATGTTCAGTATAGCTCTGTGTTGTAATTTAGCAGATGACATGTATTATCCCTATATTAAATAAATTTACTCTAAAAAAAAAACGTCATTATATTTGACTGTTTAGTGTTGTAGGCGTTCACTTTGTGGTACATCTTAAATACACTTGTAAATAAAACACTTTTTACTTTGTTTAACCACTGAATCTTACAATTAATTGTGTGACTAGTTTCGACTATCTAGTAGTCATTCTCAAACTAAAGTAAATACAAATTACACGTTAAAAACTATTTATACGGCTTCGAAAAGAGGGGTATACATTAGGTCAACCTGGTTATTAAGAAGGGAAATTCCGGGATTAATTCGGGCCTTGTGTATTTCTAGTGCTTCCAGTAAATCCATTTTACGACCTTTTTCGGCAAAATGGATTACTGAAAGTACATCCTCGCCAAAAGTGTGATTCTCTTCTTAAAGATGGTTAGCATAGATAGAACTATTATGTTTTAATCTAAAGGCTCGCTCGTGTTCTTTCAATCTTATTTCAATTCTACGACCAGATTGCCCAATGTACACACCTTTACAATTTTCGCAGTTCAATTTATAAATGCCTGATCTAACTATGGGATTAAGTTTTGTTTTTGGGTTGAAAATTATATTATTAAGTTTATGGGGCGTTTTTAATATTACATTAATGTTACATTTTTTAAGGATGTTTTTAATTTTACAACTTATTGTACCATAGTAGCTGATTGTTTTAAAATGTTGATTATCTATTGACCTAATTCTAGGGTAGAAGAATTTCTGCACCTCTTTCATTTCATAATTATGAATTAAATTGTCTATTAGTGAAGTTGTGTAGCCATTATTCAATGCTATTTCCTTTAATGTATTGATCTCTTTCACATCTTTCTTGAAAATGTCATCAATATTTACTCAGAGTTACTGGGTGTTCATTTACTTATGGCGGCCAGTATAAATAGATAAAATATTAGGCTGTGGAAAATCTGAAAGAAACCGGTAGATGACTGACAGAAAAAGTACTATGATGGACACATTATCATATGTTCCTTTGTGCTTCACTTATCGCCGGTGAAAATATGCTGATTAGGGATTATGAATTTGCCGGTAAATAAGTAAATTTGTATATCTAAGCCGGTTTAAAAATAATTTACCGGCAAATCAAAATATTACCACTGAGCAAATCTATTTAAGTAATGTTTCATCAACATTAAAACAACGTTTAATGTTGCTACACTGTTGATATAACGTTATTTGTTTGTTTTTTGCTCAGTGGGTTTTTAATAAAGACCTTACCTTTAACAAGTGTTTCCACTCCTTGAATAACCCTCGCCAATTAATGTCGACGTCGTGTCCTCAGGGGCGGCCCAGCCTTAGCAGTCAGCCATACCCTTTAAGCTCCACCTAAAAAACGATTTAGTTTTCACCTGCTACAAAAGTTATAAATAGTGAAAAAGATTAAATAAGTTTTATTGGAAGTCTTTTAGAACTGGTGCTATTTTCGTGATCTTTTTGAAAACAACTGATTTTTTGCTCAAGTTTTATGGAGCAAAAAATCAGTTGTTTTCAAGAGATCACGAAAATAGCACCAGTTTTGAAGTTTCATCTTAATTTCCTTAATTACAATATGTACCCACTGAGCAAATCCATTTAAGTAATGTTTTACCAACATTTAAACAACGTTTAATTTTGCTACAATGTTGATATAACGTTATTTGTTTGTTTTTTCCTCAGTGGGTACCATAACTGCCCTAACAAACTTCAGTATAACAATTACTTTTAATAATTTCAGAATCTGTTGGCTAATAATTTTCGTCTTCTCATTGTATCTCTGCATGTCGTCGCTGTTACTTCAATAGGTCGTATGTCAAAAAAATTGTTTTTCAGAAAGTAAAAAAAAACTGTTTAACTTTTATGCCGTAACTTCTTTTAATAAACTAAAATCGGCAAAAAATAAAACATTAACACGTTTTGGAGCACACTATTATAAAAATTTTAATATTAATAAGCTGGCAGAGATACTTTCACATACGACATATT
This sequence comes from Philonthus cognatus, assembly GCA_932526585.2. NCBI lineage: Eukaryota > Metazoa > Arthropoda > Insecta > Coleoptera > Staphylinidae > Philonthus > Philonthus cognatus. The sequence goes on from OW052241.1 coordinate 20,710,531, forward strand.
AATACTATCATTTGGTTATAATTATTGACATACGACTTATTGTCAATAATACTAATACTACAGGAGTAGGAAAAAGAATCAAGATAAGATAGTACATTAATTTTTCTTTATTAAATACCTACTTAGAACATAGATTTAAAACATTTAGAACATAGATTTACAAAAAAAAAGTTTTTGTTCTATGAAAAGTTAATTCACAACTAGACTAGTTGTGAATTAAGTTTTCATAGAACAATCGGCAGTCACGTGGAATTAGTTCCTTTAATTCCTGTAGATGGTTATATTTTGACCCCTCAATGGGCAGAGGCCCGTTATATAAAGGAGGCCTAACTTGATCAGTTACCTTCCGCTTTTGACAATGTGGCAGGTCTTTCCACTCATCAGAAAATTTTAGCTTGAATTGAATCACACCTTGTGAAGTGTACTGTGGCGCACAAAGGTCGGTTACGACAGGATCACCAGATTTTTTTCCAGGCCGTATGCTGCTATAATAAGTAGCTTCAAATTGGTTGAAGTCAGAAAATGACAATGCTACAGCTTCGTATGGCGATGGACTCTGCCTTGCTCCTGATATTATGTGTAAATAGTCGCTTGGCAGGTACACTTCCCTCCTTCGTCCCAGTTTTCTTTCGATGCAACTGTGGACCGAGTCCACCTCCATTTGTGTGTGCCCTACTTCCAGATATTTTTGTTGTATTGTGATAGAGTATTTTATTGATAAATCCAGTAGGGCATTCGACAACTTTACATTTCTGTTTTGGTAGCTGCAGCCATCGCTCTAAATAACAATTTTTAAGGGGTTGTACGAAATTATTTCTTTATTTAGAAATTTTGTAGCTATGGAGGAAAACACGTCACTTTCGAAACCTCCATCTGTCTCATTCCACACGTAACAAATTACCTGCTTAATATCCATATTAAAGAACGTCCAATTATGGACCTTCAATTTGGTTTTGTAGTAATTGGCCGATGCATTTAACCTTGGGGAAGCAATACTGCTTAGAGATCCACCGCGTAACATAAGATATTTTTATCACTCTTATCTGCTTCCTTCTCATCACGCGCTTGCTGTTTTCTATCTATGTGTGATTGATAATTTTCTGCAGTTTCTGACCCATTTTAAAATAATGAGCAAGTATTGCATTGGTCTTTTTTTGGGCACCAAATGTCTAAGTTGTTCTTTTTAAAAACTTTAAAAAATGTTGTCCACGAAGCAGCTGTTTTATTTTCTTCGCCACATTTTTTTTGATATACCCTGTATACATGCCTGTAACTGTCCCATACAGGTTCCAAATATAACTTTGATGTTGACTTCCTAGCATAGTGGGACTCTACTTTGGATAAACCAGTAAAAAAATCTTCTATTGCTTTGACATGTGCAGTTTCTTCTTTTAAAACCTCTTCATGTTCCTGCGGCGTAAAAACCCAATTTTGCAGCGTCTTTTCGCCAATGCCAAGTGTAGCCAAAAACATTTTCTTACATACAGATTTATTGACTTTTGTTTCTTGAAGTAATTCCTCCTCTATATCACTAACTATTAAAAAATATCTGAAAGTAACTTTGTTCTTACTTGTTTGTGCAAAATCCCTTCTATGTTTTGGAACAGTTGGTAAAACTTGTCCTCTAACAAATTCTTTTTTAGCATCCCAAGAGGCCAAGTTCCAGAAAGAAGTAAATATATATTTTCTCTGATCTTCTGTTATTTCTGAACATTTAAAATTTTGACGTGGTCCACCCTTCCCTTGTTTCACTGTATGACCAGGACATTTTATTCCTATAGATCGCTCTTGCTTAGTTGCTGTTTGGCAGTATTTTCTATCTACATTTTTTTGAATCCAATGTAGAATTTGCCATGCAGTCTTAAATCCGCATTTTTAGTTCTCTTCCACATTTTTGGATTAGATTGTCCCTTACTTCTTCTTTTTTCACTTTGACGGCCATCAGTTGCAGATGTTGAAAAATCTTGTATGCTCTCATTATCTGATGTATTACTTTCATTCGCTCTTAGATTCCCTGGTGGTTCATACTCAGAACCACTATCCTCAAAAACTTCTTCACCTGAAGATTCTTCAAAATCTAATTCTTGGTGTTTGTTTAATGATTCGGCAGGAGTAGCTACTTTTATTTTTTTTAAAGAAGTATTGTCATTGGTAACAGGAACAATATTGTCATTGGTAGCAGGAACAATGCTCTCACTTCCCAATTGTTCCCACTCTAATATTTCATTGCTTTCTTCTATGTCTGCAGTCGTAGAAGTATTTTCAGGTGCCATCTCTACTGTCTCCACTGTCAAATTGCTACTATTTTGCTGCTTAATTGCTTGTAGCAATAAACGACTGCCTCTCCCATTTCCAGAAAACATGGCGTTGCTAGATAAACTGAAAAAAAAACAGGTGCAAATTGTCGTATGTCATCTATTGATATAATATTAAACAAAGCAATATATCGTATGTCAACATCAAATTTAGTATGAAGCCCTAGGAAGCTAAGTTTTTTAGAAATTATGTTATGTTAATAACAAAATGTGAACTTATTATAATTAAAATTAGTTTAGAAAGCAAAAGTGAAGAGCAGGTCAACTTTGCGGAATTTTTATTTTGTATTTTTAGGTTAGATTTGTTGATTCATAGTTTTAATGTATTTATGAAGATATTCTAGTACTTTTTTACACGCAAAATTAGTATTTAAAACAAACTGCAACTTACCTATAACAACGATGAATGTGTTATATTGAAACCTTAATTAAAACCCACATAAACACGAGGTAAACACTTGTAAACAAACCAGCGCTTGACATACGAGTAATTGCATCAACCAAATGAAGAGAGATGGCGCTATAGGAAATATTGCAAGTACGCATTTTATTTTATATTCTATTTCTCTCTAGCTTTTGACTTGAGAAGTTTTGCTGGTATATAGAAACGATAATTTTGGTCACTTTGGCCGCCGTAACTCAAAATCCATTTTTTTTGACATACGACCTATTGAAGTAACAGCGACGATATTATTTATCACTATCTCATATATACAGAAAGTTTTTCTTTTAAGTATACATATCTCAATATATTGTAAACGTTGTAAATTTTCCAATATTCTTTGTTATTACAAATATATCAAATTGAATTTTTAAACGAGTGTTTTCCACTCTCAGACTAAGCATGAAGTAAAATTTCGAGTTTAGAAAAGTCCCGTGAAAATTTGTCGAGGGTCGCGCAGCGACCCGAGACAAATTTTCTGGGCTTTTCTAAACTCGAAATTTTACTTCATGCGCCACGCGTATAAAACACTGATTTCGAGCGAGGTTCAAATATACATAAAAACACAATATTTTTGTTTTGCACGCGTGGCTCATGAAGTAAAATTTCGAGTTTAGAAAAGCCCAGAAAATTTGTCTCGGGTCGCTGCGCGACCCGAGACATATTTTCACGGGGCTTTTCTAAACTCGAAATTTTACTTCATGCTTAGTCTGGGAGTGGAAAACATTCGTTTATAGCTTCAAATTGAACTCTTCTAAAAAAACAAGGTGCACATTTTCTTTTAGGTAAACATATGCATAAGCTGTAAACTTTCCAACATCCGTTGTTTTTCAAAGGAGCCTAATTTGAAACTTTATACGAGTGTTTTCCACTCCTAGACTAAGCATGAAGTAAAATTTCGAGTTTAAAAAAGCCCGTGAAAATTTGTCGAGGGTCGCGCAGCGACCCGAGACAAATTTTCTGGGCTTTTCTAAACTCGAAATTTTACTTCATGCGCCACGCGTATAAAACACTGATTTCAAGGGAGGTTCAAATATACATAAAAATACAATATTTTTGTTTTGTACGCGTGGCGCATGAAGTAAAATTTCGAGTTTAGAAAAGCCCAGAAAATTTGTCTCGGGTCGCTGCGCGACCCTCGACAAATTTTCACGGGGCTTTTCTAAACTCGAAATTTTACTTCATGCTTAGTCTGGGAGTGGAAAACACTCGTTTATAGCTTCAAATTGAACTCTTCTAAAAAAAACAAGGTGCACATTTTCTTTTAGGTAAACATATGCATAAGCTGTAAATTTTCTAACATCCTTTGATTTTCAAAGGAGCCTAATTTGAAATTTTATACGAGTGTTTTCCACTCCCAGACTAAGCATGAAGTAAAATTTCGAGTTTAGAAAAGCCCCGTGAAAATTTGTCGAGGGTCGCGCAGCGACCCGAGACAAATTTTCTGGGCTTTTCTAAACTCGAAATTTTACTTCATGCGCCACGCGTACTAAACACTGATATAATGCGATGTTCAGAATACACGTTTTTAGCATAGTGCTTTAGTAGAATATTTGGAACTTCACCTAAAATCAGTGTTTTATACGCGTGGCGCATAAAGTAAATTTTTTTCAGAATCTGTTGGCTAATAATTTTCGTCATCTCATTGTATCTCTGCATTGGATTGATTATAAAAACGTACCAAAAATGGGAAACTTCGCCAGTTATTGTGAGTTTTGCTCAAAGTCCGACGCCAGTCTGGCAAATTCCGTTTCCCGCTGTGACGGTATGTCCGGAAACAAAATCAAAACAGAGTATTTTTAACTTCACACACTTTTACCATGTAATGAAAGACAATCCGGAGAATTTCACTCAAAAAGAGTAAGTTATGAAGAAAAGAATAACTATTGCAAAATAAATGTTAGGTTGGAAAATTTTCAGAATTTGGCGTTGGTGTGCGATCAGCATTTATATCAAGACGGAAACGACACAGCGGATTACAAGACTATAGATTTTTTGACTGATGTAAGTAAAAAAGTTGCATTTTCTTAAAGCATGTATTGAGAGTGAAAAGAAGGTAACCTCAATACAAAATTTATCAAAATATAGATAAAGGATTTCTAGCAAAAATTCAACTGCAGTAATTTTGAACCCGAACAGTGCCAACCACAGTCACTTTTAAACCCGGTATAGTCATATAGAGTGATTTTAGGGATAAAATCTGGCTAAGATGTTAATGAGCATAACATCTATGTTGTCATTTTATTTCAGTACAGTTAGTTTTAGTCAATATTGGAATTTTATGTTAACGGATTACAAAACAGCTTTAAAAATGGGGGTATACATTAGGTCAACCTGGTCGTTGATTAAGGGGGTTGCCGGATTAGAGCGGGCTTTGTGTATTTCTAGGGGTTTAAGGAGATTTATCGTTCGACCCTTTTCGGCTAGGCCGTAGCCAGGGGTGGGGATATAGGGGTTCAAACCTACCCGAAATTTTCAAAATGATAAATTCTCTAAGAGCAAATACAACATTAGCAGTAATCCCCCAACTTTTGTCTCTAATAAACGGGCCCATTGTTGAGATAGAGATTGATACAGCTATAATGGAATTTGAATCCATAGATGAAGGGTTTCTGGCAAACATTCAACTACAGTAACAATTATTTTAAAAATTATTGCTGTATGATTTAATAAAGAAAACACTTGGTTAAATTTCACTAATTTTAAAAGTTTTGTGAGTGTTTACAAAAATTATTTTTTATATTAGTGAAATTTAACCAAGTGTTTTCTTTATTAAATCATAGTTAAATATGTTTCACCACGTGAAAGATGAGAAACTTGTTCAAGATATTATTACTGTAGTTGAATGTTTGCCAGAAACCCTTCATATATGGATTCAAATTCCATTATGGCTCTATCAATCTCTATCTCAACAATGGGCCCGTTTATTAGAGACAACAGTTGGGGGATTACTGCCAACTGTTGGAGAATTCTCTGATGACCGGATTGTTTATCGTAGATGTGTTTGGGTTTTCTATAATCGTACAAAATAGACCCACCGGAGTACCGTTCATTAGATACCAACATATATCACAAACAAATCCAAACATGTTGAATGTTAATCATTTTGATGAACGTTCCCAATGGCTTCAACTTAGTCCTGTTCTTTTTTTGTGCTACTCTACAATTTTCCCCCTGTTTCACTCAAATATAATTTAGTTTAAATCGATTCAAGGGTCAATTATTGACCGATCATTGTACCTCACACAATACTGTGCGGCCAGTAAAACAAAGTTATCCTTTTAGGTAGCACCATCAATGTTTGAAATGATGTGGATGTGTAGATGGACCAACATTAACGAAACCTGTGATAGATTATTTACGCCCATTTTAACGGAAGAAGGAGTATGTTACACTTTCAACATGCTAGATCGAGACGACATCTATAAAAATGAAGTGTAAGGAGTAGTATACTAGTAAACTAAAACGAATTAGAGTCGAAAAATGTTTTACACATAGATTCTGTATTGTGAAGGCTTCTACTTCGTAATATATGATAATTTCACACTAAAACACTTCTTACTTTGTTTGTATAAGACTTTTTCATTAGATGTGACTGCAGTTTTAATAAATTTAGCTTGTCATTATCGACATTATATAAAAAGAGGGATCCGATAATTTAAGATTTTTAGTTCTCGCATAACGTGTATGGGGGTCATTAGTAATTGCGTGTATTCCATTTATTGTCAACAGTGCGTAACGAGCATACATCACCAGAACACTCGCACTTTAAGCGAGAAATTTGAATGAAAATAATTTTAAAAGTTCTGTAAGAGTGTATACAAAAATTATTTATTTCAGTTACCATAATAAAGATTTCCTAAATCATAAACGCGATCGGTATGGCTGGACTTTAGAGAACGGTTATCTGCCGGAAGCTGACAAAGACACTTTTCCAAGAAGGGCAATGTCAGCTGGCACTGCTGCTGGCTTGATGCTTTTAATGAGGGGCTATGAATATGACTTAGATTACATTTGTAAAGGACCTGTGCAAGGATTCAAGGTATAATCTTTAAATACATACATTTCTTTGAAGCGATTAAGGGTCACGTTCTTGTAGTTTAAAATTTTGTTTTATATTTATATAACTACTTTATGAGTTATTGAAATGAAAAGTGTTATGTCATCTAAATTTATTATTTTCTAGTAAGTTAACTTATGTAAACTTACTAGAAAATAATAACTTTAGATGACATAACACTTTTCATGTCAATAACTCACAAAGTAGTTATATAAATATTAAACAAAAATTTAAACTAGAACAACGGGACCTTATCAAAACATCCACATTATTTTTGCCAATGTAATGCTGATCTTTTATCAACATTTTTGAGATAATTTCGATAATTTCTTCTTATACGAACTTTTAGAAATGTAAATCCCATTAATAGTTTGCAGTTTCTCTATTAAAATATGCAATTTACGTTAAAACTAGTGTACTTAGGCGAATTGTAAATATTTTCTTTAAAATGAATAGTGTTGGTTTCTTTTTAATCAATTTTGTACAAGAAATATTCGCTCTTTAAAATTATTGTTGGGCATTCGTCAGAGAAACTGTGTGGATGTTTTGATCGGGTCCTACAACAACTCGGAAAAAATTGACATATTAAATCAAAGAATATAGTATGAAATGTGACAATTTGATTGTTTTATTATTAAAATATTAAGAAACAAAACATAAATTCCACACATGAACCATAACTTTTTAGATTTTACTCCATCAACCGGGTGAAGTACCTAGAATGAGCTCTCAATACTTTAGAATACCGTTCAATCAAGAAATGATAGTAGCTGTCAAACCAGATATGATGACTACCTCGGAGGGTTTAAAGAATTACGACCCAAAACGCCGACAATGCTATTTCTCCTGGGAAAAGACTCTTAGATACTACAAAAACTACACTCAGCAAAATTGCGAAGTGGAGTGCTTGGCTAACTTTACTTTATCTAGATGTGGATGTGTTACTTACCACATGCCTCGTAATTATATCAAATCTACTAAAAAATTAAAATGATAGCTTTGTGCTTGTTTTAGATAACGAAGGAACCGATGTTTGCGGTTCTGCAAAGATTTTATGCCAAATTGAAGCTAAAGGTAATTGAATGAAACACATAATTATTGTAATTTTTATTACAGTGAAAAATCATACAGCGACATGCATTGAGAAAAAAAGCCTTTATTGGCATCAAACCTCCAAACTAGAAACACAATTCCCACATTACAAATAATTCGATTTCATTTCTCTACAAACAGAAATTTCTAGGTATGTCTGGTTAGCTTTGTTAAACGATAAAATTCTAATAATGCTCTTACCTTGTCGTTTTACACAAATGCGGACTGGCTCTCTGAAAGATATCAGATAAAGTAGAACTCGGGCTCATACTTTTGTGCCCCCCATATACAAGGTGGCCAGAAAAGGTGTGATAATCTTCAGGTAGAGTGGTTCATTGATTAATTTCAAGCAGAAAATTTAAGTAAAAAAATATTGTATTGTGGCTTATAACTTCTCACGAGCCAATCTAAAGAAATGTAAATTTGGCAACAATGGATCAAACACGTGTTTAATTTAATAATAATCATAAATTTAACAAATCTACAAAAATTAATATTTGAAGTATACATCAAAAATGAAAGATTAAAGTAAATGTTCAAATTGATAACCATTCGTTTCTAAGCAGATCTGGAGCCGTCGTGGGATAGAATTAATTACTCGGAGCAACATCTCTTCAGTAATGAATTCCACTGCAACACGAATTCTATTCATGACGTCTACATTGTCCACTGGAGGTGTTGCATACACCTTTTCTTTTAAAAATCCCCAAACGAAAAAATCAAGTGGATTCATATCCGGCGACCTTGCTGGCCATAGTATGGGTCCATTGCGCCCAATCCATCTATTTGGAAAATGTTCGTCCAGCCATTCTCTTGAAATTCTTGCTGTATGAGGTGGTGCACCATCATGCATATACAGCATGTTGTTTACTAAATTTAGTGGAACATTCTCCAAAACTTCTTCTAAAATATTTTCATAATTTAAGGTATTTAATCTTTGATGAATAAAAAAAGGCCCAATTACACGTAAATTTAGAATACCAAGCCAGACGTTAACTGAAAATTTCCTTTGATGTCCCATTTCTCTAACCGCCCGAGGATTTTCTTCTGCCCAAAAGTGATAATTATGACAATTAAATACCCCATCTCTAGTGAATGTACATTCATAACTCCAAAGAATTTTAAATAAAAAATTTGGTTCTTCCCGAATTTGATCTAAAATCCTGTCACAAAACATACGTCTACGCTCGTTATCATTTTCATACAGTGGTTGAACTTTTCTTGCATGAAATGGACGCATTCGATTTTCTTTCAATACTGCATGGACTGTTGTTTTACTGGGGACATTTAACTGTTGAGCTATTTGTCTCGTACTAATATTGGGATCTTCTTGAACTGCATTCAATATCTGTTCTTCTAGGTGAACAGTGCGACGTTCCCTAGGTCTCCCTCCATCTATGTTATTATAAACGAACGACCCAAAAGTACGTAGCCTTTGGTCTAATTTTCTAAACGTATTTACGCAGGGCTGTTGGCGATTTGGATATCTTCTTTGGTACTCATCTTTGGCACTAGTTGCATTACCATTGCAGAATCCAAATATCATGTACATATCTGCATACTCGTTGAATGTGTACATCTTCAAAAAGTATGATGAACTTATTCAAACTTACACAAATAAATTATGACAAGTATATGTCAAAGTCAAGTGAAATTTAATAAGGTTACATATGAAAATACATAGTTGCCAGGTCTATTTTTATTTAAAAAATGCTTCTGAAGAAGTTATTAATTTGTTAAAGTTTCCAATTTATTTATCACCATTGTCATTTAAATTCTACAAATGTGTAATTGATTGTAAGTTCTATTGATTTTTTCCAAAATAATAGAAAATAACACTAATTTCCAGAGATACGTTTAATATTTTAACGACCTCGTGAGATGTTACGAGGAAGAATACAATATTTTTTTATTTAGATTTTTTATCCAAAATTAATCAACGAATCACACTACCTGAAGATTATCACACCTTTTCTGGCTTCCTTGTATACTGGATGATTCAGGAAACTTCAAGTAACGTTCTAGTTTTCTAAGCTTTCAGGCAGAGGGCGTATCTGTATACAACTTACTAGTGTTCCTGTATTTAAGAGAGTAGCGCAAACTGGCATCCATCTTGACGCCTTTAGGCGCCAAATTCAAACTAAATCAATGATATTCTATAATGATTGACGCGCGTTCTATTAATTTGATTTAGTTTGAGTTTGGCGCCTAAAGACGTCAAGATGGATGCCAGTTTGCGCTACTCTCTTAGATACAGGGAGACTGCTTTTTCTAGTTTACTAAACTTTCAGGAAGTGTTCGTATCTGTACACAACTTACTAGTGTCCCTGTATTTAAGAGAGTAGCGCAAACTGGCATCCATCTTGACGCCTTTAGGCGTCAAATTCAAATTAAACGAATCATATTCTATAATTATAATATATAAAATTACGAAAAAACTATTCGTGAAAATGCAAACAGTGTCTTAATTAATAAGACAATTTAAGACGATAAATATCCATTGAAACGACTACTTCCCGTGCAAATACACCTCCGGATATTGAATTATACAATGAAATATTTAAAATCTTATTTAATTTAATTTAATATTAATTTAATATTTCTATAATGATTGACGCGCATCCTTTCAATTTGATTTAGTTTGAATTAGCTGCCTAAAGGCGTCAAGATGGATGCCAGTTTGCGCTACTCTCTTAAATACTGGGAGATTTTCCGGCGCGCGAGCGTTTCTACATGTTTACAAATCTAAAGCTTATAATCTGTACACTTTTCATTTAGAGGACCTACTTGCTGCACAAGTAACAGACGGTTTACTGAATTACCACGGTGATATACTAGATAAGGCGGCAATTGACCAATCTGTAAACTGCGACTGTCTGCCGGCCTGCACTTCTTTGACTTATAACGCAGAAACATCACAGGCGGATTTTAATTGGAGAGCTCTTTTCATGGCTTATAAATCCAACATGACCGAATTTCCAGGGTGAGTTTATTTATTTCATCAACCCTTTTATACCTCGGTTGAAGCAACGAATAAATAGACCAGGGCCCGTATTCACAGTACCTATGCAATTTGTCATCGGTAAGAAGTTGCACTGAAATAACGTCATTTTACTTCAAACGATTGAGTAAATTCTTTCGAAAATGGCGTCATTTCAGTACAACTTCTCACCGATGACAAATTGCATCGCTACTGTAAATACGAGCCCAGAATGTGAATCATATTTTAAATTTGTTTCTAGTAGTGTTTTCATAAGTGATCATTTATTTATACTCTACTAAATATTGTATTACTTTCAGTATAATGATGGCAAGATTAACCATATTCTTCAAAGAACAACAATTTATTACGTCGACAAGAAACGAACTCTACGGTATCACAGACTTCATGGCCAACTGCGGGGGATTGGTGGGATTGTTTATAGGCTTTTCTTTCTTGTCATTGGTTGAAACCTTATATTTCCTCACGCTGCGTCTTTTTTGCAATATTCGAAGCTATGGAAGATATTATTGGTCCGGATCTCCAGAATTGCTTAATAACGATGCTTATATTCACACACAATAGAATTATTTTTATAAAAATGTTTCGCACCTACATACAAATATTTAAACAATTATTTTAATAAAATAGTTTCACGAAATTGAAACCAGCTTGCACGTTTCTATCCCAACACTGAGTCACTAAATAGTAAATAAATCGAGATAAAAAAACTAAAAGATTGTATGAATATTTACCGAAGTTTGTCATGGCCATCTTATCATATGAACCAGTGATGAGCAAGCAACCTTTTTTATAATTGGGTGCGGCACAGATAAATTTGAAATGTTTGTTCTTTAAAATATTACTAATTTTTATATGGTTCTTTCTTGAACAATTTCTAACTTATTCTGTAACTAAACATTCCGTATACAAACACGAAAACCCAATTAGGCAAAAATTAGGAAGTAAAATCGCATCTTCATGTCTATGCTCGTGCTGAAGTTAACTTCCTGGTAACTTCCGATTTTCCCGAACGCTTTAATTTGACATGTTTAACATTTTAAATTTGTCTGTGCCGCTTTGACATTTCATTAGCCATTATTCAATCGACATTGATACTAGTGACATTCGACATTGATATTTATAACCTCCGAACGAGTGTCTTCCACTCCCAGACTAAGCATGAAGTAAAATTTCGAGTTTAGAAAAGCCCCGCGTAGAAAATTTGTCGAGGGTCGCGCAGCGACCCGAGACAAATTTTCACGGGGCTTTTCTAAACTCGAAATTTTACTTCATGCGCCACGCGTATAAATCACTCAATTATTAGCAAGTTTAAAATACACTCGGCTCGATTTTACGTTTTTGTCGACACAAAACACGTCAATATTGACATTTCTCAAATTACTCAAACTAGGACATTTTCATTACAAAAATGTTAAATCTGTCGGTGCCGCGTTGACACACGTGACATTTCATTAGCCATTATTCAATCGACATTGACACTAGTGACATTCAACATTGACATTTATCACCTCCGAACGAGTGTCTTCCACTCCCAGACTAAGCATGAAGTAAAATTTCGAGTTTAGAAAAGCCCCGCGTAGAAAATTTGTCGAGGGTCGCGCAGCGACCCGAGACAAATTTTCACGGAGCTTTTCTAAACTCGAAATTTTACTTCATGCGCCACGCGAATAATACACTCAAATATTTCAAGTTTAAAATACACTCGGCTCGATTTTACGTTTTTATCGACACAAAACACGTCAATATTGACATTTCTGAAATAACTCAAACTAGGACATTTTCGATGTACCGACAATATTGACGTGTTTTGTGTCGATAAAAACGTAAAATCGAGTCGAGTGTATTTTAAACTTGACAATATTTGAGTGGTTTATACGCGTGGCGCATGAAGTAAAATTTCGAGTTTAGAAAAGCCCCGTGAAAATTTGTCGAGGGTCGCGCAGCGACCCGAGACAAATTTTCACGGGGCTTTTCTAAACTCGAAATTTTACTTCATGCTTAGTCTGGGAGTGGAAGACACTCGTTCTTAGAAGTTTCAAATTGAAGAATCACTCTAGATTACTAAGTTTATTACTCAGCTTCTTGATGATGGCCGCCGAGTCAACATCGTTAGATATGAGCTCCGTAAAAGTGTGCCGATATTGTAAAAATATGCCTAGAATTGGATATTTATGCATAAAGTGTAATTCACTAATCCATCCAGGATGCGCTAGACAACTAGTATTGAAGGGTGCTACTATCTTAAGTGACAGTGAAATAAAGTGCTGTGATAAACCAATAGACGTCGATAAGGTTGCAGACATTGAGGATGTGGAGGACCAATCCGAAGAGGCAAGTGATGTATCACAAATTGAAATTAAATATTTAAAAGAACTGTTGGTTCAAAGAGACATCATCATTGATTAAAAAATGAAATTAACTATTCATTAACCCAACGAATAAACTTGCTAAATGAGATTGTCAGCATAAAACGCTTAACCCCTCCCTTTAAATCGAATGCAAATCATATTTCCAATACTGGGGATTTTCCACTGCCATCCAGCCGCAAGATAGTCGCTCCTAATAAAAACTCAGTCGGGCAAGGTGACTCTTCTGATAAAAATAATTTGAAAATCATTCACGATAGAAAGAAACAAGGTGACTCATCTGACAAAAACAAATTAAAAATGATTCACGATGGAAAGAAACAAAATAAACAAACGGAATCCCCAAATGTAACAAATGAGCTTCCCAATACTGTCTCGGACACTAATGCAAGCAGCACTGAAGAAAAAACATCGCAGGAAACGTGAACCAAAGTTGTGCTTAAGAATAGAAACTCTAAAAGTAGAGCTATAATAGGAACTAGCAAAATTACAACGAACTGTGCCCTTAAAATCGTACCGAAAAAAGCTTTTGCCTACGTATCTCGACTTGATCCAACTACTTCCAAACAGGATATTTTAAATTATTTAAAAGTGAAGTTTCCCGAAGTACAATGTGAATCTATTCCAACAAAACACCCTGAATTTTATTCATCATACAAGATAATGGTTAATCTTCATCATTTCCAGCAGTTAATGGATTCTAATATGTGGCCCTCAGGTGCTTATGTGGACAGGTTTTTTCATCGACGTCCATCGAAACCCACGATAACTTAAACCTACGAATGTTGCCACCAACAAACATGATTAACTTTTTTGTATTAAATATCCAATCTGTGAAACATAAAATTCTTGAGTTAGAAGCACTAATACTCGACAAGGATTTCAATGTATTATGTTTATGCGAACATTGGCTTAATGGCGACGAAGCGAATTTACTTAACCTAGATAATTTTGTGGTCGCAAGTCACTTTTCTCGAAAACAATTAACTCATGGCGGCGTAATGATTTGTATAAAAAATGGAATGAGATTTAAAGAGTTAAATTTACTTGATCATTGTGTTGAATTAGATGCTGAATTTTGCGGTATACTTTTAATAGATCTTAACATAATAGTTATTAATATCTACAGAAGTCCAATGGGAAATTTTTGGGTGTTCATTGATGGTCTAAACCGATTGCTATCGCATATTGATTTTATAAAATTCACTGTTATCCTAAGTGGAGACTTTAATGTAAACTTCCTAATGGATAACACTGACGCTTAAATATTAAATGATACCTTAAACAGTTTCAATATGTATCTAACAGTAAAATTCCCTACTCGTTTGAAATCATGCCTAGACAGCGTGTTCATAAACATAGGATCTGAAAAAGTGCATACTCAACTATTACCAACACCTTTTTCGGACCATGATGCTATTCAATTTAGTTTTTTATTGTCTAGTTTCATGCCTAAAAAGGAATCTACAACAATCAGGCCCATCACCACTGATGGCAAGTACTTATTCTATCAGTTATTAGAGACCACCGACTGAGACATCTTAAACAGTAGTGACGTTAATAGATCATGGTACATGTTTTTGGATTTACTTTTAGAACATTTTAATACGGCATTTACAGAAAAAAATATAGTTTACAAAAATAACAAAGCTAACAACATTATCTGGTTTAACAATAATCTTAAATCAATGCGTCAACAATTACAGCTTAATCATGAATTATATTCAAAAACGGGCAGTAATGACTTGTTGAAATCTAAAAAAATACTCAGAAGCAAGTATAGAAAAGAATTGTCGCTAGCTAAAATAAGAGCTAATGACAATTATATTAAACAAGCAACGAATGCTTCAAAGGCGATGTGGGACATTATAAATTCCCCTAAACAACCAAAACAAACCAACTCTAAACTAACAGCGATGGATTTCAACTCGTACTTTGAAAATATAGCCACATCTCTTCTAAATGAAATTCCTCATTGTGATATAGACCCCATATCAATTGCAAGTGTCAATATTAAATGCGACATACCATACTTTTCTTTTAAACCAATTTCACAAGTGGTAGTGAGAGACACAATCAAACACTTAAGTAACAAAAAGAGCAAAGATATCTACCACTTATCTATGTACATTATAAAAGAAATGATCAATGTTCTCATTGGTCCTTTAATAATACTCATAAACAAAATATTAACAACATCTACTTTTCCTGAATCGCTTAAATTAGCAAAGGTAATACCTATATTTAAGAAAGGAGACAATAATGATATGAATAACTACAGGCCCATTGCATTATTACCAGTATTCTCTAAAATCATTGAAAAAATTATGTACCACCAGATCGTGACTTTCCTAAATACAAACCAACTTTTCTCCCCTTCTCAATATGGATTTAGGGAGGAAAAATCAACCACAGATGCCATAATTGACTTTACCAACAAAATAATAGAAACGTTCGAAGAGAGTAAATATGCAATGGCCAAATTTCTTGACTTAAGTAAGGCGTTTGATTGTCTCTCATGACAAACTAGTAAGTAAACTATACCTCTACAATTTTGAACCAACTGCTTGTAATATTGTATGCTCGTTTCTCTCTAATAGAACCCAAGCTGTTTATTATAATAGTCTTTACTCCAAGCAGTTACCAAACATTCATGGTATCCCTCAAGGCTTCACACTGGGTCCTTTACTATATTTAATTTATTGTAATGACTTCCCTGCATTTATGGATGGAATTTGCAGATGATACTAACATCATATCTTCTTCTAATAATTTACATACCACCATATCATTGGATCAAGAGGCAGCAAAAAAGGCAGCATCCTGGGTTCATGCTAACAAATTAATACTTAATGAAGCTAAAACTGAAACTATGATATTGACATTAAAAAATCATGACTTGCAAAATACGAGTAGATCGGTAAAATTTCTAGGTTTGCACATTGATGATCGCCTACTATGGGATCACAATGGGAGTGAATTATGTAAAAAAATGAAAAGGTCAATTTTTATTTTAAGAAACCTGACTAAAAATGTGTCATCACATGTACTGAGAACGGCATATTTCTCGTTAATACACTCTCATTCATCATACGATATTGTAACATGGGGGCACTCATCATCAGCACATAGAGTATTCGCCCTTCAGCGAAAGGCATTACGATTAATCGCTGGTCTAGATTACAGAGCCGACTGTAGAGAAGCCTACAATAAACTAAAAATAATGACACTTCCCAGTATATATATTTACCGCTGACTTATTTATGTTAAGAAACACAAGATCAATATTGCTCTCACAGTTCTTTACATATACATGACACAAGAACAAAAGATAAACTCTGCCCAACCAAGCTGAGGTTCCAGCGATCTAGAGTTGGAACTAACTATTATGGAATTCATTTCTTTAATAAATTACCTGATAGCATAATAAGTCTTCCATTTAAAAAATTCCAATCTAGGATAAAATCATTATTATTGGATGCAGTATTTTTCAGTTTTGATGAATATTTTAATTTTGTGCGTTAGAGTTCGGCTGGACCATCAGTGAGCAATAATCTGAAATACTTGTTTGTTCCCATTGATATTACTATTATTGTTATGTGATATGTTAATTGTAAATTATTGGCAATATTGTACACATAGAATTTATTATATCTTTATGTTGACGATTGTAAGACCGTTTGTAGTTGTATGCATGAATAAAGTTCTATTCTATTCTATTCTATTCTATTCATAGGACCGTTTAACAAAGGCTACAGATCGAAGGACCAATTGTAGTCTTCGGAGACCGAAGGACTACATGGAATTGAAGTTTTTTTTACAAAAAAAACAACAAATATCCGAAGGTTCACAGCGTGGATATGAAAGAAAAAATCTAATTTAAAAAAAATCGAAGTTGGGTTGGGTTGGGTTCTTTTCAGTGCTTTTAACTTCACTTTAAATCAGTGTTTTATACGCGTGGCGCATGAAGTAAAATTTCGAGTTTAGAAAAGCCCCGTGAAAATTTGTCTCGGGTCGCTGCGCGACCCTCGACAAATTTTCTACGCGGGGCTTTTCTAAACTCGAAATTTTACTTCATGCTTAGTCTGGGAGTGGACAACTCTCGTTCTTAGAAGTTTTAAATTGAAGAATCACTCTAGATTGCTAAGTTTAGTACTCATAGGACCGTTTTACAAAGGCTACAGCTCGAAGGACCAATTGTAGCCTTCGGAAACCGAACGACTATATGAGATTGAAGTTTTTTTACAAAAAAAAAAAACAACGATTATCTGAAGATTCACAGCGTAGATATGAAAGAAGAAATCTAATTTAAAAAAAATCGAAGTTGGGTTGGGATGGGCTCTTTTCAGTGCTTTTAACTTCACTTTAAATCAGTGTTTTATACGCGTGGCGCATGAAGTAAAATTTCGAGTTTAGAAAAGCCCCGTGAAAATTTGTCTCGGGTCGCTGCGCGACCCGAGACAAATTTTCTACGTGGGGCTTTTCTAAACTCGAAATTTTACTTCATGCTTAGTCTGGGAGTGGAAGACACTTGTTCGGAGATGATAAATGTCGAATGTCGAATGTCACTAGTGTCAATGTCAATTGAATAATGGCTAATGATTCAAAGCGGCACAGACAAATTTAAAATGTAGTTATCAAAATATTACTAATTATTTTATATATGGTTCTTTCTTGTACAATTTCTAACTTCTTCCGTAACTAAACATTCCGTATACAAACACGAAAACCCAATTAGGCAAAAATTAGGAAGTAAAACCGCATCTTCATGTAGGTGCATGCGCGTGCTGAAGTAAACTTCCTGGTGACTTCCGATTTTCCCAAACGCTTTCTCTGCATTTCAGGTATTTTCATTCCATTTAAAGAAATGGTCACTTTCGATGTTGATCTTCACTTTCGATTTCGTCGCGATGTGGTAGAATTGATGGTGCGTTTATGTTTACAATTTTTGAAATTTGTTCACGTACATATTTTTTGCGTAACCTGGAATAGTTTTCTCTAATTATTTTATTTCATACATAACAAGTCGCACCTTCCTAATTGAATATCAATAAGTGTATAATTTTGTTCAGTAACTGTAATTATATTCCGGTTTACGTCTTTTCTTAATTCATGTAAACAAATGTAGATTTTTATGTTAATACAAAAGATAAAGTAACATTTTCATGTCATGGATTTTTCTTTTAGTTTTTATTTAATTCGTTATCAATTAATTTATGTTCCTTGAAATCAATGGTTTCCAACTGACGGTCCCGAAAAAATAATATATGGTCCGCAAAATATTTTAGAAACATTTATTAATTAAAAGTAAAATATGGTTTGCGAAATATTTTAGAAACATTTATTAGTTAAAAATGTTGAAAAGTTTTGATTAAAATTACTAATGGGAATAATCGAGATATTTTAGTAATTAATTTTTACATCGATTATTCTCACTACTATACAGTCTGTTTGATTTATTGTGACACAGCACTTATGTCCGTTATTAGTACAGATAGAAAAAAAAGTTAAAGACAAAAGTTTTAGTATATTTTATGATCTATTCAATCGTAATGTCAGAAAAACAGTTGAAAATCAAATAAACACCTGAAAGCTATTAGTTTCATTTTCTTTAATGGAACACCCTGTATATTTTGTTTATTTCAAATAGGCATTAATATTAGCCTAATAATGATACCACATAAGTACCCCTTTAATATAGAAATAACACGACAATTGCCAATAAATGAAATCAGTTGACATGAATAACTATTTAAAGTGTCTGTTCAAAGTGACGTCCGTTGTTTGCAATGCATTCTTCACATCTCTTCATTAAATTTCGTCGTGCTTTTTGCAACATCCGTGGTGTTATTTGGCCACATGCCATACGAATACGATTTTTCAGATCGTCTAGATTTTCTGGACGAGTAACATAAACTTTTTGCTTTAAAAATCCCCAAATAAAAAAATCTAAAATAGACAGATCTGGCGATCTTGCTGGCCAGTTTATGGGGCCACCATTTGCAATCAATTTCAAACCAAACTTTCTTTCCAAAATATCTTTGACATTTCTTGCGTTATGGGGAGGAGCTCCATCTTGTTGGAACCACATATCTCGACGTATTTCTAGGGGGATATCATCTAAATAATCTTCAAATTCTATCGTAAGAAAGTTGGCATATCGCTCTGCATTCAACGTTCCTTGATAAGAAAATGGTCCTATTATGGTATCACCTAACACACCAAGCCACACATTAACAGCAAATCTTTGTGGGAATCTGCATTCTCGAATTTGACGTGGATCTCAGTATCTCAGTAATGGTCGTTTTTTCGGTTGGAGATTCCGTTGTTGTTGAAATTTGATTCATCACTCCAAAGAATTAAATTTAATAAATGTTGATTGTTGCTAAGCCAATTACAGAATACTATCCTCCTGTCAGAATCACCATCTCTTAAACCTTGTACCAACTTAATTTTATATGGTCTCATTTTATGTTTTCTCAGAATAGAAAATATTTTATGCATACTTATTCCTAAGTCAGCCACTGCTTCGCGTATTGAATTACGTGGATGTGCTCTAAAATAGGCCAATATCAATACTTCATTATTATCTTCTCTTTCTTGTCTTCTCCTTCGTAATTTATTATTAAAACACCCATTTCTTCGTAAATTATGTTCAAGTCTTGCAAAAGTGCGATAATGTGGTTGTCTTCTTTCTGGATACATGTTTCCATAAGTGATACTAGCTTCTCTAGAATTATCGTTGCATCTAACGAAGACCTTTAGCATATCCATTTTTTCATCATTAGAATAGTAATTATCACCCATCTCTAAAGATTTGAATCAACAACACGCAAGACGGGAAGTTACTACACCACTTTGACATTAAAGCGTTAACAAATTGTTTTATGTCAATTGTTATCCATGGCAACTGATAAATTTCATTTTTTTGCAATTGTCGCGGTATTCGTATAATGAAGGGGTACTTATGTGGTATCATTATAAAGCTAAGGTTATTACCTATTTAAAATAAACAAAATATACAGGGTGTTCCGTTAAAGAAAATGAAGCTAATAGCTTTCACGTGTTTATTTGATTTTCAATTGTTTTTCTGACAATGCTACTGAATAGATCATGAAAAATACTAAAACTATTGTCTTTAACTTTTTTTTCTATCTGTACTAATAACGGACATATGTGCTGTGTCACAATAAATCAAACAGACTGTATATTCTCTTTACTTCTGTTCACTTATTACTAATTTTATATTTTATGTATATTTGGTTTTCAAAAATTTATTTTTTCTATCTCAATCAAGTTGAAATGTATTATTAATTTCCATTTTACTCAAGCTACATAAATGCTTTCTAAATTAACTTAATTATTATCTAAACTAGCCACATATTCAAACCTGGACCCCGACTGATTAACTTTAATCATCAACTAACCATTGATTAAGCCTCAGATTAAGTCAAAATTCTAGAATATAAAAATGTTATAAATTTGTAAGATAACCTGAACATATATCTTTCATCAATATGCGATTTTCTAAATAATTTATAAATGAAATTGTGTTTTTAGGAAGTACTAATCACTGATTAAGTTAATTGACTAGGGTGCAAAGGGGCACTAATAATCTAAATTGCCTGACAACTAACCTAGTTAGATGACAGCTAACGTAATTTAATTAATTTTCATCAAATGTAACTGCCATTTTGTATGTTGATTTACTCATATGTTTAATAATAAAAAAAACCTCTAGAGTGTCATGATATTTTTTTTAATTTAAGTTTAAGTTCTCTAAAGCGTGTTTAGGATTGGCATATAAAACGTCGGACATATTAATTATAATATAATTTTTCAGAGTTGTCAACCTACAATATTTTCAGTGCCATGGAGAGGTTTTTTATTGAACATACGATATAATTAAACAATTTTCCAACTTTTTTAAGCGAAATATGAGTGATTTTATTAGTATATTTTAATGTTGGTTCAATAACTTTCAAAATTGCATGAGATATTTTAATATTCTTTAAAGTACGAAAAATTGTATGCGTTTATGTGTGAACATCTTCCTTCCATTCAATTAAGCATTACATTTAGGATTAAATAGGCTTTGATTTAAGACACATTTTATTATACTAACTTAATGATCTTATAGGGACGCTTAAAGTTGGCGAATTAAAGTTACAAAAACGAGTGTCCCTTATTCCTTGGTTAAGTATGAAGTAAAATTTCGAGTTCAGAAAAGCCTACAAATTTGGTTTGGTCTGACCAAATTTTTCTGCTTTTTTAAACTCGAAATTTTATTTCATGCGCCACGCGTATGCAAAATATAATGATAATAGAGTTTACTGTCTTTATCTAAAATTTAATGCTCTATCAGTAAAACCATGGAAAATTGATAAATTGTCAAGATAAAAATATTAAAATTTTGCAGAATTTTATGAAATCGAAAAACGATGAAATGTTTAAATTTGTGCAAATGTTAAGACAATGTCAAAACGTGATGAAAAGTCAAAAATATTGAAATTTGACAATATTTTTAAGTATGTCGAAAAGTGATAATCTTTAATAAAAACATGTTTTAAATATTTTAAACTTAACAATTGATCAGTGTTTTATGCGCGTGGCGCATGAAGTAAAATTTCGAGTTGAGAAAAGCCAGAATTTGGATTTGGACGCTGCGCGTCCAAATCCAAATTCTTGGGGCTTTTCTCAACTCGAAATTTTACTTCATGCTTAGTCTGGGAGTGGAAAACACTTGTTAAAAAGTAATCACTGGCTTGATACAAAATTTTCATTCATTTACAAAATCTTGAAGGTTTTCAAGTTTTTGATCAATTTTTAAAATCTTGTCAATTGTAGTGAATTTCCAAGTTTTTATTTACTTTTCAAAATTTTGACGACTCGTGACATTTTCAATACGTTCGTTAATTTTTAAACTTTTTTTTTAATTTCCAAGCTTTATAACAATTTTCAAAATATTGACAAAAATCATGCATTTTTTAAGATTCTTGCTGATTTTAAAATTCTTGACTCTTTTCGTTTCTTTTTTAAACTTTGACGCTTTTCAGGGATTTCCTAAATTTCGTTCATTTCAAATAAATTTATTTTATAAAAAATATGAGGCATTTTTTCAAAAGGTTTATTAATCGTTATCGATTAATAAAACGTCTGAATTAATTAATCAATGCTGATAAAATTTATGATAAATTTTAAAAACTATTAAAAATTCATGATAAATATTTAAAAATTATTGAAAATTCGTAAAAAGTTTTGATAACTTCTTGGAAATTCACACGTATACGAACATTTTGAAGAATAAAGGAAATCTTGGAAATCCTCGGTTTTAAAGATATACTAACATTTTGAAAAATTCTTTGTTCGTATTCCAAATCCAAATATTCAGGCTTTTCAACAATCGAAATTTTATTTGATAGGTATAAAACACTGACTTAAGGTAAAGTTTTAAATATATTGATTATGTATGTACATTCACAAATTATAGCATAAATAAATTTAAATCAGAATTCTAGGAATGACGGGGGAGGGGGTGTCTAACGCGGGCACCCATGCAAAGTATAGACATTAATTTGTTATTTAACTATTTAAGAAATGTATTATATTGACAAGTGTAAGGTAAGTGTTAATATTACAGAATTGTTTATCGCAAAAGACAATTGGCCTTAACAGGCTATGAACGAAAGGGAGTCCATTAGTAATTTATTGATTAGTGGACACATGACTCACTTTTTGCGCCAATTAATTAAATTTTTTTAAAGCGGAAGTGAAGGGTTTCACCAACCGGTCGGTCGTACGGTCATCGAGGGGGAAAATATGATTAAAAGGGACAAGGGACAGAAAAGTCAATGACATTGTGCATTATTGTAGAGTCCACTGATTCATAAATCCGTGCAAATATGAATACAATGATCATTAAACGAAAATTACAATATTCCGTTTTATGATCAGAAAAAAAAATTACAGTTTCGTATTGAATGTGTCCATCACAGTACGATTATGATTTTATGTAATTTATGGGTTAACTATCAAACCTGAAAGCCCTTATTAATAACTGTATGTTTTTGAGTTTACTAATAAAGACTGTTATTCCTTACTTCACTTTTTATTTTTATCGTTAGATGTACATTTCGAGACACAAAGTGCTCATTATCAATAACAAACTGATTCAGTTTATTTTTCGTAAATTTTAACTTAAAAAATGTTGAAGTGTCTCAAGAAATGTCCGTTAATTTTTTCTTAAACGGTTTTCAAGAAATATATATATATATAAACATCTTTATTGTGCACTAATAAAATTACAGTTTGTTTATTTTTACACTATATTTTATTTTTTGGATCCTTGGCTATCGACCATCGGTCTTTCAGCCTGAGTTGTACCTGTCCTTGTCTTGTCAGTTAGTTATGATTCATGTGAGATGAAATGGATTGATGAATGGTGGTTTCTGGGTTGTTGAATTTGGGAGAAATATTGGGGTTTCGTACTAAACAGAGGTGATTGAGGATGTCATGGATGTGTGGGTTAGATGCGAATTTTTGGGATAGTTGGGTAAGTCGTTGTTGGATAGGGATTATTTCTGTTTTTTTCATACAATAAGATATTGGAGGGGTTGTGGAGTGGGTTATTGGGGTGTCGGATTTTTGTGAGGATTCTAAGGGCTGATCGTTCTGCGACTTCGATATTATTTAATGTTGAGGGACGAGGGTTAAGAAAGAGGATTGAAGCATATTCTAATAGGGGGCGGCAGATCATTTTATAGATGTGGACAGCTGTTTTTGTCATGATCCCTTTATTTTGGAAGGTTAACGATCTGAAATGCCGCGCCCTATTTTGAATTTTTGTTTTCATGGTTTGGGAATGGAGTTTGAAGGATAGTTTTGGGTCGAAAGTGATGCCAAGGTATTTACACGCAGGGGATGGGCTAATTACGGTGTTTGATATGGTTATGCTAAATGGGGAATTGAGCGGTCTGTGGAAGGGTATGAATAGATAGGATTTATTGGGATTAATGGATATTCTCTATCTATTATATATCTATTAGCCCTTGGAGAGTAGAGAGAGCTTTAGGAAGGGTGGGTTGGTGTGTTATAAGGGCAGTGTCATCGGCAAAGAGCAGAAAATATGCTGAGGGATTAAGGTACTGTGGGTTGGGGTTGTATATGTCATGAACATAGACATTGTATAGGAGCGGAGATAATAGAGAGCCTTGGGGAACACCTTGTTGAGGAATAAAGGGCCGGGAGATGGTATTTTGGACGCGGACATTAAGAAGTCGATTGTTTAGGAAGTTATCAATGAGATAAATTATGTGTAATGGGATATTGAGGGAGTTGCACTTAAACAGCAAACCTCGATGCCAGACTGAGTCAAAGGCCTTTTTTATATCTAGGAACAGTATAGCTGTTTTTTTGTTTTCGAGGTGTGCTGTTTGGCAGTTGGAGGTTAGGATAGTGAGTGGGAGAGTGGTTGATCTATTTTGGAGGAATCCAAATTGATAGGGAGAAATGTGTTGGGCGATATGAGCTAGGAGTTTATTTTTAAGGATGGATTCGAATATTTTTCCCAGAACTGGAAGCAGGGTAATTGGCCTATAGCTAGAGACTTCTAGCGCATCGCTATCGTGTTTTAATATACACGTAACTATACCCTGCTTCCATTCCTGGGGGATGGTTTGGGTTTGGTAAATGAAATTGAGGATTTTGATAATATACTCAATGACATTAGAAGCGTAACACCAAGAAGGAATGATTTTTTTGAATTCATATTTTAGCAACAGAGTAACTATATTTAAAGCATACATTGATAACAATTTCAACCTTGTGCCTTTTATATTTATTGTGAAAAAAAAATATTTCACTTTTTCTTTTTTGATAAAACTATTTATATGTGCTGTTTAATACAGATGTTTTTAGTTTTCGTGTTTCCGTTGAGTGTGTTAAGCTTAAATAAAATGCCTCGAGTCCGAAGACGTCCACAATATCACCATTTGAGCGATTTTGACCGGGGTCGAGTTGTTGCTCTTATCGAGATGTCGGTATGTTCTATCGCGAAATTGCCCGCCGTATTGATTCCACTGCAGCAACTGTAATACGTGTGTATCAGGTATGGACTGAAGAAGGTAGAGAAGCAAGAAGAAGACCAATTGGTCAACCAAGGCGTACCACAGAACGTCAAGATCGGCGCTTAAGACAAATAGCCCTGCGAGACCGTTTCGCTACTACGCGTCAAATCGGTGATCAATGGATTGGAGAAGAAGGTAGGCCCGTTAGTATGCGAACCTTATATCACCGCATTCAATCCTTTGGGCTTCTTTCGTACCGTCCAAGATTAGTGCTTCCTTTAACAGCGAGA
Source organism: Philonthus cognatus (assembly GCA_932526585.2). Classification (NCBI taxonomy): domain Eukaryota; kingdom Metazoa; phylum Arthropoda; class Insecta; order Coleoptera; family Staphylinidae; genus Philonthus; species Philonthus cognatus. Next base: position 20,736,165 of record OW052241.1, read on the forward strand.
CACTGTCGCCAAAGGTTGGACTGGTGCAGAGAACGGCAGCATTGGGAGGCAGAATGGCACGATGTCGTATTCAGCGATGAATCACGATTTTGTCTAGGCACGCATGATGGCCGTAGAAGGGTACGACGCTACCGTGGAGAACGACCTGATCTTAGGTTTGCTATTGAGAGGCATGTACACAGGACTGCTGGAGTAATGGTTTGGGGGGCTATTGCTTATGGTAGTCGATCACCTCTTGTATTCATTCGAGGCAGTATGACAGCTGCGCGTTATGTTGAAGACGTCATACGACGTCATAAGCAACAACTCGCCCAGACGTACTTTTTCAACAAGATAACGCACGTCCCCATATTGCTCGTTGAACTATGAACTTTCTTAATGAAGCTGGTGTTAATGTTTTGGTGTGGCCGCCCCGTTCGCCGGATTTAAATCCCATTGAACATGTGTGGGATATCATGGGAAGAAGAATATTTTTTTTGCACCATCCTCCACAGACTCTAGCACAGTTTATCGATGAAATTCAAGTTGCTTGGAACGAGATGCCTCAAGAAGACATCGACCATCTCATTTTGTCGATGCCCAGACGTCTACAGTAGTGTATACAGCAAAGGGGTCGCCAAACACATTATTAATTTTTTGAGATTGTTTTTTAATAAAATTTCTTGAAAATCTAATCATTTTATTCTTGATGTAAGACTACCATACTGGCAAAAAATCAAGTTAAAATAATAACTCCTTCTGGGTGTTACGCTTCTAATGTCATTGAGTATATATTTATGGATGTTTTCTGGAAGGGATTTGAGGATTGATCTAGGAATGTTATCATAACCAGGCGCGCTGTTTTTACCTTTATGTAGCACAGTGAAATACTCTTCTTCTTCTATGTCATCATCAGGGAGATAGGGATTATGGTAATTTATGAAGGATGCGCACCAGGAGTTTACGGTATTATAAAAATCGTCATTATATGTCATCGTCTGTTTCTCAGAAAAGTTTTCTTCGAAATACCCGGCAAATATGTCGGCCATTTCTTTGGAGTCACATGTCACTTCGGTTGTTGTCGGATGTCGTAGTTTCTGTAGTATGTCAGTCCTTCTGTATTTAGATAGCTTTTTAATTTGGTCCCAGTAGTTTTTGTCTTGTTTGTAGTCTTTGATTAATTTGTGAATGTCATTATTTAGTGCATTAAATTTTTGTTTTAGAGTTTGTTCGTTCGTCTGTTGTACGTCCCTGTATAGTTGTCTTTTATATTTAATCAGTCTAAGGATATATTTTGGGAGGGGGTATTTATATGTGGGTTTTGTATACGTCGGAGTGTTCTTTTTAACTGAGTCAGAGAGTACTGTAAGGAATTGGGAAATAGAGGTGTTTGAAATGTTGTCGTAAATGGATATAAATTTAGTAATGTCTTCTGTCACTTGGTCTATGTCACAGTCCTTATGTCTGTACAAAGTTTTTGGACGGGTGGGTATTGGGGGATTTGCTTGTAGGGAAAATATTATTGAGAGATGATCGGAGCATATGTCAGGGATTAGGCTGATGTCTGTAATTAGGTGTCGGATGTTGCTAGTGCATAATAGGACATCGGGAGTGGAAGATTGGTTTTCGGACATAATAAAAGTGGGAGGAGTCTTAATTCGGACAAAGTTAGAGTTTGACATAAAGCTGTTTCGATTTCGTTTTGTTGATATTAAGGTCGCCGATTATGATGACGTGGTCATATAAGGATGCTTTCGTTAAAATGGTTTGTTCAATATTGGAGAAGGGGTAGATATAAACTAGGAATAGGTGTAGGGTGAATTGTGGTAACTCAATGGTACAGTGTAGGCATTCGTTCAGAATGTTATTGATTTTGGGGGGGTTAGCTTTGCCTAATTTAATTTCGGGCCTAGCTGCAACAATTAAGCCACCACGTTGATTATGAAATGGAGCGGATGCGGGAATTTGGATTGAGGACCAGTTTTGAAAGGTATAGGGTGTATTTGATTTAGTTTCCACCATCATTGATACATGGATAGGATTGTTACAAAGGAAATGGGAGAGAAGGTGAGATTTATGATGTAATGAGTTGATGTTTGTATATATGAAATTCATGTTAGCCATTTCTGACAACCTCTGTGGTACTGATGCGGACTCTCGTTAATGGCTCAACGGGGGGGATAATGCCAGGGTCTTTCATGTCAAACATTACTATGAACATCCTGTTGCCAGAAAAGCTAATATGAGTGTCTATGTGAAATGCGTCGATGAAGCGTGATTTTAGTTTTTTTATTAGGTCCTGTCTGTCTATGTTGGATGGTCTATTTATTTCAGTGGTGTAAGTGTCAATGATATAGTCATGGTGCGTGATTGGTGAGTGAATGCGGGATGTTTTCAAGAAATTTTTACAGTTTTACACGTTTCATGAGTTTTAGTTGAATTTTTTAAATCTTAGCAGATTTTCGTCAATTTTTATATTTTTATAAATCTTAATAGTTTTTGGAAATTTTGAATTTTTTACAATTTTAATTAATTTTAAAAATCGTTACAATATTACGTGAATTTTAAAATTTTTATCAATTTTCAAATCTTCTCCTAAATTTCTTTGATTTTCTTTTATTTTACTAACGGTTTTCCTAAAAAATTTAAATTTTTGATACTTTTGATATGTTTTACACTTTTCATAAATTTTCGTTGATTTTTTTAAATCTTAGCAGTTTTCGTAAATTCTCTCAATTTTCGTTAAATTTAAACATTACGATACTTTTCATAATTTTTTAAGATTTTCATCAATTTTAATTTTTTATAAATTTTAATAGTTTTTGTAAATTTCGAATTTATCACAATTTTAGTTAATTTTAAAAATCGTGACGATATTTAGTGAATTTACAAAATTTTTATCAATTTTCAAAACTTTTCCTAAATTTCCTTTTTTGCAGTTTTCGTGAAATTGAATTTTTAAAGATTAGAAGCCAATCGTGATATTTTTTAAAGATTTTCACTGATTTTTTTTTTTTTTATATTTTGCCTCCTTTCATGATTTTTTTAAGATTTTCGCAAATTTTAAAAATCATGACGTTTATTCGTAAATTTCGAAAACCGACGATTATCAAAATAGTGATATTTTTCGTAAATTTTAATACATTTCCGTTTATCTTCTTAATTCTTGTTTTATAATTTTTTTCGTGAATATCCAAGATTCCCATTGATTTTTATAATCTTGATGTTGAAATAGCATCAAGAATATTTACGATTATTATTATATTATTATTATTATTAAATTATTATTATTGTTTCGGTGAGGACGGAAAGTTCTATAACTTACTTAATATTAAAAATACGAAAAACAGATTTTAATGAAAATTGCAAGGAATAATTTTTGTTATAACATAAAATTATTTTCACATATACAGGGTGCCCCATATTCACTGGACACCATTTAACTTTGTTATTTTAAATTCAACACCCTATAGATATAAAATGCATACTGCTCTCCCTGTAACATTAGTCTTGTAATAACTTTGATAATGGTCCTCTGACCTAAACTAATCAGTTAACAATAAAAACAAACAGTAAAACAATAACCAAGTGTTTTATTAATTTTAAACCAGTTTTAAATTCAATGTTAGAACATGTTTTACCAAGTGTTTATTTATTTATTTATTTAACGGATTAGACCATTTATACAACAATAATATAAACATGAAAATACAATATATTTATGTATACTACTAAGTTTAAAATGAGTCTACAATTAATAGTATATACAGGGTGCCCATATTTCAACAGAACGTATGGGGATCTTGGTTATCGGAAGAGATAGAGAGTCGGTTAAACTCGGGCAAAGTTGCGTATTTTACGGCCCAATAATAATCTAAAAACAAATTTGAAATATCTTCTTTAATTTTTGAGGATTTTACGGATTTTTTGAAATTTCGGTTTTATTTTTTTTATTCAAAAACCATTGAATCCAGACATTTACAACTTTGACATTATAGAGGCACTTTTTAACGAGAAATCTAGTAACATATTTTATTTTAAGGTAACTATAACATTTACCCAGGGACCACAGCCAACTTTGTTTTTCTTATGGGCGCCATTTTTGATTTTCATATTTTTTGCAAGAATATTTTTTTCTAAATTCCATGATGTATTATACTTATAGTTTATTGTACATTTTATATGTAAAATTTTAATAATTTTAATATTTTCTTTGTAAAGAGTGCCTTGGAAACAGTTGAGTTACTCACTCATTTGACAATTTCTAGGACCCATAATTGTTATTAAAATACATCACCAGTTGTGATTTATTTTAAACTAACGAGTAACTTCCACTCCCAGACGAAGCATGAAGTAAAATTTCGAGTTTAGAAAAGCCCCGCGTAGAAAATTTGTCGAGGGTCGCGCAGCGACCCTCGACAAATTTTCACGGGGCTTTTCTAAACTCGAAATTTTACTTCATGCGCTACGCGTATAAACCAACGATTTACAGTAAAGTTAAAAATATGTAACGCTTAAATGAATGACAGTTTGTTAATATAATATTCGGTCTAAGTAGTACCATTTCGGAGTTATTCGACATTTTTGAAAAAAAATGACGGTTGTAGTTGTTTCATAAACCTAAAATATATCTAAAATTAAATAAGATAAAGTTGCAGTTTTCGTCATCCTTTTGAGCATAGAGGGCGCTGTCGCCAATGCTATAAAGTTGCCGCAATAGAGTTAGGTGGCTGTAGTTCACAACGAATCGTATATCATCATCATACCATCATCATACCATCATGCAATTCGTTGTGTGGTGTCGACTTTGATTTCCTTCGGAAGATCCGATAACACTTAGCAAAACTACCCCAAACCCAGAAGATATACGCCCAAGGTGGAGGTTCTGAAAAGGACCTCGATTTTGAATTTTGCGTAGGGATATGTGAAAGCATACTCCCAAGAAAATACCAATTTTAAAAATTGCATTTAAATTCGCTGATACCCTTGAATCGGCAAAAGCTCACTGGCCATAGACAAGTCGTCTGGTACCTTTTAGCAACAGTAAGAAAACAAAAATTAGGTGGCTATGAAATAAAAACAGATAAATTTATACAAATTTAGGGGTAACTTGATTATGGAAATTTTGAGGAATATTCAAAACATTAGTATAAAAAATCATTATTAAATAAAAATATGAAATAAAATATTTAACATTATCAGTTTAGCTTACAAAATATTATCATTATTTATTGTGAAATTTTGCCGCCGTCGAAAAGTGCCGCCCGAGGCGGGCCGACCCACCCCCGCCCTTACTACGTTACGCCTCTGCCCCCATGAATATGTCACTGGGCATTCCCTATGCGTTTTGATACGGGACAGTATAATTTGTTTGAGTAATACTTGGGCTCAGTTCTATTTAATGCTAGCAATACGGAGACATTTAATCATTATTGAATTTGCACGTACTATTCTACCTAATATGAGTAAGTCGAGGAGTTTATAGGTTTACCAATTACTAACACAAAACCAAACAAAATTAATCATCACCAACACTGATTCACGCGAAAAGTGAACGTTTCGTGAATCCAAATGTATAGTAGACCACAATCAGGTGTATAATTTTATTATATCAATCAGTTGGGGGGAATCAAACCGACATGCGCGTGGAACGTGCGACCTCACACACGGAAAATCAGTCGGCGCATTCGGCGAGTTGACGGTCGCAGGTTCGAACGTACAATTTTCTCATCATCTGTGGGCACGTGCTCGTATTAACTAAATCAGTCAATTTGTGAACGTGTTTTTTCAAAAAATAAGAAAATGTCTGCTGATTCTGAGCTTACCTCAGTGCTAATCAGAAGGCAGGAGATTAACGACGCACTGGACAATGGTCACGAAGTCCAGCTCAAGTACAAGGTCGTCAATGTTTATACTGAATTTCATGAATTTACAAGGAAGCAAATCAAGCAGTACGAGGCCACATTCAGAAAGTGAGTACATAATGATAATTTGCATTAATTTTTTTGTATCACCAATTATCCTTTTTGGTATCACCTTTACAATGACGGTGTGACAAATGATGTAAAGAGAAATAGTATTGAAAAGAGCACAGTTTTTGCCCATTTTCAATTGTTTTCGAATTATTGGTCAAAAGTATTTTTTTGCTAATTTCGAAATATTAAGATAACTTATTTATTTGTAAAGATAATAGCAGTAAAAACTTTCCAATGGCACTTTTTTTAGTAGAATGCGCTGATGTTATTAGATTTTGTCTTAAGTTTAAAATTCCTGAAATATTATATAAAGTTGTATTTAAATGCTTCATAGTCGACTTTTATTTAAACGTACTAATTTATATTAAGTTTTTCGATAGATAAAATGAATTTTATTAAGTAAGTAAGCACAATGGGCCTAATGAGGCCTAAGTGCAGTGCAGAAATGCGCACTCCTCAAAAACCAGAATAGAAGTAAGTTAGTAAGGGGTGTAAGTTACTAATAAAAAAATGATAAACTCAGTTTTAAGGTTCAAGTTGTACCGTACGATCGTTTAAATTATGATTTAGAGTTGGGGATTTTTTTTTTTGTGCGGTTGCTCAGAATGCTAATTATATGATGGAATAAGTTTGAGGTTATGGTAAACTATGTGTTAACAGTCAGTAGTGCCAATCTAATTTAAAACTCAAAGCCTACTCTAAATCATGTTTAAAATAATCGCACAATATTAAAGCCAACAAACAAAATAGCAGAATAGTTATGTAGATTTACAGAAATTATACTGTGTAGCTATATCTTTGCTAATAAAAAAAGGTCTCCAATTTTTTTAAATTGCCACACGCCCTTGCTTATAAGTGCCTCAATTGATTAGTCATTTCATTCTGTGAATGTTAGTAAAAAGCATAAGGAATGCCCATTGTTTTCGCTGGAAACGTCAAAAATGTTACAAAATGAATAGTAGGTAGTTTCAAATTAAGGTAGTTTGAATTATAATATTTAGTACATTTTTTTAACATGCGCTTTTCTAATCCTTGATTAAGTATGAAGTAAGAAGTTACAAATATTTTAGGGTTATTCAGTTCTTAAAACCAAGCATTGTGGTAAAAATATTAATTTTTTCTCTTACACGGCCGCTTTAACATGGAAAAATTTAACATTTTGAAAATTTCGGTGGGGGGTTGAACACGCATACCCCCCCTGGCTACGGCCTTGAACCCTATATATAGATCAGTTCCACATGCGCAATAAACCAATGCTACCGGACCTATCAGGTAAAATACGTTAAATTACTAGTGGTAATTACCGCCATAAGTTAACACTAACGTTAATAATCAAGCGAGTGTTGAAAGTTTTTATTACTTCCTATTACTACCAGTACTTTATTAAACACTCAATTTAATTAGTGCTTAAACACTTTTGTAAGGAAGTATAGAAATTATCACTTACGTAATTTTCGCCGTATTATTCAAATTATCCAGATAAGTATTTGAATTTTGAATAAATGCATTGTGTGATAAATAATGTATATATGTATATGCCTGTTTATTTATGAAAAACACTAAACGTATTTACATATGTATATCAACTATTTAAATCAAGTTATCAGAAATGGTGATTGTTGTTTAATATGTTTAATAATAAATGTCATAATAATCGTTTCAACAAATGGTTGTGCGTTTCTTTCCATCCTATCGTATGTTCAATAAAATAGAACCTCTAGAGTGCCATGATTTTTTTTTTTAATTTAAGTTGGCTACACGCTTTAGGAAATGATATATACAACGTCAGACATAAACATTTTAATGTATAATTTCAGAGTTGCCAACCTACAATATTTTCCATGGCACTTTAGAGGTTTTATCTTATTAAACATACGATATCATAAATTAAATATATAATATACAGTGTCTAATTTGTACGTTATTGGGACTTTTAGTTTCTTAACTAGCTTTAAATGTAAACTTTTACATAATTTGATTTTAATTCTAACTTTAAAGGTTTATATTAGTTTTTACGTATCGGAATTCTATAAATACAAGAAGAATTGCAAATAATTAATTTATCAAAAAACGTTATAAGATGTTTAAGATTAATAGACAAAAAAAAATCAGACTGTGCAAATGCTTAGAGAAATATTTGAAGTATATTTAGAAAGCCCTATCTAAAGGAAAAATGTAATATTGATTTTTGTCGAATACTAAAGTAAAGCCTGTTTATAACAAATCCGTTAATAAAATTGACTGATTTTGTTAATCCAAATAATCAGCCTTACTCCTTACTCGAAATAATAAATATATTAAAGCTTCATAAGTGAATTTATCTTAAAATTATATAAAAACATTGTATTTATGTACAGTTGCGAGAGAAAAAAACTAGTACAGTAGGGAGCTTTAGTCACTTCTAAAATATCGTTTTTTTTTTTCTTGTAAAACAAACTTGTCATGTACAAGTTCACAAAAATACTCGTATTTTTTGGCCAACAAAACGGTGCTTTGTTGACATGCACTTCATTAGCAATGTCTCTAATGCTAATACCGTCTCTAAAGGGGTCGGTATTATCGCTTTTTGCGTTTCAGTCAGTTGAGGCATGTCGACGTTAATTAAATTTCGTTTGACATGTCCGCAGATTTGTCTATTTCATTGACAATTTGAAAAATCAGTGAGTCCAGTTCACATAGCCAAATATTTTGCTGTACTAGTTTTTTTCTCTTGCAACTGTACCATCGGTGGAAACAAAATGTTGGGACTCGTGAAAGTTTTTTAGTGTGTACCAAACTTTGGACTTGTCAGTTAATTGTCATTTGATATGTCGAAGTAAAAACAGTGTTTCGATAATTCTTTCATTTCCGTATTTTCATTGTCACTTTCATAACCTGAATTTAAAGAACCTGACTTAACCGATATAAATTTGGTTATGTTTGACATTATCCAGTTTTCTATTTGTCCCAACATTTTATGTCCACCGATGGTACATTCGTCATTGAAAAGAATTATTTATATTATTGAATTTTATGCGTTTATGAAGCTTTAACGTCATTTTTCCGTTACCATTAATAATGAATATCCTAATGTATTGATTTATTAGAAAGTGAAGGTTGTCTTTGTACCATTGAACGATTTCCAGTTTCCAAGTAAACCGTGACAATTCTTGAAAATGGATGATCAAACATGCCATATGCTTATGATTGCGTGAACGTCTTGTAACGTTTCATAATCCTATTTTCCTCGTAATTCACATTGATTTTATTAGTTCATAAAGCGGATACTCGCAATTGACACTTGATATACTTTTCAAAACGTTTTAACAAACTGACGTTTTATAATCGAATTGCAGAATTTTAAATGTGAATACTAATAAAGCGCAAATCATGTGTTGTTTATTGATTTATTTTTATTCAATTAAAGCAGGGGTTCTCAAAGTGTTCAATTTGAAGTTTGTAACGACTGTCGTCCATTCCCAGACTAAGCATGAAGTAAAATTTCGAGTTTAGAAAAGCCTGAAAATTTGGATTTGCCAAATTTTCAGGCTTTTCTAAACTCGAAATTTTACTTCATGCGCCACGCGTATAAAACATTGAAACCATTGTGAAGTTCAAAATATACTGCTTATGTTTGATTTCGCGTTAATAAATTTTAGAAAAGTATTATCAAATCTTGATATTTCTAAATTCGTGCTTTATAATATGTTTTCTTTTCATTCCTAATATAACTTGAATCACTTGATCTTCTCTATAATTCACTTGATCTTCCCTATATTTGGTTTGGTTATATGAAATTATTTTAAGGGGCCAGGTAAAAAAAATTGGCATCAGGAAAGAATCAGGGAAATTCAACATTTCAAATTGGTCGTCACCATGAATTAGAAATATGCATTAAATACATGGATATTTCTAATTCATGGTGGCGACCAATATGAAATGTTAAATTACCCTGATTCTTCCCTAATGCCAGATTTTTTTTTATGAGTAGGATTGATTTTTTTTTAATTAATACTCAGGCCACTTCAAAACGGATTTTTACGAATTGATGTGAACATTTCACATCAAATTAAATTACTCATTGTTTTGAAAGACTACGATTAAAACGATATAAATAATTATATTTTTAGAAAAATAATATTTATTGTGTAATCAAACTCTTGGCAAACATGATTGCATGAATCATTGCAATATGATAAGACATGAGTGAATCAACAATGTTGAAGGAAAACTGATAGTTAATTTTACGTGTCGGCGGTTTCCCATTGACTAATTAGAACGGTGCTGTTAATTATAGACAAAACCCCGATTTTGTTTTGTTTCCAACAAAAGTTTGTCCGTCAGCAAAATTCCTCTTCCTTCCGGCCTGAACGAGTTCACAGCTCGATTGCTATGCCCGCCAGGAAATTGGGTTTTGTTCAAGTCCTGAATACGTTACGTAATTAGAGGAAATATAATTGTTCAAAATTTACCGGATTCAATTACATTTAAGGTCATTTATTAAAAAAATATTAATTTACTTCGATAATTAAATCGATATCTATAAATTAACTTTTGACTTAAGTGTTGTAGCAAGGCTTCGAACCGTTATTTTTTTCTTTTTGGAAAAATAAAACAAAATTACAGGGTGGCCACAGATTCATCCTCAGCATGTGGATCTTCGTTATTATAAGAGATGGAGATTTGGTTAAATGGAATGAAATACTCATTAGCTAAAATTGTACTAAACTCCATAGAAAAACATTTGATATTTTACGTAGTTTAGGCGCAATAGTGAAAAAAAGTGAGTTTTAGATTTTTTCATTTTCTGTTATAGCTTATTTATTTTCAGAGGAAATCGAGTTTAATTTGCATGTTCTTAAGGCACTTTTTTAACCCATTAAGCGCCATTGATGCATACACGCAACATTATAATTTTTTTGTGTATTAAATTACTAAATAAGATAATTTGATATATTATATTATTTGACCTAACTTAAAAATGTATGAAGAAAAATGTAAATATTTTGTTATTTAAATATTTCGATTATTACTTATTTCAAAAAAAATATATGTGAGTGTATTTCTAACTTCACAATATTTCAGTATTTTATACGCGTGGCGCATGAAGTAAAATTTCGAGTTTAAAAAAGCCTGAAAATTTGGTTTGGCCGCTCCGCTTCGCGGAGCGACCAAACCAAATTTTAAGGCTTTTCTAAACTCGAAATTTTACTTCATGCTTAGTCTGGGAGTGGAATCACTCGTTCTAAAATTCATACTGCTCGTTTTTATATAAAATCGACGAATGCCTGAAATTTTACAGCATATACATTATGTATATTTAAAAGAAAAATTCACAGTATGTAACACAATAAGTCAATTATAGATATCATAAAAAGAAGTGCAGAATTTTACCTAAAATCAACTTTTAGTTATCTCTATAACTGCTCGGCCGTTAATGGGTTAAAAGGAATCTCATAGTGTACTCAGATCTTTGAAAATTGTTATCATATTTGAGTTATAATGGTCAACTTTGTTTTTTCTTATAAGGGTCATAGTTGGCTATGGTACCATTGAAAAGAGATTAATTTTCGCTTTTCAGAAATGCATAATTTGTTATGTCTAATATGACTAATGGTAAAAACAACAAAATAGATTATTTTAACACTGACAGGTTGACAATTGAAGACTCTGAAAATAAAAGAATTAAGAACAATTATTTTATAATAATTATTTATTAAAAATAGAACGCTTTAAATAATATTTAGACTTTACATGAAGCAAAGGTATAAAAAGAAGTTACAAGAGATGTTCAAACACTCCCTATGTTGAGCATGAATCTGTGGACACCCTGTATATTGTTTCGGTTCCGAAAAAGATAACGGTTTTCGGTTCAGCAGCTCCGAGTGATTTTTAATTCTTGATATGTTTTTAATCGTATTATTAATTTATTCTTTGCGACGCGGAGCGATCAATCTAAGTTTTCAGGCATATCTAAACTATTGATTGAAACTGAAGTTCAAAAATACGTATATCATTTTAGCATTAGAATTTTGTGTTGAAAACGATCATTTTCGCGACCCGGACAACATTTTTATTTTCTCTGAGGCTCAATAATTATATTTAAGTTTGAATGTTTGATAAAGTGATAAATACATACATTTGCGGGGCAGAGAGAATGAATTAAATTATTATTTTAATAATATAGCTACAGAAGAAGCAAAAAAATTCCAAATTGTTCATTCAATTGTAACATAGTAAGGCAAACAAGTACTTTATTTTTTAAACCGGTGACGGAAACGGAAATCTTTAATAAAATATGTTCTTTAAAAAATAAAAAATCATTTGGTTTTGATGAAATTACAGCCAAATTAATAAAATGCAGTACAGATGCTCTTGTTGGCCCTTTAACTCATTTAATTAATATCAGTTTTGAAAACGGAATTTTTCCACAATGCCGAAAAGAAGGCGTTATAACACCAATATATAAAAAGGGCGATCCGACTAATTTTGGAAATTATAGACCTGTCACACTTCTATCCGTCTTTTCTAAAATTATTGAAATGTGTATAGCTGAACGGATTACAGACTATCTTAAAAAATATGACATACTAGTTAGTGCCCAAAATGGCTTTATAAAAAAAAAATCAACAAATACAGCAATTTTTGATTATTTAACAGAAATTATGAAAGCTCTGGAGAACTCGGAAATGCCACTTGGTATATTTCTTGACTTATCCAAAGCCTTTGACACAGTAAGCCACGAAATTTTGTTAGAAAAATTGGAGCATTACGGGGTCAGAGGCGTTGGAAAAAGCTTAATTTATTCGTACTTAACAAACAGAACATATCGAACAAAAATAAATGAGACAGTTTCAGATAGTATGACAACTAATATAGGGATACCACAGGGTAGCATATTAGGCCCCATTCTATTTATTATCTATGTTAATGACTTGCCATCAATAATTGAAAAACAAAACGTCTTTGTAACTACATATGCAGACGACACGAATCTCCTCATTTCTAGGGCGAATGAAACAGAACTTTTATACAAAGCAAGTAATGTTCTAAGAATTACCCAGGAATGGTTGAGGAAAAACAAATTACTAATGAACGAAACGAAAACCAATTTAGTATTATTTCAAACAAAACGGAAAGAAAATATGCTAACTAAGATAACACTAAACAACCAATCATTTGATGTCAATGATGAAACAAAATTATTAGGTGTTGTAATTGATAAAAACATAAATTGGGATTCACATTGTCAGCAATTAGAAAATAAATTGAATGTTGTATGTTACACCCTTCGAATATTGCGTCAAGTAGTCAACACTGATACGTTACTTATACTTTACAGATCCAATTTTGAAAGTTTGGTCAGATATGGCCTAGTACATTATGGATGGTCAAGTGCAGCAAAACAAATATTTATCACTCAGAAACGAGCAATAAGAATCATATTTAATATGAACTATAACGAAACTTGTCGGGGAAAATTTAGAAACAACCGTTTACTTACTATCTGTGATCTCTATCTGTACGAAATCTTACTTTTTAATTTTAAATATAAACATAAATTTGAGATGTTCAATGCAATGCATACGTATAATACACGTAATTCAGAAATGTATGCATACCCTACTCACAGACTTTCTCTCTTTGAGACATCACCTATATATGCCGCGTTGAGGGTGTTCAATAAATTACCTATCTACCTAAAAATTATTAAACATGAAAATAGATTTAAAACAGATTTGAAAGATTATTTGATCGAACAGGAAAATTACTCTATTTTAGATTATATGAATAAGTGAATGAATGCATACATAAGTATATGTACATAGCTACATGTATTAATAGTTTTTCTTTTTAGTCAAGTATTATTTTAGGAATTGTATAGTTTCTTCTTTTTTGACGCATTCGATTGGCAACGGAATATGTTACTGTTGTAATTATCCTAGTAATTATTGTATGTATCATGTACTGTCTCCATTTTGAATAAAGATTATTATTATTATTATATATTTTCCCTGTTATTAGATCCTTTGTATCTGTTGGGAAATAAACGAATTATTATTATTATTATTAATAAAAATGGTTACTCATCACTGATGTTGAACATTTCTATTAACACACATATTTGAACCGAACCGAAATAAACCGATATTTTTATTTCCATCAACTCCGGTTTTCGTTTAATTAAAAAATGTCCTAAATTCTTGTACATTATAAAAAGCATTGTCTAATAACATTAATTTTAGTGTAGCATTAAACTTAATGTAACTGAGGTCTCTTAAAACCTTTGATAGAATATTGTATAGTCGTATACCAGCATATTTTAAAGATTTATTATTCTTTCGGTTTTCCAGAATTTGTCTGTAATTATAATTGAAGTTATAAAACGCATATGTTATAAGAATGGGATGAAGGACGTGCGAAAATACTCAGATGTGCAATCTCATCTGCTTGGAACAATGATCAAGTTGGTAATTAATTGTTTTTTAAAGGAAACATGAGAAAACTGACTTGAAAACTTTCCATAGTAAAAGTAAACCCCAATACACGCTATAATTAGGTGTGATGAAGTTAATTTTTATTTCAGCCTCTATCAGAAAGATGCATATTTCAAATCAATATATGTAAATAATAAAGCTTTCTCTTTTCATAACGCAATTTTTCATCTTGGTGTAGGTACAACATGTTGTTTTATGGATGTTACATAAACTTATGTTATGAAAAAGTTATACTCTTAGGCCCATTTGCACCCTGGTTGATTAACTTAACCATCCACTAATCATTGATTAAACCTCTGATTAAGTCAAAATTCTAGAATATAAGAATGTTATAAATTTTTAGGATAACGTTATCAATATGCAATTGTGTAAACAAACTGTAAATACAATTGTTGTGTTTTTAAGAAGTACTAATCATTAATTAAGTTAATCGACTTGGGTGCAAACAGGCCCTAGTATATAATTTTTAATTCACCCTCTATCAGAAAGATGCATATTTAAAACCAATATATGTAAATAATAATGCTTTCTCTTTTTATAACGCAATTTTTCATCTTGGTGTAGGTTAACATATATATTTTTTTAATTAGATCTTACATAAACTTATGTAATGAAAAAGTTATACCCCTAGTATATTTGCATGAAAGAGATGTTTAACTAAAATTTATTTTCCTTATTTTTGTGAAAGGTGATGGATTTTAAATTATGTATCTCATATTAACAACATGCTGCTGGCGGATATGAAGCTAAATGTGTTCATAAATTCCTAATTTGATGGGAGAAATTTAGCAATTTGAATAATTTTTCCTCAAGTTTATGTTACCATTAAATAACGCTTCTGCTTAATTTAATTTTATTAATTTATAGAACATCAAATAAATTTATAAATATTTTGTGTAGAAATGAATATTTCTAAAATTGACATTTAGAGATATCTCTTTATAAAATATCATTGTATTTATTTATTTTAGTTTAAACTTTGCCCTGAAGAAGCTAACAAATGTATAGCGAAATATTGGCTAATTAAAATAAAGTTCTGGCTAAAAAAATAGAATTATAGTTTTTTGAATTCGGCCGCTTTTCCCCAAAAGTTTATAGAAGTTTTTAAATATTTCTAAAATTTAGATTAATTTTTTAAATTCAAAATTGTGTTACTAAATTAAAAATATATATTAACTCAGGGTTTCGAGCCGTTATTTTTTGAGTTCCGGTTTAAATTATAAAATATATATCAACATTTTTAATAAATAACACAGTTGGTTAAGATTTCACTGTTTATTAGTTGACACTGGAACAATTGTTTCGCCACACAGTGGCTTTAATATATATCAATTCGGATCTGGTTTTTAATCCGAGAAAAATAACGTTTTTTCGCGGTTTTCGGTTCAGCTCCAAGTGATTGTTTTAATTTTTAAAATGTTTTTATTTCATAGTAAAAAAAATTGATATGTCCATCATAGCACTGTCATCTTTATAGATATGATGATTTAAATATTAAGAATATGAAAAAGTTTCTCAAACTAAATTTGTTCTACTTTTATTATTATTATCACATTTACAAAATATTTATAAAATAAATATTTTTTGTATTTTTGCACTATATCTTAGTAAATATCTGTCACATCTCAGCAGTATATATTTTCAACTTTACTTTCAATCAGTGATTTATACGCGTGGCGCATGAAGTAAAATTTCAAGTTTAGAAAAGCCCCGTGAAAATTTGTAAGTAAATATCTGTCACATCTCAGCAGTATATATTTTTAACTTTACTTTAAATCAGTGGTTTATACGCGTGGCGCATGAAGTAAAATTTCGAGTTTAGAAAAGCCCCGTGAAAATTTGTCTCGGGTCGCTGCGCGACCCTCGACAAATTTTCTACGCGGGGCTTTTCTAAACTCGAAATTTTACTTCATGCTTAGTCTGGGAATGGAAGACACTCGTTAGTTTAAAATGTGTATTGCAAGTGTCATGCGGTAAAAAAATAACATTAGATGGTCATATTATTGTTTTACCTTATGATACTTGCCCACACATTTTGATAGTGATGACTTATTTTAAACTAACGAGTGTCCTCCACTCCCAGACTAAGTATGAAGTAAAATTTCGAGTTTAGAAAAGCCCCGCGTAGAAAATTTGTCGAGGGTCGCGCAGCGACCCGAGACAAATTTTCACGGGGCTTTTCTAAACTCGAAATTTTACTTCATGCGCCACGCGTATAAACCACTGATTTAAAGTAAAGTTAAAAATAAATACTGCTGAGATGTGACAGAAGTTTACTAAGATACAGCGAAAAAATGCAAAAAATATATATTTATTTAATATATTTCAAATAATAGTTGTCTCAAATTGATAATTGTCCTAATGATAGACTAATGTCGGCTCACGGCGACTCATGTCACGTTGACACTAAATGGACTAAAAGTCGACTATCGTCGTCTTAAGTAAAGTTGACACGATAGACTAATATCAGTCAATATAGTGAGTCATAATGTCGCATTAGTGAAAATACAATCGACATAGTGATTTAGGCCCAGTTGCATCAGAAATGTTGAACTCAGGTTCAAGCTGAACTCAAGTTCAAGATCATAGTTCCTTTTGTTCTAATGTCACTTTGAACTTAAGTTCAGAGTTGAGCCAGTTTAACGTGTTCGGTGCAACTGGCCCTTAATGACAAAATCATATCATAATCAAGACAGGAAACCAAGCGACTTGGAGTCATAAGATCGCAATAGTGAAAACACTGTGAATTAATGACAAAATCTGAATAAGTTGAAATACAGTCAACCTAGTTACTTACAGTCATAATTTCACAGTAGTCGAAATACAGTCGATAGAGGCATAAAATGACAAAATCCTAGTATAGTCAAAAGACAGTCAACCAAGTATTTGACAATTATAATGTCACAGTAGTCAAAATAAATCAATAAAAACATTTTATGATAAAATCCTAGCATACACAAAAACCAGCCAAATCCTAATATCTTAAAAGAGAGCCAACCAACCAAGTGACAGTCAATAAAGTGACAAAATCCTAGCATAGTCAAAAGACAGTTAACCAAGTGACTGACAGTTATAATGTCACAGTAGTCAAAATACAATCGATAAAGACAATTTATTATAATATCCAGCATAGACAAAAACCAGCCAAATCCTAATAAGTTAAAAGACAGCCAACCAAGTGACTTACGGTTAAAATGTCACAATATAAAAAAACAGTAAATAGAAAAATTTTATGAAAAAATCCAATCATAGTCAAAAGACAGTCATCCAAGTGACTTACAGTCATAATGCCACATTAGTCAAAATACAGTCGATAAAAAATAATATGACAAAACCCTTTGGTAGCCTTTTTAAAGCTATAATAAAAAATGTTCATTTTTGAGCACCGATAAATGACTATATGTTGATATTTGTGACATTTTGATTGTAAGTCAATTGGTTGGCTGACTAACCAATTGACTTACAATCAAAATGTCACAAATATCAACATATAGTCATTTATCGGTGCTCAAAAATGAACATTTTTTATTAAAGCTTTAAAAACTTTGTTGAAACTTTATGATTATAATCAGGCATAAACGCCAAGTATAATTTCTTGTTGAATGCCCCGACTACGCACTGGGAAATACACTATACTGATGACCAATTGACTTAGAATTAAAATAATAGTAATAATAATAATTTTATTTCCCAACAAAAATTAACATCCATTTACAGGGAAAATATATAAGACTACTTAGACTAAGTGTAAATTTAAACAAACAAACAAAAAAAAAACAATGCTTACATACATACACAAACATACATAAAATTAAGGAGACGTATTATAATATATTTTTGATACATTTTATAAATTCTTTTGGACTAAGCATAAATATATCTGCATATTGTTGAACATCAAGATGTAACAGTTTCATGAAATTAATTGGAGAATAATTATATAAATGAGTGTAGCTATGGTTACGTATAAATATTGTACAATTTCTACTAGACGCTCGAGGAACATATATGTTTATTAGTGCCAATAAATTGGGATCATCTATATCGTTATGAATGATCTGATGTAGACATTTTAGAAGTAAGATTTTGCGCCTTGAGCCCAATTCTTGTAAGTCAAACATTGACAACAGATCACTATAAGATACAGCAGTGTCGGGGTAAACCGAATGTTTTTTAAAATACAAATATTTAACAAACATTTTTTGCACTCGCTCTTATTTTTGCATATGCACTTTGTAATTCGATGCCCAAACACAAGCACAATATTCCAATTTTGGACGCACATATGTTTAATACAATTTATTTATTGTATAAATGTCCCGAAAAGGCTCACTGATACGCCGAATAAAACCTAACATTTTTAAGGCATCTTTCTGTATTGCATTATAATGGGGTATAAACGATAAATCTTTATCAAATAAGACACCGAGATCTTTTAAAATAGTTACTCTTTCTAGTGAAACATTGTTCATGTTGTAATCAAATGCTATATGAGTAAAGGTTCTAAAAAATGATATAGTCTTGCACTTGGATATGTTAAGATGCAGTTTATTATTGAGGCTCCATTCTATGATGTTATCCAAGTAGTTTTGTAATGATTGGCAATCATCTACAGATTTAATACAGCTAAAAATTTTGACATCATCTGCGTATATTAGGATTTTAGAATTGATATCTTTAACTATATCAGTAATAAATAAAATTAATAATAAGGGCCCAAGGTTTGATCCTTGAGGAACACCACTTAAGGGGCAGTACGAGTGAGATTTGTACTGTTTGTATTCTACGTATTGTAGTCTATTAGACACATATGAGCGCATTAAAGATATCATATTAATACTAAAACCCCATTGTTTTAATTTACAAAGCAGAATATTGTGATCGATAGTATCAAAAGCCTTGCTGAAATCGGTATGGATTACATCGACTTGAACACGTTGATCTAGCTGACAAGCAATAAATTCAGTAATATTTAAAAGATTTGTTTGAGTTGATCGTTTCTTTATGAATCCATATTGTCTAGTTGTTAAATATGCCTCCACATGAAGGTATAACTTGTCAGCTATGACCACCTCCAACAGTTTAGCAAAATTGTTTAGAATCGATATTGGTCGATAATTTTCGATAGCATTTTTACATCCAGATTTATGTACTGGTGTGACTCTCGCGGTTTTCCAGATAATCGGAAAATGTGAATGATTAATTATACAATTAAATATGTGGACCAGTGGTTCAGCAAGGCTTTGGATAGTATCAACCACAATAAATGATGGGATATTGTCGGTGCCGGATGTGAATTTTGTACTGAGCTGTTTTGCAGCATTAAATATGTCTGTTTCTGTGATAGTGGAAATGTTAAAACACTCATTAAACTGTCACAAATGTAAACATATAGTCATTTACCGGTGCTCAAAAATGAACTTTTTTTTATTGCAGCTTCAAAAACTTTGTTAAAACTTTATGGTTATAATCAGGCATAAAAGCCAAGTATAATTTCTAGCTCAATGCCCCAACTACAGTCCCCAGTGCTACACTATACTGATGATGACCAAACAGTCCGAAACGCGTATATAGTTGTCCCGTGGTCTTGGGGGTAACCACGGGACAACTATTATTAAACACAAACAAAATTCATGTTACAAGTAAATAACACACTATTAAAATGTGTAAACAGTTCTATTTCTTCACTCAAACTATATATAATCTTATTAGTATGCTTATGGTTGGCTGGAATATATACCTTTTGAATAATTCATATTCCTCGAGACATTTTAGTTACATGAATATATTTTTTTCAGTGCCATAACATTGACGTACGTCGAGGAATGTCAATAAAATTGTCCCTGAGGACCGTTATTTCTTAGTCTCACCGTCTAGCATTTCAATGTGTAGGGCGTATAAAGGTCACCGAGAACAAGGTGGCATACTTTTTGTGTCGTGTCATGACCTTTCCCAATTCAGATAGGACCTTTAAGACAATCGATACAACGCCCGCGCCCTACACCAAACCCTTAACCCACTTTTCCCAATCCAATAAACTTATGATTGCACGAACAACTGTGTACATATAGTTGTGGTTGAATTAATAGTAGTGCGCTGACTTATAAAATATGAATGCAGTTTTTAAACTTGCTAAAAATAAAACAAAGGAATTGTTTTTATAATTTAAAATGGCTATTACTATTCGAACAGTTTTAGATGATAATATATAATATCTTATGTTCAATAAAAAAAAAGAAACCTGTAGAATGCCATGATAATAATAATAAACATCTTTATTTCTGAGTTGACTACAAAACAAATATAATGCAATACATTTTGATTTTGTTTATTTTTTTCCAACTCGGAAACTGGCTATCGACCAGCGGTCTTTCAGCCTGTCTTTGTCCTGTCTATGTCTGTCGCTAACGTTATTGTCGGGGTCCGGTTGATGTAATGAGATGAATTGATAAATGGTAGATGTGGGATATTTAAATTTAGGGTGGATATTAGGGTTGCGGGGTATACACATATGATTGAGGATAGTAGTGATATTAGGATTTGTGGCGAATTTTAAGGCGAGGTATTCTAAGCGTTGATTAATAGGGGGAATATTGCACATTTCATACAGGAGAGTATTGGAGGGGTTGTGTAGGCAGAATGCCATGATTTAATCTATTTTTAAATTTAAGTTGGTTACACGCTTTAGGAATTGACATATAAAACGTCAGACATAATAATTATAATGTATAATTTCAGAGTTGCCAACCTACAATTTATTCCATGAGGTTTTATTTTATTGAACATACGATACTTTCCACGTCAGTAAAATTGTATGTTTACGAAACCAATTTAATGGCGTATTGTAATAACGTGATATACCACAAGTAAACAAAAATGAGTTATTGGAGTTTGAGATTTCAAAAAAATGTGTAAAATGTATTACTATGAAATTTAAAGTTGGGGGAGTTTTAATAAATTTATTAGGTATCTATCTGACAAATAAGCTTGGAAACGGGATACAAAAATGTAATTGTCTTCTGAAAAACAATTTTATTTTAAAATATTGTGTTTTATCATGTTATTGCCTACAAAAACAAGTGTAAATCTTTTTACAAGAAAATATGTAATTCTATGTTGTTAATATTTGCCACCACACAAATCTGCGTTAACTGTTAAAAAATGCAAAGCACTGGTTTTAAATTGAAGTTCAAAATATACGTCTTTAGCAATATGCTTTAGTAGCATATTGTGATTTTCACAATATATCAGTGTTTTATACGCGTGGCGCATGAAGTAAAATTTCGAGTTTAGAAAAGCCCCGTGAAAATTTGTCTCGGGTCGCTGCGCGACCCTCGACAAATTTTCTACGCGGGGCTTTTCTAAACTCGAAATTTTACTTCATGCTTAGTCTGGGAGTGGAAAACACTCGTTTAAAGCTTCAAATTGAACTTAAAAAAAAAGAAACAACGAATATCTCAAGATATACAGCATATACGCTGTAATAGGAAAATGTATACTTGAAAGAAAAACTCTCTATATTTCTTGGATTTTGGAAGCGTTCACTTCGTGGTACATCTTCAATTTTGATATAAAGAAGACTCTTAACTTTTTTATACCACTTTTATAAAAGTTAAGAGTTTTCTTTATATCAAAACTCTCTATATATTGCTCACATTCAAAAATACTCTAAATTTAAAAAACTGATACAAATCATGTTAAATTAATATAGTTTCTGTTATATTTGCAAAATTATTTAAACTGGTTATGTCTTGAATAATATTAGTTCAATCCCAATTTGAAATTGCTGATTCCCAATTTGATGTTGTTTATTTCCAATTTGATTGTGATTAAACTGGCAGCTATACTGGAAGTCCCAATTTAATATTGCTTATTCCCAATTTGATATTGATTAGTCTCAATTTGTAGAAATTAATTCATGGGTATTACTATTGAATAAAGAGAATATTATTAGTTAATCAATAATATTACTGAGTTTCTCTCTGCAATTGTTCGTGCAGATATCTGCATGGTGAACCCAACTCGCGAGGTTTAAGAGGAAGTCGACCGCTCTCTAAACGTATAAAACTAAGCATAATGCCGTCTTAATTACATCCTTGTTTAGGGATGAAATATTTTGAAAAAATAGGTATACTTCAAGGAAAGTACAATCTTTAAGCCCGTCTCAATAAAATATTTTATACTTTTACCGTTATTTCATGAAATAATATCAAACATTGGTAAACTAGCAAAATCGCGTTCCTAATTTTATTTTTGTCTGCAGTATCTATAAAAAATATTGAAAAACTAAATCAGTCACATTGTAGATAATTTCTTTAGAAAGATATGTGATTTTTTTCATTTATTTATTTGGTTAAATATAGTCACCAGGATGTCGCGCGTAAAACAGTTTTTCAAATTTTCTGAAACTTCAATATCGCGCGTCATCCCAGTGAATTTATTGTACGATAGAAATAATTGGAAAAAATTAAAATTCTTCGCAGAGAATTCTTCTACAATGTGACTGATTTAGTTTCCCAATATGTTTTATAAATATTGCAGAAAAAAATTATATTGAAGATGCGATTACGCTAGTTTGACAATGTTTGATATTTTTTTATAAAATAGGCATACTTTAAGGAAAGTGGAATCTTAATGCCTGTCTTAATAAAATATTTTCTACTTTGAGAAAATATTTTATTAAGACAGGCTTTAAGATTCCACTTTCCTTAAAGTATGCCTATTTTATAAAAAAATATCAAACATTGTTAAACTAGCGTAATCGCATCTTCAATATAATTTTTTTCTGCAACATTTATAAAACATATTGGGAAACTAAATCAGTCACACTGTAGAAGAATTCTCTGCGAAGAATTTTAATTTTTTCCAATTTTAAAGTGCCTATTTTTTCAAAATATTTCATCCCTAAACAAGGATGTAATTAAGACCTATGCTTAGTTTTATACGTTTAGAGAGCGGTCGACTTCCTCTTAATACTTTTCTTGTTTTTTGCTGTTGAATATTTTTTTCCTAATTTGCTTCTTCTTTTTCATATTACTTGTTTATAACCTTCGTCTCTTCTTTGTCTCCAAAAAATGACGGGTTTTTTTTTTTTCTGGTGTTGTTTCTGTTACTCTGGTTAATGCTATGTTATTACTGCAATAACATGGTAAGCCATATTAAAAATGTTGATTTTTTTATGGTGAATCACACTGTACATACCAGAGCTGGGACGAATCCTCCTAAAAAGGATTCGAATCACGAATCCAAATCACCTAATATGATTCGAATCACGAATACTCGAATAAAGGATTCGTAAGAGATAAATATGATTCGAATCGAAGATTCGATTCCTGTTTTTTCGAATCACGAATACAAATCCTTTAAGAATAAATTTGATTTTATTATTTTTTTGGAACCATTAATATATAAATATCGTTACCAGTTGTTTTAACAAAAATATTCAAAACATAAGTATTTATTATTAACACTGAACATCGTTGATAACAGACTAAATATCTGATTCCCTATTACTGTGATTAAAGATGTATTTGTGTGTTTCTGAACTTCACTTCAAATCAGTGTTTTATACGCGTGGCGCATGAAGTAAAATTTCGAGTTTAGAAAAGCCCGAAAATTTGTCTCGGGTCGCTGCGCGACCCGAGACAAATTTTCGCGGGGCTTTTCTAAACTCGAAATTTTACTTCATGCTTAGCCTGGGAGTGAAAACGCCCGTTCTAAACTTCAAATTGAACTCTATTATAACATCGACGAATGTCTGAAAATTACGTAAATAAAATATTTACTGAATATCGTTAAAACCGGGAAAGTCAGAGAAAAGTCATGGAATTATATTCAAATTAACCAAAACACTAACAAAAAAGCTATATAATATTATTAAATTTGTCAAAATCAGCAGGCAAATTACAAAACACGTAAAAATTTATAAAATTAACTTAAATATTGTCAAAATTGTCAAAACCACAGAAGAAAGTTATTATTAAAAGGCCAGGGAAAAAAACCTTGAATAATATTAAACAAAATTTTGAAAACTAGATTATTTTCTTTAAAAAAAAAACAGTTGTTTAATGTTCTTATCAAAGCATTCAGTTTGAGGTTTCGAACGAGTGTTTCCACTCCCAGACTAAGCATGAAGTAAAATTTCGAGTTTAGAAAAGCCCCGTGAAAATTTGTCGAGGGTCGCGCAGCGACCCGAGACAAATTTTCTGGGCTTTTCTAAACTCGAAATTTTACTTCATGCGCCACGCGTATAAAACAGTGATTTGCCGAGAAATTTAAAAACACACAAAAGACATTTTTCATGTTAATCCTCACAATTAATTCGAATTATTTTTAACGATTCAAATCCTATTGTAAGTATTCGAATCCTTTAATAAATATTCGAATCCTTTTATAAATATTCGAATCCTTTTATAAGGATTCGAATCATCTACATTTGGATTCGAATACGAATTCTCTTTAAAAAATGTAACGAATCCGGATCACGAATCCAGTTGAACTAAAGTATTCGAATGCCTCTTTTGAATCCACTAAAAGGATTCGAATCCCGAAAGATTCGAATCCTGCCCAGCTCTGGTACATACACAGAACAATTACGAAATAAAATACATTAATATTATATAAAAATATAAATTTCTGGTAGCCTTTCTGCCAACATCATATCAATTTTTCTCCATAATTCAATTTCTATTTCTGTAGTCGCCTAGGGTGTGGATAAAAATAAAATAGATCGCGTGCCTTTTCCAGAGATTAATTCCAAATAAAAATATATTGTCGTCTCTGCGGGAGACTTCTACTTAAATTAGAAAAATAGTTTTGCCACGCGATGTACATTTTGTGCTTGTTCACACGAGATATTTTCCCAAGACCGATAAATCTTGGAAGAAAGTGATTCATTCAATTTTGTAATTCAACAATCGGTTTTGCTTGAGTAACATTGAAATATTTTTTTATTAACTTAAGTAATAATAAAACAACAGGCCCCCATTTATTGTTGAATTGTGGATAAAATTTAAAAAAATAATGAATTATAAAATAACAACTCTGATATGTTTATCATTATTTAAATACATAATTAGTTTTAACAATTTATTAATTTATTCTAATCACAGACAATTATGGTGACAGTCCGTCCAGTGTAATTATTTTGGAATAAATATGGGATTTATTGCGAGATAGTTTTTGGAATCTAGGACCTTTAAATAATATAACATCCATTGATAGCATACTTCAAATTTAAAATTATAATATCTGATTAACCCATTAGGCGCGATTAATGCATATACGCAACATTATTAATTTTATATTAATTATTAAATTATTGAATAAGTTAATTTGATATATTATATTGTTTGACTTGACTTGAAAATGTATAAAGAATAACGTAAATATTTGTTACTTAAATATCTCGATTATTACTCATTTAAAAAAAATGTTTTTTGTGTATTTCTAACTTCACAATATTTCAGTGTTTTATACGCGTGGCGCATGAAGTAAAATTTCGAGTTTAGAAAAGCCCCGTGAAAATTTGTCTCGGGTCGCTGGCGCGACCCTCGACAAATTTTCTACGCGGGGCTTTTCTAAACTCGAAATTTTACTTCCTGCTTAGTCTGGGAGTGGAAATACTCGTTCTAAACTTCATATTGCACGTTTTTATACAAAATCGAAGAATGCTTTACATTAACAGCGTATACATTATGTATATCTAAAAGAAAAATTCACAGTAT
The DNA here is from genome assembly GCA_932526585.2 of Philonthus cognatus. Classification (NCBI taxonomy): domain Eukaryota; kingdom Metazoa; phylum Arthropoda; class Insecta; order Coleoptera; family Staphylinidae; genus Philonthus; species Philonthus cognatus. The sequence goes on from OW052241.1 coordinate 20,762,322, forward strand.
GTAATACAATAAGTCATTCGTAAAAATTATCAAAAGAAGTGTAGAATTTTGCCTAAAATTAACTTTTAGAGTTAACTTTATAATTGCTCGGCCGTTCATGGGTTAATAACAAAATTGCGAATGGAGATGCCATTTGCAAGATTTTTTTAAATTATAATTTGGTTCTCGGGATTCCATATCCCATGATATAAATGATATTTAGTTTCTTACAGTTCAAATATATTTGTTTTAAGTTATAGACCTAATAATTTATATGGGCAAAAAATAATTTTAAAGATTGTAAGCGAAAGTTTTAAATTGTCAAATTCGTAAAACAAAAAATTAGTCGCAACGCTCTGATAGCCTTTCCGGACTATAATTATTTACGCCTCAATAATTTGTATTTTATGACATTTCTTAGAAAGAATAATAATAATTCTTAGGATTATTAAATGTAGCGTCCACAAAAAAAAAAACGCAATCACACTATCTTATAATTAACCTTCGTTTCATACAGGCACCCTCATATCTGGTATTATCCAGTTTAAAAATAATAAACGGCCACAAATGGGACATGTTTTTAGGTTAATTGATGAAAATCTTTTATACACCAGAAATAAGAAATAAAACATTGGAAAACCTGTAGTAAATAGAAATGTTATGTCTTGTTTTGATTCTTTTTACACAAGGTTGTCACGCCATTGTCTTTTATTTATTTATTATTTATGTTTGTAGTTTTTCTTATCAAATTGATAAGTAATAAATTTCAGGAATCTCATAGGTATTAGGAATTATATCTGATTATTTCTACTCAATTCATTGTTTGTAAATTCCGTGTTTTGATAAAAACAAAAGTGACGATCACAAAATGCCTAAATAGTTTTCGCACTCTTATCTTAAACGGTTTGACCTCCACAAATAGTATAACCTCAAATAAACTTTACGGATATTACACTGTATTTGTTTCATTTGTTTATCTTAGAAGTGAATAAATTATTGCGCTAATTTCATCTGAGGGGACTTAAGACGTACCGTGCGATCATTTAAATTATGATTTAGAGTAGGCGTCATTTTTTTTTTGTGCGGTTACCCTGAATGCTAATTGAATGATGGGATCAGGTTATAGTAAACTACTTGTTAACGGTAAGTAGTGCCAATCTTATTTAAAATTCAAAGCCTACTCTAAATCATATTTTAAATGATCGCATGGTAGTATACCGCTATCTAAACACTAAACTCGGCATGTTATTGTCTTCACTACAATCTTATTTATGCACTAGCATTTAGCCCGATTTACCAACCGGGGAGCCGAGGGCCGAATCAAGGAAATGTAGAAATGTAAAGAGAATTGCATAATTAAAAAAAAATAAATGACGTTGAAGAAAAATATATGTATAATAGTAGCAAGGGTAAAGGGAGGGGGAGAGGCGTTGGTGCATGAGCCGAATGGTGGTGACTGCAAGGTAAATCGTTGTTTTGTAGTGGTTATGGAGTGGATGGATGTAAAGGTCCGTGAAAAGGTTGGAAGAGATGATCGCTTCGCTCGCTTGCCTTGCTCGCTTCGCTCGCTAGGGTGCTCGCTTCGCTCGCAGATAGAGAGGGTAGTTGCTCCTTTATCCCCGCGAAAACAAATTTTCTCTAGCGCAATTTTTGGACCGAAAATTTGCTGAAACACCGGGTAGGCGGCCATTTGTTGGCTCGAAAATAATTTTCTGAGCACCGCGAGGTCAAACCATACCACCCTACGTTTAAACAAATCGTTTTGGAGCATTTTAAGTCGGTCAAAAAAAATAATCAAGAAAATCGCGGTTTTAGACCACCCTGTATATACACGTTAAACTTAAAAATTAATTAATTTTAATTGTTTTGTTTCGTCTTGTTTCATCTTGTCGGTTGCGGATAATTATTCGAAATCGAAATGTGAAAACCAAATTCCTCTATCGCAATTTTTCGACCAAAAATGTGCTGACAGCCCGTGAAGGCGGCCAATAAAAAAAAAAAAAACATGTCCCAACACCGCTAAATTTAATCCTAGCGATCTGCGTTTAAACAAAACATTTTGGAGAAAAAATAAAAACCATCGATTAAATGCGAGATTTAGACACCCGGTATATATTATTATGAAATTTCAATTGCAAAAAAAATACTTTTCCTCGATAGAAAAAATTCTCGATAGATAGGTCGTGTTTCTAATAGAATTCTGAACACGATAGACGCAAAATTTTGAAAATCTATTTTTTTTTTTGCAAAATCGATTAAATGCGATATTTTTTTTTAATCGGGCGATTTGAGCGCTCGGAAGTGTCGCGTTGGAAAGCCCAGGTCAAATCCCATCGAAATTGTGCTATGCGCGACCTAAAAAAGTTCCTTGTGAAGCAAGACCAGCGTGTAAAGTATTTAGGTTAGGAAATCTTCCGCCCGGCGTAAAATTAAAAAAATGATTTAAAATAGAAAACGCGGTCGGATTTGAACGCCGCTTAGCCTAAGACACGCGGAATTGTTTTTTTTCGGTCCTGTGAAAATTTGAACTTTCTAAAATGAATTCTTCGATTTTTCCACTCCCGGTGACAGTCGTCTCCCATAAGAGCAATGTAAAAGTGATTGCCATGGCGACCGAATCGCAGCCTTCTCGGATCCCCGCTGCTTTAACGTTCTTATTATGGGAGATGAAACGTTTAGCAAACATTGGTATACTTTAAGGAAAGTATACAACTTTTGCTTGTCTCAATAAAATGTTTTTTATATTTACCGTTATTTCTTAAAAATATCAAATATTTACATTTTATTTTTTTCAGAAAAATCAATAAAACATAATGTAAAACTAAATTAGTGACGATGCAAAATATTCCTTTGCGACGATTTGTGATTTTTTTTTTCATCTATTTATTTACTAAAATAAACTCTGGAATTTTTCTTGAAAAACTGCTTTTCACATTTTCGGAAAATTCAAATTCATGCCAAATCCCAGTGAGTTTATTTTGGTAAATAAATTAAAAAATAAAATCATAAATGGTCCCAAACCAATATTTTACATCGCCATTGTTTAATACTTGTTTATAAAATAACTATAAAAGTAGGAAACATTCTATTGAGACAAGCGTTTAAATAGCGACTACCTCTTAATTCCTTTGTTTACTTTAATTTCACGGATTCTATAGCTAAATACGTAATAAGCCGTTTGAAAAATCTACAACACATTCAAAATAACCTATCAAAGCATATTCAAATATATTAAATTTTGAACAATAATAATATAATAAATTAATATATTATATTAGGTGTTCAGTTAAAACTTTGATTGAGTTGGTTATGAAATTTTGAAAACAATGTGTAGGTCGAAAGGTCGTTTGTGAATTTGTCATTCGCTCCTGTCTATGTTAATCTAAACCAGTTTTATAAAAGTTTTTATTTTATTCGGTATTTTAATGCCCACTCAGACAAAAGATATATATGTATATATATATATATATATATATATATATATATATATATATATATATATATATATATATCCTATCACTTTACGATGTTTTAGGAAGTGCATAATATTTATATTATCTGGATAGCGACTTTAAGAACAAAAATTAAAATCCCTTTGAATAATACTGGATAATCTAAAAATACTTATTGATTACATTATAGATAATAGACGTTTATTAAAAGCGACAAGTACATAGATAAGAGGGATGCAATTCTAATTTGAGAAATAAAAACGCATCAACTTCCTCACTTTTAGTAACGCACACATCCTTTTTAAGTGATAAATACTTTATCATAAAACACATACACAAGCCAACTAACACTTTTAAATGGAATGCTTTTAAAAATATCATGCTTTTATGAAACCTGAATATTTATCCAAGCAGGTAGTCGGAAATCTATTTTGGGTATACCTCCTGAAGAATATACCTTCGCGTTGGCATATATTTTTGTTTAGATAGGAGGTGAATAAACAATGAAAGGGGAAAGGGTGCGGGTGTGTGTGGGGATATTTATACCTGACCTGAATTAAATACTAATTCTACTAGTTATAAAATAGGAACTTTTTTTTTAATTAAGCAAATGTTTTAAATATAAGCAAGGGATTTATACTGGGAATTTTTCTTTTAAATTTATGTTCATGTATGCATGAGCTGCAACTTTACTCGTTTGTTTTTTGATATAGTTTCATTTGAAGTCTTGAACGAGTGTTTTCCACTCCCAGATTAAGTATGAAGTAAAATTTAGAGTTTAGAAAAGCCTGAAACCAAACGCGACGAAACCAAATTTTCAGGCTTTTCTAAACTCGAAATTTTACTTCATACGCCATGCGTATAAAACACTGATTTTAGGTCAAATTCAAAATATTTGACTAAAGCAGTATGCTAAAGACGTGTATTCTAGACAGCACATCACCCTTGGCGCATGAAGTAAAATTTCGAGTTTAAAAAAGCCTGAAAATGTAGTTTGGTCGCTACGCGACCAAACCAAATTTGCAGGCTTTTCTAAACTTGAAATTTTACTTCATGCTTAATCTGGGAGTTGAAAACACTGGTTTAAAAGTTCAATTTGAGATAGTTAAAAAAACAACGAATATCTGAAGATTTACAGCGTATACAGTAAATTGAGGTATGTATACTTAAAAGAAAAACACTCTGTATATTTCACCTTTTATTAAATAAATTACTTTAAAGGTAATAAAAGTTGAATGCAGTTAGATATACAAAAGTGTTCTCACCTAGACTTTCTCGCAGAGCTGGGCAGGATTCGAATCATTCAGGATTCGATTCCCGGATTCGAATCCTTTTAGAGGATTCAAAAGAGGTATTCGAATACTTTAGTGAAAACGGATTCGTGATCCGGATTCGTTACATTTTTTTAAAAGGATTCGTATTCGAATTCAGACGTAGATGATTCGAATCCTTATAAAAGGATTCGAATTCTTAAAAAAGGATTCGAATCCTTATAAAAGGATTCGAATCCTCATAGACGGATTCAAATCCTTCCAAATAATTCGAATCATCGCTATTTTAAGGCTGGTATTCAAATTCGATTAATTCAAATAGTTAAATATTCTAATATGAATATTTAAATCACTAAATAATTCATATTTGAATATAAATATTAAAATTTTCGAATAATTCAAATATTTGTGAATGCATATTTGATTACTTAACCATTAAACATTTCCAACCTTAATAGTATATTTTTAACTTCACTTGAAACCAGTGTTTTATACGCTTGGCGCATGAAGTAAAATTTCGAGTTTAGAAAAGCCCCGTGAAAATTTGTCGAGGGTCGCTGCGCGACCCTCGACAAATTTTCTACGCGGGGCTTTTCTAAACTCGAAATTTTACCTCATGCTTAGTCTGGGAGTGAACAACACTCGTTCTTAAAAGTTTCAAACTAAAGGATCACTCTAGATTACTAAGTTTATTACCATTTTACAAAGGCTACAGCTCGAAGGACCAATCATGGTCTTCGGAGACCGAAGGACTACAGGGAATCGAAATTTCTTTACAAGAAAACAACAAATATCTGAAGGTTTTAGCATGGATAGGAAAGAAAACATTCAATTATTTTTAGCTTCACTTTAAATCAGTGTTTTATACGCGTGGCGCATAAAGTAAAATTTCGAGTTTAGAAAAGCCCCGTGAAAATTTGTCTCGGGTCGCTGCGCGACCCTCGACAAATTTTCTACGCGGGGCTTTTCTAAACTCGAAATTTTACTTCATGCTTAGTCTGGGAGTGGACAACACTCGTTCTTAGAAGTTTCAAACTAAAGGATCACTCTAGATTACTAAGTTTATTACCATTTTACAAAAGCTACAGCTCGAAGGACCAATCATGGTCTTCGAAGACCGAAGGACTACAGGGAAGTTTCTTTACAAGAAATCAACGAATATCTCAAGGTTTACAGCATGGATAGGAAAGAAAATATTCAATTTTGAAAAACTATCGAAGTTAGGTTGGTTTTCAGTGCATTTTTACCTTCACTGTAAATCAGTGTTTTATACGCGTGGCGCATGAAGTAAAATTTCGAGTTTAGAAAAGCCCCGTGAAAATTTGCTCGGGTCGCTGCGCGACCCTCGCTAAATTTTCTACGCGGGGCTTTTCTAAACTCGAAATTTTACTTCATGCTTAGTCTGGGAGTGGACAACACTCGTTTGAACTTTAAATTCAACTCTTTCATAAAATCGACGTATGTAATATAATAAATCATTCGTTGAAATCATAGAAAAAAATGCAAAATTTTACCTAAAATTAACTTTTAGAGTTACCTTTATAATTTGCTCGGCTCTTAATAGGTGAATATTCTATTCCTAAGAAAAACTGTATTTAATTAATATTAAAGTTGCATTTAATATAATACCAAACTGTGAATAAATCGACAAAATTTTGGAAATATCGAAAATCTCGACATGTAGAAAATCTTGACGATCCACTCCTAGATTAAGCATGAAGTAAAATTTCGTGTTTTGAAAAGCCCCGCGTAGAAAATTTGTCTCGGGTCGCGCAGCGACCCGAGACAAATTTTCACGGGGCTTTTCTAAACTCGAAATTTTACTTTATGCGCCACGCGTAATAAACACTGATTTAAAGCGAAGTTAAAAACGCACTGAAAACCAACCCAACTTCGATATTTTTTCAAAATTGGATGTTTTCTTTCCTATCCATGCTGTAAACCTTCAGATATTCGTTGTTTTCTTGTAAAAAAACTTCGATTCCCTGTAGTCCTTCGGTCTCCGAAGACCATAATTGGTCCTTCCAGCTGTAGCCTTTGTAAAATGGTAATAAACTTAGTAATCTAGAGTGATCCTTTAGTTTAAACTTCTAAAAACGAGTGTTGTCCACTCCCAGACTAAGCAGGAAGTAAAATTTCGAGTTTAGAAAAGCCCCGCGTAGAAAATTTGTCGAGGGTCGCGCAGCGACCCGAGACAAATTTTCACGGGGCTTTTCTAAACTCGAAATTTTACTTCATGCGCCACGCGTATAAAACACTAATTTAAAATGAAGTTCAATAACACATATATTATCATCAATTAAAATCATTATTTAATCAGATATTTAGTCGGCAAATGAACATTTTTGTTAATAGAAACTGGTGTAAAATTTAACATTTTACTGGTTGCAAATAATAGATTCAAAATTATTTTTAAAGTATTTGTATGCGTGATTCACTTACGAATCCTTTATTCGAGTATTCGTGACTCGAATCATATTAGGTGATTCGGATTCGTGATTCGAATCCTGTTTTTGAGGATTCATCCCAGCTCTGCTTTCTCGTTGTACAAAGAAGAAAAAAATCATTATAAATACGCAAACCTGAGATTAAAATTTGTAAATATGAACATACTAACATTTAATTATTTTAAAAATAATATGTAAAGTTATTTAAAATAAAAAACACTTGGTACTGTTTTACAAATTAATTTGTGAAACAATACCAAAAATAAATAATAATTAGTATTTTAAATAAAATCATTAAAGCCAGAAAACCTTATAAAAGTTTGTACAAATTTGTCCAAATTAACACAAGTTGACAAAAACTTAAACATTAATATTTTAACAGGAATATTGGGCATCAATTAAAATTTATTATTCAAGCATTATACTATTATATTCTATTAATAAATACTTGACAACTCGCAAGAATACTAATTATTTCATCTTATCTATTTTATTAGACCAAGTTATATTGTTCTTAATAAACATAGGAATCTGACCTCAATCCAGCATAACAATACATTTATTATCACTGGATAATACGTGATACGCTTCATGAATTAATCACAAAACGCTCGTGTCTGAATTTTTTTTTTAAATTAATGTAAATTATTATACAGGGTGTCCCAACCAAAAGTTGCACCTAGTCAAATCTTCAAATCGGTCCAAGTTTAGAGCAAATGCTGAAACAGGTCAATTTTTATATGTTCGAATATGTAAACGCCATCTAACATATGTAAATTGCACAAAACATAATAAATGATAAAAGATGTTCAGTATTCTTCAAGCACTGGCTCGGGACTACACTGATGATGGTGTTGAAGCCTGAAATGAATAAACACAAATTTATATTCTTGACGGGTCAATTTTTATTTATAGGGGGACCAACTTTTATCTTAGTTACAAAATTATTTCTGCATCGCTCTAGCGCCCACAGCCACCCCTTTAAAAAGTGTAAATGGCAAAAGGGGTCGAGTGGCACATCATTTTGAAGATGCTTTCATTGTCTATGCAACCATGATTTTGTTTTCAATTTTGAACCATTTTTATTAAAAAAACTACCTAAATTACTGTTACAAGAACAAAAGTGGTTATTGAAAAACAAATCAATTTAACTAATGGACCTAATGCTCAAAAGCTTCACCCCCAACTTCCATACAATAGTCAAATTGATTTTCAAAAGCTTACCTAATGTTAGGCAAGCTTTTGAAAATCAATTATACTATTGTATGGAAGTTGGGGGTGAAGATTTTGATTTTGATTTGTTTTTCTATAACCACTTTTGTTTCTTGTAACAGTAATTAAGGTAGTTTTTCCAATAAAAATGGTTCAAAATTGAAAACAAAATCATGGTTGCAACATTTCCTGAGTGATTAGATGGCACTCTGCGAGAATTCTTCGTCAAAGCACTTGAAGAGATTCAGGTGGCATAGAAAAACCTTGGTCTTTAAGTGGTCCCACAAAAAGTAATCCAAATTGGTTAAATCGAGAAAAAGAAAAGTTTGTTTCTTAGAGATTTACATCTTCTTCTAGTGCTTGGGTGATTAAGGGGTCAATAGGGGCATTCATTAAATTGATTTGTTTTTCTATAACCACTTTTATTTCTTGTAACAGTAATTTAGGTAGTTTTTCCAATAAAAATGGTTCAAAATTGAAAACAAAATTATGGTTTCAACATTTCCTGAGTGATTAGATGGCACTCTGCGACAATTCTTTGTCAAAGCACTTGAAGAGATTCAGGTGGTATAGAAAAAACCTTGGTCTTTAAGTGGTCCCACAAAAAGTAATCCAAATGGGTTAAATCGAGAAAAAGAAAAGTTTGTTTCTTAGAGATTTACATCTTCTTCCAGTGCTTGGGTGATTAAGGAATCAATAGGGCCGCTCGGGCAAAGCGAGTCGCGCCCCGGCAAATCAAAATTTTCAGGCTTCTCTAAACTCGAAATTTACGGGTGTGAAGTTAGCAATAGATCCAGCAATAGATTTTAAAAAAATCATATCTCGGAAAAAACAAAAGCAAATTAAATGAAATTGAAGATATACCCTTCAAATAGCCTAAATTATTAACCCAAGAAATATAAAACCCTTAACTTTTACCCTTCATATTTTTTCACCCCTTCCAAAAATATGTTATGATTTTTTTTTAATTTGGCAATATTTCATAAAGTTACTTTTTAGCTCAAAACATCTCTATAATACCTTCTTTTGATAAGTGAAATCAAAAAAACGTTTCGACACCCCGTTCGCCACTAAACTATTGTTTTACCCTAAGATTTCAAAAATTAATATCTCAGAGAAAAAAAAAATACAAATCGAATAAAATTTAAAATACACGATAAGAGATGTCTAAGTTATCACCCAAAAAAATTGACCCATAATTTTTACCTATAATATTTTTTCACCCCTTCCAAAAACGTAATCAATTTTTTTCTACTTTGGCAATGTTCCATAAAATTCATTTTTATCTCAAAATATCTCTATTCTACCTTCTTTTAATACACCTAATCAAAAAAAACGTTTCGTCACCCTGTTCACCCCTAAAATATTTTCTTATGGAAATCAATATTTCCGAGAAAGCAAAATCAAATCAAACAAAATATTACTAAGGAATACATCTTAATTAATAGCACAAAAAAGATCAACCCCTAAAATTACCATTTCCTTTTTTCTTGTCTTTAAATGTAATATATATATTTATTAAAATTCATAATCATCTTAAATGTTGTTATGTATCATATATTATTTCTTTTTATCAAAAGTAAAAAAAAGTGTCAGGCACTTTACCCCCATATAATAAAATAATAATCTCCTGCTCGTCGTATGGATTTATATGCGTATGGAATTATGTGCAACGATTTAAACATTATTTTTTTCCGAATTCGGCAAAGAGCCATAGATAAATAAAAATTGATATTCTTATCATTAATGTGTGTACTTTCATAATCAAAAGTCAAATAAACGTTTAGAGCACTTTTCCACCCCCGAAATAAAAAAATCTCCCACTCGTCACGTATGGATCTACATGCAATAAATTAAACATTATTTTTTCCGAATTTGGCAAAGAGCCATAGATAAATAAAAATTGTTATTCTTATCATTAATGTGTGTACTTTCATAATCAAAAGTCAAAAAAACGTTTAGAGCACTTTTCCACCCCCGAAAAAAAAAAAATTCCCGCTCGGCACGTATGGATCTATATGCAATAAATTAAACATTATTTTCTCCATATTTGGCAAAGCGCCATAGATAAATAAAAATTGTTATTCTTATTATTAATGTGTGTACTTTCATAATCAAAAGTCAAAAAAACGTTTGGAGCACTTTTTCACCCCCGAAAAAAAAAATCTCCCGCTCGTTACGTATGGATCTATATGTAATAAATTAAACATTATTTTTTCCATATTTGGCAAAGAGCCATAGATAAATAAAAATTGTTATTCTTATCAATAATGTGTGTACTTTTATAATCAAAAGTCAAAAAAACGTTTGGAGCACTTTTTCACCCCCGAAAAAAAAAATCTCCCGCTCGTCACGTATGGATCTATATGTAATAAATTAAACATTATTTTTTCCATATTTGGCAAAGAGCCATAGATAAATAAAAATTGTTATTCTTATCATTAATGTGTGTACTTTCATAATCAAAAGTCAAAAAAACGTTTGGAGCACTTTTCCACCCCCGAAAAAAAAAAATTCCCGCTCGTCACGTGTGGATCTACATGCAATAAATTAAACATTATTTTCTCCATATTTGGCAAAGCGCCATAGATAAATAAAAATTGTTATTCTTATCATTAATGTGTGTACTTTCATAATCAAAAGTCAAAAAAACGTTTAAAGCACTTTTTCACCCCCGAAAAAAAAAAAAATCTCCCGCTCGTCACGTATGGATCTATATGTAATAAATTGAACATTATTTTTTCCATATTTGGCAAAGAGCCATAGATAAATAAAAATTGTTATTCTTATCATTAGTGTGTGTACTTTTATAATCAAAAGTCAAAAAAACGTTTGGAGCACTTTTTCACTCCCGAAAAAAAAAAAATCTCCCGCTCGTCACGTATGGATCTATATGTAATAAATTAAACATTATTTTTTCCATATTTGGCAAAGAGCCATAGATAAATAAAAATTGTTATTCTTATCACTAATGTGTGTACTTTTATAATCAAAAGTCAAATAAACGTTTGGAGCACTTTTTCACCCCCGAAAAAAAAAATCTCCCGCTCGTCACGTATGGATCTATATGTAATAAATTAAACATTATTTTTTCCATATTTGGCAAAGAGCCATAGATAAATAAAAATTGTTATTCTTATCATTAATGTGTGTACTTTTATAATCAAAAGTCAAAAAAAACGTTTGGAGCACTTTTTCACTCCCGAAAAAAAAAATCTCCCGCTCGTCACGTATGGATCTATATGTAATAAATTGAACATTATTTTTTCCATATTTGGCAAAGAGCCATAGATAAATAAAAATTGTTATTCTTATCATTAATGTGTGTACTTTTATAATCAAAGGTCAAAAAAACGTTTGGAGCACTTTTTCACTCCCGAAAAAAAAAAAATCTCCCGCTCGTCACGTATGGATCTATATGTAATAAATTGAACATTATTTTTTCCATATTTGGCAAAGAGCCATAGATAAATAAAAATTGTTATTCTTATCATTAATGTGTGTACTTTTATAATCAAAAGTCAAAAAAACGTTTGGAGCACTTTTTCACTCCCGCAAAAAAAAAAATCTCCCGCTCGTCACGTATGGATCTATATGTAATAAATTGAACATTATTTTTTCCATATTTGGCAAAGAGCCATAGATAAATAAAAATTGTTATTCTTATCATTAATGTGTGTACTTTTATAATCAAAAGTCAAAAAAACGTTTGGAGCACTTTTTCACCCCCGAAAAAAAAAATCTCCCGCTCGTCACGTATGGATCTATATGTAATAAATTAAACATTATTTTTTCCATATTTGGCAAAGAGCCACAGATAAATAAAAATTGTTATTCTTATCATTAATGTGTGTACTTTCATAATCAAAAGTCAAAAAAACGTTTGGAGCACTTTTCCACCCCCGAAAAAAAAAAAAAATTCCCGCTCGTCACGTGTGGATCTACATGCAATAAATTAAACATTATTTTCTCCATATTTGGCAAAGCGCCATAGATAAATAAAAATTGTTATTCTTATCATTAATGTGTGTACTTTCATAATCAAAAGTCAAAAAAACGTTTAAAGCACTTTTTCACCCCCGAAAAAAAAAAAAATCTCCCGCTCGTCACGTATGGATCTATATGTAATAAATTGAACATTATTTTTTCCATATTTGGCAAAGAGCCATAGATAAATAAAAATTGTTATTCTTATCATTAATGTGTGTACTTTTATATTCAAAAGTCAAAAAAACGTTTGGAGCACTTTTTCACTCCCGAAAAAAAAAATCTCCCGCTCCTCACGTATGGATCTATATGTAATAAATTGAACATTATTTTTTCCATATTTGGCAAAGAGCCATAGATAAATAAAAATTGTTATTCTTATCATTAATGTGTGTACTTTTATAATCAAAAGTCAAAAAAACGTTTGGAGCACTTTTTCACTCCCGAAAAAAAAAAAAATCTCCCGCTCGTCACGTATGGATCTATATGTAATAAATTAAACATTATTTTTTCCATATTTGGCAAAGAGCCATAGATAAATAAAAATTGTTATTCTTATCATTAATGTGTGTACTTTTATAATCAAAAGTCAAAAAAACGTTTGGAGCACTTTTTCACTCCCGAAAAAAAAAATCTCCCGCTCGTCACGTATGGATCTATATGTAATAAATTGAACATTATTTTTTCCATATTTGGCAAAGAGCCATAGATAAATAAAAATTGTTATTCTTATCATTAATGTGTGTACTTTTATAATCAAAGGTCAAAAAAACGTTAGGAGCACTTTTTCACTCCCGAAAAAAAAAAAATCTCCCGCTCGTCACGTATGGATCTATATGTAATAAATTGAACATTATTTTTTCCATATTTGGCAAAGAGCCATAGATAAATAAAAATTGTTATTCTTATCATTAATGTGTGTACTTTTATAATCAAAAGTCAAAAAAACGTTTGGAGCACTTTTTCACTCCCGCAAAAAAAAAAAATCTCCCGCTCGTCACGTATGGATCTATATGTAATAAATTAAACATTATTTTTTCCATATTTGGCAAAGAGCCATAGATAAATAAAAATTGTTATTCTTATCATTAATGTGTGTACTTTTATAATCAAAAGTCAAAAAAACGTTTGGAGCACTTTTTTACTCCCGAAAAAAAAAATCTCCCGCTCGTCACGTATGGATCTATATGTAATAAATTAAACATTATTTTTCCCATATTTGGCAAAGAGCCATAGATAAATAAAAATTGTTATTCTTATCATTAATGTGTGAACTTTCATAATCAAAAGTCAAAAAAACGTTTGGAGCACTTTTTCACTCCCGAAAAAAAAAAATCTCCCGCTCGTCACGTATGGATCTATATGTAATAAATTGAACATTATTTTTTCAATATTTGGCAAAGAGCCATAGATAAATAAAAATTGTTATTCTTATCATTAATGTGTGTACTTTTATAATCAAAAGTCAAAAAAACGTTCGGAGCACTTTTTCACTCCCGAAAAAAAAAAATCTCCCGCTCGTCACGTATGGATCTATATGTAATAAATTAAACATTATTTTTTCCATATTTGGCAAAGAGCCATAGATAAATAAAAATTGTTATTCTTATCATTAATGTGTGAACTTTCATAATCAAAAGTCAAAAAAACGTTTGGAGCACTTTTTCACTCCCGAAAAAAAAAATCTCCCGCTCGTCACGTATGGATCTATATGTAATAAATTGAACATTATTTTTTCCATATTTGGCAAAGAGCCATAGATAAATAATAATTGTTATTCTTATCATTAATGTGTGTACTTTTATAATCAAAAGTCAAAAAAACGTTTGGAGCACTTTTTCACTCCCGAAAAAAAAAAATCTCCCGCTCGTCACGTATGGATCTATATGTAATAAATTGAACATTATTTTTTCCATATTTGGCAAAGAGCCATAGATAAATAAAAATTGTTATTCTTATCATTAATGTGTGTACTTTTATAATCAAAAGTCAAAAAAACGTTTGGAGCACTTTTTCACCCCCGAAAAAAAATCTCCCGCTCGTCACGTATGGATCTATATATAATAAATTAAACATTATTTTTTCCATATTTGGCAAAGAGCCATAGATAAATAAAAATTGTTATTCTTATCATTAATGTGTGAACTTTCATAATCAAAAGTCAAAAAAACGTTTGGAGCACTTTTTCACTCCCGAAAAAAAAAATCTCCCGCTCGTCACGTATGGATCTATATGTAATAAATTGAACATTATTTTTTCCATATTTGGCAAAGAGCCATAGATAAATAAAAATTGTTATTCTTATCATTAATGTGTGTACTTTTATAATCAAAAGTCAAAAAAACGTTTGGAGCACTTTTTCACTCCCGAAAAAAAAAAATCTCCCGCTCGTCACGTATGGATCTATATGTAATAAATTAAACATTATTTTTTCCATATTTGGCAAAGAGCCATAGATAAATAAAAATTGTTATTCTTATCATTAATGTGTGTACTTTCATAATCAAAAGTCAAATAAACGTTTGGAGCACTTTTTCACCCCCGAAAAAAAAATCTCCCGCTCGTCACGTATGGATCTATATGTAATAAATTAAACATTATTTTTTCCATATTTGGCAAAGAGCCATAGATAAATAAAAATTGTTATTCTTATTATTAATGTGTGTACTTTCATAATCAAAAGTCAGAAAAACGTTTGGAGCACTTTTCCACTCCCGAAAAATACGTCACGTATGGATCTATATGCAATAAATTAAACATTATTTTCTCCATATTTGGCAAAGAGCCATAGATAAATAAAAATTGTTATTTTAATCATTAATGTGTGTAATTAATGATTAAAATAACAATTTTTATTTATCTATGGCCTTTTGCCAAATTCAGAAAAAATAATGTTTAAATCGTTGCACATAATTCCATACGCATATAAATCCATACGACGAGCAGGAGATTATTATTTTATTATTTGGGGGTAAAGTGCCTGGCACTTTTTTTTTACTTTTGCTTATTAGAGTAAACACACTCATGATAAAGAGAAATAATATATAATACATATTAACATTTAAGAAGATTGTGAATTTATAAATATATATATATATTACATTTAAAGACAAGAAAAAATGAAAGGGTAATTTTAGGGGTTGATCTTCTTTGTGCTATTAATTAAGATATATTCCTTAGTAATATTTTGTTTGATATGATTTTGCTTTCTCGGAAATATTGATTTCCATATTCACGGGGTAAAGAAAATATTTTAGGGGTGACGAAACGTTTTTTTGATTAGGTGTATTAAAAGAGGGTAGAATAGAGATATTTTGAGATAAAAATGAATTTTATGGAACATTGCCAAAGTAGAAAAAAATTGATTACATTTTTGGAAGGGGTGAAAAAATATTATAGGTAAAAATTAAGGGTTAATTTTTTTTGGTGATAACTTAGACATCTCTTATCGTGTATTTTAAATTTTATTCGATTTGTATTTTTTTTTTCTCTGAGATATTAATTTTTGAAATCTTAGGGTAAAACAATAGTTTAGTGGCGAACGGGGTGTCGAAACGTTTTTTTGATTTCACTTATCAAAAGAAGGTATTATAGAGATGTTTTGAGCTAAAAAGTAACTTTATGAAATATTGCCAAATTAAAAAAAAATCATAACATATTTTTGGAAGGGGTGAAAAAATATGAAGGGTAAAAGTTAAGGGTTTTATATTTCTTGGGGTAATAATTTAGGCTATTTGAAGGGTATATCTTCAATTTCATTTAATTTGCTTTTGTTTTTTCCGAGATATGATTTTTTTAAAATCTATTGCTGGATCTATTGCTAACTTCACACCCGTTCGAAATTTTACTTCATGCTCCACGCGTATAAAGAACTAATTAAAGTAAAGTTCAAAAACACTTACGTGGTAAAAATAATTAATTAAAATAATACCTAATTAGATGTTTGGTCTGTCATCAATGATTTTTAGTGTTAATAATAATAATAATAATAATCCATTTATTGTCCAACAGGAAGCATTTCTCAATTACAAGACAAAAACAAAACATAAGCCTGGTACATATAAAAATATAATAATAAATGAAATTAGAATAAATTCTGTAACAATAAAATTACTTATTAAATGTTGAAGGCGTGTCCTGTGAATATAAAAACAATTTTTTAGTAAGAATAATTAATTCACAGTTGGCTCCAAGTTCCAGAGTAACATTTTTAGAGAATCGTAAAAGATGTCACTACAATGCGAAATTGTATTAAAACAATTACAAATAATACTAACAGGAGATTTTAATCCCACGTTAGTCCGATGCGCAAATACATGAAATGTTGGTTTCTGCCTGATGGAAAAAGAGTGTTAATAATAAATGTCGTTTTTTCTTATTGTGGCGAAAGACAATTCGTCTTTGGAGATGCGGCCCAATGAAAGTAAAAGGTTAGACTCCCCTGATATAGATATTTCAAATAACAGTTTTAGATCATAAAAATACTCTTTGCTTTCGCCCTATTACAAAAATGTGGTTTTTTAAATTTATTGCTCCATCTCGATAAGTACGGGAACACCGAAAAACAAAAATATGTATCGTATGTTCAATTTAAAAAAACCTCTAGAGTGCCATGATTTCGAGTTTGCCATGATTTCATCTTTTTTAAAATTCAAGTTGGCCATACGCTTTAGTATTTGACATATAAAACGTCAGGCGTAATAATTATATTGTATAATTTCAGAGTTGCCAACCCACAATATTTTCCATGGCACTCTTAGAGTTTTTTTTTTAATTGAACATACGATATAAATTATATTTTCTGTAACTTGAAAAGTTTTCGAGTTATACCATTGTTAAATCTAATTTTAGAAGCATGTTTTTTTTCTATCTTTTCTATTTGATCTTTTAATATAATTATTAGCATTTGTAGTATCTTTTATCTGCTGATTGTTCACCTCTGCAATTATTATTCTGACACGGTTCTATTTCTGCAAATCGTGCACCATTTCTGAAAATAAAGCACTAAACCAATTATCCGTTTTTCTAACAATTTTGTATTAAAATTTTACGGTACTGCAGCAATTAGAGCGTTGATCAATAATGGCCAGTGTACTCGCTCGACTTCCCGGTTCCACGTAATTTATTTGATTCGCCTGTACGTATTTAAAGAAACGCCAATGAAGTAAAAGTTATTATAGCAAATACAAAATAATCATGAATGTGTACTTAAGAAATATTAATTAATTATATGGTTCATTGAAATATTAATTCTATGTAAAGTACACCTTTTATATTAATCCGAACCAGTGGCGTAGATTTGATTTAGTATTTAGTTTCATTAATCCATGTCTCTCTAAAGTTCTACAAAAACAAGTGCAAAAATTGGTTTTAATTTTTACTTAGATACAGCGCCGGGAGGTGGTAGAGGGGGGCGCTATCGAAGCCAAAAATCCAAAAATTCATAAATTTAAATCAGAAATGTTTAATTATACAACTTTTTGCGATGCGAGGGGGGGGAGGGAGAATTGACTTAGTATGTAGTTTCATTAATCCATGTCTCTAAAGTTCTACAAAAAGAAGTGGAAACATTGGTTTTAATTTTTACTTAAATACAGCGCCGGGGGGTGGTAGAGGGGGGCGCTATCGAAGCCAAAAATCCGAAAATTCATAAATTTAAATCAGAAATTTTTAATTATACAACTTTTTGCGATGCAAGGGGGGGGGGGGAGGGAGAATTGACTTAGTATGTAGTTTCATTAATCCATGTCTCTAAAGTTCTACAAAAAGAAGTGCAAACATTGGTTTTAATTTTTACTTAGATACAGCGCCGGGGGGTGGTAGAGGGGGGCGCTATCGAAGCCAAAAATCCGAAAATTCATAAATTTAAATCAGAAATTTTTAATTATACAACTTTTTGCGATGCGGGGGGGGAGAGGGGGAATTGACTTAGTATGTAGTTTCATTAATCCATGTCTCTAAAGTTCTACAAAAAGAAGTGCAAACATTGGTTTTAATTTTTACTTCGATACAGCGCCGGGGGGTGGTAGAGGGGGGCGCTATCGAAGCCAAAAATCCGAAAATTCATAAATTTAAATCAGAAATTTTAAATTATACAAGTAATTTAAATTTTAAATTTCACTTTAAATCGGTGTTTTATACGCGTGGCGCATGAAGTAAAATTTCGAGTTTAGAAAAGCCCCGTGAAAATTTGTCTCGGGTCGCTGGCGCGACCCTCGACAAATTTTCTACGCGGGGCTTTTCTAAACTCGAAATTTTACTTCGTGCTTAGTCTGGGAGTGTAAAACACTCGTTACTTTAATATATGTCAATAGTGTTATACTGTGTATCGTAACTGTCACAAAGTAAAACAATAACATTAGATGGTCATGTTATTGTTTTAACCCATTAACGGCCGAACAAATATAGAGTTAACTGTAAAAGTTGGTTTTTGGTAAAATTCTTCACTCATTTTTATGATTTCTATGAATGACTTATTGTATTACATACTGTGAATTTCCTTATGAATATACATAATGTATACGCTGTAAATTTTTTGGCATTAGTCGATTTTTTATAAAAACGTGCAATATGAAGTTTAGCACGAGTGTTTCCACTCCCAGACTAAGCATGAAGTAAAATTTCGAGTTTAGAAAAGCCTGAAAATTTGGCTCGGGCGCGTAGCGAAGCGGAGCGACCGAGCCAAATTAGGCTTTTCTAAACTCGAAATTTTACTTCATGCGCCACGCGTATAAAACACTGAATTACTATTACAAGAAAAAAAAAACACTGTATTGGTAATCAAAAAAACTGACTTTATAAAGTCATTTTCAATTGAATGTAAATAAAGAACATTTTTCTCGGGATTTTATGGAAAATGATAAAAGTCGTACTTAAAGTCAATAAAAGTCAATTTTGAAGTTAGATTGTAACAAATTGACATAATTGCATAACTTAGAAATTATAGTTGTAAATGTGCATTTGTGCATTTAAAAAATGGTAATTTTTTATTCTAAACTAATTTTTAAAATAAAAAATTACCATTTTTCAAATGCACAAATGCACATTTACAACTATCATTTCAATGTTATGCAATTACTTCTTGGATTTTGGAGGCGTTCACTTCGTGGTACATCTTCAATTTTGATATAAAGAAAACTCTTTACTTTTTTATACCACTTTTCTTTTACTTTAATGACTAGTTTCAATTACACGGCAATCATTCTCAAACTAAGTACTTAATTAAAACACGACTTACACAGGTATATATATTAAATCTAAAGCGCTTCGAAGAGAGGGGTGTACATCAGGTCAACCTGGTCGTTAAGGATGGAAATTCCCGGATTAATTTTTGCTTTGTGTATTTCAACGGCTTCCAGTAAATCCATTTTCTTACCTTTTTCGGTGCGATGGATTACCGAAAGTACATCCTTGCCGAAATTGTGGTTTGTTTCTAACAAATGATTTGCAAAAGTTGAATTCTCATGTTTTAAATTATATGATCTATGCAATTAATTACATTACATTAATATGTTGATAATGGAAATGCCAAAAATGACATTAAACATAATGGTATTACATACCAGCAAAGTGTTATTTTTACGTACAATGTCAAACGTATCAATTGTAACGTAAAATATCATCTGAAAGCATAAAGTAAAATTTCGAGTTTAGAAAAGCCTGAAAATTTGGATTTGCCGGGGCGCACGAGCGAAGCGAGTCGAAGCGAAGCGTCAGAGCGAAGAGTCAAAGCGAAGAGTCGAAGCGAGTCGCGCCGCGGCCAAAATCCAAAATGATTTGATTTGAAAATCCATTGAATGAATGATTTGATTGTTAATAACCACACATTGATAAAAACACTCACTAATTTCTTCTTGCAAAGCGCTGCCACAGTCATACACTAAAAATCACTATTAGGAACACTAATTAGTATTTCGCGTTTTAAAAATGTACAATTGCATTTTATTTGTAATTATTTTGAGAAAATGATTGAGCGCGTGTTTACATTTGGGATATTGCACCTCTACTAAATCGATGAAATTGATGGAATTGAATAGAAAATGTATGGCTGTTTTTGTGCAGTTCGCAAATTGAAGAGAGAGAAAAAAGTCACACACACATATTGAAAAAAACCAATACATACATAAATACACAATGTGTGAATAATAATTGAATCGGCTTAAAGGTAAAAGTTTGACAATAAATCGAGAGATGTCACTACGTATATTAAATCACATTAAATTTAACAATTTAAATTGAACCAAAAATTAAGAGATGTCGCTATGTTAATACATATAGCGACATCTCTCGATTTATCGTAGAATTAATTTTTGGTTCAATTTAAATTGTTAAATTTAATATGTGATTTAATACATGCAGTGACATCTCTCGATTTATTGTCAAACTTCTACGATAAATCGAGAGATGTCGCTATGTTAATACATATAGCGACATCTCTCGATTTATCGTAGAATTAATTTTTGGTTCAATTTAAATTGTTAAATTTAATATGTGATTTCATACATGCAGTGACATCTCTCGATTTATTGTCAAACTTTTACCTTTAAAGTAAAAGTTTGACAATAAATCGAGAGATGTCACTACTTGTATTAAATCACATATTAAATTTAAAAATTTAAATTGAACCAAAAATTGATTCTCCTACGATAAATCGAGGGATCTCGCTATGTTAATACACATAGCGACATCTCTCGATTTATCGTAGAAGAATTAATTTTTGGTTCAATTTAAATTGTTAAATTTAATATGTGATTTAATACATGCAGTGACATCTCTCCATTTATTGTCAAACTTTTACCTTTAAACCGATCACATATTAAATAATAATAAATTACAGGCGGATTTTTCAATAGTATAGTGCACAACACTATACTTTGTTCACAAAAATAATAATATATAACACAACATTTATTATATATATTTATCAAATACGCGTCAGTTTTAATGGTCGGTTTTGTTTTATAATAATTTGACAAATAAATGATGACAGATTGCGGTATTATGATTTTAACATGTAATAGGGTTATTTCCACTTTAACACAAATATGAACAATCGTTTAACAATAAATAATACTCACACAGTCTACTATTTCACCTAAGTTACATAAAACACGCTCCTTCGGCAGAAAACGAACTCTTCCGTTTGGATGGAGTTTTCACGGTGTTAACGCTTGTTCCGTTTTAAAAAAAAACACTCGCGACGGATAGAAGCACAATTGTCTAACTGATTTGAGAATGATTTATGTTTACAAACGCGTTTTGCGCGGGGTAAACTATCACACACACATATTGAATAAAACCAACACATGCATAAGTAGACGATGTGTGAATAATAATTGAATCGGTTTAAGGTTAAAGTTTGACAATAAATCGAGAGATGTCACTACGTGTATTAAATCACATATTAAATTTAACAATTTAAATTGAACCAAAAATTTATTCTTCTACAATAAATCAAGAGATGTCGCTATGTTAATACACATAGCGACATCTCTCGATTTATCGTGGAAGAATTAATTTTTGGTTCAATTTAAATTGTTAAATTTAATATGTGACAAGACAAATTCAAATTCAAAACTATTTGAATTCGAGAAAAAAAGCTTACGCGTCTTATAGTTTGCATACTTTAAACATAATATAAAAAATTACGAAAAAAACTATTCGAATAGTTTTTTCGTAATTTTATATATTATATTTAATATGTGATTTAATACATGCAGTGACATCTCTCGATTTATTGTCAAACTTTTACCTTTAAACCGATCACATTTGAAATAATTATAAATCACAGGCGGATTTTTAAATAGTATATTGTACAACACTATACTTTGTTCACGAAAATAATAATTTATAACACAACATTTATTATATATATTTATCAAATACGCGTCAGTTTTAATGGTCGGTTTTGTTTTATAATAATTTGACAGATAAATGATGACATATTGCGGTATTATGATTTAAATGAGTAATAGGGTTAATTCCACTTTAACACAAATATGAACAATCGTTCAACAATAAATAATACTCACACAGTCTACTCTTTCACCTAAGTTACATAGAAACACGCTCTTTGCACAAAAAACAAACTTTTCCGTTTGAATGTAGTTTTCACGGTGTTAACGTTTGTTCCGCTTTAAAAACACTCGCGACGAATAGAAGCACAATTGTTTAACCGATTTGAGAATGATTTATGTTTACAAACGTGTTTGGCGCGGGTTAAACTAGTGTGGACGGCGAAGATTTTGACGCGATTATTTCGGACTTTAACAAAATGGCGTCGACGACGTCATCACCAACATGGTCAAATGTAAAACAAAAGAAGCTAATTTTGACGCTGTTACTGTATAGCGGCAAAAAATCGAACTTGGCAATTATTTATATTTGTATTAAAAAACCACATTAAAACGCAAATCCCGTGATTAATGTACTTGAGTGTTAATTGCACCCCATTTATGCTGCCCATACATTTAAATAATGCACATATTATAAGATTGTCGTGAACAAATTTTGTGTAGTAGTCGATGTTATTGTGAAATTTAGTAGAAGACGTGTCGCTGTTTTTGTGCAGTTCGCAAATTCAAGAGAGAAAAAAAATCATACACACATATTCAAGAAACCAATACATACCTGCATTTGGAATATAACTTTAACTTGTCATTATTAAACTAGAAGTACAGTCGGCGCTACCCAAATCTGAACGCCAAAATTTAATGGTTTAATTTACACTTTGCATCATTGCAAATAAGTTTGACAGCTCGTTCGTTGCAAATAAGTTTGACAGCCCTCAGAAACTATGGCTAATGTGAAGTTTACGGGATGTTCTCGAAAATTGATTTTTTATATTGATACTTGTAGAATCGCGGATGGAATGGCCGAAAATGACGAAAAAAAAGTGCGGAAACAACGTTTAGCCCCATTTTGGGGCCCCGAAAGGTTGGAAATCCGTTTACTTAAAATGTGTTTTTTAGCCGGAAAAAAATAAAATGTGGTGATAATATGTATTCGTTTCACAAAACTCAATTGTTTAAATGTGTTTTTATAAAGATAGGACTTACGGATTGCTTAAAACTTCTACTTAAAGATTACGATTTTTGGCAGGTTAAGTTGTTGACAATTACTTCTTTTGTTGATTTTTGTTGACACACATAACCTGTCAAAAATCGTAATATTTAAGTGAAAGTTTTAAGCAAACTGTAAGTCCTATCCTTATAAAAACACATTTAAACCATTTAGTTTTGTGAAACGAATACATATAATCACCACATTTTATTTTGTACACACCAAAAAACACTGTTGAAATACACCAATTTTCACCCTTTCGGAGCCCCCAAATGGGGCTAAACGTGGTTTCCGCACTTTTTTTTCGTCATTTTCGGCCATTCCATACACGATTCTACAAGTATCAATATAAAAAATCAATTTTCGAGAACATCCCGTAAACTTCACATCGGCCGAAACTATTGTCAAATATGTATCGTATGTTCAAAAAAAAACTCAAGAGTGCCATGATTTATTATTTAAAAAAAAAAAGTTGGCACACATGTTAGGAATTGGCTTACAAAACGTCAGATCTTGGTAAAAGTCACAATGGTTTATAGCGACCTGCAAAAAACGTTTTTAGTTGAAAGTTATTTCCGAAATGGGACTAAAGTTGACGGGAATTCATTAGACGCAACTTTGACAGAGTTTCATGAAGAACGTTCCGATTATTTATGAAGAATTTAAAAATACCTTATCACGATCAATTACAACATTTCGTGAAACGGGTAGTATTCTCCGTAAACCAGAAAGTGGTAGACCAGTTAAACGTACTCAGGATGCCTTAACACAGCCCAAGACATTTTGGAAGATGAACCTACAACTGGGTACGAAATTAAAGATGCGGAAAGTAGATCAACAAATTATTCATATTACAGAAAGTTTGTCTTTTTCCAGCAATGTAGTTTTAAACATTTGTGGGCTGCATTAAGTCTTCCTTTCAAGATTTTTTTTTATTCACAAAATTACATGATCATTTAAGTTCACACATAGAAAGACTGTTATTCCTTACTTCACTTTTTATTTTAATGTTAGATGTACATTTCGAGACACAAGGTGCTCATTATCAATAACAAACTGTACAAACAATACAGTTATCATTTAAGTTTCCGCAGTTTCGTCCATACTCCTGAAATTACCACCATACCATTAATGGAATAGATTAACAATTCTTAATTCTGAATTTACTTCTAGATTCAACACGAACAATGATAGCTACTTAAGTTTAGACGAACTGAAGAGGATGATGGAGGTTTTGGGTGCGCCCCAGACCCACATCGCTTTGAAGGGAATGATCGCGGAAGTGGATGAAGATGGTGACGGTAGGCTTTCCTTCAGAGAATTCCTCCTCGTTTACAGAAAAGCCAAGGCCGGCGAATTGGACGCCGATTCCGGGTTAGGACAATTGGCGAAATTAACAGAAGTCGATGTTGACAAAGTCGGCGTAAACGGTGCCAAAGAATTTTTCGAAGCTAAGGTATGTATAGTATATCCAAGAATCCAGGCAATATGTTAATGGGTTTTAAGTCCCCGCATTGTTGCCAAGAGTACATGTAAACATTCAACAACCTCAAAAACCTGTCCGAAAACGTTAGGTGCTAGATGCCTAACGTTGAGTTATGAATGGTTAAAAAGTGGTGAATTATGGTTAAGCTGTAGTGACGCAGCAAGGAGAGGGCCCAAATCCACATCAAATAACATAAAACTGCCATTTATCAATATGAATTTGAAAGTACATTAATATGTTCTAACAAAGTCACTCTTCCTCGGACTCGGAAGTTTTCGCCTGGATTTATTACGAGTGGTGAAGCGGCAACGCTGTGGGGTATTACCAACAAAACATCATATCTTTAATTATAACACATTTAACCGTTCTTCACAATTTTTATTATATACCAGATGTACTAAGTATCAATCCATTGATAATGGTCACCTTGTGACCGAAATGTACATCTGGTATATAATAAAAATTGTGAAGAAAGGTTAAAAGTGTTTTAATTAAAGTTATTATAATCTTCACGTAACTCAGCCAAATTCAAAACATAATCATATATTTAACGCTTGCTTTATTAACATTGTGTTTAGGGAGTTTAGAGATGTCGGAATGGCAATGAAAACAACTAGAATAATCGACACACTTTAAAAGAAAATAAATACCTAAATTAGTAATGGGCATAATCGGTTATATTTATTGAAATCATCATTTAATTAAGTGATATAGTCGAAATCACGAAACTTGATACTTGCGTCATCAAAAATATTCGTCTGAATTAAATCAACACTCCTGCATCAAATCAGCAACAGTATTTAGATGCGCAGCATCCAAATCCAGATTCGGGCTTTTCTCGGCTCGAAATTTTACTTCATGTGCCACGCGCATAAAAACACTGATTTAAAGTGAAGTTGAAATACTGCTCATTTAATAAAAAATAATCACAATTGTTGAGAATTCATACTTTTTCAGAATTCTAGTATTTTTTACATTTTATCACGTTTCGAGATTTCAAACAATTTTGACATTTTCGACAATATTGAGAGATTTTCATAATTCTTATTTTTTACACATTTTTTGACATTTTCAACAAATTAAACATTATTGACAATTTCAACAGTTTTGACAGTTTGATTTATACAGTGAATTTTTCTTTCAGGTAAACAGATGCATAAAAAATGTAAATTTTCCGACATTCGTTGTTGAAAAAGTTCAATTCGAAGCGTTAGCGACTGTTTTCCACTCCCAGATTAAGCATGAAGTAAAATTTCGAGTTTAGAAAAGCCCCGTGAAAATTTGTCGAGGGTCGCGCAGCGACCCGAGACAAATTTTCTGGGCTTTTCTAAACTCGAAATTTTACTTCATGCGTCACGTGTGTAAAACAAAGATTTCAAGCAAAGTTGGATTATACATAAATTTCACAATATTTTAGTGTTTAATGCGCGTGGCGCATGAAGTAAAATTTCGAGTTTAGAAAAGCCCAGAAAATTTGTCTCGGGTCGCTGCGCGACCCTCGACAAATTTTCACGGGGCTTTTCTAAACTCGAAATTTTACTTCATGCTTAGTCTGGGAGTGGAAAACACTCGTTTAGAGCTTCAAATTGAACTTTTAAAAGAAAACAAGGAATATCTAAAGATTTACAGAAAATAGGCTGAATCTGGAATGCGTATACTTAAAAGAAAAACTCCCTGTATGTACTCTGGCATTTGGAAAACACTTGTTAAGAGCTTGAAATTGAAGACTTCAATTTAAAGCTATAAACGAGTGTTTTCCACTCCCAGACTAAGCATGAAGTAAAATTTCGAGTTTAGAAAAGCCCCGAGAAAATTTTCTGGGCTTTTCTAAACTCGAAATTTTACTTCATGCCCACGTGTGTAAAACACAGATTTCAAGTAAAGTTGGATTATACATAAATTTCACAATATTTTAGTGTTTAATGCGCGTGGCGCATGAAGTAAAATTTCGAGTTTAGAAAAGCCCAGAAAATTTGTCTCGGGTCGCTGCGCGACCCTCGACAAATTTTCACGGGGCTTTTCTAAACTCGAAATTTTACTTCATGCTTAGTCTGGGAGTGGAAAACACTCGTTTAGAGCTTCAAATTGAACTTTTAAAAGAAAACAAGGAATATCTAAAGATTTACAGAAAATAGGCTGAATCTGGAATGCGTATACTTAAAAGAAAAACTCCCTGTATGTACTCTGGCATTTGGAAAACACTTGTTAAGAGCTTGAAATTGAAGACTTCAATTTAAAGCTATAAACGAGTGTTTTCCACTCCCAGACTAAGCATGAAGTAAAATTTCGAGTTTAGAAAAGCCCCGTGAAAATTTTCTGGGCTTTTCTAAACTCGAAATTTTACTTCATGCCCACGTGTGTAAAACACAGATTTCAAGTAAAGTTGGATTATACATAAATTTCACAATATTTTAGTGTTTAATGCGCGTGGCGCATGAAGTAAAATTTCGAGTTTAGAAAAGCCCAGAAAATTTGTCTCGGGTCGCTGCGCGACCCTCGACAAATTTTCACGGGGCTTTTCTAAACTCGAAATTTTACTTCATGCTTAGTCTGGGAGTGGAAAACACTCGTTTAGAGCTTCAAATTGAACTTTAAAAAAAACAAGGAGTCTCTAAAGATTTACAGAAAATAGGTTGAATTTGGAATGCGAATACTTAAAAGAAAAATTCCGACATTATTATCCCAATTAATGCAACTTAACAAAATATAAGTACTAAAAACCATGTTTTTTTATAAATAATTTAAATAATATAATTATTTATTGCAGATTAATGAATTATCAAAGAAGAGTAAGTTTGAGAATGAAATTCGTGAAGAACAAGAAGAACGAAAACAGATGGAAGAGGAAAGGGCGATCCGCCGACAGCAGTTTTTAGAAAAGGCAGCTTTGTTCAAGTAATCAACAAAATAGAAAAAACCACAACCGTTGTTGTTAATAGATATAAAATTACGCTTATGTAGTCACAAACGCGTAATTGTCGCTTACCGTCCCAGTTTTTAGGGATTTCTTTTAATTTAGACTTGAGTGCAATCGACAATTGAGGGGCTCAGTGGAAAAGTAGTACATGTGTCTGTCATGAGATTGATTTGTGTAAATTGGAGATAAGTTGAACTTTTATAGAAAAATTTATGGACGTCTAATCAATAACCAATAACATTGTAACGAACGAGGGTCTATAAACTTTTTAATCAAAACACTTAACTTTGTTTTACCACTTTTATTTTACATTTCAGTGACTATAGTTTCGATTATAAGCTAGTCATTATCAAACTAAGTACTAAACTAAGACTTAGTTTGATAATGACTAGCTTGTAGTCGAAACTATAGTCACTGATAAGTAAAATTAAAGTGGTAAAACAAAGTTAAGTGTTTTAATTAAATTGTTATGAAGATGTACCGTACCACAAAGTGAACGCCAACCAAATTAAACGTCTGTAAACTGTCGACATCCCAGTAGGTTCTGACCTCAGAAACATGCGTCGTAAGTAGACGTATAATTAAATTTATTTGACGTTTCTGAGATTCACCGAATTGTATCACTTAATCAAAGATTTGTAATTTGTTTTTGAAAGCAACCGAGATCCCGACAGTTTAAAGACACTCGTTATATTATATTAAGAGATGCACATATTCAATTCTACCATTTTTTCTATCACCAAATATGAATCTCATTTGTAGATATCTGTACTTATTTTTAAGAAAATAGCGCTTGTATTACTTTTCCACTGAGCCCCTCAATTATTATAATGTTTTAAATAAATTACGTTCACAGGGTGTTTTACATTAATGTGATTTAAAACAATTTTTATTATACACTGACGAAAGAAATTAACGCATCACATTATTTTTTTTAAATTAAAAATAAAGTTTTGATGTTTAAAAACAAAAAAAATAACAACAAAACCAACTGAACTATAATAATGATTTTCAATACATTTTCTTTCATTAATGACTAAAATAATGTCATAAATAAAAAGAGGAAAAAAGTTAACATGTGATTATAAGACTTAATATCTAGTGTTTCCTCCTCTTGCTCGAATAACTGCCTGACAGCGACGGCTCATACTGTTAATTAATGATCCAATTTCATCCTGGTTAATATCTTCCCAAATTTCCTGCAATCTTTGTCCAAGCTCTTGTTGATTGCTTGGACGCCGAGGAAGTGCTCTAAGGCGTCTGCCCATCGCGTCCCATAGGTGTTCGATCGGATTAAGATCGGGACTCCTGGCTGGCTATTGCATTGTGTTGATACCCACTAGGTCGAGATACTGTTGTACAATTCGGGCACTGTGTGGTTTTGCATTGTCATGCATAAACAGGAAATCGTTTCCTCCAAAGGGAGCAAAAGGCATTACGGATGGTTGTAAAATGTTTGCAATATAAGACGCTGCCGTGATGCTTCCTCTTGGTATGACCACCAACTCCGTACGAGCCTCTAAAGTGATACCACCCCACACCATAACAGAGCCTCCACCAAACATAACAGTCGGAACAATGTTACACTGCGCATAACGTTCACCTGGCCGTCTGTACACATGCATTCGTCTGTCACTGCCGTAAAGACAAAATCTGGACTCGTCGCTAAACATAACATTAGCCCAATCGGCCTGTAACCAGTTTACATGTTCTTGCGCAAATGTTAACCTGGCTCTGCGATGGTCTGCGGTTAATTGTGGTCCTTTTGCCGCTGTTTTCGGAGTTGAATTAAAACCACGTAACCTTTTTCTGATGGTAACGGAACTTACATGAACATTGTGGATCTCTGCGAGCATATTTTGTAGCCTAGGAGCCGTAATAAACCGTTCGCGTAACGTCTGCATCATTAAAAAACGGTCTTGAACAGCAGTTGTGGCCCTTTTTCTCCCTTGTCCTGGCCTTCTTGAGTATGCCAGAGTTTCCCGATGTCTCTTCAAGACACGGGATACGGTCGATTGATTAACACCAAGACGCTGACTGATGTAACGCTGACTCCTACCTTCTTCTGCAAGTGTAACCACAATCACAGCTTCTTCACTGCTTAAATTAAGATTCGGACGTCTATCCATATTCATTCTTCACTATTTAGCACTTAATTTTAACGATTACTTGAAAACAAACTCAAAAAGAAATTTTATATGAACCTTTCTTACAGTCAGAATAATGAAAAGTGCTTCATTATATTTATTGACAGAAAACCATGAGAACAAAAGACAAAACACAACATGTAAAACAGCATGCTTGATAAGATTTCTTATTGTAAAAATATGTTTGTGTTCAAAGAAAACTCGATTCCAAGATATCAAAAAAATCACAAATGATGCGTTAATTTCTTTCGCCAGTGTATTACTTCATGACAGCGGTAAACTTGAGTTGATTAAAGAAATTATATCAACTTAGTTCCAGTTGATTTTATTTAAAAAGTGAAATTAATAAATGTAATGTCCTCGAAAAATACTTTTCCACTGAGCCCCTTAATTATTATATCGTTTTAAATAAATTACGTTCACAGGGTGTTTTTCCTTAATGTGATTTAAAACAATTTTTATTATATAACTTCATGACAACGGTAAACTTGAGTTGATTAAAGGAATTATATCAACCAAGTTCCAGTTGATTTTATTTAAAAAGTGGAATTAATAAATGTAATGTCCTCGAAAAAAAATTATTTAAATCAACAAACATATCTAAAAACATAAATTACACAACGTGATCAAAGAAAAAAGTTCAATCGTTAAGTTTTTAGAAATCTATTTTAACCAAACCAACCTATCCTTTTGATAAATGAAAAGTTGACTAAAATTCATGTGTAATTAAACCACCATGTAAGAAGGCTTACATGGTCTTCTCTCTTTTTGTGAATTTTGTATAATTTCCTAGTTGTATAAGCTTGTGTATTCGATGTACCTATTTTTATTTTATAGATTATATTATGTATAAATATGCATCATTGTGATAAGATAATATATATTTTTTTTATACCGTTTTTAACTTATTTTACCCTTTCTGTATTAACACTAAACATACCGACACCAATAAATATGCACATAATTGTTTATTTCATTTTTTATTTTTTTCAGCTATAGAAAAATGAGTGAACACGGAATTATGAACAGACAGAGTTGAATTGGAACAAGTCGCTCCAGCTTTTATTGTTTTATTATTTGGAGTGGTTTTATCTTTGCTAATTTTATATTTGGAAATTAGGAGTTCGAAAAAATACGCGAATATACATTTTGTTAATTAATTAAGTAATCGAGAGAGGAATTTTTATGTCTCCTACAAAATACCGAGTTTGATTTTTCAAAGGATTCAACTATGCCAATCTTATTATTAGGTACTCTATAGACTTAAATTCTTCTTAACAATGTTAGACTTCTTAGTATTTTCTAAGTGGCATAAAAATTCCTTATTTAGTAATTTGGATTGATTTTATAGTTAATGTTTTCGTTAAATTAACTTTACATTCATACATTTTCAAATCTTTCTTTGTATTATTTATTAATATGTCAACGTATTATGCATTTTTGAGCAGTGAAAGAATTCATTCTGGTGGCACACATATATGTTATTATTATTAAATAACTGAATAATAATGATAATACTTTTTATTTTCCACAATTAAAAAAAACAAGATTAAAATAATAACATAAACAGTACTTATTGTAGAATAAATAATAAAACATTAAAAGTGCGATTCTTTTCGCAATCTACAACAAGTTAAATAATAAATTTAGAGTTTCGAACGAATGTCTCCAAGCCCTGGTTAAGCTTGAAGTAAAATTTCGAGTTTAGCAAGGCCTGAAAGTTTGGTTTGGTCGCTCCGCGAAGCGGAGCGACCAAACCAAACTTTCAGGCTTTTCTAAACTTGAAATTTTACTTCATGCGCCACGCGTATACAAGACTGATTTATAGTAAAATACAAAATACACTGCTTAAGTTTGATCCCACTTCAATACATATTATTTAGATTCATTAATAAGTGATTATATAATTTATTCTAAGAAATATCAATATTGTTATTTTCTCTAGTAGAATCATTAAAAAATGCCAGTCATGTTATTTTTTCGAGTTCAATCATTAACAAATTCGATATCATTATTTGTTTAAAACTCGAGTTGAGTTGAATTAGCAAAATTAATTTTAAAATTTAAAAAAATTAACATTTATTCAGTGGCTGGATTTTGAATTTAGGTAGTATAGCGCCATCTGCGAACAGCACCAGTACATTATTTGACAGTTAAATAATGTACTGGTGCTGTTCACAGATGGCGCTGTACTACCTTAATTCAAAGTCCAGCCACTGAATAAATTAAGCCGCTGCTTTTCCACCTAATCTATCTCTATGATTTCGCATCAACCTTCATTCCTTAGTAAAAACGAATCTGTTATCATTATACACTGACACTGACGTTTATTTAACCTAAAAACTTTCATATCAAGTTTTCGATTTAAATTAAATGCTCAACACAATCATTAAATATGGATTTGAAAAAAGATTTGGATGAATATTTGCTGCTACAGAGTGACCAAAAGAAGAGTTTCAAGTTGAGTTTGCCCAACATACAGAAACCCGCCCTGTTGAATTATTTCAAGAAAGAGGAACAAGATAACGAGGGATCTTGGTTTCAAGAGACTAAAAAAGGTTGTTGTCCTAGTCTGGTAAGTCAGAAATGAATTATTCCTATTCTTAAAGTCTCAAACACCCACAGGGGGGCGTTATCGCCCACGTTGAGAACCTATTTCTCAACGTGGGCAATAATCTCGCTGTGCGTGTTTAAGACTTTCAGGGGGGCAGTAGAAAACAAAGAAAAAATTAGGGGGCGTATAATATTACACGTTTAAATATAATCGTGGCAATAGCATTCGGGACAGATGGTAAGTAAATAAAATTGAGACCACTTTATAGATGTTAATAATTTCAAAATTCTATATTCAGGTAATAAGGGCCGTAATTTAAACCTCAGGGAAGGCCTAGAAATAAATAGGGCAATAAAAGACGGAAAACACCTCATCAACGACAATGAGGATATTTGGAATTCCCCAATCTTAAAATCCCTTATTACCTGACCATATATAAGCTTGTTGGTATCTTTTGTAATTCACTCCTGATAATGCTGTAAAACGCGAAACTAGTCGAGTAAATAGTTAAGTAAAAAATTGTGAAACAAACCAAGTGTAATTTAATCTAAACCTTCATTATCAATATTTAAAATTGAGAGGCTATAGAAAGAAAATATTCTCAAAGTGGGCGGTAGTCGAATTAAAGTTGAGAACATATGGTTCAAGGCTTATTTTTACAATTGTCTGATTAAGCACGAGTAGTAACGCTACTTATGGAGTGTGATAGTAATTTTGTAATGTCTGAAATAGAAATATGTTAAACGGTGCACTGACTATGAGGTGAGTAGCATAAATGTGCCATCCTTGAAAATATGTCGAGTCGTAAAAAAATTGCTCTCATAATGTTTTTACAAATTTGGCAAAAAATAATAGATATTGGTAATTACACGTGTCTTGTTCGTTTCGTCAATCTGTAGCCAGACCTTTAAAGTTCGTTATAACGATTCTCTGGGGCCAGAAAAAAAAGATCGTCATAGCGAGAAAATCGCTATAGAAAATGGGATGAACCTCAAAAAACTTGAATTCACTTAACGATAATGCTGTACACATACACTATTTTCTTTTAATGAGACAGTTACAAAGTTTGTACTTTCAAGGCTATAAATATTAAATAAATTAATATTTAAACTTATATTGTGAGGTTAAATAATAACGTATACATTAAATTTTACATTTCGCGTACGAAATTTTCCTGATTACCTCTTAAGGTTGCGATTTATGATTGGTAAAATCCAACGTTTTGGGTAGTCACTAGTTCCAGCACCATAATGTTCTCATTATGGGACAACATTGCATGACACATCAAAATAATGCTGAAACTTGTAGGATTTTAATGTCACCAATTAAAAACGATTAAGATATTTAGTTTTTTTGTAAAAAAATCCTGAAAATAGCTGTTTTTTGCCTCATTTATTTACTCTTTTTTAGGCAACAAAAACTTGTGTTACATAAAATTCAAGGGTGTCTGGAAATTCTGCATTCCATTCATTCATTCATTAAAAAAAAAATTCTTTATATCTTACGTTTACCTTTTTATGCTAGTTCTAGCTAACGGCTTGTAATGGGTCATAGGGTGGTCATGTGCAAATATTATTTTCGTCTAAAATGTATAAAGAAAATTATCATTATTATTATTAGGAATCGAGTTCAATGGCATAAGGGGAGAGTCATTCAGTTGATTTTTCTTGTTGAATAGTTAGGGAAGCACGCGACAGAAACACTTGAAGTCATTAGGATAAGAGCGCGAGGGAAAAATGCATATGTAGGTTTTAGAAGGAGAGATCTAAAAATAAAACACGATCAGCAGTAAGGGTTAATGAACTAGATAGACGAGAGGGGATTCCGGGAAGAATCGCGAGCGGTGGAAGCCGATTTCCACTTCCAAATTTTCGAATTAATCGCCGTATAAAAGATCAGGAGAAAGGGGAAATAGGACAGTGAAGCTGAAGTCGCGAGAGGGACAAAAGCCCAATCATTTTAGTACGGCGAGGGGAAGTTAAGTGTAAGTTCAAACTGAGATTGAAATAACTGTAAGTACGAGTGAACATGGTGACAAAGTAAAACAAAATGTGCAGAATCCTACAAACAAATGAATTATTTCCCAATTCTTTTACAAATACGTAAAAGCCGATTGGAAGGAATAAATCAGCACGAACGAATGAATTATTTCCCAATTCTTTTACAAATACGTAAAAGCCGATTGGAAGGAATAAAGCAGCACAAACAAATGAATTATTTCCCAATTCTTTTACAAATACGTAAAAGCCGATTGGAAGGAATAAATCAGCACAAACAAATGAATTATTTCCCAATTCTTCTACAAATACGTAAAAGCCGATTGGAAGGAATAAATCAGTACAAAGAAATATAAGGGATATTATTATTATTATTATATTACATATGCTTCGCTAGCAACTCCGGGATGGTTTTTGTGGGTTTACCATCTCGTAATGCAAATGCAGGGGCTAGTTAATTTTGCTCCCACAAGTAGAGTCATACATTTTTTTGAGTTTAACTAAATGCACATGGCTTCTAAGCACAAACGTTTGATAATGTATTTTGTGAATATAAATAAAATAAAACATACCAATTCATTAGAAATGTTATAAAAGGTCAATAAACTTTGCATACGTTAAGCTCATATCCTGTTTTATTTATTGTCCACACATCCTCCTAGTCAGATTAAAAAGGAAGAAAGACACAGTATTTACGATAATGCATATTGACACAAATAACGAACCTGGTAAATAAATAAAAGGGTTACTACACACACAACACAACGTAAATAATAATACAAATTATAAATTTGTATAATAACTAGGGTAGAACCGTTACAGGCTGAAAAGAGTCTGTCTTACTCTAGTAAACCGCAACCTTGAGCCAAAGGTTTCAAGTTAAAACTCAAAATTTATTCTGTTGGCCCATTATTTAAGAATTATTACCTCTAGTTAACGGCTGGAAAGAGCCTGTCTTACTCTAGTAAACCGCAACCTTAAGCCAAAGGTTTTACAAGATTTACTCTGTTGGCCTATTACTTAACAATTATTAAAGCGGGTGTTAAAATGTATAGCCTGTGTGTGTACTTAGATACATTGTAATTTTATTTTACAGACAAGGATACAAAGGATCATCGGCTTCGTGCTATGTTTAGGAATGGGAATTTTGTGTTTTTCCCTCTCCGCAATCTACATACCAGTATTACTACTTAAGGCACGGAAGTTTTCATTGCTGTTCACACTAGGAAGTGTATTCATAATTTTAAGGTAATCAACAAAAACAAAGTTACATTCCAAGGCTAACTCAACTATTTTCAGTTTCTCATTCTTATGGGGTCCAGTTTCATATCTTAAATACATGGTCTCAAGAGAACGGCTGTTTATAACGTTAACCTATTGGGCCACGTTGTTCGCAACTCTGTACTGTGCTTTGCATTTGCAGAGCACACCTTTTACTGTGCTTTTCGCAGTTGGGCAGGTTGTGACTTTGTTGTGGACAGTGACGTCTAATGTTCCTGGAGGATCAACGGGAATGAGTTTCTTTGGAAAGATTTTTACACGAGGTGTTGCGAATACACTTCCAGTTTGAATGAGGTTTTTATATCTTTATATGTCGATTGTATATACGTATTTGATGTTGATTTTGTTTATATTTATGTTTTTATAATAAAATATTAATTTACTTAAGATATTTTTGACTATATTTTATCTTTTATTTAATTTATTTTGTCCTAATAATAATAATCAAAAAATATGACGTACACACACGATATTCTATTAGTTTTCTGTACACTTCTGTAAGGAAAAAAAATACTTGAAACTGTTTTATATTGCAAATAAACTAAATTCGTCGTGGACATAACCTATCAAATGTTTAAGAAATATATGATAAAATTTAAGTCATACAGATAGCCTGTGTAAGTATATTTTAATATCCTTAATTTAGCATTTAGGAAACGAGAAGAAAAAATATAGTAGTATTGTTTACATTTTATAAAAATGGTGATGTGTCCATCATAGTACTTTCCCCCGTAAATTGCGTATTAAATCACTTTTAAAATATTTGTAGCATTATTATTTTCAAAATGTCTTCAACTTTTTGATAACTACAACTTTTATTTGAAACATTTTTCAATTGTATCAACACATACACTAAGACAAACCAATGACTAGATAAAAGAACATTATTTATTAATTATCTCAAAAACTAAGAGTGCTATGACAAAAAGTGAAGATACAAAAAATCTTTAGTTTTTCATTTCCTACAACTTTTATTTGAAACATTTTTCAATTGTATCGACACATACACTGTCACACACCAATAACTAGATAAAACACACAACTTTTGAAATATCTCAAAAACTAAGAGTGCTATGACAAAAAGTAAATGAACAATACATCTTCATTTTGTTATTATCTACAACTTTTATTTGAAAGAATTTTTTGTTTGATGAACATTTATTGAAAAAATCTGAAAAAACTGAAAAACGCTACGAGTAAAGTACCACTTCCGGTTTTCCGATTTTCACCAAAAGCTTTTCAGTTCTTCCGATTGTATCAAAAAGCTTAAGTTTTAAGTTTCATCTCGATATCTTTAGCGGTTTTTGCGGTACAGCGCACACAGACAGACAGACATTTTTCAAAAATGATCTTATTCGACTCAGGGGACCTCAAAACGGATATTTCCGCTAAAATTTTCACGAAAACAATACTTTCCCTTTGTATTACATACGGGGGAAAGTAATAAATTCCATTGCATTTAGCGAATGCTTGAAAAAAAACGGATTTTTAACTTTTTTATCATAAAGTAAAAGTGAATTTGCCAATTATTTGCAGAATTCGCTTTTGTATTTTGTAAATATCGTATTTTGAATAAGAAAAAAACCCTCTACGAGTGCCATGATTTTATCTTTTTTAAAATTTAGGTTGGCTACATAATTTAGGAATTGACATATAAACGTCAGACATGATATTTATAATATATAATTTTAGTTTTGCCAACCTACAATATTTTCCATAGCACTCTAGAGGTTTTTTTATTGAACATATGATATTAATATTTACACTAATAAACAAACCCAATAAGTTCAAATGAGTGTTGTTTATGAGTGACAGTGTTTTTAATTTAAATTTCCCGCATATAAATGCTTAGCAACGTGCACTCCATAGATTAAATTAGATTGATAACTCATAGGGGGCTCCACGTATCATGATTTTAGTTAACCGACCCACTCGATGACACGGCGCTGCAATCGCAAATGAAGTCATTGGGCGCGGGGAGCGGGCGGGATTCTTGCTAAGCGGGGTGTGCGGTGCACCCTCCATAACATTGAATGGTGGGTGCGGTGCGGGGAACATCGCACGGTATTAAATTACCGTGCGATGCGAAAAATACCAAAGACCTAATGAATATGTTAAATGTATATTTAAAAAGTTATTACAAATATATTTCGCTACATGTCAAAACCTAATTACATTTCACTTCTCAACAAAATGTCTGCAGTTTGTCAAAAAATGCATCTTAGAAATGAAATAAGAGGTCTCCTTATCCGCATAAGGATGTTGGCGTAAGTAGTTTTCCATACAGTGAATTTTTCTTTAAGGTAAACATATGCAAAAGCTGTAAATTTTCCGACATTCGTTGTTTTTCAAAAGAGTTCAATATAAAGCTTTAAACGAGTGTTTTCCACTCCCAGACTAAGCATGAAGTAAAATTTCGAGTTTAGAAACGCCCGGTGAAAATATTTTATTTGTATTTATACATACAAGGATTTTTCTTTTAAGTATACGTATTTCAAATTCAACCTATTTTCTGTAAATCTTTAGATATTCCTTGTTTTTTTTTAAAGTTCAATTTGAAGCTTTAAATGAGTGTTATCCACTCCCAGACTAAGCATGAAGTAAAATTTCGAGTTTAGAAAAGCCCCGTGAAAATTTGTCGAGGGTCGCGCAGCGACCCGAGACAAATTTTCTGGGCTTTTCTAAACTCGAAATTTTACTTCATGCGCCACGTGTATAAAACACTAAAATATTGTAAAATTTATGTACATTCTAATTTCACTTGAAATATGTGTTTTATACGCGTAGCGCATGAAGTAAAATTTCGAGTTTAGAAAAGCCCAGAAAATTTGTCTCGGGTCGCTGCGCGACCCTCGACAAATTTTCACGGGGCTTTTCTAAACTCGAAATTTTACTTCATGCTTAGTCTGGGAGTGGATAACACTCATTTAAAGCTTCAAATTGAACTTTAAAAAAAAACAAGGAATATCTAAAGATTTACAGAAAATAGGTTGAATTTGAAATACGTATACTTAAAAGAAAAATCCTTGTATGTATAAATACAAATAAAATATTTCCAGAAGAAAGTTAGTGTTACTGCAAAAATGTTCAGCAAAAATATTAAAGGGAAGTATTTGGTATATAGTGAAACTTATTTTGTAAATCGGGAAATCTTTTGACTTATATTTGACAAGGTGAAAGATATTTGGGATATAATGAATCTCATTTGATCAATAGTGAAATGCAATAGAAAAACCGTGTAATTGAATTTAAGACATTATTTTATGTTCTGGGATCGTACTTTGTGGCTAGATGAAATTTCAGAATTGCTTGATCCAACAGCAACGAGAACATTCTCCATGGAAGTATGCTCCTAGCCCGGTGTGAAGAAAATCTACACGTCCGTGGTTGTTTCATGCATAGTACTTGAAGATCATTCACGAATGCTAGGAAGAAATAAAGAGAAATAAAGTAGACACACTGGTTTTAAATGTGTTTGACTGCAGATTTAATTAAAAGAATAGACAATGGCTTAAAAACTTAAAATATTACATAAACTTACGGTTTTAATTATTAATGTTAACGCCCATCCCCAAAGATTCAGAATTGCTTAATCCAACAATAACGGGGATCTACTCCATGAAAAAATGCTCGCCATTTTCAAGAAAAATGGACTGAAGAATTCTTTTTTATCTTGCACAATGGTAAGCCTTTTTGTTTGCTGTGTAATGAATCCATTTCAGTAATGAAAGAATTCAATATAAAGAGGCATTACTCAACTAAGCATGCTACGCTGCACTCACTGACAGGACAATTAAGAACAGACAAAATCCAGAAGCTTACCGCAAATTTGGAAAAACAGCAACAAATGTTTCATAAACAAAGAATGTGTATTTAACTTTCGTAGTTTGTAACAATTGCAAATTTAACGATTTAATTATAATGTACCATTTTTTTTAAATTTCATTTTGTTATTTTAATAAATTGTACTATAATAACATTGTCGTATTATTTCATGTCTAATATCTATCGCAAAAAATATTATCACTACTTTAAAATGCACTAAGTTCTTTTAAACGCGGCCCGCGAACGTATTTGCACGCTAAAGTTTGGCCCTCAACATGTCAAAGGTTGCCCATACCTGGTATAGTCTATATGAAACCAGTTCGTATTTAAATAGTACGCTTATAACTTATTCGTTTTTTACAAATATTATCTTGTTACTAAAAGACAACTTATCGGACATTCTGCAATTAATAAGTTTCTCTGTAACGAAATTGTCGCAGCAAGAACTAATTAGAAGTGAAATTACCCAAAGGTTTTCATCGTTGACGATTTTTTTAGTTTACTTCAAACCTCAAAAGTTATAAGTAATAATATAACCACTTTGCAACGCATACGATACCAAATGTGAACTTATTTTGTAACCGCGGTTACAAATTGTTACTTGGGTAAGTATACTTAAAAGAAAAATGCCCTGTATGTTCTTGACTATTGAGGCTTTAAACGAGGGTTTTCCACTCCCAGACAAAGCATGAAGTAAAATTTCGAGTTTAGGAAAGCCTTAGAATTTGGATTGGCCGCGTAGCGAAGCGGAGCGGCCAATCCAAATTAGGCTTTTCTAAACTCGAAATTTTACTTCATGCGCCACGCTTAAAATCACTGATTTACAGTGAAGTTCAAAAAACACACACATCTAACAACGATTATAGGCAACCCATCCGTGATGTATGCACAACTGTCTACTACTGACTCAGGCTCTTGTCACTTACTTAAAACTACATCCACATTCATCTTATAACAATTCATTTCGTAGTGACAATAAATGTTCTCCCCGTGTATTTATTTGCAAATTGTGTGTA
Organism: Philonthus cognatus; assembly: GCA_932526585.2. Lineage (NCBI taxonomy): Eukaryota > Metazoa > Arthropoda > Insecta > Coleoptera > Staphylinidae > Philonthus > Philonthus cognatus. The sequence goes on from OW052241.1 coordinate 20,802,954, forward strand.
AACACTCACCTGATTTTAGCCTTTTGCACAATACACAGAAGGCTTGCGAAACATTCTTGTTGAATTTCCGCACACCCTCACACTGTTGGCCCTGCAAAAAAAACACACGTTTGAAAAAATTCTATATTAAAATAATTAAAGTTGTAAAACCAACTCAGAATTGCTATTAAGATAGCAATGTCGTAATAAGTTTGCCGTAAAAACAGCAGTTTGAAAAGCAAAGATTGGAAAAAATTGTAAAATATCTAAAGAGCCACGAGAACAAATCATAAAAATCTGCGAGCAGTGGCTTAGAATCGTTAAGATAACGACTTTTTCAAAGAAATCCCGCAAATTGTTGTCAGGTAAGACCGCCATCTATTAAAGACACCCTGAACTGAAAAATACCCCATTTCTGCTATGCAACCACTAGGTGGCGAGACGGTATGAGGAAAATTGCAAAACGAGTGAACATTTTTATTTGAGCCTTCCCAGGCCATTTCGTGAAAATCTAACGGTAATTCTTTTTGTTAGCTTCAGTCGATTTTTGAGATTTTGTAAACTGAACCGGGGGTAAACGTGTATGGGAAGCATAAAACTTAAGTTCATTTTTGTGATGAGACTTACCGTTTAGCCGCAAATCGTATTTTAAGTTCCAATTTTGTGGTTATATATTTTCGGCTAAATACGTACATTGCAGGTATAAATTGGGCACACGATGAAATTATGTTCTAAATTATAACGGAATTAATCGAAGTTGTAGTATTACCTTCATGTATACAACCATTATCACGATATTAATTTTGCACTACAATTGACATCTACTGACGTTTATTTTAAATAATCGATATACAATATAGTTCAGTATGATGAAAATATCCACGACCATGGATATTTAGTATACTTGAAGATCATCCACATGTACTAGGAAGAAAGAAAGAGAAATAATGTGGTAACACCCTGGTTTTAAATTTGTTTGACTGTACACTTATTTAAAATAATACACAATAGGTTAAAATTTTAAAATATTTTACATACTTACGGTTGTAATTATTTATATTTACTAACGCTCATCTCGAGACGATTTCGTCTTATCAGCATTTTTGTGCCTTCAGATCCGACGGATCTGACAGCTGTTGAATGAAAACGAGCCCACGTTAGAAATTGCGGGAAATTTGAAATTCCGACATATGCGCCCTCCCATCGAGTGGGTCGGTCAACTATATATGTGAACTCATAGATTAATTTAGATCGACGACTCCTAGAGGGCCTCACGATTCGTAATTTTAGTTTGGTGCATCACCCGCTGTGAGAGCGCTGCATTCGAAAACGTCATCCAGCGCGGGGTGCGGGCGGTATATTGCGTACGGTCTGCGCGGTGCGGGGGGTATTGAAATGGGAGGAGGGAGGTGCGGTACGGGCAGCACCACGCGGCGTTTGAATTGCCACGCGATGCTAGAAATTATAAATGCATAATTAAAGTATGAAATGTATATTGCAAATATTCAATACATGTAATGTTTATAACTAATTACAAATTAATTAACCACATATCCTCTCTACAAATATTCTTCTTCAACAACTTATACTAAAGATTATATACACATTACAGGATTAAAAGATAAATTGTTATAAATAAAATCAAAAATTAAATATAGAAAAAACGTAAATCAAATCTAGAGAAAAATTGTGAAATACCTTTTTGTTGTTAAATGGGTAGAGGAGAAGTATGAGGGTCACAATAGATCATAGTGAAGATCTCTTGTTCGACCCACTCACTTTAATATTACAGTACATAATAGTAACAAAATAAATCAATGCAAAACATTATTAACCCAATATAATATACACTTAACATCCGAGGAAACAATGGCATACTTAGGGCTCACAACATTGCAACATCGTGTCATGGAATTAGATATATCTGTTTTCTTTACAAAATTTTAAACTGGAAAATCAATTCAAATCATATACGACCGTAACATTTCTCCAGTTTTATGTGCTTCAGATGCACACTCAAGACGCTTCTTGATAGAAGCGTTTTGAGCATGCAATTTTCTGGCAACCCGTTGAATGTCTTGGGCATACGAATGTAACACCTTTGCTTGAGGGGAAAGCTTTCTTTTTCTTGTCACATTTACTATAAGACATTCCTTTTTGCTCCGGGAACGTACTTTGTGACAAAATGAATTATTTTGGAGCGAAACTTTGCTGGAGCCAGATGTATTGGAAAGGTGACAGCTAGTGCTGGAACTCGCCACTGGCTGAATGTTAGAATGTTCCATAACACGGGTCCCAATACAATCATTCTCCCTCGGCTGATCCACTTGTGAAAAGCTGCATTGCAGATCATCTATAGCAGAATCGTCCAGTTCACCCACATTAGACCAATCCGTGAGTGCTATAAACAAATAATATACTAAGATATATGTATTTATGTATTTTTTTTAAATTAAAATTTATTAAACTCAAATAGATTCGTTTACAGATAATTATCACAATTTCAAATCACATTTTTTGGTATTTTATTTACAAGATTGTAGTATCAAATAGTAAAAATTTTGAGTAAAAACAAGTACTGTTTCATGTTTTCCATTTCCATTAAAAAAATTTATTAATTTAACTTACCAATCGGTTCACTGAGAAATAATGTAGGGACACTCCTCAGTTTTAAATTAGTCTTGCTGGTCTGACATTTTGTGCTCTCAGCAAAGTGCTTGTCGCAAACAAAATATCTTTGCAGCACTTCTTTCTTCAATTTTTGATTCAGGTCCTCCCGGCCCACGGCTTCTAGCCACTTCTCGCAGACCTATACAAAAAATGAAGACTTAGATGTTGTCATTTAAGATTCTTATTGTTTTGTTTAAAGAAAATTTAGTAAAGTAAATAGAATAAAATCTGTATATATTTATGTTTGAATTAATCTTATGCAAAGCTTAATTAGTATTATTGTAAACATTTCTTAGCATTCTTATTATACCTAATAATTATATTAACCAAATATAATTAACAATAATTTAAATAAAATTGCTTTGGAAATTATTGAAGATTAAATATTTTGAAGAAATTGTTAACCAAGAAATTATTTCAACTGCCCAGCAATGTGTAAATATTATTATTATAACCAATTTATTTTAGTTTTAAGTTTTAGTGAGATAACCAATTTGTCATATGAGCTGCAGATAATCCCTAAATGTAACACTTATTGTATATTTTTTTTAAATACAAGTACAAGCTAAAGTTTGAAAAAGTGTTATTTATAACTGTTGATTTTTAGTCAACGTGAGTTAATTGATTTGTCAATCTACTGTAGAAATCATCAATTCATATATAATATATGAAATATTCGAAGTTGCTTGCAATATTTGCTATAGAAATCAAATCAGACAATATGAATTAATTTTGCAAGTTATTTTAATAATGGGAATTACTAGTTAACTAAGTTTTGAAAGTTTATTTTGATCACTGAATTTAAACTGGTTTAAAATAACAGGTACACTTTAATAATAAAGTAAATTTACATATTTAAATGAAATGATATAACAAATTAAGGCTTACCCCATTTTTCCGAGTAAATCTATGCATACGAATATTTTTTTCGCAATTGTTGCAAGACTTAATCGCACAATAACGGGTCATAATTATAAATTTATCACACTGTCTTGATTGAACGAATACAAAACAGAATTTAACTTAAAACTAGAAAATATTTCCAATACTTACGGTTTTGTTTATTTTTCTCCAGATAATTTCGTCTAATCAGCATTCTTGTGCCCACTTGGGCCATCAGATGTTGATTGACATATGTTCCCCACTTCCCGAAAACTACGAAATTGCGGGAAATTTGAAATTTCGACATTAGCGCCCTCGAAGCGGGTGATGCACCGAACTAAATTTATGAAATTACGAAATTATATGGAGTTGACGGGGCCTGTGTGAACTTATAGAATCATATGGAGTCGACTGGGTCTGGTGCTCTCATCAACCAACAGCTCCAACAACCACAATACAAACACGATTAATCCAGATTGTGTGAGACCCTTAGAATTACTTGCAATGGAATGAGTTACTTTGATAATTACAAAGAGATATATGAGCTTTCAATGATAGGTATACCTACTTAGCATATTTTTTAGCTTCACTTAACCTATTTCTATTTTCTTTGGTTAGTTCTAATATCGGGTGATTCAATTTGAGTTTCCTATGTTAGCAGTGCTGTAAATCAAGCAGCTGTTAATAAGTACGTGTTCTAAAAGTGTTAAATACTTGATTATAACAACACATTTATGAAAGCCACTGCAAAACATGTTGAATTTATTCAACTGTTCTACAAAATAACAATTCTTTATGAACTGTGTATCAAAATTTATGTAAAGATAATGGTCAAAGTAATTGTCCTACTGAGCGAAGAATTTGTAACATTTTGGAAACGTTTTAAGAGACTGGAAGCATTGGAGATAGGATAAAGCCTCTGCATCATCATAACGTTTTAGCCCAAAATATTGCTCCTGTAAGTAAAAGAGTGAGTGAAGACCCGGATCTGTCAATTCATCGAAGTTTGTTGGTTTGCGACTTTTCTATGGTTCCCTTTGGTGCCGTTTGCTTCATAACTTGCACCTACACCCGTATAAAATACAGTTAACATGTGGTACCTACAAGATCATTAAATTAAAAAAAAAAAGTTGGGTAACTTAATTTGGATCACCCTTTATAACTTGAGAAGCTGTAATTTAATAAAATGTTATTGTTCACTTACAGCCATTTGCTCTCTAGGTGATTCATAACATTTCGAAAAACAATGCCGATTGAAGAAATTCAACAGATTTTGAATAGATTTGGACCACAGGAGAATAAAATTGAAACACTTCTTGAACGAAGGTAATGAGTAATTCTTTTATTGTTAAATTGCATTTAAACCTATGTATATACTAGGCGTGTTCAATTTGAACCCATCTTTGATTTACTATGCCTTCAGAACAAACAGAATAATTCAAATGACATTGGATAATGTTAGTAGTGTTTGTAAGAAACACATTAATCCATCTCTGGCATTTTGACTTCTCAAATATTCGATTTTGAATTGTCTTTTTTTCTTGAACATCTGTGCAATCAATCAGTGCCGTGCTACAATTTTTATGCGCTGAAAGTGATACATTTTTTGTCGGCTATGTTGATGAGTTAATGTCGTAAAAAAAAATCTTCCATGAAAGAAAAAGGTTTTGGAGAATCCACCCTATAGTCTGGATTAGAGCTGGGATGAATCCTCAAAAACATGATTCGAATCACGAATCCGAATCACCTAATATGATTCGAATCACGAATACTCGAATAAAGGATTCATAAGTGAAAAATATGATTCGAATCAAAGATTCGAATCCTCATTTTTGAATCACGGATACAAATCCTTTAAAAATAAATTTGAATCTATTATTTGCAACCAGTAATATTTTATTCCATCAGTTTCTATTAACAAACATGTTCATTTACCGACTAAATATCTGATTATATAATGATTTTAATTAATGATGATATATGTGTTATTGAACTTCATTTTGAATCTGTGTTTTATACGCCTGGCGCATGAAGTAAAATTTCGAGTTGGGATTTTTGATATTTCTAGATTTATGTCGATTTATTCACAGTTTGTTATTGTATTAAATGCAACTTTAATATTAAATAAAAACGTTTTTTTTAGGAATAGAATATTCACCCATTAAGAGCCGAACAAATTATAAAGTTAACTCTAAAAGTTAATTTTAGGTAAAATTTTGCATCTTTTTCTATGATTTCAATGAATCATTTATTATATTACATACGTCGATTTTTTAAAAGAGTTAAATTTAAAATTCAAACAAGTGTTGTCCACTCCCAGACTAAGCATGAAGTAAAATTTCGAGTTTAGAAAAGCCCCGCGTAGAAAATTAGTCGAGGGTCGCGCAGCGACCCGAGACAAATTTTCACGGGGCTTTTCTAAACTCGAAATTTTACTTCATGCGCCACGCGTATAAAACACTGATTTCAAGTGAAGTTAAAAATGCACTGAAAACCAACCCAACTTCGATATTTTTCAAAATTAGATGTTTTCTTTCCTATCCATGCTGTAAACCTTCAGATATTCGTTGTTTTCTTGTAAAAAAACTTCGATTCCCTGTAGTCCTTCGTTCTGCGAAGACCATCGTTGGTCCTTTGAGCTGTAGCCTTTGTAAAACGGTAATAAACTTGGTAATCTAGAGTAATCCTTCAATTTGAAACTTCTAAGAACGAGTGTTGTCCACTCCTAGACTAAGCATGAAGTAAAATTTCGAGTTTAGAAAAGCCCCGCGACCCTCGACAAATTTTCACGGGGCTTTTCTAAACTCGAAATTTTACTTCATGCGCCACGCGTATAAAACACTGATTTCAAGTGAAGTTAAAAATATATATATAAACGTTGGATATTTTTCATGGTTAAGTAACCAAATATGCATTCACAAATATTTGAATTATTCGAAAATTTTAATATTTATATTCAAATATGAATAATTTAGTGATTTAAATATTCATATTAGAATATTTAACTATTTGAATTAATCGAATTCGAATCCCAGCCTTAATAGCGATGATTCGAATTATTTAGGAGGATTTTAATCCATGTATCAGGATTCGAATTTTATAAGGATTCGATTCCTTTTATAAGGATTCGAATCCTTTTATAAGAATTCGAATCCTTTTATAAGGATTCGAATCCATTTATAAGAATTCGAATCCTTTTATAAGGATTCGAATCATCTACGTTTGGATTCGAATACGAATCCTTTTAAAAAAATGTAACAAATCCGGATCACGAATCCGTTTTCACTAAAGTATTCGAATACCTCTTTTGAATCCTTTAAAAGGATTCGAATCCGGGAATCAAATCCTGAATGATTCGAATCCTGCCCAGCTCTGGTCTGGATCTAAGTTGAGTGAATGAAAAGCTAATCTTTCTATTTTATTACAGAGAATTGGAAGAAAAAGATTTTGAAGCTACTAAGCAAAATGTTGAAAATAAGGCAAAAGTATCTTTTCAAGAAGCAAAAGAAAGAAACAAGCAGTTATTGAAGGTATTAAATATATTGTCCCCTATTCCTTACGCGAAATGTTAATTTTCACTTTATTAATAACCTCACAATCTATAATCTGTTTTTTTTTTTTTTAATATGACCAATCAAATTTGATATTTCAAGAATTTAGTGGTGTGATGAAGGTTGTGTGTTTTAGTTTAGGATAACATTAATCACATGTTATGTTATAAACCAACTTCTAATTTGTAGGTTAAGTGAAGGGAAATCTGACATTAATATGACAATTCAAATAACTCACAAAGATTACGATTAGAAATGTATTTACCTATCACCGCCTTAAATTATTTGTATCTACTACCAATTTAATAAAGTGCCTCTGAGGCTTAGGAATATCTGTTCTTTATTATCTGCCCATTTATATGTTGAAATTTTGAAAAAGTTGTCGTCTATGTTAAACTATCAAAGCTAAACCTTAGTGTTGCCATATTTCCTAAAACGATAAACTAAAACTCTCAAATATTATATGAAGAGCTCTAGTATAGCAATATTATATTTCATTTTTAGGATTTGGAAATCGTGAAAGGTAATTTACGATCGAAAGCAATTTTCAGCCCATCAGAAATGCAATGGGAGAACATCACAAAAAACTACAGAGAATCACCATCCTTACCTGTCACCACTTACCGTTGCCATCTTCCAGTTTTAGTTTAAAATAAAAGTGTTAACGCAGTTTGTGGCATCTAAAATATATAATAAATGAAATCAAATACAGTCATGTTGGCTAATAGTGAAATTACTAAAGGCCCGTTATTAATCCATTCAGTGCTAACGACTGCATCAAAGGAATTGACACATTTCGGAAGTGTGCTTGTTGGGACGGGTAGCTGTCAGCGGCGGCTCGCAGCCTAACTTCAGGGTAGGCCAGAGACCCAAGGTAATATGTATCCGTTATTGAAAGGTGACTTTGTTGTGCAATTCCTTGTATTTATGAAGCGCAATCTCAACCTCAAATTTTGTGTGCCTTGGCGCTGTGGCCTACTCTGAAGTTAGGCTGCGAGCCGCTACTGGTAGCTGTATCAATGCAGTCTCTTCTTATTTACCCTGATGAACCACAAATGTTTACTCGCTCTCATTTTCGTGTCGTCTACTCGCATCAATTTCCATGTGTCATCAATTGATACGCAACGGTGACACGTAACCGGCAAATGTTCTAATCAAATGTAATAATAATAATAATAAATAATAATAATACAACAAGCCTTAAGACTAGTCAGAAGCCAACAAAAAAAAAACACTATATTTCAAATCAGAATTTATTTCCCATTAAAACTTATTTGCTTATTAAATAAACAAATTTAAGCCTGATCACATGTTATAGGTAATAAATAGTCAAGACAACCACAGAAATAAATTAAGTTAAATAATTAAACTAATGGCAATGTTACATAACATTTGGTTCCTAAAATTGTATACTTGAAATTTTATTATAACTAATTAAGTAATTACACTAGAAGGAAAAAATCTGTAATCAACAAATACTTGGTTGTAATTATGAATTAATTGAATATAATTAAATTGAACTAATCACGATTGAGAGAGTAAATAATACAATAAAACAAAGACCGTTAAATTAGAGAAAGTTTCTATTTATGATACAAAATAAAACTAAACTGTGTTCACATTTTGTTCTCACTGCAGTAGGCTTTGTTAGGGTGGAATTTTTGTTGGTAGTAAAAAAAAATTACAAACAATTTGGTTATGTCATTGCATTTTTTGTTTATGTGTAGTGCAATGTTGCATTTTATAATACCCCTCATTCATATGTAAAAATATTTTGCCACAATGTCAAAAATACACAGCGGTGGCTCACAGCCTAACTTCAGGGTAGGTCAGAGACCCAAGGTGATATGTATCCGTTATTGAAAGGTGACTTTGTTGTGCAATGCCTTGTGTTTATAAAGCGCGATCCCAACCTCAAATTTTGTGTGCCTTGGCGCTGTGTCCTACCCTGAAATTAGGCTGCGAGCCGTCGCTGAAAATACAACATGCCAATATAAGGAAGAAAATAAAATGTGAACAGAGTTTACATTAACAAATTTTAACTTATTAATATAGTGAAAAAAGTGGAAATTGACAAAGTTTTATTTTTGCTATAACTTTAATAATTAGAAAGCTAGCGAGCTGAAATTTTAAATATACACCAAATAGCATTGAAGAAATACAACAATATTGACAATTTGTATACAGTGTCACGTTTTCAATATACAATGTTTCCTATGGCATTTTTGCATTATTAAATAAAGCAGGAAATTGCAGTTAGAGAAATCAAGGTCATTTTTTTCGACATATTTTGAAATTAATATTTTATGTAAAAAATGGAAACTTGTCTAATTTAACCTTTTTTTTATCTCTAATTATTTATAAGATCCCAATGGTGAGCACGATAAAAAGAACAATCTATATGATCGAGAGAAAAAAAAAAACAAGAAAGCATTTAAAATATTCATATTGACTAGACCAATAGTGGGTGTAACACAGACAGATTTTTTAATATTTGAGACATCAGTTTGATATTTAATGAGGTCATACTAATAATAAATTGGTATTTAGTAGTGATCAGGAAATTTTAGTTGCACTTCTAGTTTGTTTAAAAAAAACAAAAGTAATAATAAAAGATAAGTACCTCTATTGATGATTAAATAAAAGTCACTTGGTTTGTTTCACTACTACTTTTTATTCTATCCGACTAGTTTCGACTTATCGTCATTCTCAAGGAGTATGATGATAAGTCGAAACTAGTCGGAAAGAATAAAAAATAGTAGAGAAACAAACCAAGTGGCTTTTATTTAATTATCAATATTGTAAACATGTTTTATCAAGTGATTAATGAGAAGCAAATTGAAGATATTTTAAGTACCTCTAATTATACCTTTGGTAAAACATGTTTTTGGAAGAAGAAATGTTTCGTCAACATGAATATTTCTTAACTTTTCAAAATAAATTGTATAATTTAATTTTATTTGCTTAATGATTATTTTCTCTCAACCAAATCCGACATTAATCCTGTTTCAAAAAAGCGGCCACAATTTCGTAAACCCTCTCAGGATTATTCAAATGCAAGTGATGTGTACCTTCGACGACATGCCTTTCCAAATACTGTGCATTTTTCTCGATTTCATCCAAGACTGCATCGTAATACTCCGGCATTTCCAAAACCATCCCGGGGATACCCCTGATATTCATCACCCTGCATTTGATCCTCTTCGCCATAACCAACGCCTCGTCAATTCCAACCATCCCTAGCCCCACCGTTTTCAATTTGCAATCTCTCGAAAAGTTGTAAACATCCCCATCCTTGACCATCCCCCTTCTCATCATGATTTCGCAGGATTCTCGCGTGCAAGAGCCCGCGTAGGCGGTTTCAACTATGTCGATCATTTCATCGTATTGATAGCGTGGGAGCTTATCTTCGGTTAAAGTCTCGTAATATAAAAACTTATCGACAGCAGCGCCTAATTTCGTGTGCAGTTTACTTATGTCTCGAACAGCCGGTGAGGATATGTCGAAACTTACGTAAGAATCGGTTTCATCGGGATAACACGAGGCGTACAAAAAGGCGATGGCCCCACCTAAAGAATGTCCGATGATTTGGATGTTTTTAGTAAATTTTAGGGTCTTAATTATTCTTCGGAGTATGTGCAAGCCATCCCAGAATATGTAATAATACATTCCTGTCGGGTAGTGCGTGCTGAACCCGTGGCCAGGAAGATCGATGCACAAAAGAGAAACCTCTTTTTCGACCAGCAGGGGAGCCAACGTGTCGAATGTACCAGCGTTGTCTTGCCAACCATGTATCGCAATCACTGGTTGTACGTCTCTGTTGCCCCACCATTTACCTAATATCAAGAGTACATTAATTTTATTTCTTATTTTGTATTATTATATATATATATATACAGAGAGTTTTATGTAACACCGAACATTTTCATAACGAGAATTTTTCTTTAAAGTATCCATATCCTGATGAGAGATAAATCTCGAAACGCGTCTATAGATGGCCTGAATAATTTGACCCAAATTGTTACATTTGCAGTAGGTTACTGTATGTAACAGCAAACACTTGTTGTATAATTCAATGTCTGTCGGGGTATTAGCCCGGGAAGTAGTTGTTTCAATGAGTGTTTGATATAGTCTTTGTAAGACTAACTTGTTGTAGATTGCGAAAAGAATCGCACTTTTAATGTTTAAAGTATTCTGCAACTAACAATTGGCAATTTCATTTATACGTATCCATATGCATACGTTGCACATTTTCCGATGCTCGGTTTATTACAAGAATCCAATTTGAAGCTTTAAATGAGTGTTTTCCACACCCAGACTAAGCATGAAGTACAATTTCGAGTTTAGAAAAGCCTGAAAAGCCAAACCAAATATTCAGGCTTCTCTAAACTCGAATTTTACTTCATGCGCCATCGTTACAAAACACTGTGTTAATAAAAAGTTTAGCGGTGTGTTTTAAACTTCGTAATATGTCAGTGTTTTGTACCGGTGGCGCATGAAGTAAAATTTCGAGTTTAGAAAAGCCTGAAAATTTGGTTTGGCCGCTCCGCGCTTCGCGCTACGCGACCAAACCAAATTTTCAGGCTTTTCTAAACTCGAAATTTTACTTCATGCTTAGCTTGGGAGTGGAAAACACTCGCTTAAAGCTTCAAATTGGATTCTTGTAATAAACCGAGCATCGGAAAATGTGCAACGCATGCATATGAATACTTTAAAGAAAAATTCTCGTTATGAAAATGTTCGGTGTTACATAAAACTCTCTGTATATACAGGGTGGGCCACGAATAACGCTCATTAAAAGTTTTCGGGGTTCCTGACAGAGGAAAAATTTGAAAAAATTCTACATTGCACGGTTGAATGCGATCACCTCATGGAAAATATTTCGACTTTCTATCACTTCCGGTTGTACCGGAAATGGCTACCAACTTTGTTATTTTAAATGGAACATCCTATATTTTAATTTTTTTTTTAGATTCCCCGTTCAATTGTCTACCCTCTCATATGAATTTATGTCCACTTAACTCTTAGTTTTTGAGTTAAAAATTTATTTGTCAAATATTGACCTCAAATAGACGTTTTGAAAAATGCCTATAACTTCTAGTAGGGACAAGATAGACAGACGAGCGGCATTTTGCATTGTTACTTATAGATCCCTCTAGAATTAAAAAAATTGACATCTGTCAATTTTGACAATAGGTATTTCAAAAATGTCAATATTGCAGTGCCCACTTAAAAACATCATAATTCAATGTTTTCAAATGGAATGACCAATATTTTATCTCATATGGTGATTGGCAAGACAATTTGCAACATAAAAGTATTATGTCTCCCTATATCTAGAGCAAGTAGTTTTTGAGTTAATTCGAAATTTCTTTCCTCCCAGAATGTTTGCACAATTGAATAATTCCTGTACTATTCACACATGCACCATACTAGGCTACTGTCAATATTCACTGAACCGAATCTAGAAAAATTCATTTCCAACGTGTCAATATTTTTGAACACTTCGAGTAATATTATAATAAATAAGTGTAGCAATCGAGAAATTATGAATTTATTCGTCATATATGGCTAGTGCGACAGAATTGTTGTTTCCACGAAACTTATCCACACTTACAACTTACAAACAAAACAAAAGCAAGAAGATTGAAATAAAGTAATTTTCAAACGAATAATTAAATGCAAGAACAGAAAAAAAAAATTATAACAATTGTTCGAAATGATGACCATTAACGTATAAGCACTGTGCAGCACGTGTTGCGGCACCCTCTGTTGTTGCTCGCCTAATTTCTTCTGCACTTAATTCCGCGAATGCAGCTCGCACCCTTGCTTCCAATTCTTCTCGGGTATTGGCATAAACTTTATTTTTTATACGACCTCAAAGAAAACAGTCGAGTGGAGTAAGATCAGGAGATCTAGCGGGCCAGTTCCACGGACCTAACCTTCGAATCCATCTATCTTCGAACATATTCGTCAGTTGCTGCGATATTTCGTGTGTGCAATGAGCTGGGGCTCCATCGAGCTGATACCATGAACTTATCCTTAAATTCAAAGGAAGCTCATCCAAAAAATTCTCTACAAAATTACTTTAAATTTGTAATTATCTACCACTATTTAATCTTTCGTGGTACAAATAAAAAGTAACACGCGTGTCCATCAAAAGGCAAAATACGTTGAAACTAAATTTGTGTTGGGATTTATGTACAAGCGTTGCATGTGGATTTTCAGTTTTTTTCTATTGAAAATACCTTCACGAGAGAAATTTGATTCGTCGGTCCAAATATTTTTTTTTAAAAAGTCATTGTCTTCTTGATTTTTAACCAACATCAAGTGTGAGAGATGTTGGTTAAAACAAAAAACTCACAAAAATCAATCCTGTTCACTGCATCTTGAGGAAATAATTCTTGCACCAAATTAAATTTATAATTATGCATACGATATATTTTCAAAATTCTTCGCAGTGATGTTCTGCTTACTCCCAAATCCTCCTGGCAACTACGGGTGGATGAGCGTGGATTTGCTTGAAAATAAGCCAAAACATTCACTTGAACTTCCTCGTTCTGCGTTATTGGCTTTGGTTGATTTTTTTCTGCATTTAGTTTTCCAAATTGTACAAAATTTGACTCCAGTCTTTTAAATTTTCTTCTATCCATCGGCGGTAAGTGTGGGTAAGTTTTGTTGAAAATTCTGCAAGTTCTCAACAATTCTGTCGCACTGACCATGTACGACGAATAAATTCATAATTTCTTGATTGGTATACTTATTCATTTTAATATTACTCGAACGGAGTGTTCAAAAATATTGACAGATTCGGTTCAGCGAATATTGACAGTAGCCTACTATGGTGCACGTGTGAATAGTATAATATTAATATTAATACTTTTATGTTGCAAATTGTCTTGCCAATCACCATATGAGATAAAATATTGGTCATTCCATTTGAAAACATTGAATTATGATGTTTTTAAGTGGGCACTGAAATGTTGACATTTTTGAAATACCTATTGTCAAAATTGAAGGATGTCAATTTTTTTAATTCTAGAGGGATCTATAAGTAACAATTCAAGATGCCGCTCGTCTGTCTATCTTGTCCCTACTAGAAGTTATAGGCATTTTTCAAAACGTCTATTTGAGGTCAATATTTGACAAATAAATTTTTAACTCAAAAACTGTAAGAGTTAAGTGGACATAAATTCATATGAGAGGGTAGACAATTGAACGGGGAATCTAAAAAAAATTAATATATAGGATGTTCCATTTAAAATAACAAAGTTGGTAGCCATTTCCGGTACAACCGGAAGTGATAGAAAGTCGGAATATTTTCCATGAGGTGATCGCATTCAACCGTGCAATGTAGAATTTTTTCAAATTTTTCCTCTGTCAGGAATCCCGAAAACTTTTAATGGGCGTTATTCGTGGCCCACCCTGTATATTATCAAAAAACCCTTGTACCCTTACGGGTGTTGGGTACTTTGTATTATTAATAAATGAAATAAAGAAAATCTACAGTAGTGCTTATAAAGACTTCACACCCTTATTTTATACAACTCCAGAGTGGCGAAGAAGCGGGATAGAAATTCGAGTTTAGAAAAGCCTGAAAATTTGGATTTGTCGGGGCACGCAAGCGAAGCAAGTTGTGCCCTGGCAAATCTTAATTTTCAGGCATTTCTAAACTCGATATTTTACTTCATGCGCCACGCGTATATAACATTGACAGTATTAAAAATATACTGCTTATCTTTGATTTCGTGTTAATAAATATTAGAAAAGTAGTATCAAGTTTGCAATTTCTAAATACGGGCTTTATGATATGTTTTCTTTTCACCTCTTAAATTATCCGGCACTGCAACTACAAGTGTTTTTAGTTCAAACATCTAAAATTTAGAACTTGGGACATTCAAACGGCGGGTACTTTAAAATTACTTCGCGAGCAACGCGCTGCTGACCTCTGAACTAGTAAATAACTCTTTTCTCCTCTATATTTGCTTTGGTTTTATAAAATTATTAAGGGTCAGGGAAAAAAAAATGGAATCAGGGAAGTCAGGAAAATGTGACATTCCCAATTGATGAATTTTTACGATAAATACAAATCGCTTTAAAATTTCACACAAATATGTCATCGTACATTTTTACTCAGATAAACGTCGACAAATCCAGTGATTCCAGTGAAAGAAAAAAAATATGGAAAAAAGTATTTTTACTTACCGGCAATAACACCCCATGGAACAGGTATTTTGATTTCTTCATAATCTAGAAAAATTAGTGTTAGTAATAAACTGATTTCCTCAAAATAGTGGAATTCGGGAGAGATGTCCCATGAGTCATCGATGTGGAATGTGGTTCAAATTTGTTGTTGACAGTTATATAAGCAACGATTTTTTCTAGTTGCGTCAAATTTTGAGATTACATGGCAATGTCATACTGTTTAGATCAGTGGTCTCCAAACTACGGCCCCCGGGCCAAATCCGGCCCGCGACTTGCATGAATCCGGCCCGCGGTTGTTTGGAATTTTTTTTGTAAATGTCATATTTTGAAATATTGTAACAATTGTTCCTTACATTTTTCATAATTTTATAAAATTAATCGGATCTTGGCCGACTTTATTATGTAGAATTGTATTTGTGGCCCGCGAAGAAGATAGTTTGGAGACCCAGGGTTTAGATCACCGGTATATTACTGTTCTTTCTTTTACAAAAGCTTAAAACCATAATTTCTTGTGAATATTCACAGAATGTCTAAACGTACTTATGTAAATAGTATACTGGGATTGAAACTAACTTGAAGAGTATGTGTTAAGTTAAACAATTATACTTGGATCTTTATTTATAATCTGTTTTTTTTTTTAATATGACCAATCAAATTTGACATTTCAAGAATTTAGTGGTGTGATGCAGGTTGTGTGTTTTAGGTTAGGACAAGATTAATCACATGTTATGTTGTAAATCAACTTTTACTTAATAGGTTATGTGAAGGAAAATCTGACATTAATACAACAATTCAATTAACTCACAATGATAACGATTTCAAATGTATTTACTTATCACCGCGTCAAATTATTTGTATCAACTACCAATTTAATAAAGTGTTTCTGAGGATCAGGTAATATTCTTTATTATCTGCCCATTTATATGTTCAAATTTTATTCTTCTTCTTCTCGAATCCTTATACCTTTTCAGGTGTCGGATGTTCAAATTTTATAAAAGTTCTAAATACAAGGAATTTTTCTTTTAGGTATACATATTACGATTTTTCAATGTAAATTTTCAGACATTCGTGGTGTGATTAAAAGCTCTCAATTTAAAAACACTAACGAGTGTTTTCCACTCCCAGACTAAGCATGAAGTAAAATTTCGAGTTTAGAAAAGCCTGAAAATTTGGATTGGCCACGTAGCGAAGCGGAGCGGCCAATCCAAATTAGGCTTTTCTAAACTCGAAATTTTACTTCATGCGCCACGCGTATAAAACACTGATTTAAAGTCAAGTTCAAAATATACTTCGACTTGGTTTTGTTTAGTTCATTAATTTTATAAATATAAGGAATTTTTCTTTTAGATATACATGTTACGATTTTTCAATGTAAATTTTCAGACATTCGTGGTGTGATTAAAAGCTCTCAATTTAAAAACACTAACGAGTGTTTTCCACTCCCAGACTAAGCAAGAAGTAAAATTTCGAGTTTAGAAAAGCCTGAAAATTTGGATTGGCCGCGTAGCGAAGCGGAGCGGCCAATCCAAATTAGGCTTTTCTAAACTCGAAATTTTACTTCATGCGCCACGCGTATAAAACACTGATTTAAAGTCAAGCTCAAAATATACTTCGACTTGGTTTTGTTTAGTTCATTAATTTTACAAATGTTTTTTTTTTTGTTTGTTTGTTTGGCATAGGTTCTAGCCATTCAGCCACTAACGATGATTATATTAATTAATTTAACATATATTTGGACGTCACACACATTCACACCACACCCAGGGACACGACGAGAAATTATTTTTAAATAAAGTCTCCCCGTGCACGGGAATCGAACCCGCGTTTGTGGCTCGCCGAGCGATACAGCCCGACGACGTTACCGCTCGGCCACCACCTGCTCCTTTTACAAATGTTTATAAGAAATATGTGAAAGCATACTTAAAAGAAAAAATCTCTGTATGTGTTGTAAAGTTGCAAGTTGTAGCGTTCTCTCTTTCGAAAATCTCTGCATCGTGACAATTTATGATTTATTTGTCAGATTGATAATCATTTACCAACATCTCAAAATTTCATGTTTAAAATACCCTACTGTTAAAGCAGGACTGCAACTGTTAGTAAATACACCCTAAGTTTGGTCATATTAAAAAAAAAAACAGAGTTTAGGTAGGAACTAAGCCGCTAAATTGTGAGATTGATCTGCTGAGCCTACGTTTCCATCTAAAAACCATAGCAGACGTATTTTGAAGTTTTCTGTTTCTTTTCACACACCCAACCTGATGACATGTTTAATAAAATAAACCTTTAGAGTGCTATGATTTTATCTTTTTTTAAATTTATGTGGGCTACATGCTTTAGGAATTGTCATATAGAACGTTAGAAATCTTCTTCTTCTGCGTAATTTATGGCCTCGGCTACTAGGCCCTGTTGACCAGTCACAGTAATTTTGTACAATTTAATAAATAGTTTAATAAATAGAGTTTCGGTATCCCCGAGGAAAGGAAAGGGATTTACGGAAAATACACACGTAGTACCCATCCTTGCAGGGTAATAAATGAAAGGATTGTCAGGATATAGGTGATTGTAAAGGATGAAATAGGATGAAAAAGGATTTGTGAAACAACCACGTGTGGTTTCTTGAATTAATTTCTCATCTGGCACTTGGTGAAACATATTACACTATGTAAAGTTAATTAAAGGAAAGGCACTTGGTATTGTTTCGCAATTAAATCTTTATTCCGACTAGTTTCGGTTTGTTAGACCATTTTCAAAGGAATGTACAGAAAAAATTATTTCCTAAGTATATATACAATATTTTTGTTTCAGGTAATAAGAGAAGTCAGAATTGGGGAATTCCAAATCTCCTCGTTGTCGTTTACGATATTTTTCCCCATTTTTATGGCCCTGTTAATCTCCAGGCCCTCTTTGAGGTTTAGTGCGTATCCCTTATTACCTGAATGCAAAATCTTAAAATTATGCGGATTAAAGAAGTGCAATGTTTGGAAAAGCCAGTTGTTGGTTTATTATCTAAAACAGATTTTTTTTTTTTACGTGTGGGTCAAACACGTGCAGGGATGGAACGCACAACTCACGCTACTAATCAAAGAAACCATGGGACACCTCTCATCAATCGTACCTTACATAATAATTATTTATCGTGGCATTAAAATTGACCTATCATTAAAATTGACCTATAACAATTAAATATAATATAAATTACATAATTATAATATAATATGTTATTATGTTTAATTTATGTTAAATAATAATTAAATAATTGTTCCAATTTTGCAAAATATGACAGTTTTTATTGATCTGTTTAAATTTGTTAATTTCATGGCTATATTATTAATTTTATCCAATTTTGTCACATTCTCGAAATTCGATCTAACCCCTAACTGCAAAACGTTCCTGTAGAATAATTTTGGATTTTTCAGAACACTCATTTAATGCTGAATCGTTTCAAATGTACAATACATCAAAATTTCTAAAAATATTAACTATTCCTTGTTCTGCATTAAAAAAATAAGTTCATTGAGTACCCGGACATTGCATCAAATACCCAGACATGCATATTTTACCTGGCTTTATCATTGATCAAACATAACCTCACCCGAAAACAATTATTTCTATAAAAAAGCTAAAAAATTAACTTACCTTCATTTTTACACTTGATGATGCAAGTTTTGCCCATTTTTTGTTAATTTAAGAGAATCACTTAGAGCTATCAGTGAATAATAATAGGTAAAGACCACTACTAAAGCATGACTGGTATTTATGTCAAATCTGACCTTCAATAATAATGAATAATTAAACTTTATTGCAATGAAAAGCATTATCAGTACAATTTACACAAATCGGCTAAATCTTTATCACTTTGATACTGAGCAGCATACAGAGCATTCATTAGATTTAAAGTGTCTTTGGTGCTCTTCGAATTCAGCCAGACTTTCCCGTTCATCCCGATCGCTATCTCGAAAACGTACCTCTTTCCCAAGGTTTTTAAAAGTGGGTGTTCGATTGTTAAAAGCTTGTGGATTAAATTCGATGATAAAGTTATCAGAAAACCCTCATTCGACAGCGGTCCTAGGTTGTACGATTTAAAGTATTTATCGATGCAGATTAACTCCGGCTCCATTTCACGGTGTGCACTCAAAAGTTTAGCGTAGACGACATCTCCTATTTGCAAGTCGGGTTTTTGTTTCTTCGTAGCCCCCTCGAAAGCGAATGATGATAAAGAAGCCAGTTCGCTCGAGCCGACGTCCACTTTGAATACATCGCCGGATTTCTTGACGACCATTCCGACGACCAAATCCCCTTTTTTGGGAACGTACCGCTTCTGTCGGCTTTCCACCCAGTATATGTTCTTCGGTTTGTGGCACAGGACTCCACCTCGTGTGGCTACTACGGATACGTGATCGTCATTTCTGCGTAAGCCAGGGCCTAATATTAGCACATCTTTATGTGGCAGTATTTCTGTTATTACATCACCGGGAATTACAATACTGCCTACTATTATTTGCATTTTTTGCTTGTTTTTGAATCAGTTGAACATATGTTGTTAGGTTATGTTTATCAACATGCTGCTTTGAAATCACAATAAACTTCTACAGGATCTGCAGAATTGTCACGTTTGACCAAATGACGTCATACGGAGTACTGATGTAGATGTTATTTTGTTTATACACAACCGAATATTAAATATTAGTGTGGCCACTGAATAAAGAATATAGGATATAAGTTTACTTAATGTTGAAATATATGGGATACATTAAAAAAAATTTTTCCTGATGCACGTGTAAGAAAAATTTCAACACGTGGGTATAGGAATGTACATGTCCTTAGAAGTTCACTCACTGACCTTGCTCCCGCAACGATACTTTGAATTTTTGTATTAACAGCAGCGACGGCTCGCAGCCTAAATTCAGGGTCGGCCAGAGGCCCAAGGTAATATGTATCCGTTATTGAAAGGTGACTTTGTTGTGCAATTCCTTGTATTTATAAAGCGCGATCCCAACCTCAAATTTTGTGTGCCTTGGCGCTGTGGCCGATCTTGAAGTTAGCCTGCGAGCCGTCGATGATTAACAGTTTGCATAGAAGCAAAGAATGTGTACAACTTAGACCATATAAACTTATAGACGCGCCCTCTCCCAACGCGGTGAAGCCAACATAATAGGCGCGTGTGACGTCACGTGTGGGCAAGAACGCAAATAGAAATACGCTTCGTATTGGAAGTGTGCACGAAATCAATTTTTTTATTTACTTAAAAGTCATTAATCTTGTGGAAGGAACTTGGCTATACAGTATACATGTATCAGGAAAAAATAAATAAACAAGTAATTAATTTATTAATTTTACAAACATTTATTTATTGTCCAGAAAACAAAATCATTTTAGTTAGTTTGCTCCTAACTCTATCAGCATTGTTATTTTTACTTTCACCCAGATGATATAATCTAATACTACAATAATGAAAACCGATAACTTTAATTAAATTTATAATGTGATTAAATTCAATATCATTATCATACATGTGTTCCTTGTAAGCATCGAAAACTGCACCGCGAACATTGCACATAATATTGATTATTAATTTCGTCAATAGATTATTTCCGTTTAACATCTCCATTTTGTCCATAATTCTGATTTCACTTTCTGCTATTTTACAAATGTGAATCACATCCTTAGATGGCTGAATTAAACATTGTCTAACATTACTATAATTTTTGCTGATCACCAGGGTTGACTTTGAAATATCTGACTGGATCGCGCTCAAACAAATTTCACAATCTAATTTTTTTTAATGTTCTTCACCACAAATCCAGCTATATATTCCACAACATCATTTACATACAAAGATAATTTATTGGAATAACTTAAACTAGTTAAAGCGTAATCGTGGTCGTTGGTGATATCTTCCTCGGTATCTAAATTTTCAATCAGTTGTTGGTGAATGGTCCTCATTTTCACTTTAGTTGTGGTACTCATCGCTAAAATAATGGATGGTGCTTGCTCAATACAGTTAGCTTGTGAGGAAGCTGTAACACCTGTGTGCATTAACAACCTCTTGTAAGAAGCTTGAAATTGTTTTGGAGTTGGATTATTATTATATCCTCCATGGCTTCTTATGGCACTAAAGAAAACTTCTATGTGATCTTGGCATAGCTTATACGCTGAAAGATACTTTAGATCACCGCTTTCTACATGCTGCTTCCATATCCCCATGTACGATTTTAAGCTGACGACAATACCAATAAAGCCAGATTTTCTTTGGCTTAAATACAGAGGTTCCCCATATTGATTCGTCAATTTTTTTAAAAATAATATCCTTGTTGTAATGCTGAAGACTTGCTTTAAAATGTTTGGCTAGTATGTTTCTGCTATTTAAAATATCAAAATTATCATTCATGAAAATAATAAATCTCTCAGTTGCCTCACTTCCTTCAAAATCTTTTGAATAATGAGTTTCTCTGAAATATTGTAAAGCTTTTGCAACTTTTAAACTAAAAGTCTGTGCTGCTAATTTTACTTTCATTTTTTCTTTAAACCAATTTATATGTCTTCTGGTAATTTTTGTTGCTAGATGCAGACCTTCCTTTTCCTGTACCTCTACCAATTTTTCAATATATTTCCATTTAATAGGCTCACTTTTATTATCATACAAAACTTTATATGTACCAAGAGTGTTTCTTATAAGCTCCAGCATGTGAGGAGGATCTAATAAAATGTAAACGGGCTGTTTTGCCATAGGATGCATGAAATATGTTTGTGACGAGTTAATAGATAAATCTGCTCCAAGATGATTTGTCATACTTATATTGGTTGCAGCGCCATCAAAAGTTAGGCTGGTGATCGTAACATCAGCATCATGTAATATAGTCAAACACATTTTTATCAGGTTACTCTTTTGAATTCCTGTAATTCCATTAATTAAAAAATAACCTATAGGTAGCTTCCATCTATCGTTGACACTATTAATTAAAAAAACAATTGCTTCCTTTGCTTCTGCTACACTATCACTTTCAAGCCCATTGCCGATGTCAACATACCTACAATGTAAAATTATTTCAACCAACATATATGTACTTTTTATAATTTTTACTTCTTCATGCATTTATACAAAATATCATGCAATTTACAAATAGTCTAACAAACAAACCCTAAAAATTTTTCTCCATCCCATTCTATTTTTGTATGTATTGCCATCTCATCAATCATTAAGGAGCAAATGCAAGGTTTACCCTTTTCCCGAAGCTCTAATACCTTCTGTTTTAAAACATTCACAGATTCTGTTTGAAAGCCTGGACCACATGTTATTGTTTGATACCATTTTTGAAGAGTTCGTGGATGAGGAAGCATGTTAGGAAAAGTTTTTCTGACATACGAATAAGCTTTAGGTGAATAAAAGTTCAAAGTAAGTGCAAAGCTATTCAATTCCGGTGGATATGTTTTAGAACGCTTAGATTTCAACAACTGTTTAAATATTGTTTTAGTTGCAGCAGGCATTGTATCCTAGGAGAAAATTCAAACACCAATCACATGCAATTAATATTAATGATATTTTTTGTATTTCACTTACCAAAAGTTTCAGTGAGGAATCTTCATCAATCATCCGCTCTTGTTTCAAATGTTCCAGTAAAGACTTTAAGTTAGACACTTTCTTAATAAGCCGCCGATTCCGTTGTTGTAGAATTTTAATGTGTTTCTGCTTTTTTATAAGTAAATTTTTTACTGCAAGTCTATATTGCCGTTGAAGAATCACATTCTTTGAAATCACCACCATAATGCATTCTTCGTTTTTTGATAGGGGGCTCTACGAGAGACTCTTTGGAGGTCCCTTCATTTATTGATGTTCCTGGGTTATCTTCATTCTGAACCTTGACCTTTCTTGATAGCGGTGGTTTTCTAGTAGTTATTTTCTTTGTCAAGTGACTAGGAAAATTAAATATGCTTGGCACAGCATCATTTTTAAGTTTCTTTATTGAACTCCAATTATTGGTAATAAAAGAATCATGTGTGAAATGCTTTGAACAAATTCTACTACTGTAGAACCATCATAACTTGCCATTGCGCTGTGGCAAAATTGTGGGCGGAGCGAAAGATAGGCGGTCTCGATAGGTTTCGTGAAGAGTTCGAGCGCGTGGTACATTCATTTGAAGAAGTGACAGTGCGATGGATTTTCAAAGTAAATTAACTCGTGGCCGTGCACTTGCCGGCCAATCTCGTGAAATTATTAGCAATGTATGCAAATTTACAAAAAGTGATCTTGATGCTGGTGGTTTTTTAATTTTAATTTTTTGCTAATTTACTAGAGCTTATAAATGTTTTATTTTCCTTCAGGAATGTGAATTGTTTTGCACCTGAGAAAATCAGGAACTTATCAGCTTTCATACCTGCTCATAATCATATTACGAAGAAATATAAAAATTATTCTTTGTTGTTACTAGAGCTTATGTGTATTTTCCCTTGTCGTATTATTGTGTTTCGTCGACTACAATTTTAACAAAATACATAATTATGCTGAGGGGAGCGACCGACCATCTACGCTGTTGAGTTATAAATGAATAGCGCGCGTGAAGAACACGTGCTTGCTTATTCCAGCGACTGTACTCGGCCGCCAGATCGCCTCTCTCTCTTGTTTCATTTTCGCTTCCTCTCTGCGCGTCTGGCCAACTTAATCTGGTTAAGCAGTATGTTGTGATGGGTTAAAATTTTCACGTCGCATTGCAGCAATCCATTGCTTTTTCACTAGGGAATCTCGTGGAAATCTGTGAATGATTGTTTTTGTGAAATAGGTGACAACAATTTTGAAATTGCGATTATGCAGGGTGTTTTTTTAAGTGTTACAGGGCTATATTACCACCAACCTCTCAAATACGAGAAAAGGGTAAAATGTAGAAAATATGGTAAAATCTGTCCCCCATGTCCCTATTACCTCATGAAAATATTTAAAACCGTTCTCGAATTATAGCCCTGTAACACTAAAAAACTCACCCTGTATACCATCCTATTTCGAGGTTATGCACATACAAGTTTTATGTAAAAGTAAATACTTACAGGTGAAATGATATATCTGTACCACGTTTATATCGTTCTGTGCAATTATAAGCACTGCATGATTGCACCATAATTATAGCCACACAATTCACAAAAATAACACGATTTTAAAATAAAAATGAAATGAAAACAGTCGTGAAACCTTCGTGAAACAAACACACAAACTTGTCATCTGCCCACCCGTGACGTCATGCGCCTGCTCCGAATGCTGGCTTCACTTCGTAGTTGGCTAGAAGTACCTCACGGCGCGTCTATAAGTTTCTATGGTCTAAGGTGTACAATGCGAAATGTTAAATTTAACGTATACGTTTGCACTCACAATCTAAGTATACATATAAAGCACTAAACGCGCTTAGACTGTGATGCGTTAAATTTAACATTTTGTGTACGGAATAGACCGAAATAGTGATGTTTTTTTTTAAATCCAATGCGCTTGCGTAAACAGTACACCGTCTGTTATGTATCGTAATGGAACGAACTATTACTCATTAAAATTATTTTCTATGTATTTTAAAATTATAGGCAACCCGTTTTACACAAAGTGTACATATTAGGTCGTATATGCCTTTTAAACATCTCTTTCATTTTTATGTTTCTAGCAAGGACGGTTGAGTATACAGTAAGAAGGATCGACAGAATCGAAGATTTTGAAGTGGGGGTAGAGATTGCTTAGGTAAATATGAATAAGCTGTAAATTTTCTGACATTCGTTGTTTATCTGTTATGAATCGTAATGGAACGAAGTATTCTTCATTTATTATCTATGTATTTTAAAATTATAGGCACCCGTTTTGCACAAAGTGTGTATATTAGGTCGTATATGCCTTTTAAACATCTCTTTCATTTTTATGTTTCTAGCAAGGACGGTTGAGTATACAGTAAGAAGGATCGACAGAATCGAAGATTTTGAAGTGGGGGTAGAGATTGCTTAGATAAATATGAATAAGCTGTAAATTTTCTGACATTCGTTGTTTATATGTTATGTATCGTAATGGAACGAAGTATTTCTCATTTATTATCTATGTATTTTAAAGTTATAGGCAACCCGTTTTGCACAAAGTGTGCATATTAGGTCGTATACGCCTTTTAATCATCTCTTTCATTTTTATGTTTCTAGCAAGGACGGTTGAGTATACAGTAAGAAGGATCGACAGAATCGAAGATTTTGAAGTGGGGGTAGAGATCGCTTAGGTAAATATGAATAAGCTGTAAATTTTCTGTAATTCGTTGTTTATCTGTTATGTATCGTAATGGAACGAAGTATTCCTCATTTATTATCTATGTATTTTAAAATTATAGGCAACCCGTTTTGCACAAAGTGTGCATATTAGGTCGTATATGCCTTTTAAACATCTCTTTCATTTTTATGTTTCTAGCAAGGACGGCCGAGTGAGTATACAATAAGAAGGATCGACAGAATCGAAGATTTTGAAGTAGGGGTAGAGATCGCTTAGGTAAATATGAATAAGCTGTAAATTTTCTGACATTCGTTGTTTTCTTAAAGAGTTCAATTTGAAGCTTTAAACGAGTGTTTTCCACTCCCAGACTAAGCATGAAGTAAAATTTCGAGTTTAGAAAAGCCCCGTGAAAATTTGTCTCGGGTCGCGCAGCGACCCGAGACAAATTTTCTGGGCTTTTCTAAACTCGAAATTTTACTTCATGCGCCACGCGTATAAAACACTAAAATATTGTGAAATTTATGTATATTCGAACTTCACTTGAAATCTGTATGATAATTTGCCCACTGCGCAGAAAAACAAACAAATAACGTTATATCAACATTGTAGCAACATTAAATGTTGTTTTAATGTTGATGAAACATTACTTAAATGGATTTGCTCAGTGGGTAAGATTGAATTTGAAATTCTTGCAAAGAAATATAAACAAAAATTGTTATATCTGTTTTAAGTAAATGAACACACTAAAAAAAATGTGAAGTAGAAAACAGAAACACTTTTGTCAGTTTTCCCTACTCTTGCATTCATTACCTTATGTATTACATAAATTATATATTTCAAAGCATTATCATTATTTTTAGCGATAATATTATCATATATGTACAAGTTATGTAGACTAGAACTATTCACGTTTTCCATCTTTGTTCACCTTTTGAAAATAGGCAGGTGTGTGTGGAAGAGGGCAAACGAACGCTCCTATCAGTGTATTGATAAATATGTAAAATTTCAAAAAAATTCTTATTGTTTTAATTGCCGCGTTGGCGTTGGGTTTATTCCGACTTGAAACGTGGTACGGTTAACGTCGTATTGAATATAAGGTAAGTTCCATCTTTAATTTACAAATAGTTTTGGTAAAAAAAAAATGGTTATCGCATGTTTGTATTTTGTAATTGTGTGCCTGAAAATGTAATTACGGTGTGTTTTTGATAAGTTTGGTGTTTTATCAAAGTTATTTCAAGGTAACTAAACGATTTGTTGCGTTCTGTTTTCTGTGAACTGGATTTGTGGATAAATAGAAACGAATTAGGTATATCTCCACAAGTACATATTCAAGTAACCCACTGAGCAAAAAACAAACAAATAATGTTATATCAACATTGCAGCAACATTAAACGTTGTTTTAATGCTGATGAAACATTATTTAAATGGATTTGATCAGTGGGAATGTTTCTTAAATATTGAAACAACGTTTATAATGTTGATAAAATATTATTTGTTTCTTGTTTGTTCAGTAGGTCGGTTAATCGCTTATATTGTACCGATTTTTTACTGGTATTTCGGTAAGTTAATTAAATCAGTTTAGATGCATGTTAATAATTTTGATGCGATAATATACTTTTTTTTTAAATAAAATGCATCTTTGGTATACAAGGAAACTTTTTGATACTTGTTAATCTTGCGTTAATTAAATTTATTTAAAGTGTGTGTTTCTTAACTTCGCCTTGTGTCAGTGTTTTGTACGCGTGGCGCATGAAGTAAAATTTCGAGTTTAGAAAAGCCTGAAAATTTGGTTTGGCCGCTCCGCGCTTCGCGCTACGCGACCAAACCAAATTTTCCGGCTTTTCTAAACTCGAAATTTTACTTCATGCTTAGTCTGGGAGTGGAAAACACTCGTTTTTAGCTTTAAATTGAACTCTTAAAAAAAGCGTATACCATATGCATACGCATTTTTTTTACCATGTGCATACGCTTTTTTTTAAGAGTTCAATTTGGAGTTTAAAACTAGTGTTTTCCACTCCCAGACTAAGCATGGAGTAAAATTTCGAGTTTAAAAAAGCCTGAAAATTTGGATTTGCCGGGGCGCGATTCGCTTCGCTCGCGCGCCTTGACGTCAGCCGAGATATCCTCCTACAACGCACTAATGGGATACCCTGTCCTAAAGTTCCTTAAAATACATTTTAATATCTTGTTTGATTCTTTAGAAATTTTTAGTTAAAGATTAAAACGTTGGGGAAAAAATAAAAGAAATTTATTTCAAAAATTGAAAATCCTTTCAAAACTCACATATTTTGCTTAAAATTGAATGCACTTCAACAATATTTCCGAAAAATACATTTAAAATGTTCATTTTGAATATACATATCTTAAAATATCTTTTTAGTGTGTTAGAAATTACTTTAGACTTCTTAATAAACTAATAAAATGCATCGGAAACTAAAAATACCTTTTAATTACGATTAAATATTAAAATTTGGAGGGAGGGGTTAGGGAACCCGAACCCCCCCTTCTATATACGCTACTGGATGGAAGTAATTAAACGGACGGACAAACAGCTCCACCACTTATTTATGACAATAGCAATCGAAATACGTAGGAGTTTTTCGTTATATTGCGTAGTTTTTATGTTATAAATAATTTCCTGAAGATTTTTCATGGCATTTTAGATGTTTTATTTTAAAAAGTACGCTATTTCTGTAAAAATCAATACATCAAAAGAAATCGTACTTACTTCCATAGCTATTCTCATTATTAATCGAACAAATGTTTGCGGGAGCTGCTGGTCCACCCGTTTACCCACCAGGCGCCATTTTGAAATGTATCGCTTTGAAAAAAATAATTGTTATAGTTAATTACTTGAACTATCGGTGGAAATAAAACATTGGGACACGTAAAATTTGTTTAGTGCGTGTCAAACTTTGGACATTTCTTTTCAACTAATTTAAATATTTTTATTGTCACTTCATACCCACTGAGCAAAATACAAAAAAATAACGTTTTATCAACATTGCATCAACATTAAACGTTGTTTTAATGTTGACGAAACATTACTTACATGTGCTTGCTCAGTGGGTATTTTAACCTTTCTTCCAAAAACCCGACTTAAACGGTATAAATTTGATTATATCTGACATTACTCAATTTTCGATTTGTCCCAACATTTTATGTCCACCGATGGTACAATAAAGATCTCTGTGTTATTTCATTGTTTCGCTTGAAAAAAATCACAAGGTTACCCTATTTTATCTCTAACTTTTTAATCTTTTGACATTAAATATTCAATAGCTTTTGAGTTATTTCTCAATAATCATATTAGTGTTTCGTCTGGTGTGCCTCAAGGCTCACACATTTTCTTTTTAAACTAAATTACTCTACATTTAAACACCTCTAATTGTCTCACGTTAAGTATAGTATGTTCAATAAAAATAAACCTCTAGAGTGCCATGATTTCATCTTTTTACTTTCCCCCGTATGTAATACAAAGGGAAAGTATTGTTTTCGTGAACATTTTCGAATCAAAAATTTTAGCGGAAATATCCGTTTTGAGGTCCCCTGAGTCGAATAAGATCATTTTTGAAAAATGTCTGTCTGTCTGTGTGTCTGTGTGCGCTGTACCGCAAAAACCGCTAAAGATATCGAGATGAAACTTGAAACTTAAGCTTTTTGTTACAATAGGAAGAACTGAAAAGCTTTTGGTGAAAATCGGAAAACCGGAAGTGGTACTTTACTCTTAGCGTTTTTAAGTTTATTCAGATTTTTTCAATAAATGTTCATCAAACAAAAAATTCGTTCAAATAAAAGTTGTAGATAATAACAAAATGAAGATATATTGTTTATTTACTTTTTGTCATAGCACTCTTAGTTTTTGAGATATTTTAAAAGTTGTTTGTTTTATCTAGTTGTTGATGTGTGACAGTGTGTGTCGATACAATTGAAAAATGTTTCAAATAAAAGTTGTAGGAAATAAAAAACTAAAGATTTTTTGTGGACTCACTTTTTGTCATAGCACTCTTATTTTTTGAGATATTTAATAAATAGTGTTTTTTATCTAGTCATTGATTCGTGTCAGTGTGTGTGTTGATACAATTGGAAAATGTTTCAAATAAAAGTTGTAGGTAATAAAATATTAAAGATTTTTTGTATCTTCACTTTTTGTCATAGCACTCTTAGTTTTTGAGATATTCAATAAATAGTGTTTTTTATCTAGTCATTGGTTT
The DNA here is from genome assembly GCA_932526585.2 of Philonthus cognatus. NCBI lineage: Eukaryota > Metazoa > Arthropoda > Insecta > Coleoptera > Staphylinidae > Philonthus > Philonthus cognatus. The sequence goes on from OW052241.1 coordinate 20,832,668, forward strand.
CTGTCAGTATGTGTTGATCCAATTGAAAAATGTTTCAAATAAAAGTTGTAGTTATCAAAAAGTTGAAGACATTTTGAAAATAATAATGCTACAAATATTTTAAAAGTGATTTAATACGCAATTTACGGGGGAAAGTACTGTGATGGACAAATCACCATTTTTTTTTAATAAAATGCGTTTTTGGTATACAAGGAAACGTTTTGATATTTGTTAAGTGTGTGTTTCTTAACTTCGCCTTGAGTCAGTGTTTTGTACTCGTGGCGCATGAAGTAAAATTTCGAGTTTACAAAAGCCTGAAAATTTGGATTTGCCGAGGCGCGATTCGCTTCGATCGCGCGCCTTGACGTCAGCCGAGATATCCTTCTATAACGCACTAATGGGACACCCTGTTCCAAAGTTCCTTAAAATACATTTTAATATCTCTTTTGATTCTTTAGAAATGTTTAGTTATAGATTAAAACGTTGAGGCAAAAATAAAAGATATTTATTTCAAAAATCGAAAATCCTTTCAAAATTTATTAAGAAGTCCAAAGTAATTTCTAACACACTAAAAAGATATTTTAAGATATATTCAAAATGAACATTTTAAATGTATTTTTCGGAAATATTGTTGAAGTGCATTCAATTTTAAGCAGAATATGTGAGTTCTGCTTAAAATTGAATGCACTTCAACAATATTTCCGAAAAATACATTTAAAATGTCATTTTGAATATATCTTAAAATATCTTTTAAGTGTGTTAGAAATTACTTTGGACTTCTTAATAAACTAACAAAATGCATCGGAAACTAAAACTACCTTATAATTACGATTAAATATTAAAATTTGGGGGGAGTGGTTATGGAACCCCCCTCTATATACGCCACTGGATGGAGGTAATTAAACGGACGGACAAACAGCTCCTGCACTTATTTATGACAATAGCAATCGAAATACGTAAGAGTTTTTCGTTATATTGCGTAGTTTTTATGTTATAAATAATTTCTTGACGATTTTTCATGGTATTTTAGATGTTTTATTTTAAAAAGTACTCCTGCACTTATTTATGACATTAGCAATCGAAATACGTAAGAGTTTTTCGTTATATTGCGTAGTTTTTATGTTATACATAATTTCCTGACGATTTTTCATGGCATTTTAGATGTTTTATTTTAAAAAGTACGCTATTTCTGTAAAAATCAATACATCAAAAGAAATCCTACTTACTTCCATAGCTATTCTCATTATTAATCGAACAAATGTTTGCGGGAGCTGCTGGTCCACCCGTTTACCCACCAGCCGCCATTTTGAAATGTATCGCTTTGAAAAAATAATTTTTATAGTTAATTACTTGAACTATCGGTGGAAATAAAACGTTGGGACACGTAAAATTTGTTTAGTGCGTGTCTAACTTTGGACATTTCTTTTCAACTAATTTAAATATTTTTATTGTCACTTCATCGGGAAGTCCGATGTGGTCCAGGCAAACCAATGATGCTACAAATCGATAAATGATTGTGCATATGATGTAAAACTGTAACAAGTTAAATTGAGCTGTCTTTGACAGAAAAATTGAAAAATGTCAGTCACGGAGGAATTCATACCCACTGAGCAAAAAACAAAAAAATAACGTTTTATCAACATTGCATCAACATTAAATGTTGTTTTCAACATTAAACGTTGTTGTAATGTTGACGAAACATTACTTACATGTGCTTGCTCAGTGGTTATTTTAACCTTTCTTCAAAAAACCTGACTTAAACGGTATAAATTTGATTATATCTGACATTACTCAATTTTTGATTTGTCCCAACATTTTATGTCCACCGATGGTATAATAAAGATCTCTGTGTTATTTCATTGTTTCGCTTGAAAAAAATCACAAGGTTACCCTATTTTATCTCTAACTTTTTAATCTTTTGACGTTTAATATTCAATAGCTTTTGAGTTATTTCTCAATAATCATATTCGTGTTTCGTCTGGTGTGCCTCAAGGCTCACACATTTTCTTTTTAAACTAAATTACTCTACATTTAAACACCTCTAATTGTCTCACGTTAAGTATCGTATGTTCAATAAAAATAAACCTCTAGAGTGCCATGATTTCATCTTTTTTTTTAATTTAAGTTCCCTACACGTTTTGGGAATTGACATACACTGGCGAAAGAAATTAACGCATCACATTAATTATATTAATTTAAAAATAAAGTTTTGATGTTTAAAAACAAAACAAAAATAACAACAAAACCAACTGAACTATAATAATGATTTTCAACACATTATCTTTCATTAATGACTAAAATAATGTCATAAATAAAAAGAGGAAAAAAGTTAACATGTGATTATAAGACTTAATATCTAGTGTTTCCTCCTCTTGCTCGAATAACTGCCTGACAGCGACGGCTCATACTGTTAATTAATGATCCAATTTCATCCTGGTTAATATCTTCCCAAATTTCCTACAATCTTTGTCCAAGCTCTTGTTGATTGCTTGGACGCCAAGGAAGTGCTCTAAGGCGTCTGCCCATCGCGTCCCATAGGTGTTCGATCGGATTAAGATCGGGACTCCTGGCTGGCCATTGCATTGTGTTGATACCCACTAGGTCAAGATAATGTTGTACAATTCGGGCACTGTGTGGTTTTGCATTGTCATGCATAAACAGGAAATCGTTTCCTCCAAAGGGAGCAAAAGGCATAACGGATGGTTCTAAAATGTTTGCAATATAAGACGCTGCCGTGATGCTTCCTCTTGGTATGACCACCAACTCCGTACGAGCCTCTAAAGTGATACCACCCCACACCATAACAGAGCCTCCACCAAACATAACAGTCGGAACAATGTTACACTGCGCATAACGTTCACCTGGCCGTCTGTACACATGCATTCGTCTGTCACTGCCGTAAAGACAAAATCTGGACTCGTCGCTAAACATAACATTAGCCCAATCTGCCTGTAACCAGTTTACATGATCTTGCGCAAATGTTAACCTGGCTCTGCGATGGTCTGCGGTTAATTGTGGTCCTTTTGCCGCTGTTTTCGGAGTTAAATTAAAACCACGTAACCTTTTTCTGATGGTAACGGAACTTACATGAACATTGTGGATCTCTGCGAGCATATTTTGTAGCCTAGGAGTCGTAATAAACCGTTCGCGTAACGTCTGCATCATTAAAAAACGGTCTTGAACAGCAGTTGTGGCCCTTTTTCTCCCTTGTCCTGGCCTTCTTGAGTATGCCTGAGTTTCCCGATGTCTCTTCAAGACACGGGATACGGTCGATTGATTAACATCAAGACGCTGACTGATGTAACGTTAACTCCTACCTTCTTCTGCAAGTGTAACCACAATCACAGCTTCTTCACTGCTTAAATTAAGATTCGGACGTCTATCCATATTCATTCTTCACTATTTAGCACTTAATTTTAACAATTACTTGAAAACAAACTCAAAAAGAAATTTTATATGAACCTTTCTTACAGTCAGAATAACGAAAAGTGCTTCATTTTATTTATTGACAGAAAACCATGAGAACAAAAGACAAAACACAACATGTAAAACAGCATGCTTGATAAGATTTCTTATTGTAAAAATATGTTTGTGTTCAAAGAAAACTCGATTCCAAGATATCAAAAAAATCACAAATGATGCGTTAATTTCTTTCGCCAGTGTATAAAAGGTCAGATGTAATAATTTTAAAATACAGGGAATTTTTCATTTAAGTATACACACAGGGAATTTTCTATTGGGTATACATATGCATACGTTTTTTTTTTAAGTGTTCAATCAGAAGTTTAAAACGAGCGTTTTCCACTCCCAGACTAAGCTCCAAATTTTCAGGCTTTTCTAAACTCGAAATTTTACTTCATGCGCCACGCGTATTAAACACTGAAATCACTGAAATATTTTGAACGAGTAAACTTCGCTTGAAATCAGTGTCTTATACGCGTGGCGCATGAAGTAAAATTTCGAGTTTAGAAAAGCCTGAAAATTTGGTTTGGTCGCTCCGCGCTTCGCGCTACGCGACCAAACCAAATTTTCAGGCTTTTCTAAACTCGAAATTTTACTTCATGCTTAACCTGGGAGTGGAAAGCACTCGTTTGAACTTTAAATTGACCACTTTTAAGAAAACAACGAATATTTAAAAATTTACAACACATTATTGGGATATGTATACTCAAAAGAAAAACTCCCTGTATAATTTCAGTGTTGCCACCTACAATTTTTTCCATGGCACTCTAGAGGTTTTTTAATTTGAACATACGATATTAATGATTTCAAAATTCCAAAAATATTTAGGAAGAGTAAATTCATTTTCTATTTAATTAAATAATCATCAATTCTATGTATTAAATTTGACTACTATCCTTTTCAAAAAGCGAGGCATGTCACTTTGAAGTTAAATATTTTGAAGTCGATGGGGTCGATTGTTTTGAAATTTAAACCACATAAAGATACATCATTTGTACATGTGATGATTTTTTTTTGAATTTTAATGTCAAAGATAATATATATTCGGCGTATGTTTACCAAAGAAAGGTAGTGTATTTTCATGAACTTTTCAAACGGTCGAGTTTCATTGCGTGTATCTTCGTTATAAAATATTTAAGATTAATGAAAAAAATAAGGTGGTTACTAGAATCTATTTCGAATGTGATGGATTAAACAAAATATGTTAAATATTTTTATTACCACAATTATAGCGTAAAAAATGAAAATCTACAATCTCGGTTATTAAAAATCGGATTAAAATGGGACTTGGCATAACGTATGTGTACATTTTATGTGATGAATAATTGAATACTATCTTTAAAAAAAGTACAGGTGTGTCATTAAAATCGAGGTGTTTTTATATCGAAATCAGTTTTCAGGCCGTAGAGAGAGTTGCGAGTATGCTAACTCAGCGTTCGTACGGCGACCATACGCTTGCCGTTAATGCTAAGCGGCAAATCGCACTGACACGAACATTTTTATATAATTCCTTCTATATATATATATAATCATTTAAAATCCCTTTTACCCTTTAGGGTGTCGAGATTGTGTGTGTTTATATTCTTGTGTAATTTTCTGTCCATTCTTTTCACTTCTTTCTGTCATTTTGTCATTTGCGTTGCTCCCTTCTTCTGGTGTTGTTGTCTGTTTTTGGTTGATGTGCTGTTCATTTCAGTTGTCAGGGTTTGTCCTTTCATGTGTTGTCCTTATAAATTCCTTCCATTGTTGTCTGTCCTTAGCTGTTCGTTTTGCCTCTTGAATTGTTTTACCTCTTCTTTTTATTTCTTTTGTCACTATGTTATCCCAGTTTTCTGGTGGTCTTCCTCTTCCTCTTTTGACTTGGATTCTGGATTCCCATACTTTTCGTACTGGTCTGTTTTCGTCCATTCTTTGCAGATGTCCCCACCAGGCCAACTGTTTTTCTTCCACATGTTCTGTTATGGTGTTTGTGTTTAGTTCTTTCCTAACTGCTTCATTTCTTATCCTATCTCTTCTAGTTATTCCCTTTACTCCTCTCAAGTATTTCATTTCTGTTGCTTGTATTCGGCTCTTCAGTGTTCTATTTATTACCCAAGTTTCACTTCCATAGGTCAGTACAGGTCTGTAGATTGTCTTATATATTGTCATTTTTGTTGCTGTCGCTATCTCTTTCTTTCTTATAAATTTTTGGTTTAATGCATGGTATAGTTTCATTGTTTTCTCAATTCGTTCATTTATATCCTTTTCCTGTTTGCCATTGTTTTGTATTATTACTCCCAGATATTTAAATTCGTCTACTTGTTCCACTTCTTCTCCGTCTATTAATATTTTTACGTTCTCTTTTGTTTGTGTTATGGCCATTACTTTTGTTTTTGCAATATTTATTTTCATCCCGTATTTCTTCAGCTTTTCGTTCCAGATGTCTATATTTTTCTGTAGGCCAGTGCTACTTCCTGCCATTATTACTATGTCGTCCGCAAAAGCGCATTCTGTGATGTGTGTCTGTGTTAGCTTGTAGTGTCCAATTTGTAATTTACTCAGTTTGGGATGGCATTCTTTTGTAATTTCGTCTATGAATATATTGAATAGAACTGGGCTCATAACTCCCCCTTGTCTCAGCCCTTCTTTTGTTGTAAATGCGGTCGATTTCATATTTCTTGTTGTAACATAGTTGGTGTTTTCTGTGTACAGACTCTGTATCGCTTTTATTAGGTTTTCATTAACTTCTCGTTTTTTTAATATCGTCCAAATTTTGTTCCTTTGTACTCTATCAAAAGCTTTTTCCATATCGATAAATGCAAAATAGGTATTCGTTCTACTTTTTATTGTTTTCTCAATTAATTGTTTTATAGTGAATACTTGGTCTTGCGCACTTCTCCCTCTTCTAAATCCACTCTGTGACTCTTCCATTGTTGGCTCTATAATTTCTCTTAACCTTTTTTCCAGAATTTTTTCGTATACCTTTACTGCTGTGCTAAGTAGTGTAATTCCTCTATAATTGTTACAATTTTTTGCGTCTCCTTTTTTGTGTATTGGTATTATAACACCTGTCTGCCAGTCCTTCGGTATTTTCTTCTCTTTCCATGCATTGTTACATATCTCCCAAAATAGTTTTGTTCCTTCTACACCCGTATTTTTCATCATTTCAGCTGTTATTCTATCATGTCCTGGGGCCTTGCCATTTTTCGCACTTGATATTGCCTCTTCCACCTCTTCTATTGTGATTGTTTGTATGTCCTTTTCTTCTTTGTCGTTGTTTGTTTCCGTGTTGCGATTTATCTTTACTTCTTTTTCATTTGTTATTATTACGTTTAATAGTCCCTCGAAGTATTCCCTCCATCTATCCATGATTAGTTCTTCTTTTGTTAGTATTTTGTTGTTTTTATCTTTTATTGATATACTTTTTAGTGGCTTATCTTTTCTAATATTCTTGAGTGTCTTATAAAACAATTTTTGGTTCTCTTTGCTGTCCGTCTCCATCCTTTCCCCGAACTTTATCCAGCTTTTTTCTTTTTCTTCTCTTACTGCTTCTTTGACCATTTTTCTCTCTTTTCTGTACTCCTCGTAGTTGGCTTCTGTTCTATTTTGTAAGTACCTTTTCCATCTTTCTTTTTTGCTCTTTACTAGGCATTTTATCTTTTCATTCCACCAAACTGTTAGTTGTTTCCCTCTATTTGTCTTTATAATACCACATGTTTCTTTTGCTGCCATTGTTATAGTATCTTTATAAATTTTCCAGAGTTCTTCTACGTTTGTACCTTCTATTTTTAGTTGTTTTTCTTCTATTTTTCGCTGAACTGTTTTCTCATATGATCTTGCTGTTTCTTCATCTCTTAGTTTGTATGTCTTTATAGTTTCGGAAGTTTTGATGTTGTTTGTTTCTTGTTTTTCTATTTCCCAATTTGTACTTTTAATTTTAGCAACTAACATATAGTGGTCTGTACCTATTTCAGGTCCTCTACATACTCTTACGTCTTTTATTTCATTTCGATTGTCTTTCTCCACCAATATGTAATCAATTATCGATTTATCTTTTGCTTCTTTGCCCTGTCTTGTAAATTTATGTATGTCTTTGTGAGCAAAAAAGGTGTTTGTCACTATCAAATTGTTCAGCAAGCAATATTCAATTAATCTTTTACCATTGTTTGTTAACTTACTCTCTCCATATTTTCCTATTACCCTTGTGTGTGAATCACTTTTCCCCACTCTACTGTTGAAATCACCACTGATATATATTTTTCCTTTGCTGTTTTCGTTAACCAAATTCATGCCTTCCCAGAACTCGTCTTTTTCTTCTGCCTTTCCATCCTCATTGGGTCCATATGCAGCTATTATTGTACATCTCTCCTTGTTTTTAGTAATTTCTACTGACATTATTCTCTCCGAGTGCGCCTGCCACTTGTTTATATATTTAGCTAGCTTTCTGTTTATTATACAAGCCACTCCCGCTGCAGCGTGTTTGTCATTTTCTACCCCACTATATACCATCAAATGTCCTTTTTTGAGTATCTTCTCTCCTTGTCCTTTTTTCTTCGTTTCTGTTACTGTTAGTATATCAATGTTTAGTCTATCAAATTCGTATGCAAGTTCATCTTCCTTTTCTTTTATTCCTCTAACATTCCATGTTGCTAATTTCCATACTTCTCTCTTCATATTTGCCTTTTCTTCTACCTTCCTTTCCTTCAATATACGATTCTCAATAAGTATTGAAACACATATGAAATATTTAATTCATTTATTTTAAAATGATTTTATTAATGTGTTCTGTTGGTGGGAATGAAAATAAAGTATATTAAATATGAATATACACAGGCGCGCACCCAGAAATTTGTCGGGGGGGGGGGGGGGGGGTTCTCAAACTTGTTTTAAGGTGTGTAACAAAATTCTGTCTGTCTGTTATCTTCAAAAAATACATTATAGCGAATTTTTAAATAAACCATTACAACTGTAAAATAAAAAAAAAATACATTAGCAAAAAAATATATAAAATATAATTATAAGTTTATGTTTTGGAAAACTTTATACTGGTTTTATATATACATATAATATTATACATATAATATACATATAAACAAAAATAGGTACCTACCTACTTTTTGTAAACAGCCACCCCCCTGGGTGCGCGCCTGTAATATACATATAAACAAAAATTGGTACTTGCCTACTTTTTGTAAACAGTTTTACTTAGATTAAAATTTAGAAAGACATAATCCGATCACAAAACTGCAATAACTATTTTTACCACCGTAAAAATTCCACAATTTATTACAGCCATTAAAGGTTGTATCGAATTAGCTGAAAAGGGATTAGACGACCTATTTGTCTATTACGTAAGGATATTTGTAATCAAGGGTTCTATTTCCGTGTTTACGCTTTCGTTAATTCTCGAAAAGGCCATAAAGGGATTATTGGTTGTTTTGACAAGAGGTACTAAGAAATGTTTTGTTATGAAGGTGGGAGGTAAATTATGTTTAAATGTTTCTATAAGTATTGCCCTTTTCGTTATAATTATTCAGTCTTTGACTTTTTGTTAATATACAACTACAATCGCAGAGCGAACAAATTGTTAATAATGAAAGATAAACTAAAATCAAAATCAAAAAAAAATTGTCTTATTCATTTCAACTTTGAAACCGTCTCTTTAATGTTTATTTTTAAAAAAAATTATGAAGATAATACACGTTTATTTTAATTAAGTATTTCTTTAATCCACCATCCCATTATCGTGGTTGTAAATATAAATATTATAAAATAAATCCAATTGTAAATATAACTGCTGTCTTCCTTTTCGTTATAAACCTTTCATCATCGTCCGCATCGTAACGACGATGAACCGAGCGGGACCCCCTCTATTCCCCACGCCTCACTTTCACCGTCATTATTTTATATCTCTTCGAACAATTTTTAATCCACTAAAAATCGAATATTTGATATATTCATAATTTGTTTTATACATTTTGCAATATAATTGTGTAATATATAATATCTGTTATTTGTATGTAAATTGATTGTAAAATAACCGAGAACGTAGGTGTCGACTTTTTTTTAAATCATGGACACATTTAATTTTTATTTGCGTCGTTATATAAATATAAGTCTGATCTATTACATGTATTTTTTTCAATTTCTTATATGTAGCCAATCAATTTATATAAAATGTTAAAGTTGATCTTAGTAAAAATCCACAAAAATGTAGGTACCTTTTTAAACATTTTTATTAATATCTCAGTAAATAAATGTGATAAAAATGTTCTCAAAATAAATGAGGAACATTCCAAGGAATGTAGATACGTATTTATATATTTTCCAAGATTTTTTCTTTTGAAAATACAGCATCCGAAAGTGACATGCCTCGCTTTTTGAAAAGGATAGCAAGCTATGAAGAAAATGATCTAATAAAATTGTAACATTTGCTCAACAGGTGTTTTCCACTCCCTGGTTTAGCATGAAGTAAAATTTCGAGTTTAGAAAAGCCTTAAAATTTGGATTTGCCGGGGCGCGACTCGCTTCGCTTGTTTATGTATTTTTTCTCTTTCTAAATATGTCAAAATAACAGGGCATCCCATTTAAAAAAATGTTGTTTTTGCGAATAAATAAAAAATCTGAAGTTCCATCCATCGTAATGTACGTAAAAAATACTAGTAGTTTGCTAATTTACCCGACTTCGTAGCTCCAAAGATAACAAAGTTACCAATGGTGGCCCGATAACTTAGAAAACCCTGTATATCCGGTATTTATATAATCATGATATTTTCGAACCCTGTTGTTAACAATTGAATACCAATTTTAAGTTTAATTTTGTATACATTACTAAATGTTTCGGGATATATTCCACTATTCTAGACAAACAAAATTAAATGTTAGTACTATGTATTTTTATATTCGTTGTCACACTTGCATACAATTCAAACAATGGGACATAAAAGGTAACAATGGTTGATTTCGTGTAAAACCCATAGGCTTATCGTCGCCAACTCGACCGCTTATCACCATCTTTACGAATGGTCTGTTCACCTGTTGATATACTCGAGATCAGTTTGTTATTACTCGTTCTAGTTTACACACGCGTTGAAAAAACAAAATTACTACTAATAAAGCCATAAATAGATATACGAAAAAAGTGCGAAATAAATATACGATATACAGGGTGTCCGTATTTCCTGGATATGCATGTGGATTTCATACTGTCAGAAGTAAGTTACATGGAGCGATATAAAAATCGACTGTTTATCAATACACACAATATCAATCAGTTATACAGGGTGTCTAGGCTAAACCGTTCGTTAAAAGTTTATGGGGTTGCCGTTGCACTAAAAATTTGAAAAAAATCCTTGACATAAGGTTCCACCGGAAGTAGCACCAAATTTGGATTTTTAATGGAACACCCTATATATTAGTAATTTTTTGGGTTCCTCGTTTAAATTGCAGCATATTTTATTTGAACATATGTACACTTATCTCTTATAGTTTTCAAGCAAAAAAAATATTTCTAAAATTCTGACCTCTAAAAGGCATCTTGAAATCTGTCTGTAACTTTTCTTAAGAATAAGATAAAAATATGATTTATATCTCTACTTGTACCTAGAGGATGCCTCTATGAGTAAATTAATTGGAAACTGTCAATTTTCACAATAAATGTTCTTAAAATGTCAATATCTAAGTGCCCTCTTGAATATCTTGTAATTAATTTTTTTTTAAATGGAATGACCCAATTTTTATCACATGGTATGGGGAGAAAATTTCCTACAAAAAAGTATTATGAAACTATACTCCTAAAGCAAGTAGTTTTCGAATTATTTCGAAAATTCGTTTTTCGTCGCATTTATGCAGGGAATAATGCGCGTATAAGTCGCAATTGAATTTGAGTAGGCCAGTAGTATGCTTTTGTTTTGTCGCGATTATATTGCGAAATGTCAAATAATAAAAAGAATGAGTACAAAGTTTTACAGAAATCAACAAAATGAATAATTACACAAATCAATTTATTCTTTATACATGGCAACTGATAATTGAACAAAATTTGATTCCAATCTTCTAAATCTTGTTTTATTCATCGGCGGCAAATGTGGATAAGTTTCATTAAATATTCTACATGTTCGAGTACTAATTCTATCACAGTTGCCATGTATAAAGAATAAATTGATAATTTGTTGATAGGAGTATTTATTAATTTTGTTGATTTCTGCATAACTTTGTACTAATTGTTTTTATTATTTGACATTTCGCATTACATAAGCGACAAAACAAAAGCATTACTACTTGCCTACTAAAATTTAGTAGCGACTTATGCGCGCATTATTCCCTGCATAAATGCGACGAAAAACGAATCTTCGAAATAATTCGAAAACCACTTGCTTTGGGAGTATAGTTGTTAATACTTTTGTGTAGGAAATCTTCCCCCCCAATCGTACCACGTGATAAAAAATGGGTCATTCCATTTAAAAAAATTGAATTACGAGATATTGAAGAGGGCACTTCGATATTGACATATTAAGAACACTTATTGTCAAAATTGACAGTTTCCAATTAATACACTCATAGAGGCATCCTCTAGGTACAAATAGAGATATAAATCATATTTTTATCTTACACTTAAGAGAAGTTACAGATAGATTTCAAGATGTCTTTTAGAGGTCAACATTTTAGAAATATTTGTTTTGCTTGAAAACTATAAGAGATAAGTGTGCATATGTTTGAATAAAATATGTTGCAATTTAAACGAGGAATCCAAAAAATGACTAATATATAGGGTGTTCCATTTAAAATAACAAATTTGGTACTACTGCCGGTGGAACCGGAAGTGATATAAAGTTGAAAATATTTCACATGAGGAGAACTTATTCAACCGTATGACAAGGATTTTTTTCAAATTTTTAGTGCAACGGCTACCCCATAAACGTTTAACGAACGGTTTAGCGTAGACACCCTGTATATTTAGTGTTTGTTTTATGTGATTGGAGAAGTGTTTTTAGAACTTTACACTAAATTAGTATTTTATACGCATGGCCAGTGGCTTAGCCAGGAAGGGGTGAAGGGGGGTTTGAAGCCCCCCCTAGTCGCTGATATCAATTTTATTTTGTCTTTTTAAAATCGCCGCGTGTAAAAGTCATTGAAAAATTGTGCGCTCGTAAGTAAGCTAGTAAGCTAGTAATTTAACTCGAAACCATATCATTGTTGTTTTTGATGTAGTTTCTATAGAAATATTTTATGTTCATGCAAATTATATTATTCTGTCTAAACTGTTTTTTCTTTCTGCGCATCAGTTAGAACCCCCCATGTAAAAATCCTGCCTACGCCACTGCGACTGGCGCATGAAGTAAAAATATCGAGTTTGGAAAAGCCTGAAAATTTGGTTTGGTCGCTCCGCTTCGCTTAAAAATAAGTTATGTCAAAATTCTAGAAAAAAAATATTGGAAATTTGATGTAATCAATGAAAGTGTTGCATTGAGATTTTAGGATAAATTAATTGTTTTATTAGATAATGTTTAAAAACTGGTAAAAAAAATCCATTTCCCTTTGTAGGTTTAAAAATTTGGAAAAAGGCGTTTCGTCTGGTGTGCCTCAAGGCGCACACATTTTCTTTTTAAACTAAATTACTCTACATTTAAACACCTCTAATTGTCTCACGTTAAGTATCGTATGTTCAATAAAAATAAACCTCTAGAGTGCCATGATTTCATCTTTTTTTAATTTAAGTTCCCTACACGCTTTGGGAATTGACATATAAAAGGTCAGATGTAATAATTTTAAAATACAGGGAATTTTTCATTTAAGTATACACACAGGGAATTTTCTATTGGGTATACATATGCATACGTTTTTTTTAGGTGTTCAATCAGAAGTTTAAAACGAGCGTTTTCCACTCCCAGACTAAGCATGAAGTAAAATTTCGAGTTTAGAAAAGCCTGAAAATTTGGTTTGGTCGCGTAGCGCGAAGCGCGGAGCGACCAAACCAAATTTTCAGGCTTTTCTAAACTCGAAATTTTACTTCATGCGCCACGCGTATTAAACACTGAAATTACTGAAATATTTTGAACGAGTAAACTTCACTTGAAATCAGTGTCTTATACGCGTGGCGCATGAAGTAAAATTTCGAGTTTAGAAAAGCCTGAAAATTTGGTTTGGTCGCTCCGCGCTTCGCGCTACGCGACCAAACCAAATTTTCAGGCTTTTCTAAACTCGAAATTTTACTTCATGCTTAACCTGGGAGTGGAAAGCACTCGTTTAAACTTTAAATTGACCACTTTTGAGAAAACAACGAATATTTAAAAATTTATTTAATCGTAATTATAAGGTATTTTTAGTTTCCGATGCATTTTGTTAGTTTATTAAGAAGTCCAAAGTAATTTTTAACACACTAAAAAGATATTTTAAGATATATTCAAAATGAACATTTTAAATGTATTTTTCCGAAATTTTGTTGAAGTGCATTCAATTTTAAGCAGAACTCACATATTCTGCTTAAAATTGAATGCACTTCAACAATATTTCCGAAAAATACATTTAAAATGTTCATTTTGAATATATCTTAAAATATCTTTTTAGTGTGTTAGAAATTACTTTGGACTTCTCAATCAATTTTGAAAGGATTTTCAATATTTGAAATAAATATCACACTGGGAATTTTCTATTGGGTATACATATGCATACGTTTTTTTTTTAAGTGGCAATCAGAAGTTTAAAACGAGCGTTTTCCACTCCCAGACTAAGCATGAAGTAAAATTTCGAGTTTAGAAAAGCCTGAAAATTTGGTTTGGTCGCGTAGCGCGAAGCGCGGAGCGACCAAACCAAATTTTCAGGCTTTTCTAAACTCGAAATTTTACTTCATGCGCCACGCGTATTAAACACTGAAATCACTGAAATATTTTGAACGAGTAAACTTCGCTTGAAATCAGTGTCTTATACGCGTGGCGCATGAAGTAAAATTTCGAGTTTAGAAAAGCCTGAAAATACTTGATTAGAGTTGAAACTGATATACATACAGAACAAATAAATCCAGGAATTCATTATTTATTTACAACCATTAACATTGATATTTTGAGATTTTATGTCAAAAATGAATTTTTGATCTAGAGCAGTTCTCAAACTTGTTTGTCTTTCTTATACAAAATTCATGGCACCCCTATTATTACTATTTTTTTGCCTTTTTACAATTAATAAAGATATTAAAGATGCGAAGTATTTTAAAAAAAAATGTAAGGTATTTAAAGTAAGTTTATTTCTACACAACGCAATAACATTAGAAATAAAAGTTCTCAAACTTTTTTGTCTGGCGTCACACTGAAATTCTTATACAAAATTCACTATTTTTTTGCTTTATTACAGTTATTAAAGATATTAAGGATGAGAAGTATTTGAAAAAAATTGAAGGTTTTTAAAGTAAGTTTATTTCCAAACAACGCAAAAACATTAAAAACAATAGTTATTCTAAAGGAATCTGAAATATGTATTTACATATTCCTTTGATATTAGGTCATGTTTTTGAAAGACACTCTCATCTCATTTTTAAGGTCCCTTAGTTTTTCTCTCTTCTTTGTTTTAATATTCACGAGTTATTTACAATTTTTCCAAAATTAATTCAGACAAATTTCTGCTTCTACAAGATTTAACTCATTTATTTCTGCTGTTGACTCTACAAAAGAATTTCGAATTCTGTCGCACAAATCAACCGATTTGTCAGAGACGTAGTGAAATCCCAAGTATACTTGGGATATTTATAAATGAAATAATAAATCATAGAAGTAAATAAAGTAAAAACATAGAAAAACACAGAATGTAATAAAAACCAATATTAATTTGTTATAACTGTTTTAATTATTTATTTAATTAAATTTAATACTTTCATTTTAATTAAATTTGAATAAAATATGCCTTCAGAGTGTGCTGTACCCTATTTAACCCAGGGTTTTTAACCCAGGGTTTTTAACAACCCTGGGTTAAATAGGGTACAGCACACTCTGAAGTCATATTTTATTACACTCTGAAGAGTGTGCTGTACCCTATTTAACCCAGGGTTTTTAACAACCCTGGGTTAAATAGGGTACAGCACACTCTGAAGGCATATTTTATTCAAATTTAATTAAAATGAAAGTATTAAATTTAATTAAATAAATAATTAAAACAGTTATAACAAATTAATATTGGTTTTTATTACATTCTGTGTTTTTCTATGTTTTTACTTTATTTACTTCTATGATTTATTATTTCATTTATAAATATCCCAAGTATACTTGGGATTTCACTACGTCTCTGACAAATCGGTTGATTTGTGCGACAGAATTCGAAATTCTTTTGTAGAGTCAACAGCAGAAATAAATGAGTTAAATCTTGTAGAAGCAGAAATTTGTCTGAATTAATTTTGGAAAAATTGTAAATAAATCGTGAATATTAAAACAAAAACGTTTTTTTCATTTTAAATAAAAAGAACAGTTTTTTTTTACAAATCGTGTTTTTTTCACTGAAACAGTGTTTCAACCATTAACAATTAAAACCATGTTTAAAACATAACCAGCCTTATTATTAGACGTTAGCACACAGTTCTAAGGATAATATTGACATTTTCGGATTATTAAAACGTTCTAGTAGATTGGTATTGTAAGTATATATAATCAGATGCCCTGTCTACCCTTAGGGTGTAGGATGGTTTGTCCATTTATTGGCCCTTGATTACTTTAGTCCACTTCTTTCTGTCCAATGATGTTTCTTTGGCTTCCTTCCATGACATCCCCTTTTTCTGTAGTGTTTTTTGTATTGTGTTGTCCCATGTGGCCTGTGGTCTCCCTCTTTTCCTTTTCCCTTGCGCCTTAGCTTCCCATATTCTTTTAGTTGGTGCTGTTTCGCTCATTCTGTTCATGTGTCCCCACCATCCAAGCTGTCTTCTTTCTAGATATACTTCTATTGGTTCGTTGCCCAGCTCCTGTCTTGTTAGGTCACTCCTTATCTTGTCCCTCAGCGTTATTCCCTTCACTCTTCTTAGGACTTTCATTTCTGCTGCCGTGATCTTGCTCTTTTCTTTTCTTGTTAGTACCCATGTTTCACATCCGTAGGCAAGAATAGGTCTAAACACTGCCCTGGTTACTTTCATCTTTGTTTGTTTTGTTACTTCTTTCTTACTTATTAATATCTTGTTGAGTGCATGATATGTTCTGTTAGCTTTCAGTAGCCTTCTGTTGAGCTCAGCTTCTTGCTTTCCTGTTTCGTCAATTGTTATTCCCAGGTATTGGTAGCTATCTACTTGCTCTATGGCCTCACCCCCTAACTTTATATTTATCTTTTCCTTCTTTGCTGACACAACCATAATCTTTGTTTTCTTTTTCATACCGTTCCCTTCCAATACTTGGTTCCACACGTTCAGATTGTGTTCCAGGTCTTTAGCATTCTTCGCTATTATGGCTATGTCGTCTGCGAACGCACATTGTAAGTTTACAACAAATAATTTATTAGCCCTCATTTAAGTCTTACACATAACCTCAATTGTCATAACAAAATAGGGTTATACACCATTCCATTTGTTTCTGGATCTCGCCTAGCCATGCTTTCGTGTTGTTATGTTGCAGTATCAACATTTACATTTTTTATTAGTTGCCACTCCTGATTCCTTATTTTAACAGTGTTGCAATAATTTATAATATCATAAGTAATCCTCTTTTTAATTTTCCTGCTTTGGCTAAGCTTTCAGGGAAATGTGTAGTTATTATGGATAATGCTGCATACCATTCTGTGCAATTAGATAAAACTCCTTCATTTTCTTGTAAGAAATGCGAAATGCAGGAGTGGTTGGTTAAACACAATGTAAAATTCAATCCAAAATTAACCAAAAAGGAACTATGGGCTTTATTTATACCTTTTCGATCAAATGACAAAATTTACGTAGTTGATGACATTTTGAGAAAGAACGGGCACGAAGTTCTTAGATTACCGCCATACCATTGTCAATACAATCCAATTGAAATGGCATGGGGGTTTTGTAAGACTTACTACAATAAGCACATAAATTCTAAGCAACCATCTAAGGATCGTGTTCAGAATTTATGGCTTGAGTCTCTCTCAAAATGTACTTCCGATATGTGGCAAAATTTCTGTGATCATTGTGAAAAACTTATTTTGGATGACTGGACAAAACACATGGGCAACCTTTCTTTTGAAACCATTCCTCCTTTTATTATTTCGCTTGGGGAATCTGGCTCAGAACAAACATCAGAAGATTCAGATGCAGGTTCTCTTGACTAAATAATAAAAGTGGAATGAGGGCTTAAAAATTGTTTGACATGAAAATTATCAGTATCACAAGAGGGTGGGAATAAATTTGCAATTCTACAAAAAAATACTGAGGGCCAACAGAAGAGAGAATGACCAAAATTAAGGTGGATGGATGGAGTTGATCAAAATGTGTTAACGGGAAGACCCAAGCGAGAAATACAAATGGATGACGAAATAAGTTTGCAGAGCCGAATTCATTATATTTGTTATATACAATATTATTGCTGTGTTTGTATGTACAAAAACCAAATAGTAAATTTTGTTAATCTTAAAACTGCATATTATTATCCTTTTATATCTGAAAATTTGTAAAACAGGCAACAGTGTAAGATCACAATAGTCAGAAATTATAACCTTAAAATCGAACATCTGACAGTGACATTTAAAAACCCTGATTTAAAACACAACCAGCCCCATTTACAATACTTAAACTGTCACTTTTCCATAGCTAGGCGAGATCCAGAAACAAATGGAATCGTGTATATTTAGAATTTATTTAATTATGCAATAAATCATAAATGTATAAACCTTATAAGAATATTTTGAACTTCACTTAAAATCAGTGTTTTGTACGCGTGGCGCATGAAGTAAAATTTCGAGTTTAGAAAAGCCTAAAAATTTGGTTTGGTCGCGTAGCGCTACGCGACCAAACCAAATTTTCAGGCTTTTCTAAACTCGAAATTTTACTTCATGCTTAGTCTGGGAGTGGAGACACTCGTTAGAAATAAATTACAATCTAATAATTTATCAGAAGGAATACATTTTCACAAACATAAAAAAAAACTGTAATATACCTTCTAAACTACTTGATGACAATGAAGTTAAAACACATGAAAATGCAATGTTGCCACGTTCATTTTATCATTATTTCAAAACTAATAGCATGTAGATCTTGCTACACTAATACGAATTGTTAGTATTGTGTTTGTATGCGTTTATTAGAGATTAACTAGCATTAAACTATAATGATATTAACGGCAATTTTATTAATAAGGCTAAACAAGTTTAAAACACATTTTAAATCACATTTATGCACACATAATTTTGATATTTTATTATGATAAAGTTATTTTTTTTTTTTTGTTATAATTTGGATCGATGATCCTGGCATAGGCTCTCGCCACAGCCATATCTCTTATGTATTTATTATTATTATTATTATTATTTTAAACATTTAGCGACAATCAGGAGGAGTTGATAGGATTTCTTTTTAAATTATAATTAGCCAGTGAGGGCAATGTTATTTTTAATAATGTAATTTAAAATATCTTCAACAATTTAACTAAAATTTGAAAACGTAAACAATTTTTTTTAATAAAGTAGTATTAAATATAGTTAAACTAATTTAAGAGAATAAAAAAACGATATAACAAATTTAACGTTTAAAACATGTTTTAAACGAATTTAAAACATGTTTAAAACAAAACCGTCTAAAAAACGGAGGCCGGTCTTAAACATGCTTAAAACACTGTTTTAAAACAAAGTGTTTTAAACACAACAACTCTTATGTAAACTAAGAATACGATTTATTTGTTATTATTATTTACGCGCTGTCAAAAATCCAATTGCAAAGGACATGATTATTTGTTTTTATTGAATATTTATTAAAAAATTTAAAAAATCTAAAATTATTATGGAATTCACAATGATTTTGTGATTTCATAACTTTAATATAATTTTTTTTTAAAAAACGCATTTTTTACTTTGGATGAATAGCAGAGCTGGGACGAATCCTCCTAAAAAGAATTCGAATCACGAATCCGAATCATCTAATATGATTCGAATCACGAATACTCGAATATAGGATTCGTAAGAGATAAATATGATTCGAATCCTGTTTTTTCGAATCACGAATAGAAATCCTTCAAGAATAAATTTAATTTAATTATTCTTTTGCAACCATAAACATTTTATTATTGCTAGCAATTTTTTAAGAAAAATATTCAAAACCTAATTATTTATTAATAACACTGATCATCGTTGATAAACTAAATATCTGATTTCGTGTTACTCTGATTGAAGATGTTATTGTGTGTTTTTGAATTTCACTTCAAATCAGTGTTTTTTTTTTTTCAAATGTCTCGTAAAATTAGTGTTTTATACGCGTGGCGCATGAAGTAAAATTTCGAGTTTAGAAAAGCCCCGTGAAAATTTGTCTCGGGTCGCTGCGCGACCCTCGACAAATTTTCTACGCGGGGCTTTTCTAAACTCGAAATTTTACTTCATGCTTAGTCTGGGAGTGGAAGACACTCGTTCTTAGAAGTTTCAAATTAAACGATAACTCTAGATTACTAAGTTTATTACTCAAACGAGCGTTTTACAAAGGCTACAGCTCGAAGGACCAATTGTAGTTTTCGGACACCAAAGGACTACAGGAAATTGAAATTTTTTTACAAAAAATAACAAATATCTGAAGGTTCATAACGGCAGTATGAAAGAAAAAATTCCAAGTTGGGCTGGGATTTGTTGCTTTTGGTGCTTTTTACTTCATTTTAAATCTGAATTTGTCTCAGGTCGCGCAGCGACCCGAGACAAATTTTCACGGGGCTTTTCTGAACTCGAATATTTACTTCATGCGCCACACATATAAAACACTAATTTAACGAAAAATTTTAAAACACACAAAACAAATTATTCATGTTAATCCTCACAATAATTTCGAATTATTTTTAACGATTCGAATCCTTTTGTAAGTATTCGAATCCTTTTATTAATATTCGAATCCTTCTATAAAGATTCGAATCACCCGCATTTTGGATTCGAATCTTCCTAAAAAATGTAACGAATCCGGATCACGAATCTAGTTTAACTAAAGTATTCGAATGCCTCTATTGAATCCTCTAAAAGGATTCGAATCCTGAATGATTCGAATCCTGCCCAGCTCTGGTGAATAGTCATCATGCGTTGGGGGTCATTTTTCCCCTACAATTTTTCCCCTAGGTTATTTTTCCCCGCGCTATTAATTTTCCTCTCAAATTTCCCCCCGGCTATTATTTTCATAAGAACATGAAACTTAGACTCAGAAATGTATTCAATTGCGTGCAATGATTGTAGCAAATGTTATATAAGCCAAACTCAAAGGATTTTTTTTTAAATATTTAAGGAATATAAAGGGTGATTCACCTAAAACTCCCCAGACTAAATAATGAGAAACTAAAAATGTTAAATTGCGTATTCCCAATTCGATTGTGTTTTGATTGACAGCAATGTTTTAAGTTCCAATGGGAAATTGTTTTATCAGAATTTGATGTTAATTAGTCTCAATTTGAAGTTGAAAAGTTATAGCATAAATATCAGTTGCGTTGAATATGTTTGAGCTAAGTAGAACTATTTTGTTTTTATTTTTATTAATATTTGAAAAATATGATATTTTGTATAAATATAAATAATTCAAATATTCGAATACTCAAATATAAATATTACAATCACTAAATTTTTAACTTTAAATCAGTGTTTTCCACGTCTAGTGCATGATGTAAAATTTCGAGTTTAGAAAAGCCTAAAAAATTGGATTAGCCGGGCTTCGCTTCGCTTGCACCGACAAATCCAAATTTTCAGACATTTTTAACTCGAAATTTTACATCATGCTTAATCATGGAGTACAAACACTTGTCATGACCATGATGCGACAACTCTCGCTAGGACAGCCCCTTAGAAGAGCCAAATCGCATGACCAGAGAAGGATTGAACGTCGAATCAAAAACATAGTCGCGAAATATGATGATTACAGGGAGGAAGACAAACTTTTAGATTATTTACGAAATATTGGTTGTAATATAACTTTATAAATTTTGTAATATAACTTAATTAATTTGATTGTTGCGTTATTATTTATTTGGGGGAAAATTAGATTAAGGGAATATTAATTTGGGGGAATATTAATTCGGGGGAAAAATATAAGGGGAAAATTTGCCGGGGGAAAAGTTTTAGGTGAAAAATGAACCCCAATCGTCATCATGCGCTTCAGGTGCAATATTAGTCTGTATGTGCGAGTGAATGTTTTTCTAATATTTTTGTATGGCATTTTTATTATTTCTGTATATTGACTTGCGTAAAAATCTATGTTTAAGGCACCAATAACGAAAGTTAAAGTTAATGTAGAATTTGTGGAATTTTCATGGAAAACTGAATTAATACCTGATACAACTTATAATAACTTATAAAATGCATGATTTTATGGCCCTTAAAACGCGCTTCCTTGGAGAATAAAATGTAGATAACGGGGTTGTGGAAAATGTTTATTTCAGAATTTTGAACAGCAGCTTCACTTACTTGATCCTTGCGGGCAAATTGTTTTATAAAATAAAATTTGTTCGTGCGGCTCGAGTTAGTGTGATGTTAAAGCAACGGAACAACCTAAATGAAGAACAATATTTTTGGTATGTAAGATTTTTAATATCATCACATTGTATTGAGGAGAGGAAAATCTTCAATTGCGTTTTATTTGTAAATTAACAAAAGTATCATCTAGTGCAGGGGTTTTTAAACTTTTTCAGGTCGCCCGCTAATAGCCTTATTTTATGTTACCTACTCTTTAGAAAAATTTTCGCGCCCCTCTAATGTGAGTAGTTCTGCCGGTATTTCGTCTGGTCCTGGTGCCTTTCTGTTCTTTGACGATTTTATAGCATGTGTCACTTCTTCTTCTGTTATACTTGGACCTGATTTCGGTCATCTTCAAAGAGATCTTCCACGTATTCCTGCCATGCTTTTAGTTTGTCTTTTATGTCTACGATGATGTTGCCGTGTCTGTCGGTGAGTATGGATGACTGTTTTCTATTCTTGTCACTGAGTTCCTTTACTTTCTTGTGCATGTTGAATGCATCATACTTGGTTCCAAGATCTTCAATTTCGTTACATTTTTCCCCGAGCCATATTTTTTTTGCATAACGTATTTTGTTTCTAATCTCTGTATTAAGTTTTTTGTATTGCTCAACGTTATTGTTTTTGAATGTTCTTCTTTTGTTCATAATTGACATAATTTCGTTAGTCATCCAGTCTCTCCCCTCTTTCGATTTTTCCTTTTCCAGGTATTTCTTTGCCGGTTCCAATAATGCTTCTTTAATTTTTGCCCAGTGTGTGTTCACGTCAGGTTCCGTTTCGATTTCCTTGATCTCTTTAAGTTTTATTTGGATCTCCTTTTCTGTTTTATTCTTTATGCTTCGGTTTTTTAGGCGGCTACCGTCTATTCGTTTCTTTTGATTTGCCTTCTGAATTTTAAGTCTCATTCGAAATTTGGCCACTAGTGGGTTGTGATCTGACCCAATATCCGCTCCTGGGTAGGTTTTTACTGATTTAATTGTATTTTTGTACCGGTTGTTTATAGTTATGAAGTCTATTTGGTTTCGAATTACTTTAGTTTTTGAGTCTCCAGGTGCTTTCCATGTATAATATATTCCATTTGTTTCTGGATCTCGCCTAGCCATGCTTTCGTGTTGTTATGTTGCAGTATCAACATTTACATTTTTTATTAATTGGCACTCCTGATTCCTTATTTTAACAGTGTTGCAATAATTTATGATATCATAAGTAATCCTCTTTTTAATTTTCAAGAGGTTTATTGTTAATCTTGCAACAATTATTTCGCCACGCGGTCGCTTCTTCGAGCATTTTATTATTAAATCAAATTAATCTAGTGTTGCAATGCTGTGTCAATGTCAAAGTGAAAAATAATTTCAGGCACATATTAAATATTAACATGCCAAAGATTATCTCTGAATCAAAAAGGTTACAAATTCTGAAATCCTACAAACATTTAAGGCAAAGTAATCCAAACCTACAGCATCACAATATTATTACGATTTTAATAGATATTTTTGGGGTATGTCTAGTATTTTAATTATCATATATATTTAATTAAAGATAATTACGTTTCAAATGAATGACCAAAATTAAGGTGGATGGATGGAGTTGATCAAAATGTGTTAACGGGAAGACCCAAGCGAGAAATACAAATGGATGACGAAATAAGTTTGCAGAGCCGAATTCATTATATTTGTTATATACAATATTATTGCTGTGTTTGTATGTACAAAAACCAAGTAGTAAATTTTGTTAATCTTAAAACTGCATATTATTATCCTTTTATATCTGAAAATTTGTAAAACAGGCAACAGTGTAAGATCACAATAGTCAGAAATTATAACCTTAAAATCGAACATATGACAGTGACATTTAAAAACCCTGATTTAAAACACAACCAGCCCCATTTACAATACTTAAACTGTCACTTTTCCATAGCTAGGCGAGATCCAGAAACAAGTGGAATGGTGTATATATAGTCGTCGTTTTGGAAGTTTATAGAATGTATTCTTAATGACTAGTTTGTTTTCCTGACAGAACTGAAGCAGTCGATCTCCTCTTTCATTTCCCATTCCTAGACCATATTCACCTACCCATTCGCCACATTTTCCTTTGCCAATCTTAGCGTTCCAGTCTCCTATGACCATCGTAACATCCCTTGATTTTGTGATTTTAAGGGCTTGCTCTGTTGTTTTGTAGAATTCTTCGACATCTTCATCACTGCTTTCAGAAGTCGGTGCATATATTTGGATCACATTCAGAATTCCCTGGATAGTTAGCAGTTGTAAAACCATTACTCTGTCTGATATGGGGTAGAAGTTTATTACTGAATTATTTATCTTTCTGTCCACCATAATTGCCACCCCGCTCCTGTGAAGGTTATCGTTTCTTCCAGAATAGTACATTGTACCATTTGGGGTTGGGCGTTGCCCTGTACTGGGCCACCTGACTTCACTTAGTCCTAAGATGTTGATTCGGAGTCTGTCCAATTCCTGACATGCATTGTGCATCTTCCCGTCTTCCCATAGTGTTCTCACATTCCATGTAGCCACTTGAATTGGCGTATTTACCATTTTGTTCCTTGTCTGATGTTTGTTCAAAGCTGCCCCCCCCGGAGATCCGATTGGGGGCTTATTCCGGAATATTTAGTTTTGATCATAGTCATGATGAAGGAACTAGAGAGTATCCGTTTGGATCTTTAATACGTTGGTTTCTCCTTGCCTTACGTATTCCTATGCCGTTGACCATTTGTTTGGTTCTTCCGCCTTTAGGCCTGATTTCTCAAACCTAGGGCAAGAGAAGTGCCCTACCATTTGTTGGTTCATCCACCTGTAGCTGTTGACCCTCAAGTGTTGTCTACTTATACCGGTGGTTGTTCGGTGTGCTAATTTTGGTCCGCCCCGGGTATTTCAATTTCCCCGGTACCACTCATATCTGAGAGTCATTCCCCTATCCGCCACCTGGGGAGGCGCCCGATGAGGGATTAGCAACCCCTCACGGGCTTAGCAACTTCTCACGGGAGTGGAAACACCTATTCAAAACTTCAAATTGAACTCTATTATAAAATCGATGAATGCCTAAAAATTACGTAAATAAAAAATTCACTTAATATCATTAAAACCGGGAAAGTCAGAGAAAAGTCATGGAATTATATTCAAATTGACCAAAACACTAACAAAAAAGACATATGATATTATTAAATTTATCAAAATCAGCAGGTAAATTACAAAACACGTAAAAATTTGTTAAATTAACTTAAATATTAACAAAAACAATGAAAATACTACCAAAATCTGGGTTTCTCACAGAAGAAAGTTGTAATAAAAGGTCAGGGAAAAAAATCTTGAATCAGGGAAATGCCTGAAAAATTTAACATTTTAGATTGTCAGTTTTACTTCAAATAATATTTAACAAAATTTTGAAAACTAGATTATTATCTTTAAAAACATTTACTCATTTAATGTTCTTATCAAAGCATTCAGTTAGAAGTTTCAAACGAGCGTTTCCACTTCCAGACTAAGCATGAAGTAAAATTTCGAGTTTAGAAAAGCCCCGTGAAATTTTGTCGAGGGTCGCGCAGCGACCCGAGACTAATTTTCTGGGCTTTTCCAAACTCGAAATTTTACTTCATGCGCCACGCGTATAAAACTGTAATTTAACGAGAAATTTAAAAACACACAAAAGAAATTTTTCAAGTTAATCCTCACAATTGATTCGAATTATTTTTGACGATTCAAAACCTTTTGTAAGTATTCGAATCCTTTTATAAATATTCGAATCATTTTATAAGGATTCGAATCACCCACATTTGGATTCGAATACGAATCTTCTTAAGAAAATGTAACGAATCCGGATCACGAATCCAGTTGAACTAAAGTATTCGAATGCCTCTTTTAAATCCTGTAAAAGGATTCGAATCCTGCCCAGCTCTGGTAAATAACCCAGAGAAAATTAAGGGGCCTATAATATTACACATTAAAATATAATCGTGGCAATAGCTGTTTCAGATTCGTATCTGTCGCGAGAGTAAAAAAAAATGGGGTGAGCAAAATAAGGTTGAGAACCCATGATCTAGTGTAATATTGAAACATTTGTTTTGACTTAGATAACTACTTTATAATAATATTTCATTTATGGGTTACCCGATTTGTACGTTAAGGCCTAGTTGCACCAAAAACAATGAACCAGAGTTCAGGTTCAGTTTAAATTGAACAAAAATGAGATCGCCATGTTATTTTTTTTTTTCTTTGTGTCAGTTACGATACACATTTTAACACTTGTAACATATTTTAAAGTAACGAGTGTCTTCCATTCCCAGACTAAGCATGAAGTAAAATTTCGAGTTTAGAAAAGCCCCGCGTAGAAAATTTGTCGAGGGTCGCGCAGCGACCCGAGACAAATTTTCACGGGGCTTTTCTAAACTCGAAATTTTACTTCATGCGCCACGCGTATAAAACACTGATTTACAGTATAGTTAAAAATATATAACTCGAGTTCAAGATGACAGTTCCTATTGTTCTAATGTCACTTTGAACTCAAGTTCAAAGATGAACCAATTCAACGTGTTTGGTGCAACTGGCCCTAACTTGACAATTATTCTTTAAAATGTAAACAGTGAATAAAAAATATAAATAACAAAATTTAAATTTTATGCAGTTAATAAAAAAAGGTTTAACTTTGTTTGTATAACACAATTTATTTTTATGTGACTGCAGTTTCGGCAAATTTAGCTTGCCATTATCAAACATGTAGTGACTAAAACTACTTACAAAACAGGTATATATACAAAATGGTTAGAGAAAAACACAAACAAATTACAAATTACAAAACGGCTGTAAAAATGGGGGTATACACTAGAAGTAGAAGCCTCCACAATACAACATTTTGTATGCTGTTATTTATATATGCAGTTATTTATAGCAAACTAAACTCAAGCGATTTAAATTATAATTTAAATTAAATAAAAAAATGTATTTCTCATAAAAAAAATAATTTGTGTTTTTGCACCACCTATGTATTTTTTTGTAAAATAATGATGATGACATGTTTAATTTTTTTACAATTTCATCTTGTTAAAAAATAATATATTTTATGTAGCGAACAAGTGGCTTTACCAATGTTGAATTTATTATCATAGATAATGGTGAATAAGCGAAAAAAGTAAAGCACATTAAAAACGTTACGCGTTTACAAAATGGCTGCCGCATAATTTGGCTGATAACGAATTCATTGTAATGCATGGCTAAACAAATGAGTTCGACTTTGTTAGAAAACAACCTATTATTGTAATTATTCATATTTTAAATATTTAATATTTTAACCACTTGAAATAATCAACATTTCAAGTGACGAAGATGTTTTCATATTTAAAACAGTACACTGTGGTTATTCCTTTTCATTGTTTGTTAGTTAATTTGAGTTTTCTATGTTAGCAGCGCTGTAAATCAAACAGGTGTTAATAAGTACGTGTTTTAAGAGTGTAAAATCTTAGATTATAACACATTTACGGCAGCCACCGCAAAACGTGTTAACATTATTCATTTGTTTTACAAATAGCAATTCTGTATGAACTGCATATCGAAACTTACTTAAAGATTATTGTCCCACTAAGCTAACAATTTGCAATATTGTAAAAAAAATGTTAAAAGACTGAAAGCATTGGAGATAGGATAAGGCCTCTATATCACAGTGCCTTGATTAAACACAGTGGCGACAACTTTGGTATTCATTTTGGTTGTTTGCCAATTCTGGCTTAAACATAGCGTAGCACTATCTTTCAATTACCACTTGAACTTCTACGTCACTTTTCAACGTCATATAAAATGGCGGAACATTCAAATTGGTTATATGGAAGCAAAACTACTACGACTCCAGAGAGATTAAATAAATTGATTGTGAGTTACGTGAAGATCAAATTAATTTGACGAATAAAGCACTAATAACCTTTCTTCACACTTTTATTTGAATTACCAAATGTACATTTCGGACACAAAGTGACCACTTTAGATAGATATATTTTTAGAAGAACCGCCAAACCTAAGCCCAAAGTATAATGAACCTTCTCAGTATTGTAAAACAAGTAGTAATAAACTTGATATAATTTTCATAAATGTGCAATGTCTTAGGACAAAAGCAAATCAATTTGAAGCGCGTCTAATAGAAAACCAGTATAAATATAACTACCTATGTTTTTGTGAACACTGGCTCAGGGAGCAGGAAATACCCTTATTAACATTCAATGAATACAAAATATCCTCTTATTTCTCTCGGAAACAGTACATACATGGAGGTGTTCTCCAGTTAAGTAAATCTAATATTGCATTTAAAGCTCTTGACTCTGTCAATCAATTATCAACAGAAATGGACTGTGAAATAGCTGCTACACTGACTCCGGTCTATAATTTAATTATAATAACAATATATCGATCACCTCTAGCTAATTTTAATAATTTTTTATGCATATTAGGAAGACTATTAGACATGATAGATCTAACTAAAAATATTATTGTTGGTGGAGATTTTAATGTGAAATTTAATACAAATGATTCTAGGACCGTATCATTATGTGACCTTTTCAACTCATATGGCTTGTCTCCCAGGGTTAAATTCAATATCAGGGGACCTAACTGCCTGGATAATGTTTTCTGTAACGTACATGAGTCAGAAATCGCCGTCGAACGAGTGGAAGAGGAGTTATCGGATCATGTTGGTATTCATGTCAGCATTCAAACGACTGTAAGTTCTAATGCCATTAAGTGTACAACTAGACCCTTGACTGAAACGGGTTATTGCAAACTACATTATTATCTTAATCAAACCGACTGGAATTTTGTCTATAATGACTACACAGATGTAGAAGCTAAGTTTGATATGTTTGTTAACATACTACACAAGTATATTATATTATCCTTTCCTGTAAAAACTAGCGTAAAACATAAAAATAATAATAAAGTCAAGTGGTACAATGATGACCTTCGACATATGCGCGAAACTTTATTATTCCTTAAAGATGCCAGCATTCGTTGTACTAACTTAGTTGCAGTTTATGCTGATTATAAGTTAAAGTATAGGGAATCTCTTAAAAAAGCCAAATTGAATGCCAACGAAATGTTTCTAAAACAAGCAAACTTCCAGCCAAAAGCATTATGGTCCTTAATTAAATCTAATGGTTCCAACAACTTGCATAGCCACTGTGATATTGAACCAAATACGTTTAACAACTTTTTCGCAAATACCGCTAGCGATATAATTAATAAATTGCCAAATGTTAATAACTCACCAATTGCATTATTAGCTAAAAGTAATGCAAACACGGCAAAATCGTATTTTGAGTTTAAGGAAATAAGTGAAGTGGTCGTAAGGGACGTTATTCACAACTTACGTCAGTCTGAGAGCCGTGATATTTATGGCATGACTACCAGACTGCTAAAGATAACGAATATAATCATAACCCCTTTCACTAAATTAATTAATTTGTGCATAACATCTTCTGTATTTCCTTCGTGCCTTCAACGAGCATATGTTATACCTATCTTTAAAAAGGGGGATAAATCTGACATTAATAACTACTGCCCAATTTCTCTTCTACCTATCATCTCAAAGGTTCTTGAACGTATTATATATCAGCAAATTGTAGATTTTCTAGATTCTAATAATATAATTTCAAGTAATCAGTACGGCTTCCGCAGAAATAAATCAACCAGGGATGCAATCATCGCTTTCACTGAGGAAATATACGATGGCTTCGAGTCTAGAGGAACGTCGATGGCCACCTTTTTGGACCTCAGTAAGGCGTTTGATTGTGTCTCTCATGAAATACTTTTAGAGAAATTATATTATTACAACTTCTTGCCGAAAAGCTGCCGAATGATAAGCTCATACATGAGTAAACGCACGCAGCAAGTATTTATAAGGAATAGTACATCTGATGAATGCACCATACATCATGGGGTTCCGCAAGGCTTAATTTTAGGCCCCTTAATGTTCCTTATTTACATCAATGATCTGCCCGGACAGCTGCAGAATTCTTCAATAGTACTCTTTGCTGATGATACTACAATCAAAAGCTACTCTGCACAAGAACACACAGCTATTCAGATAAACAACGCTGAAATTAATACAGCAACAAATTGGTTTACGTCGAATCGATTGCTTGTTAATGAGGATAAATCAGCGTATATAATATTTATGTTAAATAAGATTTCTGAAAGTTACAGTGACAGTACGAAATTTTTAGGTATGCACATTGATCACAAACTTACGTGGCATAAACATGGCACTGTAACAGCAAACAAACTTTGTAAATCTGTATTTCTACTCCGACATCTTAAACTATCACTCCCTCAAGCAGTCTTAAAAACAGCTTATTTTGCGCTATGCCAGAGTCATCTTATGTATGGTCTCCTTGCATGGGGTCATTCGAGCATAGCTGCCAGACTCTTTGGGTTACAAAGACGCGCTGTAAGAGGATGGAATAGGTTACAGAAATGATTGCCGTGATTCATTTACAAAACTAGAAATACTCACATTACCAAGTTTGTATGTTTTAGAAACTTTAATCTATGTGCATGAAAATCGATCATTATACACCAAACACAACGACGTCCATGAGTACAACACAAGATCTAATGATCATATATGTCCTCACTTCTTAAGATTGTCTAGGTCACGTAACGGTATAAAGTATTATGGTCCAAAATTTTATAATCCACTGCCATCCACTATAAAAACTCTACCAACAAAACAATTTAAATCTATTATGAAGCGCTATCTCATTAAAATGTCTTTCTACAGCATTGATGAATATACAAAAACAATGGAGCATGACAATAATGTCATCTTATAAACTATTTTAATGTTTTTACTAATTTTTAATTTGTTCTACACTTATTTATTTATTTATTGTAATCGTTAATAATTTTTAATCATTTACACTTATACATGTATTTAATTATTTTATATTGTATTGTCTATTTAATTAGCAAGGTAATATTTTCTGTATATCTGACGTATGTAAACCTAGGTATTAACATCAATAAAGCACTTACTTACTTACATTATCAATGGATTAACACTGCTTTATTCGTCAAATTCCAGAGAGATTATCGCTTCGATGTATTGCTTTCTGTCTTTCACACGTCAAAAGGGACCATTATACAGGGTTTTCGAACTTAAGTCGGCACTATTGCTAACTTTGTTATTATTTGAGCTACAAATACAGTTAAATAGGCAAACTAGTATTTTTTCCACTGATTACGATGGTGAAAATGGAATGGAATAACGTCCGTATAGTCCAAAATATTGCTGCTGTAAGTAGTGATGTAAAATTACTGGTAATTTAAAATTAGATTTACTTATACTTACCTTTCTGAGTTTAGGTGATAGAAGATAGTGAAATAAAAAATAAGATAAATAAAATGTCAACCACTTGTATTTGATTACTTATAATTAATCCCTTACAAACTAATTACATACATAATACATTGTTACGTTTTTCCACTTCTCGCTTTACTTTCTGGCACATGTAGTAGTCATTATAAAAATATATTAACCTAATTTTCACAGAGCAAGGGGATAGGAAAAGGAAAACCTTCACAGTCCGATTTCTTTTTATTTTACAAAACCCAGGAAGACACTCACGTTATAATAGTTGAATAGCACGAAAAATGAGCAAATTTCTCAAAAAGAAAAGAAAACTCCTACTTAAGTAAATCATCTATTATTCTTGTGATTAATACAGGGTATACTTAGTTTTAGCGTTCATTCTTTTGGTTAGGTACAAAATTATTCTTACGAAGTACAAACCTATACGAAAAGTCTACTTTACTATATTATCTTACACAGTCACGATTTAATAGGGTTTGATATGTATTTTTAACTTTTCTCTTTTACGAGGGGTGATCAAAAAGTAAGGTTATTTTCTTCTTCTGCGTAATTTATGGCCTCGGCTACTAGGCCCTGTTGACCAGTCACAGTAATTTTGTAAAATTTACATACATCGAGCGTGAGTTGTGCGTTCCATCCCTGCTCGCGTTTGACTCACACGTGGTTGTTTCACAAATCCTTTTTATCCTCTCTATTTCATCCTTTACAATCACCTATATCCTGATAATCCTTTCATTTATTACCCATCATTGCAACTACGTGTGTATTTTTCATAAATCCCTTTCTTTTCCTCGGGGATAGCGAAACTCTATTTATTAAACTGTTTATATAAATAGAGTTTTGCTATCCCCGAAGAAAAGAAAGGGATTTAGGGAAGTTACACATGTAGTTGCAATGAAGGGTAATAAATGAAAGGATTGTCAGGATATAGGTGATTGTAAAGGATGAAATAGAGAGGATGAGAAAGGATTTGTGAAACAACCACGTGTGGGTCAAACGCGAGCAGGAATGGAACGCTCGACGTCCACTCTGTTCAGGGTCCAGAATGGAACTCCTTAAAAAGTAAGGTTATAAAATGTACACGTTTCATTGCAGGTTTTGTAGCTTTACTTATGGGTCACCCCTTGTATATGCCCTCGACACGGCACTGGGTTAAATACCGAAAAGTTTATAAGGTTAAGGTTATATAAGTTCAGGATAAATATATAGGTTTTTAAGAGACTAGCGAAGAAATGCCCTGAAGTATAAGAATGATTAGGATGAAAGCTCTCAGTGCATGCTTTTTTAATGTTGAGTAATTAGTATTTTTTTTTTTATTGGAATTGCATTTGGATTACGTAACATTAATAATAAATAAAAATAATTAATAGTACTGTTTAAACATGAATATTTCAAATTCAAAACATATTCTTTCAAATTCAAATATTGAGAGAATAAGCTTACGCTTCTTACAGTTTATAAGAACATTATCGTAATTTTATATATGAGGAGTGTTCGAACAAAAGGTAGCATTTCCATCGTTTTTGAGAAATTGGGTAAAGGTAAACACTTGTATTGTTCCATGTTTTTATTTTCAGTTGCCTGACACGTGTTTCGATCCGTTACGATCGTTTACAAAGTTAAAACTAATTTGAAAATAATTGTAACGGATCGAAACACGTGTCAGGCAACTGAAAATAAAAACATGGAACAATACAAGTGTTTACCTTTACCCAATTTGAAAATTTGGTTTCATCAAGAGAGTATCAAATATATTTTTAAGAAATCACTAAAATAACTACAGAAACGTTTTTATAAATGAGTGGAAATGTTCCTTCACGTTGGAAAACGGATAATTTGACTCGGTTTTCCTATGGAAACTATTTGATACGCCAAATTTAGCCAAAATGTGTAGGTCATAAATTTACTTACGATTCTGCAAAAAAAGCAACAAGCCAAAAAGTGGAAATGTTACCTTTTGTTCGAACACTCCTCATATTATGGTAATGTTTGTTAACAGCGGCGGCTCGCAGCTTAACTTCAGGGTAGGCCAGAGTCCCAAGGTAATATGTATCCGTTATTGAAAGGTGACTTTGTTGTGCAATTCCTTGTATTTGTAAAGCGCAATCCTAACCTCAAATTTTGTGCCTTAGCGCTGCGGTCTACCCTGAAGTTAGGCTGCGAGCCGTCACTGTTTGTTAAATATTTGTTATACATAGTTGGCAATAGAGCTGGGCACAATTCGAATCCATAGGTGTAGCTAGGATTTTCCTCAGGGGGGCTATTTAATAATAAATATACACTATATTGATAAAGGTTTGAATTAAATCACAGTCGGTTTGTTTCACAATTTTCTCTTTACTATTTACTCGACTAGTTTCGTGATTTACAGCAGGGACGTAGCCATGGGGGGAGGATGGGGGGGGCGCTCCCCCCCCAAAGCTAAGGCAGTTGGCAAATTTTACTTTATAATGAAAAATTGTTAAACCAGTTGGCAAATCTAAAAAAATTATATGATATAAATGGATATGTTCCCAGAAAATGGGTTAGGGCTTAATGCAGTTGGCAAATCTCGGACGAAACAAATTGATGAACATTAATAAGTTTTACTAAAAGCATTTATTATTGGATAATAAATTAAGCTTAATTTATATAAATCAATGTACTACGTTATATTAATTTGTTAAAATAAAATAATATAAAAATAGACATTTTAATTTTAATTTTGAAGTTGGAAAATTATAGGTGTTTCCCCCCCCAAAAGTTAAGGCTTCGCTACGCCCCTGATTTACAGCATTATCAGGAGTGAATTACAAAAGAAACCGACAAGCTTATATATTGTCAGGTAATAAGGGATTCAATATACACTATACTGAGTAAAACATCAGGAATACTAAATGATGAATATCAAGAAATAGTTTAACGTTGAAAATGAAAACTATTAATGGATTCGATAGCTAACGCCATCTAATGCTCCATAGTGAAATCGTCAATGACATGAATGAACAATGAAATGAAATTATACATTTTGTTAGCTTTCGAAGTGAACATAAATTTTGATAATCAAGTTTTTCGAGTTTAATTTTTCCACTAGGGAAAGAGAAGAGCGCTAAACTCCTAGGGATTGTAATATCGTTAAGCAATTTACCGATTAACCGCAAATAATTCTCGATAAAATGTATTGGTAGTTTGAGTTTTTTTTTTCAGTATTTCCGTTAATTATATAAGGCTATTTGATCGGTATAAAGACAACTTTTTATGTGCATTAAAGTAATTGTTTAAAACAAATTTCAGTGATTATAGGCAATAAAATTTTGAGTTTAGAAAAAACTGCAAATATTTGTAAAATTAATAAACTAAACAAAACTAAGTGAAAGTATATTTTGAACTTCACTTTAAATCAGTGTTTTGTACGCGTGGCGCATGAAGTAAAATTTCGAGTTTAGAAAAGCCTAAT
The DNA here is from genome assembly GCA_932526585.2 of Philonthus cognatus. NCBI lineage: Eukaryota > Metazoa > Arthropoda > Insecta > Coleoptera > Staphylinidae > Philonthus > Philonthus cognatus. The sequence goes on from OW052241.1 coordinate 20,867,487, forward strand.
TTGGCTCGGTCGCTCCGCTTCGCTACGCGCCCGAGCCAAATTTTCAGGCTTTTCTAAACTCGAAATTTTACTTCATGCTTAGTCTGGGAGTGGAAAATACTTGTTAGAGTTTATGGATTGAAAGTTTTTAATAAGATCACGAATGCTTGAAAATTTACATTGAAAAATCGTAACATGTACACCTAAAAGAAAAATTCCTTGTATTTAGAACTTTTTTAAAATTTGAACATATAAATGGGTAGATATTAAAGAGGACGGTTATTCCTGAGCAAGGAATATTACCTGATCTTCCTATCCTACCTGATACTTAGAGACACTTTATAAAATTGGTAGAAGATGCAAATAAATTGAGGCGGTGATAGGTAAATATATACAGAGACTTTTCTAAAACACCGAACATTTTTATAACGAGAATTTTTCTTTTAAGTATCCATATGCATACGTTGCACATTTTCCGATGCTCGGTTTATTAAATGAATTCAGTTTGAAGCTTTAAGCGAGTGTTTTCCACTCCCAGGCTGAGCATGAAGTAAAATTTCGAGTTTAGAAAAGCCTGAAAATTTGGCTCGGGCGCGTAGCGAAGCGGAGCGACCGAGCCAAATTAGGCTTTTCTAAACTCGAAATTTTACTTCATGCGCCACGCGTACAAAACACTGATTTAAAGTGAAGTTCAAAATATACTTTCACTTAGTTTTGTTTAGTTTATTAATTTTACAAATGTTTATAGCCGAGTTTAGAAAAGCCTGAAAATTTGGAGATATTAAAGAGGACAGTTATTCCTGAACAAGGAATATTACCTGATCTTCCTATCCTACCTGATACTTAGAGACACTTTATAAAATTGGTAGAAGATACAAATAATTTGAGGCGGTGATAGGTAAATACATACAGAGAGTTTTCTATAACACCGAACATTTTTATAACGAGAATTTTTTTTTTAAGTATCCATATGCGTACGTTGCACATTTTCCGATGCTCGGTTTATTAAATGAATTCAGTTTGAAGCTTTAAGCGAGTGTTTTCCACTCCCAGGCTGAGCATGAAGTAAAATTTCGAGTTTAGAAAAGCCTGAAAATTTGGTTTGGTCGCGTAGCGCGGAGTCGCCAAACCAAATTTTCAGGCTTTTCTAAACTCGAAATTTTACTTCATGCGCCACCGGTACTAAACACTGATTCAATGTAAAGTTTAGCGGTGTGTTTTAAACTTTGTAATATGTGAGTGTTTTGTACTGGTGGCGCATGAAGTAAAATTTCGAGTTTAGAAAAGCCTGAAAATTTGGTTTGGCCGCTCCGCGCTTCGCGCTACGCGACCAAACCAAATTTTCAGGCTTTTCTAAACTCGAAATTTTACTTCATGCTTAGCCTGGGAGTGGAAAATACTCGCTTAAAACTTCAAATTATATTCTTTGAATAAACCGAGCATCGAAAAATGTGCAACGTATGCATATGGATACTTAAAAGAAAAATTCTCGTTATGAATATGTTCGGTGTTACATAAAACTCTCTGTATGTAATTGTAATCTTTGTGAGTTAATTGAATTGTCATATTAATATCAGATTTCCCTTCACATTACCTACAAATTACCTAAAACACACAACCTGCATCACACCACTAAATTCTTGAAATGCCAAATTGGATTGGTCATATTAAAAAAAACAAATTAAAGATATCCACATAAAACTATTTTTTTACATTAATTATAGGCAACCCAATACAATTATGTCCGTTTGCACTCCGGTCGATTAAATATTTAATTATGGATTTTCCGATTATTCTATTGCACCGCCATTTAATCAATGATTTAAGTTTCGATTAACCTCAAACTTTTAATTGGCCGATATTGTCTGATTAAGTACTGACATTTGTCGAAAGTTACTTCAAAATAGAAATTGAATTCAATTTATTAGAAGACGACGATTAACTGGATGTATTTTTGTTGTTTTTGAACAAACATTTTAGTTGTTTCTCTTTTTTAGGTAGAGGTTGATAATTTTGTGCATTAAATTCATCTACTATTTTATTCCATGTATTAGTTTTACGTTTGGATGCTACACCATCCGTACATTTGTTTTCAATTATGTTTATATTTTTTTATTATATTTAAACACAATATTTTTTCTTCGGGTGAAAAATTGAACCCTCTCGCTCTTTGCTGTGACATTTAAAAATGATTATTCGATCGATTAAATTTGAGTGTGAGTGTGACAAGTGATTCTGTGGCACTGTGACTATTTTAACTATTTAAATGGTAAATTGTTACTTTAAAATTGTGGAACTTATACCGGTAACAAGACTACCTTTATGTAACGTATTACGTTAATTTTGGATATATTAATCAAATATTACACCGTAAATTTGATAAATTACGTCTGTAAATTTCCACAAATTCTCCATGTACGCGAGGTCACTGCGCGGAGCGTAGAATAAAAAAAAAATCTCGTTGAAAAGATCAAATTTTATCAGATTTGATGGTCATTAATCCAATTCATTGATTAATTTTATTGTATTTACCTACTCCATCATTATTTTTTTTTTCACTAATCCTTTATTTTATCCGTGGTCTACCGTGTTTGTTCCTCCTCATAAACGACCCTATGAGGTGAACCGTGTGTCCCGTGTAATTTAAATGTGATTTCCCATTACATAATTCGCTTCTATATTTTATTTATTTATCGAACATCTAATTTACCACAATGGTTATTAATTGTAGCGTTTGTAAATTAAATATAAGCCCCCGCTCTGATTCTCTCAAATGTCATGGCAGTAAATGCAATAAATGGTTTCACGCTGCTTGTCTGAATTGCTCATTAGATTTATTAGTCTACTATAACAATGAATCTAAAAAACGTGATGGTGACAATTGGAAATGTTCTAATTGCCTTCCCGATGATCCAACGACTAAACTACAACAACATAGTTCATTGTCTTCATTAAATGAAACAATCAAAAAAGTCTTAAAAGAGGAACTTGCTATCCATTTTAAGGCAGAATTTCAGACAGCGTTGGGAAGTATACTAACAGAAATTAATAGCATGAAAGAACGCATTTCTAAACTTGAAAATTTGACTTCTTCTGTTTGTCGTGATCACTTGCAAGATGCTAATATCGTAGCAGAAATAGAAGACCGTCAAAAGCGTGCCTTAAATGTTATAGTCTTTAACGTTCCTGAAACTCTAGATTCGACTCAAAATGATGTGGTAACTATTAAGTCTATGCTCGGTACAAGAATTAATACTTTTTGTCCTCGAAAAGTTTTTCGCATCGGAAAGCCAACGAAAAAGCCAAGACCAATAAAAATTATATGTGAAGATCGTGAGTTGGCTATCAACCTTCTAAAAGCGGCCAAAGGTGCAGATACTGGTACTGTACGATTCGTAAATGATAGGACCCAATTGCAGCGAGAACATCTACAAAAATTAAATAAGGAGCTAGAAGAACGCAAAGGAAATGGGGAACGAAATTTAACTATAAAATATACTAAAGGTCATCCTTGCATTGTTAAAAGTATTGACAGTAATACAACAAAAAACTAAAAATATACTATCAAAATGTAGGTGGCCTTCGGTCAAAAATAAATCAATTAAAATCGAACGTTAATCTAACACAATACGATATTTTAGTAATTGTCGAAACGTGGCTGGATTCCTCAGTTATTGATAGTGAGTTAGGCCTGTTTAATTGTACGGTTTATAGATGTGATCGTTCTAGCCAGAGTAGTAGCAAGTCTCATGGTGGCGGTGTTATGATAGCGGTAAAATCTCATATTAAAAGTAATGTTGTCAATAGTTTTTCTAATATTGAAGAAATATATGTAAAAGTGGGAGAAGATTTGATTATCTCGTCGGTTTATATTCCTCCGGGTCTATCTGCACCATCGTATATCAATTATTGCTCTTCAATTGATTTTATTTGTAATCAATATTCAAATTATAAGTTTATCTTTTGCGGGGATTTTAATGTACCACGTGCGTCTTGGAATTTTAAAAATACCGGTGTTTTGTTAACGGAAAATAAATGTCCTAATGTTCAAATCTTAGCTGAGACTTTAGAATTTTTTAATTTGCGCCAATCTAATACAATACCTAATAATCGCGGTATTCTTCTTGACTTGTTATTTTCAAATATTGAAGATGTTAACGTATCGCCATCTGATGATCCTTTATTTACTCAAAGTACTCATCATATAGCTTATACCATATTGATTAATACTAACAATATCAAAGATCCACTCAAGTATGTTGATTATATATATAATTTCAAAGCCGCAGATTATAATGAAATAAATTTATTTTTGTCTTCAATTTCATGGAAAGAGATTTTTGAGCACTCTGACATAAATGTAATCCTTGACAAATTTTATGATATTTGTTTGTATGCAATTGATAAATACGTTCCCATTAAAATTATTAAATCATCTTCTTACCCAAGGTGGTTCAATGGCACTCTCATAAATATGAGTAAAAAGAAAAAAGAAGCTCATACAAAGTACAAAAGAAGTGGTACATTTTATGATTATGAACAATTCAAAATCTACCGTTGTTATTGTAAGTTACTCAGCGAACAGTTACATGAAAATTATGTCAAAAAAATTGAATTAAATATTTCCCATGAACCTAGATCATTTTGGAACTATGTGAATGAATCCAGGAAAATTGATGGATTCCCTAAGGTAATGTTTTTCAATGAAAAATCAAGTGACTCTGGAGATGATTGTGTTGAGTTGTTTGCAGATTATTTTTCTGGTGTATATACCAATGACAGCGCGCCAATACCCGATGGGGTGTGTAACAATTTTGTGAATGATCAGTTTGTTAACTTATCCGAGTTTTTTGTCAATATTAGTGATGTCTTTAGTGCAATCAATTCATTAGAAAACTCATGTAAACCTGGTCCCGATGGCATACCATCGTTTTTTATAAAACAATGTATTTATTCATTATGTACACCCCTGCACACAATATTCAATTTATCAATAAATCAGGGAAATTTCCCCTCTGCCTGGAAACGAAGCTTTATAAGACCTATCTTCAAAAGTGGAAATAGGGAAAATATATAAATATCCATTCAATCTGTTATACCAAAAATGTTTGACAAATTCATAGCTGATCAATTATCGTTTCATTGCAAACATGTTATTTATGAAGAGCAACATGGATTTTCCTCCGGGAGATCCACAATATCAAATTTGCTTGTATACCAATCGTACATCTTAAATGCCTTTGAATGTAATTGCCAAGTTGATGCGGTGTACACCGATTTCTCCAAAGCCATTGATCGCGTTTCACAGGATATTTTAATGCATAAATTGCAGAGAATCGGCTTTGGAGTAAAAATCACTAAATGGATACAGAGCTTTTTGTCAGACAGGTTACAGTATGTGAAAATCAATAATTTTATTTCAAAAGAAATAAATGTCACGTCAGGTGTACCGCAGGGGTCGCATTGTGGACCAATACTGTTTTTACTCTTTATTAATGATCTGAAGTTTTATGTCAAGCATTGTAAATTTCTTCTTTTTGCAGACGATCTTAAAATTTTTCGTAAAATCAAAAACACTAACGACATCACAGTCTTGCAACAAGATTTGAATAACATTTATCAATGGTGTTTGAATAACCGTCTCTATTTTAATAATGACAAGTGCGTATCTATTTCTTTTGGTCGTGGTCATGTCAAATCAAATTATGAAATCAATGGATACCAGCTATCTACAGTTCCACATGTCAAAGACCTAGGAGTAATATTCGACTGTACCTTGTCATTTACGAAGCACATTGACAGCATGTGCTGCAAAGCATTGCAAGTGCTTGGCTTTATAAACAGATTTGGTAAGAATTTCCCAATGAACACGTACAAACATTTATTTATTTCTCTTGTAAGAACTCAACTAGAGTATGCTTCCTCTGTTTGGTCACCATTTTATAACAATAAAATTGATCAAATAGAAAGGGTACAAAACAAATGTTTGTTGTCAATATCCTTTAGATTGGGAATTTCTAGAATTAATTACAATTGCAGTTTTACGCTAACTTTTTTAAACTTGACATCATTGAAAGAGAGACGTGTTCTATCTGATTTGGGAATTCTTTTCAAAATAGTAAACGGCCTAATGTACTGCAATGAATTACTGACTGGTTTAAAGTTTCTAATCCCATCCAATACACGTTCACAATTAATTTTTAGAGAAAGTGTTCATCGTAACAACTACACAAGCAATAATGCACTTTGTCGTATGACAAAATTATGCAATTTGGTTTGTATATCGCCACATTTTGAGCTGTACGGTGTATCTTTTAAATCATTTATGAAACGAATAAAAGCTGATTGATCCATCTTTATACAACCATGTTTAATTGTTTTTGTCTACAGGGCTTGGGAGTATATTGTATTAATTATATCGAGTATGTATGTTTGTGTATTGATTGTTATTATATATTATAAGTGTGTAAAATTATAATTGAAATTATGTAAAAAGGTTTATTCCGTCAATAAAGTATTATTATTATTACCAATGTACAAATTATATTTGTATAAACTCGTTTAAAGTAAAAACGTACCTTTACATCAGCAACTGACATTTCGTCTTAATTTTGAAATAACATTTGTTTAATTAATTTTTACCAACACAACATAACTAAAAATTGAGATTTTTACAATTCGCCAATGTTAAATAAGTAAAAACCCTAACATTTTCATTTATAATCTAAATAATGCTATCTATGATCGCCGATTTACTAACCAGATGACGGTGCAAACAAAGCAGCTTGATTAATCTACTTAATTAAACACAGTTATATTCCTTTCTTCACTTTTATTTTTTTTGCTAGATGTACATTTCGGGTACTAAGTACCCATTATCAATAGCTAACTTAGCTATTGATAATGGGTACTTAGTACCCGAAATGTACATCTAGCAAGAAAAATAAAAGTGAAGAAAGGAATATAACTGTGTTTACCAAGGTGACTTAACACCTTCACGTAATTATACAACTACATTAATTTGGATTGATTAAGTTACTTGAAGATAATTATACTTTGATTAAAAAACACTTAGAACCTTTCTTCAATACTTTATTTTGTAACCAAATGTACATTTCGGACACGAAGTGTCCATTATCAATGGTTTGATACTAATATACTAATGGTATTAGTATCAAACCATTGATAATGGACACTTCGTGTCCGAAATGTACATTTGGTTACAAAATAAAGTATTGAAGAAAGGTTCTAAGTGTCTTTTAATCAAAGTACATTAATTTGATTAATCTAATCATTGATTTACTAATCACTAATTCTTATCAAGCGGGATGCAAACGGGCATTAATGTGTATTGAGTTGTCGTTGCGACACTGTCAAACAGGGTCGTGATTTGAATCTCATTATTATCTTACGAATCTGTTAGTCAAGTATTTGTGATTCGAATCATATTAGGTGATTGTGATTTGTTATTCGAATCCTTTTTTTTTGAGGATTTGTCCCAGCTCTTGTTGGCAAATACTGAGCAATTTTAATTAATCTAATAAATTTCAATCATGTTGACGATACAATAAACACCAAATAAATACAACTGTTTCCAGTTGTACATTTGTATTTGTGAAAAACGAAAAAATCCAAAAGCAATTCCAAATAAATTAAATCAAGTATTAAAAATATCTCCCACCGACAGTTATTTTTAAAAAATATAGAAAATATTCGGTTTTTCTTCTTTTCCACTTAAGATTCATTCCGCTTTAGGAAACACGCACGTTTATCATTAATACCTAGTGTTACAATACTTAACAGTGTATGGACGACGTTTCTTTTTATATATATAATATATATACAACGAGATCTTTCTAAAAGACCTTTGTTTTTCATAATAGTATCATTACATATTTACAAATCTCTATTTTTATTTCTCGAAAGAAAAGCTCACTTTTATACAAAAGAAAATTGCTCTCCCAGCGGGATTAATTAATTATTCATGACTAGTTGGTTTATTTGTTCTGCGTCACAATTTGTCTTTTGAGGGTAAAAGTGAACGGAAATCGATTAAAAATGATAACATTTTACTTGTGTGCTTCGGATTATTCTACAAGGGTGGTTTCGAAAGTACTTATAGAAAATGTCGTTCTTGGTTTTAAAAGTTACCATATGATAATAGATGAGTTTTATAACATATTTCCACCGGGTTCGCTTCTCGTTGAAGGGTGGTACAGTTGTTTGTGGTGGGGGGATGGCGAGAAGCTGCTTAGCTGTGGCGTGAGCCCCCTCCAAGACATACCTAGATTAAAAATTGCGATTAGTTTAGAATTAAATTGTGTTTACAATTGTCGGAGGCGAAGGTGATGGAATGGCTGGGGAATGAGGTGAAGGTGGATGCGTGGAGGTGGAAGCACAGAAAGGTTTTATGAAAGTCTTTAAATTACTCTTAGAACAAGCACCGGAAAGGCAGAGGTGTATAGAGAGGAGTGAATACAACAATAGGTACAGGAGGTGGCAGGTGCATGGGAGAATGCCGAGGTATTTGGTTCCCCTCTGCCAAATACCTCGGCATACAACAACTGAATACAACAATAGGTACGGGAGGTGGCAGGTGCATGGGAGAATGCCGAGGTATTTGGTTCCCCCTCTGCCAAATACCTCGGCATACAACAACTGAATACAACAATAGGTACGGGAGGTGGCAGGTGCATGGGAGAATGCCGAGGTATTTGGTTCCCCCTCTGTAAAATACCTCGGCTTACAATGGAGTATGAAAGAAAGGGTGATGCTGGCGAGGGTGAGGTGTGGGTCAGGGGAGAGAGGAAGGAAGGTGTGGATGGGGGAAGAGTATAGGAAGTGTGTAATGTGTGAGCGGGGGAAGGATACGTGGAGTCATTTGACGGAGGAATGCGAGGGGGTGAAGAAGAAATGGGTGGAAGTGAATACAACGATAGATACAGGAGGTGGCATGTGCATGGGAGAATCCGAGGTATTTGGTAGAGGGGGGATGGAGTAGGAAGGAAAGGGTGATGCTGGCAAGGGCATGGGTCAGGGGCGAAAGGAAGGAAGGTGTGGATGGGGAACAGTATAGGAAGTGTGTAATGTGTGAGCGGGGGAAGGATACGTGGAGTCATTTGGTGGAAGTAAGGGAGAATAGAAAAGTGACGGAATGGATGAGAGAGGATGGGCCAGGGTAAGGACGCTGGAGAAGTTGGGAGAATAAAGGTTTTGTTTTTTACAATAAATAAATTGAATTCAGCGATGGCTCGCAGCCTAACTTCAGGGTAGGCCACAGCGCCAAGGCGCACAAAATGTGAGGTTGGGATCGCGCTTTATGAATACAAGGAATTGCACTACAAAGTCACCTTTCAATAATGGATACATATTACCTTGGGTCTCTGGCCTACCCTGAAGTTGGGCTGCGAGCTGCCGCTGATTGAATCGGTTATTTTAAAAATGTTCATTCTATTCATTATTAGTTAGGAGGTTAGGTCAATGTAGATTTTTTGACGTTTATAAAGAATTTTGCAAAATGTGATTTTTTTCAGATTTAAGAAATGACCAGTTTTCAAAATGACCGATTCAATTATAAACAACATGTAACTTAATGATCAATCAAAATGTTATACCTGGGGGACCGACTCTTGCGTACACTGGTTGATTTGGAGAAACAAGATCGGGTGGGTTGTTAAAATTAGCTTTCTTGTCTTTTTTGCTGCGTTTTAGTGTTTGGTTAGGAGCGAAATACGAGTCTGAGTAGACTTTTCTGTTATAGTAGCCACCGTTAGATGCGGGATAGACTGGTTCATCGTCGGGGTTCATTCCGCTGGTATTATTGTTAGGATTCCATATCTGCAAGGAATCCATAAAATATATTAGTGGGGATAAAGCTGAAGCTGAGTTTTAGTAGTTATTGAAGTTTGAATAGAAACCAGCTCATGCAAAACAAGCAAATTATTCATTTCACTGACGGGAAGTAGTTGTTTTAATGAATATTTATTGTCTTAGTAGTCTTATTATTAATTAAGACTTATTGTTTGCAGTTTTTACGAACATTATCGTAATTTTATAAAATATGTAAAAATTTGTGTTTGCAAATAATTTTCTATAAATATGTTAACACTCACCATTGAATTACCAATCCTGCGATTTCCCGTAACCAAAGTAGTCGTAGCGTACGGTGCTGGCGACGTCGCACCCGCATTATTAACACCCACCACCAATGCGGACGACATATTCGCGTCGACTTCAGCGTAATCCGCCAAAGTCCGATTTTCCACGTTCGGACTGGCGTATTCCTGTATCTGCATGTTCCCGTAATCCTTCCGATCAATCCCTTTATAACTCACGGATCCGTTCACATCACCGCCGTACTCCAATTGGCTGGGCCTCGTGTACTTCTCCTGGTGCAGAGGATTCGTATGCAAATTGATGTTCAGCCCGTTTTTATTATTCACGCCGTTCAGGATTTTTCCACCTCCTCCTCCTCCTCCGCCGTTCAGAGAATTGTACTCGATGCGGGTGTAATCCTGTTGCGTCAGCTTTCCGTAGTCGGGGAGCGTGCAAGAGTAATCGGGGAGAGTATCCTTGTCCATCCATAATGGGGGTTCTAATTTACCCCCAATTGGGGTAGAGAGTACACCTCCGTTGGATCTACTGGTTGGAGGCATTGCTTTTTTAGCTAGCATCTGACGTCTTCTGACTAGCAGCATGGCGCCGAAGAGAAGGACCATCACCGTCACCATACTAATTAATAGAGCCATAAACCATGTTTCTGTTATGAAGTCCCCAGGTTGCATGTCAGGATTTAATGGCCTGAATAAATGAAATAAGAAAATATGATATATATTCCACACGAAGTTCATCAAATAATGTATAGAGGTAAGTTTATATTAACTAGGGATTGGAAATATACCGATTTTTGATATTAGAAATAAACCGAATATCCAGCAAAAATCTAGGTCAGATATTCGCTAACAATCTAGTATATCCGGCCTAGAATTATGCCGAATATCTAGCCTGGACGTTTGCCGGATATCCAGCCTAGATGTTTGCTGAATATCCGGCCTAGATATCTAAGGCCGGATATCCGATTATCCTGCTGTCTCATTTTTCTATAAAAGAACATCCTAGTTAACCCATTAACGGCCGAACAATTATAGAGATAACTCTAAAAGTTGATTTTAGGTAAAATTCTGCACTTCATTTTATGATATCCATAAATGACTTATTGTATTACATATTGTGAATTTTTCTCTTAAATACAGGGTGTCTACGATAAACCGTTCCTTGAAAATTTATAGGGTTGCCGTTGCACTAAAAATTTGAAAAAATCCTTGTCAAACGGTTAAATCAGTTCTCCTCATGTGAATTATTTTCAACTTTATATCACTTCCGGTTCCACCAGACGTAGCGCCAAATTCGTTATTTTAAATAGAACACCCTATATATCAGTAATTTGTTGGATTCCTCGTTTAAATTGCAACATATTTTATTGGAACATATGTACACTTATCTCTTATAGTTTGCAAGAAAAAAAATGTTTTTCCAAAATTTTGACCTTTAAAAGGCATCTTGAAATCTGTCTGTAATTTCTCTTAAGAATAAGATAAAAATATGATTTACATCTCTACTTGTACCTAGAGGATGTTTCTATGAGTAAATTAATTAGAAACTATCAATTTTGACAATAAGTGTTTTTAAAATGTTAATATCTAAGTGTCCTGTTCAATATCTAGTAATTGCATTTTTTTAAATGGAATGACCCATTTTTTATTACATTGTACGATTGGTTGGAACATTTCTTACAAAAAAGTATAATGCAACTATACTCCTAAAGCAAGTAGTTTTCGAATTATTTCTAAAATTTGATTTTTGTCGCATTTATGCAGGGTTTAATGCGCGCATAAGTCGCAATTGAGTTTTAGTAGGCAAGTAGTATGCTTTTGTTTTGTCGCGATTGTATTGCGAAATGTCGTATAATAGAATTAGTACAAAGTTTTACAGAAATCAACAAAATGAATAATTACACAAATCAACAAATTATCAATTTATTCTTTGTACATGGCAACTGCCAATTGAACACAATTTGATTCCAATCTTCTAAATCTTCTTTTATTTATTGGCGGTATGTGGTATAAAGACCAAATTGATAATTTGTTGATTTGTGTAATTAATTATTTTGTTGATTTCTGTAAAACTTTGCACTCATTCTTTTTAGGCTGTCTAAAGGCTCTAGTTTAAAATTTACATACATCGACTGCATTACAGACTAGAATCTACAACCTAGTCATCAAATTAAAGTCTACAGGCAAGAGCCTACATAATTGAGTCCATAGATTGGAGTCAACAGACTAGAGTCTGGCTGTTTAAAGACTTCAGTTTAGAGTATAGATAAGTCGACTGCACTATAAATTAGAATCTACAGCCTAGTCTACAGACTAACAGACTAGAATAAACAGACTAGAGTCTAGGTTGTCAAATGACTATAGTTTAGCGTCTACATAAGTCTATTGCACTACAGACTACAATCTACAGCCTAGTCTACAGATAAGACTCAAAATTCTAGATTAGAGGCCACATACTAGTCTAGGCTGTCTAAAGATTCCAGTTTAGAATCTACATAAGTCGACTGCTTGATGTTCAAAGTGCAGATTTTAGAGTCTGGGTCGACTGTTCAAAGTCTAGAGTATAGGGTATCTAGAATACAGAGCTTACAGATTAGAGTCTAGGTGTCAGAGTCTAGAAATAAGTATACATAAGTATAGTCTATAGACTAATCTACAGACTAAATAGAATCCCCAGACTAGAGTCTACAGACTAGATAGAGTCCACAGACTAGAGTTTAAGGACTAAATAGAGTCTGCTGATTAGAGTATACAGACTAGATAGTGTCTACAGACCAGATAGAGTCTACAGATTAGTCTAGGGACTAGATAGAGACCACAAACTAGTCTATAGACTAGACAGAGTCCACAGACTAGATAGAGTTTACAGTCTACAGACTAGATAAAATCTACAAACTAGATAGAATCCACAAACTAGAATCTACAGACTGGATAGTCTACAGACTAGATAGAATCCACAAACTAGAGTTTACAGACTAGATAGAGTCTACATATTACAGTTTACAGACTAAATTGAGTCCATGACTAGTTTACAGACTAGATAGAGTCCACAGACTAGTGTTTACAGACTAGAGTCAACAGACTAGATAGAGTTCACAGACTGGTATACAGACTAGATAGAGTCCACAGACTAGAGTTTACAGTTTAGATAGAGTGCACAGTCAAGCGTTTACAGACTAGACAGAGCCCACAGACTAGAGTCTACAGATTAGATAGAGTCTACAGACTAGATAGTCCACAGACTAAAGTTTACAGATTAGATACAGTCTACAGACTAGATAGAATCCATAGACTAGAGTCTACAGACTAGATAGAGTCCACAGATTAGAGTTTACAGATTAAAGTATACAAACTAGTCCACAGACTAGTCTAGACTGTCTAGAAACTTTAGTTTAGTCTACATAAGTCGACTGCTCAAAATGCAGAGGTTAGAGTCTGGGTCAAATGTCAAAACTCTAGAGTTGGTATGGTATGGTATGGGGTCGGTGGGTCGTGTGGCCTCTGGGCCTTTCGAAGTTACCTCGACCTAAAAAAAAACTCTAGAGTTTAAAATGTCTATAGTACAGCGCTTAGAGATTCTATTCTAGATATTAGAGTCTAGGGATGAGTATACAGACTATAGTCTTGTCTACAGACTGATTAGAGTCTAGATATTTAGTCTAGACCTGTGGTCTCAAAACTACGGCCCGCGACTTGCATGAATCGGGCCCGCGATTGTTTGTAATTTTTTTTGTAAATGTCATATTTTGAAATATTGTAACAATTGTTCCTTAAATTTTTCATAATTTTATAAAATTAATCAGATCTTGGCCGACTTTATTATGTAGAATTGTATTTGTGGCCCGCGAAGAAGATAGTTTGGAGACCCAGGGTCTAGACTATTGTCTAGGCTACCTGGAGTACAGAACTTAACTATTAGAGTCTAGATAATTAGAGTCTAGAGACTATAGTCTAGGCTGCCTAGAGTACAAAACAAAAGCATACTACTTGCCTACTAAAATTCAATTGCGACTTATGCGCGCATTATTCCCTTCATACATGCGACGAAAAACGAATCTTCGAAATAATTCGAAAACTACTTGCTTTAGGAGTATAGTTGTTAATACTTTTTTGTAGAATATATACCCCCTAATCGTACCATGTGATAAAAAATGGGTTATTCCATTTAAAAAAATTGAATTGCGAGATATTGAAGAGGGCACTTCGATTTTGACATTTTAAGAACACTTATTGTCAAAATTGATAGTTTCCAATTAATTTACTCATAGAGGCGTTCTCTAGGTACAAGTAGAGATATAAATCATATTTTTATCTTGTTCTTAAGAGAAGTTACCGACAGATTTTAAGATGCCTTTTAGAAGTCAACATTTTAGAAAAAAATGTTTGTCTTGAAAACTATAAGAGATAGTGTACATATGTTCGAATAAAATATGTTGCAATTTAAACGAGGAATTAAAAAATTACTAATATATAGGGTGTTCTATTTAAAATAACAAATTTAGTGCTACTTCCGGTAGAACCGGAAGTGATATAAAGTTAAAAATATTTCACATGAGGAGAACTGATTCAACCGTATGACAAGGATTTTTTTCAAATTTTTATTGCAACGGCAACCCCATAAACTTTTAACGAACGGTTTAGCGTAGACACCCTGTATACATAATGTATATGCTGTAAAATTTCAGGCAATGGTCGATTTTATATAAAAACGTGCAGTATGAAGTTTAGAACGAGTGATTCCACTCCCAGACTAAGCATGAAGTAAAATTTCGAGTTTAGAAAAGCCTGAAAATTTGGTTTGGTCGCGTAGCTCGAAGCGCGGAGCGGCCAAACCAAATTTTCAGGCTTTTCTAAACTCGAAATTTTACTTCATGCGCCACGCGTATAACACTGAAATATTGTGAAGTTAGAAAATCACTCTTAACTATTTTTTTTTTAAATGAGTAATAATCGAAATATTTAAATAACAAAATATTTACATTTTTCTCCTTACATTTTCAAGTTAGGTCAAATAATATATATTAAATTAACTTATTTAGTAATATAATTAACTAAACATTTATAATGTTGCGTGTACGCATCAATGGAGCTTAATGGGTTGTTAATTAACGAAATGCGGAAAAGGCATGTAGATCGCATTAATTAATATACCTAAATAGCGGTAAAAAATCAATTGGCAAAATACCGGTAAATTGTGGCGGGTATTTTTGTCAATATCCAATCCCTAGCGAGGACAAATTGAAATATTTAAATAATAATGATTTTAGCTTAAAGGTAAACAGATAAATCTTGCGCAAGTACAGGGTTTTTTTTTTTTTGGGTTTGGCTTTTGCCTGGCCTTGGTCTATTGACTACACTGGTCTGCAAAAAAAAAATTTTTTTCGAGCCCTGACACCATTCCTGCTGATTCTTATGTAAAATGACCTCCTGAATCCGAATATGACCTCCGTTTTCCCCCATCACCCACCGTTTTCGGGGGAGGCCCCCCCATCTATTTTCATCACTTTTCGATAATTTGGAGGGATGAAAAGGATTATTTTAGCCTTTACATTTCTTCTGAGGGGCTAGAGAGGTGAAAAGTTCCAAAACATTTAAGGGGGCAAATCCCCCCCCCAAATCTACCTCCTTGCTACAAATGTTCATGTTTTGGAACTTTTCACCTCTCTAGCCCCTCAGAAGAAACGTAAAGGCTAAAATAATCCTTTTCATCCCTCCAAATTATCGAAAAGTGATAAAAATAGGTGGGGGGCCTCCCCCGAAAACGGTGGGTGATGGGGGAAAACGGGGGTCATATTCGGATTCAGGAGGTCATTTTACATAAGAATCAGCAGGAATGGTGTCAGGGCCGATTTTCATGCCGACCAGTGCTATTAGCCAACATCAATCAATATTTATTAAACTTATTCCAAGTTATATAACATGCATATTTGGACATCACACCACATTCACACAACACCCAGGGTCAAGACGAGATATTATTTTTAAATAACATCTCCCCGTGCACGGGAATCGAACCCGGTCTGTCGCTTGCCGAGCGATATACCGTCCGGCGACGTTACCGCTCGGCCACCACCTGCTCGCAAGTACAAGTAAAGATAATTAAAATGTATAATTTACCTTTGATGATTTGGGTCTATAACGCGCGAAGCCGGATCCAAACGTAGAAGAGCAGCTGCACTGAAAGGCCCGACGCCTGCTCGTGTAGTGGCTGCGACTTTGACGTTGTAGGACACTCCTGCAGTCAAATTTCCCAAAAGAAGAGTTGGAGCTGTGCCGACGGTGATTGTATCCAGTTGTTTTCCGGTCCCGTTTAGTCTTATTTCTACTTTGTAACCCTGTAGTTCACCGTTGAGGCTGTTTATAGGCGGTCCTTTCCACTTCAAAGCAACGGCTGTTGAATTCAATAGCACGGCCTCCATATTTGTTGGCGGTTCAGTTGGAACTGAATGAAATAGTTATGTTATAATAATTTATAATTTAATATAGTATACTTGAAGAAGCCGGTGGAAGAAAGCCCACATTGTAATGTATTTATTTCCAGATATTCCGTTTTAAAAGTTTATTTTTTTTCTATAAATCAATCTTATTAACATATTTCAGATTTAAGAGCTCAAAGAAATTCTTTATGCATTTAGATTATTGCAATAACTTTTCAACTTCAAATTAATACTAATTAATCAATTTTTTTGATAGAATCGATTTAATAATCGATGCCATCAAAAAGATTGATCAAAAGGAACAATGTAAATATCGATTAGAGATCTATCAAAAAGATTGATCAAAAGTCGATCTTTTTTGATCTATCTTGTCCATCACTAGTATACAGAGAGTTTTATGTAGCACCGAACATACAGAGAGTTTTATGTAACACAGAACATTTCCATAACGAGAATTTTTTAAGTATACATAAGCATACGCTGTGCATACTCCGACGCTCGGTTTATTGATAGATTTGAAGGTTTAAACGAGTGTTTTCCACTCCCAGGCTAAGCATGAAGTAAAATTTCGAGTTTAGAAAAGCCTGAAAATTTGGTTTGGTCGCGTAGCGCGAAGCGCGGAGCGGCCAAACCAAATTTTCAGGCTTTTCTAAACTCGAAATTTTACTTCATGCGCTACCGGTACACAACGCTGATTCAATGTAAAGTTTAGCGGTGTGTTTTAAACTTCGTAATATGTTAGTGTTTTGTACCGGTGGCGCATGAAGTAAAATTTCGAGTTTAGAAAAGCCTGAAAATTTGGTTTGGCCGCTCCGCGCTTCGCGCTACGCGTCCAAACCAAATTTTCAGGCTTCTCTAAACTCGAAATTTTACTTCATGCTTAGCCTGGGAGTGGAACACACTCATTTCAAGTTTCAAATTGAACTCTGTTAAAAATACGCTGTAATTGGGACATGTATACTTGAAAGAAAAACTCCCTGTATGTACAAGTTGAGGCATTAACCCATTAGCGCCTTGCGTGCCATATATGGCACGCAAAAGAGTCGCATCATAAAAGCCCTGTGTATTATCTGTATCCAGTATTGTGCTATGCAATTTGCATCACATGTCGCGCGAAGGTGTTGCCTATCTAGTGAGCCAACACAGAGCCGTCAAAATAAACAAAATCACAGCACGTGGAGTGTTTTGTTCAGCGTCTGCTCTCCTGTTTGTTGTTTTTACCAAAATGGACGACCGACGACCGTAAGTAACACCTTTTTACACCAATTTATAGGGGACTATGTCCCGAACTATCATAGTTATCTTTCAATTGTATTGTATTATGGATATATACTGCAGCTTCACTTGAAAGTATTATGATTGCGACTATATTGAGAGTTCAAGATAGGTGTTCCATATATGGAACACTAGGCTAAAACAACCGTATATTATATTTATTATATAATATTATTTTTAGGTTAACTATCAAAGAAATCACTGACATCATTGAATCTGAAGAGTTTTGGGAAGATAAGGTTTCAAACATTTATATAACTCCTCCAGGAGGAGACATTTCAGAAGAAGACTCTGCAGATGAAGATGGTGGAGGACTGGTGGATAGTTTATCAGGAAGACAATTACAAGCTCAAGCTGAAATTGTCTTCACAAATGGAAGAAGAGCATCAACAACTAAAGCAATCTCTGAAATTGCGAATGAAGTGGAAGGTGGAAATGAAGACAGTGTCGAAGAATGTTACTCAGATGACAGTGAGGACAACTTACCCTTGAACAGTTTCATTTCAAAAGAGTCAGTTCCTATTACCAACAAGCATAAGTTCCTCTGGTCAAAATCTGACATCACGGTAAACCAAAACATATTTCCAGAAGCAAATTACTCACATTACCGTGATATGACGTCAGTTGATGCTTTTGAAAAATTTTTTGATGAAGAAATTTTCGAGTTCTTAGCAGATCAGAGTAATTTGTATGCCGCATTCAAAAACTGTAATATATCTCAAAGTATCACGGCAAATGAAATAAGATGTTTCATCGGCATCCTATTTGTTTCGGGCTATAACAACCTCCCGTCCAAAAGATCATTTTGGGACTCAAAAGACGATATGAGGAACCAAATGGTTTATAAAGCTATGAGGAGAGATAGATTTGACCTGATCATGCGTTACATGCACTGTGCAGACAATAATAAATTAGGCAAAACTGATAAAATGGCAAAAGTGAGACCATTTATGGATTTACTGAAACTAAGGTTCAAGAACCATTTCATACCTGAACGTGAAATTGATTATGATGAAAGTATGATTGAATACTATGGACGACACGGATGCAAGCAATTCATCCGTGGGAAACCTATACGATTTGGGTACAAAGCTTGGTGTATCAACACAAAGTCTGGATACCTTATAAATTTTGACATCTACCAAGGAACAATGCCAGGAATACCAGAAAATGACAAGAAATTGTATGGCAAAGCAACTGCTCCATTACTGAAGTTCATAGAAGAGCTTACTCCAGAAATCAAAGTTCTTCCATTCAGATTCTACTTCGACAATTTGTTTACCTCAATGGCTACACTGATTCACTTGAAAAGATTAGGCTATGGAGCAACTGGCACCATGCGTGAAAATAGAGTTCCTAAAAACTGTCCTATAAAAACTGTGAAAGAAATGAAGGAACTGAAAAGAGGCACCTTCGACTATGCAAGGACCAATGTGAACAATACTTCAGTAGTCATAACTAGATGGATGGATAATTCGGTTGTAACTGTTGGATCGACATGCCATGGAGTGTACCCACTTACAACTGCGAAAAGATATTCAGCAGCAGATAAAAAACATACATCCATCGAAAGACCAAGGAATATCTCTATCTACAACAAGTTCATGGGTGGCACTGATCAGATGGATGCTAATCTGGGAATTTACAGAATAGGTGTGAGAGGTAAAAAATGGTGGTGGCCAATATTCACTTGGCTGGTGGATGTGGGCGTACAAAATGCATGGTCACTGAAAACAGCTGGGGGCAGTGATATTGGTCAGCTAGAATTCAGACGACAGATTGCGCAGTATTATCTAACACGATATGCAGTGCTGCCTAAACATGGAGGACGACCGCAAAGTTCTGGATCAACGTCATCGAAGATTCTGCCAGAAATTCAGTTTGATAGAACTGATCATTTCATCGAAAATGTACCTGGTGGAAAAAGGCGCAGGTGTGCAAGCAAAATCCATAAGGGAAGTGCGGTTCGCACACAGTGTCAGAAATGTGGAATAGGTTTATGCATTGATTGTTTTGCTGCTTTAAATAGAAAATACCAATGATATAATACGATTTTTGAAACCTGTTCTCAAATAAAAAAATTATTCATACATTGTTTTTTCACTGCTCAACGCCTAGCGTTTCATATATGGAACACTCAATATCTCCTAAACTAAAAGTGATATAAAAGAAAATCCTTTTTAAAACGTATTTATAAATATATGTAATAGAAGGACGTAACAGGTAATACATTTCTGAACAAACAAAAATCTCAGGCGTTAATGGGTTAATTGCGATTGATTGGCTACAATTTTTAATGGTCATATAGGCAACTCAATTTACACACAACTTAAAAATTAAAGGTGTCAAATTGTATTGGATGCAAATGTTCGGTGTTACATAAAACTCGCGGTATACATCTAATACAATCTGACACCTTTAATTATTAAGTTATGTGTGAATTGAGTTGCCTATATGACCATTAAGTATTGTAACCAATCAATCGCAATTAATGCCTCAACTTGTACATACAGGGAGTTTTTCTTTCAAGTATACATGTCACAATTATAGCGTATACGCCGTAAATCTTTAGATACTCGTTGTTTTTTTAACAGAGTTCAATTTGAAACTTGAAATGAGTGTGTTCCACTCCCAGACTAAGCATGAAGTAAAATTTCGAGTTTAGAAAAGCCTGAAAATTTGGTTTGGTCGCGTAGCGCGAAGCGCGGAGCGGCCAAACCAAATTTTCAGGCTTTTCTAAACTCGAAATTTTACTTCATGCGCCACCGGCACAAAACACTGACATACTGCGAGGTTTGAAACACACCGCTAAACTTTACATTGCATCAGTGTTTTGCACTGATGGCGCATGAAGTAAAATTTCGAGTTTAGAAAAGCCTGAAAATTTGGTTTGGCCGCTCCGCGCTTCGCGCTACGCGACCAAACCAAATTTTCAGGCTTTTCTAAACTCGAAATTTTACTTCATGCTTAGCCTGGGAGGGGAAAACACTCGTTTAAAGCCTGGGTCTCCAAACTTTCCAGCCTTAGGGCCATACTGATTACTCCAGTAAGTTCCGAGGGCCAAAACCATAACAATAAGCCTTTAAAATTAGAATACTTCAGTAAACTAAATTAAATTTGCTATAAAAAATATGAGTTTTCAAGTATGCTAGCTCTCCGCGGGCCGGACAAAATCTGTCCGCGGGCCGGATATGGCCCTCGGGCCGTAGTTTGGACACCCCTGGTTTAAAGCTTTAAATCTTTTAATAAACCGAGTGTCGGCAAATGCACAACGTATGCTTGTGTATACTTAAAAAATTCTCGTTATGAAAATGTTCGGTGGTAAATAAAACTCTCTGTAGACTAAGTAGATGCAACTCAGTTAAAATGAGATAAGTGGCAGAGTTAGTTCAATTTATACAAAATTTATACAGCACTTTCTTCCACCGATTCCTTCATTTACATAAGTTATCTTGTATAAATAGGTAATACCATCTTCCAAAGTTCGAACAATCTTCGAGTTCGATGGCTGTCCTTCAATCGTTTTATAAAAAGGCACGATGAAAAACTCGTAGCGCGCCCACTTATTTAAATTATTAACGGTGAAACCAGAAGTCGCCCCAGTATGCAACACCGTTAACATGCTGTAACTCTTGGGTAAATCCGGTGCCGTATCCAAAGCCACATAATAAATATACAACCCTTCCACATACTGCGAATCCAAAATCTCCCACACTAGTTTAACAGCCGTGGACAATACGGGAATCACGTCCGTTAATTTAACAATCATACTGGAGATTAAGTTGGCCCGGGCTTCACTCAAGACAGTCACTTCCGGATTACCCCAGCTTTGAGCGGAATCCATTCCGACGAATATTTGCTCGGATAGCTGGGAGGGTGGACCTAAGCCGTGCGCGTTTTCGGCTCTGATTAGAAAGGAGTACGGTACGCCGGGAGTTAGGAGGTGTTGGGTGAATGTAGGGCCTGGCACTCGTGTTCCGACTATGGTCCAAGAGGGGATGACTCCTTCTTCCCTTCCGAAAAGTTCGATTTGATAACCGAGGAGGCTAGAGGATCCAATTTTGTTGTTCTGTCCCCAGGTTATGGTCACGCTTGTTTCCGATTGGTTCAACGCGTGCGGTCTGCTCGGTGGACCTGGAAGCATCACCGGTTCGGGCGCTTTGAAGAAATTTATATTCGGGTTCTTCGGGTTCTCAACTTTTAAATGCCCAGTCCAGGTGGCCTTTCCTCCTCTCGATGAAGCTACGCAGGTGTACACACCGGAATCATCTTTATTAAGCAAGGACATTTCCAATTTCCCATTATGCGACATGTTGATCTTTTCTGAGGGTTGCACCGGGATTCCTTCTTTGTACCAAGAGATTATTGGCTCTGGATTGCCCACCGCTTCGCAATTTAATACGGCGACTGAGTTGATTGGAAGGGTTTGATTAACCGGACCTCGTATGATGACGGGTGGTGGTCTGTCTTCTTTGGAGCTCACTGTTAATCTAGTCCTCGTCGAGACGGAACCAGCGGCGTTGACAGCTGAGCATACAATAACCGTTCCTGAGTTTTGCACTTGAACATTTCTTAAGAGTAATGTGGAGTGTCCATCGGAATTCGCGAAAGCTTCGAAATTTCCTGAGGATGTGCCTATAAAAAATAAAATAGAAATGTGGAAACAGTAATAATACCTGCCTAAAAATCTATATTAACATGTCTACACCAGGGGTCGGCAACGCGGTGCTCTCGGGCACCAGGAAACTTAGAAAGGGTGAGTTATTTTTTGGATATTTTTGGAATTTTTTGATACTCTGTTAGTTGGAATGTATATTAATCAAAACAATTGTCGATATTGTCGATATCAGTTATATTGTACAAAAAGTCGACGTCTAAGTGATTTCGACAATGATATTGTCGACGTAACATTGTTAACGCCACCCCTGGTCACTTTTAAGGAGTGTTTTCCACTCCAAGACAAGCATGAAGTTTAGTTTAGAAAAGCCCTGTGAAAATTTGTCGAGGGTCCCGAGGCCCTTATATTATTAAATAATATAAATATACGTGAGATATCCATAAAGTAAGTTTCGTTTGACTGTTTAAAGAAAACAAATACATATTCACAAAACAAATTATAGCTAAAGAATCTTTGAACTTAAACCATTCTTCGATATAACTCCCACCATTTTGTAGTCACTTGTCATAGCTAGACATAAGCTTTTGTATTCCCTCATTATGAAAAGGTGCCGCCTGTAATGTCAACCAAGTAACAACACGTTCTTTAATCTCATCATCATTGTTGAAGCGCTTGCCACCAAGACTCATAGAGAGAGCGGAAATTGTGCACTTTCGGTTTTCGTTAATTATTTCTTCAATTGCAGCAACCAGTTCATTACTAGTCAAACATG
Source organism: Philonthus cognatus (assembly GCA_932526585.2). Classification (NCBI taxonomy): domain Eukaryota; kingdom Metazoa; phylum Arthropoda; class Insecta; order Coleoptera; family Staphylinidae; genus Philonthus; species Philonthus cognatus. The sequence continues at coordinate 20,890,680 of OW052241.1, forward strand.
GACGCTCACTTCGTTCGCCATCATGCACATTATTACGTCCTTCATATCCTTCATTAATAATGTGATAAGTGATTAAATGGAAAGGAGATGGGTTAAACTAGTGCCTTGAATAAACACAGTGGTGACAACTTTTGTATTCTTTTTGATTGGTTGTTAGTAATTCTGACCCAAAATGGCGGACGAACAGCGGCGTAGCTATGAGGTCTGAGGTTGGCCACAGCATTCTGTCTAAAGGTTGTGCTTTATACCACTCACCGAAAATCGTATCTCAAAAATTCGCAAAGGGAAATAGAATCAACCTAAACACGTTAATTTGAGGTATTAACCATCATATGTTCCTATTTCAAAATTAAGGGAATAGCTCCCGCCCATGGATGACGAAGGGAAAGATCACAACACTCTCTGTCACAACTGAATATCAGATGTTTGTATTATAATCTATTGTCTTTATTAATATTTCCTCATCATGGCGAATGATAGGGAGTTGTCGCCATTGTGTTTAATTAACTGTATGTTAAACTGCCCTTACCATTAAATCACTTACCACATTTTCTCTATACACCTTACAGATCTGTTGATAAATGTGGACTAGTTTAATGCTCATCGCATTGAGAGAAGGGATTGCAGACCTTATCTCACAACATATTTCCAACAAGCACCACCAAGCGTACACAACACTCAGCTAACTAATATTAACGTCACCTTCTTCTCAATAAGTTATGGTATGTACCGCGCATACGTGAAATTCCGCTCGGAGCGCTGCGGCGGCAAGAAATACAAACGGAACTTACTTTTTGGATACACCACGTATAATAATAATAATAATATAATAATAATAATAAACCATTTATTGACCAATTAACATAAGTATACATGATTTCAGATATATAAATACATAATTATACATACTAATATGGTCAAATGGACGTATAATACACACCTGGAAAGACTAAGGAACGGTCACCTTCGAACGACCAAAAAATAAACGGTTTTGGACTTCCATGTGCGTTGCAATGAAACGAAACCTCATGGCCCACTTCGACTGTTTGAGCTAAAGGTCGCGTACTAAAACTCGGGGCTGCATGAACCACAAGAGTTGCGGAAGCTGTCAAAGCCCCGGCGGGATTGTCCGCCTCGCAAGTATATCTCCCTTGGTCGGAAATAGTGACCCTTTCCAGCCGCAAACTGCGATCTTCAAGAACGCGTACGCGTCCCAAAGGCATTGCGCCTCCCGGTGCATTTCTGCGCCATAAAACATCAGGAAGAGGGTCTCCACCGACAGCACAGGCGAATTCCACCGTAGAGCCTGCTAAGGCTATTGTATCTTCTGGTGGTCGAATTAGGAAAGGTTTTACTGAAATAACGAAACATTATAGATGTTTAAAGCAGCGGTGGCTCGCAGTCTAACTTCAGGGTAGGCCAAAGACCCCGGGTAATATGTATCCGTTATTAAAAGGTGACTTTGTTGTGTAATTCCTTGTATTTATAAAGCGCGTTCCTAACCTCATATTTTGTGTGCTTTGGCGCTGTGGCTTACCCTGAAGTTAGGCTGCGAGACGTCGCTGGTTTAAAGTCTAATATAAATTGATTAATACTTGTTTACAAATAATTAGATCAAAATACTGACCGTGAACTTGAAGTAGAGCCACCGCAGATTCTCTAACTCCAGCTGTATTTCTAGCCACACACTGGTATCTTCCATCATCTGAACTTCTGGCATCAGTAATCGCAAGACTTGCACCATCGACCAATCGAAGTCTGCCTTCTATCTCCAAAGTATGGCCATCCTTTCTCCAGGTCACCTGAGGCTCAGGAGTTCCCCTAGGAGGGCCGCACTCCAAGATGACATCTTCTCCAGCAGCAACTCGCGCACTCTGCGGTTCCAAGCGAAAATCCTCCCTTAAAACTGCAACAAACAAATGTTGTAGTTTTTAATTCTGCTTTACATTTATACAGTATGTTCAAAAAAAATAAAATCTCTAGAGTGCCATGGAAAATATTGTAGGTTGGCAACTATGAAATTATGCATTATAACTCATATGTTTACATTTTATATGTCAATTCCTAAAGCGCGCAGAAAATATAAATTTTAAAAAAGATAAAGTCATGGCACTCTAGAGGTTTTTTTTATTGAACATACGATACAACCACATTAAAAGATAAATATTCTCTTAATATTGCAAATTATGTATCACCAATTTTATTTATGCAAAACATCCATTTCCGACAGACTTGGTAATTCCTAAAGTCGCTGTAAAGTTTTGAAAACTGTGAAATCTGCAGGGGGGGGACGTTAAAGCCGGAGTGGGATTTGCACATTTAGTTGTCGGGTTACATATGTTGACGGTTCGAGAAGTGCAATCAATTTTATTTTAAAAGTCGACGCAAGCTGGAAATTGGAGGATACGATCGTGGAAGCCGTCACCAGTCCCTCCCTTTTCGAATTTAATTTGAAAGGATACCTTCGAGCGGTAAAGTTTTATGGACATTATTAAAAAAAGGACATTATTAAAGCTTGTTTTACAATATACAGGGTCTTCGTATTAAATGGAAGGCAAAAGTACTATCAATATTTTCAAAAATAAAAATCCATTTACTCTCCACTCTCTGAACATGTGATATCTCACTTAAAAGGTAGTTGGCCGTAGATGGCCATCTGATTTTTTCTATCTCTATGAGATCCGCTATAGAAACATCCAAATTATTGAGTGTCTATAAACTGCCGACATCTCGGTTGCCTTGAAAAACAAATTACATATCTTAGATTATGCCATACGGAACGGTGAATTTTGGAAACGTCAAATATATTTAATTATACAGAGAGTTTTATGTAACACCGAACATTTTCATAACGAGAATTTTTCTTTGAAGTATCCATATATCAACAATCTTTATTTTCTATTTTTTTTTATTTTTATTTATTTATTTATCACTTTAGCTACAATAAATGTTGAATAGCATAGTTGTAAGATGTGAACGTCAAGGTAGAGAAGTTACAAAAATTTGTACTACAGATATGTTTAATTATTACCACTGCCGTCGATGGAAGTAGGGAATAACAATAAGTAGTTGTCAACTGAGTAAACAGGATGAGCTATAAGTATATTTTTTATATATTTTTTAAATTTAGAATAATCTAACTTCTTAACATTATCTGGAAGTAGATTAAACATTTTTTTCCCTTCGCAAAAATATGCTCTATTCATAAGAGTTGTGTGCGATTTATCTAACCGCAGTAGATTACAATGTCTAGTTTCATAATTGTGATGTTGACTTGACGTAGGGAAAACATTAAGATTTTGTTTTATGTAACATAGCATCTTGTAGACATATATTCCATACAGTGTTACCATTTTTTTTGCTACGAATACATGTATCTAGTCTCTGAAGACCAAATATTGATCTAATAATTTTTTTCTGTGCCATGAATACATTATGAGCATCAACTGCTCTTCCCCATGCCAGTATATTAAAAGACAGGTAAGGGTAGGCAAATGCATAGTACAGAGTCATTAAAGTATTTTCTTCTGTTTCGTCCTTCATTCTAAGGATTACAAAATTTGCTTCACTTAACTTTCTACAAACATGATCGGTGTGGTTTCTCCATGTCAATTTCCGATCTATGTGCACACCTAGGTACTTCACACAGTCTACGAGCGGGTATTTGATGTCATTTACTATGATTTTGAAGTCATTTGGCAGTTGACGTTTCTTACCTATATGCATACATACCGTTTTAGACGAATTTAATATTAAGTGATTGGCGGCACACCATTCATTCATTCTGTGTATGACATTTGTTATTTTGTCAATTAATTCAGTACGACTGTCCGCTGTCACTAATATTGCGGTGTCATCAGCAAATAATAATGCGGTTTCTATCAAGTATTCCGGAAGGTCATTAATAAATAAATAAAAGGAACAAAAGTGGGCCTAATACTGACCCTTGCGGAACACCATAAAATGTTTGTTTACAAGTAGATTTAAATTTATTGACTTCAACAAAGAAACTTCGGTTTGATAGGTAAGAAAGTAACCATTTAGAAAAATGACCTCTAAATCCATTTGCTTCAAGTTTTGTTATTATAAAATTTATATCAACACAATCGAAAGCTTTCGTCAGGTCGAACAGCAAAAGCACAACGTATTTTCTTTTATCTAGTTTATTTATGACAAAATCTATAAATGAGCAAAGTGCTGTTTCGACCGACTTTTTAGGCGTAAATCCATGTTGGTTACAATTTTTAATGTTGTTAATTCGTAAGTAGTTATTCATTCTATTACTAACTATCTTTTCAAATATTTTTGAAAATAATGATAGTAATTGTATAGGCCGGAAGTTGCTCAAGTCTTCCTTACTACCCTTTTTAAATACTGGTGTAACACGTCCTATTTTTAAACAATCAGGAAATACAGATTCTTTAATAGACTCATTGTATAGATATAGTAAGTGTGGAAGAATACTACTTGTGATTGATTTTAATGTGGTAAGTGAAATTTCATCTGGACCAGGTGAACTTTAATAATGTCAGCTTCAGTAATGGGTTCAATATAAAATGAATTTGAGTTTACAAAATTTGTTATAGTGCATTTGCCTAAATGTGAATTTTGGAACATTTTTTGTACTAAATTTGGAACAATATCCGAAAAGTAATCTGCGAAGCTTTCTGCAATTTCTATGGAAGAAGTTTTTATATTATTATCAACAATGATTGTTTGTGGACTTCTATTTTTCTTAGCGCGGCCAATTTTCTTATTAACAATTTTCCAAGTGATTTTTTATGACGTTTCTCGAGCTATTGATTAAGTTAGAATTAAGTCTCTTTTTTGCAGACGATATATCAGCTTTCAAATCTTTCTTCTTTTGTTTATATTGCATTTCCAAGTTTGGGTCAGTTAAATGTTTTGTAATCCAAAATAATTTTTTTAATTCTTTGCTCTTTTCTTTAATTGACTCAGTTACCCATTCCTTATTGTCGCTTTCAAGAAAAACTTGTTTGTACACAAGGGGACAGCATTGGTTGAGGCAATCATTAATGGTATCTAGAAAGAAATTAAATTTAGTGTCGATATCGTTTTTTTTTGTATAAAACGTTTCAGTCAATTAAATGTAGGCTATGTTTTAATACTGATAGATTAAATTCACCTAATAACCTCTTGCAAACTTGCAGTCTTTCACGTTTGAGTGTTAAATTGATTGAAGCAACAAGCGCTAAATGATCTCCTATATTTGCATTAATTACCTCAATTTTCTGCAAATTTGTTTCGAGATTTGTGACGATATAATCGATACATGATGATGATATGTTACCGTGTATATTGGAGAATACTCTTGTTGGTTGATTATTTTTAATGTTCATACCAAAAGATGTAAACAGATTATCAAGACGTTTGTAATATCGACTATTACGCCTGTAGTCAATATTGCAGGTCCGTCAGTTAGTGTTTTGATGAAATGAATTGCAATATGGTAGTAGGCGGGTTTTTGTATTTAGGATCGATGTCAGGATTACGTGCAAGGCACATGTGGGATAGGATGTCTAGGTTAAGGGGGTTGGTTGCGATTTTTTCGGCAAGGTATTTGAGGCGGTATTTAATAGGTATTATTTTTGTTGTTTCGTAGAGGAGGGGATTTGAAGGATTGTGTAGGGGATTGTTGGGGTGTCTCATTTTAGTTAGTGTGCGTAGGGCTGAACGTTCAGCAACTTGTAGGTGTTTTTACACGGATGGTCGTAGATTGTGGAAAAGGATGGCTGCATAGTCAAGAAGAGAGCGACAAATCATCTTATGTGAACAGCGGTGTTGGTCGTAATTCCCTGATTTTTGTACGTGAGAGTTCTGGAAATGACGCGATCTCTTCTTGGCTTTGTCTTTGAGGATTTGGGCATGGAATTTGAATGTAAATTTCTGGTCGATAATCACACCGAGGTATTTGCAGGTTGAGGAAGGTGTAATTTGGTCATTGAATAATAATAATAATAATAATAATGTTTATTCGTGCTAAGACTTACAGGTTTACACACGTCAGTAAATATATGAGAAAGAATACCTAAACTGGATATACATTGCAGTATTGCAAACTTAAAATCTATTAATGAGTAAGATAAACTAAGTATATATATATATATGGGAGATTGACAGTGGAAAATTGTTTGGGCGGTGGAAAGGAATCAGGAGTTTGGACTTGTTCGGATTAATAGAAATTCTCCATTTTGCGAACCACGTTTGAATAGTGTCGATTAGGTCTTGGAGGGTGGTTAAAGCTTTTTTCAAACGTGGGCGCATGTGAAATCAATGCTGTGTCGTCTGCGTATAGCAAGGGGTAAGTATCAGGGTTTAGGAATTTGGGGTCGGGGTTAGTTGGCCGTAGATGGCCATCTGACGAATAGGTTGTAAAGAAGCGGCGAGAGAGATGAGTCTTGGGGAACACCTTGTTCGGGGCTAAAGGATCTTGAGAGGATGTTGCGGATTTTGATGTTTATGGATCTACGTGAGAGGAAACTGTCGGTTAAATTTAGGAGATAGTGTGGGATATTTATTGAGTGGCATTTAAACAACACACCTCGATGCCATACTGAGTCGAATGCCTTTTATATATCCAAAAAGAGGACGGCGGATTTTTTTCCTTCGAGGTGTGCTGTCTGGCAGTTTGAAGTCAGGATGGAAAGAGGGAGCGAGGTGGATCGGTGTTTGACAAAACCAAATTGGTATGGGGGAATACGTTTTGAAATATGGTCAAGGATTTCATCTTTAATTATGTCCTCAAACACCTTGCCCAGGACTGGGAGCAGGGTAATGGGGCGATAACTAGAAGGTGCAAGAGGATCATTTTCGGGTTTAGGGATACAGATGATACTACCCCGCTTCCATTCCTGTGGCAATTCTTGCGTCTGAAAGACATAATTAAAGATTTTTAAAATATAAGTGTCTATACTTTCTGGAAGGGATTTAAGGAATACACGGGAGACGTTATAATAACCGGGAAGTATCCATATGCATAGGTTGCAAATTTTCCGATGCTCGGTTTATTACAAGAATCCAATTTGAAGCTTTAAGCGAGTGTTTTCCACTCCCAGACTAAGCATGAAGTAAAATTTCGAGTTTAGAAAAGCCTGAAAATTTGGTTTGGTCGCGTAGCGCGAAGCGCGGAGCGGCCAAACCAAATTTTCTGGCTTTTCTAAACTCGAAATTTTACTTCATGCGCCACGCGTATTAAACACTGAAAGCTCTGAAATACCTTGAACGAGTAAACTTCGCTTGAAATCAGTGTCTTGTACGCGTGGCGCATGAAGTAAAATTTCGAGTTTAGAAAAGCCTGAAAATTTGGTTTGGCCGCTCCGCGCTTCGCGCTACGCGACCAAACCAAATTTTCAGGCTTTTCTAAACTCGAAATTTTACTTCATGCTTAGTCTGGGAGTGGAAAACACTCGTTTTAAGCTTCGAATTGAACTCGTTAAAAAAAAGCGTATGCATATGTATACCTTATAAAAAATTCCCTGTATATACTTAAAAGAAAAACTCCCTATACATATACATTCGTTTTTTTTAAGAGTTTAATTTGAAGCTTAAAACAAGTGTTTTCCACTCCCAGAGTAAGCATGAAGTAAAATTTCGAGTTTAGAAAAGCCTGACAATTTGGTTTGGTTGCGTAGCGCGAAGCGCGGAGCGACCAAACCAAATTTTCAGGCTTTTCTAAACTCGAAATTTTACTTCATGCGCCACGCGTACAAGACACTGATTTCAAGCGAAGTTTACTCGTTCACGATATATTAGTGCTTTCAGTGTTTAATACGCGTGGCGCATGAAGTAAAATTTCGAGTTTAGAAAAGCCTGAAAATTTGGTTTGGCCGCTCCGCGCTTCGCGCTACGCGACTAAACCAAATTTTCAGGCTTTTCTAAACTCGAAATTTTACTTCATGCTTAGCCTGGGAGTGGAAAACACTCGCTTAAAGCTTCAAATTGGATTCTTATAATAAACCGACCATCGAAAAATGTGCAACGTATCCATATGGATACTTTAAATAAAAAATTAGGTTATGAAAATATTCGGTGTTACATAAAACTCTCTGTATGTCATTGGGTAGTGTCCAGCGGCGGCTCGCAGCCTAACTTCAGGGTAGGCCAGAGACCCAAGGTAATATGTATCCATTATTGAAATGTGACTTTGTTGTGTAATTCTTTGTATTTATAAAGCGCGATACAAAGTCAAATTTTGTGTGCCAAGGTAATATGTATCCGTTATTGAAAGGTGAGTTTGTTGTGCAATTCCTTGTATTTATAAAGCGCGATCCCAACCTCAAATTTTGTATGCCATGGCGCTGTGGTCTACCCTGAAGTTAGGCTGCGAGCCGCCGCACGTAGGTCAATATTCCACATTTACGCGGCCAAAATTGAATTTTAAAAACTTACGGTCAACACATAAAATGGCACATGCAGAGCTAGAAGACCGTTCCGAGACTCCTAACTGACCCCCACCACCTGGGATATACCACGGCCGCATTCAGGTAGTCGGTGCTTGACCGTAAACCCGTGCGCTCTTTTTTGTTGCTTAAAGTTACAAACACAACAAAAGTTACATCTAAATTTTTTTTTCTGTGTCAGCTTTTGAAGTGAAAGTGGCGGATTCCAATAACCTGGGTATGATTCTTTATTTTTATTATTGTTTACTTACCCAAAATACACAATTCGAATAATTAGGGGGTTTCAAACACATGGTGTTTTTTAGACATATTTTGAAGTAATTTTCAACTTTAAAGGTCAATTTGTTGTATTCCTCGATGAGATACGATCATCATTCTTTTTTTATTTCAAAGTACAATCCTTTGACTAAAAGAAAATACAAAAACTAGCTGCGGAAAAGTGCAGATGACAAAATAGGGGACCTTTTTAACCATTAAGATTTGATATGAAAATATAATTATTTTTGTATTAGTTAAGTAATCTTAGCTTTTCGTTGTAGATACTTCAACCACATCAGGTGTGAAAATTGTTACTCGGAAATACCTTTATCAAATTATGAAAGACGAAAATTTACCGAATTTCGATGCAAAAGTGAATTACTTAGAAAATCATTTATTATTAAACTATGGCAATACAGATGAGGACATAAAAGATATAAAATAAAGATTTTCTTTATTTAAGTCAGTGCTGAAGGGCAAATGGGCAAAATGCCACAGAAAGGAAGAGGTTTTCTTGAAAAACAATGAGTCTTGGTTAAATGGAACTTTTCAACTACCTATAACATCGTTGAATTGGCCGGGACGGCCTTCGAAATCATTTGACGAATTAAGTAAACGAAGCAAGCATCGAAAAACCGCTGCACAAACAAAATTAAGAGTACACGGAAAAAGAAATGCGTCGAAAATCCCAAAAGAAATAACAAATTTCCCTAGTCGAGCGCATGAATACAGAAAAGCAGTCGACGAAAAAGGAAATAAAGATAGTGTTACTCCTTTGACACCACTACAAGCTTTAACTATGTTCGTTGAGACTGATCTAACAAGACATCAGTATGAGATCATTCGAAACACGAACAAGGTATTTTATCCTCCATATTATCTATTGTTACAAGCAAAACAAGAATGTTATCCACCAAAGGAATGTTTACGGGTCACATATATCTGCGCGGAAAGCAGCTTACAAAGCCTTATTGACAATACCGTTATGTTATGTTATGTTATGGGGTCGGTGGGTCGTATGGCCTCTGGGCCTTTCGAAGTTACCTCGACCTAGACGATCTTTTGTAACTATCCCTGACCTACTTGAGTCCCTCAATGTCTAGACTTCTTACGAAGTCTACTATAACTTGAGGGTTAATGTGTACCAATTCCTCGGTGTGTAAAGTGGCCGATGACAGGTAGTTCCCTCTTTGAAGGGACAAGGCAGGGCATTCACAAAGTAGGTGCTCTGCTGTTTCTTGTGCCTCGTTGCAAAACCTGCAGTTGGCATCAGTTGTCTGACCCATCTTGGTGAGGTGGTACTTCAGAGGACAGTGTCCAGTTAGAAGGCCGGTTATGAGCCTTAGGTTGCCCTTGCTTAACCTGAGAAACTGTCCGGCTCTTACGGCAGAGAAGGCGATGAACCTTTTCGCCTGCCGCAGACCAGGTGTGTTTCTCAGGTGAGCACTTTTGGCAGCATCTTCCCATTCCCGGATCATCCCCTTGATGCGGACTTTAGTTATTCCACTGTAAGGTTCTGGTCCGACAAATGAAGTCTTGGACCCTTCCTTGGCAAGGTTGTCGGAAATTTCATTGCCTTTGATCCCTGCGTGTCCCGGAACCCAGACCAGTTTAACTCTGTTGTTCCTAGCCAGCTGCTTTAGGGATAGCTTGCACTCCCAGACAGATTTAGACTTGCATGTAGGCGATTTTATTGCCTTTAATGCAGCTTGACTGTCTGAGCAGATACAAACCCTCTGTTTGTTGAATCCCCTGTCTAAACATATGTGGGCGCATGTGTTCAGGGACAATACCGTTACACGGTTATCAATTTTCTTGGAAGAAGTGCTATTGACGCTTAGCGAAGAACAAAGAAATTCATTGAATATAATTTGTAAATGGGGTTGCGATGGCTCCCAGCAAGCACAATACAAACAAAAATTCGATAGTGATGGTGAATCAGATGCAAATATATTTGTGAGCTCGTTTGTGCCCCTTAAAATAGTATGTGGAAAGTATAAAAAAAAAGTTGTGTGGCAGAACCCCACGCCCTCTTCCCCACGATTTTGCCGCCTATTAAGATTTCAGTTTGTAAAAGAGTCTACTGACGTGACAAAGGAAGAAATAAGATAAGTCGAAAATTCTGTTAAAGCACTGAAACCCACAGAAATAAATTTGAACCAAATAAAATAATCTTTTGAACATTTTTTTGAGATGACTATGGTAGATGGAAAAGTATGCAATGCTGCAACCGGAACAAAGTCTACTAGTCGGTGCTATATTTGTGGTGCAACATCGAAAGACTTCAACAACATTAGGGTCAGGTAGGGTAAATGTAAACACGGGGTAATTGTAAACGGTACACCTGTGTCTCTATTATCGGCAATATTCGAGTCTCATGCAGTTGTTCGTGTTTCCTATTATCTCGCATATGTCCGGACGCATCAGGCACCGATCGGTCTCAGCTGTGTTATCGCCAGTCGAAAGTCGCGTTGTTTTGTGCAAATACACGTGTTTATAAATTCAGCAGGAGTTTAATAAATTAACATTTCTAGTAATAGAGAGTGAGTATTTATTTCATTTAATTTTATTAGCATGTTAATTATATACACAAAGTGAACGTATACTGGTCTAAGCTAGAAAATATTAAGGTAAACAAAAACAGTGAAGTGTTTACAATTACCCCTACTAAGTATTGAAATGGGGTAAATGAGAACAAGTTTTTGGGGTATATGTAAACAAAAATATAACTAGAAAAAAAAAATATGATCATTCTCTTCCAGAAACAACAAATATGCCGAGAAAATATGTAAAGAAGAAAACTATCGAAAAATATTCAAAACGTGATCTTTCTGCAGCAGTTGAAGATGTAAAAAATGAGAATTGCACATATCGTCAAGCATCTGCGAGATACAACGTCCCTGTAGCTGTAATATATCACAGAATTAAAGGAAGAAAGATGGCAAATGGTCGAGTGGGCGGCGGACGATCAACTGCGCTGACAATGGAAACAGAAGAGCTGATAGTCGAATGTTTAAAAGCACGAGCAAATATGGGCTACCCCTGCAATAAAGAAGAGCTTCAAGACTTGGTAGCGATTTACGTTAAGGAGAATAACATCAAAACTCCCTTTAAAAATGATCGCCCAGGAGTTGATTGGTACTACAATTTTATGAAACGGTATCCTTCACTTTCATTCAAGAAACCTGAACATCTACAGAAAGCAAGAAAAACCCAACGAAAACCTGATGGCATATATGGCTTTTATGTTGAACTGACTAAAGTTATTTTGGAGAATAGGATAAACAGAACGTCGTTTGTTTTTAACGCTGATGAAAGTGGCTTTGGCAATGATCCCTCACGCATCAAAGCCATTGGTGAACGGGGTAAGACTCTCTCAAGGGTTTCTGGTGGCTCCGGTAGAGAGTCCACAAGTGTGCTGGCATGTATAGCAGCAGATGGATCATATTTGCCCCCATTCATTATTTTTAAAGGAGCAGCAGTACAGGCTCGATGGACATCGGAGAATTCATATCCTGGGACTGTTTATTCAGTTTCAACAAATGGGTGGATGGAGGAACCACAATTTTTCACCTGGTTTAGTACAGTCTTTGTTAAATGGATCGCAGAACTAAGGAAGAAGCTGAACCAGCCAGGAGAAGAAGCATTATTAATGTACGACGGACACAAAAGTCATATAAGCTTGAGAATAATCACATGCGCTATTGCCAATAAAGTGACTTTAGTAAAATTTCCGAGCCATTTAACCGATAAACTTCAGCCTTTAGATAAATGTGTTTTCGGCCCAGTGAAAACTTGCTGGGAGAAGATACTAATTGCACATGGAAAGAAACAAATGGGACGAAGCACAGGAAGACTGAAGAAAAATTAATTCACTAAACTTCTAGGAATAGTATGGAAAGAAGCGTTTACTGTAAATAATATAAAAAATGCATTCGTGAGTACCGGTGTCTTCCCAGTGGACCCCACAACATTCTCAAGAGATGAATTTGATCAAATTGAATTGAGGAAATATGAAGAAAGACGTCATAAAACATCGCAGGTAGTTGATGGTCAAACTCTGGTAATAATTGGAGATACTCATGTCACTCCAGAGCCACAAGCGAGCACATCTGGTTCAACTTCCACTAGAGATATTGTTACCGTATTTCAATCAGCACTTATTTCAAACCTAAGTAAACAGAATGATTTATCTACTAAGTCAAAAACGGTCACGCCTAGATTGAAACAACAACAATATGGAGAAGTCCTTACAACTGATGAAGGAACGTCTGGAAGAAGCTGAACGTTTAAAGGCAAAAAAGAATGAGCCAAAGACAAGAAAAAAAGGAACCAAAAAAGGGAAGAAAGTGAAGGGACCCAGGAAAGAAAATGTGAGAGATAAGGAACGTAATGAACAAAAATATTCGGAGAGAGAGAGCTCTGATAATGATGATGAAAATGATTGGAGCCAAGAAGTAATCAGAAACAATCTTCCGGAGGTTGAATATATTAAACCGGATTGGGAAACAATACAACCCCAGATGTATATTTTGGCAAAGTTCCTTGGCGGGCCAAGAAATAGCACAACTTTCAAATATGTTTGTCGGGTGAATGCTGTTGATTCGTATAATGGAGATATCGAAGTTGTTGGGTATAAGCGGAACGATGAATATTCAATAGAATTCGTAGAAAACAGTAAAGACATCTCATATATAAGCATGGCAATGATTGAAGCCGTATTGCCAAATCCACAAGTTATGGCCAAGTCCAGAAAAAACGTATTCGTCTTCCCAGGACCAATTAGTGTTTTCGAAAAGTAAATTTATTTATCACTGTATTTCTATCTTTATGCAAATAAAACTGTTATTTGTATGTTTTGATTTTTTAACCCTCATAATCTTATATAGGGGTAAATGTGAACATGGTGATACAAACTTGAGGACGCAAGAAATTTAATCGAATACTTAACTAATTCACATTGCCCCCAGAAAAATTCCTATTGACGCCCGTGTTGCAAAATACACGTGATTACAATTACCCCTCGTGTTTACAATTACCCCTAGATATTGTAAATGCAGCTTTATATTACGGTAGTTGTAAAAACTTAATAATATTTTAGAAAATTGACAAGGAATCCTGGAAACAGGTAATATATAGTTTAAACATCTTGCTTCCATAATTCGTTATAATTAATACTCAAAAATACAGTTTGGGTAGAATTAATTAAATATCTAATTCACTCTTGCAAAAATCGTTTACAATTGCCCCACCTGACCCTATAGATAAAAAGGAAACATCAAGTTTTACGGGTGGTAATTTTGGGCTTTCTGTATTGCATACCAAAATTAGACTATTTAAAAGTGTTTTACATTTGGCATATAAATTACCAGTAAAAAAATAACGGGAAAGGAGGCCTGAGGAAGAAAAACAACTAGAAGAAAATACAAAGAAGCACATCCAAGATAGATTTCGGATTGAAGCTGGATTATTGGTACACATGCCCAAAACAAATTTCAGAAATACCAATGATGGTAATACCAGTAGAAGGTTTTTCGAAAATTCCCATCTGGCAGCAGATATAACCGGGATAAACTACGAACTGATTTATAGATTAAAAGTTATATTGGAGACAATTTCAAGTGGACATAAGATTGATTCACAGAAATACGATTGTTATGCCAAAGACATAGCAAAATTATACGTAAGCCTTTATGGATGGCACCCTATGACTTCGACCATGCATAAAATATTGACACATGGTGCCACTATAATAGAAAATGCTTTTTCTAGCAATAGGTCAGCTATCAGAAGAAGCCGCAGAGGCCCGGAATAAACACTTCCGTGTATATCGCGAAAACTTCGCCAGGAAATTTTCCAGAGAACATTGTAATAGATGTGTACCATAGATTACTACTGAGTTCGGTTCCACTTATTAGCAGCCTGAGGCCCAAGAAGAGATCAATCCCCAGAACATTTTGCCCGGAAACAATAAACATGCTAATGACAGAAGATACTAACACCAACGGACCAGACTCAGATAGCGAACAGCAAGATGAATCTATTACGATATAATATTTTTTTTAAGTAGAATTCCTCTGTTGTATTAATGTGTGTTTGTAATATTGTACAAATTTTGCGTATTTTGTTTTATTTTGTGTGTGTTTCTTTGGGTTAAATAAATAATTTTGTGAAATAATGATTTTTTACCTTAATTTACAAAATAACTTAACTAAATCAAAATAAATACTCTTATGAGATATATAATATCATGTAGACATGATATAAGTAAACAAATAATTTTGGCCGCGTAAATGTGGAATATTGACCTATGTGCGCCGCTGGTAGTGTCTCACAGTGCTGAATTTAATTGCGACGTATGTTTCTAGACTGGAATGCCGACAGTTTATAGAAACTCGTTAGATACCAATAGAATTAATGCTTTTAAATGAAAATTATATCAACGATTTAAAAAAAAAGAAACAACGCACTTTCCCAAATTCGATTTAGGAAAAATTCTAAATTTAAAAATGTTGCACGACCCATTATCGAACAGTAATAAAACCGAGTGCACCCTCCACATAAATGTTCATTAGTTCCTTACAACCAGGAATTAAAACGACAAAATTGCAGCAGCATGCAAATAAAAACTAACACCCCCCATTCCCAATTCGATACAAAAATTGTACTCTAGTCGCAGGAAATTGAGATAGTCCTACGTGAAATTGGAATGAATTGGCAGGGATGTATCAATCGGCAAATTTTCATTTCCTTCGCCGGCTCAGAGCCCTACGGGGGTGGGTATATTCAGGGGGGTCGTTGATGATGACTTGAACGCGCTCGTATTGGTTTTTCAAATTGGATTAATTGGGGTGGGCACAAACGGGGTTTGCCTTTCTGATGGTCAATGTACGAAGGGTTTTAATTAAGATTGTGTAAATATTGTGGCCCGTGTATTTGTTTTCTAATGTTGGCTCAGCGTTATTTTCATTTTGCTTGCTTGTCCGTTGGCTTTATTACGAGTATGTACTTGTTACAAAGTAAATTGATGCAATTTTGTATTTATAAAGTTTTTACATTTGAAGTTTTATGGAACATCTTACTTTATAACTTTAAAATAAACTAATAATATTAAATTTCTGCTTTAAAGTTAGATTACAATAAGAGCCACTTTGTGGGGTTAGGTTAAATACTATTTTTTTGTAAATTTGAGGCCAATTTGACAAAATTCGAGAACATGCAAGGATAACTGTTTTTTTTGTGTTAACCCATTAGGCACCATTCATGCATATACGCAACATTATTAATTTTATGTTAATTAAATTACTAAATAAGTTAATTTGATATATTATATTATTTGACTTGACTTGAAAATGTATGAAGAAAAACGTAAATATTTTGTTATTTAAATATTTCGATTATTACTCATTAAAAAAAATGATTTCAGTGTATTTCTAACTTCACAATATTTCAGTGTTTTATACGCGTGGCGCATGAAGTAAAATTTCGAGTTTAGAAAAGCCCCGTGAAAATTTGTCTCGGGTCGCTGCGCGACCCTCGACAAATTTTCTACGCGGGGCTTTTCTAAACTCGAAATTTTACTTCATGCTTAGTCTGGGAGTGGAAATACTCCTTCTAAACTTTATATTGCACGTTTTTTGTACAAAATCGACGAACGCCTTCATTTACATCGTATACATTATGTATATTTAAAATAAAAATTCACATTATGTAATACAATAAGTCATTAGTAGAAATCATAAAAATAAGTGTAGAATTTTAAATAAAATCAACTTTTATAGTTAATTCTATAATTGTTTGGCCGTTAATGGGTTAATTAACAAAAAGATATCCAGCTTTCATTTATAAATTCCGTTATCCAATGCATTTTCTGTAAATCCACATAACCACTCTGCTATTTTGTTTCGTTTGTTTTAATATAACTGAAACTTTAAAACTTGATTTCTTAATTTTTTGTATTAGTCACTTATACATCCATTTGCTTGTAAGTGATTTATTTAATCAACTGCTCATTATTAAATTAATAAACTTAGGCCAGGAAACATTACAAAATCAACTAATTTATAAACCTCTTACCTTCTTTGGCTTTCATTAAAAATTAAAAACATTCTATTAAAACATAATATAACAATAGTTTTGAAATCATTTAAGAAAATAAGGAATGTTATTTTGAACCCAAAAACAGCAATAGAAAATCTTCACAGATCAGTGATATACAAACTTACTTGTAAAGATTGTAACGGAGTATATATAGGACAATCTGGTCGTAATTTTAAGGTAAGACTTAAGGAACATCTTCGTTCTTTTCGGCTAAATTTGATTGTTAAGTCCTCTTTTGCCAAACATATAATTGAAAATAATCATACTTTTGGCGAGGATGTACTGTCAATTATACATTACGCCGAAAAGGGCCGTAAGATGGACCTCCTGGAGTCTTTGGAAATTCGCAAAGCCCGCGCTAATCCGGAAAACCCCGTCATCAACGAGCAGTTTGACCTAATACATACACCCATTTTTAACGCAATTATAAGACCTTAATTTTAAGTATATATACCTGTACAATTGTTAATTTAAATCAATTTGAGTTTGAAAATGACAAGTTAAAGTTATCGAAAGTCACTTAATAAAGTCTCAGTTATACAAACAAAGTTAAAATCGTGTTTCATTTGTTAATAAACTTACATAGGCAGAAAGGCTACTGGCCGATAGCCAATTATAAAAATATTTACATTTATACATTTATTATATTATAAAAACAATGTATAAAAAGATTATAATAAAGATATTTACTACTACTAAACTTACATAATAACTAATCAAATCTAATATAACATTCTACATTCTAAAAATACCTTCACAGAAAAAACACTTTAATAGCAATTAGAATTTATTGCAAGAAAATAGTTGCTTAGACAATTATTTGAGAATTTCCTTAGGAGAATCACATGCTTTGAAAATCTCTTGCACATCAGATAAATGTTTTCGTCCCAAACTTGTCTCGTCGTTGGGCATATTATTTATTTGTTTGCTCCCCTACGCGTTTTAGGGGCGCATTTGACATGGTCCCCAGCAGCGCGCATAAAGAAAACTACAAGAATGGAAGGAATGGAGTGTAAAATGAAAAAAGGGGGAGACATAAATAAAGAGCAACTAGCGACATCTCCAGAGACACTGTGAGATATCAAGGACTGGAAAAAACTCAAATATATACTAAGTGACAAACAAAAGTGAACAGCAAGAATTACATATTTTATTTTTATAAAAAAAAATGTATGTGCTTGTTTGGCTATAAAGAATAAGTGATTAACATTTCAGCCTTGTTATTTGTTATAAAGCCTTGTTATTTGCTATAAAGAATAAGTGATTAACATTTCAGCCTTGTTATTTGTTACATTTTTTTGTTTTAACATCTGCACCATTATATTCAACGTTTGTAGCTTCATTATGAGTTTAACTTTTGACTTTGCTTTTTAAAACGTTTACTTCTGCTACGAGGGTAGCTTGATAAGTCAGTGGCTTTTTGAATTTCCTGCCTAGTAACATTAAAAGCAACACTGCTAATGTCAACGACAACCTGTTAATAGACTTCTGTCAAATTTTGAAATAAGACAACCTCGTGGGAACGTGCACCAAAAAAGGTCAAGGTGGGTCTGTCGGTCAACAAGTTTTTTGGCACTTTCTGGGATGCACGTGGTGTCATTCACATCGATAACCTTGATAAGGGTAAAGGGATCATTGGTAAATACTATTCAGAGCTGTTGGGCAGATTTGACATTGGTTTGAAGCAAAAACGACCGCACTTGGCAAAGAAAAAAGTTTTGTTTCACCAGGACAATGCAGGGGTGCACACGTGTGTAGTCTCCATGGCAAAAATCCATAACCTGGGCTACGAACTGCTACCCTATCCAGCATAGTTTCCCGATTTAGCCCCCTGCGACTATTTCCTGTTCCCAAACCTGAAGAAAAGGCTTGGTGGTAAGAGATTTGGGTCGAATGAAGAGGTCAACACTGAAACCAACGCCTATTTTAAAGCTCTTGGGAAACCTATTATTTGGAAGGGACAAAAAATTGAAAATAAGCTGGACTAAATGTATTGAGCTAAAAGGAGATTATGTAAAGAAATAAAACGTTTTTTTGCCGAAAAAAAATTCCTTTATTCAAAAAGTCACTGACTTATCAATCTACCCTCGTATTTACAATGCCAAAAGTCCAAAGATATGCTAGTTTTCGGTAATTTACTCAGTTTAAGAGAGGTCGAATTATCGGTTTGCAATTGCAGATCAGTGGTTTGCAGACCATGGAAGGCCTGTTGGAATGCGTACTATATATAGACGGATAGTTAGTTTTGGTCTTTTTTCTTACCGCCCACATTTTGTGCTACTTCTAACCCCACAGCATCGACGTTATTGTTTACAATGGTGCAGAGACCGATTGCAATGGGATGAGGAATGGAATAGAGTTCTCTTTAGCGACGAATCCCACTTTTGTTTAGAAATTAATGATGGCCCACAAAACGTGAAAAGACGACGCGGGTAAAGACCAGATCCACGATATGATGTTGTTAGGCATGTTCATTAAACAGTTGGAGTTATGTTATGGGGAGCTATTGCCTATGGTAGCAGGTCACCAATAGTGTTTTTCACAGGCAGTATGACTTCTGCTCGTTACATACAAGAAATTGTACGACCACCTATCATACCCTACCTTGGAACACTACAACGTCCAATTTTTGAACAAGATAACGCTCGACCACATGTTGCAAGAGATAATGGTCGACCAGCAAGATCTCCTGATTTATCTCCAATTGAACATGTGTGGAATTTTATAGGTAGAAGACTAAGGCGTTAAATTTGTCCACCACAGACGTTAAGAGAATTTTGCCGTGAAATACAGGTTGCCTGGGATGAGATACCCCAAGAAGGTATTGATCATCTTATTAGAAGTATGCCTAGAAGTACTTGTGAATGTGTAACGCATGGTGGAGGATCAACTCATTATTAACATGAAGTACATGACGTAAAATTTCGAGTTTAGAAAAGCCTGAAAAATTGGTATGGTCGCGTAGCTAAGCGAAGCGACCAAATCAAATTTATAGTCTTTTCTAAACTCGAAATTTTACTTCATATGCCACGCGTATAAAACACTGAAATATTTCGAAGATCACAATATACTCCTAAAGGAGTATGCTAAAGATGTATATTTGGAACTTGACTTTAAACCAGTGTTTTTTCCGCGTGTCGCATGAAGTAAGATTTCGAGTTTAGAAAAGCCTCAAAATTTGGTTTGGTCGCTTCGCTTCGCTTCGACCAAACCAAATTTTCAGGCTTTTCTAAACTCGACATTTTACTTCATGCTTAATCTGGGAGTGGAAAACACTCGTTCAGAGCTTTAGATTGAACTATTTTATAAAACAATAAATGTCGATAACTTTCTATTTTTCTAATTATATGTTATTTTCTTCAAAACTGTATTAAAATTTGACTTCTCACTAACAGATTTATAAAAAAAAAAATGACAAAGATATGCGCTTTTGTCGGTTTATTTTGTTATTTGTGACGTCATGGTAAAAGGGTAATGTGTTGACTATATCATTATAGATGTTATTTATTGTGATGTCAACCAAGTTTGTATATTTCACATCAAGTAGTTAGTTTTTACGAAGATTGGTTAATTAATATCTATTCAAGATACTATTACTAGAGAAATAGAAGTGAGATGAACATTTATTTAATTTAAATGTTGTACAAATACAGTATTTCAATTAATCAGTAATCATGTTTATTTTAATGGGATTAATTTGTCAGGAATATCGACCTGATTTATATAATAACGGTTTAGAAATACAGCGTCGCATAAATTATCATTTTGGGTTTATCGTTAACGAAGCCCGGGCAAAGGCGTACGTTTACAAATTACGTTTGTTATCTGGATGAAATGAACGGGGAACGGTCCGACGTGAATTCCTAATATCTGGGACGAATTTGATATCGATGAAAATATCGGATAACGCGCGCTAAAAATGAATAAAATTATATATGTACATTCTTAAATATTATTGTTTCGCTTCATTTTATGGCCACAAAAATACAAATAATTTATTTTAAGTATAAATGAAATTGCCAATTCTTGGTTGCAGAATACTTCAAACATTAAAAGTGCGATCCTTTTCGCAATCTACGCTTTTTTTAAAGAGTTTAATTTGAAGCCTAAAATGAGTGTTTTCCACTCCCAGACTAAGCATGAAGTAAAATTTCGAGTTTAGAAAAGCCTGAAAATTTGGTTTGGTCGCGTAGCGCGAAGCGCGGAGCGGCCAAACCAAATTTTCAGGCTTTTCTAAACTCGAAATTTTACTTCATGCGCCACGCGTATTGAACACTGAAAGCACTGAAATACTGTGAACGAGTAAACTTCGCTTTAAATCAGTGTCTTATACGCGTGGCGCATAAAGTAAAATTTCGAGTTTAGAAAAGCCTGAACATTTGGTTTGGGCGCTCCGCGCTACGCAACCAAACCAAATTTTTAGGCTTCTCTAAACTCGAAATTTTTCTTCTTGCTTCGTCTGGGAGTGGAAAACACTTGTTTTAGGCTTTAAATTGAACTCTTCAAAAAAAGCGTATGTATATGTACAGGGAATTTTTCTTTTAAGTATATACAGGGAATTTTCTATTAGCTATACATATGCATACGCTTTTTTTTTAAGGAGTTCAATTTGAAGCTTAAAACGAGTGTTTTCCACTCCCAGACTGAGCATGCAGTAAAATTTCGAGTTTAGAAAAGCCTGAAAATTTGGTTTGGTCGCGTAGCGCGAAGCGCGGAGCGGCCAAACCAAATTTTCAGGCTTTTCTAAACTCGAAATTTTACTTCATGCGCCACCGGCACAAAACACTGACATATTACGAAGTTTAAAACACACCGCTAAACTTTACATTGAATCAGTGTTTTGTACCGGTGGCGCATGAAGTAAAATTTCGAGTTTAGAAAAGCCTGAAAATTTGGTTTGGCCGCTCCGCGCTTCGCGCTACGCAACCAAACCAAATTTTCAGGCTTTTCTAAACTCGAAATTTTACTTCATGCTTAGTCTGGGAGTGGAAAACACTCGCTTAAACTTCAAATTGACCTCTTTTGAGAAAACAACGAATATTTAAAAATCTACAACAAGTAATTGGCATACTCAAAAGAAAAAATCACAAGAAATTATGATTAAAATCTTTTCTAAAAGAAAGAACACTAATATACTCGCGACTTAAACAGTATGACATTGTCATGTAAAGTCAAAATTTGATACAACTAGGAAAAATCGTTGCAGATACAACTGTCGACATACTCTCTAAAAAATTTGAACCACACATACCACATTAATGAGTCATACGACATCTCTCCCGAATTCCACTATAGTTGAATATTGAAATGTCTCGATATTGAATATTGAAGAAATTAAATAAACTTTTATTTACAGAGTTTTTCTATTGCTTTTCTCTTTATATCAAATATTTTTCTATATTTGTCAATTGCTTTTCTTGTTTGTCAAATCATTTTCGTTCTGTGTCAAGTAGTTTCTTTATATGTCAAATATCATTCGTTATTTCCCAGTTGTAATTCGTGTTTGCTAGCATTTGCTTTCATAATTACAAGTATCATGGCAGAGCAGCCAAGACGTAGAAAAAATAATAAAATCCCAAACGAAGTACGGTCGCTTATACTAAGGGCGATGAATTCTGGTTCGTCGAGTATTCAGGTATCAAAACAATTTGGAATACTTCCGTATACTGTACGAAAAATACATATGTAAAAAATACACGGCCACAGGTGTAATAGAAAAAAAGCAGGCAGGTTATCGAAATAAAATTTTAACAAATGTGCAAAAAGAAGAAATTTGTGACTGGGTGGATGATGATTGCACTTTAACCCTTGCAGCTCTTAAAAAGAAATGCTTAGAGACATGGCCTGGATTGCAAATATCAATCTCAACAATTAACAGAGCCCTGAAGGACTTCCATTATTCATTAAAGATTGTTACAAATGTTCCAGCTCGCAGAAACTCACCCGAAGTAATTCAACAGAGGTTCCAATATGCGATTAATTATAATCCAATAATGAATGAACGAAACAAAATTTTGTTTATTGATGAATTTGGAGTTCAGGTAACGTCTCGTACTTCTCATGGTAGATCTCCCAAAAATTTGCCTGCACATTTACATAAGGCCAAAATAAGAAGTAGGAATTATTCAATTGCTGCCGCTATGACAAGCAATTCTTTATATCTATTCAAAATTCAAGATAGGCCATATAAAGTCGAACACTTTAAAGAATTTATCGTTACCCTAATTAATCATTTGAGTGTCGATGGAATTGAAGGAGCACATTTTATTATGGACAATGTACCATTCCATAGAAATTTAGATATTAGAAACTTAGTTCAACGACACGGCCACAACTTGATGTTTCTTCCACCATATAGCCCATTTTTAAACCCAATTGAGGAGCTATTTTCTGCATGGAAAAATGGAATAAAACGAACAGAAGCAGCTAATGCCGATGAATCATACGAGATAATTTATGCATCATCAGAAAATATATTGGAAACGCATTGTTTTCATTATGTTCAACCTATGGAGACATACCTAAGTGATTAATAATAATACTTTTTTTTTTTATTCAATATTTGCTACAATTAGAATTACAAGTGGTTGTTAACAAATTTAAATACGTCAAAAAATATAAAATAGAAATTCAGGATACAAAATTTAAGTTCTAGCTGTTCCATAACTATGAAATTCTGAAATAGTGTAAGGTTCCATATTTCGCAAGTATTCGAACGCTAATGGTTTGAATTAATCAAACTTATTTTCGATGATTATATGCCTTGGTAACAAATTATAATATTTAGCACATGCATAAAACGTAGATTTTTCTGTTAATGTTAAACGATGGCGTGGGTATATCAAGTTATATTTGTTTCTTGATGCATCCCTGACATTTTCCTCAAATAGGTGTTTGTATTTGTGACAGAATTTTATACACTCAAAAATATATATACCGGGTACTGTCAGTAGGAAGTGCTTCTTGAACATTCCCCGGCAGGTTTGTAGTTGGTTTAAGCCGAACATTATCCTCAACACGCGTTTTTGTATCGTAAAAATTTTATTTAGCTCTTGGGAGCTGCCCCAGTGATAAACATCAAGTGATGCTTTCAAACCAACAGTTTCTTTTATTTTTCGTATGCAATAACATTTGGTACACAATTTTTTTGCAAGATCGTCAATATGATTTTTCCAGCTAAGATTTTTAGAAAATGTTATTCCAAGAAACTTTACATGTTCGACAAGAGCAACTGATTTTTCTGCCCACTGTATTTCATCTACGCCGCCTTGTTTGTTTGTTTTATTTACTGAATAACACATAAAATTAGTTTTTCCTTCATTGAGGATTAATTGGTTTTTCAAACACCAGGATTGAATTTCTGTTAAAGTGATCGTTAACTCGTGTTCCATTTGTTCTGAATTATTAGATGATATTATTAGATTTGTGTCATCGGCGTAGCACGTTACTGTAGAACCATCATAACTTGCCGTTGCGCAGTGGCAAAATTGTGGGCGGAGCGAAAGATAGGCGGTCTCGATAGGTTTCGTGAATAGTTCGAGCGCGTGGTACATTCATTTGAAGAAGTGACAGGGCGATGGATTTTCAAAGTAAATTAACTCGTGGCCGTGCACTTGTACTTGTATTTTCCCTTGTCGTATTATTGTGTTTCGTCGACTACAATTTTAACAAAATACATAATTATGCTGAGGGGAGCGACCGACCATCTACGCTGTTGAGTTATAAATGAACAGCGCGCGCGAAGAACACGTGCTTGCTTATTCCAGCGACTGTACTCAGCCGCCAGATCGCCTCTCTCTCTTGTTTCATTCTCGCTTCCTCTCTGCGCGTCTGGCCAACTTAATCTGGTTAAGCAGTACATTGTTTAGAAAGAAAAGAAATTCTTACCTAAAGTACTAATTACATATTTTGTTGTTATGTATAATAGTTTTTATTTCTTGTATTTGTTCAAAAGATTGTCAATGTTATTATGTAATTATCAATATTGTAAACATGTTTCATCAAGTGATTAATGAGAACCAAATTGACGATATTGAAATGTCTCGATAGTTTGGATTATTTTATGTACCGCATAAGCATTTTCGTAATACTATTAGCTGTTACTGATTTAATTAACAAAATTAACGCCCAAACAGCACACTTTTATTAATCCAGTTTATAACATCGATGCAACAGCAAAACAAGATTATTAAATCACAAAGCGCTGTTGTTCATTACCGGCATGTGCCATTCGATTTTTTCAGACGAAAAAGCTCTGGTTATGGAAAACATGTATGTAAAACACATACGCACACCCCTCATGGCAAAATGGATTATAAAATCGAATTCGATTATTCGTTCACAGGGGTAAAATATGCAGGAATAAAAAAACAACGTTCGTTTACTTAAAATAATGGATTGATATTGCTCTTGTAGTAGCTGAAATTATAGCACGTGCTATATTTGTAATGATGTTACTGATAGAGCTTTGTGGTCTGTGTGGTGGATTCGGGAATCAATCAAAATGTGCCATCCCTTTGTGTCACAGCTTTGACCTTAGGGTTGCTGGTATTTATTAAGTAATTGGTATGCACTTAATAGCAGGAGTGGATCCAGAGAGCAATTTTGGGAAGGGACAATTATGTTTTAAGAAAAGTTTTAAAATTCAGGTTAATTTCTACTAATTTTACATTTTTATTGATTTTGTAAGTGTTTACATTTTTTTCAATTTATCCCAATTTTCAGTTTTAAAGTTTTCTGTAAAATTTTATGATGTGTTTGTTTGGCAATTTTATTTAAAATTGTAATATTAATTAAAAACTTGTGATTTTTGTTAAATATTGACATACAGAGATTTATTCTTTCAAGTATACTTTCACAAATTCCATATAAACATTTCTACAATTAATTATTTATTTCCTCAACAGACCTAACCCTAATTACAAAGAAAAATATAGTAAAGCAAAAACAAAAAATACTACACAATAAATCAACTTAAACCTATAACTTATAACCTATAACAAATATAAATTAAGCCTAACTACAAAGGAAAATATAGTAATGCAAAAACAAAAAAATAGTATGCAATAAATCAACATAAACCTATAACTTAAACCTATAACCTATAACAAACATAAATTAAGATTACGTAAAAATTCTGGCTTACAATTATTAAAGATATCTACACCGTATTGAACCTCATGATATGATGTCAACATTTTTAATATCGGAGAACAGGAATGGTGAGCTGTATTCGGTTTTGCATAATAAAATGTTCTACTACCCCTAGAGGAAAACCTTGGTACAGTAATATTTAAAAGATTTAAAAAGTTAGAGGTTATCAGACTCAAACTGAATAATTTTATAGAGTTCGTTGATAACAATAATGAACATGTGATCAAAACTAAGCAGTGTATTTTGAACTTCACTTCAAATGAGTGTTTTAAACGCGTGGCGCATAAACTAAAATTTCGAGATTAAAAAAGCCTGATTTTTTTTAAATTTTAAAACTCAAATAAAATGACTTGATTTATATATTAGCTTTTTAAACATACATATAAAGGGTGGTCTATCTAGCGGTTTATTTTTTATTCATATGTTATTTTGACTCTGACCAATCTTTCGCGCTCAAAATATTGACACAAACTTAGTATCGTATGCCCGCGGTACGAAATATACGAAATTCAACACCCTTGGGAAATATTGAAAACTTATTTTCAAAGTAACGGGTCTGTTGTCTAAACAGAGCGACTTCTGAAAAAAAAATCAATCGAAATAAAGCACCAACCGCGCCTACTGTACGCAAATCTTCGCAAATAGTTCATAAGATTGGAATTTTAGTGTACCATAGAAAAATTGTCTTGACAAGATGGGTTTCTGTCGTGCCAGCCGAGGCATCCACATTAATAAAATTGTATTCAATTATTAATGAAAAGGATTGCTCTTCCCAAAAAAGCACTAACATTTTCAAAAATATTGATCCTAGTTTATTTTATAGCATTTTTAAAAAGAAACCGCTAATTGGACCACCTTATAAAAAAAAAAAAATATGAAATACTAGCAAACCCTAATTAAATAAAAAGAAACTAACATAATCCTAGGTAATAATAATTACTTTTGTGTAATCTGTTGTAATTTTTAATTCTTTTTTCGGGGTGTTAAAAAAACTTTTAAATTCGAGAATCCCAACGGAGGAGTGCTCGTTGCTTTTGTTTTAGTGTTTAAATATGCTCAAGTTCCACGTAACGAGGGCGGCCCACTTCAAGTCTTAATTGTCCTTAGAGTTTTTCCTGTCATTTTCCGCACTTTTCATCATAATTATCTTATCTTTTTTGACGACGGCGACGACGACTGTCGCCGGATGTCTCCAAATAAATTTTATTAATCTCGTAAAAATAAAAAAAATATTATGTCCGCTCTTTTTTTCAGTTTTAATGAGAAACGTACGATAAAAGCTAAAAAGAATTATGTACTCCAACTTAAACAAAAATATTTAATAAATACTTATAATTGTAATTTTAAATGTAATGTTAAAACTAATATTCTATGACGCCTTTAAAATATGACGGATTTCATAAAATTAGATTGACGGACATCAGTAGCGGATTTAGAAGCAGAAAAGACATTTACTTAGCTGTAGATCGTATTGATTCTGTTCTTTTTTGTAATAATAATAAACACAGAATTAAATTACAATAAACATATCTATGAAATTGGTAAAATTGGCTTTAGACTAAGGTAGGTAACTTTAAGAAAAATGTTACTTAATTACGCGAGGTTAAACAATTACCAACTTTTATTAAAGGATTCAGCAATAATAAAGATTTGAGTGAAGATGATTGTGAAGAAAACGAAAATGTATCCACTCCACCATTCCTCGGACGAAGATTCGGATTCTAAATTATCCGAAAGTTCTGACTAAGATTTCAATATCTGGAAAACATAGAAATAGTGCCTGGTGTGGTCCAAGATTAGATTTGCCAACTGAGCTTAATAGTAATCCACATATATTTTTAGCTCAAAAGAAAAGTGTCACAAAAGTGACAACAATGTAAAATTATCATAAAAAGGTCAACTTTAATCAGAAAAAACGTGATAAAGATAACTTGGAATGAAAATGTTAGTGTTTTCTTCACAATATTTTTACCATCATAACAGATTAGATATTTTTCGTATTTTTATGTCAAATTTGACGTGAAGATAGTTCATAAAATAGAATTTGGAGCAAAAAAAATGGAAACCCTAGAATTTGCATTTTTTAAATGTCTTTTTGTTGTCATTAAACATTTATAAAACTGTCAGTGAACGAATAACTACAACACAATTTTTTTAATGAAAAACAGGCCGTTGATTTTGTCAGGGGTTTCCATTTGTTGCTCCTAATTGTACATGAGTATTCGAAATATGAAATTAAAGCAAGATCACTAATGCCCAGTTGCATAAAAGTTCCAGTCAACCTCTAGTTGACCAACTGGAGGTTGAAAGCTCAACATCCGGCTGACTAAAAATGAGTTGCATAAAGTCTAGTTTGGTTATAGACAGCTTAATTTATGTTAGCTGTCCTGGTCGTTGACTAATCTTCTACCACAGGAAAATGTTGCAAAAGGCGCAAGGAGAAAATATTCTAATTTAAAAAAAGAAATAAAAACTTTTAAAAATTGACCAGTAATTATTTATGAAAGAAGAAAAGTCTTCTCCAAATGTAAATCTTCCCATATTCGTTTATCTTTGAAAACAGTTCAAATTGAAGCCTCCAACGAGTGTTCTCCACTCTCAGACTAAGCAAGAAGTAAATTTCGAGTTTAGAAAAGCCGGAAAATTTGGTTTGGTCGCTCCGTTTCGCTACGCGACGAAACCAACGCTTTTTTTAAAGAGTTCAATTTGAAGCTTAAAACGAGTGTTTTCCACTCCCAGACTAAGCATGATGTAAAATTTCGAGTTTAGAAAAGCCTGAAAATTTGGTTTGGTCGCGTAGCGCGAAGCGCGGAGCGTCCAAACCAAATTTTCAGGCTTTTCTAAACTCGAAATTTTACTTCATGCGCCACGCGTATTAAACAGTAGAAGCACTAAAATACTGTGAATGAGTAAACTTCGCTTGAAATCGGTGTCTTATACACGTGGCGCATGAAGTAAAATTTCGAGTTTAGAAAAGCCTGAAAATTTGGTTTGGTCGCTCCGCGCTTCGCGCTACGCGACCATACCAAATTTTCAAGCTTTTCTAAACTCGAAATTTTACTTCATGCTTAATTTGGGAGTGGAAAACACTCGTTTGAATCTTCAATTTAAACTTAAAAAAAGAGCAATGAATGTCGGAAAATTTACAGCGTATGCGTGTGTATACTTAAAAGAAAAATGCCCTCTACATTTATTCTCCTATTAACAATATAAAAGTATAATAATTTTAATATTTATTTCCTCTATAATATTAGAGAAATTGTGTCAGAGAAGCTTAAATGGCCAGAATAAAATTTTATTTATAAGAACCCAGATTTTGATAACATAAAGGAAGCGACCAAACCAAATTTGTAGGCTTTCCTAAACTCGAAATTTTACTTCATGCGATACGCACTGAAATACTGTGACCAAGAGAACTGCACTTGAAATCAGTATCTTATACGCGTGGTGCATGAAGTAAAATTTCGAGTTTAGCAAATTTTGGTTAGATCGCTGCGCCTACGCGACCAGACTAAACTTGTTTGAAGTTTTGAATTGAGCCCTTCAAAACAAAAACGAATATCTGAAGATTTACAGCATATTATTGGAATATGTATACTTAAAAGAAAAACTCCCTGTATAATAATGTGTATACTGCACAGAACAACTTCTATCTATGTTGAAATATCATGTTCTGCTTTTTACTCAGCTTGAAAAGAAGTATCAAAAACGTAACAAACACGTTTTTTTTTTAATATGTAAACAAGAATATTGCTAGTGTTTATAAAATAAACAAATCATTGGGATCATTCTGTCCACGCTTATGAACTAAATTAGTCATCTTGTTCCCATAATTAGAGTTTCAATTAATTACCTTACTTCAAAATTGAATAATTGGTAATTTCATTCAAATATTTTAAATATATAATTCATTCTCTCTTTCTCACACAATACAAAAATTATAAAATCCAATTATGTTAATCATCTAAAGACTCCACGTTCCTCTTGCAAGCTACGGATAACCAATTAAAAAGAGCGATAATGGAAAAAATGGGTTTTCAGAGGGGGAATTATTGTTCCATTCAACCTTTGGAATACCTATTGATTCTCGATTTCATTACACAAAGAAAAAAAAAATAGATGAATCGGAATGAGGTATCGATTAAACACTCGCGATTTTTCAATAAGCTCGCGTGCCTCGAGGCCGTTGTTCATTTCATGGGAACCCTCCGACGAATGTAAACCACGGACTCTAATTACGCGATAAGGATAAATTATGTATCTATACTTCAGGAAATTGAAAATGAAATTTTAAATACAAATTCTATCTAGTTATAATTAATGACAAAACCTGTTTTATTAATATTTTAAAAAAATAATATTTAAAATAAAATCACTTGGTATGTTTCACTAATTTTACGTCTTTATTCCGACTAGTTTCGGCTATCAGCCATTTTCAAGGAATGTACAAAAATAATGTTATACAGTAAATATACTGCCGATCAAAAAAATCAGAACACAAAGTATTTATTGGACGATTTTAATGAAATTTACAGAATTTGATCATGTAAATGAACTGCATCGATGATCAAAAAATCAATTGTTTTGGTTACTATTTAATGGTATTTTTCCTTGATTTCACCATTATGAAGAGCTGCTGATTTTATAATGTAATTGCTTCTAATATCCAAGTAGCCTCTGAGTAGTTTGACGATCCAGTTTGTAAAACATAAAAAGATGCCCCGTGTTCGTCGGCGTGCACAATATCATCATCTAAGTGAATTTGAAAGGGGTCGCATTATTGGAATGCGAGAAGCGGGTTTTTCGGTTCGTGCTATTGCTGAAAGGGTAGGCCGTAGTGTATCGGTGATCGTACGCTGCTGGTCTAGATGGTCCGAAGCTGGGGAGAATCGACGTAGACTTGGATCAGGACGTCCAAGAAGCACCACTGAGCGTGAAGATCGAGCTCTTCGTCTTACAACTTTAAAGGACAGATTTACAACGTCGCGGGCATTGAGAAATGACTGATTGGCTCTAAATGGCCAAAGAGTATCCATGGCTACTGTTTACAGAAGAATCCGCAGTTTTGGTATAAGATCCTACCGTCCACAATTGTGTCTACCTTTTACTCCGCAGCATCGCAGAGCAAGACTTGATTGGTGCAGGGAAAGACAACATTGGACCCATGAATGGAATAACATTATCTTCAGCGATGAGTCTCGGTTCTGTTTATGGGCTCATGATGGTCGCAGAAGAGTGAGACGTCGACGTGGTGAATGCAGAATTTTACAATTTGCTGTTGAAAGACATACGGCTCTTACACAGGGAGTTATGGTTTGGGGGGCGATAGCATATGGTAGTCGGTCTCCTCTAGTTTTTTTAGAAGCAAGTCTTAACGCGATTCGGTATATTGACAACATTTTACGGCCAGTGTTAGTGCCCTATGTAAATGGCTTGCAGAACCCCATTTTTCAGCAAGATAATGCTCGACCTCACACAGCGGCCATTACAAGACAGTTTTTTGATAGTGCCGAAATCAATTTGTTACCTTGGCCATCTCGTTCTCCAGATCTATCGCCAATAGAACATGTTTGGGATATGATAGGTGTTAGAATAAGTAACTTACAGCGCCCCGCTAACACTGTAATGGAACTTAGAGGTCAAATTATCGAAGTTTGAAATGAAATACCCCAAGTCGATATTGACAGCCTGATTTCTAGCATGCCTTGACGTGTTAATGAGTGTTTGGGAAATCGTGGAGGCCCAACACATTATTAATTTTTATTCATTTGTTTTTTGGTTTTTCAAGTTGATTTTTTGATCATCGATACAGTTCGTGTACATGAGCAAATTGTGTAAATTTTATTAAAATCGTGCAATAAATACTTGGTGTTCTGATTTTTTTGAAAGGCAGTATATATACAGATTTAAAAAAAGGGGGAGGGTCAGGCAATAAGAGCGTTCGCGATCGGGGATGTCCAGATGTCTTTATTAATTTTTATTTACCCTTACGTAATACGAGTACAATAGAAACATTCTCAAATCAAAAATATTAATGGAAATACCCACACAATCACACATTGACTAGTTTTTATATTTTGAGATAAAAACGCTGTTATGTGTATAAGGGTTATTTTTATTTATTTATTTATTTATTAAACGGTATAACACCTTTTTACATAATAATAACAAAAGTATGCGATATGTTAAAGTAGAGTTAAGTTAAGTTATATACAAAAAGAAAATTTAAAAAATTGACGTCCAAGCAGTACGATTAGTATTACATTTGAAATTTGGTATTCAATCGATATTTAAAACTATTCGAAGATCCACTATATAAGTCTATGCTGGGAAGAATGCAATTTGCATTCGCCAATGACATTAGTCGAGTAGCTGAATTTTGGAAAGCGTAGTCAGTTTTATGTGTTTCCAAATAAAACGACTGGTTCAAGCGAGTTCTTCTGCTGGGAACCGAAAATGTCAACGTTTCCAATAGAGCTGGAGAATCCAACAATCCGTTGATGATACTGAATAAAATGCATAGGTCAGCAACTGTTCGTCGGTCTTCTAAGGTTATTATTTTCAGTTCCTTCATTATGATGTTATAACTGCCTTTTGCGTGCTTGATTCCTTGTTTGTACTCCATGCAACGCAGAAATTTCTTTTGCACCGATTCCATTAAATTAATATTAACTGATGCTGATGGAGTCCAAATGCAAGAACCAAATTTCAGATGACAGCGAACTAATGAGTAATAGAGTGTTTTCATGCAATCAATATCAAGGTCTTTGCCACATCGCCATACGAAGCCCCACATCCTCAGCGCCTTGTTAGTTATACACTTTATGTGGGATGTGAAAGTGAGTTTTGAGTCGAACATAATCCCTAAATCTTTGATTGTATCAACCTTTGAGATGTTGGATGAACCAGCATTTTTTTACATTTAGATATAGTTTATTATCTGTACACCATGCATAGAGACGATCCAAATCTTCTTGTATCAAATGGCAGTCGTTGATATTATGAATGGTTTTGAAGAGCTTTAAGTCATCCGCATACATCAAAAACTTGCAATGATTTATAGTTTCGCTTATATCATTGATAAATAGAATGAACAGTATGGGGCCACAGTGTGTTTATTACAGATTTGGATAGAGAGCGAAAAAATAAGTAAGTTTTATCTAAAAACATTTTTGAATAACAAATAATAAAGAAAATAATAACAGAAATTCCAAACTAAGTTCCTGATTGATCGCCTAAAGAGGGTTTTCACTCCCACATTAAGCATGAAGTAAAATTTCGAGTTTAGAAAAGTCTGAAAATTTGGATTTGCTGGGGCGCGCGAGCGAAGCGAGTCGCGCCCCAGCAAATCCAAATTTTCAGACTTTTCTAAACTCGAAATTTTACTTCATGCGCCACGCGTATAAATCACTTACTTCAAGTGAAATCTTTAACTAATTGGCTAGAGTAAAATAAATGTAGTATGTCAATTATTAATTATTCAATTTTGTTGATTGTTGAGTGCCATCTATCAAACAAAAAATGTTGTTAGATAAAACTTACTTACTTTTCCACGCTCTATTCAAATCTGTAATAAAAAATAAGGATTCGTATTTAAGATTTCAAAGCAACCCCCTCCCTAACATCTCCTGGGGGTAGGGGATTGAATTTTCTTACAGAATTGGATGTCCCTCTCCAAATCATTAAACTTTTATTTGAAAGATTTTGTTCATTCGGTGGATGGTTCTGATAATATTTCAGGTGGTACTTTAGAATGGGACACCCTGTATATTATATTTAACAAAATATGAGTCGCCTATTTCAAAAACCCCTAAATCCATGGATTTAGAGGTTTTTGGAAATAGACGACTCATTTATTTTTTAAATTTATATAAAATAAAATATAAAAATGGCTTAGTTATTAATCAATGAATCATTAAAGAAAAAGAAGAAATTGTAGATAGAGAGTGAAAAAATTTGTAAGTTTTATCTAAATACATTTTTTAATAATAAATAATAAAGGAAATAAAACTAAGTTCCTGATTGATTGCCTAACGAGAGTTTCCACTCCCAGACTAAGCATGAAGTAAAATTTCGAGTTTAGAAAAGCCTGAAAATTTGGATTTACTGGGGCGCGCGAGCGAAGCGAGTCGCGCCCAAGCAAATCCAAATTTTCAGGCTTTTCTAAACTCGAAATTTTACTTCATGCGCCACGCGTATAAATCACTTACTTCAAGTGAAATCTTTAACTAATTGGTTAGAGTAAAATAAATTTAGTATGTCAGTTATCAATTGTTCAATTTTGTTGATTGTTGAGTGCCATCTATCAAACAAAAAATGTGTTTAGATAAAACTTACTTACTTTTCCACGCTCTATCCAAATCTGTAATAAAAAATAGGGGTTCGCATTCAAGATTTCAAAGCAACCCCCTCCCCAGCCTTCCCTGGGGGTGGGAGGTTGAATTTTCTTACAGATTTGGATGTCTCTCTCCAAATCATTAAACTTTTATTTAAAACAATGTTTCATTCGGTACATGGCTCTGAATAAATTCCAGGTGGTACTTTAAATTGGGACATCCTGTATATAATTATAAAGGTTGTACGGTAGTGACGGATAGACGGACCGACAGACATTTATCAAAAATGGTCTTCATAAACTCTATCTTTAATTAATTTCTCACTTAACCCGTGGTAAAACATTTTTGAATCTAATACTGGATGATTTAAATTAAATTTAATTTAAAACATAAATAATTAACACTGTTGTATCCTTTCTTCACACTTTATTTTCTAATGGTTAGATATATATTTCAAGTGCTAAGCACTCATTTTCAATAACAACTAATTCTTACAACTGTTGCGCGGTTTCTTTATACCTACAGTGGATTAAAGGGAAAAAACCCCAGATTAAGGGAAGACCTTTGGGTGGGTTAGCAAATATTATTGCGTGTTGTTTATGGAGGTAACAATTTTAGAAGCGGGTTATTTAAGGGACTAAAATCGAAGTTCAATAAATTATTTTTATTTATACGCATTTCTATGGCTTCCAACATGTTTAATTGATACTTATTGGACTCTTTTAGGAGTTTCATATTGTTGATGCTGAATTTATGACCTGTTGTAAAGTTATGATGTGCAATTGCAGATTTTTCTGGATTCTGGTTTTTTATGTGATAACTGTGTTCTTTGAATCTAATATTTAAATTGCGGGTTGTTTGGCCGATATACACTTTCTCACAGTTATCACATTTTATTGAATAAATTCCAGATTTTTCAATGAATTCTCTTTTACTAAATGTGTTTCCTAAAAGTATACCACTTTTTGAATTTGTGTATTGTGCTGCCGTGAGGTTGAATTTTTTAAATAACTTATTTATATGATTATTTAGTCTAGGTACGTAAATGACTCTAGCATATTTAATGTTTTTCTTGCTCCTGCAAACTCGTTATTGATTTGATCTTGTGAGATTAATAAGAGCATAAAATCTCACAAGATCAAATCAGTCTATGTGGAATCTCTCTTAAAATACGCAATGTTCGCGTATACCAGATACCACAAACATGTGGCCTATTATTATTAATTATTTTTAATAATTATTTGTGAGCTATCTACTAAAGGTATGGTAATTTCAAATGCAGGTATTGTTTATTTAAACGCTGCCCCTTATGTGGTAGAGAGCCTGTACAGTAGTTCGTTTACACGCTGTATATCTAACCATTAGAAAATAAAGTGTGAAGAAAGGATACAACACTGTTAATTATTTATGATTATACTTTTCACGAAACTCAAAAACAAATATAAATTTAAAACACTTGGTTTGTTTCACATAAACTCTGGTTAACCCAAAATGGATGTATCTACAAATATTTCCGATTTGTAAATGTTTACGAAACCAAGTTTTTTCCTTTCAGGGAGAAGTAACAACTGACAGAAGACATTATAGTGATATAGATACTCCAGGTGGTACTTTAAAATGGGACACCCTGTATATTATATTTAACAAAATATATTTTTTTAATTTATGTAAAATAAAATATTAAATTTAATGATTATTAATCAATGAATCATTAAATAAAAATAAGAAATACTAGTCTTAATTTGTCCTATTTTGAGTATTACGATTAGAAATGAGTAAATGAACATTACCGTTTTCAAATCGTAATGGATGTATTCATTACTTAGAAGCGCGCTGCATTGATTAGTTTCTGGAAATTGATCATAAATCACGTAATTATGAAACTCTCATCTGGAATTCTATGATTCTCGTTGCTGGTGTGTAATTATAGGAAATTACCTTCGGTGATTCTTTTCTACACATTAGGAATTACGAGGTCTTTCAATAGTTGCTGAAACTTGCTCCGAACTGTGAGAGCATTCATTTTCCTTACTTGACCCTCGCCTGGTGATTTCGTTGGGATTAAAAAAGAGACTGAAACAAGAGTTTACACAGCAAGAAGCGTAAGCTTCAATAAATTCGATGTTTTTATACAGGGACATTTTATTTTAAGTAAACATATGCATATGCTTCTTTTTAAAGAATTCAATTTGAAGCTTTAAACGAGTGTTTTCAATGGAAGGCCTCCATCTCCAAGAATTGATTCAAATGTCTACAGAATTCGGGACCTTGTGCCTTCAAGTCATCGGTTGATAGTCTAAATCAGTGGTCTCCAAACTACGGCCTGCGGGCCAAATCCGGCCCGCGACTTGCATGAATCCGGCCCGCGATTGCTTGTAATTTTTTTTGTAAATGTCATATTTTGAAATATTGTAACAATTGTTCCTTAAATTTTTCATAATTTTATAAAATTAATCGGATCTTGGCCGACTTTATTATGTAGAATTGTATTTGTGGCCCGCGAAGAAGATAGTTTGGAGACCCAGGATCTAAATGATCGAGGACGAGTTTAATTCGACTAACACCACGGGTTATAAGATTTTGACCAATGAACTAGAGATAAGGAAAATCTGCACAAAAATGGCTATTTTAATAAACTAGTTTTTAGGCAGTACAAATATTCCTGTGGCTACTCAGTCCCCTTATTCGCCTGACTTGAGTCCTTGTAACTTTTTTCTCTTTCCAAGATCGAAAAATCATCCTAAGAAAACTCATTTCGGAACGCTCCAAAGCATTTAAACGGTTGTAACCGACCAGCTGAAAGCTGTTCCAGTTTCCGAGTTTCAGCACTGGTGGAGGATTGGAAAAACCGTCTTCAGTGGTGTGTGGATTCCCAAGGAAGTTATTTTGAGGGAGATAATATTAAATTGTTATTCTATTCGAATACAATAGTTAAAAAAAAACAGTCTCATTACTTTATTTATACACCTCGTATATCGTCCTATATAATAATATACAGAGAGCAAGATGGCGCCGCCGAAAGCAGTTTCGATCGAAGAAAATATTATGTGTAAATTGTGCTCAGTTAATGTTAAAAAGTATGTGTCGTGCATTGTGTGTAACCAGAACTACCACGAAAACTGTTTAGTGAAAGTATGTGGAATGTGGGTGGATCAAAACGGAGGTATACACTGCTGCGATCTAACCTCAAAACGTACAGACACTCAGATATCAGGAAACACAGAAGATTTAAACACGGTAAGCTATTTGAGAGTTGTACTTGAGCACAAAGACGAAATGATTGATAAGCTAAGAGATAAAATCGATATTTTGAAACAAAACATAAAACTACTGGAAAAATCAACCGGTTGTAACCGACCAGCTGAAAGCTATTCCAGTATCCGAGTTTCAGCACTGGTGGAGGATTGGAAAAACCGTCTTCAGTGGTGTGTGGATTCCCAAGGAAGTTATTTTGAGGGAGATAATATTGAATTGTTATTCTATTCGAATACAATAATTTAAAAAAAAACAGTCTCATTACTTTATTTATACACCTCGTATATCGTCCTATATAATAATATACAGAGAACAAGATGGCGCCGCCGAAAGCAGTTTCGATCGAAGAAAATATTATGTGTAAATTGTGCTCAGTTAATGTTAAAAAGTATGTGTCGTGCATTGTGTGTAACCAGAACTACCACGAAAACTGTTTAGTGAAAGTATGTGGAATGTGGGTGGATCAAAACGGAGGTATACACTGCTGCGATCTAACCTCAAAACGTACAGACACTCAGATATCAGGAAACACAGAAGATTTAAACACGGTTAGCTATTTGAGACTTGTACTTGAGCACAAAGACGAAATGATTGATAAGCTAAGAGATAAAATCGATATTTTGAAACAAAACATAAAACTACTGGAAAAATCAATCCTCTATTAGCGAAATAAATTGTCGAAATAGTTTTAAAAGTCTGACGACAATAGAT
The DNA here is from genome assembly GCA_932526585.2 of Philonthus cognatus. Taxonomy (NCBI): domain Eukaryota; kingdom Metazoa; phylum Arthropoda; class Insecta; order Coleoptera; family Staphylinidae; genus Philonthus; species Philonthus cognatus. The sequence goes on from OW052241.1 coordinate 20,928,913, forward strand.
AAAACAGAAACGCAAATAATTAACGTCAATTTCAATCAACAAAAAGACACGGAATTCGCATCCACAAAAAAGAACACTCCAAACGATAATCATCGCGAAAAAAATAGAAATATAAATAAACAAACCGAAAAAAAGAATAATGAGAATGAAAAGAGTGGACATCCAAACCTGAATGAAATCATAATTGGTAGCAATAATAAGATGAATGAATTGGTCTATACAGCGGAGAAAAAAGCATGGTATCACGTCGGAAAGTTTAAACAAAATTTTACCGAAGAACAGTTGATGAAAATTATGGAAAATTCATTGAGTAATGTACAAATAAAAATTGAAACCATCTAACGAGAGGACCGATCGTCGTCGGAGAAATACAAATGCTTTAAAGTCGGAATTGCGAAAAGGTATAAAGACGATATGGAAAACCCTGACATATGGCCAAATGGAATTCGTATAGGTAGATTTAAAAAAAAAGCATATCAACCACGACACAGCAAAAGAAAACCAAAACAAATATAGTAAACAAAACTACATACAACTTACGCTAATGCATCAGAATATCAGAAGCATATTTAATAAAATTGACGAACTAGAAGTTATAATTAAAGAAGTAAATCAATCCTAATATTATATGTATAACAGAGACTTGGAGTAAAATTGACAATGTTGAACTGATCAACATAAATGGATACAAGCAAATAGATCATTACACAAGAAAGACAATGTTACATGGCGGATCAATGATTTTTGCAAAAAATATAGAATATTGCATTCAGCAAGCTAAAATAAACAGCTACAGTGTTGAATCTATAATAGAATGTAGTTCCTGTACACTGACATTAGGGAACAAAAAAATTGGTATTGTAGTAATATATCGACCACCAACAGGGAATCTGAATATATTCTTTATTAAGATTACAGGTTTACTAAAAGAAATGGAGTCAATATATGAATTCATTATATTATGTGGAGATCTAAATATCAACCTTATGTCAGATACAAATGAAAAACATATGCTGGTAGATGTATTTACATCTTTTTCGCTCTACAATAATCTCGCAGAACCGACTAGACTATGTTGTAGCAAACTTCGACTTTGAATGTACCAACGTAAATTTTAATTTATCAGACCATGATGCTCAAATCTTAAACGCGAAAATAAATACAAATAATTCACCTAAAATACAGGCACCAATATTAATAAAAACCAGAAGAAACAATATAGATGAACTCAGGTACTATTTGCAGAAAGTGAATTGGAATTTTATAGTATCAGACAATATATATAGTGCATTCAAGAAATTCCATGATGAATTCACACACAACTTCAACATATCGTGTCCACTAAGCGAAATTAAAATAAGACCAATGGATAGGTCTTGGATAAATGAAAAGGTGCGTCTATCAAGTAGAAAACTTAAAGACATGCAAGCTAATACAATCACTGAACAAGAAGTCAAGTGCAGGATTTGATGAAATATCTGCGAAGGTTATTACAGCAGTAGCAACTGAAATATGTCACCCTCTCGCATATTTAACAAATTTAGCAATGGAGACGGGAACATTTCCGACCATGTTTAAAAATTCCAAAGTGGTTCCAATACATAAAAAGGGGTCAGACGAAGAAATCGATAACTACAGACCTGTTTTGATACTGAGCACATTCTCTAAGATTTTGGAGAAGGTTATTGCGAACCGAATTTGGAATTTCAGTAGCAAATACAGTATATTAGGGGAACACCAGCATGGATTTCGGATAAATAAATCAACGGAAACGGCATCAGCGGAACTTACAGAAGAGATCAGTAGGAATATCGACGCGGGAAAGTACGTGGCCGGACTATTCTATGATTTCTCCCGGGCTTTCGATACCATAAGTGTGGAATTTGTGCAACACAAACTTTACGCCCAAGGAATTTGGGGAATGGCGTTGAAATTAATTGTGTCACTTTTATCTGAAAGACAAATATACGCACAAGTGAACAAGTCAAAATCCAAGTCTTACAATGTTTCAAAGGGCATAGTGCAAGGTTCGACCTTAGGTCCCCTGATTTTTGTACATTTTATAAACGATCTAAGTGACTACATATCCCAAGGGAGTGTGATCAATTTCTCTGACGACACGACAGTAATTGTCAATGCACCCACACAGGAGGAATTAGCCAACAAAATCGAGGTAACAAATAAGGAGATCATAGAATGGTGCGATCGTAATGTCATGATGCTAAATGCTGACAAAACTGTAAAAATACATTTTTATAATAGAAAATCTCCTATAACGGTGAATACAAGCAAGTATACAAAATTCCTTGGAAGTTTTGTCGATGAAAAACTGTCGTGAAATCAGCAAATTGATCACATATGTGCAAAGTTAGGTAGTGCATATTATGCAATTCTAAAATTGAAAATTGAAACAAATCTAAATTAAAAGGCACACAGTTAGTTATTAAGGAAGATCTCACGCGTGCCAGACTAATTGAAATTAAAAAACTGTCAGATAAATATGGTTTTCGAAATGTGTGGACCGTAAATGGTCGTATATATTTTAAATCTGGCAATGAAGTGAAGAAATTTTTGTTTACAACTACGAATTAGGTACCCATTCAAATTATTAATTATTGTACAACCGTAAAATTGCCACTAACGTACTTTTAAAGAAGGTTACGTAATATTTCTTTTTTGTAACTGCTTACATTCTAAGTTTATTTTTTCTCTTACAATATATAATATTTTCGTACAATTGCAGTAGTAACAAACAGAATTTATATTTAATTTTTTATCAACACTAACATAATTTAATTATTTTTGAATTGCTATTATTAATATAGAGTATAATAATAATTATATATACAATATATTACTCAATAATTTCTGATATAATACTAAACTATCACATTACACCATCCTAATTGCAGAATATTATGACAGCGTGGAAATATTTATAATTATGCAGTTTTCATTTTATTAGTTTTCATAAGAATATGGCTTCTGGATTAATTAAACTAGCACATATTAATATTAGGTCATTAACTGCTCATTTTAGTTCCTTAAAAGATTTAATCCTGAATGCGTCATATGATGTTGTGGGTTTGTCTGAGACATGGTTATGTAAAGACATGCAATCTGTAAATATTCACATGCAAGGCTACAAAGTTATCCGTTGTGATAGAGGGACGCGTGGGGGTGGTGTTGCATTTTACATTAGGGATACATTCGAATGCAACATTATACCAACTTCAGGCAATATAGAACAACTTTGGGTTAGGATTACTGTGCATGGCAATAAATATGCCTTTGGAGTTATATATCGACCTCCAAATTTCAATCAAAATATGTTTTTGGATGAATTTGATAGAACATTATCTGAACTTTTACCAACTAATGATGAAATTATATGTATGGGAGATTTCAATATAAATTTATATAATAATACAAACTTATTAACAATATCTTTTAAATCCCTTTTGGATTCATTTGGCCTTACACAAATAATAGACGCGCCTACTAGAATTGTTTCAAATAGTCATACCCTTATAGATTTAATTATAATATCGGATTCTAATTTAATAAGAAACGTTGGCACACAAAGTGTGCATATAACAGATCACGATTTAATTTTTTGTGACATTATAGTAAACCATTTTAAACATACAACTACATACCATACTTACAGGACATTCAAGAATATAGATTATGAATATTTTGCTAATGATCTTCAAAACTTATCATTCCACAATATCTACAGTATGAAAAATATTGATGACAAAGTGAGTGCTTTTAATAACCTGATTTATGAATTATTTAATAAACATGCTCCCTATAAGACATCTCGATTTACAAGACCAATTACACCCTGGATAACTGATAATATCAAATTAATGATACAGTTAAGAAATAATGCCCTCAGTAAGTACAAGAAAACAAAAAATCCTGAACACTGGAACTATTATAAATCTCTTAGAAATTTAACAACAAATACGATTCAAAGAGAAAAGAAAGCATACTTTGATTTTAAATTTCGCACAGCTCCAAAGCAGTTATGGAAGGCATTAAAAGAATTAAATATTTCTAATAAACCTAAAATATCAGTTCCCATATCACTTCAAGATCCAGAATCTTTTAATAATTATTTCATTTCCTCTTTACCTAATACTCCGATAATTGATCAAGATGTGATTAAATTTTATAACACTAACAGAAAATGTAATTTCAGTGAATTGTTTGAGTTTAAATTAGTAGACACTTTCGAGGTGCTTAAAATATTAAATAATATCAAAACTAATGCCACTGGTATTAATGACATTAATGCATGTATGCTAAAACTTTGCTGTCCATATATTATACCTTTATTAACACATATAATTAACTCATGTCTGCTTTCAAATTATTTCCCTACTCATTGGAAACATGCATTAATTAAACCACTTGCTAAAATTTCATCGCCAACTGTTATATACGATTTTAGACCAATTAGTATACTGCCCACTGTTTCTAAGATTCTTGAAAAAATAGTAGATACACAATTAAGGGTACATTTAGCAGAATATAATATTTTGCCTGAGCAGCAATCAGGTTTTAGGCCTCACCACAGCTGTACCACTGCATTACTCGATATCACAGATAACATATTAAGAGCTGGAGACCGTGGTGAAGACAGTGTGCTAATCTTGCTTGATTTTAGCAAAGCTTTTGACACTATAGATCATAATATTTTAATGTCAATATTTCACTATATTGGATTATCTAATAGTGCACTATCTTTCTTTCATTCGTACCTCTCAAATCGTGATCAATTAGTTGTCATAGAAAATGTATCGTCTAAGCCTTATAAAACGACTAGAGGTGTACCTCAGGGATCAATTCTAGGACCTCTCTTGTATGCGGTGTATACGTGCAGCTTCGCACAATACTTTAAATATTTAAAATTTCATATGTACGCAGATGACACTCAGTTGCTACACTCATTCAAAAGCTGCGATCTTATAAATGCTGTAAATGAAATACATTTCGATCTACAAACATTTACTGATGCATGTACTCAACATGGTTTACAAATTAACCCTAATAAATCCGTAGCAATACTGTTCAGTAAAAACTAAGTGAAAAAGACATACATATATCTTTAAACAATATACCTTTAATTTTTGTTGAGGAAGCCAAGAATCTTGGGTTAATTATTGATAATAAATTAAGGTTTTCCTCACAAATTTCAAAGTGTATCCGAATTGCTTACTGTAACCTTAAGTTGATTTATGCGGCCAGATCTTTTTTATCACGAGAATTAAAAACGCTGCTATGCAATAGTTTAGTTCTTTCGCATTTCAATTTTTGTGATGCAGTGTATGGGCCGTGTTTGACTGCAGCTACACAAAAAAGAATTCAGCTAGTGCAGAACTCATGTCTCAGATTGATCCACGGCATACGGAAATATGATAGAATATCACACACATTAAAAATTACGAACTGGATCAACATGGAAGGAAGGAGATACTTACATATGACATGTTTGTTCAATAAAATAATCCATTTGAAATGCCCACAGTACCTTTACAAAAAAATATCATTTCCCACTGATGTACATAACATTAATATAAGAAATACAGGCCTCTTAACACCACCAATTCATCGAACAACCTATTTTGAGCGCAGTTTTACTTATAATGTAGTAAAAGTGTACAACAGTATTCCTATTGAGTATAAAACTCAATCACTGTCAGCATTCAAAAGATCTGTAAAATTCTTAATGTTTTCACGTGACTCATAGTGATTGTATTTTTAGTTACTGCTGCAATTATTATTATTATTATTATTATTATTAATAATGATATTGTTATTATATACGTTATTTTTATTGTAATTGCGAATTTTTCAATTTTACTGCTATTGTTATGATATTACATATATATATATTTAAGTTTAAGCCATAATATTATTCTTAGTTTAATTTGGGTTGAGTTGAAAGCAGATTTGCTTGTATAAGCTATTTTCTGTACTCCGCCCATGGGTTTTCTACAATGTCTATTGTTTGTAATTATATTGGGATATTGTAATTTTTTATTGTAGAAAATAAAGAATATTATTATTATTATTATTATTATTATTGGACAAAGAAACACTTCTCAATGTTTATTATTCTTTTGCCTACCCACATTTGGTTTATAATATTATTGTATGGGGCAATTCAAATATGCATAACCTCACTAGCGTGTTTATTTTACAGAAAAGGCTACTTAGATTAATTTTTAATATTAAACAATCAGAATCTTGTCGTGATATCATTAAAAATAACAACATACTTACACTTACGGGATTATATATCTACAAATGCGCTGTATATGTGTATAACAACAATGCCAAATTTATAAGAAATGGAGCCTTACATAAATATAACACAAGATATTCTAACAAAATAAGTATAGTAGCACATAGAAGTACCTTATATGAAAAGTCAAAAATCTATTCTTGCACAAAAATATATAATAAATTGCCAACTCAGATAAAAGACATCACAAATATTAACAACTATAAAAGGGCATTAAAAAATCATCTCATTGTACATATCTACTACTCATTATCAGAATTTATGACAAACTGAGTAGACTGGATTTTGATTTGACAATTACAAAAGTTTATATTTTATTTGATAGTCTATTTACATGTGTTGTCGTATTATACTTTTTTATTGTATCTGTGACGTTCACATCCGCTGTATGTAAAATAGTTGTACCTTATGTTTGCAGTATTTTATGTATATAAGTGGCATACGTGAATAAAAATAAAGTTAAAGTTAAAGTTTTATGTAACACCGAACATTTTCATACCGAGAATTTTTCTTTGAAGTATCCATATGCATACGTTGCACATTTTCCGATGCTCGGTTTATTAAAAGAATTCAATTTGAAGCTTCTAACGAGTGTTTTCCACTCCCAGACTAAGCATGAAGTAAAATTTCGAGTTTAGAAAAGCCTGAAAATTTGGTTTGGTCGCGTAGCGCGAAGCGCGGAGCGGCCAAACCAAATTTTCAGGCTTTTCTAAACTCGAAATTTTACTTCATGCGCCACCGGTACAAAACACTGATTTAATGTAAAGTTTATCGGTGTGGTTTAAACTTCGTAAAATGTCAGTGTTTTGTTCCGGTGGCGCATGAAGTAAAATTTCGAGTTTAGAAAAGCCTGAAAATTTGGTTTGGCCGCTCCGCGCGTCGCGCTACGCGACCAAACCAAATTTTCACACTTTTCTAAACTCGAAATTTTACTTCATGCTTAGCCTGGGAGTGGAAAGCACTCGCTTAAAGCTTCAAATTAAATTCTTTTAATAAACCGAGTAACGAAAAATGTGCAACGTATGCATATGGATACTTAAATAAAATTCTCGTTATGAAAATGTTTGGTGTTACATAAAACTCTCTGTATATTTATTTTCCTCTCATTTAATATATTATATTTTAAATAGACGTTGCACATTTTTCGTTACTCGGTTTATTAAAAGAATTTAATTTGAAGCTTTAAGCGAGTGCTTTCCACTCCCAGGCTAAGCATGAAGTAAAATTTCGAGTTTAGAAAAGCCTGAAAATTTGGTTTGGTCGCGTAGCGCGAAGCGCGGAGCGGCCAAACCAAATTTTCAGGCTTTTCTAAACTCGAAATTTTACTTCATGCGCCACCGATACAAAACACTGATTTAATGTAAAGTTTATCGGTGTGGTTTAAACTTCGTAAAATGTCAGTGTTTTGTTCCGGTGGCGCATGAAGTAAAATTTCGAGTTTAGAAAAGCCTGAAAATTTGGTTTGGCCGCTCCGCGCTTCGCGCTACGCGACCAAACCAAATTTTCAGGCTTTTCTAAACTCGAAATTTTACTTCATGCTTAGCCTGGGAGTGGAAAGCACTCGCTTAAAGCTTCAAATTAAATTCTTTTAATAAACCGAGTAACGAAAAATGTGCAACGTATGCATATGGATACTTAAAAAAAATTCTCGTTATGAAAATGTTTGGTGTTACATAAAACTCTCTGTATATTTATTTTCCTCTCATTTAATATATTATATTTTAAATAGAAATACAAAGAATTATCACATTTATAATGATAAGGAAAACAAGATACAAGTTTAAGTGGATGTTGAAACATCTGTTCTTCCACTGTGCCTTGAAAGTGACTATAATCTAAATAATACAATATATAGACAATAAAATAACAAACAAAAATAGGTGAGGAGTAGGAAGATATATCTTAAAAGGTATTACATATACAGTGAGAGCCAAAATGATTTGTTCACTTTTAATAGGCAATAACAAATATAACTATTTATTAATCGCTATATTACTGATAACAATTTGAAAGAGGAGACTTTGGAGATATTTTGACAGTTGTCAAAATGGTGCGTTGGAACATACAGCAACGCATATTTTGTGTTGAAAAATTTCTTAAATTAAGTTCAATTATTCAAACTCAACGTTTATTTCGTCTACATTTTAATGTTCGTGATGTTCCGGCTCGAACTGTTATTTCGTATTGGGTAAGGAAGTGGCGAAATCATGGGTCAGTTGAGAGAAGAAAATCAGCCGGGAGGATTCGCTCTGCATGCAATCCTGAAAATGAGGAACGGGTGAGACAATCAATTCTGCGTAGCCCAAATCGATCAGTTCGGCGGCATGCGGCAGCGTTAAATTTATCTGCAACAAGTACCCGAAGAATGCTGCACAAAATGAAGTTTCATCCATACAAAATAGCAGTGGTGCAGAAGTTAACTGATCGTGATAAACAAAGCCGTGTTGAGTTTTGTCAACGTTTTTTGGAGTTAAGCAATGAGTAACGCGATATCGCACAACATCTTTTCATGAGCGACGAAGCACACTTTACTTTACATGGCTTGGTAAATAAACAGAATTTTCGATACTGGGCTACCGAAAACCCGTGTGAAATCTATGAAAGACCCTTACATTCCCTAAAAGTGACTGTTTGGTGTGCTGTATCATCGTCAAAAATCATCGGTCCATATTTTTTTGAAGAAAACGGCGAAACAGTCACAGTCAATTCTCAACGGTATGCACATATGCTCCAAACATTTTTTATACCGCAAATTGAAGAAGAAGAAAGAAATCACTTTTTTCAACAAGACGGTGCGACCTGTCATACTGCAAGAATAAGTATGGAGATCCTGCGACAGACATTTCCGAATAGACTAATTTCTCGAAACGGTGATTTTAATTGGCCCCCGAGATCTCCCGATATTACTGTTCCAGATTTTTTTCTCTGGGGATATTTAAAGAGTAGAGTGTTCAAGAGTAAGCCTAGAAATATAGAGGAGCTCAAAAGAAATATCCGACAAGAAATTGAAGCTATTCCACAGGATATGCTTCAACGAGTTATGGCAGATTTCGTCCGTCGTTTAGAAGAGTGTGTGGAGAAGGGTGGCGGACATTTAACACACACTATATTCAAAAAGTAAAAGTCCCATTATTACTTTTTAAGATGTCATTTATATTATTTCTGCATTTAACACACACTATATTCAAAAAGTAAAACTCCCATTATTACTTTTTAAGATGTCATTTATATTATTTCTGCATTTAAAATAATTAATACATTTATTTCCTATTAAAAATGAACAAATCATTTTGGCTCTCATTGTATATACATTTCGCTGCTTTAACATTAAACAATAAACTTATCGTCCGAACCATGTTTTATAAAAACTGCATATTTTCACTTAATATAATAGCAGACTATTTATGATTTTCAACTTTTTATTTAACTCACTACAATTGTTTTGCTACACTGCAGCTTCTTCAGGTGAAGAAATATATATATATTAAGTGATAATGGATATTCAAAAATTAAGTGCCTTAACAATCAACGAGATAAAACTGCATATTATTTATTATTTTAAATTTATTTTAAACAAAAAAAATCTAATTAATTTATAAATTATGTATTTACATATCAAAAACGTATCAACTAAAAAATAGATAAGCTGCGTACACATAATGAAGCGAAGCTAATTAACATGAAAGTTGACGGAATGGGCGAAAGGGCCTGATAATGGGACCCTGATTAAAACTAGCTACCTCATCTGAAACTGAACGAACAGCTCGCGCGCGCGTTTACAAATTTTAATTAAAACTATACGATATTAATGAAAAGCAAATTGGGTCGCCCTTTAAAACATCACACAGCAAAGTCCCTTATTATACAGCCCCTCAGTGTCCTCCGATGTCTGCACATTAAACGTCCCCGGATTATCAATTACCGAAGGAATTTCATTTCGCACCCCACTTTCATAACATGACTTATTTACCTTAATACTTCGCGTAATTACTATGAAAATTGAAAAGTAATAAAACGCAGTTTATTATTTATTTTTTTATAAAATATGTCTTAATGAAATATGAATGTAATCAGTAGTATTTCTTGAATAACTTTCTCATTTATCACTTGGTGAAACATTTTATATATATTTTATAATATTGTAATCAATAGGTTTAATAAGTGTAAGTGTAACAATAAACAATAGTGCTCATCGCTGTTTTATTACATTTTAACAGACATATTTGAACTGAACCAAAATAAACCGCTATTTTTTTAAGTTTAACTCCGGTTTTCGTTCCGATAAATATTACGGTTTTTCCGGTTTCTGGTTTTCGATTGAACTCCGGTTCAAAGCCTTGATATGCTCCACTGAAATAACGTGAGGTTCAGAAATACTTTTATTTACTATAGAAAAAACATCGATTTGATTGTATTAAAACAATGATCGTATAATAATGATATTTATACGGAGCCATTTTCTACAAAACTAAAATAGTAAGTTATTTAGATTTATATTCCTCTATATTAAAGTATACAAAATGCGATGGCATACATGGAATCTTCAAATTTTGCGATGGCATAAATGCAATCTTCATATTTTACTTCCCAATCTATCACAGGGCTGCTTTGATGAGCTTTTGTAACACTGTGCGCCGCACCGCGACTATCTATCCAAATAACTAATTTCAATAAGGTAATGGAAATTATTTTTTGCTAATCAAGGCTCTTTTTATTCACCCAAGCCTAGCAATTTAAATTCCATTCCTTGCCTACGCCAATTATTTCCTCCATGTTTTTTTCGAACACTTACCTTAAGGTAATTAAAGGGCGTAATTTCAATGTCGCAGCCCTTCCCGTTGTGCATAACACTTATCCGCCGTTAGTCTCTAAGTCACGTTTAAGTTTATATTTTTAATGGCGTCACGTAGACAATGAAAGGGTTGTCCCAAGATTTAGAAGTCGGGTGCAGCAGACGGTTTCCTGGGCCCTCTGTAGCCCTTAATTCTAGCAGACACCACACGATATAATTATAAATTTCGCAGTGAGGGCTTGTAAATCCTGGCCGCATTTACATACGCAATTTTCCGCCGATTCTGGCGAACTCAGGTACTAGGGAGAAACGGGCACAGCTCGTGCCGGTTGTAAATATATCAGTGCAAAAGGGCTGATGCCCTTGGGGGAGATTACGAGATATGGCGTATCATAACTGGCGATCAATTATGTTTCATCTTTACTTAAAATGGGTAATTAATATGTTAAACATATAAAGGGTTAAAGGGAAAAATCAAATGAGTGCAGAAAGTACCGAGCATCGTTTTCACGCCATTGTGTAGCTTAGACTAAGTATTTTCACGTAGGCAAACTTATATCTCAATTTAAACCAGAAACAAATAAATGGTTAAATGAGTTATTCAATATATTATTTATATCGTATGTTCAATAAAAAAACAGTAATATTGAAAAAAGTGATTAGACCAACTATAATGTATAGCAGTGAAACATGGACCATTACAAAGAAACAACAATGAAGAATAACTGCAATGGAAATGAGATTTCTTAGAAAGATCGAAAATAAGACAAAAAGAGACAGAATAAGAAATGAAACATACAGACAAATCTTAAATATCAACGATATTAACGAAAAAATAATACAGGGCCAGTTGAGATGGTTTGATCATGTGTGCCGTATGAAAGACAGTAGAAAAACCAAAATAATATTCGAAACACGAGCTTCAGGGAAAAACTGCAGAGGAAGACCAAGAACAACGTGGATAGATGGAGTCAGAGAAGAAGCTGTAAAAAAGGGCATAAAATGGAAAGGGATTAAAAACCTTACCTTGTTATTGATAATGAGCACCTTGTGTCTCGAAATGTACATCTAACATAAAAATAAAAAGTGAAGTAAGGAATAACAGTCTTTCTATTCTTGAAAAACCTTACGCATGACAGGACAAACTGGAGAAGTTTGTACTCTACTGGACAACAAATAATATAAATACAAAATGTGTTGTATATATAGGTGTATATTGTATATACGTATATATATATATATATAAGGACAAGAAGTAACGGTCGTACTACGTTAAGAACAGAGACGTTCGGAAAACGGATCCTAACAGGGCATTCGACGAATGCCCTGTTAGGATCCGTTTTCCGAACGTCTCTATATATATATATATATATATATATATACATATATATATATATACATATATATATATATATATATATATATATATATATATGAATTAGAATTTTCGACCTGCCCATAAGTACCATATAAGAAATAACAGCGCATTAGGTCATGACGTAAAAGCTATTTTTTTAATTTTTTTTTATCAAGTGAGTGTGCAAGGAGGACAGAAGACGACGACGATCGTTTCGCTCTTTTTATGAGCTCCTCAGGCCGCCACATCCATCATCCCATACACACTCACTTGATATGTAGAAGTTGTATATTTACTGACTTCGCTAACCATAAGCCATACCGGCTTATGACGGCTCTTTATATATATATATATATATATATATATATATATATATATATATATATATGTATATTTTGCCTTGCACCACACAAACAGTGGTAGAAAGGTCAATGATTAAAAAAAAAAGTTCAATAAAAAAAAAACCACTGAGTGCCATTATTGTCTCGTTTTTAAAAATTTAAGGTATCTACACGCTTTGGGAATTGACATATAAAACGTCAGACATAATAATTATAATGTATAACTTCAGAGTTGCCAACCTACACAATTAAAACGCGGGAATATTGGTGACATAATTTCTAAATCGCTAATGAGTGGTTTTTGTAAGTATTGAAGCTATTTTAGATTGTGCAATCATCTATACTTGTCGTACATTCTATTCGGTTTTGTATAGGTCCGTTTTTATTACATGTGTTTTCTTATGTTATATACTTATATCTATTTACGTAGTATTAATTTTATGATTATAATTTTATTATTGTAATTTTTTTGTAATATCAAAGGAGTTATCCGTAAATAAATACTTTACTTTACTTTACAATATTTTCCATGGCACTCTAGAGGTTTTATTTTATTGAACATACGTTACTATAGTCAACACATTACCTTTCTACAGTGACGTCATTAACTTCTATCTGTTTTCAATCAATGGATTTTAGTTGAAACAGAACATCTTCAATTATTTGTCACGTCGAATATTAAGTTTGCGTTTCTATCATCATGACATTCATGAAGTCTGCCAAAATACTTTAAATGCGAACATTTTACGAAAATGCTGAAAATCTTATTCGAACTATGACGAAACTATTTAAAAAAGAAACATATTCGATTTATAATAGTGAGCGGAAAGGTTTACATTAAAAGAAGTGAAAGTATAATATAATATAAATACATGGAATTTTTCTTTTAAGTATACATATCCCGATAATTATTTTTTGAAATTTGTGGAAATTCGTTGTTTTAAAGCGGTTAATTTGAGGCTTTTATCGAGTGTTTTCCATTCCCAGACTAAGCATGAAGTAAAATTTCGAGTTTAGAAAAGCCTAAGAATTTGGATTGGCCGCGTAGCGAAGCGGAGCGGCCAATCCAAATTAGGCTTTTCTAAACTCGAAATGTTACTTCATGCGCCATGCTTAAAAACACTGATTTACAGTGAGGTTAAAAAAACACACATATACAACTACAATTATAGGCAACCTAATGTACGTTAGAGTAATTGGGTTGCCTATAATCACTGTTTTAAACAATTTGTTCAGCGCAGAATTTGACTCACGTTTTATTCACATCTTCATTTTAGATTGCAAAAGCCGTATATTTTAAAGTTTGCGATATTTCAGGGTTTTATACGTGTGGCGCATGAAGTAAAATTTCGAGTTTAGAAAAGCCTGATTTGGATTGGCCGCTCCGCTTCGCTACGCGGCCAATCCAAATTTTCAGGCTTTTCTAAACTCGAAATTTTACTTCATGCTTAATCTGGGATTTTAAACACTCGGTAGAAGCTTCAAATTGATCGCTTTTATAAAAACAATGAATATTTGAAAATCTATAACTTATTATTAGTATTAATGAAATTATTTTTACCGCAAAATTCGTTGTTTCAAAGCTGTTAATTTGAGGTTTTTATCGAGTGTTTTCCACTCCCAGACTAAGCATGAAGTAAAATTTCGAGTTTAGAAAAGCCTAAGAATTTGGATTGGCCGCGTAGCGAAGCGGAGCGGCCAATCCAAATTAGGCTTTTCTAATCTCGAAATTTTACTTCATGCGCCACGCTTAAAAACACTGATTTACAGTGAAGTTAAAAAAATACACATATACAGCTACAATTATAGGCAACCTAATATACCTTAAAGTAATAGGGTTGCCTATAATCATTGTTTTAAACAATTTGTTCAGCGCAGAATTTGACTCACGTTTTATTCACATCTACATATTAGATTGCTACAGCCGTATATTTTAAACTTTGCGATATTTCAGGGTTTTATACGTGTGGCGCATGAAGTAAAATTTCGAGTTTAGAAAAGCCTGATTTGGATTGGCCGCTCCGCTTCGCTACGCGGCCAATCCAAATTTTCAGGCTTTTCTAAACTCGAAATTTTACTTCATGCTTAATCTGGGATTTTAAACACTCGGTAGAAGCTTCAAATTGACCGCTTTTATAAAAACAACGAATATTTGAAAATCTATAACTTATTATTAGTATTAATGTAATTATTTTTACCGAAAAATTCGTTGTTTCAAAGCGGTTAATTTGAGGTTTTTATCGAGTGTTTTCCACTCCCAGACTAAGCATGAAGTAAAATTTCGAGTTTAGAAAAGCCTAAGAATTTGGATTGGCCGCGTAGCGAAGCGGAGCGGCCAATCCAAATTAGGCTTTTCTAATCTCGAAATTTTACTTCATGCGCCACGCTTAAAAACACTGATTTACAGTGAAGTTAAAAAAATACACATATGCAGCTACAATTATAGGCAACCTAATATACCTTAAAGTAATAGGGTTGCCTATAATCATTGTTTTAAACAATTTGTTCAGCGCAGAATTTGACTCACGTTTTATTCACATCTACATATTAGATTGCTAAAGCCGTATATTTTTAACTTTGCGATATTTCAGGGTTTTATACGTGTGGCGCATGAAGTAAAATTTCGAGTTTCGAAAAGCCTGATTTGGATTGGCCGCTCCGCTTCGCTACGCGGCCAATCCAAATTTTCAGGCTTTTCTAAACTCGAAATTTTACTTCATGCTTAATCTGGGATTTTAAACACTCGGTAGAAGCTTCAAATTGATCGCTTTTATAAAAACAATGAATATTTGAAAATCTATAACTTATTATTAGTATTAATGAAATTATTTTTACCGCAAAATTCGTTGTTTCAAAGCTGTTAATTTGAGGTTTTTATCGAGTGTTTTCCACTCCAAGACTAAGCATGAAGTAAAATTTCGAGTTTAGAAAAGCCTAAGAATTTGGATTGGCCGCGTAGCGAAGCGGAGCGGCCAATCCAAATTAGGCTTTTCTAATCTCGAAATTTTACTTCATGCGCCACGCTTAAAAACACTGATTTACAGTGAAGATAAAAAAATACACATATACAGCTACAATTATAGGCAACCTAATATACCTTAAAGTAATAGGGTTGCCTATAATCATTGTTTTAAACAATTTGTTCAGCGCAGAATTTGACTCACGTTTTATTCACATCTACATATTAGATTGCTACAGCCGTATATTTTAAACTTTGCGATATTTCAGGGTTTTATACGTGTGGCGCATGAAGTAAAATTTCGAGTTTAGAAAAGCCTGATTTGGATTGGCCGCTCCGCTTCGCTACGCGGCCAATCCAAATTCTCAGGCTTTTCTAAACTCGAAATTTTACTTCATGCTTAATCTGGGATTTTAAACACTCGGTTGAAGCTTCACATTGATCGCTTTTATAAAAACAATGAATATTTAAAAATCTGTAACTTATTATTAGTATTAATGTAATTCTTTTTACCGCAAAAACCATATTTTTTTTTTAATTATTTTAAAATGATATTCAAATGAGTCGCCTATTTCCAAAAAAACCCCTGAATGCATTTGAAAGAATTGGATGCAGGGGTTTTTGGAAATAAGCGACTAAAATAAAAATACTGAGAATACCCAATGAATAAACACATTTAAGTAATGTTTCATCACAGTACTTCACAGAATTACTAAATGACAATGAAAACGAAACACAACAAGAAAAGCGATATGACCCTAAACAAAACACAGAACATAATACTGACAACGAACCTGAAATAACGGAAGTAGAATTGACTGAGGTAATAAAAAAGTTGAAGAATGGTAAATCGCCAGGCCCAGACACAATCACATCAGAAATGATCAAAAACATTGACGAACAAGGCAAACAAATACTGTTACTGATGATAAACAAGATATGGAAGGAAGCTAAAATACCAAGCGAATGGACAAAAAACACTATAGTACCCATATTTAAAACAGGAGATAAATTATTGTGCTCCAACTACAGAGGCATAACTTTAATAAACACCATAATAAAGTTAATAGAACAATTAATAAGTAACCGTCTGAGAAACAAACTAGAAAACACATGGGCGGAACAACAATGCGGTTTTAGAGTTGGCCGCTGTATTCAAGACCATATATTCATCATACAGCAAATAATAGAAAAGGCAAACAAAGAGAATAGACAAATATACCTAGGGTTTATCGATCTAGAAAAAGCCTTCGATAAAGTTAATCGAAAGAAACTGTGGGAAATTCTTACCATGAGAGGTATAAACACAAATCTGATTAGACTTATAAAGAACATATATGAGACAAGCACAAGTGCAATTATAAAGAATGGACAATACTCAGAATATTTCAAAACATACACGGGTCTACGGCAAGGTGGTAGTCTGAGCCCCACTCTTTTTATCATTTATATGAATGAAATAATAAAAGAATGCGAAAGCAGAGAAAAAAATATCATGTGGGATACAGACATCTACAGAGAATACAAATATCAGAAGGTGCGTTTGCAGACGACGTTGTTGTTATTGCCGGTACAGAAAAAGATCTACAACACAACCTACTGATATGGAACGAAATACTCGAGAAATACAAAATGAAGATCAATAAAACTAAGACTAAAGTCATGACAATAGGAGACGAAGAAGAACAAATAAATATATACATAGAAGGCGACAAACTTGAACAAGTGAAATCATATAAATATCTCGGAGTACAGATAAATAACAACGGAAAATATGACCTTGAACTGAACACAAGAATAGAAAAAATGTCTAAACTATATTATACAATGAAACAGAACTTTATAGACAATAAACAAATATCGAAATCGACTAAGCATAAAGTCTTCCAATCCATATACCGACCTATTCTCACATTTGGTTGTGAAACGTGGATACTGGACAATAAATTAAAAAGCAGAATACAAGCATTAGAGATGAAATATTTGAGAAGAGTTAAGGGAGTATCCAAACTTGACAGAATACGGAACGACATAATCAGAAATGACTTGAATACCTTGCCAGTTTTAGAGTACATCGAGAGAAGACAGCTCGGATGGCGGGGCCATCTGCACCGACTAAATCCAGGAAGAGTAACTAGACAGATATGGGAAGCGCGAATATACAAAAACAGAAAAAGGGGAAGACCTAGACGATCATGGAACAGCGCTATAGAGAAGATCTTGGAAGACCGAGGAACATCATGGACAGAGGCCAAAGAATGGACAAAACACAGGAAAAATTGGACAAATTTCGTATGCAGAACATAACAACAGAATTATTACAAAGAATCACATAACTATTTATAATTAAGAAATGTTATTTTGTTATATACAACTTTATTTTTAAAATTATTTTTAGAATTAATATGTTAATTTACACACTCCACACTATGGGTAGACGGGGTTTTTAATAATAAATATATATATATATATATATATATATATATATATATATATATATATATATGTTGCTATATTAATGTTGCTACAATGTTGATATAACGTTAGTTTATTGTTTTTTGCTTAGTGAGTAGTTTACAAAATGTTTGCTTTAAAAACGTTTGTTGCCCCAACAAATAATTTCCCCAAAAGTAATCCGGTTTTCAATATAGATTTATGTTGATCCGATGGCAATCGTTTCCAGGCGATATTTATCCGGGACAGGGTTAATCATAGTCGTAAAAATAGATGAGCGTTTGAAATCCCGAAATTGGGGGGCCATAAAAGCCGGGAATTTCGAGAGTCCCGTTGAGGCCATACGTCAAACTCGATGGTCGGCACAGTTTAACCGGATACGGTCATAACAATACGCGTTCTGTTGTTGTTACGTCCATTTAATCCACAACTAAATTCGGAGCGTATCATCCATATTCATGCCAGATACGATTTCCAAACTTTTTTTTTTTACAGGCGAGGTTTAGTAGATTTACGTGGATGCTGAAAATTGAGATTCAATATGGATCTGAGTGGATATCCAATGTAATCTGACTGAATATCCAAAGCCAATGTGTTTTTAATAATTTTTCTGATGTTTTATATCTCAATTCAAAATTAAGTACCCATTTGCTAGTACAACGTTGTTGTATTTGAATTACAAATATAAACATAACAGAATCATCTAATATTTGATGCATATGTGTAACGTTGACGCACTTACCAGTTCTGCCCGATGTCATTTAATAATCGCCGGCCGACCTGCTCAATGAAGATGGGGTGGTTCGGATTTTATTTTATTTTATTTTTGGGCGCCACGTGATTTTATTACGACGATTATCAACAGAACAAATGAAAATCACGAAAATTATTAATTAACCAACAATGGAAAGACCACTCAAGAAAATACTTATTTTTCCCAACAAAAATAATAATATAATTTATTTTTCCCAAATCATATCAACATAATAACAAGCCAATTAAAATTGCTAGTAAATTTTAAAAAAACGAAAATTAATTTCAACATCAAAAAAAAATATTAAGACTTGTACTATAGAGTTCACTAGAATATTTTGTCTAATTCTTAAATGTACGTAACTAAAAAAAATATATAAATAACCGTCCGTTAGCGCTAAGGGATGTTAGTTTGAGTTTGGTTTAATCGCCTAGAGAATTAATTCCGTTACTGTTTTTCTTTTTTCTTTAAATTACCACTCTATAAGCACGCAGTCGTACAATTCCTTGTTACGCCACTGCATAAAATTTATCATATTTAATATTAAATAGAAACAAAAAATAATAAAAAAAAACAACTACGCATTTCAATTATACGTTCAACACACAAAAAAAAAACAATTTGTATTTGGGCTTATCTGTGTTTGATGCACTCCCTGACTACTCCAACAACTCCTCCACTCTCTAAAACGACTTTCAGCACACGAATCCAAGAAGAACATCAACCCACAATAAACACGTCTTCATCCAATTGGAATCCAGAAAATCCAGAAACTCGACCTCTCATCGATCTCTTCCTTCTAATCTCAATTTTCCAATTAAGCAATCCAATATGGATGGAAAGGAAACATAGATACTCCGAAATCAATAAATTATTGAAAATTCGGAACTAAAATAGAGAACCTAAAAATACCGGTTTCAATAATTTTGAAATTACTTAAGTTGTAGTTTTCCCCCGTTTTTCCCTTTTTTTCCTATTCACAGCAATAAATAATCGAACATAGTAAATCAATCAATTATAATAAAATTGATGAAGATGAGCATTACGAAACATACCTGCGATAGTGGGCGGTTCTATAAGAATACTTGGATTGGGTGTTGATAAAAGATTTCCACCAAGATTTAACAAAATGTCGGATCCCTCGATGGTGTTGGAATCGATTAACATCTAAGGTGCCACAAGTAATCCACCGAAGTGATATGCGTATTTGTATCACACCACAAATAACGCAGAAGTTATGAATCTAATTTTTTTCTTTAAATCCGATATAAAAATCGATATTTAAATAGCAAAACTCGCTCTATTTAAATTTGTAAAACAAATATATGATTTACATTAGAATTGAAAATCTAATCAGTCCGTTGAGGACGATCTGCGCGAACCCCGAAATCACAGATGCGCGGTCAGGTGTGCAAGAAAAAGACGCGCGCTCATCCAATGCACGATTAATTCAAAAATAGAATTAAATTAGCGTATGCTAATAAAATTGCATATAACAAAACCCTATAAAATAAATTTACAAAACCTTAAATCAATTTTATACCGTTACATATGTTTTTTTGCATTCGAATTTGATTAAATATTCAACAGCAATGTAACAAGACCTTTTCAAATAGCCGACTATTATTTTTTTACTAATTTGTCGAGAAGGCTTGCATTTTGACAATTTAAACGAGACTAAATATCAAGCATTAATAATTTTTGATTATTAATGCTTGATATGTCGAGTTGAATTATCTAAAAATGCAAGATTTCAAGATAAATTATTTGTAAAAATAATAGTCGCTATTTGAAAAGGTCGTGTTATATTTATAAAGATTCTTTATTAAATCATTCATATAACCTTAATTATATATTCCTTAGAGTCCTTCCCATTCTCCTTCCGCATATTTCAAGCCCAATCCTTTAAAATTTCAGCTATCACTCACTCCATTCGTAATTTTTAACCCCAGAAATGTTTTCAAATTGACGCCACACACTTGTCTTGCTTATATTTGTATTTATTAGTACCTTATAACAAATATCAAAGTGAAAGCACAAACTACTATTCGTAATTTTATGTCATACAAAGGAAAAAGAAGAAGTGGCCGATAGTTTACGCGCTGCAGCCGCTGCTCAGTAAAATCGCCATTGTAGGAAAAAAAGCAGGTAGTAGCAGCTAGTTCTTGGTTTTTCCTCTTTAGTATAAAAATACGAAGCAGGGACGCTATTTTTCCAAGCGAAGAAATGCGGAGAACGCCTTAATTTGTAAATATTTTACACTGCGGAAATTTAGTTAAAAGACTCACGAGATTTGTGATTTGTGATTCGTGTGCATATCTGTTAAACTTACCTTTCGGAGTGCAATTTATTATTGGTTGAAGTTAATCGAGGCCAGGATTGCAAATTAATCGCGTAGTACACTCGCAATTGCAGCTTTAAAAATGGTTACTTTTCACTACTTTGATTTCACTTGTCTTTGGAGGGTCTTTCAAAGGAGATTAGCGACTGGAATGTCATTCCAGCACTGAATTTGTGTACACTAATGCCATCTACATCTAATTTTATGAACTAAAAAAATGTCTTCCGAGGAAATAAAATACACCTAATATATGTTATGGGGTCGGTGGGTCGTGTGGCCTCTGGGCCTTTCGAAGTTACCTCGACCTAAAAGATCTTTTGTAACTATCCCTGACCTACTTGAGTCCCTCAATGTCTAGACTTCTTATGAAGTCTACTATAACTTGAGGGTTAATGTGTACCAATTCCTCGGTGTTTAAAGTGGCCGATGACAGGTAGTTCCCTCTTTGAAGGGACAAGGCAGGGCATTCACAAAGTAGGTGCTCTGCTGTTTCTTGTGCCTCGTTGCAGAACCTGCAGTTGGCATCAGTTGTCTGACCCATCTTGGTGAGGTGGTACTTCAGAGGACAGTGTCCAGTTAGAAGGCCGGTTATGAGCCTTAGGTTGCCCTTGCTTAACCTGAGAAACTGTCCGGCTCTTACGGCAGAGAAAGCGATGAACCTTTTCGCCTGCCACAGACCAGGTGTGTTTCTCAGGTGAGCACTTTTGGCAGCATCTTCCCATTCCCGGATCATCCCCTTGATGTGGACTTTAGTTATTCCACTGTAAGGTTCTGGTCCGACAAATGGAGTCTTGGCACCTAATATATACATTTAACCGAGATTTGACAAGAGGTTTTTAATGGTGTAGTCGATGTTGGAAATGACTTGTTATTTATAAAGTTTATTATATCGCTTTTTTAAATTTGGTTATCTCAGAGCCCTAATCAACGTTCACTTGCTGTGAGTGTACATTTACTTCATTACCACTTTATCTGTGTATCAAGTTTTAATGTTGTATTAAACATTGTTTAACCAGATATATTGTTAACTAAACTATGTTTTATATGGTAAAAAACATTTTTTTATTTACTCCTACCTTATTATTTCGTTTTTTTTATGTTCGAACAGTTATTTACTAGAACTCATATTTCTTGGATCATTTCACTTGAATACAATGACCTATTGATCTTTTATCGTATAATGCGTCTACTTTGAGCATATGTTTGTTTAATTTTTATAATTAAGACAACGTCCATTTGAACCATGCGATGGCGACATTTCTTTTTTGCTTCATATACAAAGAAAACACGAGTAATCGCGTGATTGACGATGAATTTTATTGAATTTTTAATTGCCGGTTAGACGAACGCAAAAACTCTGTACTTTGATGAATTACATAATTATTGCCCTGAGTTTATTTTTTGTGCTTTTGTTATCTTTACCCAAATATCTGACGGTGTTTCATTAATTATTGTTAGATATACAATAATAAACGAAGATAATTTTATTATATAAAAACATTAAAAGTGCGATTCTCTTCGCAATCTACAACAAGTTAGTCTTACAAGGATTATATCAAATACTCATTAAAACAACTACTTCCCGGGCTAATACCCCGACGGACATTGAATTATACAACAAGTGTTTGCTGTTACATACAGTAACCTACTGCAAATGTAACAATTTGGGTCAAATTATTCAGGCCATCTATAGACGTTTAGAGTGTATGGCAAAGCTATACTGATGAGAGATAAATCTCGAAACGCGTCTATAGATGGCCTGAATAATTTGACCCAAATTGTTACATTTGCAGTAGGTTACTGTATGTAACAGCAAACACTTGTTGTATAATTCAATGTCCGTCGGGGTATTAGCCCGGGAAGTAGTTGTTTTAATGAGTGTTTGATATAGTCTTTATAAGACTAACTTGTTGTAGATTGCGAAGAGAATCGCACTTTTAATGTTTGAAGTATTCTGCAACCAAGAATTGGCAATTTCATTTATATTAATTTTATTATGTCAATTTATTATATGATTTAGTAATGACAAGATAGTGATTATTGAGATACATTTTGTAGCTTATACAATTAATCAGTGTTTTATATGCGAGGCGCATAAAGTAAAATTTCGAATATAAAAAGGTCTGAAAATTTGGATTTGTCAGCGCGCCTCGCTTCGCTCTTGCGCCGGTAGTTTTTAAGGTTAAATAACTCTCAGACGAAGTGATTAAACTCGTTTTAAATAATATTATATTTAGGTGACAATTTTTTAAGTTTTATAAATACATATTTGCTTTATTATCATCCCTTCAGTGCACCCGGGGCGGTTAGAAACCCCGCACCCCCCTTTCTACGTCTCTGATCACATTATCATTCATACTATTATTTATGCCAATTTAAATATTTAGGAGCTTTATTGCGATGTTTAAAAAATTAAGCCCGTGTACGTGTATTCGCAATGAAAACATTTAATCCCCTGACGGTTGTGTGGAAGTTTCATTTCGTTTCCGGACCAACCTGTAAAAGCCGGGCAGGTATTTGCTAAACACTCGAGGCCCGCCGATTTTTCATCCCCTTAATCGGGGAAGACAAAGCTGACTCAAGGTATTAAGAGGGAAAAAAATATCCCGATGGGATGATGATGATGACGAGGATGATAGAACAGGGAAGGAGGGGCAGATTTTTAATTTATACCTGAGGGATTTATTATAATCTGATGTTACTCAAATGAGTAATTTCATACTAGGAGAGTTTTTTCTATCATATGCTGGAGATATTTTTATAATATGCTAGAGATATTAGAGAAAAAATGTAATAATTTGTCTGAGAAATAATGAATAAGTTCGTTGACATTGCAAAGAAAAAACGATAAATTCTCTAAATTAACGAAAATTGTAGAAATTTAAATCAAGTATGCTTTGGACTGAAGAAAAACAACTCGATATACAGGGAATTTTTCTTTTAAGTATACATATGAATTAAGTAATTTTATTCTGGGAGAGTTTTTTCTATCATATGCTGGAGATATTTTTATAATATGCTAGAGATATTAGAGGAAAAAAATGTAATAATTTGCCTGAGAAATAATAAACAAATTCGTTGACATTGTAAAGAAAAACGACAAAACCTCTAAATTAACGAAAATTGCAGAATAATTAAATCAATTATGCTTTAGATTGAACAAAAACAACTCAATATACAGGGAATTTTTCTTTTAAGTATACATATGAATATGCTGTTAATTTGCCGATATTTGTTGTTTTTTTGTAAATAGTTCAAATTGAAGTTTTAAACTAGTGTTTTCCACTCCCAGGTTAAGCATGAAGTAAAATTTCGAGTTTAGAAAAGCCTGAAAATTTGGTTTGGTCGCGTAGCGCGAAGCGCGGAGCGACCAAACCAAATTTTCAGGCTTTTCTAAACTCGAAATTTTACTTCATGCGCCACGCGTATAAAACACGGGTTTGATGTGTAGTTCAGAATATACATCTTTAGCATACTTTTTTGGTAGTATACTTTGAACTTCATTTGAAATCAGTGTTTAATACGCGTGGCGCATGAAGTTAAATTTCAAGTTTAGAAAAGCCCTGCTTAGAAAATGTATCGAGGGTCAAACGACAAACATGGGCATTCTTGGGTATGGGCTACAGACAGTGGAAATGGTGAACGCGCCGGGTATGCATAAATTCATGGTACTTATTTTATTTTTATTTGCGCGAGGAGATCTTAATAATATTTTAACCGAATTGTTATTTTTTTAAAATTATTCTAGTGATTTTCGCTAGTGTTGCTAATTGACATGAAACTAATAAACACGATCTATTACAAAATCTGCTGTGGTTAGCACATTTATCAACTGTGAATGAAAGCTTTATCGAAGCTTGGATGCAGTGTCTAAGGAGTGTTAATAATTTCTAAAATATAATAATATAAATCATTATATCATATGTTCAATTAAAAAAAAATCTCTTGAGTGCCATGGAAAATATTCTAGGTTGGCAACTCTGAAAATATACATTATAATTATTATGTCTGACGTTTTATATGTCAATTCCTGAAGTGTGTAGCCAACTTAAGTTTAAAAAAAGATTAAATCATGGCACTCTTGAGGTTTTTTTTATTGAACATACTATATAATTATTAAAATATATATTTAAAGAAATATATTTACTTGTAATCATAAATTATACAGATAATTTTTCTTTTAAGTATACATATCCATATTTTTATACCCCTCTTTTTTAAAATTAACATATACAGAGAGTATACATGTCAGAATTACCGCGTATATGTCGTAAATCTTCAGATAACCGTTGTCTTTTTAAATGAGTTTAGTTTTTTTTATTTTAAGTATACATAAACATACGTTATGCAGTTGCTGACGCTCGGTTTGTTAAAAGAATTTAATTTGAAGTTATAAACGAGTGTTTTCCACTCCCAGGCTAAGCATGAAGTAAAATTTCGAGTTTAGAAAAGCCTGAAAATTTGGTTTGGTCGCGTAGCGCGAAGCGCGGAGCGGCCAAACCAAATTTTCAGGCTTTTCTAAACTCGAAATTTTACTTCATGCGCCACCGGTACAAAACACTGGCGTATTACGAAGTTTAAAACACAACGAGAATTTTTCTTTAAAGTATACATAAACATATATTGTACAGTTGCTTATCCTCGGTTTATTAAAAGATTTTTTTTTAATATTTTATGTAATACCGAACATGTTATTAACGAGAATTTTTCTTTAAAGTATTCATAAACATACGTTGTACAGTTGCTTACCCTCGGTTTATTAAAAGAATTTAATTTGAAGCTTTAAACGAGTGCTTACGCTCCCAGGCTAAGCATGAAGTAAAATTTCGAGTTTAGAAAAGCCTGAAAATTTGGTTTGGTCGCGTAGCGCGAAGCGCGGAGCGGCCAAACCAAATTTTCAAGGCATTTCTAAACTCGAAATTTTACTTCATGCGCCACCGGTACACAACACTGATGCAATGTAAAGTTTAGCGGTGTGTTTTAAACTTCGTAATACGCCAGTGTTTTGTACCGGTGGCGCATGAAGTAAAATTTCGAGTTTAGAAAAGCCTGAAAATTTGGTTTGGGCGCTCCGCGCTTCGCGCTACGCGACCAAACCAAATTTTCAGGCTTTTCTAAACTCGAAATTTTACTTCATGCTTAGCCTGGGAGTGGAAAACACTCGTTTAAAACTTCAAATTAAATTCTTTTAACAAACCGAGCGTCAGCAAATGCATAACGTATGTTTATGTATACTTAAAATTAAAAAAAAACTAAACTCATTTAAAAAGACAACGGTTATCTAAATATTTACGACATATACGCGGTAATTCTGACATGTATACTTGAAAGAAAAACTCCCTGTATATAATATGTTCATTTTAAAAAGAAGGGGTGTAAAAATATGCATATTTATACTTAAAAGAAAAACTCCCTGTAAAATGATGCATGATAACAAATAAATATATTTCTATAAATATAGTCTAGAGACAAAAATAAGATTGAACCGTACATGTTCACGATTATGATTTCTTTCATATTGGAAATGTAAACAATAGCCTTCGAGATTTTCAATTTGGGATCAAAGCAGAAATCCATAAGAGCATTACTCCATCGTCGGGACGTTAAGAAGATACACAAAATTAAAAATAGCACAACAAAGAGTATAAAACCCTTTTAAACGAACCTCGAGCTCTCTCGAACTCGAAGCCCGGTAATCTTTAAAGAAAACAAAGCGAAACGCACGTACTGAAATACCTCGCGAACCAACCCCCGGGGCTGCAGTCTTCTTAAAACAACAAAATAATATTATACACCATAAACAAAATCAACATTGTTTTCTTTATGCTAAATTAGATAGATTTACATTAATATTAAATGACGCAAATAATTTATACTGCTGAAATTATTTGCGCTTGCAGTTTCGGGTTCAGTGGATCCACTATACTTTATTTTTAGAAAAATGTATAATACTCATTTTTAGTGGAGGTATTATGGGTGATCAATATTTATATGGTTTCTAACGAGTAATTATATATATAATCAAAATCCCATTTACCCTTTCGAGCGTCGTTTAATTTTATCTATCGATATTATTTCTGTTTTTTGCAATTTTTCTAGCTTGTTAGAATTTTTTTTCTTACTTAATTCTTTATTACGGGAGACCATTAAAAAATACAACAATATTTACATAATAATCACAAAACAATACAAAAACAAACAAACTATTCACAAATCAACACAGTCAGAAACAGAAGTTACATCTAATAATATAGGATCAAATAAATAATTATATAATGGACCCTAAGGGAGTTAATGGATTTTAGACAAAGTCGTTTAAAACGGCTCAACGAGACACCAAAAAAATCTATTGACTCGCCATAGGAATTAACATATCTTATTAAATTGTTTTGTGGGCTGTTATAGCCATACAGAGTAAAGTGGTGTACGTCAGCAAGAAGTTTTTGTTGTCTGGTTGAGCGAACTGGAACGTTAATGCCAATAGACGACAATATGGATGAGCAAAGTATCAGTCCATTCAGTACACGATATGCGAAGCATAGCATAAAATAAATCCTTCGTTTTTCAAGAGACAACAAACCGAGATATGTACGAAGTAGGTTATAATTATTGCTATCGTACTATTTTATTTCTTTTTCTTTCTCAAAACAGATTTATCAATTTTGACATTCCCTTCAATAACTAAAAATGTCTTAAAACTCCCATATGGTAAAGAAAAACATTTGACAACCTAAATATACTCATATGGGTGTTATAAAAATGCATAACAAGTGAGAATAGTTCCATGGTAATATAATATCCAGGGTGTCCCGTTAATGTGGGGAAATGGCTTAACTATAGATGCCTGGGATCAAAATATGATGATTTAATATAACTTATCTATATCCAAAAGTTTACGGTTAAGCCGGACTTAATTTTCAAAGTTTAAAAAAATATTATTAATTTTATTTATAACAATTGAACGCTATGTTCGATCCAACTACAACTTATTATGGTTGATTATCATAATATAACACACCCTTTTAGTTATTATGGTCATCATTGATTGACAAGAAGTATAAAAAACAATAGTACCACAATATAAAAACTATAATATATTTTTATTGGCGCACCTTATAAAAATTTAAAAAATACATCTTAAAAAATTAGTCCATTTAAAAGTTTTTTGTCTCTTAATAATGTTTGATATCTTGTAGGGTTTTGCCACAAAAAAATTAAATTACTTTTATTATTTAGTAAAAACGAAATCTAGTTTTTCGAGTGATAAAAATACATGTTATTTCTTCGTCTCCGTCATTGTTTAACAAACACAAATTGTGTATAATTTTAATTAACGTGTTTTTGAGAATTATTTGTTACCTTCATTATGGTTTATAATTTTTCATATTTCTCCGGAACAAACAGATACAAGGAATTTTTCTTTTAAGTATACGTATTCAAAATTCAGCATATTTTCTGTAAATCTTAAGATATTCCTTGTTTTTTTTTTAATTTCAGTTTGAACTTTTAAGCTGACTTTTAAACTTCGCCTACACTTATAAGACTTGTTTCTGTATTTTTTCTCTATGATAAATAGATACATTTATACACTTGTAAATAAAACACTTTTTACTTTGTTTAACCACTGAATTTTACATTTAATTGTGTGACTAGTTTCGACTATCTAGTAGTAATTCTCAAACTAAAGTACTTTTTATACTTTAGTTTGAGAATGACTACTAGATAGTCGAAACTAGTCACACAATTAAATGTAAAATTCAGTGGTTAAACAAAGTAAAAAGTGTTTTATTTACAAGTGTATTTAAGATGTACCACAAAGTGAACGCCTACAACACCAAACAATTAGGATACATTTATTATTATTATTATTAGTATTATCTCTTTAACGAATAAAGCACTAATAACCTTTCTTCACACTTTTATTTGAATTACCAAATGTACATTTCGGACACAAAGTGACCATTATCAATAGATTAACAATTATAATTCAATTTAATTCAAATAAAAGTGTGAAGAAAGGTTATTAGTGCTTTATTCGTTAAATTAATTTGATCTTCACGTAACTCACAATCAATTTAGTATTATCTCCTTCAGGACTGGTGATAATAAACCGTAAATCGAGATGAGTTAAATTATTTCATAGGTATACGATTGCGGTAAATTTGATTTAAATAAAAGAAGCAGGTCAGTGGCTCTAGTATAACACTATCGGTATTTTAATAATAGTATTACAAAATATTAAAAAAAAAACATTATCTTGTGTTTATATGAGATTTTAAGACTACCAAATCTTATTTCACACAAAGTATGAAACCAGGAAAATTAAGCACTCAATCATATCTTACTTTGATTATGATTAAAAGCACATGATCAAAAACAAACAGAGAAGCGGATAAATCAACAGTAAATACTGTTTTAATTGGAAAATTTCGTATTCACTTAATTTCCCTTTATCAATAACTTAAACGTATGCGTGATAAATATTTGCACGAGCTATAAATTACGCATTAACGACGAATAAATAGGGGAGAGATTAAAGACAGGCGACGTCAGACATGGCAGTGTCTTGTGAGGTGCAAATGTTTGCATTCAAAAGCTCGAATGCCCTTTTCTCGGTGGGCTGTATAAACAGCCCTCCTGTGTAAATACGGCGGGGTCCAACGATGTTGTCATTTCATCTCCTGAGATCCTCAGCCCTTTAGCCCCTATCTGCTACGATTTCTCAGAAGCTCTGTTACGTATTTTCGATAGAAAAACTGTAAGGAATTAATTAGGTGTTCGAGTGGTTTAGTAAATAATAACGTTACAATACTTCTTAGAACTCGGGGCCGTAAGTTCTCTTTTAATTTGATTTATTTTGAACTGAGAATCATTCGAAAGAAAAAAATTATTACGTACTCAATCGTATATAAACCCTGTATGGATTATATCGTATTTCTAGAAGATTTGAAATTTTAATCTGTTTGTACTGTGCTATTTAATATTTTATGTAATTTAGTTTTATCGATAGCATTAAATTGTATTTATTTTAAACTGATTTTGTAATGCCAAATATTATTTTGTATACCATATACTATGACGAATGTAAGCCCTCTGGTAAGACATGAATAAATTACATACATACATACATACCTCCATAGAATATCGCAATAAAGAGTTTTGATAATCAAAATATCGAAACTTTTCGATAACAAATAGTGACTTAAACATAAGTTATTTATGCACATTTAAAAAGTAAAAGAGACGAAGACAATATCACAATAAATAAATAAATAATATACAAACAACAATTAATTAAAAAGAACAATGAGTAAAGAAAAAAAGATGAAAAAGAAGAGAAAAATCAAAATAAATGTATAAAATACATACATTTATTTCGATTTTTTTTAAACAAAGTTTTTCCATAAAGGAAACTGGAAAATAAATTTCTGATGGATCATCTAACGAGGGTTTCCAATCCTAGATTAAGCATGAAGTAAAATTTCGAGTTTAGGAAAGCCTGAAAATTTGGATTTGCCGGGGTGCGCGAGCGAAGCGATATAAGACACTGACTTCAAGTGAAATTTTTAACCAATTAATTAGAATGAAATAGGTTTAGCATGTCAATTATCACTTGTTTAAATGCCTGGGAAAGTGCTATGATGGACACATCACCATTTTCTTTACTCGGAAGTGCATTTTTTTTAACTATTGTGAATTTCTCATTAGAAGAAACTAAAAATGTTCAAACATTCCCAAACTCAAAATGTTACTTCAAATTGGCCTCTTCAATAAAAAATACCGAATTTACCAATAATTTAATAATTAGTTTGTTTAAGGATGCAGATATAGATACTATTTAAAAACGATTCAGAAATTATGAAACTGCAAAATTAGTTTCTGATTGATCGTCTAACGAGGGTTTCCACTCCCAGGCTAAGCATGAAGTAAAATTTCGAGTTTAGAAAAGCCTGAAAATTTGGTTTGGTCGCGTAGCGCGAAGCGCGGAGTGGCCAAACCAAATTTTCAGGCTTTTCTAAACTCGAAATTTTACTTCATGCGCCACGCGTATAAAACACTGACTTCAAGTGAAATGTTTAAGCAATTGATTGGAATGAAATAGGTTCAGCCTGCCAATTATCAATTGTTTAAATGGAGGGAAAAGTGCTATAATGGACACATCACCATTTTATTCCTCGAAAGCACGATTTTTTTTAAATTGTGTATTTATCATTACAAGAACCTAAATATGTTCAAACGTTCCTAAACTCAAAACTTTACTTTAAGTTGGCTGCTTCAATAAATAATAAAGAATTTAATTAAAACACTTAACTTTGTTTTACCACCTTTATTTAACTTTTCAGTGACTATAGTTTCGACTATAAGCTAGTCATTACTAAATTTACTAAAATTATTTAAAGATACAGATATAGATACTATATGAAAACGATTTAGAAATTAATTATTCATTTTTCTTTATGCACATAATATGCCTCTATAAAAGTTAAAAATCAATTGTAAAATGGTGAATGCGCCAGGACATGCAATCGACAAAACAATGGTTCGTAATCAAAAATTGCCTAAAAAACAAATTATAGTAAATAACAACAGAAAGCTTATAACGTATACAATGAAATATATATATATATATATATATATATATACATATATATATATACATATATATATATACATATATACAGAGAGTTTTATGTAACACCGAACATTTTCATAAAGATAATTTTTCTTTTAAATATACATAAAAGAATTTAATTTTAAGCCTTAAACGAGTGTTTTCCACTCCCAGGCTAAGCATGAAGTAAAATTTCGAGTTTAGAAAAGCCTGAAAATTTGGTTTGGTCGCGTAGCGCGAAGCGCGGAGCGGCCAAACCAAATTTTCAGGCTTTTCTAAGCTCGAAATTTTACTTCATGCGCCGCCGGTACAAAACACTAATTCAATGAAAAGTTCAGCGGTGTGTTTTATACTTCGTAATATGTCAGTGATTTGTACCGGTGGCGCATGAAGTAAAATTTCGAGTTTAGAAAAGCCAGGGGAGTGGAAAACACTCGTTTAAAGCTTCAAACTAAATTCTTTTGACAAACCGAGCATCGGAAAATGTATGACGTATGCATACGTATACTTAAAAGACAAATTCTCTTTATGAAAATGTTCCGTGGTAGATAAAACTCTCTGTATATAATATCTTTATTTATAGACTTTTAAGAACTTCATTTTGCAATTCGAATAAATAATTAAATTAAATACGTCTATAAACGAGCTATCAACGATCAGTCTTTTAGCCTGAATTATATAATTGACTGTATTCGAAATGTTAATTTCAATAGAATTCAATAATATAATCTAATGTAATCATGCGCTAATCCGTGGAATTCGTGATTGGATCGGTTAACCGTAGGCATTAGTTCCCCTCTTGACCCATTTGTTTTGTTAGTCTATTGTAGAGTGAAGCTAATTAATTCAGAGAAAACAGAGTTAGAAGTCTCATGTGCCGTCCTACAGCGTGTACCAGATAGAATAGTATGCTAATCTTGAGCTTGCACCCCCGAAACTTCCGGCCGTTTCCCGTTTTATTATTAATTGGGACCGAAAACGGCCCCCCATTAACGTATCTGAAATTTTAATTAGGACCGAAGAGCAACGGAATGCCATGAATTTTTCAGTGTTCAAAATATGAAGTCCTGATTTTTGTTTAATCACTGCAGAAAAAAAATTCTTTAAATTATAGGAGACACAATTTAAATTAATAAAATTAATAAAAATAAAACATCTTATCAGGTTTAAAGTAGATATCTTTAAATGATTTATACGCAAACGTTTTCAGTTTATAAATACGCTTTATAATGTGAATATACATATTTTTTCTGCTCAGATATTGTTTTCAAGTGTTTTCATTACATTTTACTTTGTAGTCTGTACCTGAGTTGAGAACAGCAGATTTATTAAAAATGAATATCAAACTGCCAACCTCCAAACTTTGCTGAGATTTTAAAATAAATAGTCCTTAAAATAATCAGTAATGAAAACGAAAACAAAAAACGCTTTTACAAATTGTTATTTAGCTAACTAGTGAGTGAAATTTTGCGAGTTTATATCGTGGTTTATTACATTAATCTACTATTACTATTTAATTTATCTGATTTATCAACAAAGACCACATGTTTTTTATAAAACAAAATGTATCATTCAAACTGTGCGCTTTTTATAAACATTCACCATCATACAAATACTCGCACAAACCGCGCTCGTTATTTTACAATAATATTCGCCATTGAAATCGAATTCAGTAAATTTCAATTCAATTCGATATGTGGGTTTAAACAACACAAAAAACATACTGTCATTGCTGTTTTATTGAAAAAAATTCTTTAAGAAGGGGTTTAGATGCTCGGTTGTCAATTCTGGCTTAAACAAAGCGTAGTGCCATCTTTCAATTATCACTTGAATTTCATAGTCCATTTTTAACGTCATTTAAGATAGCAGAACATTCAAATTAAGAGCGGATAAGATGCTCGATTGCCAAATCAGGGTTAAATAGTGTCCCTGCATTTAAAAGAGTAGCGCAAACTGGCATCCATCTTACCGTCTTAAGGCGCCAAATTAAAAAATGGATTTTCACTGTTATTAATAAACATGTTTTCCTTAACATTTTTCAATTGTTAGTGAGTCATGGTAAAAAAAGATACAGAAAACAAATTTTCTTTATCTCGATTTTTTTTCGAAAAATTTACTACACGCAGTTTCAGACACGAATTTACCCCTCTTAACTTACGAAAAATTAAACATAAATATCATAAATTCAATAAAATAAAACCACTAGAGTGCTATGGAATATATTGTAGGTTGGCAACTCTGAAATTATACATTACAATTATTATGTCTGACGTTTCATATAACAATTTCTAAAGCGTGTGTCAGATTTTTTTTATTGAACATATGGTATAATTGCAACATGTGAGATATAAAATACAAACATATTTCTACGATTTATTGGAATGAAACCAATATTTATAATGCTTCGTATACTTCTATAAATTAAATTCAGGGTTGGTATATTTCGAGAAATTTGCTACACGCAGTTTCAGACACGAATTTGCCCCTCTTAACTTACGAAAAATTAAACATAAATATCATAAATTCAATAAAAAAAAACCACTAGAGTGCTATGGAATATATTGTAGGTTGGCAACTCTGAAATTATACATTACAATTATTATGTCTGACGTTTCATATAACAATTTCTAAAGCGTGTGTGAGATTTTTTTTATTGAACATATGATATAATTGCAACATGTGAGATATAAAATAAAAACATATTTCCACGATTTATTGGAATGAAACCAATATTTATAATGCTTCGTATACTTCTATAAATTAAATTCAGGGTTGGTATATTAACATACCAACCCTGAATTTAATTTATAGAAGTATACCAAGCATTATAAATATTGGATTAATAATTAAATAATTGCTTTAAAATATTTGTATTCATGCTACATTTAAATTTATCACTTATCGTAAAATTGACTATAAACCTATTATTTTATATAGTTGTAGAGGCAATACATCATTTTGTTTTCCAAATACCACCCCTGCTATATTTGTTTTATACATACAAACGCACAAACGACTGCGTGATAAAAGTGATGCATTTCCCGTAGTTTTCGAAAAACGTTTCGTGTTTCGAGATAATCGATTCGATTTAGGAGGAACATATAAATTACATCTTTCTATACACATTTATTTCACCCTCGTGTTTTTTTTTTTCATGCGGCCTTGCCCTTTTCCACGCACTCTTATTACTTGTTTACTTTCGCTTTATTTATATTTATGTGAGGCGCGTATTTTTCCCTATAGAATTGTTTTCCTTTTCGCATGTATATATACAAAAGAGATATGTTTGATTTGATCTCGAGAAGAATGAAATGGAATGGAATGGAATGAAACAAGTGGTATTAAGGTTGTGTAGGTAAGTAATTCAGATTTTTCATGAAAAATCTGAAATATGTTTCTTTTCACGTCGAGGTTTTATTTTATTGACATGCAAAGCGTTAAAAATATAACTATAGATTTGTTCGTTTGTACTGTACTAAGTTGAACTAAGTTTAAGTTTGTGACGTCACCTGTTTAAGTTAGTGTAACACCTTTACAATTGCAAACGACCAGTTCATATATAATAATAATAATAATAATTTATTACGGAATCACCTTTTTAACAAAATAATACAAACAAATATATATCAGTGTTACAATAAAATAAATCATAACATATGCAAATAAATTAAACCAGAAATAAGAAATAATATAAACCATAACTAAAATTAAATCATACCAATAACAGATGAAATTAAGAGTTGTGTGTATACAGGGTGTCCGTATTTCGACAGAATGTATGGGGATCTCAGTTATTTGAAGAGATAGAGAGTCGGTTAAATTAGGGCAAAGTTGCGTATTTTAAGGCCTAACAATAATCTGAAAACAATTTTAAAATATCATTTTTTGTTTTCGAGATATCAACAAAAAACTGATTTTCTTGGAAAATAGTTTTCATTTTTTTATTCAAAAACTACTGAATTTAGACTTTTAAAACTTTGACAATATAGAGGCACTTTTTATTGAGGAATCTAGTAGTATTTTTTTTCTAAGATAACTATAATATTTACTCGGGGAACATATCCAACTTTTGTTTTTCTTATGGGCGCCATTTTGGATTTTCATATTTTTTGAAAGAATATTTTTTTCTGAATTCACTGATGTATCACACTCATAATTTATTTTAGATTTAATATATAAAATTATGATATTTTCGTTTTTGCAAAGAGTGCCTTGGAAACAATGACGTTATATCTGTTAATCAATAAAATCTTGACAGCAGTTAGCACTCAAAATTAATTAATAACTGTCAGCCTTTTATAATAATTATAATAGGTATCAATTATCACACAAAAGTTGCACAAACTAAATTTATTATTATTAATCCAAAACGATTCACAAAAAAAATAATTTCTGGCATTTTGTCGCTACATCTCGGTAAATATTGATCACCACCACATCTAACCATTATATATTCTTAATTTTACTGTAAATCAGTGGTTTATAAGCTTGGCGCATGAAGTAAAATTTCGAGTTTAGAAAAGCCCCGCGAAAATTTGTCTCGGGTCGCTGCGCGACCCTCCACAAATTTTCTACGCGGCGCTTTTCTAAACTCGAAATTTTACTTCATGCTTAGTCTGGGAGTGGACTACACTCATTCTTAGAAGTTACATATTGAAGGATCACTCTAGATTACTAAGTTTATTACTTTTACAAAGGCTACAGCTCGAAGGACCAATGATGCTTTTCGGAGAGCGAAGGACTACTAGGAATTGAAGTTTTTTTACAAAACAACAACGAACATCTGAAGGTTTACAGCATAGATAGAAAAAAAAATATCGGATTTAAAAAAAAATATCGAAGTTGGGTTGTTTTCAGCGCGTTTTTAATTTGACTGTAAATCAGTGTTTTATACGCGTGGCGCATGAAGTAAAATTTCGAGTTTAGAAAAGCCCCGCGAAAATTTGTCTCGGGTCGCTGCGCGACCCTCGACAAATTTTCTACCCGGGGCTTTTCTAAACTCGAAATTTTACTTCATGCTTAGTCTGGGAGTGGAAGACACTCGTTAGTTTAACTGTTAAAATCTGTATCGTCGGATGCCCGTCTTTAGCGGTGATATGTAAGCAAGTTATAGGTCCCAGGAGTTGTCAAATAAGTGAGTTACTCAACTTTTTCCAAGGCACTCGTTACAAAAAACAAAAGATTAAAATTATACATATAAAATCTACAATAAACTATAAGTGTGGTACATCATTGAATTCAGAAAAAAATATTCTTCTAAAAAATATGAAAACCCAAAATGGCGCCCATAAGAAAAACAAAAGTTAGCTACGGTCCCTGGGTAAATATTATAATTAACTTAAAATAAAATATGTTACTAGATTTATCGTTACAAAGTGCCTGTATAATATCAAAGTTGTAAATGTCTGGATTCAATAGTTTTTGAATAAAAAATAAAAACGAAATTTCACAAATTCCGTTTTTTTGACAATATCTTAAAAACGAACGGAGATATTTCAAATTTGTTTTTGGATTATTATTGGGTCCTAAATAACGCAACTTTGCCCCAATTTAACCGACTCTCTATCTCTTCAAATAACCGAGATCCCTATACATTCTGTTGAAATACGGACACCCTGTATACCGATCGACAATAAATTGACGCAGCATAGCGTTTATTATGTGTTGGAGAGTAATAAATGCACAAACAATAGGAGGAAGCAAGATAGATTATAAACAATACAATTGCGAATGACAGATACTTTGACAATTAGATTGATTATCATTGACCGAAATTTGACAAACAGGTTAATAATTATTTTCAAATAGGGATTTAACACACAAATAGAGATTTAAAGTAATCTCTTAAGTTGCCGCTTGAATGTAACGAACGAACTCCCAAATACATCAAATTTAGCGTCACAATTGAGCACATTTATGCATCTTATTATTCTATTCAATGGACTGTTGAATGAATAATTTTGCGTACAAGTACGAACATTGAAAATCGCCTTGCTTCTAGATTTCAATAAATATGGATTAACATTGAAATTAAACAAACTTAATAATTCCGAACATTGATTTTCACCTGATATCAATTTATGAAAAAAGCATAAGTCCAATTCAACTCTCCTAGACTGCAATGATTTCAGGTTTAATGTGTTCAATGTAATGCTGATATTAAATTCCATAGATGAGATCCAAAGTTTATATGACATAAGTTTTAAAAATTTATTTTGTACTCTTTCCAATTTTTCTATATGAGTAGAATAAAATGGAGACCATATTATACTACCGTATTCTAGCTTCGATCTTACTAGGGAACAGTAAAGCAATCTTAACGTCGAAATATTAAACATTGAAGTGTTTCTAAAAAGGAATCCAAGATTTTTCATTGCCTTGCGTGAAATTAACTCGATATGCTGGTTGAAATTTAATTTAGAGTCGAATGTAACACCTAAATCTTTTATTACATCAACTTTGTCTAACACAGAATTATTTAAGACATATGAGAAATTAATTTCCGCAATCCTTCTAGAGAATCTCATGTGTTTACACTTACTGACATTGAGAATCAAATCATTCTGAGCACACCAACTCTGTAAACGATCCAAGTCTGCCTGAACCATGCAGTTATCCTCAGATTTTAAAATTGCTTTATACAATTTCAAATCATCTGCAAACAGAAGATCTACAATTTTCCAGCGACTGACCTAGATCATTTATGAACAGCAAAAACAGGATGGGTCCACTATGTGTTCCTTGTGGAACCCCCGATGGTACATGTACACTAGATGTAAAACGAACGGATTCAGTGCAAACAGTGCAAAAAGTACATATGTTCGAAAGCGTAAACGGCATCTAATGCCCATTAGCTTAAGTAGCATCGTCAATAGCTGTCAAACTAAAACGTATGTATACAGCAATTGTTTGTTTACAACGGGACTTCATTTTAAAGAATACAAATATCAAGAATATAAATTTGTGTTCAGTACTCATTCATTCACCGGATAACTATATACGCGTTTCAGGCTTCACCGTCATCGTCAGTATAGTCCCAAACCAGTGCTTGAAGAATACTAAACATCTTTGAATATTTATTATGGCCTGTACAATTTACATTTGTTCAAAAGCGTAAACGCCATCTAATGCCCATTAGCTTAAGTAGCATCGTCAATAGCTGGCAAACTAAACTTTTGCATATAGCAATTGTTAGTCATCCGGTGAATGAATGAGCACTGAACACAAATTCATATTCTTGATATTTGTATTCTATAAAATAAGGGCTATTATTGTTGTGCACGAACAATTGCTGTATACAAACGTTTAGTTTGCCCACTATTGACGATGCTAATTAAGCTAATGGGCATTAGATGGCGTTTACGCTTTCAAACATATGTAAATTGCACAGGCTAAAATAAATGGTCAAAGATGTTCAGTATTCTTCAAGCACAGGTTCGGGTCTATACTGATGATGGCGTTGAAGCCTGAAACGGGTATATACTTATGAATGAGTACTGAACACAAATTCACATTTTTGATAGTTTAAAAAGTGCTGCACTAGTTCATGTAATGAACAGACTGTATACAAAATAAAATCATAACCTTAAACAATGATGCATGTGTATTTATAAAATTAACTTCGGTTAATATTTAACAAAAAATCAAAACAAAAAAGTGATGCGCCGCTTACTAGAACGGACAACAACAAAGTTCGGTGAATAAATACTGTGTATGCATAAATAATTACATTTTGGGTAGTGGAGAGTTTGTAAATTTTGCGATCTATTTAACGGCCGGTAATTGCATTTGTGACAAAATATTTCCACGCAAAAACCCTGCAACCGCGACTGCTAAACCGGTGCATCCATTTAATTACATTAAAACGATACGAGCTTTTTATAAATGTTTCATTTCGTAATGATATTGTCTGAATCGTGACTGTGTTTATTTAAAAGCTTATTTAACTCGATCAATAGTTAAATCTCACAAATCCCCTAGATGGTCAAATGTTCGATTGCTGTTTACCAATCTTAATTATGTTTCAAAGACAGTTTTAAAATTTAGGTTAAATTCCGCTTTAGAATATGATATTTTTGTTGATTTGCTTAATTTTTACATGTTTGATAATTTTTCCTAATTTTTACGGTTCTAAAGTTTTTGTAAAATTTTATAACACGTATTGGTTTTGACAATATTTATTAATTTGTGATTTTTATTAAATATCAACATTTAGGGATTTTTGTTTTTTTAACTATAATTTCACATTTCCCATATAAACATTTGTAAAACTAATGAACATGTGATTAAACCTAAGCAGTGTATTTTAGACTTTAAATCAGTGTTTTATACGGGTGGCGTATGAAGTAAAATTTCGAGTTTAGAAAAGCCTGAAATTTGGTTTATACTAATTGTTTTTATTATTTGACATTTCGCATTACAATCGCGCTATGCGACCAAACCAACTTTGTAGGCTTTTCTATACTTGAAATTTTACTTCATACTTAATCTGGGAGTGGAAACACTCGATAGAAGTTAATAATTGAACTCTTTTTAAAAACAACGATTGCCTAATAATGTACAATGTATACAGGGAGTTTTTCTTTAAAGTATACGTTTTCTAAATTCAGGGACTTTTCTTTAAATCTTTAGATATTCGTTGTTTTTTAAAAAGAGTTCAATTTGAAGCTTTTAACGAGTATTTTCCA
The DNA here is from genome assembly GCA_932526585.2 of Philonthus cognatus. NCBI lineage: Eukaryota > Metazoa > Arthropoda > Insecta > Coleoptera > Staphylinidae > Philonthus > Philonthus cognatus. Next base: position 20,969,529 of record OW052241.1, read on the forward strand.
CTCCCAGACTAAGTATGAAGTAAAATTTCGAGTTTAGAAAAGCCCCGTGAAAATTTGTCGAGGGTCGCGCAGCGACCCGAGACAAATTTTCACGGGGCTTTTCTAAACTCGAAATTTTACTTCATGCGCGCCGCGTATAAAACACTGATTTCAAATGAGGTTCAAATATACATGAATTTTACAATATTTTAGTGTTTTATACGGGTGGCGCATAAAGTAAAATTTCGAGTTTAGAAAAGCCCCGAGAAAATTTGTCTCGGGTCGCTGCGCGACCCTCGAAAAATTTTCTCGGGGCTTTTCTAAACTCGAAATTTTACTTCATGCTTAGTCTGGGAGTGGAAAATACTCGTTAAAAGCTTCAAATTGAACTATTTTTAAAAAACAACGAATATCTAAAGATTTAAAGAAAAGAACCGGAATTTAGAAAACGTATACTTTATTGTACATTATTAGGCAATCGTTGTTTTTAAAAAGCGTTTATTTATAAACTTCTAACGAGTGTTTCCACTCCCAGATTAGGCATGAAGTAAAATTTCAAGTATAGAAAAGCCTACAAATTTGGTTTGGTTGCATAGCACGATTGTAATGCGAATTGTCAAATAATAAAAACATCATGCTTAGTCTGGGAGTGGAAAACACTCGTTTAAAGCTTCAAATTAAACTCTTTTAAAAACATTACGAATATCTAAGGATTTAAAGAAAATAAGCTGAACTACTGGAATGAAATTAAAAAACTTTCCAAATATCGCAAAACGGACTTTCTTAACAAAATACGTGACCCAAATAATAACGAGGCAGTGACAGAAGACTATTTAATTTCCGACATTTTTGCAAACTATTTTAAACAAACCTATACAATGACAAATAACGATAACTTTGATACTGATTTTTTAAATGACGTTAACTCCTGGCACATATCCCAAAAAAATAGCGACTCCCCATCCCATTGTCCCGAGGACGACATATCTGAAGAAGAGTATTTCGAGAATCTTCATAAAGGCAAAAATACAGCCCCCGGTCACGACAATATACCCAGAATTATCCTAAATTATCCTAAAATCCCTACCTGATCAAATTCACAACCATATCCTAAAAATATTTAACAATATTTATGCCACTCAAATATTTCCTTCTGAATGGAAACATGGAATCATTACATGCATCCCTAAACCTAAAATCGATCCTTTAGAAATATCCAATTAGCGTCCTATAACTCTACTTCCAGTCCTAGGCAAATTATTTGAATCCAATATTAAATCCAAACTCCTTCAACTTATTTCCGCCAAAATCCCTCCATATCAATTTGGGTTCATCGAACATCGATCTACCGCCCTCCCGTTATCCATTTTAACCTCAAATTGCCAAACAGCACACCTCGAAGGCCGAAAAACAGCAATTGTCTTTTTAGATATACAAAAAGCGTTCGATTCTGTATGGCATCGAGGTTTGCTGTTTAAACTCAATTCATTAGAAGTCCCTCAACATCTAATAAACCTCCTTGACAGCTACCTTACAAATAGAATCCTGCAAGTCAAAATCCGAAACACTTTATCCTCAAAATTTTATCCTCAACAAGGCCTCCCTCAAGGTTCTCTCCTATGCCCACTTCTGTATAATATTTTTGTCCATGACATTTACAACCCAGAAGCTACGTTTTTCAATAAATCACTCTACCCTCTCCTTTACGCTGATGATACAGTTCTTATTTCCCATGCTCCTACGCTTCCTAAAGCCCTAAGTACTCTGCAGGGTCTGATAGACAGCATCCAACAATGGTTTGCGAAATGGAGAACATCCATAAATCCTAATAAATCCCAACTTCTAATTCCCTTCCACCGCACCAACAACTCCCCATTCAAAATAATAATCAACAATATATCCATTCGTCCATCACATACCTGCAAATACCTAGGAATAACCCTCGATCCCAAGTTTTCCCTCAAAACACATTCCCAAAACCTTAAAAACAAAATCAGAAGCAGGGCGAAGCACTTTAGATGTTTAACGTATAAAACAAAAGGCATCACCACAAGTACCGCTGTACATATTTATAAATCCATCTGCCGACCCCTGCTTGAATACGCACCGATCCTCTTCCACAATCCACGCCCCATAGTGCTCAAAAACCTACAAATTGCGGAACGGTCAGCCCTCAGAGTACTAACGAAACTAAGACACCCACTAAATCCGCTCTTCAACCCATCCAATGAACTCCTCTATGAAAAAACCCAAGTAACCCCCATCGAACAACGCCTTCAACAACTGTGCCAAAAAATAGCCACCAACCCCTACATCCTCGACATTTTCACATTATTATGTATCCCTCGCAATCCTGATATTCCGCCTAAATTCATACACCCCAACATAACAATTCAACAATTCATTTCATCCTTCCATGCAGACATTAGCGATCATGACGTTTAGAGGACCATTAAATTCACCGACATCGACTGTTAAACACTTCCCATTTTACAAAAGAAAAAACTAATAAGTAATTTTTAAAAAATCCAGACTGAAAGACCGCAGGTCGATAGCCATTTCACGGCATTGTTATCTTTTTTATATATATATATTGTTTCTGTTTACATTTATATATGTATATGCTTTTTCTGTAAATAAAGATTGTTTATATATAAGCTGAATTTGGAATACGTATACTTTTAAGATGCACAGTGGTGAAAATGCTCAAAAAGCTGGTCAAAAGTCGAAAAATGAATCAGATATTAGTGGAAAATGTTCTTTTGAGTGTACATACCGCGATATACATATTGAGTATACATACCTGTATATCGCGGTATGTATACTCAAAAGAACATTTTTCACTAATATCAGATCCATTTTTCGACTTTTGACCAACTTTTTGAGCATTTTGATCACTGTGCATCGTACAATTGATTATTTAATTTTAACCTGGGGAATTTAGTGACTTTATTTTAGTAGGAAACAATTATTGATCTTCGCAATTTCGCTTACATATATGATTTTCTAATAAACATTAAGAACTGAAAATGGAATAAATTAGGATCATCCGGATTGCGAAAGTGCACGCCCTGTCTAGCTAATATTGATGAATGGGGAATAATAACCGCAATAAATCCGTGTGCCCTTCCTCGTACAAGGTATTCAATTAATGCCCTTCAATGGAGAGAAAAAATGTAATCAATACGAAATAGATGCCTCCCTCCTGCTCCACAGACAGGAGAAATAAGAAATACTGATCGATCCAGATGGACAATGATTAAAGGGACTCTCAGCCTCGGAATAAAACAAACCCCTCAAATTGATTACCCTCCTGACTCCGAAACGAGACCTGAAATATCTCATCTCGTATCTTATCAAAACGATACGGATACCTTGTAATTTCTTAAAATGATTAATTACAAATTAACAGAAGGAAATCGCAAAAATGGTGGGAAGTGCAGCATTAATAACATTTAATTAACGATCAATTACAAATGAAATATTAAAGATTGAGGAATTGCGAATACCAGAACAAATTGTTATACGTATTTAATTAATGTAGGAAACCGGAAGAATTTATGTAAAATAAACAACTGGTATGAATATTAAGTTTGCTGTTTGTTTGCTCTTTCTAATGATGATGGTTTTTACTTTCCAGGTCGTTTGTTGAATCAGTAATGTTATTAGAACTGGCACAGTGTTTGAAATTCAGTGTATAATTGATTGTAAAATGATTTATTCATTTATTTTTGTTTAATGTATTCCTGTGAGGAGAATGAACAATATTTTCTGCAAGTATAATAAATTATTTCAAAACACAATTTATTTAGTCCATGGCCAGTGGGAAATACTTAAAAGGAGGGTTCGGAAATATTGTGATATTTATATAAATGTCAAAATTTTGGATCTACATACAGAGAGTATTATGTAACACGAAAGATGTGTATCCAATACAATTTGACACGTTTAATTTTTAAGTTATGTGTAAATTGGGTTGCCCATATGACTATTACAAATTGTAGCCAATAAATCGCAGTTAATGCCTCAACGTGTACATACAGGGAGTTTTTCTTTCAAGTATACGTGTCACAATTACAGCGTGTATGCCATATATCTTTAGATACTCGTTGTTTTTTAACAGAGTTCAATTTGAAACATAAAATGAGTGTGTTCCACTCCCAGACTAAGCATGAAGTAAAATTTCGAGTTTAGAAAAGCCTGAAAATTTGGTTTGGTCGCGTAGCGCGAAGCGCGGAGCGGCCAAACCAAATTTTCATTCTTTTCTAAACTCGAAATTTTACTTCATGCGCCACCGGTACAAAACACTGACATACTACGAAGTTTAAAACACACTGCTAAACTTTACATTGCATCAGTGTTTTGTACCGGTGGCGCATGAAGTAAAATTTCGAGTTTAGAAAAGCCTGAAAATTTGGTTTGGCCGCTCCGCGCTTCGCGCTACGCGACCAAACCAAATTTTCAGGCTTTTCTAAACTCGAAATTTTACTTCATGCTTAGTCTGGGAGTGGAACACACTCATTTCAAGTTTCAAATTGAACTCTGTTAAAAAACAACGAGTACCTTAAGATTTACGGCATATACGCTGTAATTGGGACATGTGTACTTGAAAGAAAAACTCCCTGTATGTACAAGTTGAGGCATTAATTGCGATTGATTGGCTACAATTTTTAATGGTCATATAGGCAACTCAATTTACACAGAACTTAAAAATTAAAGGTGTCAAATTGTATTGGATGCAAATGTTCGGTGTTACATAAAACTCTCGGTATACATCTAATACAACCTTTAATTTTTAAGTTATGAGTGAATTGAGTTGCCTATATAACCATTAAAAATTGTAACCAATCAATCGCAATTAATGCCTTAACTTGTACATACAGGGAGTTTTTCTTTCAAGTATACATGTCACAATTACAGCGTATACGCCGTAAATATTTAAATACTCGTTGTTTTTGTAACAGAGTTCAATTTGAAACTTGAAATGAGTGTGTTCCACTCCCAGACTAAGCATGAAGTAAAATTTCGAGTTTAGAAAAGCCTGAAAATTTGGTTTGGCCGCTCCGCGCTTCGCGCTACGCGACCAAACCAAATGTTCAGGCTTTTCTAAACTCGAAATTTTACTTCATGCGCCATCGGTACAAAACACTGACATACTACGAAGTTTAAAACACACTGCTAAACTTTACATTGCATCAGTGTTTTGTACCGGTGGCGCATGAAGTAAAATTTCGAGTTTAGAAAAGCCTGAAAATTTGGTTTGGCCGCTCCGCGCTTCGCGCTACGCGACCAAACCAAATTTACAGGCTTTTCTAAACTCGAAATTTTACTTCATGCTTAGCCTGGGAGAGAAAAACACTCGTTTAAAGCTTCAAATCTTTGAATAAACCGAGCGTTCGGCAAATGCACAACGTATGCTTATGTATAAATACTTCAAAAATTCTCATTATGAAAATGTTCGGTGTTATATAAAACTCTCTGTATATTGATATTGAACTGATATATAAGGAGTTTTTCTTTTGAGTATACATGACCCAATTAAAACGTATATGATGTAAATCTTCAGATAATGGTTGTTGTTTAAAAGAGTTACATTTGAAGCTTCAACGAGTGTTTTCCACTACAAGATTATGCATGATGTAAAATTTTGAGTTTAAAAAAGCCTACAAATTTGGTTTGGTCGCTCTATCTTTCACTATCTTTACAATTAACACCATTTCATGAGGTTTTCTACATACAAGATATCGATACAAAAGTGCAGTTGTTTAATTTTCTGGTAATTCAGCTTTTTGATACTTTTGCGCCACTAAAGACGCAGAGAAGAAAGAAAACCCGTCTCCCATATATTACGGATAATATAATTTTAATGATGTCAATGCGGGAAAAAGCATTGCGGAAATTCAAAAAAACAAAAGATTCTAAGGACTTTATAAATTTCAAGAACCTAAGAAATTTAGTAACATATGCAGTAAGATCAAAAAAAAGCTTACCTAACCTACAAAATGAAAACTACAAAACCCGAAATAATTTGGAAGGAGTTGAAACATATGGGAATAGTGCTACGCGGACGAAACGTAGTTCCTCCAAACCTAGCGGACTGCAATAGCATCAACTCATTGTTCTCAGAAGCATCGGGAAAAATGTCTGACACTATTTCAGAGGAGGTACTTAATCTCTATAAACAAAACTTGAAGAGTGACGCACAAACAATGTTTTCCTTTTCTACAGTCTCCGAATTTGACGTTATGATGTATCTGAAAACCATAAAATGGTGCTGATGATATTAACATCCAGATGATAAGACTTTGTTGTCCTCATATCCTACCTATAATAACACATATTATAAACTGCTGCGTAGAAATGAATAACTTTCCATCCACATGGAAAAAAGCGCTTATCATTCCTCTGCCAAAGAATTCCAATCCTGAAACATATTCTGATCTTAGACCGATCAGCATATTACCAGTACTTTCTAAATTATTAGAGAAGTTTATCGATGTCCAACTTAGAAAATACATCAATTACCAACAGCTTCTACCTCAAACTCAGTCGGGATTTAGAAGTGGCTACAGTTGCGGAACTGCCCTTTCTAGTGTTACAGATGTTTTTATTGATTCATACGACAATCAGCGCGTTTCAATTTTAGTACTAATAGATTATAGTAAAGCCTTCGATACGATTAGTCATGAGATTTTGTTAGTTATTTTAAAGTCATTTGGTCTTAACGATGATGCACTAATGTTATGGAGAGCTTCTTAACGAGCCGCACTCAACGAGTTACCTTGAATGGAGGCTTCAGTCAATTATGCGTGGTGTACCGCAAGGCAGCATATTGGGACCACTCCTGTATGCAGTTTACACTTCCAGTTTCGGTAAACATATAAAAAATTGCTGTGCACACTGGTATGCAGACGATACACAACTGTACTGCTCCACAAAAGCAGCTGATATCAAAACTTGTGTAGAACAAATTAATGAAGACATTCACAAGTTGATAGAAATTTCAAACCTACACCATCTCCAGATTAATTCTAAGAAATCTAAAGTAATTGTCTTTGCCCACTCTTTGGTGTATAATACAATTATTAACCAGGTGCAGATCCTTGTTTATGAGGATATACTCGAAGTGACTACCGCGGAACGCAATCTTGGGTTAATTTTAGACCGAAACCTCAGGTTTCATGAACATGTCAATAAAACCTTGCATATAGCTTATATGAACCTTAAACAGCTATACAGCAATCGCTTTGTTCTGAACCAACGTTTAAAACTGAAACTTTGCGATTCGCTTGTACTTTCCCATTTTAATTACTGCGATCACATATATGGCCCATCACTTGTTAGTAATGATGTACGAAGAATACAGGTAGTACAAAATAACTGTTTGAGATTCATTTATGGCTGCAACAGAAGAGAACACATCTCTCACAAATTGAAGAATGCTAATTGGCATAATATGGAACAGAGGAGAACGATACATGAAGCTTGCTGCTTGCTTTTATTTTCGCATTATTAAAAGCAAAACACCGCCATATCTTTACAATAAAATTCGGTTTCGAACGGATGTCCACAGCATTAACCTACGTAGGAAAGATTCTTTGTCAATTCCGAGGCACAAAACACAAATGTTTAAAAGGTCTTTTCTGTACAGAATAGCCCATGTTTTGAATAAGGGTCCTATCGACTCCAGTTACTAATTACACTAGCCAACAGCCATTTTGTCCTTGGGACTAGACCGGAATTTTTCGATTGCTTGGGTGTAATAAAGTACCGAAATCGCGATGAAACCGCCGAGACTTTGGTTTTGAAGTTAGGATTCGCAAAAAACCTTTTTTTTTACTTTTTTCACTATAACTTTGGAACAAAGCAAGATAAATTGAATCTGATAATACTGCTTGAAAGCTTATACCCAGGGCTACATTTGGTATATAAATGACCTTGGTCGGATAATCAAAACCCTAATTTAAAAAAAAAAATCTGTCAAAAAACCGCAAAAATCGCGTGTTTTGAAACATTTTTGCGATTTCAATCGATTATAAAAAAAAAACTACGCTAGATACCTCAGATCAGTTTCGCTGACCTGAAAGCCTATTAAATGGGCTACAATTTCTGTATGGAACATCTCTGCGACTTAATGAGAAGTCTTCGAAATAATGGGTTTTGTTTAAAAAAATCGCGAAATTTGCAATTTGTTTGGACTTTTTCCCTTTCAAATAGAAAATTCCACAACACATTTAAAATCTGTCGTAACCATTCAAATGCCTATTAAAAGGGCTACAATTCCTACATGGCACACCTCTGTTACGCGTTCAGAAGTCTTGTAAACATTAATTTGTGTTTTGAATTTTATAATTGAAGGAGAAAAAGACCGAAAAATATTGATGAATAATGAAAAATAAATTCGAAAAAAATTCAGTTTTCGTCATTTTTCCACTCCCAGACAAAGCATGAAGTAAAATTTCGAGTTTAGAAAAGCCTAAAAATTTGGCTCGGTCGCGTAGCGAAGCGGAGCGACCGAGCCAAATTAGGCTTTTCTAAACTCTAAATTTTACTTCATGCGCCACGCGTGTAAAACAATAGAATATTGTGAAATTAGAAATACATTTAAAAGTACTTCATTTTTTTTAACCTAGTAATAACACTAGCCAACAGCCATTTTGTCCTTGGGACTAGATTTGTGTTTTGAATTTTATAATTGAAGGAGAAAAAGACCGAAAAATATTGATGAATAATGAAAAATAAATTCGAAAAAAATGCAGTTTTCGTGATTTTTTCAAACACAAATTAATGTTTACAAGACTTCTGAACACGTAACAGAGGTGTGCCATCTAGAAATTGTAGCCCTTTTAATAGGCATTTGAATGGTTACGACAGATTTTAAATGTGTTGTGGAATTTTCTATTTGAAAGGGAAAAAGACCAAAAAAATTGCAAATTTCGCGATTTTTTCAAACAAAACCCATTATTTCGAAGACTTCTCATTAAGTCTCAGAGATGTTCCATACAGAAATTGTAGCCCATTTAAAAGGCTTTCAGGTCAGCAAAACTGATCTGAGCTATCTAGCGTAGTTTTTTTTTATAATCGATTGAAATCGCAAAAATGTTTCAAAACACGCGATTTTTGCGGTTATTTTACAAAATTTTTTTTTTAAATTAGGGTTTCGATTACCCGACCAAGGTCATTTATATACCAAATGTAGCCCTGGGTATAAGCTTTCAAGCAGTATTATCAGACTCAATTTATCTTGCTTTGTTCCAAAGTTATAGCGAAAAAAGTAAAAAAAAAGGTTTTTTTGCGAATCCTAACCTCAAAACCAAAGTCTCGGCGGTTTCATCGCGATTTCGGTACTTTTTTACACCCAAGCAATCGAAAAATTTAGGTCTAGTCCCAAGGACAGAGAAAAAGTCAAATTCTGTTGGCTAGTGTTATCAGTAGACTAATTATCAAAGTTTAAAATGAATTATATATAGTATTTAAACAGTTAAAATTATGTATTGCTTAATATATAAATTATCTATTTTTTTATTATACGTATTATTTTATAAGTATTTTTTTTAGGAATAGTCGGCAGACTAGCTGGTGAACACCGAGCTAAGGCCTATTCCTCTTGTAACGTATACATATATATATATATATATATATATATATATATACTAATGTTATGTAATTGAATATGTATTTTGTTTTGTATTTGTTGTTACAATAAAGCGATTACTATTATTATTATTATTATTATTATTATTATCTTCCACCCACCCCTTCAATTAATAACAATTAATTAATATTAATTATTAACCAATTAATAATTAACAGAGTACACACACAAATACAAATACAAATATTTCGAAATATTTGCGAAAAATACGTTAAATCCCTACCCTGTATACTTTCAAACATCCGTACAACAAACAAATATTTTTAAACTCGCGTTAACTTATTTTTAATATTTCGATATCTTTATAGGTGTGTATATTTCATATCGTAATACTGATTATGTTTTAGCTTTCATAAAAGCACGGGAAATTTATTTGAGCAATTACATTTGTGTGCACTAGTGAACTAGTGAGCATTTTACAGACAAACGGGCATTTAGTTCACAGTTTATAAACACATGCACACACGTGAAAAGTTAATCACCGGTTACAACAGCGCGGGAGAACGAGCGTTAGGAAACGGCCAATTAATTAAGCCGCTTCATTATTCCCGCGCATAAAACTGAATAAATTGCCAAATAAATCTGCCTACCGGCTACATTTTTATAGTTCCCTACTGGGAATAATAGATTATTTATCTATTGAACGTGATACTTTCACGAGGCCATGCTTTTTTAATACAAGATGTTTATTCTCACTGTGTATTACCTAACTAATTATTTTACATTAATATTCAAACCAATGAGGAATAGTTTTTATTATAGTTATGGTTAAAATAATAGTAGTTATATTAATTAAAAAAAAAGCAAATAATGAGTTTTTGGTTATAACTCAAAAACAAAAGGCGATAGCCGATTTTTGTTCACCGTTAAGTAAAAAGATATTGAGGATGTGCTATCCGTTTTCTTTTATCTCCTCTACTAACCAAGATTACCTATAGTAACACCTAAATGTGATCACCCTGTCAGGAAGTTTTATGTCTAACCTTAAATTACCAATCATTACCATATTTTCAGTAATATTACCAAAAAATTCTCCAATTTTTTAGTTACCGGTAATTTTACATCACGATATACGCTTATACTAAAAAATCTCTGTTTGTAGAAGTCAACACATGTATGTACAGGGTGATTCACCATAAACGTGCCCCCACATACAGAGAGTTTTATGTAACACCGAACATTTTTGTTCAATACAATTAGACACCTTTATTTTTTAAGTTATGTGTAAATTGGATTGCTCATATGACCATTACAAATTATAGCTAATCAATCGCAATTAAGCCTCAACTTGTACATATAGGGAGTTTTTCTATCAAGTATACATGTCCCAATTACAGTGTACATGCCGTAAATCTTTAGATAACCGTTGTTTTTTTTTTAAATGAGTTCAATTTGAAACGAGTGTGTTCCACTCCCAGACTAAGCATGAAGTAAAATTTCGAGTTTAGAAAAGTCTGAAAATTTGGTTTGGTCGCGTAGCGCGAAGCGCGGAGCGGCCAAACCAAATTTTCAGGCTTTTCTAAACTCGAAATTTTACTTCATGCGCCACCGGTACAAAACACTGACATATTACGAAGTTTAAAACACATAGCTAAACTTTATATTGCATCAGTGTTTTGTACCGGTGGCGCATGAAGTAAAATTTCGAGCTTAGAAAAGCCTGAAAATTTGGTTTGGCCGCTCCGCGCTTCGCGCTACGCAACCAAACCAAATTTTCAGGCTTTTCTAAACTCGAAATTTTACTTCATGCTTAGCCTGGGAGTGGAAAACACTCGTTTAAAGCTTCAAATTAAATTCTTTCAATAAACGGAGCATCGGCAAATGTACAACGTATGTTTATGTATACTGAAAAGAAAAATTCTCGTTATGAACATGTTCAGTGTTACATAAAACTCTCTGTATATAATAACATAGTTATCGCGTTGGGCATTTTTTGTATCGAACACCCGGTGTACTTTAAAGAAAAACTCCTTGTATAAATGGAATTTAGCCTTCTTAATTTGTATTATACCAGATTTATATTATATAGGGAAACAACCAGTTTATCAAAATTACCCCATCTTAAACAAGAAAACAAAAATCGAAAGTTAAATACGCGTTATCGACACGATTATTATTTTTCTAATCCCTTCCCCTTTTAAATAGAACTGGAAGTTTAAGGATCTTAATTACTTCCGTCATTTATGAAGGGAGAAAGGAAGGGGCGAATTCGAGGATACATCTGGTCCTCTGCTTCTGTAGGATTTTCATCGTTTTAATGGATTGAGCGCATTAAGGCCGCAAAAAATTAAATTCCCGTTGTTAACTTAATAAAATAACGGCTTAATCCGTTTAACGAAGACGGATTGGAAATTACCGGCTGATGCATTGGATCTCTAACTGTTGACGATTGTACAATCATTTGTAGAGAGTATTTGTTGTGATAAATTGAGATTTTATTTAATTAATTTATTTATGGGCGGAAAGACCTATGGTCGATAGCCCTTGCAAGAGAGCGAAGTAAAAAAAAAAATACCTATAAATATATTTATAAATTATATTTTATTATAATGTATTTCTCTCTTTATCAATAAAGATGATATAGTAGTAATTTATTTATAATGATTAAACTATCTGATAGTTCAAACATTATAAATAAATTAAATAAATAAAATCTCAATTATATCAATCAGTTAAAAACCCGATCGAGTTGGCTGTGACATTTTTTTTCAATTTTCAATTGTGAAGTAGGTCATACGTGAATTTGTCAGTCGCTCCTGTCAATAGTAATCTAATCGAATTTTATAAAACTTTTCTATATTATTCTATATTGCAATTGTCATTGTTTATTTAGCTGTAAAAAGAGTAGGGGTACAGTTTTACCACTCCAAATTTACCAATCCATTTTTACCACCGCATTTTTACCACCATACTTTTTTTACCGCTATACAGTTTTACCAGTAATATTTGTACCAATAATTATACAATAACACTTTTTTACAAATAAAATCAGTTTTATTCAAAATTGTATGTTGTGACCGATCGCCCTTAAGTATTCTGCAATTTCCCCTTCTTCTTTTCTGACATCGTAATCTCGGACTATATTTGTAATCCTATCCTCAGTTTTAATTCTGGCAAGGTTTTCCGTACGTTTAATTTTTCGCCCAAGGTCCAATTCCCGGAACATTGCCTCGGTGTCTCCCTGTTCTTTTTGAAGCTCGACGACAAAAGCATATAGGCTAGGATGATCCCGGCCGACGACTACAGAAAAACGGTTATGCCATCCTTCAGACATGTTGTTCGTGCGTGCCGTATTCTGCAGAACTGCCTGATACATGTTCCACAGCATTGGCGGATATCGCGGGGATGTGGCACGTCGTCTTCCTCTTGCTGGTTTGCCTCGTACGTAAATATTCTCGAAGTAGTCGGCAATATCAGCAAAGGCATCTGGAACATCCTCCAGAAATATATCAAAAGCCTCTTCGACATCTTCTACAGGCACAAAGGCTGTGGCGCACATCATCTGCGCCGCGATTTTGATTGAACGATCTTCACGATCATTATATGCCTGTTGGAGACCTTCAGCAAATTTTGACGAGTGACCAACGATTTAGGCGAATGACAAACCGATAATGACATTGACAGGTTACGAATTGAAGTTGTCAGTTGTTATTCTAATTCGATTTTAAATAGCGGTAAAATATTGGTGGTAAAAAGAATACGGTGGTAAATACGTTGGTGGTAAAAAGAATTGGTGGTAAAAAAGGGGCGGTGGTAAAAATGGAGTGGTAAAAATGGGGGCCAATCGTAAAAACAGCTAATTTATAAGCACAAATAACACAGCAACTATAAGAACAAGGCAAACTAATGAGCTACTACATAACACAATCTGACATCTATGCCAAGTATGACAATACGTAAATTAAGCTGCGATTTCACTTTTTCGTTCCATTTCCTTTTATCAAAAAAGCAAAGCCTTTTCAATCGGGTTTTTAGATGAACACCTGATAGTTTAATCATTATAAATTAATTAATTAATTAAAATCTCAATTTGCACTGTAATAACAACAGATATGTATTGAAAAGTAACTGTTTATTTCATCTCTGAAAGTCCTCATACTGTCCTACACAAAATATGATACACTGTGTTTATTTGATCATATTTTTTTTGCATGAATAATGTTTTATTTTACATTGTAGAAAACACGATAATTCTAACATATATAAACACACAAGGGCATAAATAAAAATCTAAATTTAAAATCGGCACGTTACATTCATGTCGACATGCAAATATTCGTGCCTCGGCTATAAGGGGGGATAAAAAGGGTATAAAGTATGTTTTTACGAAGTAGTACATACAGAATGTAAATACAGGGTGTCCCGGTAATGTAGGGAAATGGTTTAACTATAGATTCCTGGGATAAAAATATGATGATTTAACCTATTACTGATCTTCCACTTAAGAGGGGCAAAGTCGGGTATCAAATTTCAGAGTTAGAGGACTTTTCTTCCTTGGCGTACCGGCGAACAGGCCATAAATTACGACTCGGCGTCCATGGCCCTTTCATTTCATTTCATTTAATTTATTTCCAAAAAGAATTGTTAGATTCATGGGTGAGTTAGAGAAGTACATGTGTAAATATAAACAAGACAGTAAGTAAATATCAAAAATATAAGTATAAATAAAATATAATAAATATAAAAATATAAAACTTAATAGCTAGGTGCAACAGATTAAAAATATTGTAAATGTGGACAAGACAGTGAATAAATATAAAAAAATATAAAATTTAATAGCTAGGCGCAACAGATTAAAAAATATTGTAAATGTGGACAAGACAATCCAATCGAAACAAACACTTAAGTTCCTTTGCTCGGTTGGATGATTGATTTTTATATTTCTCCGCTTATTCAAAAATATCTGCCAGCAAAAAGTGTAACGGGTATGTACAAAATTATATTTCAAAATTATATTTCATTCTAAATTTATTATCATTATTATTAGTATTGAATTAAATATATAATTAATCAAACACAACTAATATCCGTTTCAAAAGTTTTGACCCCTGTGTTTAAAGGATAATAAAAAAATCCGAGGAGCAAAAAATGTTGATTTTTTTACAGGTTAATAATTGAACATTTTACAATAACATACCGGGCTATTCAAAATAAAGGAACAGATTTCTAACATTTATTTCTTCCAAACTACAAAAGATAGAAACACAATTCTAACGTTCCTGGAAAAAGAAAGGTTCAATTTTTTTATGCATTAAATATAAGCACCATGTATGTTACACGACAAATATCAAAACGGTGGCTCATTTATTGCTACACACAAATCAGCTAGTCTGTAGTTATCGAATTCACAGCTTCATGTCGCAGATTTTCAAGAATGTCAAGCATAGAGGGAATAGCAGCACGTTGAACTTCAATAGTGGACTCTAGTTTTGCTAATTGCAGCACACAAAATGCATTTTTTGTTGTGTCGCCATTTTACTACAGACGATTGTCATGATTAACATGACAAGCAACAGCGCCAATGCGGCCGTGGTTGGAACTTCTGCCTGGTCTGTTCAAATTTTAAACTTTTGTCTGTCCAGCAACGTTGGAATTATGGTTTTACCTTTTGTAGTTTGAATGAGAAAAATATTTGAAATCTGTTCCTTATTTTTGATTAACCCTGTACTTAGCGCAGTTGGCGCTACTCTATTAAATACAGGGACACTATGCTTAAACATAGCGTAGCGCTATCCTTAAAATATCACTTGAACTTCTAATGTCACTTTTCGACGTCATATAAGATGGCGGAACATTCAAATTGGTTATATGGAAGCCTAACTACTCTGACTCCAGAGAGATTTTCGCTTCGATATATTGCTTTCTGTCCTTTACACGTCAAGAGTGAGCATTATATAATAAAATGTTGGAAATAGAATCTTAATATAAACTTTTATTTCCATGTAAATAATAAATGACTTTATTTCGAAATAGACCTCAAAATAAAAAATATTTCTTTTAAATAAAAATGTTTTAAAAAAATCTATTTACGACATTTTGTTACGAAAGGTTCAATGCATCTTTCTAAAAAAATGTGTAAAGTATTATCATTTAACAACGCTAGAACCGTAGTCCCAAAGTACAAATTTTACATGGGCTAACCCCCCTTTATACAAAAAATGTATAAAGTATTAAAAGTATTGAACTTTTATTTCCATATAAACAATAAATTACTTTATTTCGAAATAGATCTCTAAATAAAAAATATTTCCGCGTAAAATAAAAATGTTTTAAAAACTCTATTTCCGCCATTTTGTTACAAAAGGTTCAATGCATCTTTCTAAAAAAAATATGTAAAGTATTATCATTTAACAACGCTAGAACCGTAGTCCCAAAGTACAAATTTTACATGGGCTAACCCCCCTTTTAATCTTGCTCAGTTTTATATAAAGCGTTTGTTGATAGGATGATGGGTTGATGTTTAATGTTATAGAATACAGAACGTGACGTGTGTTTGGGCACCTCCGTTGACGCTACAAGATTAAAGCTCCAAGCAAAGTCAACATCAACATTGATGATTGCTGGGGAGAGATATTTCACCCTTATGTACGTTAAATTATGATCAGGTATGAAGTAAACGTAAAGTTTTTGTATATATTTTTGTTAGGAATATACGTGCACTCGAGTAATTTAATTATTTTGCTATGTGTTTATTAGTTGGTGAATCTTTTTAGTTAGCGACTGTTGTTAATTATTAAGAATATGAATTTGTGTTCAGTACTGAATATAGCCGTTTTGATTAAAAATTACGTTTATATGTTTTATTTTTAATTTGCTATATACAGAGAGTTTTATGTAACACCGAACATTTTCATAACGAGATTTTTTTAAAGTATCCATATGCATTCGGTTTATTAAAAGAATTTAATTTGAAGCTTTAAGTGAGTGTTTTCCACTCCCAGGCTAAGCATGAAGTAAATTTTCAGGCTTTTCTAAACTCGAAATTTTACTTCATGCGCCACCGGTACAAAACACTGACATATTACGAAGTTTAAAACACACCGCTAAACTTTACATTGTATCAGTGTTTTGTACCGGTGGCGCATGAAGTAAAATTTCGAGTTTAGAAAAGCCTGAAAATTTGGTTTGGCCGCTCCGCGCTTCGCGCTACGCGACCAAACCAAATTTTCAGGCTTTTCTAAACTCGAAATTTTACTTCATGCTTAGCCTGGGAGTGGAAATACTTGCTTAAAGCTTCATATTGAAAACTCTCTGTATGTTGATAATTAAACAGTTTATTATTATTATTATTACTCATTCATTTACCGGATAACTAAATACGCGTTTCAGGCTTCAATTGTTGTATACAAACGTTTAGTTTGCACACTATTGAAGATGCTACTTAAGCTAATGGGCATTAGATGGCGTTTACGCTTTTGAACATACAGAGAGTTTTATGTAACACCGAACATATTCATAACAAGAATATTTCATTTAAGTATACATATGCAGATGTTGTACAATTTACCACGTTCGGTTTATTAAAAGAATACAATTTGAAGCTTTAAACGAGTGTTTTCCACTCCCAGGCTAAGCATGAAGTAAAATTTCGAGTTTAGAAAAGCCTGAAAATTTAGTTTAGCCGCTCCGCACTTCGTGCTCGCGACCAAACCAAATTTTCAGGCTTTTCTAAACTCGAAATTTTACTTCATGCTTAATCTGGGAGTGGAACACACGCATTTTAAGTTTAAAATTTAACTCCTTTAAAAAAAAACGATTATCTTAAGATTTACGACATATACGCTGTAATTGGGACATGTTAGTTAAAAGAAAAACTCCCTGTATGTACAAGTTGGGGCATTCATTGCAAATGATTAGTTACAATTTGTGATGGTCATATAGGCAACCCAATCTTAAGATAATCATTGTTTTTTTTTTTAAAGGAGTTAAATTTGAAACTTAAAATGCGTGTGTTCCACTCCCAGACTAAGTATGAAGTAAAATTTCGAGTTTAGAAAAGCCTGAAAATTTGGTTTGGTCGCGTAGCGCGAAGCGCGGAGCGGCCAAACCAAATTTTCAGGCTTTTCTAAACTCGAAATTTTACTTCATGCGCCACCGGTACAAAACACTGATTAAATGAACAGTTCAGCGGTGTGTCTTAAACTCCGTAATATGTCAGTGTTTTGTACCGGTGGCGCATGAAGTAAAATTTCGAGTTTAGAAAAGCCTAAAAATTTGGTTTGGCCGCTCCGCGCTTCGCGCTCGCGACCAAACCAAATTTTCAGGCTTTTCTAAACTCGAAATTTTACTTCATGCTTAGTCTGGGAGTGGAACACACGCATTTTAAGTTTCAAATTTAACTCCTTTTTAAAAAAAAACAATGATTATCTTAAGATTTACGGCATATACGCTGTAATTGGGACATGTAACTCAAAAGAAAAACTCACTGTATGTACAAGTTGAGGCATTTATTGCAAATGATTAGTTACAATTTGTGATGGTCATATAGGCAACCCAATTTACACATAACCTAAAAATTAAAGGTGTCAAATCGAATTTCATGAAAATGTTCGGTGTTATATAAAACTCTCTGCATGTAATTTTGTATTGTGAAGGCTTCTACTTCGTTATACATGTTAATTTATTAATAAAAAACGATTTAACTTTGTTTGTATTACACAATTTATTTTTATGTGACTGCAGTTTCGGCAAATTTGCTGAAACTGCAGTCACATAAAAATATATTGTGTTCTACAAACAAAGTTAAACCGTTTTTTATTAATAAACTCTCTGTATGTACTCTCTGTTGTAAATATGTATTTATTTATTTTCATCTATTTTTGATTAGACTTTTATTTTCTGTTTGAGTTATAGTTGAAATAATTTAGAAACAGAACTATTGATTTCCTATTGATTTTTAATTGTATTGTTGCTATATTTATTAGGTTTAGCTGAATATTATTCATATTTTTTATATTAAATTCTTTAGGACTTTGCGGAGCTTTTTGTATTATCGTCCGGCATTAATTTTAGCTAATCCCCCTGTGTGTGTGTAAAATTGCGCACGTAGTCGTTTAGAGTGATCGTGAGAAAGTCGCACGTGTGGTTTTAGGGGGGTCGAGGGTGGGTTAAACATACCGCCGCATCGCCACCCCTAAACCACCCTCAAGCATCGTCATTTTCCTTCACGTGGAAAATCAACGAGAAAGAAAAACATCCCCTCCCTACCAAAACAATGTGGCAAACGAATAATCAACGATTTTTTATGCAAATGTGTTAAGATAAAATAAATAGTATATTTTTGAAATAAGACAAAAAATTATGTGTGATCTGTAGTTGTTCTTTATTATCTAATTTAACAATGGAGATATAACATCTATTTTATATCGTCGGCTTACAAGTGAAATCCACTAAGTCAATTTTTGGCTGTTGTTAGTTAAGTCTACCAAGCTCTTGTACTCATGGTTTTTTACATGCTGGTGCAATCCACTAAGTCCTTAGTTAGATTAGACTTAGTGGATTGCACCAGCATGTTAAAAACTATGAGTACAAGAGCTTGGTGAACTTAACATACAACAGCCAAAAATTGACTTATATATAATATATAATATATAAAACTATTAATGATTTCGACAGCTAACGCCATCTAATGCTTCATGGTGGCATCGTCAGTGACACGAATGCACATTGTGCATTCGTGTCACTGACGATGCCACTATGAAGCATTAGATAGCGTTAGCTGTCGAAATCATTAATAGTTTTCACATATTGGCTTGAAATAGTCAGAAATGTTCAGTATTCCTCAGCACTGGGTCGGGAACATACTGAAGAGGACCTTGAAGTCCGAAACGCGTCTGTGGGTATCTGGTGCCGGAATACTGAATACAAATTCAATTTTTATATAATATATAAATTAGATATGGGTCGTTCGTGAATGATTCGTTCGAAAAGAACGATTCTGTATGGTGATTTGAATGAACTGATTCCGTATTTTAAGAAGAATTGATTCGTTAATGATTCATTTACTCGAGACGACTGACCGAACGATTTTGGGCGAGCGGAATCGTATTCCCGATTCGGATTTATACATGCGGTCTGAATCCGCCCGAATCGGATGACTAATTCGTTCGCTCGAATCCGCGCGCAACTTCAACTTCGCTTTGTACATTAGTTTTGTGAGTTGGCGAAAATTCGGCAGCACGATCTTTATGACCGAAATGGCGAAATATGTATATAGAACGTTCTGTTGGGGGAGCGCATTTAGCCCGCTGTTTTCACGCGCGCTAAACGCGCTGTCAATTATCCTCCTCGCACACACTGTTACATTCTCTCTTTTTTTTTTAGCTTACTAAGGATATCGTCAGGGTTGCCAAATGATTGATTTTGTCATCAAATCTGGTGTTTTCCATTTTCGGATTCAGATAAATTGTTTGTGATTCAGACGTGGCTAAATTCTGGTGTTTGTTGGAAGTTTTCAGTAACAATCTAGTGATTTACTGTCATCAGAAAATTATTAAAATGAAAACGGTTGAACGTGGCAAAATACTGTCAAAACTATTAAAAATTGGGAAGTATTCAGCATGTCATTGATAAAATTGTTCATGTCCAAATGGTCAAATATTGCAAGAGAATACTCTTTGGTCGATCTTGTATGAATCATTTTCAAGGAGTATATTTTAAACTTCATTTGAATTCAGTGATTTGTACGCATGGCGCATGAAGTAAAATTTCGAGTTTAGAAAAGCCCCGTTCTACGCGGGGTTTTTCTAAACTCGAAATTTTACTTCATGCTTAGTCTGGGAGTGGAAAACACTTGCTTCCTAAATTTTTGAATTATCATAAAGCTGTGTATTTATTATCAAAAAATCTTTCACGGATTATTGAACAAAAACAAAAAAGCTGAGGTAAAAAGTGTTAAGGTAAAAGTGGATTGTGTTTTCGTTGGCTACAACTTTTGTTTAAAACATTTTTTCATTGAGACATGGAAAGCCATAGTTGGTGAGTTGTTGATCTCCACTAGATGTTTTAGTTACTAGTTCATAAACTAAATAACTGAGATGAAAGGTAATGAACTAAAAGTTTTGTGTTGTATATTTTTATTATCTTTTGTTTAAAACTTTTTTTGATTATGTTAATAATAAAACAGCAATTTGTGAGTGATTATCAAATAAATATCTCCGCTAGGCTTTTTCGTATACTGATCATTAAGGTGAAAAGTGTTTATGTGAAAGTTGTATGTTTTTTCATTATCTACAACTTTTGTTTGATTTTTTTTAAACTATATATTAATTTAATACATTAGGAATATGTAAGCATTAAATTTATAAAATTTTGAAAAAGATATTGCCTAAAAATGTTTATAAATAAGTTTTAAATGAGCAATTATATGCCAAAAAGGCAAATAGTATTAAAATCTATTTTAAAATTCTTCAGTCTCACAAAGATCTGAACTATTAAAAAGTTATTCGTTGTTAACATAATTGAAATTCGTTTAATAATGAAACCGAAACATCTAATGAACCAGATATCATTAGATGTTTCGGTTTCTATATTAAACGAATTTCAATTATGTTAACATAAGACTTTTATACATTTGATGATATAATTAATATTAAATAAGTAAAATAAGTATTTTTTTTTAATTTATTCGTAAATATACGAATAAATTACAATGTAAAAAATTAAGTATAAAAATTAATAAGCGAGTACAATAGCTTTGAAAATTAGTTCTTAATTATTTTGCTAACAGTTCATGGCGCGTTTTTTCTCTCTTTCTTTCCAATATATATATTAATAGAAGTGACTAATACATAGTATATTTAGAGTATACGTTTTTAAAATTCAGCCTATTTTTTTGAAATATTTAGATTTTTGTTTTTTTTTTTTAAAGAGTTCAATTTGAAGCTTTAAACGAGTGTTTTCCACTCCCAGACTAAGCATGAAGTAAAATTTCGAGTTTAGAAAAGCCCCGTGAAAATTTGTCGAGGGTCGCGCAGCGACCCGAGACAAATTTTAGGGTTTTTCTAAACTCGAAATTTTACTTCATGCGCCACGCGTATAATACACTGATTTCAAGTGAGATTAAAATATACATAACTTTCACAGTATTTCAGTGTCTTATATGCATGGCGCATGAAGCAAAATTTCGAGTTTAGAAATGCCCAGAAAATTTGTCTCGGGTCGAACTATATTATTATTATGATTATTTTTTTTATAAGTGATTCGTTTACGAACGATTCATAAAAAACTAATCACTTTTAAGAAATGATTTGGTTGATTCGAATCACCAAAAAGATTCGAACTTCCCATATCTAATATGAATAATAGTAAGCTATTTATGATTTTCAACTTTTTACTAAATTCACTATAATTGTTTGGCTACACTGTAGCTTTCTCAGGTGAAGAAATATAATATTATATTTCTTCACATGAAGAAGCTACAGTGTAGCGAAACAATTGTAGTGTTACTACAATCACTTCATGTTTGATAATGGCAAGCTGAATTTGCCGAAACTGCAGTCACATAAAAATAAATTGTGTTATACAAACAAAGTTAAAAGTGTTTTATTGTGTTAAATTGTAGTGAATTTAATAAAAAGTTGAAAATCATAAATAGTTTACTATTATTATATTTATGCCCGGTATTATAAAACGTTTTATTCCCTAAATAAAATTTACTTTAGGAATAAATTAATTTATTCAAAAGATTTCGGTATTATAAACACAAAATAACTTTATTTGGCTAATAAATCTCTCCAGTAAATTATTTGTTTGTTTTTCTACCAAGTTTAATCTCTAAATAATTTGACAGTTAAAAGTCAAAAGTGTATTATATTATTATAATTACTTTAGATTCTACTACCTGTATTTATTAATTTCATTACGGTTATCATGTCTACCATATCATCCGTGTCAGATTTAAATTCGCTTATAGTATCTTCCCTGACAGTGAATAATTCGAACCACAAGACATTCTAAGAAGTCGAAGACCTAGAATTTTTCAAATCAGACATAACCAGGGATTTTTATACTTATGCATACGCTTTTTTAAAATTGGTTCAATTTGAAGTTTTAAACGAGCGTTGTCCACTCCCAGGCTAAGCATGAAGTAAAATTTCGAGTTTAGAAAAGCCTGAAAATTTGGTTTGGGCGCGTAGCGCGAAGCGCGGAGCGGCCAAACCAAATTTTCAGGCTTTTCTAAACTCGAAATTTTACTTCATGCGCCACCGGTACAAAACACTGACATATTACGAAGTTTAAAACACACCGCTGAACTTTTCATTGAATCAGTGTTTTGTACCTGCGGCGCATGAAGTAAAATTTCGAGTTTAGAAAAGCCTGAACATTTGGTTTGGCCGCTCCGCGCTTCGCGCTACGCGATCAAACCAAATTTTCAGGCTTTTCTAAACTCGAAATTTTACTTCATGCTTAGCCTGGAAGTGGAAAACACTCATTTAAAGCTTCAAATTTTATTCTTTTAATAAACCGAACGTGGTAAAATGTACAACACCGCGAAGCGCGGAGCGACCAAACCAAATTTTCAGGCTTTTCTAAACTTGAAATTTTACTTCATGCGCCACGCGTATTTAACACTGAAAGCACTGAAATATTGTGAACAAGTGAACTTCACTTGAAATCAGTGTCTTGTTCGCGTGGCGCATGAAGTAAAATTTCGAGTTTAGAAAAGCCTGAAAATTTGGTTTGGCCGCTCCGCGCTTCGCGCTACGCGACCAAACCAAATTTTCAGGCTTTTCTAAACTCGAAATTTTACTTCATGCTTAGCCTGGGAGTGAAAAAGACTCGTTTAAGTCTTTTATAATTTCTAATCAGCTTTCTTTTTCTTGTTCTGTGTAATTCTGTCCTATTCCACGGTTATTCTCCATAATTATAAGGAATTATACTAAATTTCCAATTTGATTGACAATTTAATTTGAAATATTGACTATTCAATTTAACAAATTGGTGGTTCCAGCTATGGCCACAATGAAAATGTATAATTTCGGTCTGTAATCTACTAATTAAATTATTTATTTCTAGAATTACTATTTATTTGGTAGGTTTGCTTTATAATACGCAATTTTATTTGCCCATTAGTTTACTAGGTAATAGTAATTAAGGTACCGAGGGCGTTAGTAAGGAAATAATGCCTGCCGTCGACAGTGTACAGCCCGAGGGCCTCTGGCCCGAGGGTTGTACGTCAGCGAAGGGCATTATTTCCTACTAACGCTCTGTGATGCCTTCAACGTTTTATGTCCTACCTGTTTATTAATTTAAAATGAGAAAAATGAGGTATAATATTTGACGGAGTAAATAGTTTACTTGAAACGTGTAATGGCTACAAGCAATTTACCAGAAGATGTGTTGCATCGAGTAAATAAAGCCAGAGAGGCGTTAGTGCCAATAAAATCAAATGAAGCCTACGAAAAGGAATTTGATAATTTTAAAGAATGGTCCGATATTCACGATATAGCGGAAATTAATGAAATGGTCTTATTGGGATATTTCCAAGAATTATCCGAGAACTTTGCTCCTAATTCGTTGTGAACCAAGTATTCGATGCTGAAGAAGCAAATGATGGCTAAGAAATTGGTAAATATTTCTGAAAAATTTTTGGAATTAGAGGCGTTTTTAAAACAAAATTCAAAAAATTATGTACCCAAATAATCAAAATTTTTGTCGCGGGAACAGGTAGTGTTATTTTTAAAAACTGCCCCTGTTGATGAATATCTTTTGAATATGGTAATTTTGGTGATAGGCATTTTCGGCGCAAGTAGGCGTCATGAATTTCTACAAATTAAAGTTGGAAATGTTAAAGATATGGTTTCAAACATTGAAATTACAATTCCTTGTAGTAGAAATGGTCAACCAAGGAGCTTTGTAGTTATACAGTACATGTTGCTGAGACCCAAGAATTGCAATATAGATATTTTTTTTCTTAATTATTATAAATTTGGTAGGTAGTATACCAGCAAAAATTGCAAAATATTTAGGTTTGCCAGAAGCGTCTAAATATACTGGGCATTGCTTTAGGCGTACTGCTGCAACGTTACACTCAGATGCTGGAGGCAGCATAGAAAATTTGCAACGTTTAGGAGGCTGGAAGAGCAGAAGCATTGCACAAAGCTATTTAGATGCTAATATGCAATCGAAAATCAATAGTGCGACATTGATTGCTGGATCATCGAGAGATGAATTTCTTGCACCGACATCGACGATGTCCAATATACAAACTAATAAATCGGTTAATGTTTCAAGTTCAGTTGCCCCTCTTATTTCGGGTTCTTTTACGAATTGTACGTTTAATATTGGCTATGATAAATAGTCATGTAGAATTTTTCGTTTAAATAAATTTAATTTTCATTCTGTCTGACATTTCATTTTTTGTCATTTCGAACCATATTACCATGACAACGAAAAAGTAAATAAAATAATTACCGGGCCATTATGAAAAATTTTGTCGCAGTATTCCATTATAAGTCCAGAAACGTTACAAAAAGGAAATCTATTAATTGCAAATAATGCAGTGGTAGGACATAAATAAATTTACTCCACAAATAGTTATCTAATGATTTATTAATCGTGTATAATACCGGGCATTAAAGTGATAATGAATTTTCAAAAAATAAGTGCCTCAACAATCAACGAGAAAAAATTGACTTAGTGGATTTGACTTGTAAGCCGAAGATATACTTTATTTATTAGTAACCAAATACATTATTTTAATGAACTATCGATTTTCTTAGATATATACTCGAATAAGGAGAGAGCGGCTTCTTATATTTCCACCGAAATTTATAATGATTAAGCCATATATCACAGCAAAACTTAATAATTCGAAAAAATTTATGCCGATTATAACCGCCACCCGGCGAACTTTTCGTTACGGGGAGTGGGGAAGTTTGAGAGCATCGTGCAAACCGCCCCCATCGCCGACGGAATCAATGACTTCGCATAATTTGACTTATTTGACTTATTGCAATTTGCATCGAATTTCCCCTCTCTCACTGTGTGTGTACATAACGATGGCTATTACGGTGTCTCGCTAACAGGCCAAATTTGCATTCGCCTTCTATAATAGGCGTATGCATGCTATACACTAAAATGACATCGTTTTCCTCTAATGGCTACAAAATGCTAAATATCGGGTTATATAAAAATTGCTATCATTATGAAAATTTAATGAATTTTATTTTACTTTAGAACAAATACATTCTCTTCATATTTCCAAAGATTTTATATTAGTTTACAACTATCATATGTTCAATAAAAAAAAAACCTCTAGAGTGCCATGGAAAATATTGTAGGTTGGCAACTCTAAATTTATATACAGGGTTATTCAAAATAAAGGAACAGATTTTAAATATTTATTTCTTCCCAACTACAAAAGATAGAAACACAGTTCCAACGTTCCTGGAAAAAGAAAAGTTCAATTTTTTATGCATTCAAAATGAGCACCATGTATTTCCCGTGCTATGGATTTTTTTTTGGGCTCCTTTCGCAGACTGTACGAATACGCTCGACATTTTCATTCGGTGTGCGTGGACGTCCAGTGATTTTCTGTTTGTAGATGCAACCATCGTTTGCGAATTTTCGGTGCCACTGGTAAATCTGCTTATGACGAGGCGGTAAAAAGCACGTTGAACTTCAATAATGGACTTTAGTTTTGCTAATTGCAGCACACAAAGTGCTTTATCTTGTTGTATCGCCATTTTACTACAGACAATCAAAATTATAAGCAACAGCACCAATACGGCAGTGGTTGGAACTTCTGCCTGGACTGTTCAAGTTTTAAACTTTTGTCTGTCCAGGAACGTTGGAATTATAATTCTATCTTTTGTAGTTTGGAAGAAATAAATGTTTGAAATCTGCTCCTTGTATTTGAATAGCCCTGTATTATAAATATTATGTCTGACGTTTTATATGTCAATTCCTATAGCGTGTAGCCGACCTAGATTTAAAAAAAAAAGATAAAATCATGGCACTCTAGAGGTTTTTTGTTATTGAACAAAATATCGAAATTTTATAATCCACATTTCAGAAATTGTATGGAGCTGACTCAGGTAGCTTGGGCAACTAGATCGCCAGATCTGAGCGTTATGGATTATTTTTTATGGGGTTTTATTAAAAATGAAGTTTATCGTCATATTTATGACAATATTGCAAAAGAAGTGTTTATAGGGCGGTAAATAATGTAAAAGCAAACGCTTTTAATCATGTATTAATGAAAACGGTTTTTTGTTTGAACACAAATTATAATTTTGATTGTTAATAATTTCATTGTTTTTGTTATTATTAATTCTTATATTATTTTACTTGTTACATTCTCTAAAATTATTGTTCATTTGCACAAACATTGTTCCATGCTATTACCTTCTTTCTGGATACATTTGTAAATATTTTTGGGTAGCCAATTCTATATTTCTGTTTAATGAATAAAAAACGTAATATATTTCGTTTTTCTGAATCACCGAACTTTATTTTTATTTATAAACAATAGAATAATTGAATTTGTGTTCAGTATTCCGGCACCAGGTACCCACAGACGCGTATCGGACTACAAGGTCCTCTTCAGTGTGGTCCCGACCCAGTGCTGAGGAATACTGAACATTTCTGACTATTTCAAGCCAATATGTGAAAACTATTAATGATTTCGATAGCTAACGCCATCTAATGCTTCATAGTGGCATCGTCAGTGACACGAATGTACAAAGTGCATATACAGGTCACTGTTTCGTCCACGAGCGAGCAGAACTCTGTTTGTGAAACCAGAAAACAAATATCAAAATTGAATTTGTGTTCAGTATTCCGGCACCAGGTACCCACAGACGTTTCACAAACAGAGTTCTGCTCGCTCGTGGACGAAACAGTGACCTGTATATGCACTTTGTGCATTCGTGTCACTGACGATGCCACTATAAAGCATTAGATGGCGTTAGCTATCGAAATCATTAATAGTTAAGAATAGAATGTTTGATAAAAATGAGTTATTCATATTTTATATTGTTTTAAATTCCATGGCAAAGATGTATTTTAGTTAGGACAACAACAGAGTGTAGCAAACACATTTGTAACGATAGTATGTTGGTTGATGTATGTTGTACTATATCGTTGTTACCAGAAAAAATAAAGCAATGAGATGTAATAAAAAATAAATATAAGTCCATAAGAAATAAGAAAGTTGATGATGGTCCAAAAGAAACGAAGCATGTTATAAACGAATAAATTACGCCATCTGTTATAATAAAATAATTACGCCATCTGTTACAATAAAATAATAATAATAATCCATTTATTATCCAACAGGAAACATTTCCCAATTACAAGACAAAAAGAAAACATAAGCCTGGTACATATAAAAATATAATAATAAATGAAATTAGAATAAATTCTGTAACAATAAAATGACTTATTAAATGTTGAAGGCGTGTCCTGTGAATATAAAAACAATTTTTTAGTATGAATAATTAATTCACAGTTGGCTCCAAGTTACAGAGTAACATTTTTAGAGAATCGTAAAAGATGTCACTACAATGCGAAATTGTATTAAAACAATTACAAATAATACTAACAGGAGATTTTAATCCCACGTTAGTCCGATGCGCAACTACATGAAATTTTGGTTTCTGCCTGCTGGAAAAAGAAGGAATATGCAGTCCGAGTTTAGCTATGAAATCAGGCGAATCAATTGTGCTGTGCAAAAGTTTATAGAGGAAAGAAATACATGTACTTTAACGACGAGATTTAAGCGACCTGAAGTCAAATATTTCCAATAATATGTTATGCTCGAGGCCTCTCTCTGGATACCTTCCCTTAAATTTGTAGTATAACAACTTTAGGATTTTGCGTTGCACACTTTCGATCTTTTTAATTTGACACTGGTTTTGAGGAAACCAAAATAACGCCGCATATTCCAACTTTGACCGTACATAAGAATAAAATAAAGTTTTAAGTGTGACAACATTGTGAAATTGGGATGCGTTACGGCATATAAAACCTAATGACTTAAATGCATTTCTTACCGTAACGTCAATATGGTAGTTAAAGCTAAGGTGACAATCGAAATAAACACCTAGATCTTTAAATGTTGTAACACGTTCAAGTAGTTTACCATCAATTGCGTAGTTAAAGTGAATAAAATTGTTTTTTTTAGTATAAGACATATATTTATATTTATCAATAAATCGAGCCCATTCTCTAAACACCAAGTAACAATTTTGTTTAGGCTAATCTGCAAGTTACGGCAGTCATTAATATTATTTATAGTATTGTAAATTTTTAAATCATCTGCATATAACAGATGTTGACAATCAAGGTTTAGAGAAAGGTCGTTAATAAATATGTTAAAAAGTAATGGACCAAGAATGGAACCCTGTGGTACACCTGATGTTGGATAATATTCGCAAGATTTAAAACCATTGGCAACTACATATGTTTTACGTTCACTGAGATATAATTTAATTAATGATATGGATGAGTTACAAAAACCAAAATTACCCAATTTTGATAAAAGAACATTATGTTGAACTTTGTCAAACGCTTTAGACATATTTGTATAAACGACATCCATCTGCCCCCGGGCGTCAACAGTTTCAAAATTACGAAAAAACTATTCGTGAAAATGCAAACAGTGTCTTAATTAATAAGACAATTCAAGACGATAAATATTCATTGAAACAACTACTTCCCGTGCAAATGCACCTCCGGATATTGAATTATACAATGAAATATTTAAAATCTTATTTAATTTGATTTGTTACAACGCTCTATTAAAGTATATGTAACGTTTAGGTCAGTAGCAAGAGGTTTACAGAGTAATTTAGCGTATTCTATTCTATCTAGAAAGAATTCTCTATTGTCAGCATTAATTATAAGTGATACGAATAATTAACATACTGATCCCATGATATTTTAATTTGCGGTTGGTACCTGTGTTGGACACAGCAGATTTTTGAGAAATGTAAATATAAACTTCACAAATGATTAAATTCTAGAGACATTTTGGCATCAATTTCTTTTATGAAAATATAGTTTTTAAATTCTGAAGAAATTCGAATACAAACATCAGTGCTTATCTTAATTAGGAACATCATATTGTATATTTGGTTCTACAAATTTGGTATCTAGCAGTCACTTTAGAACTAATAGATACTTGATTGTGATATCACTAACCAACTAACAATACAATTTAAAATGAAAGGAGAGATAGCAACAAATTAGAAGTGAAAGGACTTGGATTGAAACTAATGTCTTAGGCCATCTATAGACGCGTTTCGAGATTTATCTCTCTTCAGTATAGCTTTGCTTATGACGTTTAAAAAACTAGGAATAAAATAAAAATAAACTTACTTGGAAAAAGTGTTGTGTGTGGAATGAACAGGTACACAGAAATGGAATGAGTGAAAATGATGGTCGGTATTTATAGGTAAAAAAGGGGATTATGTCCTGAGTAATTAAGGTAAGATTAGTGACTGTTGAGCGGTTGGGGACAAAATCATGCTGCTTATCAGACATGTAAGGCCTGATATGTGTATATATTTGGTCAAATAATACGCGCTCAAATATTTTTGCAATAAGTGGAAGTAACGCTATAGGGCGATAATTATTGATATTTTTAA
Source organism: Philonthus cognatus (assembly GCA_932526585.2). NCBI lineage: Eukaryota > Metazoa > Arthropoda > Insecta > Coleoptera > Staphylinidae > Philonthus > Philonthus cognatus. The sequence goes on from OW052241.1 coordinate 20,999,757, forward strand.
GATGAAGCGACGTTTTAGGTACAGGACATACGGCAGCAACTTTTAAATATCTTGGAAACATACATGACTTAATTGATAGATTGAATAGAGTAGCAAGAGGTTTACAGAGTAATGTAGCACAATCTTTTAATAAGGTCAAAGACTAGTTTCTCAGTGGTCATGGTAAATACAAACTGTAAACGGGCTTAAAGTATTAACTAAAGCCATTTACAATATCAATTGGATTTTCCAAAATGTTATCATTATATGTAATAGTTGAAGTAAATCTAGAAGAATTCGATTTTTTAGAGTTGACATATGACCAAAATTGTTTGGGGTCGAAAATAACCTTGCGTTAAATAGAAAAAATATATTCATTATGTGCCTGTTTTATTTTCTTTATGATGGAAGATCTAATATTAGAAAATTGTTGAAATAGACGGGGATTAGGTCTAAGTTTTTTCCTTAAACGATTTTTTTCTCTTAACAGGTTGATAATTTCAGTAGTGAACCACGGTGGATATTTATATATATTTATGTTTTATGTTAAACTTAGGAATAAATTGAATAAGTGCTGTATTTATAATATTATAAAACGTGTCAAACGCACGATCTATGTCAGTGAAAGATGAAAGTCCACTCCAATCAATATCACACAGGTATGCATATAATCCAGGATAGTTCCCTTTTTTGAAATTAAATACACGAGCATCTTCATTAATTTTAGACATTTCAAGCTTACACTGAAAATTAAATGTAAAATGCAGGATGATGTGCATCCTCTGCGACCAACGCATGATTATATCTTGCAACTTTACAAAGCATGTTCGAATATAGCAAGTCTAAAATATTATTTGTCATATTTGGATTAGTGTTAAATTGCTGAAAGCCTAAGAAATTACAAAAATTACTGGTAGTCTTTCTCAAAAAGCATGTATTATCACCAATTTTTGTAATTATTTAGGCCTTCAGCAATTTAACACTATTCCAAATATGACAAATAATATTTTAGACTTGCTATATTCGAACATGCTTTGTAAAGTTGCAAGAGATAAGCATGCGGTGGTCGCAGAGGATGCACATCATCCTGCATTTTACATTTAATTTTCAGTGTAAGCTTGAAATGTCTAAAATGAATGAAGATGCTCGTGTATTTAATTATAAAAAAGGAACTATCCTGGATTATATTGTTAATTGGACAGTTGAAATGTCCTATTAGAACAATTTTACCAGCTTCGTAGTTCATCTGCATTAATAAGTCAAAAAACAGATTTATATCAGAAATTGGCGTACTAGGCGGAATATAAACTAAAATTATATATAACCAACAAGATATGATCCTGTATCTGCATATAACAATATCAATGAGACGCACTTGGTTTTGAAAATGATAATAAAAGCGCTATAATAAAAAAGCGCTATAAGAAGGTCCTTATAGTTTTTTAATATTGTCCCAAATAACGAAAACATAAATAAATAAAAAAACAGTTTTTCAGTTTCTTAAACTTTACTCAAACAAAATAATTTAAGTACATTTTTAAACGGATTATTACTCAGCATAAAATTCTGCAAAAGTGCCGAATTTAAACCTCTCCTCTATCTTCTATAATAAGCGAGATTGCCATAGGGGTCGAATTTGAAACACCTTGTATATGTAGGAATTGCATTTTTGATATTCATATCTATTAAAAAGAATGTATGGTCGTTAATTCCAAAAATACTAAGAGATTAATAGATTTCCCATTATCAAAATTGTAATCTTCAAGTTATTATGAACGCAATTAGTTGCCTACAGATAAATTGTTGCTTCGATCCCATCAATCTTCTCAAATAACAAACTAACGATTATTTATGTGGTTGCGGTGGATTTTTGGACGCGTTATCTGTGAAGGGTTAAAAAGGCGCAAACAAATGGTGGCCATTAAAACTGCGGCCGGGGAAATAATGAGGGCTCGTTCTCTGATCGGATGCGTGCGCGTTTCCAACCCCAAAAACTAACCGCATCCGGTTACATCGATTTATGTGATTTCGTTTTCTGGTTTACTATTCAATCGCTATATTTTAACTTGCATCAGGCGGAATTAAAGATTTATAGCAAATTGATTAATAACTCGCGAAAGATTTGCTGAATAATACAAAAAGTGTGTTATTATTTAATGGTTATATGCATGTGTGTACCTTATTTAAATAATACAAAAAGTGTGGTATTATTTAATAGTTATATGTATACAGAGAGTTTTATGTAACACCGAACATTTTCATACCGAGAATTTTTCTTTGAAGTATCCATATGCATAAGTTGCACATTCGATGCTTGGTTTATAAAACGAATTTGATTTGAAGCTTTAAGCGAGTGTTTTCCACTCCCAGGCTAAGCATGAAGTAAAATTTCGAGTTTAGGAAAGCCTGAAAATTTGGTTTGGTCGCGTAGCGCGAAGCGCGGAGCGGCCAAACCAAATTTTCAGGCTTTTCTAAACTCGAAATTTTGCTCTATGCGCCACCGGTACAAAACACTGATTCAAAGTAAAGTTCAGCAGTGTGTTTTAAACTTCGTAATATGTCAGTGTTTTGTACCGGTGGCGCATGAAGTAAAATTTCGAGTTTAGAAAAGCCTGAAAATTTGGTTTGGCCGCTCCGCGCTTCGCGCTACGCGCCCAAACCAAATTTTCAGGCTTTTCTAAACTCGAAATTTTACTTCATGCTTAGCCTGGGAGTGGAAAACAGTCGCTTAAAGCTTCAAATTGGATTCTTTTAATAAACCGAGCATCGGGAAATGTGCAACGTATGCATATGGATACTTCAAAGAAAACTTCTCGTTATGAAAATGTTCGGTGTTAAATAAAACTCTCTGTATGTGTACCTTTTTTTAAATAATACAAAAAGTGTGTTATTATTAAATAGTTATATGTATAGTATATGTACCCTTCACCTTTAGTTAAAATACCAAGGGGCATATTGTTATAGAGATCCCTGGAAGTGATACGGGAAAGGACAATCATCTCCTGTAAAGTCCCGGTTAAAGTCCTCCCCTGTTTATATTAACAGGGATTCATGGACCTTTACGATCGGACGCGAAGATATCCACCGAGGAATTCCGGAATAATGGGCCCCAGGACCGCAGTTGCGGCACGGATAATTAATATGTTAATTCCACTTGTCCGATAATACTGAGTGCGCACAAATCATCTATGAACTATGATTGTTGCAATGATGTGGGTTTGAAGGCAGCCCGTTAATCAGCGTATTAATATCGAACTAACAAAAAATTGTGATGTGTCCATCATATTACTCTCCCTCAAAATTTTACTTCATGCGCCCCGCGTATAAAAAAATACTGATTTTAAGTAATGTCCAAAATATACAGGGAATTTTTCTTTTAAGTATACACACATGACATTTTTCTTTTCAGTATACATATTCGTTAATTTTTAAGAGTTTAATTCGAAGCTTTTAACGACTGTTTTCCACTCCCAGACTAAACATGAAGAAAAATTCGAGTTTAGAAAAGCCCCGTTATTATATCTAATTATATAATATTGATCTATCGCATCTAAGCAGTATACAGGGGGTTTTTCTTCGAAGTATACATATCCCAATTATATGTTCATTCAGATATTCATTGTTTTTTTAAGGAGATCAACGTGAAGATATAAACGAGTGTTTCCCACTCCCAGGCTAAGCATGAAGTGGCACAGGGGGAAGGTACCCCAAATGCACTTCCAGCTAGCTCAGGGGTTTAGGGGTGGAGACCACGAGCAACTAGTCCTTAAAACACCGATCCAAAAAACACAAATTTATTTACACAAAAAAAAAACACAGCAAAGAAAAACCACAGCACAAAAAAAAACACAGCAACAAATAACAACTAATACGGCGTGGACTGTGGCAAGCTGGTCGTCAGAGATGGTGAGTGGCGGCAGCGAAATCCGGACGAAAATGGCAAAGTCCGGTAAACGACGATAAGGTCCGGACGGCTTCAGAAAACTCCGGATGTATCCGAAAGGCGTCGTCGGAGTCCGGAGAGCAAAGATAAAGACCGGCGGCGTCGGAAAAGTCCGGAAGGCGTCGTCGAAAGTCGAGCGGTATCGGAAAAAGTCCGGAGGGTTCTGGAAAGCATCGACCAAAGGCTGCTTTGGCAGTAACGAAGACCGGAGCGGTGACAGGCGGCACTGGGAACAATTCCGGTACTTCTGATTAGTGCACTTGCACTAATCAAAGACAATTTGACAAAAAAAAACACAACACGAAGTTGTCAAAAAAACAACGTATACACCACCGGCTACATTTTACTTAGACTTGTTGTTGCTTTTGTTACTGGTTTGCCACTGATGCAGAAGTGCCGTCCTCCATTATTTAAATGCCGAAAACGAGGGTGGAGACGGGTAGTTTTCTTAGTGGACGTGACCAGCCGGCCGAAATTCACCGAATCCGTTGCAATTACCGGATTCGACGAATCTCGAGAATTTTGGAATCTCATCTAATCCGTTCTTCGGAACTGAGAATCCAAAAGATTACAAAAATCCTTTTTCCGAAAAACGGACTGCCGCTGGTCACCAATCTTTCCTCTAGGAGGTCTGCTCGGTGTGCACTCAAGGTGTTCGGACTCTAATAAATTACCCGAGATAATTCCCGATCGGTCCTCATCCCCCTGGGGATAAATTCACTTTATATACAAAAAAATTAAAATTAGAATTTTAATTTTTGTTGCCGATGATTGAAAGAATCACCGGTAACAGAAGTAAAATTTCGAGTTTAGAAAAGCCCCGTGAAAATTTGTCGAGGGTCGCGCAGCGACCCGAGACAAATTTTCTGGGCTTTTCTAAACTCGAAATTTTACTTCATGCGCCACGCGTATCAAACACCGATTTCAAGTGATGTTCATAATATTCTTAGAAGTACTTAACTTTCTTTTCCCACTTTTATTTAAACTTTTAAATGAATTGATAAAACAAAGTTAAGTGTTTTATTATTATTTCATATAAGGTTGAACCACAGAGTGAATGCTAACCAAATCAAAGATTTCAAAATATTATTGTTTGGGAGTGTATTTATAATCCTGCTTTAGCACTTTTTTTAGTTCTGATTTAGAGGTATATTTTGAACTTCACTAGAAATCAGTGTTTTATACGCGTGGCGCATGAAGTAAAATTTCGAGTTGAGAAAAGCCCAGAAAATTTGTCTCGGGTCGCTGCGCGACCCTCGCCAAATTTTCACGGGGCTTTTCTAAACTCGAAATTTTACTTCATGCTTAGCCTGGGAGTGGAAAACACTCGTTTAAATCTTTACATTGATCTTTAAAAAAAAAACAATAAATATCTGAAGATTTACAACGTATAATTGGGATATGTATACTTAGAAGAAAAACTTCCTGTATACTGCTTAGATGCGATAGATCAATATTATATATTTAGATATAAGAATGATTTAAATATTAAGAACATGAAAAAGTATGTTAAATTAAATTTCTTGTACTTTTCTTATTATTACTTAGAAAAAAAAAATCATAAAAAAGTAATGTTTGCAGATTTTCGCTGTATCTTGATAAATATTGATTCATCACACGCATAAGGTAAAATTTCGAATCTGCCATTTAAGAAAATTTTAAAGAATGTGTTACGTGATTTTTGCGTAAAATTATTCTAAGTTATTTTTATTTTCAATGTGAGGAATTAATATATGCAACTTATTGTGCTTTATCAAAATTAATTCGAAAATGCTATTGTTTAATTTTTTTGTCGTCTCGGTCCTCCGTGGTCATCGCGCTCCGCGCTCTCGTTCTTTTTCACACCTGGCACTCGTGGCGTAAACACATCAAATCGATTAGAGGTCACCACGCCATTTTTATCTTCGGGAATTAATTTAATAACCGCTTGGTTTCCTCTGGTTTTGAGGGATAGATTTTCCTGAAGATTATATTGTAAATTGTTTGGAATTATTTAAAAATAATTTACTTCGCTTCAAGCGGATTGAAAAGCGTGTCGTCCTCGATATCCTCAAATCATCTAGAGGTAAGCACATTTCAGTTTTTAGGTTGTAATTAAATTATGATCATGCTAATATCAAATTTATTCACCAAATAGGATATTCCGTGTGACATAGGTATAAAGAAAAGGGGGTTTTATTATTTTTTTTTCTCAATTAAAAAGAAAAACTCTTATCATATCCCTAATCTCTTGGGACGTTTTAGGTTTCATGTCAGGATTACCTATTCGTTTCTGGTTCCGGTTTCTGGCTTCCGGTTTTCTATTTCCAATGACCGTACACTATATCAGTTTGGACTGTTGGTTGGCGCAAGATTGTTCTGGAATTCACTCCCCGTGGTTGCGAAATGCGAGGAAGAATACGTGGTGAAGGCGCTCCGGAATTTCTTAGTCAAATTATGTCAACGAGGAATTGGTTGTGAGCTGTTGTGAGCTGTTGCGTTCTGATAAGTCGGGTTGGAGGAAAAACCGAAATAAAAATTAGATAAGTATTTGGGGTATTCGCTTGCAGTTTTTTTGTTTGTTTGTTTGGGGAATTGGGGAAGAATAAATGTTCAACGTCAATGTTTTTTTTTTTATTAATTAAAATGAATATTTTAAGAATGAAAATACGTATATTTATTTTATTAATTGAATAATCAAAACCGAGATGAGTAATTCTTACAAATAAATAATAAATCATTATATATTGTATAACCATTGTAAAGACACATACGTATAGCTATATATATTTATCTACCACCGGTCGGCGTGAGATCAGATCTATTAAATTTATTATTTCTGGTTCTCAAAACGTCAGACACATTTATATCTATGTTTTCTTGTATTGTAGTACATTTAACTAATTTCAGTTTTCAAATTAAGTTTCAATTTTCAATTGACTACCTTTTATTAAAATTAATAAGAAATTACGCAGAAGGAAATATCTCTTAATTTAAATGTATTATTTTGTTTTGTATTGAATTGAGTTGTTGAATTTATATATGTTGATTATTCTTAATATATGTATTAGTACGATCTTGGTTCGTGATTTCCTTTATTTGTGTACTACTTTACCGTCCGTAATCACGTGGCGCCCATTTTTTTTTGTTTTAACCCCCCCTACTCCTTTGGGTTAGTCTGGCCGAACGGTAAGTTAATAGTAGTAAAAGTAGCGTCACAAATGCTAAGAGTAAACTATCACTTCCGGTTTCCGTATTTTTACCAAAAGTTGATCTAATTCTACTATTGTAATAAACAATTTTAAAATTCGATACTCTAAATTAATCTCAGAAGTAAAATTGCTTTCCGAAGCTGATTATACTTCTTTTATAAGTGACACTCAAACCAAGATTTCTAAGGAACCGGGCAAGTTCTGGAACTTTATCAATTGCATCCGCCATGAATCCTTTATCCCTCCTGTCATGGAATATGAAAATCTTTCTCTATCTTCACCACTTAATATAGTGAATGCATTTGCTGCCCACTTTTCTAAATCATTTACTGTTTCCACTAAACCTGTTATTAATGCTGTTTATAATAACCTTAACACTGTAAAGGATTTTATTAGCATTTCTAAGGTTACAGATGATTTAGTAATTGATGCCCTTAGTAAGCTAAGTAATAAAGTCACCGCGGGCCCTGATGGTATTCCTGCGGTAGAACTTAAGGATTGCCGCAATATGCTTGCATTTCCTCTATCTCATATATTTAATTTATGTCTCCTTCACAATACCGTTCCTAACCGCTGGAAAAGTACGCGCATTGTACCCGTTTTTAAATCTGGTAATAAAAGAGATGTCCTTAATTATCGACCTATAGCTATTATCTCAAATGTTGCTAAATGCTTTGAGTTGATATTATGTAAATTCATTAATCCCTACATTAATAACAAATTATCATCTAGGCAACATGGGTTCAGACCTAATAAATCAACGTTATCCAACATTTCGCAAATGACGCAAACTCTCTCGGATTATTTAGACAACCGAATCCAAGTCGACGTAATTTACACCGATATATCAAAAGCTTTTGATAGAATCCATCACGATATACTTGTAAATAAGCTAAGCCTAATTGGGCTCTCAACAAACCTATGTAATTTACTTTACAATTACCTTACCAACAGACTGTTATTTGTAGAATACAAAGGGTTTAAGTCTCATCAATTTATTGCTTCTTCGGGTGTCCCCCAAGGCTCCAACCTCGGACCGGTACTGTATAATTGCTTTATAAATGATATTGCTGATGTAGTTAATCATAACATGTTAATGTTTGCAGACGATTTAAAAATGTATCATCAGCCGTAATATAACGAGTGGTATGATTATTATCGATGATATTTTGGAGTTGAAACCGAGCTGCAGATTCAACGAGCTCGAAGGGCGAGTTGAATGTGCTGCTTCGGTTTCAACGACAAAATATCATCGATAATTAATCATATCACGAGTTATATTTAGTGAGAGAATATAACGATTGAAATAATGTGAGTTCCTTAACATTATCGACAGCTGAGATATTGTTGTTTCCCTATTGATTGAGAACCTATTAACCGCACAAAAGTTCGTAAACTGCCGCCACTGTGATTATTTATTCATGACGGTGTTTTTTGGCGTCGCACTTTTCAATTTTCTATTAATATCACTGCACGAAACTTTACCTATTTTGACGTTTCGAATGACAGGACAACTTATCACCCACCGCTTCTTTTGTTTTGTTTATCATCGCGGTGATAGACATGTATCTACGGCTTTCCTTGCATCTCATTGGTTTAAAATTCGTTCTAGTAGGCTATGAGTTATATTCTCCTATAAATACTTTAGACGATTGTGTGTATCTTCAGCATAATCTCGACCTGATAGTAACGTGGTGCAAGAACAACAGCATCACTTTAAACGTTTTAAAATGTAAGACATTGTCTTATACTAGGAATAAGTCACAAATAACGTTCGATTATATGATTAATGGCTCTGTATTATCCCATGTTGAGACTTTCAAAGACTTGGGAGTGTTATTTGACAAGAAACAATCTTTTAATAGTCATGCCATGAAAGTAGTATCGACCGCAAATCGCTCGTTGGGCTTCATAATACGAAATACTAAACCTTTTAAGAATATCGATGCTATTAAAATACTATTCTATTCCTTTGTAAGATCTAAACTTGAATATGCCTGTTGCGTTTGGGATCCATACTACGCAAAATATTCTTTGATGGTCGAGGCCATCCAGAAGAAATTTGTCAAATATCTTCACTTTAAGAAGTTTGGTTCATATCCTGGGACTGATTATGATTATAATTATATTGAACTATTGCGTGAATTCAACTTACATTCCTTAGAAGATCGCCGAAAATCGCATGGAGTGACCACCTTGTATAAAATACTCAACAATCGTATGGATTGCTCTGACTTACTTGCACGAATTAATATTAGTGTGCCTGTTAATATAAGGAACAAACGTCTTTTCCAGTTATTAATCCCAAATACAAATATTATGCTCAAGTCACCAGTATATTCAATGTGTTCATTATATAATAATGTATTATCACTTCATCCGGATATTGACATATTTAATTGCATATCTTCTAAGGCGTTCTTCGACTTGATTGTTGAGTATTTAGATTAATTTGCGCTCATATTGTATTGTATTTTGTGTATACTGTTTTTTCCATTATTGTTTAGTGTTAATCTTTAATTTGTAATGTTTCATATCTTTTTATCAATCTGTAACTGGATTCGTCCGTTGATTGAAATAAATAAATAAATAAAAAAGCTTAAGTATATAGTATCATCTTAACAACTCAATTGGTTTAAACTTTATCGTGGCGACAGAATTACAAAAGGACAAAACTACAGACAGACATTATTCACACATTTTTGATTTGAAATTGTTCGCGAAACCAATACTTTCGATTAGTTTTGCATATGGAAGAAAGTTAAAATCTATGGTATAGAATATCTGTAGTAAACTCTTTTTAATTTTCACAATAATTTACTTTTATCCACCATCAAGATCTTAACGTTAAGCAAAAAGTTAAATTAGAAAAGAAGAAAAAATCCATCTGTGTATGTGAGTGTGTGCACGCTTCCATCTGATCCTTCCCGACTTATCTTAATCGTTAATATTGTAAGAAAACTCCGGACGTAAGTTTTTTTACTCTTCCTCTTCCGCGCTTTCCGATTTGATTTATAAAAGATAGCGTAGTTCGCCTGTGTTTCTCGCTCCGAAGTTATTATTTAATGTATTTTCTCGGCGGCTTTCGTAAAGTTCAAAATAATTCGGTCATTCAGCACGGTCAAGGCTAATTTAATAATGCCTGTATTGGTTATATCGTATGTTCAATTAAAAGATAAACCTGCAGAGTGCTATGGAAAATATTGTAGGTTGGCAATTAGGAAATGTCAATTCTTAAAGCATGTAGCCAACTTAAATTTTAAAAAAGATAAAATCATGGCACTCTAGAGGTTGTTTGTTATTGAAAATGCGATACTAATACAATTAAATAATTTGTGGTCAAATTAATAGGCGTTGATAGAAAGTGTTTAAATACACTACTTAGTAAAAATACGGCTTAGTGAAAACCCGAATGGAAATAATTAGTCGCTTTGCAATAGATCTTATTAAGATTCAATAGTAGATAGAATCCTAATAAGATCTAATGCAAAGTCTCAAAGCGACTAATTATTTCCAGAAAGCGAAATAGACCACTTGTGATTTTGGATATTTGTTGAATTTGTAAATACGTCAAACATTTTTCAGTTATTTTTAACGTACGAAGCCAATTGAACATTTTGAATTACTAGCCAACGGATACATTAATGATATGCTGTTGGCAGCACTGCCTTGTGCATAGCCTCCTTTGGAAGCGCATGTTTTTGGATTGTTGATATCTCGTTTGGTTTTCTTATTATTCTTATTTGAGTATAACGTTGATGAAGGTTTGAATTAAATTCAAGAAATAAGTATAACATGTTTAAGTGTTAGTGGAGATTTTTGAAAAGTGCGAGTTTCTGGAGCAATGATGCAACATAAGGTTTTAAACCACAAAGTGAATGCTAACCAAATCAAAGATCACAAAATATAATTGTTTAGCAGTATATTTACAACCCTGCTTTAGCAGTTTATTTTTAATTCTGTTTTAGAAGTATATTCTGAATTTTACTAGAAATTAGTGTTTCATACGCGTGGCGCATGAAGTAAAATTTCGAGTTGAGAAAAGCCCAGAAAATGTGTCTTCTTTTAAAAATAAGCTTACGGAGATGATGCTCTTGGTCGTACGCAATGTTACGAATGGTTTTCTCGATTTAAAAGTTGTCGTTAGTTAATGGTAGAAGAAATGCCTTCCATTTTAACTGATGACGTTCAGAAAATCAACGATCTGGTGCGTGCAAATCGCCGATTGACTGCTAGAGAACTTACAGAAGAGGTTAGCATCCTAAATGGGCCATGTCATGTGATTTTGACTAAAAATTAAACATGGGTACAGTTGCAGCAAAATTTGTTCCTCGTATGATGACCGAACAACAGAAAAAAAATCGAGTGGATATTTGTTGACAACTCGTTGAACAAGCAAATGACGATGAAGCACTCATGCAAAGAATCATAATGAGAAACAAAAACTGGGTTTGTAACAAAAGTTCAATCATCACAATGGATTGGCAAAGGATCCCCACTCCCCAAGCAAATTCGTCACTGACCTTACAAGCCATCTCAAATAAAGCTATCCAGGACTGTTTCGCGAAATGGAAACACCGCCGGGAAAAGTGTGTGAATTAGGGAGAAGAGTACTTTGAAAGGGACAAGGACCAATAGTCTGTAACATGAATGATAAAGTTTTAAAAAATAAAGTTCGGTTATTATCTGAACAGACCTCGTATTACAGTTAAAATCTCTAAACATTTTGCTTTATATCAACGATCTTTCACGACATTTAGAACCTTGCCAAACAGTGTTATCTGCGGATAACACTGCCTATATCAATTACTCCGGTAGTTTAAATGAAGCCATGTCATTCCACAACTTAACTGACAAGAAGGCATCCGATTGGTTTGCAAGTAATTTACTGTCCTTGAATAAAGCAAAAACAGTGACCATGCTATTTACATTAAATAGACATGATATCCAACTTGAACCAACCACAAAATTTCTTGGCCTATATTTAAATAGCTCCTAAAATGGGATACGCATGGTGACAACTTAGCAACTAAATTATCAACAAAAAGAAACTGAGTTGTTTAAGTTGCGAAGGCAATAGACCTTCGCAACTTAAACAACTCAATTTCTTTGCATGTACACTTCTGTGTGATAAAATTAAGCACACAAAATATGTTATAGTTTAAAACAGACGTAATGAGTTTCTTAGTTACAAAAATATGTAAATATGTCAATTTCCTTAAAGTCAAAATGTTGCGTCATTTACACAACAATTCAAAAATTCGAATTCTAACTAAAATAGAAAATGTTTTTTCTATTTCGGTTATGTTGTATTTATTACGAGCATTTTTTTAAAAGGTCATAGTTTTGGTTTTTTAATAAAGGTGATATTTTCAAGTCATGCTGTTTTGTTATTTATTGAAACTGCTGCTAGGCAATAACAAGACCCGAATTATACAACTAAAATATTGTGAAAAATAGCTATGAGACTTGTGCTTAATTTTGTTGCACAGAAGTGTACTTCTTGTGGCTTATTATGCGCTATGTCAAAGTCATCTATGCTATGGAATCTTGATATGGGGACACTCTACTTCTAGGCACAGACATTTTAACTGCAAAGAAAAGCCATTAGAATATTAGCTAGTTTAAATGTTCCTGATGAATGCAGAGTTAGCTTTAAAAAATAAGTATTCTAACATTTTCTGCACTGTATATTCTGGAGTGTTTACTTCATATAAAAAAATGGTGATGTATCCATCATAGTACTTTCCCCCGTAAATTGCGTATTAAATCACTTTTAAAATATTTGTAACATTATTATTTTCAAAATGTCTTCAACTTTTTGATAACTAAAACTTTTATTTGAAACATTTTTCAATTGGATCAACACATACTGACACAAACCAATGACTAGATAAAAAAACACTATTTATTGAATATCTCAAAAACTAAGAGTGCTATGACAAAAAGTGAAGATACAAAAAATCTTTAATATTTTATTACCCACAATTTGTATTTGAAACATTTTCCAATTGTATCAACACACACACTGACACAAATCAATGACTAGATAAAAAACACTATTTATTAAATATCTCAAAAACTAAGAGTGCTATGACAAAAAGTGAATCCATAAAAAATCTTTAGATTTTTTTATTTCCTACAACTTTTATTTGAAACATTTTTCAATTGTATCGACAAATACACTGTCACACACCAATAACTAGATAAAACACACAACTTTTGAAATATCTCAAAAACTAAGAGTGCTATGACAAAAAGTAAGTGAACAATACATCTTCATTTTGTTATTATCTACAACTTTTATTTGAAAGAATTTTTTGTTTGATGAACATTTATTGAAAAAATCTGAAAAAACTGAAAAGCGCTAAGAGTAAAGTACTACTTCCGGTTTTTCGATTTTCACCAAAAGCTTTTCAGTTCTTCCGATTGTAACAAAAAGCTCAAGTTTCAAGTTTCATCTTGATATCTTTAGCGGTTTTTGCGGTACAGCGCACCCAGACACACACACAGACACACAGACAGACAGACAGACAGACATTTTTCAAAAATGGTTTATTCGACTCAGGGGACCTCAAATCGGTTATTTCCGCTAAAATTTTTGATTCGAAAATTTTCACGAAAACAATACTTTCCGTTTGTATTACATACGGGGGAAAGTAAAAATATAAATTAATATTCTACCTATACTCATGTATATACAACTAGAAATAGGGATGATAATAATTTAGTCTCCGTCAGGCTAAAAAAGAACGGAAAATAGTCATAATTATTTTGGTCCATTATTTTAGAATAAGCTGAACGTACCAACAAGAAATTAACCGTACAAGGATTACAGGGTGCATAAAATCATTTTTGTTAAACTTAGCACCCTATAGTTTTAGTGATTTTTTTGAATATCATTGTACAATTTAATTTATTATTATTTGTTGTACATTGTCCTTTATACATATTTACCGACTTTAACGTGTTATACTTTGTTTGTACTTATATCTTCTGATTTTAATGTGTGGTTTTGTTCTATATTAAATATTTTATATTGTAACCTGTTCTTTTGATGTGCTATTTTGGCACAAATAAATTATTTAATTTGATTTGATTATTATGAAATCTCTAAATGTTATAAATTGTTTGCTTAGGGTTAACTAAAATGATACTTTTTAATGCTCTCTATATCAATTTAGTTTTATAAATACAAAGTGCCTCATGGTATATTAGTCTAGGAGAGATTTATTATTTAAGTTTGAAAAAATTAAGCTTTGTATGTAACACTTGGTGTCTTACGACTTAAAAGCCGTTCCCCCTTAATCTAGGGGTTATTTTCATTGCTTGTCTCAGGTGGTCATGAGGGGAGGTTTAATGTTTGCTCCCATCTGATGCCTCTTTTCCCTCGTAAAAATAAAGGGCATATCTTAAAGAGAGAAAAAAACTCGATTCCTGTTTTGTTTAGTTAAAATAAATCTAGCAGAATATAAATAATAGGTACTATATTATAAAGTCCTAAAAAAATTGACTGCACTCAACCCATTAACGGCTGAGCAGTTATAAAGTTAACTCTAAAAGTTTTAGGTCAAATTCTGCACATCTTCTTATGATTTCTATGGATGACTTATTGTATTACATACTGTACATTTTTATATTAAATATACATAATGAATACGCTTTAAATGTTCAGGCATTCGTCGATTTTGTATAAAAACGTGCAATATGAAGTTTAGAACGAGTGTTTCCACTCCCAGACTAAGCATGAAGTAAAATTTCGAGTTTAGAAAAGCCTGAAAATTTGGTTTGGTCGCTCCGCGAAGCGGAGCGGCCAAACCAAATTTTCAGGCTTTTCTAAACTCGAAATTTTACTTCATGCGCCACGCGTATAAAACACTGAAATATTGTGAAGTTGGAAATACACTGATATATTTTATTTTTTAATGAGTAATAATAGAAATATTTAAATAACAAAATATTTACATTTCGCTTCATACATTTTCAAGTCAGGTCAAATAATATAATATATCAAATAAACGTATTCAGTAATTTAATTAACAAAAAACTAATAATATTGCGTGTATGCATCAACGGCGCTTAATGGGTTAATGCAACCATTTTTAATGGAAACCGAAAGTGGATGTTTACTCTAGCGTTTTCTTTGAATATTGTAAGTTGTTTACATAATCGAATAATATTCTAAATAAAAGTTGTAGCGAATAAAAAAATGAAGATTTGGTGTGAATATACTTTAGTCCTAGCTTACTTTTAAGGTTTTCTTGAAAATGATGAATATATGAATTTAACTTTTTTAATTAAATTGCTGCTTCTTTGTAACCATTAATAACAAATAATTGTTATAATCAATTTAATAAATCATATATTACTTTAATTCTTAATCAATATTTTAATTTTTAATAAATAAAAAAGAGCTGTTCTATATAATATATTTTAATCTTATGTGTTACACAAAAAAATCTGCTGTGGCTAACACAGGTACCGACCAGATTTTTTTGTGTAACACATAAGATTAAAATATATTATATAGAACAGCGCTTTTTCATTTCTAGTTTATGTTTTGCTTTTTGCTAAAACTAAAGTGCACGTTATTTATTACCTTACTTAATTTAAGACCTCTTCCCGATTTTCCGACGGGAGCCAAGATAAATGGCAACTCGCCGATTGAATCCCCGTTTCAAAGGTGGTAGGGGACGCAGTCTGCATGAAATTGGGCGTTTTATATTCAAAGAAGGTGTCAGTCATAATAAAGCTTGTTTATCTTGCACCTCTCTCTATTTTACGGTGGCGCTTTGCATGGGAATGGGCCCCCAGTTACCCCGCCTTTTTTCAGCGTTTTTTTGCCGACTTATTACAGATAAAGACCGATTCGCATTAGACTTGAACATCAGCCTCCAATCATTCACGCTCTAGCACTCAGAATGAAAAGAGCCCAAATATACAGCGTGTTTTTGAATCAATGAATGGGGATATTTTTTAAGTTACTTATATGAGCTGCTTTGAACAAGTTAAATGTACAAATTTTACTTAAATTCATTGAATAGTAAAGGGTGTTTTTTTTTAGACGTATGGTTATCAAGTCGGCACTACTTTTCTCGGAGATGGTCTTTTTGACAGTTGTCACTTGATTTATGCTCAGTTTGGTTTGCCATTTCATAATGAATAGACTTACTCCTGAACAACGTTTGCAAATCGTGCAAATTTATTACCAAAATAATGGTTCGGTTCGCGCGACCCATTGCGCGCTGCATCCAATATTCGGTCGGCATAATCGCCCAGCAGAGTCGGTAATTCGAGCAACCATGGATCGGTTTCGCACCACGTTTACTCTAGTGGATAGTGCGCATCCTAGGGACGCCGTACAGTGCTCACCGAAGACGCTATTGCTGCTGCGGAGCAGAGTATCGAAGAAGACCCGAATGAGTCTATCCGCCATCGTGCGCAACAATTGGAGCTGTGTCCATCAGCTTTATGGAAGATTTTGCGGAAGGATCTTGGTTTGCGTGCTTACAAAATCCAACTCGTGCAAGCATTGAAGCCAAACGACCATCAAGCGCGTCGCACGTTCGGTGAATGGGCCCAAAACGAGATGGCCACCGATCCCGATTTTCACAAGAAAATTTTGTTCAGCGATGAAGCTCACTTTTGGTTAAATGGGTATGTCAATAAGCAAAATTGTCGCTTCTGGAGTAAAGATAATCCACAAGTCATTGTTGAGACGCCGTTACAACCTCAAAAAATCACTGTTTGGTGTGCTCTATGGGCAGAGGGAATCATTGGTCCATATTTCTTCAAAAATGAAGCCGGCCATAATGTTACAGTCGATGGGGAACGCTATAGAGCCATGATTAATGACTTTTTCGTGCCTGAATTGGAGGGTGTTGATGTGGACGACCTATGGTTCCGACAAGACGGCGCTACATGCCATACAGCCAACGCAACAATCACTATGTTGCAGAAAACTTTTGGTGAGCGCATTATCTCGCGTCGCGGACCTGTGGCGTGGCCTCCAAGATCGTGCGATTTAACACCGCTGGACTATTTCTTGTGGGGTTATGTAAAGTCGCTTGTGTACGCAGATAAGCCCGAGACGATTGACGCCTTGGAAGAGAATATTCGGTGCGTTATTGCTGACAAAGGGCCCCAATTGCTGCAAAAAGTGGTCGGAAATTGGGCCTCTCGGCTGGAATTTATTCGAGCCAGCCGCGGCGCCCACTTGCCCGAAATAATTTTTAAAACATAATAGCAAACCCTTATCTTTATGATAAAGCTAAATTCTTGGCCATAACATTAAATTATATGCGTTTTATTTCTTCTTGAAAACCACACGTCTAAAAAAAAACACCCATTATTAGAGAAAAGTGTACCTACATTTCAATCGATTAGGTTTACAGTAGTGACCCACATCATTGGGGAAAAACGCATATCTCTAATTATTCGACAAGAATACTAATATATAAAATTACGAAAAAACTATTCGTGAAAATGCAAACAATGTCTTAATTAATAAGACAACTCAAGACGATAAATATCCATTGAAACAACTACTTCCCGTGCAAATACACCGCTGGATATTGAATTATACAATGAAATATTTAAAATCTTATTTAATTTGATTTGTTACAACGCTCTATTAAAGTATATGTATACGTTTAGGTCAAATTCTCTTCAAACCAACTAACAATACAAATTTAAAATGAAAGGAGAGAGATTGTTATCTCTTCTTTCATTTTAAATTTGTATTGTTAGTTGGTTTGAAGAGAATTTGATCTAAACGTTACACATACTTTATTAGAGCGTTGTAACAAATCAAATTAAATAAGATTTTAAATATTTTTATTGTATAATTCAATATCCGGTGGTGTATTTACACGGGAAGTAGTTGTTTCAATGGATATTTATCGTCTTGAGTTGTCTTATTAATTAAGACATTGTTTGCATTTTCACGAATAGTTTTTTCGTAATTTTATATATTATGTTTAAAGTGTGCAGACTATAAGAAGCGTAAGCTTATTTTCTCGAATTCAAATAGTTTTGAATTTGAATTTATCTTGAAGAATACTAAATTAGAAAAACGCGTAACTCTAAAGTGGGGATTATAAGCCACAAAATGTACTAATATGGCATATTTCATAAAAATCTAGTACATTTTTAGTAAAAAGTTATATTGTGCAGATCAGCACGAATAATGTGAATGAACCGTTATCTTTATTATTAATCAATTGATTCGTACCTTAACTGTACCTGAACATAATTTACTTATTCTTAGCGCAACGGTAGATAAGTAAAAGTGGCGTAAAGTATTAAATAGACGAGGGGTGCCTTTAGATTTTACGATTTTTTCGGAGGCTATTCTTAGGGTGTAAAGAAATATGCATTGAGAGGGGTTTATTCTCGTATGGGCTGTTAAAACTTCTATTGCGGAAAAAATTGGCGCGTTGAATATGCTAATCCCGGAAAGTGTTTAGGAAGCTTATGTACCAGAGGAATATAAAAGCGGAGCTGAGCTTATGGTTATGTACGCAGACGTGATTAGACTTCATGGTGGATAAATTCTAACAACCTAGAAAGGGTTGTTTACATTGTTTTAAATTACATTTTTCGAAAAGGAGTGTTTATTTAAGCTTTATAAAATATTGTAAATCCTATTGTATCAAAATATAAATGTATTATATTATAATATTATAATATTATATTATAATAATAATCAACATAATATACAGGGAGTTTCTTTTTTAAGTATACGCATTCCAATTTCTGCGTATTCTCTGTAAATCTATAGATTTCTAGTTTTCTTTTTTAAGTTCAATTTGAAGCTTCAAATAAGTGTTTTCCATTCCCAGATTCAGCATGAAGTAAAATTTCGAGTTTAGAAAAGCCCCGCGTAGAAAATTTGTCGAGGGTCGCGCAGCGACCCGAGACAAATTTTCACGGGGCTTTTCTAAACTCGAAATTTTACTTCATGCGCCACGCGTATAAACCTCTGATTTGAAGAAAAGTTGAAAACATACTATATACTGCTTAGCTGTGATGGATCAATATTTATTAAGATATAGCGAAAAAACGCAATAATTACCTTTATATGTGATTATTTTATAAATAATAATAATAATAAGAAAAGTAGATCTAATTTACTTCGAGCCACTTCCATATTCTTAATATTTAAATCATCATATCATTAAGACTAAGCATGAAGTAAAATTTCGAGTTCAGAAAAGCCCCGTGAAAATTTGTCGAGGGTCGCGTTTTGAGATTTGAGAGTGCATAACTGAAATAAAAATATAAAATTCTACCACTTGAGTATTAGAAATGTAGTAGTTAACAGAAAATAAAAGTTATTTTTAATTTCAGATAATTAAAAAAAAGTAGGGTTTTGTCGCTGCCTAGACCACTGTGCGCCGGCTTATTGCTGGAAATATTGCTAGCTTTACAGTCATTAAATATTGACCCTATTTTTTACTCAATCGATTTACCTGTTTATACCACACATCTCGTTTTTCAAGTAAGTTTCTTTCAATTTCATTCTTAAAATTTTTAATTTAATTAAGTCATAAGCAAAGCTATACTATATTATATTTGTGAGTGGTGGAGGATTAATAAGTAAACTCTAAATACTGAAAAAAATACAATTTCTTTCACCAAAAATAAAAATAGTTTAAATGTGCCTGATTTCATTAATTTAATCGAGTTGGAACGCGCGGAGCAGGTGAAAGATCTAGGGATATTATTAGATAACAAGTTGTCACTTAAAGACCACATTCACTCGGTATGTAACAAAGCTTCCAGAAAATGGGGCTTTGTTTGGCATATCTCAAAAGATTTAAACGCCAAGTGCCTCAAACTATTATATTGTACACTTGTTAGAAGCAACATGGAATATGCCTGTACTGTCTGGTCTCCCTATTTGATAGGCGATATGAACCGTTTGGAATCTATTCAAAAGAAATGTTTAAGGAATATGGAATTCAAATTAGGACATCGCCATGTTCAAGGGTCTTACGATAATATTATGGAACTTATTAATCTGAAACCACTCGCATTTCGTAGATAAGTCGCTGATCTCTGCTTTCTACACAGATTAATTAATTCGTCTATCGTGTGTCCATCGCTATTGGCTGAAATAAACATCTATTCATCAAATTATTCGACAATTTTAAGAAACAAAGACCTTTTTTTCATTAAAACTCACTCAACAAATTATTTTTACAATAACTCGATGAGTCGTTTGTTGAGACTTGCCAACTCCTTAAACAGAAATGGCTGGTTTGATTTGTTCAGTTCTAATAATTATGTGTTTAAAACGTTATTAAACAAGTACTTAGAATTAGAATAGATATTGTTAAGATATAGTTGTTTATTTCCTTTTTTCTATTGCTCCGGTTTGTTTTAGTTTGTTTTAAAAGATTATTTCGGTAATACAAAAGTATCATATTTATTTTTAACTGGAATCAGAACGGATTACTTTTCATGTTTTATATTTTTATGTTTATATACATATTTTGTTATTAATTATTGTTTTTCCCTGCATTAATTATGACTTAGAATAGTTATTAGTTTTATAATTTTTAGTTCTAACTAGTTTTTTAGTTTACTACATGATGTATTTTATTTGAAAATGGGGACCTCCCGTAAATAAACCATTTATTTATACTGAAGAGAGTTTGACCTGATGTTGCATTTTGCATATAAATTATGCATAGAATAGCAGTGCTGTCGTGTAACGCAAATATTCATTGTATAATTCAATATCTGTCGGGGTATTAGCTCGAGAAGTAGTTGTTTCAATGAATATTTGGAGACAAACTTTTTGCAGGAAGTCGATATTAATTTTAATTCGTTTTTATATTTTGTAAATATTCTGCAAACTATTGACAAACTCAATTTTTCTTTATGATAAATTGTCTTTATGTGATACTGAAGAGAGATAAATCTTGAAACGCGTCTATGGATGGCCTAGTATTAAATATTATACAGGGTGTATAATATGTAATACAATTTTCATTTAAATAGTGTTATTTAGAAAAACCATGATATCTCCGGTTAATCAGGGTAAATTTAAGTGAACGAAAATAATTTAAAGAAATAAAAAGGAAGGAGGACTTTTAGAATGCGAATTTCGAATTAATGCAAACTAAAAGAGTGGCGCTTTTGCCCTTAGGGCACGAGGGCGGGGCTCTCTCAAATAATAATCCGTAACCGTAAACTGTGCCCTCTGGAGCCAATAATTAAAGAACCGAACCGTG
Source organism: Philonthus cognatus (assembly GCA_932526585.2). Classification (NCBI taxonomy): domain Eukaryota; kingdom Metazoa; phylum Arthropoda; class Insecta; order Coleoptera; family Staphylinidae; genus Philonthus; species Philonthus cognatus. The sequence goes on from OW052241.1 coordinate 21,021,113, forward strand.
TTTATTATCTCAGCACAGATGACTCACAAAGAACCTAATTGTGATTCTTTCACTTACTTATAGAAGAGGGGGCATTTAATTCATACTAATTTATACAAAGAGGGACGAAATAGATGACAGAAATGTAAGATGAAGGAATGGGAAATGATTACCTTTTTTATTTAAATCAATTAGTAATAGTAAACAATAAAAATGGGCCCGCCGTGGCCGAGCGGTTGAGCCGCCGGCTTCGCCAAATCGGTCACGGAGGTGATCTGGGTTCGATTCCCAGCGTAGGCGAGTAATTTTTCTAACAAAAAATACTCGTCTCCGGTTCCATGGATGTGTGTGAATGTGTTGTGACGTCCAAATTAGTCGAAATATATGTTAATATAAATCAACGTTAGTGGGTGAATGGTAACAACCTATGCCAAACAAACAAACAAACAAACAAAGAAAAAACAATAAAAATGGTAATGTCATCATAGCCTTATTTCTGTTAATGACATGATGATTTAAATATTAAGAATATGGAAAAGTGCCTAAAACTAAATTTGATCTACTCTTATTATTATTATTATTATTATAAAGCTAGTTAGCTTGCATATTCCAACTTTCAATAGTAGATACAAGACCACATTCAATATGAAGTATAGTAGAACTAATTTTGGATTAAAATCGCCTATTAATGTGATCTGCAATTTGTTTAATCAACTTCCACTAACTTGTGACGTATTTTTTCAACCATTGAAATCCTTATTAAAATGTTATTTTTTTAGTTTATAGTTTTAAAACTTTTTTGTTAATACTAAATTGTCTTGTAGTTGGGCATTTGTTTCCTGTTGGGCAATAAACATTATTATTATTATTATTTATAAAATAATCACATATAAGGTAATTTTTGTATTTTTTCGCTGTATCTCAATAAATATTGATCCATCACATCTAAGCTGTACATAGAATGTTTTCAACTTTACTGTAAATCAGTGGTTTATACTTGTGGCGCATGAAGTAAAATTTCGAGTTTAGAAAAGCCCCGTGAAAATTTGTCTCGGGTCGCTGCGCGACCCTCGACAAATTTTCTACGCGGGGCTTTTCTACACTCGAAATTTTACTTCATGCTTAATCTGGGAGTGGACAACAATCGTTTAAAGCTTACAAGAAAAAAATCCAGTATTACACTATGTATAGATATTGAATGGAAAACAACCATTGAAATCCTTATTAAAATTTTGTTAATTACGAAGTAAAATATTATTTTTATAGTTTAGAGTTTTAAAACTTTTTTGTTAATACTAAATTGTCTTGTAATTGGGAATTTGTTTCCTGTTGGGCAATAAACAGTATTATTATTATTATTATTATTTATAAAATAATCACATATAAGGTAATTTTTGTATTTTTTCGCTGTATCTCAATAAATATTGATCCATCACATCTAAGCTGTACATAGAATGTTTTCAACTTTACTGTAAATCAGTAGGATATACTTGTGGCGCATGAAGTAAAATTTCGAGTTTAGAAAAGCCCCGTGAAAATTTGTCTCGGGTCGCTGCGCGACCCTCGACAAATTTTCTACGCGGGGCTTTTCTAAACTCGAAATTTTACTTCATGATTAATCTGGGAGTGGACAACAATCGTTTAAAGCTTACAAGACAAAATTCCAGTATTACACTATGTATAGATATTGAATGGAAAACACTTGGTACTGTTTTACTGTTGAAAATAGTTTAACAAACTGAAACTTGTCGGAATAAAGTTTGTAAAAAGTTACAGTATTTAATAAATTATAATAAAGTAACATACTAGTACATTTCTGTGCAATAAAATGAAGTACAAGTTTCATAACTGTTTTTTCACAATACTCTAGTTGTATAATTCGGGTCTGTGTTAACCCTCTCATGCGCCACGTCCACGTTTGTGGACACGTTTGTTTTTTTTTTATTTATTTCCAAAACTATCAGTTAAATTCTTATAGAAGTGAGCTTAGTACACATTTGTGGATATATATTTTCGCTAGTTATTCATAGATGGCTGCAGTTGTACTGAATTGCATATTACAATCGTTTGTGAACAAGTCTCTGTGTGCTTATAATTAGTTTGTGGAAAGACAGTAGAAAAAAATCGGTTTACGGCAAAATAAAGTTTGGATTGATTGAGTTACTTGAAGATAATTATATTTTGATTAGAAAACACTTAGAACCTTTCTTCAATACTTTATTTTGTAGTATTAGTATCAAATCATTGATAATGGACACTTCGTGTCCGAAATGTACATTTGGCTACAAAATAAAGTATTGAAGAAAGGTTCTAAGTGTTTTTTAATCAAAAAATAAAGTATTTTTAGGTAAGTAAAAAATGTTTTCCCTTATAAAAATAGTTTGTTCTCAAAATGAATTACTCGCCTTCACAAAATAGTCCGTTATATTTACAAAAATTGATCAAATATATTTGTACACATATGTGGACAAAGCACGCACAAAAATTGTAAACATCGTTTTTAGAAAAAAGAAAACACACGTTGAAATATCTCAAGTAATGTTATTTTTATTTGTATAAATATATATTTTATAACTTTTTTTCTATTTGTAACTTCAGTAGAAGTGGTGCTAGCTAAAAATGGATCATGAAGAAAATAGTATTACTGATGAAAATATGGATCGATTACTAAAAGATTGTGATATATAGCGAGTATGAAAGACGACGTCCATTGACCGACGCGGAAATTGAGTCAAAGTTATATACCGATGACTCAGAAGATGGAATTATATCAGATAGCGATTCTGAAGACATAGACTCCGTGTTTGAAAATTACGGCGATCAAGAAGAATTTGTCGAAGAGGAGCATGATATTGAAGAGGCAGATATAGAGAAAACACAACCAGAAACATTGAATATGGCCGCCGAAGATAGTCAAGCTAATAAAGCCACCTGTGTTACATGTTTTAAACAAGTTAAAAAATTTGTGAGTTGTGTTAAGTGTGGCTACGACTACCATCCCAAGTGCCTACTACTAAAGAAAAACATTGTGGTCGACAATTCGGGGCACATTGTGTGCTGTTCCGACATAATCTTACAATGTGTTTGTGAAAACACTACCGCCTATCCCAAGAAGCAACGAAATCCCACTATGTCTTGCACAAGTGAATCAGATGAGGAAGACAATCGGAGTGATCACGATACCGCAATGGATTCTCTCAATTCTACAGTAAAGGAAATAGGGGTGAGTGTCAGCCACTTTAAACAAAGCGCCGATACAGACACCGATAAGAAGGTAATGGAATTGGAAAATAAACATCTGATGAAACACATCGAATATAAAGATGAAATCATCCAGTACCTCAAAGAACAAATAAATCTTAAGGATAAAATAAACTATATCCAAATAAAACCAATTCATCCATCTGGTCCCTCAGCGACATCTAATACCCAAACCATTTTTCAACCACACGATACACCTATATTTAGCTGTAATGAAATCAATCAAGCACTGAACTCATCACCTCGCCAACAGGTGTTGCTAAACTCGGAGAGTCGTAGAATATTGAATGAAAATAATACACGATCCCCTACGACTGATTGCGCCGAGAATCATCTTCCACCACGATCTGGATCTAAGTGTGAGTTGCGCGCTTATCAACCATCATAACATTCGCCTATGCGCAATACTCGCGCCAGAAACACCACAGGCTCAATTATCAATGAACAGGTTATTGAACCCGCCAAATTAGATATTGTATACAAAAACAAAATACCGGAGACCGTGACTATTTTTGCCGGAAAATTCTACAACAACTTTAAGCAACAGGATATGCATACGTATTTAAATAATACGTTTGGGACACATCATTTCACGATCACTGAAAGAAACCACAAAGACAACCACAATTAGGACAGTTACAACACCTTTAAAATCATGGCGCCTGCTAATTTAAAAGAGGCCCTCCTGACCAAAACCAACTGAAAGACTTTTAGACATTTGATGGTATAATTAATATTGAATTACTGAAATAAGTATTTATTTTTAATATATTCGTAAATATACGGTAAACAATGTAAAATATTTATTTAATTAAAATATTTAGAAAATAAATGTTATATAATTATTATTATTATACTGGGTCTCCGTTATTTAAAAAGATAGAGAGTCGGTTAAATTGGGGCAAAGTTGCATAATTTAAGGCCCAATAATAATCCAAAAACAAGTTTGAAATATTTTATTTCCTTAATGAGATATTGTCAAAAAACGTATTTTTTGAAAATTCGTTTTTATTTTTTTATTCAAAAACTATTGAATCCAGATATTTACAACTTTGACATTATAGGCACTTTTTAACGATAAATCTAGTAACATATTTTATTTTAAGATAACTATAACATTTACCTAGGGACCATAGCTAACTTTTGTTTTTTTATGGGCGCCATTTTGGATTTTGATATTTTTTGGAAGAATATTTTTTACTGAATTCAATGATGTCTCACACTTATAGTTTATTGTACATTTTATATGTAAAATTTTAATCTTTTGGTTTTTCAAAGAGTGCCTTGGAAACAGTTGAGTAACACTTATTTGGCAACTCCTAGGACCCATAATTTGCTTACATATCACCCCTGAAGACGGGTATCCGACGATACATACTTTAACAGTTGTGACATATTTTAAAGTAACGAGTGTCTTCCACTGCCAGATTAAGCATGAAGTAAAATTTCGAGTTTAGAAAAGCCCCGCGTAGAAAATTTGTCGAGGGTCGCGCAGCGACCCGAGACAAATTTTCACGGGGCTTTTCTAAACTCGAAATTTTACTTCATGCGCCACGCGTATAAACCATTGATTTGAAGTGTAGTTCAAAAACACACAAATACATCTTTAATCAGAGTAACACAGAAATTTAGTCTGTTATCAACGATGTTCAGTGTTAATAATATATAATTCGGTTGTGAATATTTATATATATATATATATATATATATATATATATATATTCTGTATTGTGGAGGCTTCTACTTCGTTATACATGTTAATTACACAATGAAACACTTTTAACGTTGTTTGTATAACACGTTTTATTTAATGTGACTGCAGTTTCGACAAATTTAGCTTGTCATTATCAAACATGGAGTAATAATGACAAGCTAAATTTGTCGAAACTGCAGTCACATTAAATAAAACGTGTTATACAAACAACGTTAAAAGTGTTTCATTGTATATATATATATATATATATATATATATATATATATATATATATATATATATATATATAATATATATATATATATATATATATATATATATAAATATATATATATATATATATATAATTTCTCTCTTTTATATATATATATATATATAAGAACTGATAACGATATTTATTTGTTAATAGTTGTAAAAAAATAATAAAATCAAATTTATTCTTAAAGGATTTGTATTCGTGATTCGAAAAAACAGGATTCGAATCTTTGATTCGAATCATATTTATTTCTTACGAATCCTATATTCGAGTATTCGTGATTCGAATCATATTAGGTGATTCGGATTCGTGATTCGAATCCTTTTAACGAGGATTCGTCCCAGCTCTGAAAACTCATCATGTCCGTTTTAAACTATACCATATTTTGTGTGCTTAATTTTATTGCACAGAAGTGTACAATGGCTATACAAAAATATGGATTTCAGCTGCTTGTTTGCAGTTCCTAAGTATTTATCATTAATGAAATGATAATGAATATTCGTGGAGATTATCCCGCTATGTTTAACTTGTGAGTCCTATTTACAAACAGAGCGTTGCTGATTAAATCATCCTCGTCTGGATTTCCATATCTGTCGAACGCACACTGCCACTGTCATTATCAATCGGCTTGATAAGCGTTCCAGTAATCGTGGTTAATCAACCAGAATCGATAAAACCGTGCCATCTCCCCGATTAGCATGACAATCGCATTTAAATAAACGCAACGAACAAATTGAAAATAATTATTCCTCCAAACATAATATAACCTTCTTTTTGTGGAGATACGCACATTTTGTATAACAGCAAATTTGAAGTAAAGATTTAACGATGAAATTTTAGTTAATTTGTAATATACAGAGAGTTTCATGTAACACCGAACATGTTTATCCAATACAATTTGACACTTTTATTTTATAAGTTATGGATAAATTGGGTTGCCTATATGACCTTTAAAAATTGAAGCCAATCAATTGCAATTAATGCCTCAACTTGTACACACAGGGAGTTTTTCTTTCAAGTATACATGTCCCAGTTACACCGTATATGTCGTAAATCTTTAGATACTCGTTGTTAAAAAAAATCAATTTCAAAATGAGTGTCTTCCACTCCCAGGCTAAGCATGAAGTAAAATTTCGAGTTTAGAAAAGCCTGAAAATTTGGTTTGGTCGCGTAGCGCGAAGCGCGGAGCGGCCAAACCAAATTTTCAGGCTTTTCTAAACTCGAAATTTTACTTCATGCGCCACCGGTACAAAACACTGATTCAATGTAAAGTTTAGCGGTATGTTTTAAACTTCGTAATATGTTAGTGTTTTGTACCGGTGGCGCATGAAGTAAAATTTCGAGTTTAGAAAAGCCTGAAAATTTGGTTTGGCCTCTCCGCGCTTCGCGCTACGCGACCAAACCAAATTTTCAGGCTTTTCTAAACTCGAAATTTTACTTCATGCTTAGCCTGGGAGTGGAAAACACTCGTTTAAGGCTTCACATTGAATTCTTTCTGCTAGATGCATCGGCAAATGTACAACGTATGCTTATGTATATTAATTAATTGACTCTTGCAATTTGCTCTCAATCCTTAACTTCAGTTTTCTTATCTCTAAGCCCACTAGGACTATTTTTTTTATTTCGTCTGCCGTTTCATTGTACCAACTATGGAATTCACAATCCCATTATTAGGATGATGAAATATTGCAACATTTTAAATTCCGACTCAAATTTCCATATATTTTGCTCATCTTTTAATTTGTTTAAGCATGGTCTGAGGGTTATTGACTTCTCTAGGTGTATTCTTTAGTTTAGTACTTTTGGTAGTGTTCATTTAAGTTGTATTTAATTTTTTTGTAATATATTTTTTAATTGGTGTGTATAATACTTACTTATAGTTAAAATTTATATACTTTTTGTAAACGAATTTTATGTATTATTGTTAAATAGGCGATGTCCGTAAATAAATAAATAAATAATATATTTAAAAGAAAATTTCTCGTTATGAAAATGTTCGGTGATACATAAAACATATTGCGAAGTTTAAAACACACCGCTAAACTTTCCATTGCATCAGTGTTTTGTACCGGTGGCGCATGAAGTAAAATTTCGAGTTTAGAAAAGCCTGAAAATTTGGTTTGGCCGCTCCGCGCTTCGCGCTACGCGACCAAACCAAATTTTCAGGCTTTTCTAAACTCGAAATTTTACTTCATGCTTAGCCTGGGAGTGGAAAACACTCGTTTAAGGCTTCAAATTAAATTCTTTTAATAAATCTAGCATCGGCAAATGTACAACGTATGCTTATGTTTATTTAAAAGAAAATTTCTCGTTATGAAAATGTTCGGTGTTACATAAAACTCTCTGTATATTAAAATATAAAAATTGTTTGTTTTGTCTTAAACCCACCATTAGACGCACTCATCAGATAAAACTGTTGGAAGTTTGATGGCAACAGTTGGGGAATTTTCTGATAAGTGCACTGTCAACGTTCGTCATTTTTGCAAGCGTACAAATTAGAATAGCTACAGTAGCGTTTACTAGAAACCAACGTAAAGCGTAAAAAAATTCCAAACATGTTGATAGTATATTTTTCTGATGAATGCGCTCATTGTAATGAATGCTGTACCCATGTGCCCGACGACTCCACCATTTATCTTACATGTATCCACTTGCATACTAACTATTTAATTCGACAAGAGAAATTCATCAGATAAAACTGTTAAAAGTTTGATGGCAACAGTTGGGGAATTATCTGATGAGCGCACTGTCAACGTTCGTCATTTTTGCAAGCGTACAAAATAGAATAGCTAGAGTGGCGTTTACTAGAAACCAACGTAAAGCGTGAAAAAATTCCAAACATGTTGAGAGTATATTTTTCTGATGAATGCGCTCATTGTAATGAATATTGTACCCATGTACCCGGCGACTCCACCATTTATCTTACATGTATCGCCTTGCATACTAACTATTTAATTTGACAAGAGAAATCTATATTTTGCACACATCGCTGGACTTCAATTGGGGGTGAATTTAATTAATGTCAGTGTTGCAATTTTGACTGTCAGTGCCTAGCTTAAAATTTAAAGTGCCGGATTGTGTACCTGAGATTTCCATGCCATGGCAATTTAATGACTAGTCTACCCGAACTGGTGCAATTTTAATCGACTTGTCTGCGTTGGCGGTAGAGTCAATGTTCCCAGTTTTTACCTCTATTTAAATTAAAAATACTAAAAGTACAAACAAATATTAAATTATTAAATAATATTAATTAATTTAAATATTTGGTTTAATTTAAAAACGTCAGACAGAGAAATGTACAGGATAACCGTGGTTATGCAATGCATCTGGGTGGGTTATCTAGCCACGCTGGCTAGATAACTGAATACAGATTCAATTTTTAAATAATTACTAACAACCGACACTTAATTAACAATATTAAATACAAGTATTCTTAAAATATAAACACGAATTAAAATTAATATCGACTTTCTGCATAAATTTAGTCTTATTCAGACAAGTCTCGAAATATTCATTGGAATAACTACTTCTCGAGCGAGGTAGAAAGGGATTTAGTTTGCCTCTATCCCCCCATTTTGCGCTTTTTTATTATCGGCTATTATTGTGGAAAGTGTAAAAAGACAGTTGCCATCGTTTTTAAGAGATAAAAAATGATGGCTTAGTTGGGATTTAATTTATTATACAATGTGGAAATATATATTTTTCTGCTGATTATAAAGGGTGTCCCAACAAGAGCGTCGGATTTAAATTTGCCGTCATTTTGTTAATACGAGTTGTACGGTGATTTTTTTTTTGACAGTTGTCAAGTACAGACCACGCGATTTAATAATATAGAGAAGTATTCAAACGAACAACGTTTAATTATTGTAAAAACACATTACAAAAATGGTGAAAGTTTTGCGAAAACAATTCGCATATTACGTCAAGTTTGTGGTCGCCATTATGCGCCAAATGAATAGACAGTGAGGCGTTTAATTACAAAATTTGAGACCAAATTTACGCTGATGGATCAGAAGACCATTGTTCGTCGTCGTCCTTGTAGGTCACTCGAAAATATAGACACAGTAAGAGAATCTGTGGCCGAAAATCCAGGAACTTCCATTCGGCATCGTGGTCTAGAATTAAACATTTCCAAAACCAATATGCAACGAATTTTGGTAAAAGATCTGCGTTTGCACGCGTACAAGATTCAATTGGTGCAAGAAATCAAGCCAAGGGACCATGAGCAGCGCCGTGGATTTGCTAATTGAGTGTTGGAACATCATCAAATTAATCCGGATTTTTCGAAGGGACCATGAGCAGCGCCGTGGATTTGCTAATTGGGTGTTGGAACATCATCAAATTAATCCGGATTTTTCGAAGAAAATCATTTTTTCAGATGATGCACATTTTCAACTCGACGGATACGTAAATACACAAAACTGTCGGATTTGGGGTGTTGAAAATCCTTGTGTGGTACTCGAACAGCCAATGCATCCACCGCGAGTAACGGTTTGGTGCGCATTTTGGGCTGGCGGAGTGATTGGGCCGTATTTCTTTGAAAATGCGGCTGGAAATGCGCTAACTGTTACTGGTGTGCGGTATCGGGAAACGTTAACGAAGTTTTTGTGGCCCGAATTGGATGTAATTGATGCGGAGCACATGTTTTTCCAACAAGACGGTGCGACCTGCCACACAGCACGTGAAAAAATGGTGTAACAGCATACCAAAATTCCAGGCCGTGGCATTTCTCGATTTGGCGATCAACATTGGCCACCAAGATCGTGCGATCTAACGCCGATGGACTTTTTTCTTTGGGGCTATGTGAAGCAAAAGGTGTATGCAAATAAGCCTGAAACAGTTCAACATCTTAAAGAGGAAATCCGGCGCGTTATTGGTAAAATACAGCCACATTTATGCGAAAACGTTATTCAAAATTTCAACAAAAGAATAACCCTGTGCCAGAGGTTTCGTGGTGGCCATTTGCCTGATGTTGTATTTCATGTTTAATCGGAACTATTTTTCTTTATGTTAAAACAAAAATGTTTGCTTAATTCAAAAAATAAATATGTTTTTCTTTATAATTAAATCCGGCGCTCTTGTTGGGACACCCTTTATAACTCATCATAAATTTAGCCAATGGTAACTGAGAATTTTACTTAGTTATTAAGTATAGATAAACGGATATACCCTTGACGACGTAGTATAATCACTTCGTTTTTTCGGTGGGTCCAACAAAGCATAATAATGGATAATAATTTAAATCTAGAGCCATGATTTAATAACTGTCTTAGCAAGAAAGTTTTGTAATTCTAAACAAACGTCAATTAAAATCGCTCTGAATCGCTTCAGAAAAGCTTCAGATTTAGAAATAAGCAAAACAATTTTTTTTTATTTTATTAAATTTTTTTAATTTTTTTTTTACTGTTCGGTTTTGGACTTTCTATTTATTGTTATATTCGTAACGATAAACAAAGGAGGGTCCTTGCAACGATTTTAATTTAAAAAAAATTGTCTCCTTCATGTCAAGAAATATTTCTTGGCATAGTGATGGAGACTATTTCTTTTTTATTTTTTGTGTAAATATTCTTTTATTTTGTTTTTTCTTTGTTTTTTTTTTGTTTTTTTTGTTTTTTTTCTTTATAATTTCTTTTTACGATTTAAATATGTAGGATATATTGTGACGATTAAGACGAAATTGATGTCATATGTTATGATGAAATGTATTGATGAAATGACAGTGTCGTATGGGATAAATGAATACTAATATAGTGAAGTTAGTATGTAAATATATGTTGTCGAACGTGCTCTTTGGTGTTAGTTTTGAATTTTTTGGTATCAACTTCATTCCTTAGGTCCCCCGGTAGTTCATTATACAGAATAACTCCTTCCACTAATATTCCTAGTTTGAGCGTGTTTGTTTTGTTTTGCATTACATGCACATCACTTTTTCTTCTTGTCTTATATTTATGTATGTCTTTATTTTTTTCCAGTTTAACGTTGGATTTACTCCTACCCATCATTATTCCATGTATAAATTTAATTCTTTCAAATGCAATTTTTTGTTTAATGTTTAATTCCGGTATAAGTGTATATAGTGTCTTTGTTGGTACTAGCTTGTCCAAATTATTAATTAATTTAATGCATTTATTTTGTTGTCTTTGCATAGTATTTATGTGAATCTCAAACGCCTAGAAACACGGTGAAAATGCACGATTACATTTGGAAGCAGTTGGTGGCATTTTGTGGAGAGCAAAAATAGGAGTTTCTTGAGCAGACTTCGGACGAACACTTGGCAGGGATCCAGTATATAATCATAAAAAATACCACTTGAGCGATTGAAAATAATGATTATTTTTCACTCATAACCAGGGTTGTTAAAAAAATTGTTATTGTTCAATTAAAACAAACAGTATTTTTTAACAGAACTTGTTTTTCTTCATTGAAACAGTGTTTAAAACATTAACAATTAAATACATGTTTCAACCGTGTTTAAAACATGCTTAAAACACGTTTAAAACGTTTTTAAAACGGAACATACAAGGCATTTTCTTCTGAGAATAAATATTCCTATAATTACAGCGTGTTTTAAATTTGTGGGAATTCGTGTGTTTCAAGGCGGTTAATTTGGAGCTTTTAACGAGTGTTTTCCACTCCCAGACTAAGCATGAAGTAAAATTTCGAGTTTAGAAAAGCCTAAGAATTTGGATTGGCCGCGTAGCGAAGCGGAGCGGCCAATCCAAATTAGGCTTTTCTAAACTCGAAATTTTACTTCATGCGCCACGCTTAAAAACACTGATTTACAGTGAAGTTAAAAAAACACACACATACAACAACAATTATAGGCAACCTAATATACGTTAGAGTTATTGGGTTGTCTATAATCACTGATTTAAACAATTTGTTTAGATATTGAATTATACAAAGAATATTTGAGTTACACGACAGAATAGTAATAGAACAGTAAATCTGTTGTGTAACTTAAATAGAATAGTAATAGAACAGTAAATCTGTCGTGTAACTCAAATAGTTATTGTATAATTCAATATCAGTCGGGGTATAAGCTCGAGAAGTAGTAGTTCAATGAATATTTAGAGACGTCTTCGCAAGACTACATTTTTGCAGAAAGTCGATATTAATTTTAATTCGTTTTTATATTTTGTAAATACTCTGCAAACTATTGGAAACTCAATTTTTCTTTATATTAAACAAGTATCTTTGCTGCTTTTCATATTTATTGAAAATATTAAATTAAATTGTTTGGTTATGTTGGCTCTGTAGAATATTAGCTTAAGTTTTGTAAATAATCTCATTATTATTCGTCCCGTTTGTTCCTCACGCTCGTTATTTTCATTGTAAACGTTTAATTGAGAATTCCCCATTTCTCCTCTCCTCCCTTTGGGGATGATTCAATTCCCGACAATGCGAATGTAAACATTTTCCCCGAGGAATTGGATTTGTGTTTATGGGCGAGGTCGTTTGCAGTTTTTGAAACGGCGAAAGGACTCTTTTAAACTGCATTAAATTTAGAGCTAGCACCGGGGATATAACCGTTTTCAAACTGGATTCGACGATTGCAACAGTCTAAACGAAGTAAATTTTATATAAAGTAAGAAAAAAAGGGAATGGGAACCAGAGGGATTCAGTGTGAAAGGTGTGATGACTAAATTTTATATACACGTAATTTAGAAATATATTAGATGCACTATTGAAAATGTCTTGAAGAAAATAGTGTTTTATTTAGATATCAACTGAGTGATCTATCGTATGTTCAATAAAATAAAACCTCTAGAGTATATCTTTAATTAATTTCTCACTTAACCCGTGGTGACACATTTTTGAATTTAATACTGGATGATTTAAATTAAATTTAAATTAAAGTGTGTTGGTTTGTTTCACTTATATATATATATATATATATATATATATATATATATTTATAAGTGAAACAAACCAAGTGTTTTAATTTAAATTTATTTATTTGTTTATTTGACGCCAAAACAACATTTTACATCGATTACATTAATACACATATACCTAAAAAGAACATTTTATATGGATAGCATTAATGTACATAAACTAAACTTAAATTTAAAAATGACTGCGAACAAACAAAATGCCGAGCGACCGATTTAAATCTGAAAAAAGTTAATTTTATCACAATATTTGTTTACAGAGTTGCACATTCTTACAATCGGGCTAAACATATTATAGGATGTACGACAGAATGGAATATGTAATAACTGCAAGTTACGTGTGGAATACTGTGGTATATTCAATGAAAAACATTCTAAGCACTCAGATGAGGTTATAAAATTATTCAAAACTTTATATGAGAAGCTAATGTCAGAGAATTCACGTCTTTTAGATAGTCTACTTAAATTTACATAAGATCTCACTTGGTCTACATTCAGAAATATATTATGAAAACATAATTTAAATCTGATGTATTTCAAAAATTTAATTTGTACATATTCCAGTCTGCCTATGTAACAGTTGAAGTGTGGTGACCAAATAATATTACAATATTCTAATATTGACCGAACTAATGTTACGAAAAGAGTAGTTAAACTGCGGATGTTTGTAAAATCTTTAGTGGTTCGTTTAATAAATCCGAGTATTCTGTTTGCTTTTGCAATAACAGTCTCGATGTGGTAAGCAAATGAAAGTTTTGGATCAAAATAAACACCTAGATCTCTAACAGTTTCAACATAATCAAGATATATGCTGTCTAAAAGATAATTAAACTTGAATTTATTAATTTTTCGACTAAATAACATTACATGACATTTATTTATATTAAGTTTCAGATCATTTTTTAAACACCAGGTGTTTATTTTTTCCAGATCAGATTGTAATATTAAAGCGTCAGTTTCTGACTTAATTTGTCTGAAGAGTTTCAGATCATCCGCAAATAGTAGCAATGGAGAGTTGATTCCGGTGCCGACATCGTTGATAAAGATATTGAATAGAAGGGGGCCAATATGGGAACCTTGTGGAACACCAGATGTTGTGTAATAGATATCAGAAAAAAAATTATTTGTATGAACTTGCTGAGTACGATCTGTTAGATATGACGCTATCCATTTAAGAATAGGACCACAAATTCTGTACCTGCCAAGTTTCACTATCAGGAGTTCAATGTTAACTTTGTCGAAGGCTTTGCTAAAGTCCATGTATGCGGAATGAACTTCGTATCCAGTTTCAAATGATTGTAATAAAAAATTACTGTACAAAAAGAGATTAGTTTCCGATGAGCGTCCACTCATGAAACCATGCTGCTGTGAGATAATGACATTTTTGAATATGCTGGACAGGTAATTGGCAATAAGTGATTCGAACATTTTCGGAATAGCTGACAGAATACAAATTGGACGATAATTTTTTATATCGTTTTTGTTGCCAGATTTAAAGATGAGCTGAACATAAGATGACTTCCAAATAGAAGGAAATTCGCCCTGAGACAATGACATGGAGAACAGAATATGCAATGGCATAAACATTGAATAATGACAAGATTGAAGTAATTTTGGTGGTATTTGATCAGGACCAGTACTACCTTTAACATCAATATCAGTAACGCTGACTGTACTTCAGATGGAGAAATATTTATTTCTGCTAAGTGTATATGTGATTGAATATCTGACCCTAGCGGTAGCATACGTTGATTATTATAGACAGACGAAAAATGTTTTGCGAATGCATTAGTTATGCTTCTACCATTGTTTAACTGAATATCATCCAAAAACATAGAGGATGGGAGTTTATCCGAGTCTGATTTAGATTTTACAAATTTCCAAAAATGTGCTGGTTTTTCAAGTATTGCTTGTTCATTGTAAGAAATGTAATTAGCATAGCAGCATTTTGTAGCCAATCTACATCTTTTATGCAGTTGAGAAAACTGAACATAGTCTGAATGTAGTTTTGATAATTTAAATGCTTTATGAGCCAGTCGTTTTTCCTGTATGAGTGAACGGAGTTCGGGAGTAAACCATTGTGGAAATTGGAATTGTTTTATAATCTTAATCGGTATAAATCTGTCAAGACAATCGAATAATACTTTATAAAACATATCTGCAGCCGTATTAATATCACTAATATTGACGAATAAATCGTTCCAATTTATCTACAGTAGGTAATTATTTAATTTAAATCATCCAGCATTAAACCTCTAGAGTGCCATGATTTTATCTTTTTTAAAATTTAATTTGGCTACACGCTTTAAGAATTGGCATATAATTCTTTAGACATAATAATTATAATATATAATTTTAGAGTTGTCAACCTACAATATTTTCCATGGCACTCTAGAGGTTTTTTTATTATTGAACATACGATATTATTCAAATAAATATATTTTATAATTAATGAAGCAAATACACTTGTACACTCTTATAGCACAACTTGCTGTTGCGCAATTTTTAAATAGCAAACGTTGTTCACAGATAATAAATTGTCAATTTCCAATGCTTGATTTGAGTGAATTTAACCTATTACCGGCCGAGAAGTTATAGAGTAAACTCGAAAAGTGGATTGTAGGTAAAATTCTTTACTTCTTTTTATGCTTTCTGTGCATTGCTTTCTATGCATTTCTAAAACATCAACCTAAATCTATTCATTATCTGTGAATATATTTACATTTTTGTTTAAATAAAAAGTTATGCGCATTTCAAATTCGTTCAATATACACAGAGTTTTATGTAACACCGAACATTCTCATAACGATAATTTTTCTTTGAAGTATCCATATGCACAGCGGTTTATTAAAAGAATAAAATTTGAAGCTTTAAGCGAGTGTTTTCCACTCCCAGGCTAAGCATGAAGTAAAATTTCGAGTTTAGAAAAGCCTGAAAATTTGATTTGGTCGCGTAGCGCGAAGCGCGGAGCGGCCAAACCAAATTTTCAGGCTTTTCTAAACTCGAAATTTTACTTCATGCGCCACCGGTACAAAACACTGATTCAATGTAAAGTTAAGTGGTATGTTTTAAACTTAGTAAAATGTCTGTGTTTTGTACCGGTGGCGCATGAAGTAAAATTTCGAGTTTAGAAAGGCCTGAAAATTTGGTTTGGCCGCTCCGCGCTTCGCGCTACGCGACCAAACCAAATTTTCAGGCTTTTCTAAACTCGAAATTTTACTTCATGCTTAGCCTGGGAGTGGAAAACACTTGCTTAAAGCTTCAAATTAAATTCTTCTAATAAACCAAGCATCGACAAATGTGCAACGTATGCATATGGACACTTCAAAGAAAAATTCTCGTTATGGAAATGTTCGGTGTTACATAAAACTCTCTGTATAAGTTTTGCTCGTATAATAGAAATCGTCCTTACAGAAGCTAAAAAATACGACTATTCGGCTTTTGGCTAGCATTTTTGATCATTTTGTCCACTGTGCATTGGTAAAAAATTGGTTAGTATTGATTTACGCCATTATTTTATACGTACTTATAATTAAACAATTGTTATTTAATCCAACTTAAGAACATTTTATCTGTACAAAAGTACAGTATCTCAAATAAATTAACAATTGTTATTTAATCCAACCTAAGAAAATTTTATCTGTACAAAAGTACAGTATCTCAAATAAATAAACAATTGTAATTTAATCCAACTTAAAAAAATGTTATTTGTAAAAACGTAAAATATCTCAAATTCTCATACACAAAAACGATATTAAACAGATGCAATAGTTTAATCCAGCTTCTATAATTAAATTAAAATATTCAATTTATTAAAAACCGAGGATCTCTTCCGCTTTCATCCCGTTTACCCAAAGCTAACGAGATATCCGCCAGCACAATGGGCCCAGAGATTAAAGAACACAGGCCCGTGTGCGTGCGTTAAAAACCATTCAGGCTTCGAATGAAAACTTTGCGTCGTTGAAACAAAGAGAATTAATACGTGAAACGCTTCGGCTTTCGGCCTTCTGTGTGTATGCGAGAAGGGCGGTAAGCTAATAGATAACGGGGGATGGATTGGGATGTATTTAGGATGTGTTGGAATGGAATGAAGTAGAATGGAATGGGATGGGTGAGGACGCTATTCAGGATATTTGACACGGGTTAATTGAAGCAAAGACTACCTCATGCTTTATCTCACCCTCTGATAACTTATTATCATACACTAGAGGTTCTCTATACGTGCGTAGATTTAGTCTATGTTTCTAATCTTCCATTTAACACTCTACATTTAATTGCTATTCATATGTTTTTGTTTCTGTCAAACATCGTTGTGATTTTATAGGGTGAATATGTTGCCATAATGTGTATACAGAGAGTTTTATGTAAGACCGAACATTTTCATCCAATACAATTAGACACCTTTAATTTTTAAGTTATGTGTAAATTAAATTGCCTATATAACCAATACACATTGTAGGCAATTAATCGCAATTAATACCTCAACTTGTACATACTGGGAGTTTTTCTTTCAAGTATACATGTCCCAATTGCAGCGTATATGCCGTGAATCTTTAGATAACCGTTGTTTTTTTTAAATGAGTTTAATTTAAAACTTGAAATGAGTGTGTTCCACTCCCAGACTAAGCATGAAGTAAAATTTCGAGTTTGGATTGGTGGTCGCGTAGCGCGAAGCGCGAAGCGGCCAAACCAAATTTTCATGCTTTTCTAAACTCGAAATTTTACTTCATGCGCCACCGGTAAAAAACATTGAAATATTACGAAGTTTAAAACACACCGCTAAATATTGCATCAGCGTTTTGTACCGGTGGCGCATGAAGTAAAATTTCGAGTTTAGGAAAGCCTGAAAATTTGGTTTGGCCGCTCCGCGCTTCGCGCTACGCGACCAAACCAAATTTTCAGGCTTTTCTAAACTCGAAATTTTACTTCATGCTTAGCCTGGGAGTAGAAAACACTCGTTTAAAGCGAACTGAGTGTGTTCCACTCCCAGACTAAGCATGAAGTAAAATTTCGAGTTTAGAAAAGCCTGAAAATTTGGTTTGGTCGCGTAGCGCGAAGCGCGGAGCGGCCAAACCAAATTTTCAGGCTTCTCTAAACTCGAAATTTTACTTCATGCGCCACCGGTACAAAACACTGATGCAATGTAAAGTTTAGGGGTGTGTTCTAAACTTCGTAATATGTCAATGTTTTGTACCGGTGGCGCATGAAGTAAAATTTCGAGTTTAGAAAAGCCTGAAAATTTGGTTTAGCCGCTCCGCGCTTTGCGCTACGCGACCAAACCAAATTTTCAGGCTTTTCTAAACTCGAAATTTTACTTCATGCTTAGCCTGGGAGTGGAAAACACTCGTTTAAAGCTTCAAACTAAATTCTTTTAATAAACTGAGCGTTGGCAAATGTACAACCTATTTTTATGTATACTTAAAAGAACAATTTTCGTTATGAACATATTCGGTGTTACATAGAACTCTCTGTATATCGTGATCTAGAATGGCTGTGAGAATATTATTTTATGTGTATAATAAACAGCCAAAATTAGAAATTTTGGTAATGTAAATAGGTGGATGCAATGTTGTTAGAAACACACAACCGCTCTAAGGGCGCTCTTATATGGACGTTTTAAACGCGAGGCGGAACGGAAGCGGGCGCAAGCGTTTGCGTTTTAACACATGTGTCTATATATGAGTTCCTAGACGGACGGGTGCGAGGCGGAGAAAACGCCAGCACCCGTCCGTCTAGGAACTATCATATAAACCCATGTGTTTAAACGCAAACGTTTGTGCCCGCTCCCATTCCGCCTCGCGTTCAAAACGTCCATATAAGAGCACCCTAAGAAAAACAACGCCGTTGAAAAAGAGTTAAGAATATATCGACGTGCGTCGCAACCATTGCTGAGTTAATTGTGCCAAGTTAATTCCGGATTGATATAAATTGTAACAATACGATGTTTACAATACATTGCCGCTATTACGATCGGAGGAAAACAAAAACCTCTCCCGCAAAGATAGATGTTAGGTTATGTGCACAGGTGTCCCGTGTTATGCCTCAGAGAATGAACCTGTGATGAATCGTTTTCGTTGGTTAGGTAACAGATTCAAAATGCAATTCTCTTTTTCGTCATGACTAAAACTAACATCACTCATTAAATATTAACTCAGTTAAATTTATATAAATTTTATAATAGTTACAATTAAATGTCATAGTTTGTTAAATATTTCATAAACAATATGTTTTCTACAAAAAATGTATGTTTGTTATATCGTACGTTCAATTAAAAAAAATCTCTAGAGTGCCATGGAATATATTCTAGGTTGGCACCTCTGGAAATATACATTATAATTATTATGTCTGGCGTTTTATATGTCAATTCCTAAAGTGTGTAGCCAACTTAAATTTGGAAAAAGATTTAATCATGGCACTCTAGAGATTATTTTTTATTGAACATATGATACTAATCCTCTGTTTTATTTTGTAGTGTAAAACCCTGAAGAAGGAGATAAATAATCTCCGAAAGCTCGGTTGATTTCAATACATTGACTACTGGCGAATTTTCGAGTGTTTTTAGCGTGCTTCCAGGCATCTGATCGAAAAACTGAAATCTATGTTTTGTAGTGCACGATGTCAACTTTTCAAAACTTTTTTGGAAATTACTATCGGACTTACGGTAACGCATACAGGCCTGCCGAAAAAAAGCGCACTGTAAACTTTGAATCGCGATTTCGCTAAAACTAATAATTCGACAGCACGTACCTTTGGCACATATAAAGAACATTACAATCCCTACTTTCTCTCAAAATTTTAGCGCTCCAGCTCAAAAAATGACGGAGCTATGAATTTTCGAAAAAAAAAACGGTTTTCCGGTTTTTTCTAAATTTTTTAGGACCTAATTATCCGATTGAGACGTTCAAACTCTCATTTTGTAGATATTTTAATTCTCTACAAATCATTTCATTAGGGCATTTCAATTGCTCCATTAGTTTCAAAGTTACAAGCAAAACAAAACAAAAATCGTTTTTTTTGCAATAAATTGTTAATAACTAACAAATGAACCGGAAACTCGAGTGAAAAACACATACCTATTCATCTGCTTATTATCTTTTATATCATCGCACACTCGGTTTGCTACTAGTATTTATGTCACGAAAACGCTGCTTAAATCCCTATAGCTTGGCCTATACTTGAAATAAGAAAGTCTACTCACTAGTCGACGTCCCTCTTACTAATCCCTGAGTGTATACATAATAAAAACAACGGAAATACTGCGCACATTATGAATAATTTTTTTGGACAGAGGGTTCAAATTATTTAAAAATCTATCCAAAAATGCATTTATAGTATTCTTATGATCACAACAACCGTTGAATGCATTGATTCAATATTGATATTTAACTTTAAAATAAACTTACCGGCAACCGTGAGTGTAGCATTTCTACTTTTTGCCTTCCCCAAAGCATTGACGGCTTCACACCAATACACTCCCCCATCGGATTCTTTTCTACCATGCACCACCTTCAAGAAGAATAAGTTCCCAGCAGGTAATAACACCCTATGCGAACGGGTGTCCTGAGTGGCAGTTCTAACCGGAAAACCATCTTTATACCAAGATATTGTCGGTTCCGGTTCACCGCTTGCGTGACAGTTTAAGGTCGCTGGTTCGTGTCGGGCAACGGTGACGTCCACCGGGTGTTCTGTGATTCGTGGTGGTTGTTGAAGATTGTGTTGATAACCTGAAAATAAGAAAATAGAATGTTAAGAGATTTTGGAAAATATGTCAACATTTAAACTAAGGATCGGAATATAGATCTGTACCTGTCAAACTGTGAGTGAGATTTAAAAATGATGATGTGTTCATCATAGCACTTTTCCCGCCATTTAAACAAATGATAATTGACATACTAAGGCCCATTTGCACTCCGACTGATTAACTTTAATCAACCACTAATCATTGATTAAACCTTTGATTCCTAAGGGCCAGCATGGCCCTACGATATCTGCCGAAAATATGGAGGCTAACCAGGGTGGTTTTCAGGCCAAAGACTGGCAGAACAGAGTATTCTCGTGCAAAGTCGTTATTTGTACTAAAGTCAATGAAAAAAATTATGGACACGCATATCAGACCATTATCCCATCTGGCGTCCAATCCATTATCCCAAGATCAATACGCCTATCTTCCAGGAAGATCAACGGAGACAGCTCTCAGCCGAATAACAAGGAGTGCTGAAACTGCTCTGGAAAACAGGGATATCCTACTTGCTGCCTTCTTGGATATAGAAGGTGCATTTGATAATACATCCTTTAACTCCATAACCGCTGCCCTGAGGAAGCGGGGGTTGGAGGAAACTAGCTCCAGGTAGATTATGCAGTCAAGACAAAGTATGGTTTAAACTACGTTTGCAGACCAGACACTAGCATCCAGGGTGGCCGGCGGTTGTCCTCTCACCCCTGCTGGGGAACCTGGTCATTGATAGACTGCTAGTGGAGCTCAACAACGAAAGATACTCTTCCCAAGGATACGTAGATGACCTAGGAAAAATTTAACAACACAATCAGAGAGCGCATGCAACGCGTACTGAACGTAGTGAACAAATGGTGTACCAGAGAAGGACTTAAAGTCTCACCATCTAAGGCCACCCTTGTACCATTTACACGCAGGAGGAAACTGGAGGACCTAGGACCTCTCTTTCTAAATGGTGTTAGCCCAGAAATGTCGGCTGAAGTGAAGTACTTAGGAGTAATCTTTGACTCCAAGCTCACCTGGACCTCGCACATCTCAAAAATCAAACGTAAATCGGAAATGACACTTGGGGTAATTAATCGAACGTACGACAAACAATGGGAGCTCAGACCAGGAATGGTATGCTGGCTGTATACCAGAGTGGTCAGACCCGCAATCATGTATACTGCTTTGGTGTGTTGGCCTAAGGTCACGCAACACACAACCATACAAACCCTCAGCAAGACTCAAAGGCTTGCTTGTGTCAGCATAATGAGGGCTATGACAAACACGCCCACTGCAGTAATGGAGACGCTCTTAGACCTCACACCACTTCATATTCTGATAGTGGGGGAAGCAAGATTGGCACTGCAGAGGCTGCAGCTATCATCAGTCAACATAAGAGCTGACACGCCACACAGAAGACTCTTGACAGACATAGGGGGGCCTCTCTTGCAGATGAGGTCGGACCATATGACAGTCAGATATCTTAAAAAAGCACTCTTTAAACTCACTATTCCAGACCGCAACGAATGGAACGACTTTAGGGAAGACATTCATATACATAGCATGATCTGGTGTACGGATGGTTCTAAATCAGACACAGGTACTGGATCAGGAATCTACAATGAAAACATGAAGACAGGCTATGCCCACTCGCTGGGCTGCCTGGCATCAGTCTTTCAAGCCGAAATATTCGCAATTATATAATGTGCAAGAACCAACATAGAGAAGGACTGTCGTGACAAGCAAATCTATATTATATCCGATAGCCAGGCGTCACTGAAGGGTCTAAAGAGCCAAAAGACTTTATCCAAACTGGTGTTGGACTGCTTCGACACACTGAATCACCTGGCGAGACAGAACAAGGTCACACTTGTCTGGACGCTGGGTCATTCAGGTATCGAGGGAAATGAAAAAGCTGACGAGCTAGCAAGGCAGGGAGCTACCATATCATTTATGGGACCTTAACCTGTCGTGGGCATCACAAAAAACTCGAGTCGCCTAGATGTCAGAAAGTGGATTCGCAACAAACACAAGGAATACTGGATAAACAGACCAGGCCTTAACCACAGTAAGGCCATTATAAATGGACCTAACTCTAACCAAGCTGCAGAACTACTGACACTAAGTAGGGCACAGGTAAAAAAAACTATAGGACTACTAACAGGCCACATGACTGTTAAAGAGCACCCAAGGAAAATCGGTCTATACAACGGCGACACCAGTTATCGGCTCTGTGATAGGGCACCGAAAACAACAATGCACATTCTGTGTAGCTGCAATGCTGTGGAAAACAAAAGACAGCTCATATTTGGAAACAGTTAAATGGTACCAAATGATTTCCACACGCAACCCTTGAAGGACCTGCACAAGCTAGTGCAGGGAATCAAGTTTGGAATAATTGCGTGAGTAAGATAATATGGGGTGGTACAATAAGCCACTTAGGTTGCAGTGCATCCGGATCTGCAAGGAAGACGGTCCCCACAGGATGAAAAAAAAAATGTTTTAAATTTATCCTAAACATGTGTCTTTTATAATTATGCAATTTTGTAAATAATTTATATCGTTTGTTTAATTTCTTGAATTAATTTCTCATCTGGCACTTGGTGAAACATATTACACTATGTAAAGTTAATTAAAGGAAAGGCACTTGGTATTGTTTCACAATTAAATCTTTATTCCGACTAGTTTCGGTTTGTTAGACCATTTTCAAAGGAATGTACAGAAAAAATTATTTCCTAAGTATATATACAATATTTTTGTTTCAGGTAATAAGAGAAGTCGTATGTTTAATTAAAAAAAATCTCTAGTGCCATGGAAAATATTCTAAGTTGACAACTCTGGAAATATACATTATAATTATTGCATCTGACGTTCTATATGTCAATTCCTAAAATATGTGGCCAACTTAAATTTAAAAAAAGATTAAATCATAGCACTCTAGAGGTTTTTTTTTAATTGAACATATGATACATAAAATTGCTGTGTTTTTAAAGAGTACTAATTACTGATTAACATAATCGACTTGGATGCAAACGGGTATACATTTATTTTACTCTAACCTATTGGTTATTGATTTAACTTAAAGTTTGTGATTAATACGCGTGGCGCATGAAGTAAAATTTCGAGTTTAGAAAATCCTGAAAATTTGGATTTGCCAGAGCGCGACTCGCTTCGCTCGCGCGTCCTGGCAAATCCAAATTTTCAGGCTTTTCTAAACTCGAAATTTTACTTCATGCTTAGTCTGGGAGTGGAAAACACTCGTTTAAAGCTTCAATTTTAATTTTTTTTTAAAATAACAAACATCTGAAAATTTACTGCGCGCGCTGTACAGTATATTGGAATACGTGCACTTAAAAGAAAAACTCGCGCTATATTATTATTTGTAATTCCAAAATATGTATAAATTCTGAATTATTTCATATAAGTATGTGTATTTTTCTTCTAACTATAAATTAGAAAGTGAAGTTATATTTCTTACGCGAAGGAGGCAAACAAAGAAATGCATGCTCCAAGCGTTGATGATTTAGGGGCTGTCATAATAAATTTGGGAAGAACCAGGCAAACAATTTCTAGCCAGAAAAAGGAACGAATGTGGAACGAATCGCCTCTCCATGTATTTTCATACGTTAATGCGTGCGCTATTGTGTCCCTGTGCAATTATTTTCCATTATGTTTGCAAATAAATCATGTGTACGCTTTTAATATTTATATGTTTGTATTTATATTTGCTAACGTCCACCGTGAAACGTTTACATTTAAATGTGTATTTTACACTCGGTGTTCTCGTTGCTGCTATAGATTCATCATATGCAGTGTTTTATATTCTCAGTATATTTAAGTTATTTGTTCTTTATTACCTAAAGTGTCCAATAATTATAAGAAATTTTAAGTTTATTTATTTAATAAATATTTATTTATCTATCTAACGAGTCGGCATCGCAGTAGGTTCTGACTTCAGAGACATATGTCGTAATTAGACATATAACTACATTTATTTTAAGTTTCCGAGTATTCTCAGTATATTTAAGTTATTTGTTCTTTATTACCTAAAGTGTCCAATAATTATAAGAAATTTTAAGTTTATTTATTTTATAAATATTTATTTATTTATCTAACGAGTCGGCATCGCAGTAGGTTCTGACTTCAGAGACATATGTCGTAATTAGACATATAACTACATTTATTTTAAGTTTCCGAGTTTCACCGAGCCATATGACTTAGTTTAAGATTTGTAATTTGTTTTTCAAAGCAATCGAGATGCCGACAGTTTAAAGACAGTCGTTACAATTTGTTGTTGATTCAGTTATAAATATTTGAATAATAAAATAATAGTACAATCAGTAGCGCATCGACGTCATCACGGGCCTGGTTTCTAAATATTTTTCCGGGCCCCCAACGGTTTGTGTTTGAAATTAAATACGATAATTGATAATTTGACGATCAAATTATATATTAAATTATAATTAATAAATACCATTAGTAATTGAATTATAACGAGCATATATTATATTATCCTGCAATTAGTTGAGGATAGTAATAATTAATAGTTAATGCCAATTATGACTGAGTACGTTCATCTACAGACAGCAATTCTAGTTGCGGTCATTGCATGAGCGTATATTACATATTATAAAGCAAATACAATTTATTTCCTATGTTAGTTCATTATTATTAGCAATTTATTAATAAATGTACAAATGATCGATTAGTGTTAGAAAACAGAATACATAAATTATTAATTAGTAATGTGTATATTGCATAAATACTAGGTATTCGGCAAATAATAATAAATAATAAATAACAAATAATAATAACGCAATTAAATTATAAGACCTCAATTTTAAGTATATTTTATTTATTAATTCAACGGAGTCCATTTAAAAACCCGTTCATTTGTTAGTTTTAATCACTTTGAGTTTGAAAATGACAAGTTAAAGTTGTCAAAACTATAGTTACTTTAAGCGCCGTTGATACATACACGCAACATCATTAATTTTTTGTTACTTAAATTAGTAAATATGTTAATATGAAGTTTAGAACGACTATTTCCACTCCCAGGGTAAGCATGAAGTAAAATTTCGAGTTTAGAAAAGCCCCGTGAAAATTTGTCGAGGGTCGCGCAGCGACCCGAGACAAATTTTCTGGGCTTTTCTAAACTCGAAATTTTACTTCATGCGCCACGCGTATAAAACACTGAAATATTGTGAAGTTAGAAATACACTGACATTATTCATTTTTAAATAAGTAATAATCGAAGTTTTTTAAATAACAAAATATTTACATTTTTCTTCATGCATTTTCAAGTGAGATGAAATAAAATAATATATCAATATTTTATTTGATTTCATTTATGAAGAAAAATGTAAATATTTTGTTATTTAAAAATACATTACATTTATTTCCTATGGTGGTTCATTATTATTAGCAATTTAATATTAAATATACAAATGATCGATTAGTGTTAGAAAACAGAATACATAAATTATTAATTAGAAATGTGTATATTGCATAACTACTAGGTATTTGACAAATAATAATAAATATTAAATAACAAATAATAATAACGCAATTAAATTATAAGACCTCAATTTTAAGTATATTTTATTTATTAATTCAACGGAGTCCATTTATATACCCGTTAATTTGTTAGTTTTAATCACTTTGAGTTTGAAAATGACAAGTTAAAGTTGTCAAAACTATAGTTACTTTAAACGCCGTCGATACATACACGCAACATCATTAATTTTTTGTTACTTAAATTAGTAAATATGTTAATATGAAGTTTAGAACGAGTATTTCCACTCCCAGACTAAGCATGAAGTAAAATTTCGAGTTTAGAAAAGCCCCGCGAAAATTTGTCGAGGGTCGCGCAGCGACCCGAGACAAATTTTCTGGGCTTTTCTAAACTCGAAATTTTACTTCATGCGCCACGCGTATAAAACACTGAAATATTGTGAAGTTAGAAATACACTGACACTCTTTTTTAAATAAGTAATAATCGAAGTTTTTTAAATAACAAAATATTTACATTTTTCTTTATGCATTTTCAAGTGAGATGAAATAAAATAATATATCAATATTTTATTTGATTTCATTTATGAAGAAAAATGTAAATATTTTGTTATTTAAAAATTACGATTATTACTCATTTAAAAATAAATAATATCAGTGTATTTCAAACTTCTTAATATTTCAGTGTTTTATACGCGTGGCGCATGAAGTAAAATTTCGAGTTTAGAAAAGCCTGAAAATTTGGTTTGGCCGCTCCGCTTCGCGGAGCGACCAAACCAAATTTTCAGGCTTTTCTAAACTCGAAATTTTACTTCATGCTTAGTCTGGGAGTGGAAATACTCGTTCTAAACTTTATATTGCACGTTTTTATATAAAATCGACGAATGCCTGAAAATTCACAGCGTATAAATTATTTATATTTAATAAAAAAATTAACAGCATGTAATACAATAAGTCTTGCATAGAAATCATAAAATGAAGTGCAGAATTTTACTTAAAATCAACTTTTAGAGTTAACTCTATAATTGCTCGGCCGTTAATGGCTTAATAAAGTCCCAGTTATACAAACAAAGTTAAAATCGTGTTTTATTTGTAAATAATAATACCACAAAATAAATTGCTCACTTTTAAGTCTGTATTTACTATGTGTGAAATGTCTGTGTAATCAAATGAAACAATGCGTGCATAAATCGGCGCTTAACGACGTCGACTTAGGTTATTCTTGGAAGTCTATTCCATAATCTTAACGATATTATATAGGGACGCTGGTGAATGGAAGTCGCGTAGCGTCGCGACGATAGCGAGCGTAGGACTATAAGGCGACGTCGGCATTCCTCCAAAACAATTTTACAATGTTGGAAATGTGTCCAGATGCTATAAATTCACTTGAATAGGAATAGTTCGGATACGCTACAATTATTAGCGCAACTCCTTTCGAGCTGATAAAAATAAAACGGTGAAGAGAAAATCGCCTGACTTATTGGTGTTTAGAGCTGCTATTGCCAACTTTTACAAATTGGATGCCATTCATACTGAAATGAAATTTTAGCAATGTAGTAATTATTGCTCGGCCCTCGGATTGGTATTTAAGGCACGAATTCAAAAGCTCTTGCATGATTTTCAGTCATCCGCCATACAGCCCGGATTTGGCCCCAAACGATTTCGATCAGTTCCCAAAGATGAAGACGTGGCTCGGTACGCAACGCTTTGACACTGACGCTCAACTCCATGCTGGTGTAAATCAGTGGTTGAACTCGTAGGCGGCAGATTTCTACAAAGAGGGCAATGAAAATCTTGTAAAACGATATGATAAATGCCTTAATTTATATGGCGATTACGTCGAAAAATAGCCTGAGTTTACCTTCAAAATGTATATAATAAAAATTAGTTTTTTCACTTTGTTTATTTTTTATTTCAAAACGTCTGTCACTTTGTGGATTGCCCTCGTAAAATCGAATTTCTGTAGTTTTCTGAGGTTTACCCTTTGTATTTTATTTTATTTTTCAAATTATGGAACAAACCTCAGAAAATTACAGAAATTCGATTTTACGAGGGCAATCCACAAAGTGACAGACGTTTTGAAATAAAAAATAAACAAAGTGAAAAAACTAATTTTTATTATATACATTTTGAAAGTAAACTCAGGCAATTTTTCGACGTAATCGCCATATAAATTAAGGCATTTATCATATCGTTTTACAAGATTTCCAATGCCCTCTTTGTAGAAATCTGCCGCCTAAGAGTTCAACCACTGGTTTACACCAGCATGGAGTTGAGCGTCAGTGTCAAAGCGTTGCGTACCGTACCACGTCTTCATCTTTGGGAACAGATGGTAATCGCTCGGGGCCAAATCCGGGCTGTATGGCGGATGACTGAAAATCATGCAAGAGCCTTTGAGTACGATTGGCTGTGTGTGGACGAGCGTTGTCATGGAGGAACAAAATTTTCTCGTTAAGTTTTCCCCGACGCTTGTTTTGTATCGCGCGTCTTAATTTTCGGAGTGTTTCGCAATACCTCTCTGAATTTATTGTTTGACCACGTTCAAGAAAATCAACCAAAATCACTTCCTGAGGATCCCAAAACACAGTAGCCATGATTTTTCTTGCGTGTAACCCCATTGCATCGACTGCCGTTTTGTTTTGCAGGTAACGTACTGTACCCAAGTCTCGTCACCAGTTACGATACGATCGAAAACATGGTTTTCAATTTTGTCGTACTTTTCCAGAAATGTCAGTGCTGCAGCAAGTCTTTTGGTTTTGTGGTCTTCCGTTAGGATTTTCGGAATCCACCTGGCACAAAATTTGTGGTATCCAAGTGGTAAACTACAATTTTATGAACTAAACTCCGTGAAATTTGGGGAAAATGTTCCGAGAGTTCCGTAACCGTGAATCGACGATTTTCACGGATTTTTTCATTAATTTTTACCAACAATTAATCACTCACAAGACTAGGCCTACCACTACGATCCTCATTGTGAACATTGGTTCGGCCATTTTTAAAATCAATGCACCACTGCCTCACTCGGCTTTCACTCATTATTCCATTGCCGTACACATCACAAATCTGGCAATAAATTTCAATAGGTTTGTAATTTTTCGCCAACAAAACCACACCAAGCACTTCACAACTGGCGGGATTTTTAATTGCGCCACTCTTTTTAAAACGCCACTGTATAAAAAGTACAATATGCACGAGTCTCTGGTCACCACGGCTGGTTGCGTACTAGGTGTGGAAAAATTCTGTATCCAAGATGGTGGCGCCAGTGCCGCCAACTGCCGCGCTAGGACAAAACGTCTGTCACTAGCTGGATTACCCTCGTATAAAATAATAAAGTGTGTTTACAAATTTCTACATTTTAAATAGGTTGTGAACATTGGAACATTGGTACGGCCATTTTTAAAATCAATGCACCACTGCCTCACTCGGCTTTCACTCATTATTCCATTGCCGTACACATCACAAATCTGGCAATAAATTTCAATAGGTTTGTAATTTTTCGCCAACAAAACCACACCACGCACTTCACAACTGGCGGGATTTTTAATTGCGCCACTCTTTTTAAAACGCCACTGTATAAAAAGTACAATATGCACGAGTCTCTGGTCACCACGGCTGGTTGCGTACTAGGTGTAGAAAAATTCTGTATCCAAGATGGTGGCGCCAGTGCCGCCAACTGCCGCGCTAGGCCAAAACGTCTGTCACTATCTGGATTGTCCTCGTATAAAATAATAAAGTGTGTTTACAAATTTCTACATTTTAAATAGGTTGTGATTTAGTATACGTACTCGTACTTGTGCATGTTAAACGAAATTAAATTTCATTATTAAATTTAGTTGACCTCCTTTATTTAATATTGCCCATTCATCCAACTATAATTCAATTCTCCCATCCCCCTTCTGAAACAAATCAGGAATAAATCAGCACAAACGTAGTGTGTTTTCTATGAGACCGGATGAGATATTTGTGTTTGTGTGCAATTTGCGGACGCGGGGCGTCGGCGTCGCGACGTCGACGAGTTTTAATCAGAAAAACTTTTGTCGACTATAGAATGGGAGATTGCTTATCAGGATGAATCGCGATAACAAACCAAACAAGTCGTAAATATTGCTGCTGCCATTTTGCTTGATTAAGCAATTTAGGTGCTATCCAATGAAAATTGGCGTATCAATTACTGGAATACTAAGAAAGCCACGTACTGAAAAATATCTAAAATAATCTCGAAGAAATATCTAGACAAATGAATGTTTTTTTCTTGAATTAATTTCTCATCTGGCACTTGGTTATTAAAATCTAAGGGATACTAATGAGTAAACCCTTAGTATTAAACCTTTAGTAAATTAAGTTAGCTAAATATTACTCATTGATCCATTTGTGATCAGATTGTAATTATAGTAAAATACAACTAAGTGTTTTGCAAATAATAAAAAAAAATAATCTGGCACTTGGTGAAACATATTAGAATATGTAAAGTTAATTAAATAAAAAACACTTGGTATTGTTTCACAAATTAAAACTTTATTCCGACTAGTTTCCGTTTGTTAGACCATTTTCAGAGGAATGTGAAAATGGTCTAACAAACCGAAACTAGTCGGAATAAAGTTTTAATTAGTGAAACAATACCAAGTGTTTTTTATTTAAATAGCTTTATATATAATAAATATTCAATAAAATCTACGATATATCGATAATCAGTTTTGCAATTTGAATAATAATAAGATAAATGCCTCAAAGCAGAGCTGTCTTGAGACATTTGGTAATGGAATTTTGAAACGCGCTCTGGCAAGTCAAGTTTTGATTTGAGGAGGATAATTGCTATGCCGGATGTTGACTTGGCGGACGCAACATAGGAAATCCCATGTAAATTTTGAAATGTTAAAATTTCGGACCCCCTATGTATTTTAAAAACAAGATGTATTTACCTTTTTTTTAGAGGGAAAATTTCTAAATTCATTCGTGTTAACGTTTATCACTTGTATCACTTCCATGGTATGTCATTATTTTTATAAAATCACATTACTTTTTCTTAATTATTTTAGCTGTAAATTATCTGACATTCGCTGATTTTTAAAAGAGTTCAATTTGAAGCTTTAAACGAGTGTTTTCCACTCCCAGACTAAGCATGAAGTAAAATTTCAAGTTTAGAAAAGCCCCGTGAAAATTTGTCGGGGGTCGCGCAGCGACCCGAGACAAATTTTCTGGGCTTTTCTAAACTCGAAATTTTACTTCATGCTTAGTCTGGGAGTGGAAAACACTCGTTTAAAGCTGAAATATACATATTTTGACAATATTTAGTGTTTTATACGCGTGGCGCATGAAGTAAAATTTCGAGTTTAGAAAAGCCCAGAAAATTTGTCTCGGGTCGCTGCGCGATCCTCGACAAATTTTCACGGGGCTTTTCTAAACTCGAAATTTTACTTCATGCTTAGTCTGGGAGTGGAAAACACTTGTTTAAAGCTTTAAATTGAAATTAAAAAAACAAACAGGGAATATCCGCAATTGTATCAATTCTATGGTATGTCATTATTTTTATAAAATCACATTACTTTTTCTTAATTATTTTAGCTGTAAATTATCTGATATTCGTTGATTTTTAAATGAGTTCAATTTGAAGCGTTAAACGAGTGTTTTCCACTCCCAGACTAAGCATGAAGTAAAATTTCGAGTTTAGAAAAGCCCCGTGAAAATTTGTCGCGGGTCGCGCAGCGACCCGAGACAAATTTTCTGGGCTTTTCTAAACTCGAAATTTTACTTCATGCGCCACGCGTATAAAACACAGATTTTAAGAGAAGTTCAAATATACATAATTTTGACAATATTTAGTGTTTTATACGCGTGGTGCATGAAGTAAAATTTCTAGTTTAGAAAAGCCCAGAAAATTGTCTCGGGTCGCTGCGCGACCCTCGACAAATTTTCACGGGCCTTTTTTAAACTCGAAATTTTACTTCATGCTTAGTCTGGGAGTGGAAATCACTTGTTTAAAGCTTTAAATTGAAATTAAAAAAAAACAGGAAATATCCGCAATTGTATCAATTCTATGGTATGTCATTATTTTTATAAAATCACATAACTTTTTCTTAATTATTTTAGCTGTAAATTATCTGACATTCGTTGATTTTTAAAAAAATTCTATTTGAAGCGTTACACGAGTGTTTTCCACTCCCAGACTAAGCATGAAGTAAAATTTCGAGTTAAGAAAAGCCCCGTGAAAATTTGTCGAGGGTCGCGCAGCGACCCTCGACAAATTTTCTGGGCTTTTCTAAACTCGAAATTTTACTTCATGCGCCACGTGTATAAAACACAGATATTAAGTGAAGTTCAAATATACATAATTTTGACAATATTATAGTGTTTTATACGCGTGGCGCATGAAGTAAAATTTCGAGTTTAGAAAAGCCCAGAAAATTTGTCTCGGGTCGCTGCGCGACCCTCGACAAATTTTCACGGGGCTTTTCTAAACTCGAAATTTTACTTAATGCTTAGTCTGGGAGTGAAAAACACTTGTTTAAAGCTTTAAATTGAACTTAAAAAAAACATGGAATATCCGCAATTGTTGTATCAATTCCATGGTATGTCATTTTATTTTTATGAAATCACATTACTTTTTCTTAATTATTTTAGCTGTAAATTATATGACATTCGTTGATTTTTAAAAGAGTTCAATTTAAAGCGTTACACGAGTGTTTTTTACTCCCAGACTAAGCATGAAGTAAAATTTCGAGTTTAGAAAAGCCCCGTGAAAATTTTCTGGGCTTTTCTAAACTCGAAATTTTACTTCATGCGCCACGCGTATAAAACACAGATTTTAAGTGAAGTTCAAATATACATAATTTTGACAATATTTAGTGTTTTATACGCGTGGCGCACGAAGTAAAATTTCGAGTTTAGAAAAGCCCAGAAAATTTGTCTCGGGTCGCTGCGCGACCCACGACAAATTTTTACGGGGCTTTTCTAAACTCGAAATTTTACTTCATGCTTAGTGTGGGAGTGGAAAACACTTGTTTAAAGCTTTAAATTGAACTTAAAAAATAACAGGGAATATCCGCAATTGTTGTATCAATTCAATGATATGTCATTATTTTTATAAAATCACATTACATTTTCTTAATTATTTCAACCCAGAGAGACGTAAAGTGTTTAGTGTGAACATTCATAAATTTAGAATTTTTTCCTCTACAAAAAAGTGAAATACATTTTGTCTCTAAATTATATAGGGAAGCCAATATTTGAACACTTTAAAACTAACATGCGATTTCCTATGCTGAAGTCAACACCCGGTAGATATTCGCCGATTGTCAACCACAATAAAACAGTTGATAATTAACTTGAATTCTATTAGAAATATTTTAAGATTAATTACTTCAAATTCACTTTGTCATAAATCAAAAAAAAAAAATTACACTTGTAAATGAAACACTTTTTATTTTGTTACACCACTATATTTTGGACATAATTTGTGACTATAGTTTCGACTATCTAGTATTCATTATCAAACTAAAAGTACAGTGGTTAAACAAAGTAAAAAGTGTTTTATTTACAAGTGTAATCATACCGACCAATAAGCTTACTTCCAATCATATCTAAACTCTTTGAAAAAATCCTACTCGAAAGAATCAAGCCGATCCTGGTAGATAGAAACCTTATCCCGAATTACCAATATGGATTCAGGCAACAGCATGGAACTGTTGAACAAATACATCGTGTAGTTCAAAAACTAAATCAAGGCTTCCAAACGAAACAATATTGCTCAGCTGCCTTCTTGGACATCAGCCAAGCGTTCGATAAGGTATGGCACCCAGGACTACTATTCAAATTAAAAAGAGATCTTCCACAAAACCTGTACAGATCATACCTAAGCGAACGCCTATTTCAAGTAAAGTACCAGGATGAATACAGTACTCTACATCCCATTCACGCTGACGTACCTCAAGGAAGCGCACTCGGTCCGGTACTCTACCTTATCTATACTGCAGATCTTCCAACAATGATAGAAACAACGGTCTGCACATTTGCTGATGATACAGCCATCATAGCACTCCACACAAAACCAGATATGGCTTCCAATATCCTTTAACAAAACCTAAACCAAATTGAAAACTAGCTAAGAGTTTGGCGTATAAAAGCCAATGAGAGTAAATCTACTCACATAACGTTCACGCTCAGAAGACAAACGTGTCCCCTGTAACACTAAACAATCAACAACTTGCTCAAGAAAAAGTCGTTAAATACCTTGGGATGCATCTGGACAGCAGATTAACCTGGCATACACACATATGGAAAAAAAAGACTGCAACTCGGTGAGAAGCTTCGACAAATGTATTGGTTGTTAGGGCCCAAATCACAACTATCCACCACAAACAAATTACTTATATACAAGACCATTTTAAAACCCATATGGACGTATGGCATTGAACTGTGGGGTACTGCAAGTAACTCGAACATTGAGATCCTGGAAAGATATCAAAACAAAGTCTTACGAGTTATTCTTAAACTGCCACAGTATGTATCAAACTGGCTCTTACTACACGAATCAAGTATTCCCTCAGTCAAACAGGAAATAAAACCTAGAAGCGACAAGTACAAGACCCGACTAAGACAACATCCAAACCACCTTGCAGTAGGACTACTGACTAACAATAATGTCAGGCGACTAAAGCGTATAGACCCTGATGGCGAATATCGAGGTTAGGGAGAAGCCAATGAAACGCCCCGAGTCCGAAATGGAGAACATTTATTGAATCCGACAGTGGTACACGCGGTTGGCGGTTAGAGAATGAGAGTAAAAAAAAAACGATTGAGCAGGAACATGGTGGGCGCGAGGACAATGGGCGCTAGGTGGCGCCACAAAACAAAGATACAGTGGTCGAGTAAGAGAGGCGCGCAGTGGAATCACGCGACTTCTCATCAGACCCTTTGGACCTAATACACAGATTCTAACATCACCAAGTTGCCAAGAAATGAATATGGAAAAAAGTAGAAGAAATTGTCAATGGATGATCATCTTCACAGAACCATACTCCACCTGCCAAACAAATTTGCTGAATGTCTACAATTGTAAATACGACTGATTGCAAAATAAATGGGGATTAAGAAAAAAAAATTTACAAGTGTATTTAAATGTACCACAAAGTGAACGCCTACAACACAAAACAAACAAAAATTACTTTGTTTTTAAAAAGTTTACCACGATTACAGAAAAATAAATTCCCAGTGAAAAGTGCACAATAAATAAAAACTACTTACTTGAAAGCACAAATCAAATATTCCCTGTTATACATCACGGACTGTCGTGAAATCCAACGGTTTTCCAGTGTCGGTACATTAACGCGAGGCGAAATGGAATTTTCCGTTAATGTACTTTCTTTAAGTGAACGATGTATCGCGTCTGAAGTGGAAGGATGAAAGGGCGCAGGTTAATAATAATAATTCCAAGTGTAGGATTGAGAAGAAAGGGAGTTTTTCATTTCCCAATCGATTTATACTCGGGTCAATTCATTCTGAAGGAGATACAATGGAAATTCACTTGGATAAGAAAAACACGAAACTGAACAGAATTTATAAGAATACGTTTCGATTTCAATTGGTCTGGGTTATAATGCATGAATTGTAATTTATAAAAAGAAGTAAGAACAGGGTCGGTGCTAGGGTCACTGGCGCCCGCCTGCATGTCATAATCCTTTCGATTCCGTACGCGAAATGTCAAATTTAACGTATACGTTATTATTTACTCTCACAATCTTAGTATAGATATCAAGTACTAAACGCGCTTAGACTATGATATTGAGTAATAACATAAACGTTATATTAAACATTTTGTGTACGGAATAGCCCCAATATTTGTTAAAAACTTATGATATCTCACGATAATTTTATCAATAGTTCAAAAGTAACTAATAACATGTTGGCCATTCCATAAATAAGTGCACCGTTTTGGGGGTACATCAGGGATTTTAGCGAATTTCACATATATTATAAAGGCTATCAAGACATGGTTTTTGGCTTTTACTAGAGGTTAAACAAATGATTGTTTCAAAAATAATAACAATATAAACTTTTAGTGCACTTTAATTTTGAACTCAAAAATATCGTAAACCGTTACTGATACAAAAAAAGTTATACTTGACTTTTTTATGATTAAATATTCAAAGTTTAAAATATTTTTTTTTCAAAACGAAAAAACTTTATTTAGATAGATTTTTTTCAATAAATAAAACAAATCTCACAAAATAAACAAATACTCATGTTTTAATTTTCTTGAAAAAATATATTATACCCCAATCCTTTCTAAGAATATTTCCGTTTTCAAAAAGATGGGCACTTTCAAACTTTTTGAGATATGATTTTTTTACCGGAGCAAATCTCACAAAATAATCAAATACTCATGTTTTAATTTTCTTGAAAGAAATATATGTTATACCCCAATCCTTTTTAAGAATATTTCCGTTTTCAAAAAGATGGGTACTTTAAAACTTTTTGAGATATGATTTTTTTACCCGAGCGCTGCATTGACGCGAGGCGCTCACCGCGATCCGGGCCATTACACCATTGGCGGAAGCGCCTCAAGTCAATGTAGCGCTCGGGTAAAAAAATCATATCTCAAAAAGTTTTAAAGTGCCCACACTTTTGAAAACTTAAAAATTCTTAGGAAGGATCAGGGTATAACATATATTTTTTTAAAGAAAATCAAAACAT
Source organism: Philonthus cognatus (assembly GCA_932526585.2). NCBI lineage: Eukaryota > Metazoa > Arthropoda > Insecta > Coleoptera > Staphylinidae > Philonthus > Philonthus cognatus. The sequence goes on from OW052241.1 coordinate 21,058,135, forward strand.
GAGTATTTGATTATTTTTGTTTATTAAAAAAAATCTATATAAATAAAGTTTATTCGTTTTGGAAAAAAATGTATTTTAAACTTTGAACATTCAAGCACAAAAAAGTACTGAATAACTTTTTTTGTATAGGTAACGGTATACGATATTTGTAAGTTCAAAATTAAAGTGTACTAAAAGTTTATATTGTTATAACTTTTGACACAATAATTTGTTTAACCTCTAGTAACAACCAAACACTATGTTTTGATAGTCTTCATAATATATGTGATATTCGCTAAAATCCCTGATGTACCCCCAAAAAGTGTGCACTTATTTATGGAATGGCCGATGTAGATTTTGTTCTTTTAATACGAAATGCTAGTATCGTTTTTGTATGCGTCGAATAAAGATTAACTATATTTCTTGAATAATTTTCTCACTTATCACTTGGTGAAACATTTTTAAATATTGATAATGAAGGTTTAAATTAAATTACTCCTGATAATGCTGTAAAACGCGAAACTAGTCGAGTAAATAGTAAAGTAAAAAATTGTGAAACAGACCAAGTGTAATTTAATTTAAACCTTTATTATCAAGATTAACTATAATGATATTAAACGCAATTCTATTAATTTGGCGGAGAATATGTGAAATACAAAGTGTTATAAAAGCAATTATAACTAAATTGTGTAAATATAATTTAATACTTTAAAAACAGTTGTATTTATAAGAGTAGGTAATCCAATACATTGATTTATTTTATATACACTTGTATTTTGGTAATGTTTTCCTGTGAAAACATTAATGCGGATTTATATGGATAATTAATGCGCTAATGTTGAGTTATCGCCCTCCTTTTGTGATGTTTGTAAATTCGCTCGGGTAATTAATGGCCGGTATGAATTTGTCGGTTTTAACGGTGCACAATGTGCCAAATCCGAGCGCGAGCGCCAGGGGGGGATTTGGAGGAAAAAAATTAAATTAAAAATTTCGAGAAAAAAACATATCCACTCCATTGTAGATACATGAAACCCTTATAATCTTGCATGTTTATATTTTTTAACCCCCTATATTATTAACAATTAACGCTTAAAGTTGAGCAATTTAGAAAACATCGATTTTACGGCATTTCATTCGCAAGTTTAAATAATTTATTACATGGATAGTAGGCGTACTATAAATATAACATTATACACTATTGTTTATAACATAATACTGTATATTATGGTTGAAAGATCAACTCTCTAAATATTTTAGAAAAAAAGTTAAAAAAATTTGAATATGAAATATATTTTAAATATAAATTTTAACTTTAGAAAGTGTTATAAAAAAAATGCCAACTCGATGAGGTCTGTGACTATCACTAAAAATTAGTTCTATGTTTTCTCTAACTACCCTCAAAATTTCGTATCTCCACCGGTGCGTTTTTGGGGTCTTTTTAATTTTTTTATTCGACGCCACCAATTAAAATTGGGTCGGGCGAGGCCCGTGTGCGGTGGCATCGCGGAGTCGAGCTCGCTATTCTCGAGCAGCACGCAACATTATTTCTACGTTGGCCCCGAACAAAAAAATAATAAAAACGCACTTAAAACGCACATGTAAAAATTCAAAAAAATTAGGGCTGTTACAGAAAATATTGACAAATGTTTACATAATAGTCATAATCCTCACAATCTACAATTTTTCTAATATACAGGTATATATCATAGGGAAATTATTTCTTCTCTGAGTATTTTTTGCAGCATTTAAATCACATTTACAAAAATAGTTTTATGGGTTTTTTTCTTATTGATATATAAGGGTGTACATCTGTTACTGATAAAGGTCATCTGGTTTGTGTTTACATTTTTATTAGGGGTCCGATTGAAGCTGTCATTTACCGTAACAAATGGCATTCTTGTCACACAGTTTTTACGGTTTAAGTATCTGAAATGGATTATTCTTAATTTTCTTGAAAGCAAAATATGCGTTTAGTGTTGAACGAAGTCTCCAACAGTTCACATATTTTTCTGATCCATAAGCGAACGATTGAACATTATAAAGTAATTATTAATTAAGTTAGTGTTAAGTGTTATTTAATTTGTTGACTATATACTCTTTCTTTGATGTAGTGTTTTTTTGTGTATAAAATAGTTTACTTTAATTAAACTAGTGTTTAGTGTTAGTGTAATTTAATTAATCCAAAACGCTGAGTGATAATGGAGAAAATTAAAATTACAAACGGTGATTTATATAAGGTATGGTACGAACTAAAACCTAAAAACCTTATTCAGTCAAGCAATACCATTGATTATTTAATAAAATATATTGAAAATGTTTCGACGAAAAACAATAGTGAAAATGATGACATTCTTAAAAAAGTTAAGGGTTTCTGCAGTACTCTTAATAGAAAGTGGAAAATGTGCTCAAGATCTCATATCAATTTCATAAAAAAAAAAAATAGAAATTGGTTACTGCTGCCTTTTAAATACAACGAGGGTTCTGTCTTAATTGAAAATACAAACCCCTTTGAAAATATAGAAAATATTTCACCAATACCAAGTACATCAGGTACACAGTTCACAATACAAAGTAATACATCTAAAAGAAGACAAACTAATTTATTGATCACCGAAAATACATAATATATAAATTAGATTTGAAGAAAACAACTACTCACGGATGTACGATAGAAGAGAAAAATAATATATTTAGTCGGAAAACTAGAATACAAAAACTATTACGTAAATAGTTAGGGATAAGGGTTGATATTGTTGTGCAAGGAGGAGGTACTTCAAATACTGGCAACGTTGCTCGAATATTTTTTCGAAATTATGAGAAAGTAGCTGTCATCACTGAATTGAATGAAGAATTATTGAACAGATTTTATACAATTCTTATAACAATGTCGAGTTCTCGTAATATAAATGTATTGATGTTTGATAAATATGCAGAAGATACGGCCCGGCCCGACTTTACACCTTGTTATATGGATGGTATAGAATGCCTCCTAGTGTCCATAAAATTTTAATTCACGGGAGCAAAATAATTGGACAATGTCTTTTACCAATCGGAGAACTTTCGGAAGAGGCACAGGAAGCAACCAATAAAATATATAAGAGAGTTAGAGAAAACCATACTAGGAAAAACTCTAGGCTTAATACAATTCGAGATTTATTTAATATGCTTCTTGTATGTTCTGATCCAATAATTTCTTCTTTGAGAAGCGATGTAAAAATTCATAAAAAACAACTACCTGCAGACGCTAAAAAATTAGTTATTTGTGAAACGGACACAAGTGACAGCGAAGACGAACAGACTGATGAGGATACTGACAATTTTTCATTTTAAAAAAGTAAGTAAATAAAACAGTATAAAATACATAACTTCGTTGTGCAAAATCAGAAAAATGTAATGTATATTCTGATTAAAAATTCATATTTTAAACAACAGATTAAATTATTTTTAAACTACAGCAGATACTTTTCACATTTGTAGGTTTTTTTGAGGTGCTTTATTTTTTATTAGGCGCAACCGATAAAAATCGACTCGGTCATTCGCAAAAACCTGACACAAAACGCACATGTAGAGATACGAAGTTTTTAGGGCATTTAAAAACATACCACAGTTTTTGGTGAAAGTCACAACCTATGTAATGATTATAACAATTGTATATAATTTTGCTGCCTTGAATTATTATTATATTATTTTTCTAGAAGATTGCAAACCGGAAGAACTGTGACTATCATATAAACATTTGTTAATATTTTCTGTAACTGCCCTAATTTTTTTGAATTTTTACATGTGCGTTTTAAGTGCGTTTTTATTATTTTTTGTTCGGGGCCAACGTAAAAATCATGTTGCGTGCTGCTCGAGAATAGCGCGCGCTCGACTCCACGATACTCACCGCACACGGGCCTCGCCCGACCCAACTTTAATTGGTGGCGTCAAATAAAAAAATTAAAAAGACCCCAAAAACGCACCGGTGGAGATACGAAATTTTGAGGGTAGTTAGAGAAAACATAGAACTAATTTTTAGTGATAGTCCCAGACCTCATCGAGTTGACATTTTTTTTATAACACTTTCTAAAGTTAAAATTTATATTTAAAATATATTTCATATTCAATTTTTTTTTAACTTTTGTTCTAAAATATTTAGAGACTTAATTTTTCAACCATAATATACAGTATTATGTTATAAACAATAGTGTATAATGTTATATTGATAGTACGCCTACTATCCATGTAATAAATTATTTAAACTTGCGAGTGAAATGCCGTAAAATTGATGTTTTCTAAATCGCTTAACTTTAAGAGTTAATTGTTAATAATATAGGGGGTTGAAAAATATAAACATGCAAGATTAGAAGGGTTTCGTGTATCTACAATGGAGTGGATATGTTTTTTTCTCAAAATTTTTAATTTGATTTTTTTCCTCAAAATCCCCCCCTGGCGCTCGCGCTCGGATTTGGCACATTGTGCGGTGCTCTCTTGGTTAATGGTGTTCTATTTACTTTGCCCGAAATTAATACCAGTTTGTTGCGTTTTCGTAACATTATTGCTTCATTTATCATTCATTCAGTACGTGTTTACTTTTCAGTTTTTGTAAATATTTTGTTTCATATACATGTTAAGCTCTTTTCAAATCAACAACATTTATCTCACGTTTCTAAACTATTTAATAATTAGTTAAATCTGTTGTAGGATTGGTAGGATTGGGTATACTAGAAAGCAATGCAAGGATTTAATCTAAAAATTTTGTGACCAAAATGATGCAAAAGGATACGGAAATCTAACGTGTTTGGCTGTGTGTGCAAGAAAAACGTAAAAAATAACATGGTGGTTATTTATCAGATATTGAATTACAATTTATACACATAGCGCATACCAAATCCTCTTAAAATGCGGCTTAAGAATAACATACACGTTAAATTTAACATTTTCGCTTACTGAATCGGCCCTAATATCCACTTAATTATCTACACCATAGTAAAAATGTCAACTATTTTTGATGTTTGAGGTTATAAATTCGAGTTTAGCGCGTGGTGGTCGGTCGCTTTCGAAAACTCGAGTTTAAACCACTGCTTAGTACTAAGCCATGATTGGAAAACACCAAAATGTATTTAAGCCTAGTTTAAGTCTAAACTTAGCTTAAGCCATAATTCAAAAACTTGGTCTTAATGTTCTGCAAACTATAAGAAGCGTAAGGTTATTCGCCCTAATTCAAATAGTTTTGAATTTGAAATAATTATGATTGAACTAAGTTAAAGTATTTAATAATTACAAGACTAATGGTGTTACGTTGGGGTAATTTTAATTTCAATTTCAATTAAAATTTGATCTGACCCAGAAAATAAACGAAATTATTTTGATAATTTCTCGAGAAATTTACCAAGAAAGAAATTATATTACTCGCTACAGTAAACCTGTTAAAAATAAATTGAACGCGTTTCTGTTTAATATAATAATTGAAGGGGGAACGGTTGTTGTCGTGAAATGTGAAGTAGGTTTATTATAATTAAGTTATCAATTATTAAATTATATAATTGTTGAAAATTTAATAAAATATACAAAATATGAATTAAATTACCAATACTTGATTGAAGAATATTTTAAAAATATTTAAAAAAATATTATTTTTGTAATATGCCACCAATTATGCCAATTTAAACAACTACTCCCTATTAACTCGACAAATATTATTATTATTATTATTTATTAATATACGGCGGACCATTTACAAAAACATTAATTTACAATAGTAATATCACAATATATAATAAATATTAAAGTACTTAATGTTAAAATTTTAATATCTCGACCATTTTTTTTAATACCGTAAGTTTTTGGTCGATTTCTAACACGTTTTTAATGGAAGTTCAAGGTTTTCATAATGTTAACGGCTATACTAAATTTTTTTAATTTTTGAAACGTTTACACTTTCACCTATTTTGCCAATTTTTTAATCCTAGCAGTTTTCGTGAATTTAGTAAATTTTTATTAAATTTAAAAATGTTAATACTTTTCATGAATGTTCAAGATTTTCATAATGTTAACGGCTATACTAAATTATTTTAATTTTTGAAATGTTTACACTTTCGCCAATTTCGCCAATTTTTTAATCCTAGCAGTTTTCGTGAATTTAGTAAATTTTTATTAAATTTAAATATGTTAATACTTTTCATGAATGTTCAAGATTTTCATAATGTTAACGGCTATACTAAATTATTTTAATTTTTGAAATGTTTACACTTTCGCCAATTTCGCCATTTTTTTTTCTGGCAGTTTTCGTGAATTTAGTAAATTTTTATTGAATTTAAAAATGTTAATACTTTTCATAAATGTTCAAGATTGTTGTCAATAATTAAAATATTGACACTTTGCGTGAAATTACAAGATTTACGGTAATTTTTAAAATGGTTTTTGTAAATTTTATTAATTCTTAAAATTTTGACAATTATTAATTAATTTACAATTTTTAGTCGATTTTCAAAGTTGTGGCGGTTTTCGAGAATTTTCTGCAAAGCGACGAAACCAAATTTTGTAAATTCTTAAAATTTTGACAATTATTAGTGAATTTTAGAAATTTTAGTCGATTTTCAAAGTTGTAGCGGTTTTCGAGAATTTTCTACATTTCCATCAATTTTCGAGATTCGGACGGCTTTCCTCAATTTCCGTTGATTTTCAAAATATTTACGGTTTAATAATAATAATAATAATAATAATTCTTTATTAACGGACAAGCCATTTACAATGTAGAGCCAAAAACATATAACTAAAATGTAAGACACAAAACATATGGATTACACAATAAAGTTTTTTCTATATCTTTAATTAATATCTCACTTAACCCGTGGTGAAATATTTTTTAATCTAATACTGGATGATTTAAATTAAATTTAAATTAAAACACTTGGTTTTTTAAATTTAATTTAAATCATCCAGTTTTAAGTTATTTCTGTTACATACAGTAAATAATAAAAAATAATTAACGTATACAATCGTTTATTTATCATTTTTATAAAGTTATTTAAATTACTGCATTGTTAATAATAATTAACCACCTAATAAATACATACACGTAGTGTCAATTACAAACTAAGGTACGATTCACGAGAGGTGTCCCATGGTTTCCTTGATTTGTAGTGCTTTCTGCACCAATACATGTAATACGAAAATGATATCATCAGATTGCGTGTGTGAGAAGAGACAGAAAACTTCATAATATCTGCTATGGTTGTTAGATGTAACACGCAAAAACATATGTTTCGGTATGCAGCTTTAAAATTTTAAAGGTAAACGTCACATTTTGACAATGGCTTCGTAAAAATAAACCTGCAAAAATCCAGCCACAAATCATTTTAAATATTGTGCACAATCGTTTTAAATGCGAGTTTAAGTGGTATAATTCCAATTTCCATATCAACTAAATAGTTCAGGTTTTTACAGAAATAAATAATGCATTTATTTTTTTAAGTATACATACAGGGTATTTTCTATTAGGCATACATATGCTTGCGATATTTTTTAAGAGTTCAATTTAAAGCTTAAAACGAGTGTTTTCCACTCCCAGACTAAGCATGAAGTAAAATTTCGAGTTTAGAAAAGCCTGAAAATTTGGTTTGGTCGCGTAGCGCGAAGCGCGGAGCGGCCAAACCAAATTTTCAGGCTTTTCTAAACTCGAAATTTTACTTCATGCGCCACGCGTATTAAACACTAAAAGCACTGAAATATTGTGAACGAAAATTTTAAGGGTAAACGTCACATTTTGACAATGGCTTCGTAAAAATAAACCTGCAAAAATCAAGCCACAAATCATTTTAAATATTGTGCACAATCGTGTTAAATGCAAGTTTAAGTGGTATAATTCTAATTTCCATATCAACTAAATAGTTCAGGTTTTTACAGAAATAAATAATGCATTTATTTTTTTAAGTATACATACAGGGTATTTTCTATTAGGCATACATATGCTTGCGATATTTTTCAAGAGTTCAATTTAAAGCTTAAAACGAGTGTTTTCCACTCCCAGACTAAGCATGAAGTAAAATTTCGAGTTTAGAAAAGCCTGAAAATTTGGTTTGGTCGCGTAGCGCGAAGCGCGGAGCGGCCAAACCAAATTTTCAGGCTTTTCTAAACTCGAAATTTTACTTCATGCGCCACGCGTATTAAACACTAAAAGCACTGAAATATTGTGAACGAGTAAACTTCGCTTGAAATCAGTGTTTTATACGCGTGGCGCATGAAGTAAAATTTCGAGTTTAGAAAAGCCTGAAAATTTGGTTTGGCCGCTCCGCGCTTCGCGCTACGCGACCAAACCAAATTTTCAGGGTTTTCTAAACTCGAAATTTTACTTCATGCTTAGTCTGGGAGTGGAAAACACTCATTAGAGTTTTAGATTGAAAGTTTTTAATGAGATCACGAATGTCCGAAAATTTAAATTGAAAAATCGTAACATGTATACCTAAAAGAAAAATTCCTTGTATTTAGAATTTTTTAAAATTAGAACATATAACTGGGCAGAATAAAGAAGATAGATATTCCTGAGCAAGGAATATTACCTGATCCTCCTATCCTACCTGATCCTCAGAGACATTTTACCAAATTGGTAGTAGTTAAAAATAATTTAAGGCGGTGACAGGTAAATACATTTGTAATCGTAATCTTTGTGAGTTAATTGAATTGTCATATTAATGTCAGATTTCCCTTCACATAACCTACAAATTAAAAGCTGATTTACAACATAACATGTAATTAATCTTGTCCTAAGTTAAAACACACAACCTGCATCACACCACTAAATTCTTGAAATGACAAATTTGATTGGTCATATTAAAAAAAATTAACGAATAAAGCACTAATAACCTTTCTTCACACTTTTATTTGAAAAGAAAGGTTATTAGTGCTTTATTCGTTAAATTAATTTGATCTTCACGTAACTCACAATCAATTTTTTATATTAAAAAAAAAAAAACAGATTATAGGCCAGCAGGTGAATGTATTCATATATCCTGACAGTCATAAGTCATAACAATTTATCGCCGGATTACACGTCTGGACGATTGTTGATTTATAAAAAAAAAACGAAAATTTATACCCCCATAAAAATCGTCCGTCCAGTAAACACTGGGAAAAAATTCCGACGACAAATTTCATAGATAATCGTCCCTCTTTTTCCTCTCTCCCTTGTATTTTTTTATTACAAACCTAAATAGAGACATAACTCGTGTGCTTGTTCATTTCACGCGATCTTTCCTCCCGGACAAATTTTCTTTATTCCCAGCTTCTGCTTTTTTTTCCGTTTTAGGATTATATTCGGTGTTAAATATATTAGTGGGTTTACTCAGCGCGCCAGTGCGAGAAAAAAAAAGGAAAAGGAAAAATGAGGTTGCGTGTGGGAGATAACGCCCTTTTTAACCCGGTCGCATAAATTTTCAGGAAAATAGGTCGTGGAAGATAGTGAGGGTGAAATTGGGTGTAAAGTTTTAATCAGGAGAGGTTTTCAAAGTTATTTGCATGATAAGTAAACTTCATCTTTAATACAACCAATCAAATACAAGAATAAATATTACATTAACCCATAACCGGCCGAGCAATTATAGAGATAACTCTAAGAGTTAATTTTAGGTAAAATTATGCACTTCTTTTTATGATATCTATGAATGAGATTGTATTACATTCTGTGAATTTTTCTTTTAAATATACATAATGTATATGTTGTAAAATTGCAGGCACTCGTCGATATTATATAAAAACGTGCAATATGAAGTTTAGAACGAGTGATTCCACTCCCAGACTAAGCATGAAGTAAAATTTCGAGTTTAGAAAAGCCTAAAAATTTGGTTTGGTCGCTCCGCGAAGCGGAGCGGCCAAACCAAATTTTCAGGCTTTTCTAAACTCGAAATTTTACTTCATGCGCCACGCGCATAAAACACTTATTGTTGTGAAGTTAGAAATACGCTCACATTTTTTTTTAAATGAGTAATAATCGAAATAATAAAACAAAATAATTACATTTTTCTTCATAGATTTTCAAGTCAGGTCAAGTAATTTAATATATCAAATTAACTTATTTAATAATTTAATTAAGAAAAAATTAATAATGTTGCGTGTATGCATCAATGGCGCTTAATGGGTTAATATAAACATTTCCTAATATATTATACAAACAAAATTAAGTATTTATATATCTTTGACAAAATTATATACATTTATTGTTTATTTACGGATATCCATTTAAAATAAATACATAATGCTTAGTCTTTGTAGCGCACAAAGCAATATTGTATGTATACATACGAAAATATTTGTTCTAGTATAATTTAAAGATTAAGGTTAATTTGCACCCTGACCGGTTAGCTGTCATCATCCACTAATCATTGATTAAACCTATGATTACGTCAAATTTCTAGAACATAAGAATTTATAAATTTGTAAGATATCCTAAATACGACTCTTTTATCAACATGCAATTGTGTAAATAATTTGTAAATACAAAACAAGAATAATTCCAATTCAAAAATATTTTAATTCGAGAAAATAAGCTTACGCTATTTATAGTTTGCACACTTTAAACATAATATATAAATTGACGACAATGTTTTTGGTTTGCATTTTTTCGTTTTCGTTTGCATCTCACACGAAAAACATTTTTGTAATTGTATATCCAATTGTTGTGTTTTTAAAAAGTACTAATCACTGATTAAGTTAATCGACTTGGGTGTAAACGGGCGTAAATGTGCATGGAAATTAAAAGTATTATATATGGATTTTGCTTGTTTTCAACATAGTGAGTTTATTTTATTGCCATTTTGGACGTTCAATTAAGTCCTTATCGCGATTTTTAGGCGTCCACATAAAAACCGTCTCGACGCGTCGGGGGGCGAAATTGCATTCGGCGCCGCGTCCACATAAAACCCCGCACCCCCCGCTAAGATGAGAAATAAGGAGGAGATGTATCAAAAAAGATTTGGCATCAGAGACAATCCTCACGACATTTACACAGAAATGAAAGGTTCCGCCCTTTAATAATCCAACACAAATAAGCCCCGGTGTTTACAGAAATCCACGATGTTGAGGCTGAAATTGAACGATCGACAAAAATTGCTGATTTTGTTAGCATCGTGACTTCTTTACTGTTTCAAATTAAAGTTGTAAATGTGTAGAATTACTTAAAATCGTAAGTAATTATGATTGATCTATCAATGTAGATATATTCTTGAATTAATTTCTCATCTGGCACTTGGTAAAAAATATTACAATATGTGAAGTTATTTAACCCATTAAGCGCCATTGATGCATACGCGCAACATTACGAATTTTTTGTGATATAAATCATTAAATAAGTAAATTTGATATATTATAATATTTGACCTGACTTAAAAGTGTATGAAAAAGAATTTAAACATTTAGTTCTTTAAAGATTTTAATTATTACCTATTTAAAAAAAAAATAATGTAAGTGTATTTCTAGCTTCACAATATCTTAATGTTTTATGCGCGTGGCGCATGAAGTAAAATTTCGAGTTTAGAAAAGCCTGAAAATTTGGTTTAGCGCGTAGAAGAGGAAGCAATCGTTTTTTATACCAGACGCAAACAAAAATTTACAGTCGATCAAGGGACTTAAAGTCAAAATGCCATAACACTGAAAATACAGTTGACTAAGAAACTTACAGTAACAATACAATATTCATTGATTGATAAAATAATACCACAGTCAAGGCCGTAGCCAGGGGGGGGGGGGAGTGGGGGGCAAATTGCAAAAAAACACGTATACCTTAACATGAAAGACATAAAAACACAGCCTACTCAATTTTCACAAAAAGTGCAGAATGTGAGTTTAGCAGTTAGACCACTCGTTTGAATTAAAATATCTTTCTCTGTTTCAAAAATGAAGAATATTTAATATTGTCACTGACAAAACAACACTTTCACTTGTTAATCAGTCGAAGACCATTTCACATTAAATCAGTGTTTTATACGCGTGGCGCATGAAGTAAAATTTCGAGTTTAGAAAAGCCTAATTTGGCTCGGTCGCTCCGCTTCGCTACGCACCCGAGCCAAATTTTCAGGCTTTTCTAAACTCGAAATTTTACTTCATGCTTAGTCTGGAAGTGAAATCACTCGTTTTAAACCTCATACTGCACGTTTTCATATAAAATCGACGAATGCCGGAAATTTTACAGGATATACATCATGTATATTTAAAAGAAAAATTCACAGTATGTAATACAATAAGTCATTTATAGATATCATAAAAAGAAGTGCATAATTCTACCTAAAATCAACTTTTAGAGTTATCTCTATAATTGCTCGGCCGTTAATAGGTTAAATTAAAAACACTTGATATTGGTTTACAAATTAAAACTTTATTACGACTGGTTTCGGTTTGTTATATCATTTTCAAAGGAAATTCCTTTGAAAAATGGTCTAACAAACCGAAACCAGTCGGAATAAAGTTTTAATTTATTAAACAATACCAAGTGTTTTTAATTCAAATAACTTTACATACTGTAGATATTGTAAACTTTATCCTCGTGTAATAAACGTTAGCTTTAGGTCTCTGATATAATATACATTTAATTGTCTTGAACAAGTTTCTCATCTTTCACGTGGTGAAACATATTTAACTATGATTTAATAAAGAAAACACTTGGTTAAATTTCACTAATAATTTGGTTTTTTATTCCAACTAGTTTCGACTTTGAGTCATTCTCAAGGAGTACCTCCTTGAGAATGACTCAAAGTCGAAACTAGTTGGAATAAAAAACCAAAATATTAGTGAAATTTAATTTAAGTGTTTTCTTTATTAAATCATACATTTAATTGATTTAGTATTTCATTATTTTTCAACGAATAACTACAGTTATAGCTAAACCATAAACTCTTGTATAATTGAAAGTGGCAAGCACAGCAAACTATAACACATAACAGAGACAAAATGTGCGGGAGACAAGTTTGTCAGTTATTGGAATTAATGTACCGTCTCGACACATTTTCCTCAACAAAAACAAAAGTCGACTTTATTTCGCGGGAAAATGGCGCATTCAAGCAAACACACGCAAAAACATAAACTGATTGGATTTTCTATAGATCACCAAATCCCCGGAAAATGCCTGTTTTCCTCGTACACACTCCATTAGACCTGATACATATTTCATGATATTTTTATTGAAAGCAAGGAAATCACATGAAAAAAAAAAAAGAGAAACAAAGATAAACTTATTATTACTTAAGAGGAAATCGACCACCATCTAAACGTATAAAACTGCATACAGTCGTCTTAACTACATGCTTATTTAGGGATGGAATATTTTAGAAAAATAGGTATACTTTAAGGAACGTACAAACTTCGCGCTTGTTTCGATAAGATGTTTCCTATGTTTGTTACCGGCGCTTTTCCGTAAGCGTCGTCAACTTGTTCATTCAGCAATATTTCAGCTGCAACATAACCACGGGCGTTATTTTGTTACATATTTTAATATTCGGAACAACGGTCCCAATTCACCTCATTCTATTTTTCAGTACACAATATTGCTCCATTCTCTTTTATTTTCCAAATGAGTAAAGTTCGCGCCATACATTGATATTATTAAGTTAGATAGGTTGCCTAGTGGAATCTCGTCAAATAGCGCCCTCGAACATCAGACAGCTCAACTCAGCTCAAAACTCCTCTCGGCCATCCAAGGGTAGAACTCTACGGCATCCGCTAATTCCAATTCCAAGCACAAAAGAATCGGACATGACGTCAGGGGTTATAAAACCGCCGAATGCAAGGGATAGGAACATCCCCTACGTGGTTCGCGTATGTAGAATACATACGCGAACGCCACAACCCTCATCGGATAACTGAGAAGAAGACGATTCGAACGACACCAAACACGATATGGTTAGTTCGAACCAGAAGGATATAAACCGCGAGCTGTCATGATATTTAATTGTTACTAATTTGCTTTTAGACGAGGTTCCACATAGCAACAAATATGTATAAACAATTACTATGCTCCCCGTTATGCTTGGACGAAGTTTCATAAACTTCTATTCAGTATTTTCCTTATTATTATACATTTTCTAAGTCAAAATCCAAATTCTTGGGGCTTTTCTCAACTTGAAATTCTACTTCATGCTTAGTCTGGGAGTGGAAGACATTCGTTCGACAATTGTCAATATCTTATTTTGTTTGTTTCTGTTTTGTAGACAAAAAAATAGTAATATTAAGAAACGTTGTAAAATGATGAATATTGATAAAACAAATAAAATTTGTTAAAAACAAAAAAGTGCTTTTCTATTTTACTTAAAATAAGTTCTTAATTATTCTGTTTACAGTTTATGGCGCGTTTTTTTTTCAATATTTTTCCAACATATATTAATAGAAGTGACTAATACATAATATATACAGGGAGTTTTTCTTTAGAGTATAAGTTTTCCAAATTCTTTAAATCTTTAGATATTCGTTTTTTTTAAGAGTTCAATTTTAAGCTTTAAACGAGTGTTTTCCACTCCCAGACTAAGCATGAAGTAAAATTTCCCGTTTAGAAAAGCCCCATGAAAATTTGTCGAGGGTCGCGCAGCGACCCGAGACAAATTTTCGGGCTTTTCTAAACTCGAAATTTTACTTCATGCGCCACGCGTATAAAGCACTGATTTCAAGTGAGATTAAAATATACATAAATTTCACAATATTTTAGTGTTTTATACACACTTTATGGCGTATGACGTTTTTTAAAGTCTCTTTAAAGTTTGTAATCGCATAAATTATATACAAAATTTAGGAGTTTGTTTAAAAATTATTTGCGGAGTAAATCGTACACCAAAAGATAAACTTTAAATGATATCTTAAACTAAATTCCCTGGGCTACAGAATCCATTATAGATTATTTAAAAACACTAAAAAACCTTTACAGATATAAAATATAAAAACTAATAAGCGAGTAAAATAGATTTGAAAATAAGTTCTTAATTATTTTGTTTACAGTTTATGAAGCGTTTTTTTTTTCAATATTTTCCAACATATATTAGTAGATGTTACTAATACATAATATATACAGGGAATTAAGTTTTCCAAATTCAGCTTATTTTCTTTAAATCTTTAGATTTTCGTTGTTTTTTAAAGAGTTCAATTTGAAGCTTTAAACAGGTGTTTTTCACTCCCAGACTAAGCATGAAGAAAAATTTCGAGTTTTTCTAAACTCGAAATTTTACTTCATGCGCCACCCGTATAAAACACTGATTTCGAAAGAGGTTAAAATATATACAAATTTCCCAATATTTTAGTGTTTTATACACGTGGCGCATGAAGTTTTTTTAAAGTTTCTTTAAAGTTTGTAATCGCATAAATTTTATACAAAATTTAGGAGTTTGTTTAAAAATTATTTGCGGAGTAAATCGTTCACCAAAAGATAAGCTTTAAATGATATCTTGAACTACATACCCTGGGCTACAGAATCCATTATAGATTATTTAAAAACACTGAAAAACGTTTACAGAAATAAAATATAAAAACTAATAAGCGAGTAAAATAGATTTGAAAATAAGTTCTTAATTATTTTGTTTACAGTTTATCACGCGTTTTTTTTTCAATTTATTTCCAACATATACTAATAGAAGTGACTAATACATAATATATACACGGAGTTTTTCTTTAGGGTATACGTTTTCCAAATTCAGCTTATTTTCTTTAGATATTCGTGATATTCGTGAAAATTTATCGAGAGTCGCGCAGCGAACCGAGACAAATTTTCTGGGCATTTCTAAACTCGAAATTTTACTTCATGCGCCACCCGTATTAAACACTGATTTCAAGTGAGGTTAAAATATACAAAAATTTCACAATATTTTAGGGTTTTATACACATAGTGCATGAAGTTTTTTTAAAGGCTCTTTAAAGTTTGTAATCGCATGAATTTTATACAAAATTTAGGAGTTTGTTTAAAAATTATTTGCGAAGTAAATCGTACACCAAAAGATAAACTTTAAATGATATCTTAAACTAAATACCCTGTGCTACAGAATCCATTATAGATTATTTGAAAACACTTCGTAGCAATTGTGGTATAACGCTTAAAACAATTGATAAAATAAAACTGATATTAAAGCCAAGTACCCGCTCGATCATTGCCTCGGTTTGAGAGTACATTAATAAGAAATTAGCGAAGCTCAGGTAGCTGTTAAATGGAATTCTTGGAGTAATGGCTTATCTACTTTACTGTGGTAATATGAAAATCCCTAAAATAAAATGTTTATTTTTTGATTTTTATCCATTGCTCGAAACACTGTGCACCGCACGAAAAACATTTGTTTATGCGCTCATTCCGTGCGCTGACCATGTTTTTATTTGTAATCCTAAAGATAATATAAAAATAAACAATATAGTTCCATTACATTACAAATCATACTGCACTTTTAGTACACTTAATTCGCACCTAATATTTCTTGATGCATACTTTGCCAGCCAGTATACTGTCTCAAGAGCTGCTTTTGATATAATTCCCTGTGATCAACATCATCCTGCTATTGTTCTCGAGATTGATTATTTAAATATATCTCAGCGCAACTCTAACTGGAATTCTAAGTTTGTTTATAATTTTTCACGTGCTGATTACAGTTCTATTGCCAATAAAATTCTAAATACCTCTTGGGACAGTTTGTTTTTAAATAATGATATAAATACTAATGTACATTTATTTTATACTGAGTTATATTCGATTATTGATATATATATATATATATATATATATATATATATATATATATATATATATATATACTCCTAAAACTTTAGAAAAACTATCTACCTTTCGGATGCATCAGTTTCCAAAGTGGTTTAGCTTGGAACTTATTGAACTTATTTCCCTTAAGAAAACTCACCAGTTAAATTTTAAGCGTTCAGGCTTGGAAGCAGACTATGACATTTTTAAAGAAACCCGTTCACGGTGTAAAGAATTGTCTAAAATTTGTTACAGGAACCATGTTCAATCTGTTGAGGAATATCTGCTTCGTAACCCCAAACTCTTCTGGAATCATGTGAACCTAAATCGATCAAGCACGACTATTCCTGGTACTTTTGAACACGATGGCGTTCTAGTAAATAATATGCAACATATTGTAGAGTTGTTTGCTAAACATTTTGGTTCAGTTTATAATACAGCCCTACACAATGATACTTTGCCTTCGTCTGTAATATATTCTTACAATCACATTAATTATAGCAAAGGTGATAAAATAAAAATTACAGATGTCCTAAACGAACTGACCAATTTAAAAGATTCATACTGTACGGACCCTGATGGTTTACCACCAATTCTGTTAAAACAATGTTCTTTTTCCCTTAGTCGTCCTCCATGGATCCTTTATAACCAATCCCTAGTTTCAGGCTGTTTTCCTTCTCTTTGGAAAAGTGCCATAGTTAAACCAATTTTTAAAAGCGGTAAAAAGAACGTTCTTTCAAACTATCGCCCGTTCTCTCTTCTATCGCTTATGCCAAAAATATTTGAAAAATTAATCATTGCACCCCTATCTGAATGTGTATCTAGTGTCCTATCCGATAAACAACATGGTTTTAGAAGTGGGTGTTCGACTTCCACCAACTTACTGACCTATAGTAATTATATTGTTACAGCCTTAGAAGCGGGATTTGAAGTAGACTCAATATATAACGATTACTCTAAGGCTTTTGACACAGTAGATCATAGCATCCTTCTTTTGAAACTTAAGCTTATAGGAATCGGAGGATCCATGTCTTATCCGGAAGGTTACAGGCCGTGCGGATTGGTAGTGTTATATCGTCTGAGATACTTGTAACTTCAGTGGTTCCCCAGAGATCACACCTTGGACCTCTTTTATTTAATATCTTTATAAATGATGTGGTTGTTTCCATAATTCCCAGTGCTTGCTATTTGCAGACGATATAAAATTATTTTTACGAATCGCGGATGATAGATCTTCTGTGTTATTACAGGAAGACTTAAATAGATTTTCAGTTTGGTGTACTGACAACCGTATGAATCTCAACCTCAAAAAAATGTACTTGTATAACTTTTACTAAAAATAGGGCCTCGACAGTGAGAAATTACTATATCTCGAACGCTCTTTTAATTCGCGTTTCAGTCAATGAAGACTTGGGTGTATTATTGTCTCACAACTGGAACTTTAACAACCATCTACGCAACATAACTGCTAAGGCATACCGTGTTCTGGGTTTTTTTAAAACGTAACAGCAGAGATTTCTCAAGCATTCATACCCTTACGACCTTGTATGTATCCCTTGTCCGCCCCCACCTTGAGTACTGTTGCACTATTTGGAATCCTCATAGCAAATCGGACGTAAACATGGTTGAGAGGGTCCAAGTTAGATTCACAAAATTTATTTCTTACAAGTTCGGGATTGTCGGCTCCTACAATGACGTCCTACAATCCTTAAATATCCATTCGTTAGAGCAGAGACGAAGGAATGCAGACGTAAAGCTAGGATACAATGTGATAAATGGGGCGATTGATTGCCCCTATTTACTTAGCCAATTTAAAATTAATGTGCCAGCTAGAAGTTTGCGTTCCTTCGATCTGTTCCATGTACCATATTGTAGGACGGACTATGGTAGAAATTTTGGTATATCCAGAATCGCCAATAATTGTAACGCCATCAATCCCGACTTTTGTGCAATTAGCAGGAATGCTTTGAAGAACATCTTCCGACAGGGTAAATAGTCTACATATTTTAATCTGTTGTTTGTACTTAAATGTGTTGTTTGTTTTTTACTCTTTTATGTACCTATATTTATTATGTATTTGTATTTATATTTCATTTATTTTTATTTTTAGTTTTTATAATATTAATGTACTTAAATGGACTTCCGTTAATAAATAAATAAATAAATAAGGTGAGATTCAGTCTGAGTTCTAAATTCGACTCATACTTTTCTTTCAGCTAAACCTTTTCTATTATCCAATAAAAAATAAACAAAAAACATATTTAATAAAGTATGCATTTAAAATAGAAATTAAAAAAAATATTAAAATATGTTTGGTCTTGTAAATTAAATACTTTTTACTTTACTAATTGTTTGATTTGAGTTATGTGGAGTATTTAATCACCATAAAAAAACTGTTTTTATTCCTTACTTCACTTTTATTTTTATGTGTTAGATGTACATTTCGAGTGCTAAGCACTCATTATCAATAACTAATTTTGACTTTGTTTACCAACTGCATTTTGCACTCAATTTGTGACTATAGTTTCGATTATTTTGTAGTCATTATCAAACTGAAAGTTTGTTTTGAACTTAATTTGTGACTATAGTTTCGATTATTTAGTAGTCATTATCAAACTAAAAGTTTAAATAAACTTGTGTATTTAAGATGTACCACAAAGTGGAGGCCTACAACACAAAACAGATATGTTTGGTCTTTTATTCAAAGAAGTACACGAGAAAATAATTTAAGATATACACTATTACAAAGTGACACCCATTTTAACGAACTTATAATTTTCTGATTTCACAGAGAATAATGATTAAAAGTGAACATAATTGCATTAATTACAAACGAACTTATTTTATCCCGAATTTGCTCATTCTTTCTTAATCGACGCTTGGATGGATATGAATTCAATTACTACTTACGGAATTTATACTAAATCATTTATACCGGAGAGAATTGCATTTTATGCACCCTTATCCCCCCAGAAAAGCAGTTTCGCTTTCGTTCTTTGTCTCATTTATTGCCCTATCCTTTTGATCTTGTTTTCACTTAATTTCTTTGGTACGGCTCCAGCGGCACCGTCATGAATACGAAAGTATCCTTCAATTTTAAAGAATTGTAATAATGTTACGTGTTATAACATCACGGCATGTTACGGGAATTTATGGTTTTAAATATTTAATACTGAGCGTTAGTTTTTCACATTGTAATAGATAAATATTCAATTACTGGATGATTTAAATTAAAACACTTGGTTTGTTTCACTTATTTATATATAAGTGAAACAAACCAAGTGTTTTAATTTAAATTTAATTTAAATCATCCAGTATTAGATTAAAAAATGTTTCACCACGGGTTAAGTGAGAAATTAATTAAAGATATAAATATTCAATTATTAAAATAAATAATATAGATGTATATATTCCTAGGGTTCTAAAAAAATATAATATAATTAACCCAACTTAACAAATAAACGCCCAAGTCGATCCAAACAGAAGTCGTCAAAATTGATTTAAGAAAAAGTTAAAATTTTGAATTTAAGAGAAGTATAATTTACAGAAACAACAAGATTCAAAACACTTATATCATCATTAAAATTGACTTACTCATTTAAAATTCGGTGAAATTGATAAATTCAATATATAATGATTAAGGTCTACAGAATATAAAAATTTGTGTCAATTTTAGAAAATTCGATTATTACAAAGAAATACCTAAATATTAGTTTTTAAGATATATTAAACTCGATCTTGAAACGAACAATGAGTCGATGTGTCACTTATTGTGTTTAAAGTGCTCTTTTGTGGCTAGTGCATCTCTTAATTAATAGTGTTAAACACCATTCTGTGCAAAATGAAGTATACTGTATAATGGCGTAAGTCAATTACAAATATATATGCTCTACGAGGAGATATTTGATTTCAAATTGATTGTTTTCTATACAAATACAAGCCGTCTCACTTTTTTGCCTTGTTTAATTTTGTGCCATATCTTGCTCGACCCTGGCAGATTTATTTTGCAGCAATAATTTTTTTTTTGCACCGGTCAGTGTGATTTACTGATGATGTATTTAATTAATCACTAATTCCTTTTTATTATTTTATTCCTTCCTTCACTATTTGTTATTACCTTTTTTCTCGCGCCCTTTTCCTGACCGTTGCCTAGTTGACCTGTTTACGTCTGTTTATTAAGTCGCCGCTAAGGGCACAGCTGGCGTGAAGTGTGTGTCCTCGTTATAACCACCTAACACTCTTTTTTTCTTCTTTTCGTTGTGGTATAAACAACAATCATGGATAAAACAAATTGCAACAAATGTAAAAGGCCTGTCGTAAAATCTAAACTTGAATGTGCGCAATGTAATAAGGTTTATCATTTGAGTTGCTCAGTCAAAATACAAAAAGCGGTATTTTTAAACGATGATTATTACTGCTGCAATGATAGTTTACAATCCCAATCCCCTAATACGCTAGAGCCGATTTCACTTTCTTCGTCGTTTGCTTTGAATGAGATTAAAAATTCGATAGCGGACTTGCTCACTCAATTTGAAAACCTGCGCTCCGACATAATTGACATCAAGGTCGCAGTTGAAAGCATTGATAGCCTAAAATTAGAAAATCAGCAATTAAAATTAACTGTTACTTCTTTGGAACAAAGAATTGATATGTTAGAACAAAATGCGACCAAAAGCAACAATTCGATTATAAATGAGATAAGTGATCGTCGAGCTCGCGAAAAAAACCTAATTGTACATTCATTACCTGAACCGGAGGAAACTAGTGAAACTACAGACTGACCATATTAAATCATTGCTACTCACAATAAATAGTGATGTTAGCATTATTGCTGCAGTGCGTCTCGGGTCCAAACGTGGATCACCACGTCCATTAAAGGTGATCTTAGATAATCCAGTCCATGTAAACGACGTTATAAAGAACTCAAATAAACTACCACCGCAATTAAAAGTACAGCCAGATCGAACGCACTTACAAAGAAAAGAACTAAGTGAAGTACAACTGAAACAAAGAAAAGACAATGGAGAAAATGATTTAATACTAAAATATATTAATTCCCAACCAACAATCGTCAAGAAACAGAGCCCAAAAAACATGTAAACAGCCAACGGATTAATACAAGTGAATTCTTAAACTGTTATTACCAAAATACCCGTAGCATACGTAATAAATTAGCGGACCTACATGATAATATATTTTGCAACACCTATGATTTCATATTTTTTACTGAGACCTGGCTGGATGATTCGTTTAATGATACTGAAATAATGCCTATTGATTATAATTTATACCGCGGTGATCGGATTAATAAAAGATGTGGTGGGGTACTTATAGGAGTTAAAACCAAATTTATTTCAAAGCGACGCAATCTTGAATTTTCTAATGATAATCCTGTTGAATGTGTTTCTGTTGAAGTTATAAACAATACCAAGACTTTAAATCTTATTTGTATATATATACCCCCTAATCTCAATGCTGATATATATGATAAAACGCTTGATCTAATAAAACAGATTGATACTTCAAACCCAACTATACTAATTGGCGATTTTAATATACCTGAATACTATAAAGCAACAGGAACTGCGACAACGTCAACCAACAAATTAGAAATACTCAACAACTTTATTAATTATTGCGATTTCTGTCAACACAATTACGTCCTAAATCATAACGGGGTTATTCTTGACTTAATTTTGACCTCTAATAATATTGAATGTACCGTACGAAAATCAAATGACGCATTAGTTAATCAAGATGTACATCATTCAGCGATATCATTTGATATTGTACTATCAGAAATTGTAACATGTAAGTTCGATGGTGACATTTCTGGCAATTATAATTTTAAAAAAGCAAATTATCCCGCCCTCTACTCACACATTGCGAATATAAACTGGGATTCACTGCTGCAAAACAACAATGTAGATGATGCTTGCAATGTTTTATATACAAATGTGTACGAAGCTCTGGATCTGTATGTACCGAAGTTTAGAATCAAAAATAAAACTACAAAGTATCCCCCATACTTCAATAAGTTAATAATTTATACGTTAAAAGAAAAGAACAAGTTGCGTCTTATTTATAACAGATCCAGGTTGATTAATGATAAAAAAAAATTAATTCCGTAAGAAACGAGCAGAAAAAGTTAATTAAAAAAGCCAAAATGAAACATATCGAAGAAGCAGAGATGAGAGTAAATTCAGATCCATCTAAATTTTGGTCTTATATAAATTTGTCAAGAGGAAACTCAAGAATCCCTGGGATTATAACCTATAAAAGCACGGAATACACTACTGCGTCAGACATAGTAGACTGCTTTGCCGATCACTTTAATTCGGTTCATATCAGTGAGGGCAGTAACATCAACATCCCGGAAAATTTTACTCATATGGGAGATCTACAAATTTCAGAAGGCTTAGTTATTAAACACCTAAAGAAATTAAGCTCTAAAATAACAATGGGCCTTGATAAAATTCCGTCGTTTTTGCTGAAAGACTGTGCGAATGCTCTCGGACCTGCAGTCACACACACATATATAATTTAATCCTTAGATATGGCTGCTTCCCGGACATCTGGAAAAATGTGCGCGTATGCCCGATTTTTAAAATCTGGAAACAAGAGCGACGCTGAAAACTATCGACCTATTGCCATCGTAAGCAATCTTTCTAAAACTTTGGAGTCAATTCTCAGCAAGCATATAAGTTTCTTAGTGCAAAGTGAAATTGTTAGTGAACAACATGGTTTTCTGCGGCGTAGATCAACTACTACGAATTTATTTAATTTCTCACAATTTGTTTCGTCATCATTAGATAATAAATCTCAGATTGATGTGATTTACACTGACTTCAGTAAAGCATTTCACACGGTGTCACACCGCATTCTCATTGAAAAGTTAAAAACGTTTAATATAAACGCAAATGTAGTCAGCGTGATTCATTCATATCTGTCAAATCGGCAACACTTTGTTTACTATCAAGGATCTATATCAAAACAGTATACACCAACTAGTGGTATTCCACAGGGCTCGAGTCTTGGACCCTTGATATTTACTTTATTTATTAATGATCTAGTTAGTTCTATCAAATCACATTGTCTACTTTATGCAGACGACCTCAAGATCTTTAACTCTATAACTGATTTAAATGACTGTATCAACCTACAGAAAGATCCGGATAGTCTGTGTGTATGGTGTGAAAATAATAAACTGTACTTAAACTATAAGAAGTGTTCTGTTATGACATTCTCTCGTAAATCAATTGTAACAAATTTCCCCTACGTGCTGGGTGACCATGTTCTGGAAAGAATAAACGAGTCAAAGGACCTAGGTGTAATATTTGACAATAAACTTACATTTAATTCACATGTTCCATGTTGGGATTTATTATAAGGAACAGCAAACATTTCAATAACATGGGTACTATTATTAAACTCTTCGTATCATTTATAATGAGCAAATTAAATTATTGTGCTCCGATTTGGTCGCCAATGTATGATACATACGTGAACTACTTAGAGACGATCCAAAAAAAAATCTTAAAATATTTGCTCTTTTCAGCGCATGGCACATATCCCGATAGAGGGAGGTATCCTACTTTACTTAAGCATTTCAACTTCATTTCGGTTCATTCTAATCATAAAATTTGCTCCATACTTTATCTATATAAATTGCTAAATAATTACGTAGATGACTCATCTACTGTAAACAGTATCCACTTTAATGTACCCAGATCGTCTATGAGAAACTGCTATACCTTCAGGTACACTGTTCCTAACACGCGCCATCACACAAATTCTCCACTCATTAAAATGTGTACAATATACAATGAACTACAAAGAGATTGCGATATTTTTGGTCAGTCATTGGATGATTTTAAACAAAGTGTTGTGCAATATTTTTCAGTTTAATTTACATTTATTATTATTATTATATTATATTTTTTTTTATTTAGGTTTTTAATTTTTTTTTGTGCATTTGTATTTATGTTTATATATATATATATATATATATATATATATATATTATGTATGATATGGTATTTTAAGTTTGTAATTTAGATTTAGTATTTTGCTCTGTTATTGGACTGTACTTAGCCTGTTGGGCAATAAAGCATTATTATTATTATTGAAATATATTTACTGTAAATTTTCAAGCATTCGAGATTTTTAAAAGCGTTAAATTTACAGCATAATACGAGAGTTTTCCACTCCCAGACTAAGCATGAAGTAAAATTTCGAGTATAGAAAAGCCCCGCGTAGAAAATTTGTCGAGGGTCGCGCAGCGACCCGAGACGAATTTTCTGGGCTTTTCTAAACTCGAAATTTTACTTCATGCGCCACGCGTGTTAAAGACTGATTAAGTAACGATTCATTTTTTTTAGATTTTTTTTTTAAAATTAGTTTTTAAGATATATTGAAATATATTTACTGTACATTTTCAATCACTAGAGATTTTTAAAAGCGTTAAATTTGAAGCATAATACGCGAGTTTTCCACTCCCAGACTAAGCATGAAGTAAAATTTCTAGTTTAGAAAAGCCCCGCGTAGAAAATTTGTCGAGGGTCGCGCAGCGACCCGAGACAAATTTTCACGGGGCTTTTCTAAACTAGAAATTTTACTTCATGCGCCACGCGTATAAAACACTGATTTATTCTAAAGCTCAATATATATTGATTATGTATGTACATTTACAAATCATAGCTTAAATAAATATATTTGTTCGATTTTCAGCGTACTGTAATAAATAATTGAAAAATCGAAAATCCCCGCCCCCCTTCCCCATATGTGATTTAATTTATCTAAAATCTTAGATCAATTGTTTATAATCTACAAAAAAGTTATACTGTTTACTTTTTTGTAGATTATAAACAATTGATATAAGATTTTAGATGAATTTAATCACATATGGGCAAGGGGGGCGGGGATTTCTGATTTTTTAATTATTACAGTATGTTGAAAATCGAACATATATATTAATTTATGCTATGATTTGTAAATGTACATAGATAATCAATATATTTTGAGCTTTAGAATAAATCAGTGTTTTATACGCGTGGCGCATGAAGTAAAATTTCGAGTTTAGAAAAGCCCAGAAAATTTGTCTCGGGTCGCTGCGCGACCCTCGACAAATTTTCACGGGGCTTTTCTAAACTCGAAATTTTACTTCATGCTTAGTCTGGGAGTGGAAAACACTTGTTTAAAGCTTTAAATTGAACTCATAAAATACAGGGAATATCCGCAATTGTTGTATCAATTCCATGGTATGTCAATATTTTTATAAAATCACATTACTTTTTCTTAATTATTTCAGCTGTTAATTATCTGACATTCGTTGATTTTTAAAAGAGTTCAATTTGAAGCGTTCAACGAGTGTTTTCCACTCCCAGACTAAGCATGAAGTAAAATTTCGAGTTTAGAAAAGCCCCGTGAAAATTTGTCGAGGGTCGCGCAGCGACCCGAGACAAATTTTCTGGGCTTTTCTAAACTCGAAATTTTACTTCATGCGCCACGCGTATAAAACACAGGTTTTAAGTGAAGTTGAAATATACATAATTTTGACAATATTATAGTGTTTTAAACGCGTGGCGCATGAAGTAAAATTTCGAGTTTAGAAAAGCCCCGTGAAAATTTGTCTCGGGTCGCTGCGCGACCCTCGACAAATTTACACTGGGCTTTTCTAAACTCGAAATTTTACTTCATGCTTAGTCTGGGAGTGGAAAACTCTCGTTTTATGCTTTAAATTGAACGCTTTTTAAAATCTTGAATGCTTGAAAATTGACAATAAATATATTTCAATATATCTTAAAAACTAATATATAAAAAAAAATTAGATCAATTGTTTATAATCTACAAAAAAGTAAACAGTATATTCACTCATTATTCCAACTTCCTGATAAAACAATTCACAATTCACACTCACGCAAGAATACACACTTAATCCAATTTCCATTACACACAGACAAAAGTGATAATTAATTTCACCCCCCTTTTAATATGGTTTCAAATTCGAACGTGGATTTATTAAAATTTGATAACCATCCCCCGCTTTTCGCTTTATGTGTGTGTGCGGGGGGAAAGGGGGGGACTGTATAAGGGCACCTATACCCCCCATCTGCCCTCAGAGATTATATTAAAAGCATTCATAACGTTCCGACACAGTAAAGGGCCGTCTTTTCGGGCGAGTGTAGTACCGTGTATAATAGGGATAAGTGAAGCCATTATGTTGGCAATACGCCCTTTTCGGCCCTTATTGCTCCCGCCGCCGTGGCTTAGACCCCCGTTGGGAAGAGCGGCGCCTTAACGAATGCCTAGGAAAGGGATCCGAAGATGTGGAGGGATGCTGTCGTTCCAGTTACCCTATCGAATATTTATTAATAATTGAACGCTGCGAAAAAAAATCTGCGTGCGGTAAAAAGTTATGAAAAATCTGAAGTATTTTTGATTTTTTTTATGCCTAGTGCATTCCTGATTTATTGCGTAGATTTATCAAATATTTTCCGATTAGTATACGTTCTTTTATGTATTAGGATTAAAATTATTAAAATAATATTAAAACACTTAACTTTGTTTTACCACTGAGTCAACTGAGTCAGTTTGATAATGACTAGCTTGTAGTCGAAACTATAGTCACTGTAAAAAGTTAATTAAAATGGTAAAACATAGTTAGGTGTTTTAATATTATTTTATAAAGATGTACCACAAAGTGAACGCCAACCAAATCAAAGATTTAAAATTATTAATTTATTTTACGAATTATAAAATAACTGCGAGGAATAACGGCGACACCAACTGTCGCCTCTGTAATACGGCACCGGAAACAACTATGCACGTTCTGTGCAGGTGCAATGCGCTGGAGAGCAAAAGACGGCTCATATTTGGGAACAGACAAATGGAACCAAATGATTTCCACGCGCAACCTCTGAAGGACCTGCACAAGCTAGTGCAGGGCATCGAGTTCGGAATAGTTGCGTGAGTGTAATAATATTGGGGCAGTACAATAAGCCACCTAGGCTGCAGTGCATCCGGATCCGAAAGGAAGACGGCCCCCACAGGACAAAAAAAAAACTGCGAGAAAAAAGTTTAATAAGGAAAATTTAAAATTTAAAACTATTTGAATTTGAGAAAATAAGCTTATGCTTCTTTTAGTTTGCAAAACTTTGAACTTTTCTTGCAATTACTCCTTTCACTTTGTGTTAGTTGGTTTGAAGAGACTTTGGCCTAAACGTTATACCAGGTGTTCGATAAAAAACTCACGACGCCATAACTCTTTGACCGATTTTATTGAACTAAAAACTAAAGTTAATGGCCGTTTAATAATAATAATAATAATCCATTTATTGTCCAACAGGAAACATTTCCCAATTACAAGACAAAAATAAAACATACGCCTGGTACATATAAAAATATAATAATAAATGAAATTAGAATAAATTCTGTAACAATAAAATTACTTATTAAATGTTGAAGACGTGTCCTGTGAATATAAAAACAATGTTTAGTAAGAATAATTAATTCACAGTTGGCTCCAAGTTACAGAGTAACATTTTTGGAGAATCGTAAAAGATGTCACTACAATGCGAAATTGTATTAAAACAATTACAAATAATACTAACAGGAGATTTTAATCCCACGTTAGTCCGATGCGCAAATACATGAAATGTTGGTTTCTGCCTGCTGGAAAAAGAAGGAATATGCAGTCCGAGTTTAGCTAAGAAATCAGGCGAATCCATTGTGTTGTGCAAAAGTTTATAGAGGAAAGAAATACATGTACTTTTACGACGAGATTCAAGCGACATAACGTCAAATATTTTTAATAATATGTTATGATAGATCCCTCTCTTGGGATACCTTCCCTTTTAGATACTAAAAAATGACATGAATATTGATTTGTTTAAATTATAACTTCATTCCCAAATAATAGCCAACTTATGATTTTCTGTCTATAATTTTTTAAATTGGCTGTCTATAATTTTTTAATTTTATTACATTAGACATTATTTTTCTGAATCCAGCCAATATCTTATTTTTGTTCAATGCCTTGTAAAAGAAGTGACAAATGTCATTTATTGTGAGGTATGCCATTAATAATAACAAAACAACAAATAGATACCTACGTTACAACTTAATGTGGAACAAAAGTAAAGTAAAAATGTAAATATTTTGTTTTTTCAATATTTCCATTATTACTCATATTTTAAGAGTATTTATAACTTCACAACATTCCAGTGTTTTATACGCGTGGCGCATGAAGTAAAATTTCGAGTTTAGAAAAGCCTAATTTGGCTCGGTCGCTTCGCTTCGCTACGCGCCCGAGCCAAATTTTCAGGCTTTTCTAAACTCGAAATTTTACTTCATGCTTAGTCTGGGAGTGGAAACACTCGTTGTAACTTTAAATTTAACTCTTTTATAAAATCGACGTATGAAACATAATAAATCATTCATTGCAATCATAGAAAAAGATGCAAAATGTTACCGAAAATCAACTTTTAGAGTTAAATTTATAATTTGCTCGGCTCTTAACGGGTTAATATTCTTTCCCTAAGAAAAAAAGTATTTATTAAATATTGAAGTTGCGTTTAATACAATAACAAACTGTAAATAAATCGACAATAATCTAGAAATATCTAAAATCTCGACATGTTGAAAATCTTGACGGTCCACTCCCAGACTAAGCATTAAGTAAAATTTCGAGTTTAGAAAAGCCCCGCGTAGAAAATTTGTCGAGGGTCGCGCAGCGACCCGAGACAAATTTTCACGGGGCTTTTCTAAACTCGAAATTTTACTTCATGCGCCACGCGTATACAACACTGAAATATTCTAAAGTTTAAAAAATACTAGCCTTTATTTTGTTTGGTTGGTTGTGAAATTGTGTTGAATCTTCTAAGCTGATTATTATACATACTAATTCAATTTATAAATTTTGATCAGTATTAAAAGTACAATTCTTTTTCAAGGTACACTACATTTATTGCCAAAAAATCATGTGAACAAGATTATATTATACATTTTTATACATTTTTTCTAGTATAAATATTAAATTAAAATCAACATATCGAGCATAATTGGATTCAGAAAAACAATGTCCAGTATAATAAAATAAGAAAAGTATATGCAGCCATTTAAAAATTTAAAGTTGACTATTATTTGGCAATGAAGTTAATTTTGAAAAAAATATATAATTAGTGTCAATTTATGGTATTGAAACTGCGATTGAATTTGTTTTTTAGTTCATTCAAATCGATTAACAAATAACAGAGTTATGGCGTTTTTTATTGAACACCCGGTATATAATAATAATAATAACAATAATTTTATTTCCCAACAGAAATTAACATCCATTTACAGGGAAAATATATAAGACTACTTAGACTAAGTGTAAATTTAAACAAACAAAAAACAATGCTTACATACATACACAAACATACATAAAATTAAGGAGACGTATTATAATATATTTTTGATACATTTTATAAATTCTTTTGGACTAAGCATAAATATATCTGCATATTGTTGAACATCAAGATGTAACAGTCTCATGAAATTAATTGGAGAATAATAATATAAATTAGTGTAGCAATGGTTACGTATAAATGTTGTACTATTTCTACTAGTCGCTCTAGGAACATATATATTTATTAGTGCCAATAAATTGGGATCATCTATATCGTTATGAATGATCTGATGTAGACATTTTAGAAGTAAAATTTTGCGCCTTGAGCCCAATTCTTGTAAGTCAACCATTGACAACAGATCACTATAAGATACAGCAGTGTCGGGGCAAACCGAATGTTTTTTAAAATACAAATATTTAACAAACATTTTTTGCACTCGCTCTAATTTTTGCATATGCACATTGTAATTCGGTGCCCAAACACAAGCACAATATTCCAATTTTGGACGCACATATGTTTGATACAATTTATTTATTGTATAAATGTCCCGAAAAGGCTCACTGATACGCCGAATAAAACCTAACATCTTTAAGGCATCTTTCTGTATTGCATTATAATGGGGTATAAACGATAAATCGTTATCAAATAAGACACCGAGATCTTTTAAAATAGTTACTCTTTCTAATGAAACATTGTTCATGTTGTAATCAAATGCTATATGAGTAAAGGTTCTAAAAAATGATATAATCTTGCACTTGGATATGTTAAGATGCAGTTTATTATTGAGGCTCCATTCTATGATGTTATCCAAGTCATTTTGTAATGATTGGCAATCATCTAGAGATTTAATACAGCTAAAAATGTTGACATCATCTGCATATATTAGGATTTTAGAATTGATATCTTTAACTATATCATTAATAAATAAAATGAATAATAAGGGCCCAAGGTTTGATCCTTGAGGAACACCACTTAGGGGCAGTACGAGTGAGATTTGTACTGTTTGTATTCTACATATTGTAGTCTATTAGACAAATATGAGCGCATTAAAGATATGATATTAATACTAAAACCCCATTGTTTTAATTTACAAAGCAGAATATTGTGATCGATAGTATCATAAGCCTTGCTGAAATCGGTATGGATTACATCGACTCGAAGACGTTGATCTAGCTGACAAGCAATAAATTCAGTAATATTTAAAATATTTGTTTGAGTTGATCGTTTCTTTATGAATCCATGTTGTCTAGTTGTTAAATATGCCTCCACATGAAGGTAAAACTTGTCAGCTATGACCACCTCCAACATTTTAGCAAAATTGTTTAGAATCGATATTGGTCGATAATTTTCGATAGCATTTTTACATCCAGATTTATGTACTGGTGTGATTCTCGCGGTTTTCCAGATAATCGGAAAATGTGAATGATTAATTATACAATTAAATATGTGGACCAGTGGTTCCGCAAGGCTTTGGATAGTATCAACCACAATAAATGATGGGATATTGTCGGTGCCGGATGTGAATTTTGTACTGAGCTGTTTTGCAGCATTAAATATGTCTGTTTCTGTGATAGTGGAAATGTTAAAACCCTCATTAAACTCAGAATTTACGATATCCATATCAACAGCTGACGTTGTCCTAACATAAACAGATGAAAAATACCTTTGAAAGCTATTTACTACTGCGAATGGGTCATTAATTACTGCATCTTCAAATGTCACTAATCCTGGATTACGCGACTGATTTTTCTTTGAATTATTATAATTCCATACGTTTTTTGGATCATTCCGCACCGAACGTTCTGCATTTTGAATGAATGTATCTTGGTCTTTTTTTATTATAATACGTGCCTCACGGCGGAGCTGCGACATTTTTGTTTTATAAATGCCGAGTTTATGCTTTTTGAATAATCTTCTATAGTGTTCTTTCTTTTTAAGTAATTGTATTGACGCACGTGTAAACCAACATGGATATTTATGGTGATGACTTTTCACTAATTTTCGTGGTACACACTTATCAAAAATATCGTAGAGTCCGCGGTAAAGCACGCTACAACATTCCTCAACATTATTGATATTTAGTAGATCAGACCAGTCGCAATCAGAAATGTGTTGGTATAATGAGTTGAAATCGGCTTTACGAAAATCATACTTATTTGAATCAAGATTATTGTATATATTTTTTTTATGATCTGTGGTAAGTATAAATGAAAAACTGAGTTGTGGATGATAGTTGTCAATTTTAATTATAGGCAAATCCTCATAGAAATTGCATTCAATATTTTTTGTTGATAATATAAGGTCAAGGATTCTATTATTAATATTTAATTTTGTATTGTGTTGTATAATATCATTAAGATTTATTAAATTATTGAGTTCATATAATTTCCAATCGCTGATTTCAACTTCAAGAGATTTGTGATAATTGGGAATATTAAAATCGCCGCATATTAGAACAGTTTTGTATTGGCTTAATAATCGATCTAGTGAGTTAAAAACAATATTATATGTATCGATGGATTCTGAAGGAGCTATATATAAACAAACTAAGCAAATAATGTTGCCTTTAATTAATACCTTAACAGCAACTATTTCAATATTAACATCCAAAGAGATATCCTCAGCGGAACTTGCGAATTTATTTCTGACTGCTATCATTACCCCACCGCCTCGTTTATTAATTCTATCACATCTGAAAACATTAAAATCATTAGGGAATAATTCCGAGTCGCAAACATCATCCCGTAACCATGTTTCACTAAACATAAATACTATCCTATAGCGTTGTAACAAATCAAATAAGAATTTAAATATTTCATTGTAGAATTGAATATTACTTGTAATTTTGTAAGTATTCCGTGATTCAGAAATGGTTAAGAAATACTGCTCTTATATTGGATTAGACAGAAAGAAAGAAATTTACCTCACCACAAGAAAAACTCACGAGCCGCCAGTGCTGTACAGCGTCCGCAGACATACATCCACACAGACAGATATTTTTCAGACATAGGATATTTATCGTCTTAAGTTGTCTTATTGATTAAGACATTGTTTGCATTTTCACGAATAGTTTTTCGTAATTTTATATATTATTTTTCAGACATTGTCTTAATCGACCCAGGAAACCTCAAAACGGATATTTCCGCTAACATTTTTAATTTGAAAATGTTTACGAAAACAATAGGTTCCCTTTGTATTTCACAAAAATGGTTTTATTTATCTGAAAAAAATCGATTTTTTATGAATCATTTGTACAATTAACAGGTCCGACGTTGACCGGATTAAGTACATCATAACGACCAGGGCGTAGAACTCTTAAGAGGGATCCTCGCCGGGCCTAATCGTCTCTGCGATGATATCCCATGATCCCTCAGTAGCCCTGCCAGGATTACGTCTGCACTTTATTTTGCAGGATTACGCCCTTAAATCTAATCTAAACACATACTATTTATTGCCCTTTGCCAACACAAACACTCACAAATAACACCAAGAACCAGATCAAAAATATTGAGTTATCTAAACCATGGGCGGCCGCAGATTTTTTTTCATGAAAACTATTATTTTATTTAACCACCCTATTATTTTAAATAAAATAATAGTTTTCATTGTCATATGTAAAGTTATTTGAATTAAAAAACACTTGGTATTGTTTCACAAATTAAAACTTTATTCTGAATAGTTTCTGTTTGTTAGACCACTTTCAAAGGAATGTACAGAAAAATGTATTGTCTAAGTATATGTACAAATATCTTTGTTTTAGGTAATAAGGGAAGTCGAAATTGGGGAATTCCAAATCGTTGTCGTTTACAAAGCAAATTCAAAACAAACTATATATAAAAAGCAATATAAAAGTTATACCGTTCGTTTGTTTTGCCGTGCTCACAATTGAGATTTCGTAAACTATTGAAGATTAGAAGACGGTTAAATTAAACAAAAGTTTTCAGTGTTAATACAAAATAAAACAGCGTTTACAAATGTTAATTAGCTTCGCAGACAATTACCTTTTTACTATAGCTTTGTTAAATAGAATGACAACGATCTGAAATTTGTAATGTACCTCAAATAACATTCGCAGAACATAACAAAATCGACCGATGTTATACAGGGTGTACAATTTTCAAGATACGACATTCAAGTTTCATTTCTCTTTTGGCAATAATATTAGATTTTAACACCGTAGAAATGGCATAAAAATTATGTCTCGTAACTCAAAATAAAATGGTAATTGTCTCATAAAACGGAACACCCTGTTTAACATTTGAGAATGTATTCGTATTTTATCGCCTATTACCTTTACGTTTTTTTCTTGATTACTGGTAATATCAATGCGTTTATTTTTGCATTTTACATACAGCTTTCATTTTGTCTTTTATTCTTTTTATATTAATATAAATCTTAATTTGTATTTAAAAATTATAACTCTAGTTTCGTTTTTGTGCAAATTTACTGTTTATATATAAATATTTATTATTGCATGCTCCATTTTGCCAATGCTATTTTTATGACCAATGTAAAACTTGTACGAGTTAATAACAGAAACTATATTGTTTAATGTTTAATGTTTATTTACGGATTTTTGATTTGATTTGATATCCATTTAAAATATAAATATATATTAACACTTATGGAAATATAAAAGGGTATTTTTAGATTTATTCACATTAAAGATTGTAATGTTCATCTTCCCGAAAAATTCCATAAAATTAATTTATTTTTACGTTCAATTGGAAATAACTCAAACATTGTTAAAAGGGTATTTTCAGATTTATCACACTTTCAAAAAGCAATATTTACTTTATATCCACACAAAACTTAACACATATATTTTAAAAAGTTATCAAGTTATGAATCTTTGAAATGTTCATCTTGCCAAAAAATCGCATAAAATTTATCTATTTTTACGTTCAATTAGAAATAATTCCAAAACTATTAATAGGGTATTTTCATATTTTTACACATTTTTAAAGAGCAATGTTTACTGAATATCCACCCAAAACTTCAAACTGATATTAAAAAAAATTATCAAGATATGAATCTTTGAAATACTTCTTCCCAAAAAATCGTATAAAAATGATATATTTTTATGGTTAATTCGAAATAATTCAAAAACTATTAATAGGGTGTTTTCATAATTTTACATATTTTTAAAGAGCAATATTTATTTTATGTGCACCTGAAATTTCACACAAATATTCCAAAAAATGATTAATATATGAATGTTTTAAATGCTCACCTTCTCAAGAAATCACATAATATGTATCTATTTTTACGTTCAATTGGAAATAACTCAGAAACTATTGTTAGGGTATTTTCAGATTCTTACACATTTTTAAACAGTTATGTTTACTTATTATTCACCCAAAATTTCACACGAATATTCAAAAAAATATCAAGATATGAATCTATGAAATGTTCATCTTCCCAAAGAATTGCATAATATGTATCTATTTTTACATTCAATTGAAAATAACTCAAAAACTATTGATAGGGTATTTTCAGATTCTTGCATATTTTTAAAGAACAATGTTTACCTTATATTCACCTAAAATTTCAGACGGATATTTCAAAAAATTATCAAGATATAGATGTTTGAAATGTTCATCTTCCCAAAATCGCATAAAATACATCTATTTTTACGTTCAATTGGCAATAACTCAAAAACTATTTATAGAGTATTTTCAGGTTCTTACACCTTTTTAATGAGCAATGTTTACCTAATATCCACCCAAAATTTGACACGGATATTCCAAAAAAATGATCAAGATATATATTATTGAAATGTTCATCTTCCCAAAAAATCCCATAAAATTTATCTATTTTTACGTTCAATTGGAAATAACTCAAAAACTATTGATAGGGTATTTTCAGATTTTTACACATTTTCAAAGAGCAATGTTTACTTTATACCAGCCAAGATATGAATGTTTGAAATGTTCATCTTCCTAAACATTCGCATAAAATATATCTAATTTTACAAGTATAAATGAAATTGCCAATTCTTGGTTGCAGAATACTTCAAACATTAAAAGTGCGATTCTTTTCGCAATCTACAACAAGTTAGTCTTACAAAGACTATCAAACACTAGTTGTTTCAATGAGTGTTTGATATAGTCTTTGTAAGACTAACTTGTTGTAGATTGCGAAAATAATCGCACTTTTAATATCTAATTTTACGTTCAATTGGAAACAACTCAAAAACTATTGATAG
Organism: Philonthus cognatus; assembly: GCA_932526585.2. NCBI lineage: Eukaryota > Metazoa > Arthropoda > Insecta > Coleoptera > Staphylinidae > Philonthus > Philonthus cognatus. The sequence goes on from OW052241.1 coordinate 21,094,397, forward strand.
GGTATTTTAAGATTTGTACACATTTTCAAAGAGCAATGTTTACTTAATATCCACCCAAAATTTCACGTAGATATTTGAAAAAATTATGAAAATATAAATCTTTGAAATGTCAATCTTCCCGAAAAATTGCATAAAATTAATGTATTTTTACGTTTAAAAATAATTTTCAAGATATAATTTGTGTTTTGCAATTCTCATAACTGTATTACTGATTTTTAATTTTGTTGACTCCTAAAACAAAACCGATGTATGATGCATCGCTATCCAGATTTGTAAAATGATGATTTTTGACATGGGCAACTATTTATAGATGAGATTAATTCGATTTGTTAGGTTAGGTTTGGCAGTTTGAAACTGAAACGAGTGTTTTCCACTCCCAGCCTAAGCATGAAGTAAAATTTCGAGTTTAGAAAAGCCTGAAAATTTGGATTGGTCGCTCCGCGAAGCGGAGAGACCAATCCAAATTCTCGGGCTTTTCTAAACTCGAAATTTTACTTCATGCGCCACGCGTATACAAGACTGATTTATTGTAAAGTTTAAAACTACACACACACACATCAACTTGAGGACCAATAACAGAAGACCAGGTTTATAAAAGTTCAAGATTTACGTGTAAATAAATAAATCATTAATTAACAAGATAATGCAGTTTTAACTTTGAACGTGAAAAGAACACAAAATTTCAAGAGTTTTCACATGAATTGAAATTATTGACATAATTATAATAATATTATTAGTTCTTCAATTCAATTTGAGCTTCACGTAACTCAATTTGTAATAATATTTTGTTGTTCTAGTAATAATGGTTTGACACTGTGTTTACAAAATGTACATAACTTAAAAGCGTCGTTATACAATGGTATACAGGGTGTTCCATTTTATAATTTTTAACTTAAATTTCCTGGACTACAAAAAGATAATATTGTAGATTTTCAGTTTTTCACTTGAAAAAAAAACCATAGATGGCATTTTTAACGCAATTTTATTTTGTGTTTAAAATGGAAACTCTTTTCAAATTCAATCGTTTCGTATCTTTAATAGTTTATGAAATACCAATGGTAAGCACAATAAAACAAACGAACGATATATATAAATAAATAGGAAATCAGAAATCAGCTGGGGCCGGGTGCAAGTGCCCCTCTTGCCCATATGTGCAGGCGTCTATGATCTAAACACACATAAATTATAAAATTAAGTCATCTAACTGCAAAACTCACATTCTCCACTTTTTGTGAAAATTGAGTTGGTAGTTATTTTATGTCTGCCATGTTAAAATACACGTGTTTTTTGCAATTTGCTAAAAGTATTCAAAAGTGAAGAATTGTGTTTTTTACAGTTAGATCAGTCAATTAATTAATCTGGCTATTTCTTGAATTATATTTGTTCAGTCCCAATTTGAAATTGCATATTCCTAATTTGATATTGATTAGTCTTAATTTGAACTAAAGATGGTATAGTTATCAATATCATAAACACCCACACATTAATTATAGAATTAATTAATTGTGAAAAAAAAAATCTGGAAAAGCGCGGCACAAAATTGAGAGTTATCTATTCTGATGGCTTTATTCAAAGCGCTCATTTCTTTCAGGGAGGGTTAAATTTATGGACGCATAAAACTTGCTGATTTCTGATTTATTCCCGCTGGTTCGGAATAACAACAACACTTGCCCAACGTAAAATCCATAATCAAAATGTCAATCCTAAATTAATTTACGATCCAGTCTCACAGCTATGAATATCCAGCAGATGTCGAGTTTCCAGTAGAATTTAGTAGCGCTACTATTTACATTTTTTTGCAACAAAATCACGAAAACGTACAACCTTTTTTTTATTTAACTAATGAATATTCACCAAATATAAAAACGATTTAAAATTAATATCGGCTTTCTGCAAAAATTTAGTCTTATTGAGACAAGTCTCCAAGTATTCATTGAAACAGCTACTTCTCGAGCTAATTCTCCGACAGATATTGAATTATACAGTGTATATTTAAATATTTTCAATTTGTTTCAATTTCTTGTTGGCTCATATAGTTTGGCGAAGGAATAATTTGACCTGATGTTGCATTTTGCATATAAATTATGCATAGAACAATAAATCTGTCTTGTAACTCAAATATTGATTGTATAATTTAATATCTGTCGGGGTATTAGCTCGAGAAGTAGCTGTTTCAATGAATACTTGGAGACTTGTCTCAATGAGACTAAATTTTTGCAGAAATTCGATATTGATTTTAATTCGTTTTTATATTTTGTGAATCGGGGTATTAGCTCGAGAAGTAGTGGTTTCAATGAATAATTGGAGACTTGTCTCAATGAGACTAAATTTTTGCAGAAAATCGATATGAATTTTAATTCGTTTTTATATTATGTAAAAAAAAATATTCTGCAAACTATATACAAATTCAATTTTTCTTTATGTTGAATTTTCTTTATTATATCGTATTTATATTGTACTAATGATATGACCCTGACTTTCACAGTCTGTAGAGTTATTAATAAATAATTAATAAATATTCAGATTTTTGGTAAATGTGCAGAATTTTCCTCTCAAATGACGTTTTTTAATTATAATAAAAATCATTACATAAATATTCCGGTTATATTTTTAAATCAGGGCCGGCCAACCCACGGCCTGCTGCCACAAACGCCGTTCTAGTAATGAATTTTTTAAAATAGTCAATAAATATAAGTTATCAGCGCTGTTCCAAATACATGCATTTGCGCATAAAGTAAAATTTCCTGTTTAGAGAAGCCTGAAATTTAGTTTCATGCCTAATCTGTGAGAGGAAAACACTCGTTTAAAGCTTCAAAATCAACTCTTTTAATAACCAACGAATTTAAACTTACAGCATATGTATACTTAAAAAAAATCCCTCTATAACCATCCCAGTGTATTATTATTCGGCCTGGATGCCTCGTTTATTGGACACTTTAGTTAAATTAAATTATGCATACATTAGACGTCGGGGCGACAATCTTGGCATGAAGATGGGGAAGGGGGGCAACGTCGCCGCCGCTTGAGGGTAGTAAATCTTCCCTATGGGGGGCGGTTTTACAACGCCTCCTCCGCACGGCAACTTCCCGGGACGCCTTTTCTAATCGTATCGTACATGTAAATGTGCTGCAAAAGTTTAATTGGATTCGTTGGGTCTCATAACAAAAAAATAAAATATCGAGAAGAACCTATTTGAAAATGATTGAGTGTGATTTATTAAGTTTTATGAATAAGTTTTGCATTTTAAATATTTTAAAATATATTCATTAGACCAGTACTTTCATAACAGATTTCAATTTTTTTTACTTTAATTATTTTTTAATTAAAATTACATGTAGTTGTAAAAACTCTTGACTAACTTACGTACATAACTACATACTGGAGTTGGGCATGATTCGAATCATTTAGGATTTAAATCCTGGCTTAGAATCCTTTTAGAGGATTCACAAAAGGTATTCGAATACTTTAGTGAAAAAGCATTTCTGATCCGAATTCGCAACATTTTTTTGTGTTATTTATTTTGTGCTTTGTTTATTGTGTTATTTTTTTATTTAAAATCAAAATCGTTTGGTAAATGTAGTTAAAGTATCTATCTATGAATGCATGATTATTTACAGATTTACAGGTAAATGTGCTCATGTGTTAACAATGTTGGAAAATGTTGGAAATTGTAAAATGTTTAAGGCATGAGCACATTTACCGGTAAATCCAAACGACAAATATACCATTTCTACAACATTTTAATCCCTACAACATTTTAATTCCTACAATATTTTAATTCCTACAACATTTCAATTCCTACAACATTTTAATTTGCGATCGGTATCTGTATTGGCCACAGCAGATTATTTTATTATTAAACTAGGGTTTCCACTCCTAGGTTAAGCATGAAGTAAAATTTCGAGTTTAGAAAAGCCTGAAAATTTGGTTTGGTCGCGTAGCGCGAAGCGCGGAGCGACCAAACCAAATTTTCAGGCTTTTCTAAACTCGAAATTTTACTTCATGCGCCACGCGTATAAACTCTGATTTTACGTGAAGTTTAAAAACACATACACATGAACTTTTGTCAGAATAATACAGAATCAGGTATCTATTCCGTTATCAACAATGATTACTGTTCATAATAAACAATTAGGTATTAAAAGTGCGATTCTTTTCGCAATCTACAACAAGTTAGTCTTACAAAGACTATATCAAACACTCATTGAAACAACTACTTCCCGGGCTAATACCCCGACGGACATTGAATTATACAACAAATGTTTGCTGTTACATACAGTAACCTACTTCAAATGTAACAATTTGGGTCGGGTTACATTTGCAGTAGGTTACTGTATATAACAGCAAACACTTGTTGTATAATTCAATGTCCGTCGGGGTATTAGCCCGGGAAGTAGTTGTTTCAATGAGTGTTTGATATAGTCTTTGTAAGACTAACTTGTTGTAGATTGCGAAAAGAATCGCACTTTTAATGTTTGAAGTATTCTGCAACCAAGAATTGGCAATTTCATTTATACTTAAATAATTAGGTTCTGAACATTTTGGTTAATAAAACTGGTAGCGATTTGCTTTCAAAGGATTTGTATCCCTGATTCGAAAAACAGAATTCGAATCCTTGATTTAAATTATATTTTTCTCTTAGGAATCCTTAATTAGAGTATTCGTGATTCGAATCGTGTTAGATGATTCGGATTCATAATTCGAATCCTTTTTCCGAGGATTCGGATTCATAATTCGAATCCTTTTTCTGAGGATTCGTCCCAATTCTGCCTATATACAAGGGGTGATCAAAAAATTAAGGTTACAAAATGTACACGTTACATTGAAGGCCTTAGAACCTTACTTTTTGATCATCCAATACATATGTTAAAATTGTTTGTTTGTAAGAACTGTTAATTTATTCCTTAATTTAACTACATTTTTTTTTTATTTTGGGTTTTCCTATTTCCGCTGCTATGGCCAATCATGACGCCGGAGGTTAGCTCTACAGCTATCCGGGATTTTTGCCGAACCTGATGGGAGTTCCAACTCACCGGTAGGGATCTTTAACGTGCACGCAACATCCAGACAGTACACGGGTCCTACGTGCATTTAACGTCATATCCGAGAAGAAGAAGTGTTTGGCATTTTTATGCTAACCTATATAAATGCAGACAACTTGTTAGGCCGGTATTTGAACCCCGGCCTGTGTTAACTAGATTTAAATTTGTAAGGTTATAAAATGTACACGTTACATTGCAGGCCTTAGAACCTTACTTTTTGATCACCCCTCGTACACATGTTAAAATTGTTTGTTTATAAGAAGTGTTAATTTATTCCTTCATTTAGCTAGACTTTCTTTAATTTTGGGTTTTACGTCATCCTATTTCCGTGGCTATAGCCAATCATGACTCCAGAGATTAGGTCTACAGCTATCCGGAAATTTTGGGAGTTCCAACCCACCGATATGGATCTTTAACGTGCACGCAACATCCAGGCAGTACACGGGTCCTACATGCATTTCACGTTATACCCGAGAAGACGGAAGGTTTGGCATTTTTATCCTAACCTAGATAAATGCAGACAACTTGTTAGGCCGGTATTTGAGCCCCGGCCGGCGTTAACTAGACTTAATTTTGTAAGGTTACAAAATGTGCACGTTACATTGCAGAACCTTACTTTTTTATTACCCCTCGTACATATGTTAAAATTGTCCGTTTGTAAGAAGCGCTAATTTATTGCTTCATTTAACTAGACTTAATTTGCGAAATATTAATATTATTAAAAAGAAGTGTAATTCATTTAAACAAAAGATTTTGTAAGTATATTTTATTTCTCTCATCGTAACCGTTCTTAATTTGCACGAAAAACATCCCCCTTTAACGACGTAACATTATTAGCGAAAAGTTAGAAATTTAATTAGCACGTTTGAACAATCAAACTCGACCACACACGCACATGTACAGACTCACAAACCGAACCAACTCAACTCCGATCAGCCAAAGGGAAAAAAGGGCCTTGTTCGAGGGCTCGTATCAAATTGAATTGATTAAAACGGTTTGTGCCGGGGCTTTCAATTTCGCATGCAAAAGGTTTAATGGCGGGCCGGTCTCGGCCCCTAATGGGACGAAGTTTAATTCCTACAGGAGGGACGCTAATACACGTGGATTAATTTCTATTGTGCGCTGCCCGTCATCCCGACAGAAATCCTGGATACGCCGAAAAGGGCCTTAAATCTCGACGAAAAGGTAAAAGTTGGAGGGATGTGGGTATGGAGTGGATTATTTTAGGTATTCGTAGAGATGTAATGATCGGGAATTGGAATGTTTTAATCAAATTGTCCGATACAAATCACACGCTTCAGTGGAATTCATACGGGTGCGAGATAAAATGTGGTGAAATATTCAATAGAGTTAGAAATTGAATAATAAAAATTTAAAAAGAATAATTTTATAAAGAAAAATTGAATTTGTCAATAGTTTGCGCAATATTTACAAAATATAAAAACGAATTGAAATTTATATCGCATTTCTGCAAAAAGCGAAAGAAAATATATTCAAATATTCAATAGAGTTAGAAATTTAATTATAGAAATTTAAAAAGAATAATTTTATAAAGAAAAAATTGAATTTGTCAATAGTTTGCGGAGTATTTACAAAATATAAAAACGAATTGAAATTAATATCAAATTTCTGCAAGAAGCAAAATAAAATATATTAAAATATTCAATAGAGTTAGAAATTTAATTATAGAAATTTAAAAAGAATAATTTTATAAAGAAAAATTGAATTTGTCAATAGTTTGCGCAATATTTACAAAATATAAAAACGAATTGAAATTAATATCGAATTTCTGCAAAAAGCGAAATAAAATATATTAAAATATTCAATAGAGTTAGAAATTGAATAATAGAAATTTAAAAACAATAATTTTATAAAGAAAAATTGAATTTGTCAATAGTTTGCGCAATATTAACAAAATATAAAAACGAATTGAAATTAATATCGAATTTCTGCAAAAAGCAAAATAAAATATATTAAAATATTCAATACAGTTAGAAATTTAATTATAGAAATTTAAAAAGAATAATTTTATAAAAAAAAATTGAATTTGTCAATAGTTTGCGGAATATTTACAAGATATAAGAACGAATTGAAATTAATATCGCATTTCTGCAAAAGGCGAAATAAAATATATTAAAATATTCAATAGAGTTAGAAATTTAATTATAAAAATTTAACAAGAATACTATTATAAAGCAAAATCAAATTTGTCTTATTGACAAATTTAATTTTTTTTAATTGCAGAATATTTACAAAATATGAAAACGAATTAAAATTAATTAATATCGAATATTAATATCGACTTTCTGCAAAAATTTAGTTTCGTTGAGACATCTCCAAATATTCATTAAAACAACTACTTCTGGAGCTAATACCCCGACAGATATTGAATTACATAATGAATATTTGAGTTCACGAAAGATTTACTATTCTATGCATTATTTATATGCAAAATGCAACATCAGGTCAAATCATTCTCTCACCAAACTAAATGAACCAACAGGAAATTAAAATAAATTGAAAAAATTACAGGGAATGAATATAATTTGACGAATAAAGCACTAATAATCTTTATTAACATGTTTAAACGTGTGAAAAGAAGTTATTAGTGCTTTATACGTCAAATTAATTTGATCTCAATCAATCAACGAATCAATATTAATTAAAAGAATCTTAGGTGATCTTAAAGGAAAAGTCTAAAGCCATGTAGACCTAATCTCCGGAGTCATGATTGGCCTTAGCAGCGGAAATAGATGACGTAAAACCCAAAATAAATAAAAATAAAAATCTATAGAAGCGTTTCGAGATTTATCCCTCATCAGTATAGCTATGCTTTCCACTTTCAATATAAACAAAATTATTAATAATATTACTTCAGTTTAAGTTGTGTTTAACCTCTAGTGGGATTTGTGGGTTTTTTTATTATATTGATTTTTGCAAAACTGGCGCATTTGAAAAAAAGTCTAAAATCCTTTTGACGAATAAAGCACTAATAACCTTTCTTCGCACTTATTTGAACCACCAAATATACATTTCGGACACAAAGTGACCATTTTCGATGGATTAACACTTCTATATTAAAATCCTATAAAAAATTACCAGAAAATTATTTATAACACAAGAGCTATGCCATATATCAAAAAACCCTACGTAATTCGATAGATATTCGCAATAGTGATTTTAATAAACCTATTTCTTCTGCCTCTAGAGTGCCCTAACCCCTTAATCTATTGCCCATTTCACTATTTTGATAGTTTACGATCAAGTCTCAATCGATTGCCTTTTTTATTCTGATAGTATATGGTAAAAACCAGTGCCACAGTAAGGCGGAGGGCAAGGGGGTGACGCCCACAGGCGGATCAAGCAGAGGGGCGCCATCGAAGCCCGAGATCCGAAATTTCGTAAATTTAAATTAGAAATTTAAAATTATGTAAGGAATTTATCTTTCAAACTGGGGCTGGGAATTTGTATATTCGCGAATATACAAATACCACATTATTAAACTTTTTCACATATTTGAATAATTTAGCTATTTGAATATTTAAATATTTCATTAAATTAGAGGTTTTTTTTTTTTTGGTTTGGCTTTTGCCTGGCCTTAGTTACGAGACTATTAGCCATCATCAATTTTTATTGTTTATATACATTTGTTAATTTGAACTTATTACTAATTACATTTAACTATATATTTGGACGTCACAACACATTCACACACACCCATGGACTCCGGGACGAATATTTTTCGTTCGAAAAATTACTCGCCCCCGCTGGGAATCGAACCCAGATCACCGCCGTGAACGATTGGCGAAACCAGCGGCTCAACCGCTCGGCCACGGCGCACAATGTGCCAAATCGGAGCGCGAGCGCCAGGGGGGGATTTTGAGGAAAAAAATTAAATTAAAAATTTCGAGAAAAAAACATATCCACTCCATTGTAGATACATGTAACCCTTCTAATCTTGCATGTTTATATTTTTCAACCCCCTATATTATTAACAATTACCGCTTAAAGTTGAACGATTTAGAAAACATCAATTTTACGGCATTTCACTCGCAAGTTTAAATAATTTATTACATGGATAGTAGGCGTACTATCAATATAACATTATACACTATTGTTTATAACATAATACTGTATATTATGGTTGAAAAATCAAGTCTCTAAATATTTTAGAACAAAAGTTAAAAAAAAATTGAATATGTAATATATTTTAAATATAAATTTTAACTTTAGAAAGTGTTATAAAAAAAATGTCAACTCGATGAGGTCTGGGACTATCACTAAAAATTAGTTCTATGTTTTCTCTAACTACCCTCAAAATTTCGTATCTCCACCGGTGCGTTTTTGGGGTTTTTTTAATTTTTTTATTTGACGCCACCAATTAAAATTGGGTCGGGCGAGGCCCGTGTGCGGTGAGTATCGTGGAGTCGAGCGCGCGCTATTCTCGAACAGCCCGCAACATGATTTTTACGTTGGCCCCGAACAAAAAATAATAGAAACGCACTTAAAACGCACATGTAAAAATTCAAAAAAAAAATAGGGCAGTTACAGAAAATATTAACAAATGTTTATATGATAGTCACAGTTCTTCCAGTTTGCAATCTTCTAAAAAAAAATAATATAATAATAATTCAAGGCAGAAAAATTATATACAATTGTTATAATCATTACATAGGTTGTGACTTTCACCAAAAAATGTGGTATGTTTTTAAATGCCCTAAAAACTTCGTATCTCTACATGTGCGTTTTGTGTCAGGTTTTTGCGAATGACCTCAAAAAAACGTACAAATGTGAAAAGTATCTTCTGTAGTTTAAAAATAATTTAATCTGTTGTTTAAAATATGAATTTTTAATCAGAATATACATTACATTTTTCTGATTTTGCACAACGAAGTTATGTATTTTATACTGTTTTATTTACTTACTTTTTTAAAATGAAAAATTGTTAGTATCCTCATCAGTCTGTTCGTCTTCGCTGTCACTTGTGTCCGTTTCACAAATAACTAATTTTTTAGCGTCTGCAGGTAGTTGATTTTTATGAATTTTTACATCGCTTCTCAAAGAAGAAATTATTGGATCAGAACATACAAGAAGCATATTAAATAAATCTCGAATTGTATTAAGCCTAGAGTTTTTCCTAGTATGGTTTTCTCTTACTCTCTTATATATTTTATTGGTTGCTTCCTGTGCCTCTTCCGAAAGTTCTCCGATTGGTAAAAGACATTGTCCAATTATTTTGCTCCCGTGAATTAAAATTTTATGGACACTAGGAGGCATTCTATACCATCCATATAACGAGGTGTAAAGTCGGGCCGTATCTTCTGCATATTTATCAAACATCAATACATTTATTTTACGAGAACTCGACATTGTTATAAAAATTGTATAAAATCTGTTCAATAATTCTTCATTCAATTCAGTGACAGCTACTTTCTCATAATTTCGAAAAAATATTCGAGCAACGTTGCCAGTATTTGAAGTACCTCCTCCTTGCACAACAATATCAACCCTTATCCCTAACTCTTTACGTAATAGTTTTTGTATTCTAGTTTTCCGACTAAATATATTATTTTTCTCTTCTATCGTACATCCGTGAGTAGTTGTTTTCTTCAAATCTAATTTATAGGAGATATGAAGAACACATCCCATGAACTTAATCCATGCATGGAGGGAAGAAATACCATAATTTAAATTATCTTCGATAATAGGAATATTTTTAATTCTTTCAATATCATTCATCTCCTTCGGAGAACATTTGCATATAAAACAATTTGAGCTCGGAGTATTTGTTAAGGTATTTATAACTTTGCCGTCGATCATTGTAAACAACAAATTAAATTTTACCTCTACATGGTTACCATTAATATAAATTTGTTGTTTTTCCAATAAATTTACCTCTTGCCTCATACTCTTAACTTCATCTAGAATAAGCTGTTTTGTTTCTTTAGCATAAATAAATTTTATCGGTCTACATAATTTAATAGATGAAGGTTTTTCGTTTTTCCAAATAACACTTTTATCAGAAAATAATCTAAGTGGAACCAGTGAAAACACAAAGACACTCTTCTCTGTAATTTCTTCTTTATCTGTACTGCTATCATCAGATGGCTTTTGCATGTAAGTAGAGTGCCCTGAGCTGCCATCGCAACCATATTTACACAACAAAATTAATTTACTAAATGATGTATCTTGAGGAAGTTTAATTGTTGATATTAATCTACATAAAGTATGCTCAAGAAGGCTCTGCAAAGGTACTGATGCTCCATTTTGAGAAATAGAAATATTAGCTGGGTAACACATTGTCTTCATTATTTTAATTTTATTGTAAGATGGTAAAAGGTCTTTTGCTCCATGAGAACGTAGTTTTTTTCTTAAATTTTTATAACTTGCTGCCGTCATTTTTGAATCAATAAAAATTGATAGAGCTTCTTCATCTGTAAATTTTTTTACAGTTTCAACTTCATTTGTTTTTAAATAAGTTAAGACTTTTTTATTTTTTTTCTGTGAATCCGAGAAAGCACTTTCCACTAATTTGGCCGCTGGTATATTTCCTTTATCGCGTAAAATTTGTTTTGCTGCTAAAAATATTTGTTCTGGTGTATTTTCGGTGACCAATAAATTAGTTTGTCTTCTTTTAGATGTATTACTTTGTATTGTGAACTGTGTACCTGATGTACTTGGTATTGGTGAAATATTTTCTATATTTTCAAAGAGGTTTGTATTTTCAATTAAGGCAGAACCCTCGTTGTATTTAAAAGGCAGCAGTAACCAATTTCTTTTTTTTTAATGAAATTGATATGAGATCTTGAGCACATTTTCCACTTTCTATTAAGAGTACTGCAGAAACCCTTAACTTTTTTAAGAATGTCATCATTTTCACTATTGTTTTTCGTCGAAATATTTTCAATATATTTTATTAAATAATCAATGGTATTGCTTGACTGAATAAGGTTTTTAGGTTTTAGTTTGTACCATACCTTATATAAATCACCGTTTGTAATTTTAATTTTCTCCATTATCACTCAGCGTTTTGGATTAATTAAATTACACTAACACTAAACACTAGTTTAATTAAAGTAAACTATTAAACACTAAACTAAACTATTTTATACACAAAAAAAAACACTAAATCAAAGAAAGAGTATATAGTCAACAAATTAAATAACACTTAACACTAACTTAATTAATAACTACTTTATAATGTTCAATCGTTCGCTTAGGGATCCGAAAAATATGTGAACTGTTGGAGACTTCGTTCAACACTAAACGCATATTTTGCTTCCAAGAAAATTAAGAAAAATCCATTTCAGATACTTAAACCGTAAAAACTGTGTGACAAGAATGCCATTTGTTACGGTAAATGACAGCTCCAATCGGACCCCTAATAAAAATGTAAACATAAACCAGATGACCTTTATCAGTAACAGATGTACACCCTTATATATCAATAAGAAAAAAACCCATAAAACTATTTTTGTAAATGTGATTTAAATGGTGCAAAAAATACTCAGAGAAGAAATAATTTCACTATGATATATACCTGTATATTAGAAAAATTGGAGATTGTGAGGATTATGACTATTATATAAACATTTGTCAATATTTTCTGTAACAGCCCTAATTTTTTTGAATTTTTACATGTGCGTTTTAAGTGCGTTTTTATTATTTTTTTGTTCGGGGCCAACGTAGAAATCATGTTGCGTGCTGCTCGAGAATAGCACGCTCGACTCCGCGATGCCCACCGCACACGGGCCTCGCCCGACCCAATTTTAATTGGTGGCGTCGAATAAAAAAATTAAAAAGACCCCAAAAACGCACCAGTGGAGATACGAAATTTTGAGGGTAGTTAGAGAAAACATAGAACTAATTTTTAGTGATAGTCACAGACCTCATCGAGTTGGCATTTTTTTTATAACACTTTCTAAAGTTAAAATTTATATTTTAAATATATTTCATATTCAAATTTATTTAACTTTTTTTCTAAAATATTTAGAGACTTTATCTTTCAACCATAGTATACAGTATTATGTTATAAACAATAGTGTATAATGTTATATTTATAGTACGCCTACTATCCATGTAATAAATTATTTAAACTTGCGAGTGAAATGCCGTAAAATTGATGTTTTCTAAATTGCTCAACTTTAAGCGTTAATTGTTAATAATATAGGGGGTTAAAAAATATAAACATGCAAGATTATAAGGGTTTCATGTATCTACAATGGAGTGGATATGTTTTTTTCTCGAAATTTTTAATTTAATTTTTTTCCTCCAAATCCCCCCCTGGCGCTCGCGCTCGGATTTGGCACATTGTGCGGCGGGCCATTAAATTAGAGTTAAATAATGTCTAATATATTTTCTAAAACTAAACAATTTATAAATTCATTTCGTTTATTTTTCTACATGTTTGACTAATTTAAATGTTTCATACTTGAATATTCACGAATATTCGATTTCCCAGCCCTATACAGTGGTGTATCAGCCGAATGGAATAAATTCGATAATAAATAAATAGGCGCGTGTTCCAAAAATGCTCGGACACGGCGATTGTTGTTCTGAGTTGCGTATTTTTTTTAACAAAAACTGTTTATACAGGGTGTGTCATGTAACAGTGGCTAATACCAACTTTTTTTATATTAAATGCAACACCCTGTATATTATTAAATTTTTGGATCAGAAGGTTTGCTGGTTACACCCCGACGGCAAAGCCGGAGGAATGTGTAGCCAACCAAGGGAAATATATTCATATTTTCCTGGGGAAATATAAATTGTCAAAAAGTTTCATATTTCCCCGGGGAAATATGAGTATGTTAAGACATATCGTAACCAACGCAATATTACTCAGCGAAGCCGGAGGGATGTATAGCTAACTAAGGGAAATATATTCATATTTCCCTAGGAAAATATGGATTGTCAAAAAGGTTTTATGCTATGACATATCGTAACCAAGGTAATATTACTCATTATTGTATCAATTGGAAAATAAGTAATTATAGCTTATGTATATTTCATATCGGTAAAAAGGAACGCTGAAATAGTTTTTGATTACCTTCTCATTATCAAGACCTAAACGGGAAATAATCATTGAGTGTGTTGTATAGAATTTCTGTAATACACTCGACCGCAAAACAAACGCGCCACTTGAAAGTTCACGTTTTTTCGTGAATATTCAAACAGCCATAACTTCGGTCGATATGGATGAAATTTGATGAATTTTTGAGTTTTTGGAACGCTAAAGTTTTCTCTTAAGGACACATAAGTGGATATAACGAAATTTAAGCATTTCTGCATTTAAAAGTCCTACCAACAAAAAAATGTTCAGAATGTTAAAAATGCTAAAAGTTGAGAAGTTATACTGTGCCCAAAAAAAATAGTAGCTCTACTTCAAAAAAAAGCGCAACAAAATTCCATCATTTTCCTTTGAAATAAGCGAAAAATCATGTCGATCCAATGATTTGGCTCGAAGTTATGGCAGTTTTTTAAAAAGTGTATTTTGGGGCAAAAAATTGTCACCCAGCCAAAACATTTATTTGGCAGTAGGTTTTTTTGGTAGAGGTGAAATGCAAGTTTATGTAAGGCTTTTGCCTTATTTCAGGCCAAAATTAACTTCTGCTCATTGAGTTTGGGGAAAAATCAATTTTTCTCAAATTGTCATAACTTTACTCCAAATCAATTTATCGATCTGAATTTTTGCGCATATTAAAGGAGAAGGACTAAATTTATTCTGGATGTTCCTTGCTCGAAGCCACAATTTTTTTTGCGCATTGTACAAGTTAACAAAGTTAAAAGTTTAAAGGTGAAAAGCGTTTCATCGCCTTTAGGGGGTAGAAGGGGGTAAAATGTGCATGTTTGAAGATCTGACTAACATACCCTTAAAGAGAAAACTTCAATCTTTTTAAATCGCATAATGTCACAGGTTTGCGAGCAGAGTTATGCCTGTCCGCTAAAGTTATGCCCCAAAATACACTATTTAAAAAAACTGCCATAACTTCGAGCCAAATCATTGGATCGACATGATTTTTCGCTTATTTTAAAGGAAAATTATGGAATTTTGATGCGCTGTTTTTGAAGTGAAGCTACGATTTTTTTTGGGCACAGTATAACTTCTTAACTTTTATCATTTCTAACATTCTGAACATTTTTTTGTTGGTAGGACTATTAAATGCAGAAGTGCTTAAATTTCGTTATATCCACTTATGTGTCCTTAAAGAGAAAACTTTAGCGTTCCAAAAACTCAAAAATTCATCAAATTTCATCCACATCGACCGAAGTTATGGCTGTTTGAATATTCACGAACAAAACGTGAATTTTCAAGTGGCGCGTTTTCTTTGCGGTCGAGTGTATATTAATTTTCTTTTTTTAATGTTAATTTTTGCAATAAATCTGAAAATACTTAATATTTCCGAAACAGTTGAAGATAGGTATAGGACATTGTTTTTTTACAAAAAAAAATTAGCATCTAAAGGTACCAATCGACGTGTTTGAGCGTTTTTATGAACTCGCTCTTATTTATTTATTATCGAATTTATTCCATTTAGCTGATACACACTGTATATTATATATTATATTATATATTATATTATATGTATTAGTAGTGTAAAGAGGATATATCTGTTAATAAATTATTATTATTATTATATTAAACTTCACATTAAATCGGTGTTTTATACGCGTGGCGCATGAAGTAAAATTTCGAGTTTAGAAAAGCCTGAACATTTGGTTTGGCCGCTCCGCTTCGCGGAGCGACCAAATCAAATGTTCAAGCTTTTCTAAACTCGAAATTTTACTTCATGCTTAGTCTGGGAGTGGAAACCTATGTTAAAAAATATAATTCCAACTATTTGTCACATTTATTTATTGAGATTATAAGAAAACTTTACTCACATAAGCATAATTACAAACTTTTCGTCACGTTTGCTAAAAATAGACTATTTCCTATTATTACAACACTTTGTTATATTTTATTTCTAACTACCAAACGTATCATAATTATACAGGGAATTTTTCTTTAAAATATATATTTGCATACCCTATACATTTTTCTATATTCGTTGCTTTTTATAAGGGTTCTATTTAAATCTTTAAAAGAGTGTTTTCCACTCCCAGACTAAGCATGAAGTAAAATTTCGAGTTTAGAAAAGCCTGAAAATTTGGTTTGGTCGCGTAGCGCGAAGCGCGGAGCGGCCAAACCAAATTTTCAGGCTTTTCTAAACTCGAAATTTTACTTCATGCGCCACGCGTATAAAACACTGATTTCAAGTGAAGTTCGAAATATACTAGTAAAGCAGTATGCTGAAGAGGTACATTCTAAACTTCACATTAAATCAGTGTTTTGTACGCGTGGCGCATGAAGTAAAACTTCGAGTTTAGAAAAGTCTGAAAATTTGGTTTGGTCGCTCCGCGCTTCGCGCTACGCGACCAAACCAAATTTTCAGGCTTTTCTAAACTCGAAATTTTACTTCATGCTTAGTCTGGGAGTGGAAACCTACGTTAAAAAATATTATGTCGACTATTTGTCGCGTTTAATTATAAAGATTATAAGAAAACGTTACTCACACAGCACAATTACAAACTTTTCGCCACCTTTGCCAAAAATAGACTATTTTCTATTATTACAACACTTTATTATATTTTATTTCTAACTACCAACAAAATGTCGGAAACGCATTATAATTATACAGAGAATTTTTCTTTAAAGTATACATATGCTTACCCTGAAAATTTTACGATATTCGTTGTTTTTTAAAAGAGTTCAATTTAAATTTGTAAATGAGTGTTGTCCACTCCCAGACTAAGCATGAAGTAAAATTTCGAGTTTAGAAAAGCCTGCAAATTTGGTTTGGTCGCGTAGCGCGAAGCGCGGAGCGACCAAACCAAATTTTCAGGCTTTTCTAAACTCGAAATTTTACTTCATGCGCCACGCGTACAAAACACTGATTTAATGTGAAGTTTAGAATGTACGTCTTTAGCATACTGCTTTACTAGTATATTTCGAACTTCACTTGAAATCAGTGTTTTATACGCGTGGCGCATGAAGTAAAATTTCGAGTTTAGAAAAGATTGAAAATTTGGTTTGACCAAACCAAATTTTCAGGCATTTCTATACTCGAAATTTTACTTCATGCTTAGTCTAGGAGTACAAAACACTGATTTAATATAAAGCTTAGCGGTGTGTTTAAAACTTCGTAATATGTTTGTGTTTTGTATCGGTGGCCAATGAAGTAAAATTTCGAGTTTAGAAAAGCCTCAAAATTTGGTTTGGCCGCTCCGCGCTTCGCGCTACGCGACCAAACCAAATTTTCAGGCTTTTCTAAACTCGCAATTTTACTTCATGCTTAGTCTGGGAGGGGAACACACTCGCTTCAAGTTTCAAATTGAACTTTTTTAACAAGCCAACGATTATCTAAAGATTTAAGGCATATACGCTGTAATTGTAACATGTAAACTTTAAAGAAAAACTTCCTGTATATACAAGTTGAGGCATTAATTGCAATTGATTATCTTCAATTTGTAATGGTCATATAGGCAACTCAATTTACAACTAACCTAAACATTAAAGGTGCCAAATCGTATTGGATGCTTTGATTTGATAAACAGAACATACGAAAATGAACATGTTGTAGATGTTACCTAAAACTCTCTGTATGTTTATTATTATTTCGACTCAAAAATCAGTTACAATAATTTAAAGTACACTAAATATAGAATGACCAGATGAATAACAAGCCTTATGTAAAATCGGACCCGGTTCTAGACCTTCTCAGTTAACAATACATGAATGGAAAAAATCCCAGCAACGATTATTTATTTATGCACGCTTATTTACATTATTGATTCGATTTTTCCCTGAGACGAATACCGAGGATAGCTCGATGCGGACACCCCGAAAATTCTGTATTCAGGGGGCGTAGATGGCCATAACATCCCCCCTTGCATCCATCCGTATTGATATCCGCAGATATGATCTTAATATTCAACATTCTTCACGACTTGAGCCGGGGCTTTGCCTCCAGAGGTGCCATAACTTAAAGTCCACTTCCATTCCGAACACAGAGAACAGATTTAGAACAAAAGCTCCCCATTTTTATATTATACATACATTTCTTCTTATTTCTTACATTTTTTAGTTGTGGGGACGGGGGTTGTATACGTGAGTTACATTTTGGTAGACGGTAATGTGTCGATATTTCGGCGCGTCGCCGGGATATGCTGAAATATTGTGCATATATTTGGAAAGCTTGAAGGAGGGGAAGTTGTGATGATGGATAAGCTTTATTTTAAAACGCGTCTCTAGATGCTCTCAACTCGTATACCTGTCTATATGGGTTTTCACAGGCGGTGGTTGCAGGATTGCAGCGAAACAGAAGGGGCGAAGAGAAGATGCAGGATGCATAACGTTTGCCAAATTGGAAAATGCTCTTAGCGAGCTTATTAAATATTCACACTGATTTTAACAGGTGTCTACTGTGAGTGCTTCATCGCAATATTTTTATCCCCTAACATTCATCACTAGACGAGCCTTTATTTTGTTTACTAGATAATCATATTTACCATTCCTATAATACACAGTGTAGTCCAGACATTCTGCAATATATCGAACACTGGCAATTTTATATTTCGAAAATTCATATTTACCATTTCTACAAGGTGACGCAAAAGTAATGACACGATGTTCTAAAGCTATAATTTTTTTTTCGAAATAAAAACAATTGCTTCTAAATAAATAAATAAATACGTTTATTGTCCAACAGAATAAACCAATTTAGGACATATAAATTAACAAAATTAATATGCTATAATATGTAAAACTAACAAAAATCAATATAATATAGTATGAAAATTAAACAGTATGACATTTAATAAAAATAAATCGATTATCCTCAATGATAATTGGAAATTACAAAAATTATCCGCAATTAAAGGAATAATTATAAAATTAATTAAAAAAACTATTCAAAACAATTACTTAAACCCTTTCCGCGCACAGACAAATTTATAAAATGAATAAGATATAATTTGTATTTACAAAAATTAAATATTATGTAAATAAGCAATGCAATACAAACGAATAATCAATAGTAATATATTAAGTGCATTAAAAATGATCGAAAATTTTGCACGAAAAGCCGTTGCCTAGAAACTGCATGAGTCCATTTTGATTGAGATTTGACAAAAAGTGCCCGAGACGCGAAGCGTCGAGGGCACTTTTTCAGTCAAATCACAATCAAAATGAACGAATGTAGTTTCTTAAAGGCAACGAGCTTTGAGTACTAAATTTTCAGAGCATTTTTAATGCACGAAATGTATTTAATAGACTATTTCCTGAAAAATACGATTTTTAATCAAGTTGACGTATTATTTAAAATATTAATTATCAATCAGTGTCACTTATGAATCGCTTCGGAAGTTTTTCTTCGAAAGATATATCGAAAAATATCGAGAAAAATTCATCCGAAAATACAAGAAAGAGTAAAGAGTTCGTTTGGAGACAATTTATGACATTCTGTGATGAAAGAAAATACGAGTTAGATCAAAAAACTTTAATTTTGAAAGATTGAGAGAAATTGATTGATACCTGACATGTGACGTCACAACAGTGCAATTTTCGCTGTAATTTTTCGTAGAATTTTCACCTACTATGCAATTTTCGCTGAAATTTAATTGTGATTGGGCAATGAAAATGAATTCTCGTAATATGATTGGTAGACATTTTTTGAAGGAAATAGTCAATAGTATTATTTTCAATAACAATATTATTAGACAATCAAATATTCAGTAAATTATATAAATATATCCTGAAACAGGTTATTAGCATTGCGGCTCATATGATTAATGGGCGCTCTCACCAAAATATTGGTACATGCAATGAGTAAAGAAAAAGTCATTATTTGTCGCGATGTTAGTCGAGGGACATGAAATTGGACCATGCTTAACAGTTCGGACGAGTTCACTTCATTGCAAATAATTTATTTCAGAAAAGATGCGCTGCATATATCTCTCCGTTTAGACAAAGACAAGCACTCATGCTGTTCAAGTAAGTCACTATAATCTGTCTGTCTGTCAGGATATATGCCACTAATTTTGTGTATTATGTTTAATTGGTCATTTACAATTTTTTCTGCCAAGTCGAGAATATAACATCGGTCAAGTGGCCGCTGCCAGAGTTGATGCACATTAGGGCTTATTTTTTTTAGTATTTTCCATCACTTTTGGCTATAGATTTGCCACTTCTTTTTCAATGTTCATTTTTAGGACCTGTAAAGTTTGTGGTTTGTATGCATAGACGCGTGACTTGGCAATATCCCAAAGAAAGAAATCGAAAACGGTCAAATCGGTTGATCTTGCAGCAAATGCAAATCGCTAAAACGAGCGTTTCTAGGCCGCACAATTTGGCTTGGAAAGGCTTTCTTGAGGAATGTAGCGCGTTCTTGAGAAGTTTAGGGCTACATTGTTTGTTGGTGTGTATTTTACATCTGTCTACTTCACAAATATCAAAATCCCGATAACATAAATTGCCAGATAAATTCAATTTCAAAACTATTTGAATTTGAGAAAATAAGCTTACGCTTCTTATAGTTTGCACACTTTAAACATAATATATAAAAGTACGAAAAACTATTAGTGAAAATGCAAACAATGTCTTAATTAATAAGACAAAGTAAGACGATAAATATCCATTGAAACAACTACTTCCCGTGCAAATACATATATATATTGAATTATACAATGAAATATTTAAAATCTTATTTAATTTAATTTGTTACAACGCTCTATTAAAGTATATGTAACGTTTAGGTCAATTGCCATTTGCAAAAATTAGAGCGATTTACTTTTGCGCCACCTTGTATAATATACAGTGTAGTCCAGACATTCTGCAATATATCGAACACTAGCAATTTTATATTTCGAAAATTCACTCTACTATGTGATTATTCGGGCTTAAATTCCAGCACATACACCCTAAGGAAAAATCCCCCTAATGAACAAGGGCGCAAATCCCACCAAGTTTTCTTAATACTAAACCTAATAGGAGTTGATTAATGGAAACAGGATGAACAATAAGGGGGATGTATTCACCTTAAACAACTTTTCGATCTAGCGTGTGTAGAAATATTAAATGAAGCCATATACATGCATGTATGATTAAATTAAGTCAGGAACGGTCAACAATGCAGCTCCCATCGTCATGTTAATTGGCGTTATTATGCGCAGGGTTAATTTTCAACGAGCATTAAATCGTCAATTGTTTATAGCGTCCGGGCGTTAAAGCGAAACAATAACTGGGCCTGAACACCATTTATTAATTTAATTTAACATCAGCATCCACCCCCCGACATAAACAGATACCGATCTCATCCCTTATATATTTGATTAGTAAGTCAATCAACTAAATTAGACTAACAAGCATACATATTATAAACCTTTTTAAGGACAATTGCCTCCATCTGCCATTTAAAAAATTGGACCAATCAAAATGGCGTATTACTTAGAAATTAGCCGAACTACGTCAATATTTTGACAGCGAATATTTACCCAGGCAAAATATTCGAATATTTTCTTTTTTTTTTTAGTGCTTTAACTATTGTTTTACACACGTCAATAATACATATAATATAAAAATAGTAGTAACAATATATATAATAATCGTAAATATGAATAATAATATCTATACCTATGTGACAAAAAATTTAAAAAAATAAAAAACAGATGTCAGATGTGAGAAGAAGTGTGAGATCACCAACCCTAAACAAACAAAGAAATAAAAAATAGAAATTTCCCGCAAAGATAACTAGATAACTATCCCTAATCGGTCTATTAATCTGCTCAACTCATTTCAATGTAGCTTAAGGATTTAAGAATAAAAACTTGTAAATTTTCCTTGTTATTTATTACGGTTCTATTTAAATCTTCAAAAGAGTGTTTTCCACTCCCAGACTAAGCATGAAGTAAAATTTCGAGTTTAGAAAAGCCTAAACATTTGGTTTGGTCGCGTAGCGCGAAGCGCGGAGCGGCCAAACGAAATTTTCAGGCTTTTCTAAACGCGAAATTTTACTTCATGCGCCACGCGTATAAAACACTGATTTCAAGTGAAGTTCGAAATATACTAGTAAAGCAGTATGCTAAAGACATACATTCTAAACTTCACATTAAACCAGTGTTTTGTACGCGTGGCGCATGAAGTAAAATTTCGAGTTTAGAAAAGCCTGAAAATTTGGTTTGGCCGCTCCGCGCTTCGCGCTACGCGACCAAACCAAATTTTCAGGCTTTTCTAAACTCGAAATTTTACTTCATGCTTAGTCTGGGAGTGGAAAACACTCGTTTAAAAATTCAAATTGAACTCTTTTAAAAACAACGAAATTTGAATATTTCCAGCAAAGATAACTGGATTTTCTATCCCTAATCTGCTGAACTCTTTTCAATGTAGCTTAAGAATTTAAGAATAAAAACCTGTACATTTTCGTTGTTTTTTTACAAGGGTTCTATTCAAATCTTTAAAAGAGTGTTTTCCACTCCCAAACTAAGCATGAAGTAAAATTTCGAGTTTAGAAGAGCCTGAAAATTTGGTTTAGTCGCGTAGCGCGAAGCGCGGAGCGGCCAAACCAAATTTTCAGGCTTTTCTAAACTCGAAATTTTACTTCATGCGCCACGCGTATAAAACACTGATTTCAAGTGAAGTTCGAAATATACTAGTAAAGCAGTATGCTAAAGACGTACATTCTAAAATTCACATTAAACCAGTGTTTTGTAC
Organism: Philonthus cognatus; assembly: GCA_932526585.2. Taxonomy (NCBI): domain Eukaryota; kingdom Metazoa; phylum Arthropoda; class Insecta; order Coleoptera; family Staphylinidae; genus Philonthus; species Philonthus cognatus. The sequence goes on from OW052241.1 coordinate 21,117,188, forward strand.
GCGTGGCGCATGAAGTAAAATTTCGAGTTTAGAAAAGCCTGAAAATTTGGTTTGGCCGCTCCGCGCTTCGCGCTACGCGACCAAACCAAATTTTCAGGCTTTTCTAAACTCGAAATTTTACTTCATGCTTAGTCTGGGAGTGGAAAACACTCGTTTGAAAATTCAAATTGAACTCTCTTAAAAAAACAACGAAATTTGAATATTTTCCGCAAAGATAACTAGATGCCTAATTTTCTATCCCTAATCTGCTCAACTCTTTTCAATGTGGCTTAAGGATTTAAGAATAAAAACCTGTACATTTTCGCTGTATTTTTAAGGGTTCTATTTAAATCTTTAAAAGAGTGTTTTCCACTCCCAGACTAAGCATGAAGTAAAATTTCGAGTTTAGAAAAGCCTGAAAACTTGGTTTGGTCGCGTAGCGCGGAAAATTTTACTTCATGCGCCACGCGTATAAAACACTGATTTCAAGTAAAGTTCGAAAAATGCTAGTAAAGCAGTATGCTAAAGATGTACATTCTAAACTTCACATTAAATCAGTGTTTTTTACGCGTGGCGCATGAAGTAAAATTTCGAGTTTAGAAAAGCCGTTAAATTTTAAGGTTAACTGTAAATTGGATTGCCTATATAACTATTAAAATGTTTAATAGTCATATAGGCAATCCAATTTACACTTAACCTTAAAATTAAACGTGACAAATTGTCAAATGAAACACGATTTTAACTTTGTTTGTATAACTGAGACTTTATTAAGTCACAACTTTAACTTGTCATTTTTTTTTGTACGCGTGGCGCATGAAGTAAAATTTCGAGTTTAGAAAAGCCTGAAAATTTGGTTTGGCCGCTCCGCGCTTCGCGCTACGCGACCAAACCAAATTTTCAGGCTTTTCTAAACTCGAAATTTTACTTCATGCTTAATCTGGGAGTGGAAAACACTCGCTTAAAGCTTCAAATTGAATTCTTTTAATAAACCGAGCATCGGAAAATATGCAAAGTATGTATATGGATACTCAAAAGAAAAATTCTCGTTATGAAAATGTTCGGTGTTATATAAAACTCTCTGTATAACGGATCCGGCAGAAATATATGCTGTTTTTGAAAAGACTGTCACACACTAATTTTTCAGGGAATTTAAATATTGATTCCTTTAATATATAGCTGGTATTCTATGTTTAATAAAAAAAAAACTCTAACCTTTTTTTAAATTAAAGTTGGCTTTAGGAATTGATATTTAAAACGTTATACATAATAACTATAACTTATATAGTATGTTCAATAAAATATAACCTCTAGAGTGCCATGGAATAAATTGTAGGTTGGCAACTCTGAAATTATACTTTGATTAAAAAACACTTAGAACCTTTCTTCAATACTTTATTTTGTAACCAAATGTACATTTCGGACACGAAGTGTCCATTATCAATGGTTTGATACTAATACGAAAAATATACATTTTACACTGATATATATACACTAAAAAATGAGGGAATTAGAGGGTGTCGGTAGGGGGTGTGGTTATGGTGGTAATAAACTAATTTTAGCCGAAAAAAGGTTATCTGTGGGTAAGTAGGTACGTGTTTGATGGGGATTCCAAGGGATTAGGAAAACACCCGAGTTTCAGGTGGACACACTAAATCTAATAAAACATTTTCGAGCGGACTTAAATCGAAATTTAACAGTAGGTTTTCTTGTTTTTTCATTTGAATTGCCTCCAACATATTTAAATGATAGTGTGTAGAATGTTTCAATAATTTTACGTTTTCTAAAATGAACTTATGGCCCGTTTCAATTGCATGGTTAGCGACCGCAGATTTATCCGGATTCAGGTGTTTAATGTGTGAGACACGTTCCTTGAATCTAGTTTGAATGTTTCTTTGTGTTTGTCCTATGTATATTTTGTCACAATTCGAACATTTAATGGAATAAATTCCAGATTTTTCTAAGAAATGTGTTTCGTTAAAAGTGTTCCCTAGTAAATTGTGTAATTTTGTATTTACATAGTACGCTGGGGTTAAATTGAATTTCTTGTACATTATACATTATAATTATTATGTCTGACGTTTAATATGACAATTTCTAAAGGGTGTAGCCAACTTAAATTTAAAAAAAGATTAAATCATGGCACTTTAGATGTTATTTTTTATTGAACATACGATAGTTTCAGAGGTGAGAACCTACAATATTTTCCATGGCACTCTAGAGGTTTTTGATATTGAACATGAATGGGCGATGTCTTATTTCGTAATGGCAACCACAAATTCTAGCGTTCTACTGGTCTGTCATGTGATTTTCTTTTCAGTGTGGATCCAGCCACTTAAATGTTAGAAATCAATAGCAACATTTTTTACTGATCTGATACAAAAGCATTTTGACAGAGCGCAAAGCTCGAAAAACAAACCCAGAATGTTCACCGGATCAACTCAGGATGGGTACTGAAAACGCTAGAGTCCAATGTACCGAATGAGACCTACCCCACCTCTTTACCCTGCATATGCTTATCATATCATATCATATCATAATTTATTTCACGTGGCCACTATCACACAGTTTACAATAATTACATATTTTTTATATACAAATAAAATAATTAATATACATAAAAGTAGCCCTAATATCACACGGGCCCACTCATCCCAAAGCTTTAAGTACTCTGCAGGGTTTGATAGACAGAATTGAACTATGGTTTGCAAAATGGAGAATTTCTATAAATCCTAACAAATCACAATTGATAATCCCATTTCACCGCCCTAATAACTCCAAATTTAGAATTCAATTAAATAATCATCCAATCGCTCCATTTCCCACCTGTAAATACTCAGGTGTAACACTAGATCCAAGACTTACATTTAAACCTCATTCCCAAATCATAAAAGTAAAAGTTAAAAGCAGGGCAAGGCATTTCAGATCCCTAACGTATAAGCAACAAGGTATTTCTACTGACACAGCTGTCCATATATACAAATCGATCTGCTGACCCCCGCCCACCCATTGTTTTAAAAAACCTCCAAGTAGCAGAACTATCAGCCCTCAAAGTACTTACAAAAATCAGACACCCCCTTAATCCTCTTTATAATCCATCCAATATGCTTCTTTACGAACAAACCAAAATAATCCCAATTGAAGAGCGTATCCAAAAATTATCACATAAATTTGCCTCTAATCCCGACTCCTAGGACATTATTAACCTCCTATGTATTCCTCGTAACCCGAATAAAATTCCTAAAGTTTAACACCCATCATACACAATTCATGAATTCATATCATCTGTACACGTTGACAATGACAGTAACAATGACGACTTACTAAGACAATGACATAACAAAGACTGAAACAATTAAAATATTATAATTCTGATATCGAAAAAGTCAGGCTGAAAGACCCCAGGGTCGATTGCCAATTTGCAGAATTAAATATTTGTTTCTTGTATATACTTATTATGCATTCTAATTGTTGTACTGTGGTTTCTGTGTATAAAGATATTGTATATATACAGGGTGTCCCAAAAGTTTGGAAACGGTTGAATATCTCGAGAACACCTCATCGGATCAAGATAGTATAAAATACGTCTTTCTTTATTTTTAAAGCTCTATTTAGGCATGCTGTGCGATAGCCACCCACACCCCTCATTGTCTATAAAAAACTCCTTATGAAGTTGCAAAATATCCACACCTTAACCCCTTTTTGGAGGGTGGAAAAAGGAAGTTTTCGCTCAGTTTATCGTCGAAATTATTTTTCCATTTTGTCATGTTTACAATTTTAAATGAAAGCACTGAAGTGTAGTTATTGAACATTTATTTCGGACGGTCAATGTTGACGTTCTCGACGACTCCGTGAAATTCTAAGAAATGGGTAATAGCTCAGAAACTTTAAAGCTAAATTAATTAAGCTGCTATCTGTCGTTTTGAGATGAGGTTATCGGAAAGTGAACGCATATCATTATTAATGATGCGTGGGTCCGGGGAGAATGTGATATCTTACGAGGAGGTGGCAAGGATGTTTAATGCAACCAATCCGCATCGTGATCCAGTGTCAAAATCGACGGTTCAAAAAACAGTGAAACGCTTTGAAGATACTGGAGCAGTGAAGGATCGCGAACGCAGTGGCAGGCCAAGAACGGCATCAAACGAAGATCAGAAGGTGGAAGTGTTGCAGTATTTCGTGGAAGACCCTCATATTTTTGTAAGGAGAGTGTCGCAAGCTCAAGGCATCAGCAAGACTTCTTCAGTACATCGCATAATGCAGGAGGAAAAGTGGCACCCTTACAAGATTCATCTAGTGCAAGAACTTTTGGAGCCGACTGGGTCAGTGCCAAGGCCAAATTGGCGGTCAGTTTGAACATTTGCGATAAGGAAAAAGACGATTTGGCGGCGGAGATGCAACATCAAACCACCGGAAGTGCAACAATCAGCCCTTTTCAGGGCTACATAATGTGCAAAATCCGATCATGCAACCTCCCCGTGGTGCACATCGGGTCACGCTAATGCCGACGGTATTGTAAAGTTAATTTTGATCTTAGTAGAAAGTGGGGAAAAAGCCAAAATAACGAAATGATTTTTTAATAACAATAACATAACCAATTTTAGATCAGGGATCAAAAAATGAGACAACCAAAATTACTTTGATTAAAAAAACAGCAATTACCCCTTATATGCCTAAATAAAGCTTTAAAAATAAAGAAAGACGTATTTTATACCATCTTGATCCAATGAGGTGTTCTCGAGATATTCAACCGTTTCCAAACTTTTGGGACACCCAGTATATATATATATATATATATATATATATATATATATATATATATATATATATATATATATATATATAAAAGTTGGATATGGTACATATATAATCTAATTGATGTGGCCGTCACTATGCCTCACCCAGTATATGTTATTGAAAAATAATTAACATACAGAGAGTTTATGTAATATCGAACATTGTATGATTTGCAATGAATCACGGAATGAAACCAGTCTAAGCATTGAACACAATTTGTCACATTTAATTTTAAGGTTAAGTGTAAATTGGATTGCCTATACAACTATTAAAAATTTTAATAGTCATATAGGCAATCCAATTTACAGTTAACCTTAAAATTTAACGTGACAAATTGTGTTCAATGCTTAGACTCGTTCAATACAAATCGAACATACGAAAATTAGCGTTGAACGCGTATTATGATGTTCGGTTTTACATAAAACTCTCTGTATGTAATAGGAAACAATTACATAACCTAAAAGAAAAATAACGGTTCATAAGACAAGTCATAAACTTTTTTTACAGTAGCACTTAAATCCTGCAATTTAATTAACTCTTAATAACCCGATTTCGTTTCTCGAGTAATTCCAGAGTTTAAGAGTTTGATGGGATGAGATGGAATTCTTCGGATACTTTTAAAAGTAATAAAAGTAACAAATAAGTGGGGGAACTATCGGATTATAATGATTCAACTTATTGCCTGTATTATGGGAGACCCTTAAAGAAGCAGACATTGGGTTTTCGCTCCCTACCAGATAAAACAAATCCTACTCACAAAGAATTATAGTGAATTACTTTAAAAATTATTATATGAAAATACTTCACTACATAACATTAGCGATTTAAGATTAATATAATGCATTATTAATAGTATATTGCTCGAAAGATGTGGAAGTACTTGATTGCAATTGATGGAAAACATAGTTAAACGTAAAATGTATAATTTCAATGGTTAAATGTCTTCTTCTTCTTCTGCAAGCTTGATGGCTTCATGCCTTGGGCAGTACTCAAGGACGGTAAAAAGAATCGACAGAATCGAAGATAAATTAAAATTTTAAGAATTAATATTCAGTTACTGCAATTACTTGTAATTGTCTAAATCATGAAGTAACCACATTTAAATTCAGCGCCCATTTGTGACGTAAGCGATCTCTACCTCTACTCCCAAGGTAGAGATCGCTTACGTCACAAATGCGCGCTGAATTTAAATGTGGTTACTTCATGATTTAGACAATTACAAGTAATTGCAGTAACTGAATATTAATTCTTAAAATTTTAATTTGAAGCTGTAAACGAGTGTTGTCTACTCCCAGACTAAGCATGAAGTAAAATTTCGAGTTTAGAAAAGCCCCGTGAAAATTTGTCGAGGGTCGCGCAGCGACCCGAGACAAATTTTCTGGGCTTTTCTAAACTCGAAATTTTACTTCATGCGCCACGCGTATAAAACAGATTTTAAGCAAAGTTCGAATATACATACATTTCACAATATTTTAGTGTTTTATAAGCGTGGCGCATGAAGTAAAATTTCGAGTTTAGAAAAGCCCAGAAGTCGCAGCAGTCAAATGGTTGAATGTAAAATGTATAATTAGAATATAATTTTATAGTCATGCGTTTTTTAAACTTCCATTGCCAAATACTTCAAAATAGCTATTCCGTTTTCGGATGAGCACGCTGTATGCAGAAAATGTTTCTTTTAAGTAAACAGTGTAGGCCAAAAGTTTGAATACATTATAAGAACTGGCATGAGAAAATAATATTGTTCTAATTTTGTAATAATAAATAATCACAAATATAACATAAATATCATTTGCCATATTTAAAATGAATAATTTATATAACCAGCAATGAAATAATATTTTAGGAAATAAAATAATAACATCAATTATATTGTGAACCTTCATTTTACCGAAAAAAAAGAATTTTGCAATCTTTAATTAAAACACTTTTAACCTTTCTTCACAATTTTTATTATATACCAGATGTACATTTCGGTCACAAGGTGACTATTATCAATGGATTGAAGTTTCATAACGAAATATTTAACATAATTATAATGCAAAAATAATTTCTCCTAGCAAAAATTAAAGATTTTTTACCTCAAGAAACAGTGTTTTTTCCAGTATTTAATTAGTTCTACATCCTCAATTATTCTCCACTCTTAAGGTATTAGTATTTACTAAATTTTATTCATTTACTTCAGGCTTTTCTAAACTCGAAATTTTACTTCATGCTTAGTCTGGGAGTAGAAAACACTCGTTAAAAGCCTAGACACTGATTTAAAGTTCGAAAGTTCAAAATATTTCCCTTAATTTTTAAATACTTATTTACAACTATTTATTTTGTTTAACTTCCCTTTCAAAACTCGAGCAAATTTCTTTGGGATGTCGTTAAGATCAAACTGAACCAATGTATATTTTAAACTTCGCTTTAAATGTTGTGTGTTCTTTAAACTTTACTTGAAATCAGTATTTTATACGCGTGGCGCATGAAGTAAAATTTCGAGTTTAGAAAAGCCCAGAAAATTTTCACGGGGCCTTTCTAAACTCAAAATTTTACTTCATGCTTAGTCTGGGAGTAGAAAACACTCGTTGAAAGCCTAAACACTGATTTATAGTTCGAAAGTTCAAAATATTCCCCATAATTTTTAAAAACTTATTTACAAATATTTATTTTGTTTAACTGTAACCAAACGTAGCGCTTTCAAAACTCGAGCAATTTTCTTTGGGATGTCGTTAAGATCAAACTGAGCCAATATACATTGGTTCAACTTCGCTTTAAATGTTGTATGTGTTCTTTAAACTTCACTTGAAATAAGTATTTTATACGCGTGGCGCATGAAGTAAAATTTCGAGTTTAGAAAAGCCCAGAAAATTTGTCTCGGGTCGCTGCGCGACCCTCGACAAATTTTCATGGGGCTTTTCAAAACTCGAAATTTTACTTCATGCTTAGTCTGGGAGTGGAAAACACTCGTTAAAAGCCTAAACACTGATTGAAAGTTCGAAAGTTAAAAATATTCCCGTTAATCTTTAAAAACTTATTTACAAATATTTATTTTGTTTAACTGTAACCAAACGTAGCGCTTTCAAAACTCGAGCAATTTTCTTTGGGATGTCGTTAAGATCAAACTGAACCAATGTATATTTTAAACTTCGCTTTAAATGTTGTATGTGTTCTTTAAACTTCACTTGAAATCAGTATTTTATACGCGTGGCGCATGAAGTAAAATTTCGAGTTTAGAAAAGCCCAGAAAATTTGTCTCGGGTCGCTGCGCGACCCTCGACAAATTTTCACGGGGCTTTTCTAAACTCGAAATTTTACTTCATGCTTAGTCTGGAAGTGGAAAACACTCGTTAAAAGCCTAAACACTGATTTAAAGTTCGAAAGTTCAAAATATTCCCCTTAATTTTGAAATACTTACTTACAAATATTTATTTTGTTTAACTGTAACCAAACGTAGCGCTTTCAAAACTCGTGCAATTTTCTTTAAGATGTCGTTGAGATTAAACTGATCCAATGTATTTTAAACTTCGCTTTGAATGTTGTGTGTGTTCTTTAAACTTCTCTTGAAATCAGTATTTTATACGCGTGGCGCATAAAGTAAAATTTCGAGCTTAGAAAATCCTGAAAATTTGGTTTGGTCGCTCCGCGCTTCGCGCTACGCGACCAAACCAAATTTTCAGGATTTTCTAAACTCGAAATTTTACTTCATGCTTAACCTGGGAGTGGAGACACTCGTTAGAAGCTTAAAATTGATAACAAAAACAACGAATCCATGCAAATGAACCAAACGCTGTCATTGTCTGGATATGTAAACCAAGAATCTGTTTTTTAACATAACCAATCAAATTTGACATTTCAAGAATTTAGTGGTGAGGCAGGTTGTGTGTTTGAGGTTAGGACAAGATTAATCACATGTTATGTTGTAAATCAACTTTTGATTTGTAGGTTATGTGAAGGAAAATCTGACAGTAATATGATAATTCAATGAACTCATAAAATAGAAAATTCATTTAACAAAAGTTACGAAAACAAATGTACCCATCCCTTTAAATAAATTGTATCTACTACCAATTTAATAAAGTCTCTCTGAGGTTTATTTAAATGCTTCTTGTTTAGGAATATCTGTCTTTTTCATTATAAGCTCATTTATATGTTCAAATTTCTAAAATGGTTCTAAATACAAGGAATTTTTCTTTTAGAGGTACATGTTATGATTTTTCAATGAATTATCAGATACTCGTGATCTTATTAAAACATTTTAATTTGAATACTCTAACGAGTGTTTTCAATCCCAGATTAAGCATGAAGTAAAATTTCGAGTTTAGAAAAGCCTGAAAATTTGGCTTGGTCGCGTAGCGCAGCGGAGCGACCAAGCCAAATCAGGCTTTTCTAAACTCGAAATTTTACTTCATGCGCCACGCGTATAAAACACTGATTTAAAGTGAAGTTTAAAATATACTGCTTACTTCTGATCACATGTTCATTAGTTTAACAAATTAATGATTTCGATAGCTAACGCCATCTAATGCTTCATAGTGGCATCGTCAGTGACACGAATGCACAAAGTGCATATACAGGTCACTGTTTCGTCCACGAGCGAGCAGAACTCTGTTTGTGAAACCAGAAAACTGAACTGAACACAGATTTGAATTTAACAAATGTCTATATGGAATATGTAAAAGTATACTTAAAAGAAAAAATCCTTTTATGTGTTGTAAAGATGCAAGTTGCAGCGTTTTCCTTTTTGAAACTCTCTGCATCGTGACAATTTATTTGACAAATTATGATTTATTTGTCAAATTGATATTAATTTACTAACATTTCAAAATTTAATGTTTAAAATAGCTTACTATTAAAGCAGGACTGCAACTGTTCACAGTAAATACACTATAAGTAAGTCATATTAAAAAAAAAACAGAGTTTACAAGAAAAATCTCTTGTATACTTAATATTAGTAAATGTAGAATATCAAACAGAATTAAAGTTTTTACAGATATGACAGATATATTTATTTACATATACCATTCCTTTGATAAAATTAGAAAAATCCCGCTTTCATCCTGTTTATAAAAACAAAACAAAACACTCATCTCGTTTGTTAAATTATAAAAAGGGATGAATATGATAATACATGAACCAGAAATATTACATTTCACCCAGAAAGATAAAGCCATAATAAATTCATTTTTTTCGTCGAGACCGACGACAACGGGTCGATATCCGTCCACCCTACCACAGACTGGCGAATGTCTCCCCATCAACTTGTTTTACGTCTGTAGAACAGCTAATGAAGGAACCGATCTCCGGAAGGGTCAGCCCTTTTCATGCAACTTCCCCAAAGACGACATAAATTAATTCCTAAACGAATATCTAATTTATTCGTCAGAATCTTTTAAGTTAAAAATTAGTACGAACCCAAATTAAGTTAATTTAGAGCTTTACTCATACTTATTCTAAAGATGTTATGTTATTTAATTAAAACGCAGTTATGTTCCTTTCTTCACTTTAATTTTTCGATGCTAGATGTACATTTAGGGTACTATGTACCCATTATCAATAGCTAACTCAGTTAGCTATTGATAATGGGTACATTGTACCCGAAGTGTACACCTAGCATAAAAAAATTAAAGTGAAGAAAGGAATATAACTGTGTTTTTATTAAGTGACTTAAAATCTTTTCGTAAGTCATATAATTAATTTATTGTTATGTCATGAGAGTAAAAGTCAAATAATCTATTACGAAAATAGTAATTTGATGACAGGTTTAGCCACATATTGGTCAACTATCGCATGATGGCATTATTCAGGGCTGTGTATCAGTAAGTGAACATACCGATGAGAAAGAAGTTGGCCACGACTTTCCAGTCACGGATTTTGGCGCCTTCACCATCACCCGAATTTCAATGACTAATAAATTAATATAATCTATCAATAACCACAATTTGTTCTTTGTCACAATTGGATTCCGGAATAATAAGTATTTACAGTTTTCGTTGCATCATCCACAATATGGAATAGAAAAGAATGGTTCCCTAGATTTTACTTATTTGTAGAAAAAACTCGTTGATTTTTAAAAATTGGAATGTTTATTCACTACCAGAGCTGGGCAGGATTCGAATCATTCAAGATTCGAATCCTGGATTCGAATCCTTTTAGAGGATTCAAAAGAGGCATTCGAATACTTTAGTTCAACTGGATTCGTGATCCGGATTCGTTACATTTTCTTAAAAGGATTCGTATTCGAATCCAAATGTGGGTGATTCGAATCCATATAAAAGAATTCGAATCCATATGAAAAGATTCGAATATTTATAAAAGGATTCGAATATTTATAAAAGGATTGGAATATTTATCAAAGGATTTGAATACTTACAAAAGGATTTGAATCGTCAAAAATAATTCGAATTAATTGTGAGGATTAACATGGAAAATGTCTTTTGTGTGTTTTTAAATTTCTCATTAAATTACTGCTTTATACGCGTGGCGCATGAAGTAAAATTTCGAGTTTAGAAAAGCCCGAAAATTTGTCTCGGGTCGCTGCGCGACCCTCGACAAATTTTCACGGGGCTTTTCTTAACTCGAAATTTTACTTCATGCTTAGTCTGGGAGTAGAAAACAGTAGTTTAAATAAAGACAACTTTATATCAGACTGTAATGACTTTGATTTTGACGTCATGTGAGGATTTCCGCGCGTGATAAGGTCGGCTCAGGTTAAATCGAGACACAGTAAGCACAGTAATGATCTTGGTTTTAACGTCACGCACGGATTTCCACGCGTGACGACATCAACCAAGGTGTGTAAGTTTATTTACCTTGGTTGTTGACGTCACGTGAGGACTTCCACGCGTGACGTGTCAGCAATCAAGGTGGTTAGTGTATAAGATTGTCTGAATTTAAAACCAAATCGACCTTGTTAGTTTAATTACATTGACGTCAGAAAAACTCCCTGGATTTCTCGGGACATAGATATTTCTAATAAAATCAAACTGAATTTGCTATAAAATTCAAACATAATAAGTAAAAACCAGTATATTTAGTTTTGTAATTTGCCTGCTGATTTTGATAAATTTAATAATGTCATATGGCTTTTTTGTTAGTGTTTCGGTCAATTTGAATATAATTTCATGACTTTTCTCTGACTTTCCCAGTTTTAATGATATTCAGTGAATTTTTTATCTACGTAATTTCCAGGCATTCGTCGATTTTATAAAAGAGCTCAATTTGAACGTTTAAACAAGTGTTATCCACTCCCAGACTAAGCATGAAGTAAAATTTCGAGTTTAGAAAAGCCCCGTGAAAATTTGTCGAGGGTCGCGCAGCGACCCGAGACAAATTTTCGGGCTTTTCTAAACTCGAAATTTTACTTCATGCGCCACGCGTACAAAACACTGATTTGAAGTGAAGTTCAGAAACACACAAATACATCTGTAATCAGAGTAACAGGGAATCAGATGTTTAGTCTGTTATCAATGATGTTCAGTGTTAATAATAAATAATTATGTAAGTATAAATGAAATTGCAAATTCTTGGTTACAGAATATGGCCTCAGTAATTTGGCCCAAATTGTTACATTTGCAGTAGGTTACTGGATGTAACAGCAAACACTTGTTGTATAATTCAATGTCCGTCGGGGTATTAGCCCGGGAAGTAGTTGTTTCAATGAGTGTTTGATATAGTCTTTGTAAGACTAACTTGTTGTAGATTGCGAAAAGAATCGCACTGTTAATGTTTGAAATAATTATGTTTTAAATATTTTTGTTAAAACAACTGGTAACGATATTTATATATAAATGGTTGAAAAAAATAAGATAAAATCAAATTTATTTTTAAAGGATTTGTATTCGTGATTCGAAGAAACAGGATTCGAATCTTTGATTCGAATCATATTTACTCTTACCAATTCTTTATTCGAGTATTCGTGATTCGAATCATATTAGGTGATTAGGATTCGTGATTCGAATCCTTTTTACGAGGATTCGTCCCAGCTCTGTTCACTACAATTATTTCACAAATTTATTGCTTCTTCAGGTGAAGAGAGTTACAAAATGTATAGATTTCTTATACCTATTTATCTATATACAAACTACTTTGGTGGGAGGAACATTTTCAGTAGTGGGGAGCAATAAATTTGCGCAACAATTGTAGTGAATAGACATTTCAATTTTTGATAATCAACGAGTTTTTTCTTCAAATTACTTATTTTGAAGAAAGAAAAAAAAAAAGAATTTTCAACACTTAAATACCCCAACAATGAACGAGTTTTCCCTTATATTTTGCAATTTTGCAATTAATTCATAGCAATGGAAATAGCATGTTATATTCGTACTAAAAGTACTCATAATTTTATATCCGCTTGTTGGTTAATTACTTATGTACACTTTTAATCCTAATAAAACAAAATAAAGGAAAGGAAATTCCCCTTCAAAGTAACTTGTTTTGAATCATGCGTATAATGTGTATATTCAAATAAATCTGGTAAAAATAGTAATTGAATTAAATGTTTTTGTTAATACAATCTGGAGAAAAACACAAAATCACAAATTACATAAATTGAATTCGTTCGTCGCCGACTCGGGAGTTTCCCGGATTGCCTTCTCCTCTGCGAGTAGCAGCACCAGTAAAAAGTTAAAAGCTTACGGGCTCCTTTAATGCAAGTTAATAAGAATTTCCGTCATATTAGCCCTGGGAGGAGTAAATGTAAGTTATTAACTTAATGCTATTATTCCTGGGACGTTTGTATCTCGTGCAATTACGTTTCCTAACTTTTCACAGAAAAGAGATAAAAAGCAAGAGAGCGTATAGTTCTTTTTTGACAAAAAAAAAGGTAATGCTTCAGAACTGGAAAGGGTGATTACTGTTGTATTTAGTTTTAATTAAAATTATTTATTGATAATTATAAACAGCTTATCCGCTTATTATATAACGAAATACAATTCAAAGTAGAGATGGGAGAAACGGTTCTATAGTATGTTCAATAAAATAAAATCTCTAGAGTGCTATGGAAAATATTGTAGGTTGGCAACTATGAAATTATAATTATTATGTTTGACGTTTTATATGTCAATTCCTAAAACGTGTAGCCAACTTGAATTCTGAAAAAGATAAAATCATGGCACTCTAGAGTTTTTTTTATTGAACATACGATATAAGCACCTAGTTATTAATACATAACACAGATAAAATATCTGATTCCGTGTTATTTTATTTAAAGATAATATTTTGATGTGTTATTTGAACTTTACTTTAATCAGTGTTTTGTACGTGTGGCGCATGAAGTAAAATTTCGAGTTTAGAAAAGCCCCGTGAAAATTTGTCTCGGGTCGCTGCGCGACCCTCGACAAATTTTCTACGCGGGGCTTTTCTAAACTCGAAATTTTACTTCATGCTTAGTCTGGGAGTGGAAGACACTCGTTAGAAATGAATTCTAATTAAAAATTAACCATTTTCACAAACATAAACAAAAACAGTGTAACAAACACCCGTTTTGTTCGTGTATGTTTTCGGACTTCACGCTGAAACAGTGTCTCAAATACATTTATAATATTTATTTCTATGTACAATATATAAGTTATGCCTGAATAAAGATGATTTATATATATATATATATATATATGTATATATATATATATATATATATATATATATATATATATATATGTATCACTGTTTCTTCGGGTTTGGTCCCGCGTATTTTCTTGGCTCTGGTCCATTTTATTTTTAATTCGACGTTTCGATGACGTCGCAGTCATCATCGTCAGGAATAACTATCAAAATTCCATTGCTCTAGCAACCACTTGTTTGACTTTTACGTACTACTTGATGCGTGAATTTCTTGTTTGGCTTCGTGTTACTCTTCTGTTTTGTTCTTCTAATGATTTAGTAGTGACAATTTCAATATTATTTTCGGAGGGGATTGGATTTTGAATTTCTTGGTTGTTGTTCGGAGATAATAATAATAATTCTGGTCAAAATATATTATCTCCGAACAACAACCAAGAAATTCAAAATCCAACCCCTTCCGAAAATAATATTGAAATTGTCACTACTACATCATTAGAAGAACAAAACAGAAGAGTAACACGAAGCCAAACAAGAAATTCACGCATCAAGTAGTACGTAAAAGTCTAACAAGTGGTTGCTAGAGCAATGGAATTTTGATAGTTATTCCTGACGATGATGACTGCGACGTCATCGAAACGTCGAATTAAAAATAAAATGGACCAGAGCCAAGAAAATACGCGGGACCAAACCCGAAGAAACAGTGATACATGTTACGCCCGCGAAAATCTACGTTTTAACATATATATATATATATATATATATATATATATATATATATATATATATATATATATATATATATATATATATATATATCTCTGATCCTGGGTTATTTTATTTAAAGATAATGTTTTAATGTGTTTTTTGAACTTCACTTTAATCAGTGTTTTGTACGCGTGGCGCATGAAGTAAAATATCGAGTTTAGAAAAGCCCAGAAAAATTGTCTCGGGTCGCTGCGCGACCCTCGACAAATTTTTTCGGGGCTTTTCTAAACTCGAAATTTTACTTCATGCTTAGTCTAGGAGTGGAAAACACTCGTTAAGGTTAAAGTCATCACATGCTTATTAATCGTCGATGTATTTAATGAGTTTATCGCTAAAACAGGGATGCTGTGATCATAAAATTTGCCAATTTTATCATGCAAATACTTCAGTATTTTCCTTTCTTTTGAGCAATTTTATTTATGCTTACTCAAAAACAAAACGCAATCTTTTTTTTTATATTATATTTTTTTATTTGTTAAATGAACAGAAGCCATATACGAAAGCACATAAACACAAAATATCAAAATGTGACGGCAATTCCATCTGCGCAGTGAAAAGGGTTGTTACTTCGGCTGTGAATACACAAAATTGAGAGTGATATTTCGATTTTTAAAGTGTTTTCAACTTTAAACAAAATCTGTGAGATTAAAAAGGATTCACAGCGCATTTACATTTTTTAACATTTTTGAAACAAATATTTTCCAATTATTTAATGTTTTTTTTTTTCTCAATGTTACGAAATATCTAAATGTGACGGCAATTCCATCTGTGCAGTGGAAAGGGTTGTTACTTTGACTGTAAATACACAAAATTGAGAGTGATTTTTAGATTTTTAAAGTGCTTTTAACTTTAAACAAAATCTGTGAGATTCAAAACGGATTTAAATTTAATAAAATTTTTAAAACAAATATTTACAAATTATTCAATGTTTTTTTTTTCTTAATGTTTGCCTAAAAAATGTATCATGATTTCGAAGATGTAGTAAAAATGAATGATACAAAAAATACGATATAACTTTGAAATTTTAAAACATAATTGACGAAAATCACCGAAATTAGCAAATAAATAAGAAGAATAATCATATTTTTCCAAAACGTTTAGAAAACTGTACGAATTATTAAAATCTGGAACTTTTATGGAACTCAGTTGACAATAAAACAGATCCATTGTCAATTGTTTTAATGATAAAACGAGTATTTTCCACTCCTAGGTTAAGCATGAAGTAACATTTCGAGTTTAGACAAGCCTGAACGTTTGCAATGGATTTATCATGATTCGAATAAGTAGTAAAAACTGATGGCACATAAATTACGATATAACTTTGAAATTTTAACACAATTGGCGAAAATCACCGAAATTAGCAAATAGATAAGAATATTCACAAAATGTAATTTGTGAAAAATGTTTAGAAAATTGTACGAATTATTGAAATCTCGAACGTTGATAAAATTCGATATATTTTTTTATAATTTATCTCCTGTTTTCTTTAAAATTTGATAATAAAACAACAATAATCAATTATTAATTATTTTATCCCAGACTAAGCATGAAGTAAAATTTCGAGTTTAGAAAAGCCTGAAAATTTGGCTCGGCGCGTAGCGAAGCGGAGCGACCGAGCCAAATTAGGCTTTTCTAAACTCGAAATTTTACTTCATGCGCCAGGCGTATAATAATAATAATAATAACAGTTCTTTATTTCAATGTTAATATCACATACAAATTTTGCACATATACATCTACACGGAATAGGGTCAAATCAAGATTAATACATATTATGTTTCTCTAGAGAAATATTCATGCATATTATATGGTTCTAAATCAAGTAAGAACTCTTTAATAGATTGTTTCCAGCTCGAAAACGTATCCGATTTTTGTGTGTTTGTGGGCAGACTATTGTATATTTTTATACAAACATATAGTGGATTCTTTTCAACAACACTGATTTATTCTAAAGCTCAAAAACAGATACATATTTCATATTTCATTACCCAAACCTACTGAAAGTGGAATTATTGGTGTGAAATATACAAGACATTGATAATGCAAAGGAGTCTTAACTAATTTCGAAAACTTATTTTAAAGTAGTAATGCAAATTTAAATAAAATTTCAAAAATGTTAGCTTTACATTTTCCACGTTTATTCCGACAATATTGGTTAAAATCAAAAGATTACGGTACATACGTGGAAAATTTTGAGGCACACACTTTGCTATAGTAATGAAAAATAAAAAATGGAAAATTGATGAAACATTTAAATAAAATAAAACTTGTGAAAATTAATATTGAAGAAAAACTTTAAAACTTTACTTTATTGACAGAGTCCATAAAAATTGATAAAACATTTAAATAAAATCAAATTTGTAAAATCATCCAAATTTTATAAAATTGAAGGATAACTTTAAAACTTTACTATATTGACGGAATCCATAAAAATTGATAAATACAAATCATAGAAGGACAGAACACTATAATTCCAGGCGGAAAGAGCAACGGTCGATAGACAATTGGCCGATTATTTAAATTTTATGTTATTTATTGTATTATATTTTTGTATTATTACCGTTATCAAAATGTATAAAGACTCATATGTATATTTATATATAGAAATCATGAAACATGACAATAATAATCTAAATATATTTTACAAAATTTTACAAATGCCCAAAAATGTATCATGATTTTGAAGAAGTAGTAAGAACTGATAGCACACAAATTACGATATAACTTTGAAATTTTAACATAATTGACGAAAATCACCGAAATTAGCAAATATATATTTTTTTTTCCACATGAGGTGGTATCGCTTAGCGTCCCTGCACTACGGTCTCCGTGGTCCTTTTGTGCTCCTCTGGTTATTTTACTCCCTGTATATTCCTGTGTCTTCTAAGAAGTCCAGGAGTTTGGGCCAGCAAATATATTAGAATATTCACAAAATAAAATGAGTGCAAAATGTTTAAAAAATTTTACGAATAATTGAAATCTTGAACTTTGATAAAACTCGATATTTTTTTAATAATTTGTCTCTTTTTTCTTTAAACTTTAATAATAAAACAGCAATAATCAATTATCAATTCTTTTAATGTAAAACGAGTGTTTTCCACTCCCAGACTAAGCATGAAGTAAAATTTCGAGTTTAGAAAAGCCTGAAAATTTGGCTCGGGCGCGTAGCGAAGCGGAGCGACCGAGCCAAATTAGGCTTTTCTAAACTCGAAATTTTACTTCATGCGCCACGCGTATACAACACTGATTAATTCTAAAGTTCAAATACAGATACATATTTCATATTTCGTTGCCCAAACCTACTGAAAGTGGAATTATGGATGTGAAATATACAGAACATTGATAGGAGAAAAGGGAATTAACTGATTTTCGAAAACTTAATTGAAAGTCGTAATCCAAATTAATATTAAATTTAAAAAATACTAGCTGTACATTTTCCACGTTTATTCCGACAATATTGGTTAAACTCAACAGATTTCGCGACACACTTGGAAAATTTTGAGGCACTATAGTGATGAACAATAAGAAAAAATGGAAAATAGTTAAAATATTTAAATAAAATCAAATTTGTGAAAATCATAGAAATTTTATAATATCGAAGAAAAACTTCACTGTATTGACAGAATCCATAAAAATTGATAAAACATTTAAATAAAATCAAATTTGTTAAAATCATCGAAATTTTATATTGTTTTATACTTTTTATTATAAAGTTTTTCTTCAACTTTAAAACTTTACTTTATTGACAGAATCTAAAAAATTGATAAAACATTTAAATAACATCAAATTTGTGAAAATCATAGAAACGTTATGATATTAAAGAAAAACTTTAAAACTTTATTGACGGAATCCATAAAAATTAATAAAACATTTAAATAAAATCAAAACTCAACAGATTTCGCGACACACTTGGAAAATTTTGAGGCACTATAGTGATGAACAATAAGAAAAAATGGAAAATAGTTAAAATATTTAAATAAAATCATATTTGTGAAAATCATAGAAATTTTATAATATCGAAGAAAAACTTCACTGTATTGACAGAATCCATAAAAATCGATAAAACATTTAAATAAAATCAAATTTGTTAAAATCATCGAAATTTTATATTGTTTTATACTTTTTTTTATAAAGTTTTTCTTCAACTTTAAAACTTTACTTTATTGACAGAATCTAAAAAATTGATAAAACATTTAAATAACATCAAATTTGTGAAAATTATAAAAACGTTATGATATTAAAGAAAAACTTTAAAACTTTATTGACGGAATCCATAAAAATTGATAAAACATTTAAATAAAATCAAATTCGACAAAATCATTGAAATTTTATAATATTGAAAAAAAAACTTCAAAACTTTACTTTATTGAAGGAATCCAATAAATTACAAATCATTAAACATGACGATAATAATCAAAACAGATTTTACAAAATTTTACAAATGGCCAAAAATTTATCACGATTTCGAAGAAGTAGTAAAGACTGATGGCACAAAAATTACGATATAACTTTAAAATGTTAACACAATTGACGAAAATCGCCGAAATTAGCAAATATATAAGAATATTCATAAAATCAATTTGTGAAAAATGTTTGGAAAATTGTACGAATTATTGAAATCTGGAAATTTGAAAAACTCGATATTTTTTTTAATAATTTTTCTCTTGTTTTCTTTCAACTTTGATAATAAAACAACAATAATCAATTATCAATTTTAATGTGAAACGAGTGTTTTCCACTCCCAGACTAAGCATGAAGTGAAATTTCGAGTTTAGAAAAGCCTGAAAATTTGGCTCGGGCGCGTAGCGAAGCGAAGCGACCGAGCCAAATTAGGCTTTTCTAAACTCGAAATTTTACTTCATGCGCCACGCGTACACAACAGTGATTTAATGTAAAATAGTCTTCAACCAATTGACAAGTAAAATAAGTTTACCATGTCAATTATTATCAATTGTTTAAATAACGGGAAAGTGCTATGATAGACACATCACCATCTTTTTATCAACATTAGTTTTCGAGATATAAGACAAATTTACATTTTTAAATGGAATGAATTAAACATATTGTGATTTGTCTATTTTTTCTTTCAGAGTGTAGAACCTAAATTTGAATTGCCCGCCACATCATAAATATATTTGAACTGGGCCGAAATTCCTGAAATTGATCGAACGATCGGTCGCCCGCCACCTGTCAAATTCACATGTTAAATCCTTATCTAAATGACAGATTTCATATGGCCGAATCGTACGACCAATTTCAGGAATACCGGCCCAAATAATCTTCAACTCATTCTAACAATGTACTATTGAATGTCAGTGCTTTATTAAAGATTATATTTTATTATTATAAATTCTAAACTACTATATTTCGAATTTAATATGGTATCGCTGTATTTTACATTTTGCATGTAGCACATATTGGAAAGAAAATAGCATATTGTACAACGAGCATATAATGATAGCTATTAATCACGAGAACGAGGTTTGCGGAACGAGCCGAAGGCGAGTGGAGCAAGTCGTTCGAGTGATTAATAGCCATTCTATGTGAGCTATACACTATACTTTGCTCGCGACAGCAACAATATACATCACAACATTTATTATATATATTTATCAAATACGCGCCAGTCTTAGTGGTCGGTTTTGTTTTATAATAATTTGACAGATAAATGATGACAGATTGCGGTATTATGATTTAAATGTGTAATAGGGTTAATTCCACTTTAACACAAATATGAACAATCGTTCAACAATAAATAATACTCACACAGTCTACCCTCTCGCCTAAGTTACATAGAAACACACTCTTTGCACAAAAAACGAACTCTTCCGTTTAGATGGAGTTTTCACGGTGTTAACGTTTGTTCCGCTTTAAAAACACTAGCGACGAATAGAAGCGCAATTGTTTAACCGATTTAAGAATGATTTTTGTTTACAAACGCGTTTTTCGCAGGTTAAACTAGTGAGAGCGGCAGAGGTGTTGACGCGTTACTTCATACTTTAACAAAATAGCGTCGACGACGTCATCACCACCATTGTCAAATGTAAAACAAAGAAGCTGATTTGACTAGCACAGCGCTGTTACTGCATAGCGGCAAAAAATCTAACTAGGCAATTATTTATACTCGTGTTAAAGAACCACATTTATAATGTGTTTAATGTACTTGAGTGTTAAATGCACCCCATTTATGCTGCCCACGCAATTAAATAATGCACATATTATAAGATTGTCGTGAACAAAATAACATTTATCTATACTGTTCGTTTATTCAAATATTTTATATTTAAAAAACTACCTTTGTATTTATTGAATAAAAAAACGCGTATTTCCCCATAAAAATAATAAAATTCAATATCATATCTGTACACTCATAAAGTTAAATCGCCAAAGATCACTTATTTCTTTGCGGTCGGTGTTTTTAAGGGAAAGGGACGGGTGGTATACGTATCCGAGCGGAAACTCAAGACAAGTACAATGGGAGCTATGGTTAATAAAAGCCGCGTATGCGTTTAGGGGGTCGACAGAAGGGCTAAAGGGCCGGCGAGTGTCCAGCGATAAGCCCTCTGTTTTATGGCCCTCTATCTGACCGAACCAGCTATATACCTATCCCATGTTTCTTCAGTTTTAAACGCCGGGTCGGCGACATTAAATATATTAAAGTGATAACTTGAAAACGAATAGGGCCTTGTTCCCTAAAAAGGTTTTTGTTAAAATTCTCGACCCATTCGTGTTATTAAAACCAAATGGTTTATTATTATAGGAGTTCATTAAAATTTTAGTTGGAAGGTAGGCTGCAAATTAATACTTTGCATTCTGCAATGTTTAATTAATTAATAAACAGTTAATATCATCTATACCCAAGGGCGTAGTTAGAAAAAAATCGGGGGGGGGGGATATAAAAATTTCGGGGGGACTTAACTGGTAAAAATATTGTTTTTGCTCTTTCAAGACCGCTTTTACAAGCAAAAATTTTACATTTTGAAAATTCGGAGGTTGTTAAACCCCTATATCTCCCCCTCTGGCTACGGCCTTGTGTATACCTGCTCAACTTTAAATTGAGACTAAATAATATCAAATTGGGAATAAGGAATTTCAAATTTCTACTTCAAACATAGCTGTCAGTTAAACACAATCAAATTGGGATCAAACAACAGTAAATTAAGAATAAACAATTTTAAATTGATAAATGTTACGCTGCAATACCTTTGTTAATTAATGAGATATGGAACTAAGATTTTATACACAACCTAAATTAGTCCTTAGAAATACATTGGAATTGACAGATTTTATACACAATTGGGTGTCCCAATTTTTTTCAGATATTGCAGTTATTTTTTATTGACATATGGCATGATTTAGAACTACATTTTCCTGGCGGTAATTTTGGCCCTCGAAGCAGTTTGGCCAGCTCTGATTTAGACAATCACAATTAAATCAGTATATTTTAAAGTAAAATCAATAGAAATAACCTTAAATTAAAAAAAAACTGTCTCCCATTCAGCGATTCTATTCACCCCTTTTTATTTCCCTTTCTCCGCTTCTATTTTTTTAAATTTAATTAAACTTCTCCCAGTGTTTATATATTTGTTCAAAAGTGCGCAATTTAAATAGTAACGACGGGAGATTAGATTCCCGTTGGCGTTTATCGGGGATTCCGACGACTTTTATTGCTGGCGACATAAAAAATTGCGATGTTTTCTCGATTCCGCTCTCTCAGTGTTGCTTATTTTTATTTCCCCCGAGGGTGACACTGACCGCCCATAAAATTCAATAAGGGATACTGAAAAAATTAAGAGAGGAAGACGGCTAATTAAACGGTAATTTGCGAAATTTATGGGATGTAGGGATATAGTGCAATTTAAGTCGCGATTATGTATGTAATTTACGACTTAACAATAACATTTTCGGATTTAATATAAATATTTATATATTTATATTTAAATATACTACTTATATTTAAACCTGACAAATCAAAATAATTTGAAGAATAAAGCACTAAAAACCTTTCTTCACCTTTCTCAAATGTACATACATCTCGGACATAAAATGATCAATAACTTAAAATACGCCAAAACGTTCCCAGACCAAAACTTTATACAGGGATTTTTTCTATTAAGAATGCATTGCATACGCTTTTTATTTTCAAGAAATTAATATAAAGGTTTAAAAGAGTGTTTTCCACTTTCAGGTTAAGCATGAAGTAAAATTTCGAGTTTAGAAAAGCCTGAACATTTTTCAGGCTTTTCTAAACTCGAAATTTTTTTTCATGCGCCACCCATATTAAACACTGAAATAACTGAAATATTGTGAACAAATGAATTTAACTTGAAAGCAGTCTCGTGTGCGCGTGGCGCATGAAGTAAAATTTTGAGTTTAGAAAAGCCTGAAAATTTGGATTGGTCGCGTAGCGCTACGCGCTACACGACCAAACCAAATTTTCAGGCTTTTCTAAACTCGAAATTTTACTTCATGCTTAACCTAGGAGTGGAAAACACTCGTTTAAAGCTTCAAATTGAACTCTTTGGAAGACACTCGTTTCAAGCTTCAAATTGTACTCTTTAAGTATAAATGGCCTCAATAATTTGACTCAAATTGTTACATTTGCAGTAGGTTACTGTATGTGACAGCAAACACTTGTTGTATAATTCAATGTCCGTCGGGGTATTAGCTCAGGAAGTAGTTGTTTCAATGAGTGTTTGATATAGTCTTTGTAAGACTAACTTGTTGTAGATTGCGAAAAGAATCGCACTTTTAATGTTTGTACTCTTTAAAAAAAAAACAGGAATATATTAAGACTTACAGCATACACTTGGGATATGTATACTTAAAAGAAAACCTCCCTGTATACTCCATTTCATATAATTAAAGAGCTTTAATTGTTGGAGAAAGGTTCCAAGTAAAAACAAAGTTAATAAGCCTATGCCACAAATCCCTCAGCTATAAATTCTTTAAAGTTGTAATAGGCTTTTGATGTTAGGTAATTTCTAACTTCGTCTAAATATTTCTTTAACGGAAGTGTGCCTATTATTTTACAAATTATTTATTTTACAAATTGAAAACGGATTCTTCAAAAGTGTGACTTAATAAGAAATGGGACTAATTCTTGAGACAAAAGTTTGGTATCAAAATGTTGGGACAAAAAATGTTATGAAATAAAATATTTCTATATTACACGAGGCAAATTTAGCTCAAAAAAATAATATAAGGGCATGCGCACTACGTAAACAGCTAACGGTTAGTTTTAAAACTAGTATTGTATTTAGTATAATATATAAAATTACGAAAAAACTATTCGTGAAAATGCAAACAATGTCTTAATTAATAAGACAACTTAAGACGATAAACATCCATTGAAACAACTACTTCCCGTGCAAATACATCTCCAGATATTAAATTATACAATGAAATATTTAAAATCTTATTTAATTTGATTTGTAACAACGCTTTATTAAAGTATATGTAACGTTTAGGTCAAATTCTCTTCAAACCAACTAACAATACAAATTTAAAATGAAAGAAGAGATAGCAACAAATTAGAAGTAAAAGGACTTGGATTAAAACTAATGTCTTAGGCCATCTATAGACGAAGTTGGCTTATTAATTAAGATATTGTTTGCATTTTCACGAATAGTTTTTTCGTAATTTTATATATTATGTTTAAAGTGTGCAAACTATAAGAAGCGTAAGCTTATTTTCTCGAATTCAAATAGTTTTGAATTTGAATTTATCTTGTAATTAGTATTGTAATAGTAAATATGGTTACTTTACGAAACACATAGCAATGTAATAGAAATACAATTATGAATTTGTTTAATAAAATCTGAAATACAACGAAATATAATAAAATTAATGGATGGTAAAGTATAAATCGTTCACCGCATGGAATCGGTTGGTTCAGTTGTTTACTGATAGCGCTGTTAGATGGCAGCAATGTCGGCGCCGTGCGTCATAGACTTTTTGCGTTTTGCTTTTCGCTACAATATAAAAACCAGTTGCTGCACAAATGGCAGTTTAAATAATTGTGTAATGCTTTTAAAATCAAAGAATTACGCTCTGTAAACACAAACGATAAGAAATAAGAACGTTTGGTATTTAAATATTTACAATTTATTATATTTTTTAAGATTTCATCTATTAGGTTAGGTTTCTAATGTAACCTCTCTACTAATCTAACTTAATCTAACCTAGTATATACAGAGAGTTTTATGTAACGGCGAACATGCTAGAATGTACTCAATGTAAATTTTCCTATGTTCGATGTGTACTGGGACGCATCACAGCATTGAGTGCGATGTGATTGGCTACGATTTTTAATTGTAATATAGTCAACCCAATGTACACTCTTCCCTTCAAAAATAAATTAAATCTGTCAGTTATCTCAAGCAAGTGATATTTGTTCTTCTGGCATTTAAAACAGACTCAGAAGAAGAACGTATAGTTATACAATGTATTTTTCTGGTGAACTTGTATCATGGAGGAAACAGTTTTAGAAATTCCCGAGATTTATTTTCTGTTAAATTTCCTGATCGCCCAATCCCATCCATTTAAACCATTTCGGACCTTATAAAACAATTTAATAGAAGCGGCTGTTTAGATAAATTTCACAAACGAAGAGTAAGAAGACCGTCAAATTTATCAGAAGAGATGAAATTAAACATTTTGTGTTATGTTGAAGAATGTCCAATAGTATCTTTAAATACTATTGCAAAATCACTTCTTATTTTAAAATCCTCCGTACATAGAGTTCTACGAGAATTTAAGTTTAGGTCCTACAAATTTCAAAATCACCAGTTGCTGTATGAAGATGACAAAATTAAGCGATCAAATTTTTGTAAAATTTTATTTAATATGGTAAATGAAAATAACGACATTTTGCGGAAAATAGTGTTTACTGACGAAGCATCTTTTTGTCTGGATGGATCAGTAAATTCTCAAAATTACAGGTCAGTTATTCCTATTTAATTGTATCCTTTCTAAACCCATTATTCCTTTTCTTTTAGGTATGGTCTACAAGTAATACCTACCTTCAAAATTTAACTCATACTCAGTACAACAAGAGAATTAATGTATGGATTGGAATTATTGACACGCACTTGATTGGCCCATTTTCTATTAACGGAAATTTAAATTCTAGTAAATTTTTAACATTTCTTCAAAGTGATATTATACCAGGCATACAGAATTTAAATATTAATAACTCATTTTTTCAAATGGACGGAGCTCCTCCACACTCTACGAATGAGGTAACGCGGTTTTTGAACCAACATTTTCCTCGTTGGTGGATAAGAAGATATGGTCCCATATCTTGGCCTGCACGTTCGCCCGACCTTTTCTCCAAATGATTTTCTTCTATGGGGGTATATGAAAACAAAAATTTATAGTGATGTTCCAATTAAAAATGTGGAAGAACTTCAGACTCGAGTACGGTTAGTAAGTGAAGAAATGAATCCAATTTTTTTAAGAAATGCAGTAGAATCATTTTATTATCGTCTAGCATATTGCTTAGAGCGCGAAGGAGGTCATTTTGAAAATTTATTATAAATATTACTTGTTTCTAATAAACTATATTCTTTAACTTATTGGCTAAGTATTTAATAAAAGGTGAATAGTAGAATTATTTATTTGGTTCTTTAAAATTACTCATTATGCCTTCTTTAAGTATTTTACTGATTAAAAATATAACAGAAGTTGATATGCATTCCGTTGAACTAAAATATCCATATTACAACATGTTGCACTTGACATAACAATTCAAAGATTTAATTAATTATTGACAGGAAGAGTGTAAATTGGGTTGACTATATTACTATTAGAAATCGTAGCCAATCAAATCGCACTCAATGCTGTGATGCGTCCCAGTACACATCGAACATAGGAAAATTAACATTGAGTACATTTTAGCATGTTCGGTGTAACATAAAACTCTCTGTATATGGAATCTTAAAAAATAATATAATATTAATAATCATTAAATTAACCCACAGGCAATTCGTCGAATTTCATTACTAAATATCACAAGAATTATCTAATTTTAAAATTAATATTTTCATAAATTGGGTAATTTAAAAAACATACTTTAACTCATAATTACACACAAAAAAAAAAACAAGTAAGATGTATTAATATTCTTTGCTGCATTAATTATTAATCAAAATATATCAGTTTCACTATGATTGAATTTTTAATTTTTAAAATCTATCAAAACTATTTGAAAAAAGTAACTCACTTTTTTGAAGATCCAAGTTGTAACGGCTGTTTTTGAACTTCAAAATAAATTAGTGTTTTATACGCGTGGCGCATGGAGTAACATTTCGGGTAGAAAAACCTGAAAACTTGGTTTAGACTAAACAGTTTTCGTCAATTTCCATCAATATCAATATTTTTTTTAAATAAATGTCAAAAAGAGATGAAAAGTCAAAAATCTTATAAAATGCGGGAATTCTAAAAACAAAAGATAAAATATTAAACAGAAAAAAATTGGAAAATCGCAGTATTATGAAACAGTGAGAAAAATTGCAAATAATTGTGAAAACTTAATGCATATATTCATTTTTTTTTTATTAACTGTGCAATAAATGTTAAACTTAACACTAGATCGGTGATTTGTACGCGTGGCGCATGAAGTAAAATTTCGAGTTGAGAAAAGCCAAAAAATTGATTAGTTTTTCAATTTAGGATGAAAAAAGTTAAAAAAAATGCATGAAAAATTTTTAAAAAAATGTGTTTCATGCGCTTTTTTTTCATTTTTCATCCAAAATTGAAAAACTACTCAAATTAAAATTATTTAACTTCTTTCACTTAAAATACATGTCTTATTGCAAATCTGATTTTTATATAGGCCATTATAAGTGATCTTTTTGATGAAAAACTTCAAAACTTCAGATCACGATAAAATACTTGAATGACCTAATATCGCAAAAAACAGTTAGATATATTTTTTGTTTCACACAAATTTTTCATCTTTGTTTTCAGATATTAATTCAGAATTTTAGTGGCGTACTGTGTAATCAATCGATGCCTTTTTTAGTTTTTCATTTTTGTGGTTTTTTTTCTTTTTTCATCCAAAATTGAGAAACCACACAAATTATAATTATTTAACTTCTTTCACTTAAAATACATGTATTATTGCAAATCTGATTTTTATATAGGCCATTAAAGTGATCTTTTTGATGAAAAACTTCGAAACTTCAGATCACGTTAAAATGCTTGAATGACCTAATATCGCAAAAAACAGTTAGATATATTTTTTGTTTCACACAAATTTTTCATTTTTGTTTTCTGATTTTAATTCTGAGTTTTAGTGGCGTATTGTGTAATCAATCGATGCCTTTTTCAGATTTTCATTTTTGTTTTCAGATTTCAATTCAAAAGAAAAAAAAAGTTTGAATTTGTCGCACTGTATTGTTCTCTAACGAGTGTTTCCATTCCCAGACTAAGCATGAAGTAAAATTTCGAGTTTAGAAAAGCCCCGCGTAGAAAATTTGTCGAGGGTCGCGCAGCGACCCGAGACAAATTTTCACGGGGCTTTTCTAAACTCGAAATTTTACTTCATGCGCCACGCGTATAAAACATTAATTTAGTGTAAAGTTCAAAATATACTGCTCATTTAATATTAAAATGTTCAATCGACTTATAGAACCTTGAAAGGTAATCAATGAGTTTTTCAAGTTTTTAGTTGATTCATAAAGACTCGATTGTTTTAAAGATTTTCTTCAATTTTTAAAACGTTAGCAGTTTGCGCAAATTTCTATCGTAATCACTAATTTAACAAAAAAAAACTTTATCATGAATATCAAAAAATTTTTTTCTCTTTTTTCGAGAATAAGTTTAATCAATCAATGCCTTTTTCAGTTTTTCATTTTTGTTTTCAGATTTCAATTCAGAAAAAAACAAGTTTGAATTTATCGCACTGTGTTGCTCTCTAACGAGTGTTTTCCACTCCCAGACTAAGCATGAAGTAAAATTTCGAGTTTAGAAAAGCCCCGTGAAAATTTGTCTCGGGTCGCTGCGCGACCCTAGACAAATTTTCTGGGCTTTTCTAAACTCGAAATTTTACTTCATGCGCCACGCGTATAAAACACTAAAATATTGTGAACTTTATGTATATTTGAACCCCACTTGAAATTAGTGTTTTATACGCGTGGCGCATGAAGTAAAATTTCGAGTTTAGAAAAGCCCAGAAAATTTGTCTCGGGTCGCTGCGCGACCCTCGACAAATTTTCACAGGGCTTTTCTAAACTCGAAATTTTACTTCATGCTTAATCTAGGAGTGGAAAACACTCGTTTAAAGCTTTAAATTGAACTCTTAAAAAAAACAACGAATAACTAAAGATTTAAAGGAAATAAGCTGAATTCGGAATTCGTATGCCTTAAAGAAAATCTTCCTGTACATCAAAGAAATGTCATTTGGTTGTTTTTTGTTCGTGGTTTGTTGCGCAGCGACCCGAGACAAATTTTCTGGGCTCTTCTAAACTCAAAATTTTACTTCATGCGCCACGCGAATAAAAAACTAAAATATTATCAAGTTATGTATATTTGAACCTCACTTGAAATCAGTGTTTTATACGCGTGGCGCATGAAGTAAAATTTCGAGTTTAGAAAAGCCCAGAAAATTTGTCTCGGGTCGCTGCGCGACCCTCGACAAATTTTCACGGGGCTTTTCTAAACTCGAAATTTTACTTCATGCTTAGTCTGGGAGTGGAAAACACTCGTTCAAAGCTTCAAATTAAACTCTTAAAAAAACAACGACTAACTAAACATTTAAAGGAAATAAGCTGAATTTGGAATACGTATGCCTTAAAGAAAAACTTCCTGTACATCAAAGAAATGCCATTTGGTTGTGCGGTAAGCAATCAGCTGTTCAGCTGTCAGCACGTAATGTACTTATCAAAGCTATTACGTGCATGTGTACGTAATGTCAATCATACTTGTCAAGATGACAGTGTGGTATGATGCGGTTACTAGATAGGGCGTAGGTAAATATTTATAGTTTTAAGGTATGATAACAACAAAGGTATTTTGTTTAAATAAATATTTATATTTAAATATAAAGGGTATACCGTTTAACCTGACAAAACAAAATAACTTGAAAAGACGTTCCCAGGCCAAAACGTTATACCTTGTAATTGGTCACACATCTGGACATAGGGAAATACGAGGGTTGCCTTTTATATTTCGGGATTGGGCAACCCTAGTGTTGCAATCTGGCAACTGAGAGCTCTATCGTAAAGTTTGACATTTTTGAGGTTATACACACTCAGAACGTTTTGACATATGAGCGTTATTTGTGTCGTTTACACTAACTTAAAAGATTTATCTCGGCCAAAGAATGGAATTAAATCGTGAACATTTTCGTGCGATTATTTTTTACAACTTTCGACGTGGATTAACTCAACAACAGTGCATGGATGAACTTAATTCAATTTTTGGCGATGAAGCTCCATCAAGGACTAGTGTTTATCGATGGTATGGTGAATTCAACCGAGGTCGTAGTTCACTTCAAGACGAATTTCGTGGAGGTCGTCCAAAATCAGTTGTTGTTTCGGAAACCATTGATGCTGTGCGCAAACAAATATTGCAAGATCGTCATGTGACCTATCGTGAGATTGAGACAACCTTAGGCATTAGTGGGACCAGCATACATTCAATATTGCATGAACATTTGACTGTCAAAAAAAATTGTTCGCGTTGGATCCCACACAATTTGTCAATCGCTCACAAAAAGGCTCGTGTCGATTTGTGCAAAGAAATGCTCAAAAAAATACGATTGCGGTGCTTCGAAACACGTCTATGACATCGTGACAGGTGATGAATCATGGATTTACGTGTATGAGCCCGAAAGTAAACAGCAGTCGACCGTATGGGTGTTTCAAGATGAGCCAAATCCAACAAAAGTTGTTCGCGCACGAAGCACTTCCAAGCAAATGGTCGCCTGTTTTTTCGGAAAAACTGGACATGTCGCAACCGTACCACTAGAACAACGCAGAACAGTCAATTCTGAGTGGTACACAACCATTTGTTTGCCAGTTGTCATCCAAAAAATCAGGAAAACCAACCGCCGAAAACGGATCACTCTTCACCACGACAATGCGAGCTCTCACACATCGGCTCAAACAACTGCATTTTTGAGCACGCAAAACATCGATTTGATGAGTCATCCGCCATATAGTCCTGACTTGGCACCGAATGACTTCTTTTTATTCCCATCCGTAAAAAATAAAATGAGAGGTCAACGTTTTTCGACACCTGAAGAAGCGGTTGATGCGTTCAGAATGCATGTTTTGGAGATACCTCAATCAGAGTGGCAAAAGTGCTTCGACAATTGGTTCAAACGCATGCAAAAGTGTATAGATTTTAATGGGGAATATTTTGAAAAACAATAAAGTGATTTTCAATGATTAATATTTGTTTTTGTTCTCTAACCCCGAAATATAAAAGGCAACCCTCGTAGAATGGGAAGTCACGTTTTTGGAAATGCTTGCTCACCAAATTTACGAACAAGCATAAAAGTGGCATCAATCGAAAGATCCTATTAGTGGGAATTTGTTGATGCCAAATGCTTGCATATTTTTAAATGATGATTATTAAAGAAATACTCTAATACTGGATGATTTTAATTAAAATTAAATTAAAACACTTGGATTGTTTCAGAAACAAACCAAGTGTTTTAATTTAAATTTCATTTAAATTATCCAGTATTAGATTCAAAAATGTTTCACCACGGGTTAAGTGAGAAATTAATTAAAGATAAAGAAATATTTTGTATTTTATTGGCATTTAAACACAGTGGTCAAAACTTTTAAAACTGACTTTATTTAATATTTATTTATCAATAAACCAAGTTTAAAATACCGAATCATTTTATCCCCAAAACAATATATATAATTCCATCAATTTCCACCGAAAATAATTGTATGAATAAACAAAACCCGGCGCGACCCCATCTTCATTAATCCATAATTCCGCCTCTCTTTTATTATACAGCGGGATTCACATATCGAAAACCCGACCTGGTATTTAATTAAACCAATCCATTTGAACCCACAAACGCACACACAAGTATACACACACACGAGCGCAAATATTCAATCAATATAATGCATCCCAGTTTTCGTGAGCCGCCGTTTTTCATATGAAAAATTAACAAACTTCAAACGCCGCTTTTCACTCGATTCCGTTTTATTTACACAATTTCAATTCAGTAATTACCGCTCTCGAGGTACATTCAATTACCATACACGTAGGGAAACGGTTTGGTTTGATAATACCGAGAGTTTTCGAATACATTAAAGAAATGTAAATATGGGTGGGTTTGAACATTCATTGCAATCAATTGTAATCTAAATTTAAATCGAATTTTATTACTATGTACAAAATATAAGTAGCCATAATTGTTATTAAAAAGTTTCGAAAGGTATCCAGGAAAAATACCAGATTAATTGGTAGGGCGAGCTGAATTGTAAAGAAGTTTTGTTTTTTTAAAGAGTGAGTCTATTTTTTTTATTCTACGTTCAATTCTAAGAAATGAAGTCCTGGGGACCATAGGTCTACGGTTAATTTCAAGCTGCATCAATTTTAATTAAAAATTTTACTGCAGCCGGTTGTAATATTTATTTGGATTTCAGTTCTGATTTATAATATTTCCTATTTTTATTTATATGTTCGGGTTCATGGGGGTTTTAAGTGTATGAATTAAATGTTGATATTTATTTTTGTCTTAGGCATCCGCAAGGTGGCGCTGCAAACTTTTGTCTGCCATTTTTAAGGAAAAAGTTTATATAAATGTTTCAAATACTGCTGCTATTTATATATTATAATGATCTTAGCATAAAATGTTGCTGTAAATATTTGTTTTTTGCAGACGATCTTAAACTATAAAACTATATTGTCTGTCAGAAAGATCACATTATAATGTAACATAATGTTAACACATTAATTGCTTAGTGTAAACAATTTAGGGTACGCCGATTTGTGAGACATTTTGTTTTTCAAAGAGTTAGTCTGATTTTTTTTTTGATTCTATGTTCAATTCTAAGAAAAACAGTTTATGGGATAATAGGTGTACGGTGAATTTTGAGCCAAGACAATTTTAATTAAAGATTTTACTGCAGCACTTCTTCACTTTTATAAGATTTTTATCAAATTCTTCAATATGCTCCCCGACTATGCTCATTAATGAATTTAAAAAACAAATCAAAGCATTCCTCATAGTGAATGCGTTTTACAGCTCGGAGGAATACATGAAATACAAATTTACGCAGTGGATGTAGTGATTTTACAGTTTTACTGCTATTTTAAGCATCTTTATTTTGGACATTATTTACATTTTAACATTTTTACATTCTTATATTTATAGTAATTAGTTAATGTAAACACTCTAATTTATAATTTCCTAGTGCTATGTTATTTATGTTATTTATGTGTTATTTATGTTATTTATGTACTATATTGACAATGTTATACCATTTGGTGCTAAACAATAACTTCAAATTATAAATTATAATAATTAATTAATGTATTTGAAACGTTTGTATAAACTTATTCTTTAAAAATGATCAAAATATATAGAAACAAGTTAGTAGCGCCCACTTGCGGGATGCCTAAGGCAAAAATAAGCATCAAAATCGAATTCTCCATATCAAAAAATCCAACATATAAATAAAAATAGGAAATATTTTAAATCAGAACTGAAGTAAAAATAAATATTACAACCAGCAACAGCAAAATCTTCAATTGAAATTAATGCGGCTCGAAATTCACCGTTGATTTATAGTCTTATGGACTTTTTTCTTAGAATTGAATGTAAAATCAGAAAAAAATTAGACTCACGCTTTGAAAAAAATCGACCCTCCCTATTAACTGGTCTATTTAATTTTCTATAATTTATTTGATCTCATCAATAAAAATATAAACACCAATTCTTACATATAAACGTAAACAAATGGATGTAAAAATTATATTTCGATCAAAAAGTAATCATTCGAAATATATTACATATTTTTTTTACCCCGAAATTGATAAAACAATTTGGACGGGGGCGCACAATAAAAAAACAACGCGAGGGTGTTATGCGCGCACACATGGCCTTTACACTTTTTTCCCAGCCTCGAACATGTTAACAGAAGTAAAAGCATTAGAAAGAAAACGAAGTGTAGAACAGAAAAGAACTCAAGATCCAGGCCAAAGAAAGCGAAACTAGAAAAAATAAAAAAGTTAAAGTTATTTATTATTAATGTATAAGAGAAAATTACATAAATAATGATCTAAGAGTGTACAATGTATCGGATACTTTTTACTTATTAATCACTTAGTAAAACCTTTTTTTAAATATATTGGGTTTGTAAATTAAATTCACTTGGTAATGGCATTAAACTTAAACTAGTAGAAAAGTAAAACACATATAAGTAAAACAAACCCAAGTGAATTTACATTACAAAACTAATATAGAGGGAATGATTCTTTTATTTTTTTTTTTTTTAATTTGGATCGATGATCCTGGCATAGGCTCTCGCCACAGCCATATCTCTTATGTATTTATTATTAATATTATTTTTTTTTCTATTATAAACAGTTAGCGACAATCAGGAGGAGTTGATAGGATTTTTTTTGGATCATTTTTATATTTTCAATTTTGTGTCATCAAAGTGTTTGTATAATACGTTATAAGTATTGGGAGTAGCATTATATAGAATATTTATTATTGATGTAGGAAGTGACTTATTTTCATTAATTAATTTCGTAATTAGAGAGGTGTAATCGTATTTAGGGCATGCTAAAATTAATGATTAATATCTGCATCTTCTGTACCACATGTACATCGATGTTTGTTGAATGTGCATCTTCATTAAATGACTCGGGTAACACGCGTGATTGCTTCTTATTCGTGTGAGAGTTGTTTCAAACTATCTTGGAAATATGGTGTTATCGATATGGTATATTGTTTGAGGTAGGTTTGGATGTAGTAGTTTATAGTACGATTTAATATTTTGCGACTCTTCATAATATTGCTCTTTCCATTGTTGTCTCAGTTTCGATTTTATATTTTGTAAGGTATCCTTCGTGGTCATTTTACTATACCTAATGGTTTGGTGATATTCATTCAATTTCATTGCCATATTCTTTTAATTAATAAATATGGATACACTTTTTTAAAACAGTTCAATTTGAAACTTTAAACGAGTGTCATCCACTCCTAGATTAAGCATGAAGTAAAATTTCGAGTTTAGAAAAGCCTGAAAATTTGGCTCGGGCGCGTAGCGAAGCGGAGCGACCGAGCCAAATTAGGCTTTTCTAAACTCGAAATTTTACTTCATGCGCCACGCGTATAATACACTGAAATCGCTGAAATATTGTGAACAAGTGAACTTTTCTTGAAATCAGTGTCATAGACGCGTGGCGCATGAAGTAAAATTTCGAGTTTAGAAAAGCCTGAAAATTTGGTTTGGCCGCTCCGCGCTTCGCGCTACGCGACCAAACCAAATTTTCAGGCTTTTCTAAACTCGAAATTTTACTTCATGCTTAGCCTGGGAGTGGAAGACACTCGTTTAAAGTATCAAATTGAACTGTTCGCTCGCGCGCTTGAGCAAATCGATATGGTATATTGTTTGAGGAAGATTTGGATGTAGTAGTTTATAGTGCGATTTAATATTTTGCGACTCTTCATAATATTGTTCTTTCCATTGTTGTCTCAGTTTCGATTTTATATTTTGTAAGGTATCCTTCGTGGTCATTTTACTATACGTAATGGTTTGGTCATATTCTCGGTGGTATTTGGCCAGTTTATTGGCAATTTCATTGCCATATTCTTTTAATTAATAAATATGCATACACTGTTTTAAAACAGTTTAATTTGAAACTTTAAACGAGTCTCTTCCACTCCCAGATTAAGCATGAAGTAAAATTTCGAGTTTAGAAAAGCCTGAAAATTTGGATCGGGCGCGTAGCGAAGCGGAGCGACCGAGCCAAATTAGGATTTTCTAAACTCGAAATTTTACTTCATGCGCCACGCGTATAATACATTGCAATCGCTGAAATATTGTGAACAAGTGAACTTTACTTGAAATCAGTGTCATATACGGGGGGCGCATGAAGTAAAATTTCGAGTTTAGAAAAGCCTGAAAATTTGGTTTGGCCGCTCCGCGCTTCGCGCTACGCGACCAAACCAAATTTTCAGACTTTTCTAAACTCGAAATTTTACTTCATGCTTAGCCTGGGAGTGGAAGACACTCGTTTAAAGTTTCAAATTGAACTGTTTTAAAAAAGTGTATGCATATTTATATATTTAAAGAATCGCTCGCGCGCTCCAGCAAATCTAAATTTTCGGGCTATTCTAAACTCGAAATTTTACTTCATGCTTAACCTGAGAGTGAAAAACACTTGTTTAAAGCCTAAAATTGAACTCTTTAAGAAAAACAACGAGTATCTGAAAATGTACAGAACATTATTGGCATATACTTTAAAGAAAAATTTTATTTATATGTACAATGTATTTAACTATACTTAATCCTTAGACATTATCAGAGCTTGATAGTGACAATAACTATTCAGAAATCTTATTTATAGTAAAGACTTGATTTAAAATGCAAAATTCATGAAATGGTACAACAATGCTAATGTAGTTTTGTGGATCATGATTTATTTGAATAATTAACACTAAATAGAGTTATAACTCGCTTCGGCGGTACATATACTAAAATTGGAACGATACAGAGAAGATTAGCATGGCCCCTGCGCAAGGATGACACGCAAAATCGTGTTCCACATTTTTAGTAATGTTTGATCTCGATTAACCTGATGACCTTCCCGCTGTAGCTCCTACTACAGGTGTACACACCGCTTTCGCAAACTTACCTAAAAATGGCTAATATAAACTTCCTGTATACTAACATTAATTCCTTAAAGAAAAAATCTCTCCTCCTATCCAACTACCTTACCCATAATTCAATTCATGTCAATATGATGGTGGAGACCAAAACCAACCAACCCTACTCATTTAACAATTGGCACTATATCCAAATCCCCTCTTCTGCTCCTAACCAAAATCAACGTGGTGGATCAATAGTCGCAACAAAACTGGAAATTAAACTCAAAAGAGCTAATCCACCCAAAGTAAATAATATTATGAATGAATGCCTGCATTGTACTATTGAACTACCACAATTTTCCCTTCATCTCTTCCTAGTTTATATACACCACACCTCCTCCATTGAAGATACAATCCTCACAAAAGCATCCCTCTATGACAACGTTGTCATAATCGGGGACTTCAATATAAATAAGATGAAATTAAAACAACTCTCTTCCTTTATGTCCAATTCAAACTTTGCCCGAATACACACTGATCCTACGTTTATTATGACCGATAACCAATCCTCTACTCCTGATGTATTCCTATGTACTTCCAATATCCGTCACCTTATACAAAATACCCACTTAATATCCGACATAGGCTCAGATCACCTATCCATTCAATTCTCCCTCACAACAAATCCTCCGCTAAGTACAAATCCTAGAACCATATACAAATTCCAAGAATGTGACATTGACAAGGTCAACTCGAAATTATCCGAATTTATAGTTAACAGCACCCAATTAAACCCAGATACAATTTCCAAATTCCTACAAAAAATGTTTGATTCCATCCTAAACCATACTCCTACATTCATCAGAAAGCCCTATAAATACCCCTTGCCAAAATGTATTCTTAGGTTGATAAAATATAAAAGACAATTGTACAGAGACTTACGACTCACAGACGAACCAGACCTACGACGACAGTTCAATAAAATTACCAAAGACATTCACTACCTCATACTAGAATACAAAAAAACACATGGATTAGAGCAGTGATGGGGAAACTACGGCCCGCGGGCCAAGTCCGGCCCGCGGAAAGGTTTAATCCGGCCCGTTTAAGAGTGCCGTCGTGAGAATGTTTGAACGCGTTCTTACTTCGTAATGTGACGACCCGCATAAAAACTACCTACCTACGATTAAGCATTATTCTTTGGCCCGCTACGATTGTCTGGTTATTACAAATGGCACGTCTTAAAAAAAGTTTTCCCACCACTGGATTAGAGCCTGTGAAAATATAAATAAGTCACATGGCAAAGAATACTGAAACGAAATTAAAAAACTATCAAAATATAGGAAATCCAACTACCTTGAGACCATCAGACATCCCACGACTGCAGAGGCAATATACGACACAAATGTTATTGCGGACCTTTTCTCTGACTTTTTCGAAAACACCTACAAGATAACCAAGGGCGATACTTACGACGATAACTTTTTCAAACAAGTGAACGAATGGTATACTACCTTCCAAAACCTTAATCCCACATTCCATATCCCAAATGACATAAATGAGGAGGAATATTTCGAAGTATTATACAAGGGTAAAAACACCGCCCCCGGTTATGACAACATATCCCGTCAAGTCCTTAAATCCCTCCCAGATAATATTCACGAATATATCCTAAAGATTTTCAACTATGTTTACAAGACTCAAAATTTCCCCCAGGAATGGAAGAGGGGGATAATAACATGCATACACAAGCATAATAACGATCCTCAATTAATTAGCAGCTATCGACCTATCACCCTGCTTCTTGTACTGGGAAAGACATTTGAGTCAATACTTAAAAGCAAACTGCTAAACCTCTTATCCGATCGCATTCCACCCTACCAATTCGGTTTTACCCAACACAAATCCACAACTCTGCCTCTGGCCATAGTCACATCCAACTGTCAAACAGCACACCTCGATGGCCAAAAATCCACTATACTTCTGCTAGACATACAAAAAGCTTTCGATTCCGTATAGCATCGAGGTTTGCTGTATAAATGTAACGCCCTTAAAGTTCCCCCAGACCTTTTACATTTAATTGATAGTTTCCTAAACAACAGATCCCTACGTATACGCATCCAAAACTCCTATCCCCGAGCAAGGTGTCCCTCAAAGTTCCTCACTATCCCCTCTACTATATAACATTTTTGTCCACGACATCTATCACCCCGATCCTACTTATTTTAACCCTTCCTTCTATTGCCTACTTTTTGCAGACGATACTGCATTAATAAGTCATGCTTCAACACTACAGAAGGCACTAGGCACACTTCAAGAGCTGGTCGACACACTACAACAATGGTTTTGTAAATGGAAATTAACAATCAACTGTAACAAATCCCAATTATTCATCCCATACCACCGAATTAGAAATTATCCATATCCCGTCGCCATTAATCACCACCAATTATTTCCACTCCCAATATGCAAATACCTTGGAATATATTTTGACACCAAGTTTACCTTTAAAGCCCACACCAAATCCGTTTAGCTGAAAATCAAGAATAGGGCTCGAGACTTCAGATCCTTAACGTACAAGGATGAAGGAATTTCAACCAACACAGCAGTACACATTTATAAAATGATTTGTCGGCCTCTGCTTGATTATGCAGCTATCCTATTCCATGAACCCAATTCTACATCCTTAAAAAATATACAAGTAGGTGAACGATCAGCTCTTAGAATACTAACAAAAATTAGGCATTCAGATAATCCACTCCATAACCCTTCTAATGCCCTCCTATATCAACGTACCCAGTTAATACCAATTGAAGAACGCATCACACATCTAATTACAAAATTCGCTACCAACCCACACATCGTAGACACCCTAAATCACCTATGCCTTTCTCGCAATCCCAATCAAAATCCTAAATTCAAGCATCCAGCAAATACCATCTATCAGTACATCTCATCTCATCAATAACATAAACCAAAACATCAATGTCAGCGCAGACTACGGGCTGAAAGACCTCTGGTCGATAGCCCTTCAAAGATCAAGATCAAATTTTAAGATGTATACATGTCATTCTATATTGTAAACAATTATTTTGTACTGATCTTAAATAAAGATTATTATTATTATATATATATATATATATATATATATATATATATATATATATATATATATATATATATATAGAGTTATAAAAGTCCATCGACCGTAGAACTTTAGCAAATAATACGTTATTCTTTTAGATAATGTGCCGCTAATTAGTGAGTATTTTAAGCCGAATGAAAACTATTAGGACACCATCTACCACTACTCGTACTTTAAAAACTAATAAAGGGTGAGGGTGTGAGCCCTTCCAATCAGAAAACCATTTCAATGTCTACACGCGCCGATTAGGCGGATTACGATTCAATTGGTAATTTGCAAATCAGCACCACTTTCTAGTGAAGAAAGCATGGAAGGTCACACAATACATCGTTAAAGAGTATGGGTCATTATAGCACTGTATACGTTGTTAATCATTAAACGAATAACTGAAGAAAAATCTCCCCCACGTAAGATTCGCATTTGGTGAATGCGCCGGGAATCACGTTTTCTTTATTTGGATCAATGATTTGAGCCGTTTATTTTGAAAGTGACCGAACTTAATTTCTCAATTTTATATTGTTGACTGAAATAATCTTCATAATTTGAGGATGTCTGTCATTAACAACAATTTCTTGTTATGTATATTTAAACTATATAGCAGAGCTGGGACGAATCCTCGTAAAAAGGATTCGAATTACAAATCCGAATCACCTAATATGGTTCCAATCGCGAATACTCGAATAAGGGATTCATAAAAGATAAATATAATTCGAATCAAAGATTCAATTCCTGTATTTTCGAATCATGAATACAAATCCTTTAAGAATAAATTTGATTAAATTATTTTTTTGAAACCATTAACATATAAATATCGTTACCAGTTGTTTTAACAAACATATTCAAAACCTAATTATTTATAATTAACACTGAACATCGTTAATACCAGACTAAATATCTGATTCCGTGTTTCTTTGATTAAAGATGTGTTTTTGAACTTCACTTCAAATCAGTGTTTTGTACCCGTGGCGCATAAAGTAAAATTTTGAGTTTAGAAAAGCCTGAAAATTTGGTTTGGTCGCTCCGCGCTTCGCGCTACGCGACCAAACCAAATTTTCAGGCTTTTCTAAACTCGAAATTTTACTTCATGCCTAACCTAGGAGTGGAATCCCTCGTCCAAAACATCAAATCGAACTCTATTATAAAATCGACGAATGCCTGAAAATTACGTAAATAAAAAAATTACTGAATATCATTAAAACTGGGAAAGTCAGAAAAAGTCATGGAATTATATTCAAATTGACCAAAACACTAACAAAAAAGCCATATGATATTATTAAATTTGCCAAAATCAACAGGCATCATAAAAATTACAAAACACGTAAACACTAATAAAACCAACTTAAATACTGATAAAAAAATGGATTATTATCTTTAAAAACATTTTCAGTCATTTAATGTTCTTATTAAAGCATTCAGTTTGAAGTTTCGAACGAGTGTCTTCCACTCCCAGACTAAGCATGAAGTAAAATTTCGAGTTTAGAAAAGCTCCGCGTAGAAAATTTGTCGAGGGTCGCGCAGCGACCCGAGACAAATTTTCACGGGGCTTTTCTAAACTCGAAATTTTACTTCATGCGCTACGCGTATAAGACACTGATTTGACGAGAAATTTAAAAACACACAAAATAGCTCTGCTATATGGTATATATTTTA
Organism: Philonthus cognatus; assembly: GCA_932526585.2. Taxonomy (NCBI): domain Eukaryota; kingdom Metazoa; phylum Arthropoda; class Insecta; order Coleoptera; family Staphylinidae; genus Philonthus; species Philonthus cognatus. Next base: position 21,158,866 of record OW052241.1, read on the forward strand.
AATATACTTAACCACAAACTGTTCTTGTGACTGAAAACCTCAAATTATAAAAGTTATTACAGTCAGCAGCAAAAACTTGAGAAGTGGAGTTAGGCCATTTTTAAAATAAACGGCTCATTTATATAATTTTTTGCTTATCCATGTTCTCATAGGAATATTAATAATGATAGAAAAAGGTGATGTGTTCATCAAAGCACTTTCCCCAATAAAGATATGAAGATTTAAATATAAAAAAATTGTAAAAGCGTCTCAATTTATAAATGTATTTTACTTTTATTTTATACACGTATTTATGAAATATTCCCAAAAATATCTTGTGGTGGATGCAGATACTGTATGAAACATTATAATTTTAAGTATATACAAGAAGATTAGGTATATATAAGAACCTAATGTTAGTTTAAGTAGTTAGTTTGATAATGGCTCGCTGTTGAGCCGAAACTAGTCACAGTTTAAAATAAAAAGTGAATACAAAAAGGTAATCAGAGTTAATTATTTTAATATTCCCAAAAAGTTTATTGTTTGCTTCAAAATAGGTAAATGCACTTTAAGTTTCACCAAAAGTTAAACAAATACAACTTTGTTCACTGTGGAGGCTTCTACTTCGTTATACATCATTATTTACACAAATAAGACAATTAACTTTGTTTGTATAACTGAGGATTTTATTGTGACTATAGTTTCGACAACTTTAACTTGTCATTATCAAACATAAAGTACTTTATGTTTGATAATGACAAGTTAAAGTTGTCGAAACTATAGTCACAATAAAATCCTCAGTTATACAAACAAAGTTAATTGTCTTATTTGTGTAAATACCACTTTACATTTTAGTTGTTCTTACAGGCAAGATTTATTGATTTACTTTTATTTTATACATGTATTTATGAAATATTCCCAAAAAGTTTATTGTTCGTTTCAAAATAGGTAAATTCACTTTGTGTTTCACCAAAAGTGAAACAAATACAGCTTTACCTTTTAGTTGTTCTTACTGGCAAGATTTATTGATATAATTCTATCTGGAATAATTTGACTTTCTTTGTGTGCTGAAATATCCTGAAATCAACTATATATCCCTACAATTATCCCGAACAATAAAGGCTAAAACTAGGTGTAAGTGCAGTAAAACAAAAGCGGATTTCTTCCGAGAGGTGAAAAGCTCCATTAATTAAGCAAAGGGAAAAGTTCACTGGCGGACCGTAACGAATGATCCCTTCACATCTGGATAAAGGTCGCACAGATTTTTTCTCCGGAAAGCCGTCACGAATTCTGTACGTGTTAAAAGTTGCCACCCGAAGAAGTAATCCTCGGCGGTTCTTATGAAACTAAAACAATAAAGCACGCCCTTTCCGGAAAATCCCCGCGCCCTTTTCAACCCGCCGCGCCAGCAGGGGCTTGATCTAATCGCCAAACTTTCACCTGGTTTTATCCCATCGGCATCGAAGGGAAAACTTCGTCGTGTAGTTGTAGTTCTTGTGTTCGTATAATCGCTTCTTCTTAACGCAATTTATAACCTGCAGCCATAGTTTATGGTTAATTGATTAATTTAAGAAATGATCAAATCGGCTTCCTGATGAAATAATGAGTTCCATATTTACTAGAATACCGTGCGATCATTTAAAACATAATTTAGAGTAAGCTTTGAATTTTAAATTAGATTGGCACTACTGACTGATAATACATAGTTTACTATCAAGGTACGTCGGTGGGCGTAACACATATGAACACATATGTGTTACAAGGTAGTACAGAATTGAATCATTCCATGTTTTCCCCCACCCCTTTACCCGCAGGCCATAGTTCTCGAGAGAGAGAGAGAACAATGACGTTGTATTTGATTACGCTTTTGAATCTATCATAACCTCTCTTTTCAGTTTCGCTGTACTTTCGTAGATTGATTTTTTTAATATTTAGTGTTAAATATAAGTGTTATTAAAATAGATTTTGTATTAGTGTTGTGTGTAATGCAAATAATAGTTTGCGTTACGTGTGAATAAATTTAAAAAATATGTTGACGTTGATTGGATAATAATGAAAACATATTTGAAACAAAGAATATTTATAAGAATTAATTATTTAAATTACTAATATTACCCGACGCCCTAAGGGGCAACAAGGGATAGCAGAAAAAGAAGAAATTACTAATATTAGGTTTTTAAAAATATCAAAATTTTATGAGCAAAATCTCTTAAATAAAATAAAAGGCAAAGGGGAGAAAATGTAATAAATTGTAAATAAATAAAACTATGAACATGTTTTAAATATTTATTTCCCCTTTTCGCACCTTCCTTAAATATGTATTTACATTATACAGGGAATATTTCTTTAAAGTATACGTATTCCAAATTCAGCCTATTTTCTGTAAACCTTTAGAGAGTCCCTGTTTTTTTTGTAAGTTCAATTTGAAGCTTTAAACAACTGTTTTTCACTCCCAGACTAAGCATGAAGTAAAATTCCGAGTTTAGAAAAGCCCCGTGAAAATTTGTCGAGGGTCGCGCAGCGACCCGAGACAAATTTTCTGGGCTTTTCTAAACTCGAAATTTTACTTCATGCGCCACGCGTATAAAACACTAAAATATTGTGAAATTGATGTATATTCGAAATCACTTAAAATTTGTGATTTATACGCGTGGCGCATGAAGTAAAATTTCGAGTTCGACCCTCGACAAATTTTCACAGGGCTTTTCTAAACTCGAAATTTTACTTCATGCTTAGTCTGGGAGTGGAAAACACTAGTTTAAAGCTTCAAATTGAACTCTTTTAAAAAACAACGAATATCAGAAAATGTACAATTTATGCATGTTTACCTAAAACAAAAATTAATAATAAGAATTAATATTCAGTTACTGTAATTACTTGTAATTATGTAAATCATGAAGTAACCACATTTAAATTCAGCGCGCATTTATGACGCGCGATCTCTACCCCCACTCCAAAATATTCGATTCTGTCGATCCTTCTTACCATATACTCAACCGTCCTTGGTTTACCATAACCTCAAATTTATTCCACCATTGTGGGCAACCGCACAAAAAAATGCCGCCTACTCTAAATCATAATTTAAATGATCGCATGTTACCTAAATTATTTACTATAACTAAACTGCAATTAATGTATTTCATTTTGTTTTTCTCTTCATCAACTAATGAATTAGTAGTGGTAAGTTCAATAACATCAAAGTTGAAATACACGAGCGCATTTAGAAGTCGTAATTAATAAATGAATCCCTGTGAACCTCCCTTAAGTTAAAAGTAAGGGCAAACAAACCCGAAGTAAAACCGTGCGTCCTTAATTATTTAGAACATCCGAATGTCCTCCTCTCCCTTTTGAAGGGCACACATTCAAACGGAAAGCGCAAATTCGAATTAAAAGATAGGGGGGTTACTTAATTACCGTCTAGGTATAAGATGTTAAATGCAATGAAACCTTATTTTCAATTCACGTTTATTTTTTCCGCTGTTTTGCAGACATATTCGATAGTTATAAAAAACCTAATTATATATAATTTTTATGATTATAAATATTACTCTTATTTATAATGTTTAGTTAAAAAAAATACTGGAGCATGACTTAATTTCCTCATAACGATAATTTATTGTGTCGCTCCGCAAAAACGCGGTCGCTTTTAATCCTCGGGGTAGTAATAAATCGTGATAAAATATGCGCGAATTAGATAACAAAAATTACCGTGAAATTAATGCTAATAGCGTGTCCATGAATTTGAATTTCGGAATTTCATTTCCAAACAGGTGTCAATTATCATAGCATGTTTTGTATTCACAATGTTGCTGTTGCCGAAAATCAATTTTTGAGAGTTTATATTTATACGCTTTGATTAAAACACTTGGTTTGTTTCACTGATTTTTTTATTTTTACTCCAACTAGTTTCGACCTTAGGTCATTCTCAAGGAGATATGTACAAAATTTTACAAATGTATCGATATTTATACAAATTTTACAGCTAAATTCAGGTAATAAGGGCCGTCGCGATGGGGGAAAGCCAAATGTCTTCGATGTTATTAAGCGTGGTTTTTCCATTTTTTATTGCTCTGTTCATTTCTAATCCCTCTCGGAGATTCAAGTCCCTTATTACCTGAATACAAAATATTTAAATTACTATTATTGAAAAAATGGTTATTTTCTATACAATGTTTTAAATATTTATTTCCCCTTTTCGCACCTTCTTTAAATATGTATTTACATTATACAGGGGATCTTTCTTTAAAGTATACGTATTCCAAATTCAGCCTATTTTCTGTAAATCTTTAGAGAGTCCCTGTTTCTTTTTTGTAAGTTCAATTTGAAGCTTTAAACAACTGTTTTTTACTCCCAGACTAAGCATGAAGTAAAATTTCGAATTTAGAAAAGCCCCGTGAAAATTTGTCGAGGGTCGCGCAGCGACCCGAGACAAATTTTCTGGGCTTTTCTAAACTCGAAATTTTACTTCATGCGCCACGCGTATAAAACACTAAAATATTGTGAAATTTATGTATATTCGAAATCACTTATAATTTGTGTTTTATACGCGTGGCGCATGAAGTAAAATTTCGAGTTTAGAAAAGCCCTGAAAATTTGTCTCGGGTCGCTGCGCGACCCTCGACAAATTTTCACAGGGCTTTTCTAAACTCGAAATTTTACTTCATGCTTAGTCTGGGAGTGGAAAACACTGGTTTAAGGCTTCAAATTGAACTCTTTTAAAAAACAACGAATGTCAGAAAATGTACAATTTATGCATGTTTACCTAAAACAAAAATTGTGAAAGTCCGGTGGAAAATTTATTATTTAATATTGACTTTTTGTGTTCACTTAATCTAATTTTAAAAGTTCTTCCTGTTTGTCCTATATATACACAATCACAATCTCCGCACTTGATTTCGTATTTTCGTATGTCGGATTTATTATGCACTAAAAGTTTGTGTAGATTAATTGGATTCGTCATTAAAACATTAAATTCATACCCTTTTAAACAATTTTTTTATATTTTCTGATAGGTTGTTAACAAATTCCAGTTTGCACCACTTATTTTTTTCCGTCTCGTTTTGCGCATAAAAATATTTTTCAAATTGTTTTAATTTTTTCTTTTTGGCAAATCTATCTATTAATTGAGTACTGTAACCGTTATTAAGTGCAATTGTTTTTATAGTTTTTAGTTCTTGTTTAAAATTATTTTGATTAAGGGGGATATGTATAAGTCTATGGATTTATTAAATATACTTGCAAAATGGCCCTGAAAAAGTAATCACTAAAAAAGGAATCTGCGACTCGCTGTATTTATAGTTTCGATGACCTCTTAAACCTTAATGAAAAACTATACAATAGTTTTTTATTTTGATTTTCTACTCAGAATTAACTAACGAATCGCATTACCTACAGAAACAAAGCTCGGACTTCACTATATTAGGAGTCTCACAGAAAATAGTGTTGTAAATATTATAGGGCATCAAAAACATTATTTGCCCCAGGTCTAACATTTTCTCTGAAATGCCCTGTCTCTACTTAGTTTAGATAAGTAAATATAATAATTCTAAAGTAAGTATTCTTGGATTACCAAAAACGGAAGTAAATTATTCCTCCAAAGAATCTTAATATATCAAAAAAACGTATGAAATTTAAAAAACGAGCACTGAAATGTGTACATTATTAGAAGTTTATCTAAATAATTGGACATCTACTGTTATTAAATGGCTTTTGTTATAATAATAATAATAATAATAATAATACACGATGATACAACATCTGTCGGAACTAGATCTGCCGAACAACATTCACACTCAAGTTCAAAAAGCAACCATACTTCACACATGTAACATAACAAGGAATCAGAAATAGATTATGTTTGGACTTGGCTAATGCCTGTCCAAATATAATATAACCGGCAACAAGTCGAGATAAAATAGAAAATAATAATAATAATAACTTTATTTATGCCCACAGGTACATAAGTCTATATAAAAGAAACAATAATACATCTAATATTTAAATTTAACAAAGAAATCTTCTATGGAATAAAACGCATTTTCTATTAACATTGACTTAATGTCATACTAAAAATCATTTGGCGTTAGCTGTTTATATTTTTCTGGAATTGAGTTATATAAACGTATTCCAAAAAATCGAGTGCTGTTTTGAGTACGTTTCAATCGGTTAAATAAAGGACGTATTGCACCTGCATTTCTTGTTTTTATTGTACTGTTACTTAGATCTTGCTTAGTGCAGTAATGGTCTATGTTTTCATGAATATGCATTAGACATTCCATTATATATAGGTGGGAGTGTAAGTACTTTCAGTTGCCTGAAGTGGTCTTTACAATCTTCAGTATAACCCAGATTACAAAGAATTCGAATTGCTTTACGCTGAGCCGAAAATACATTGAGTGAGCCTGGGGAGTGTCCCCAAACAATTATGCCATATCGTATATATGACTCTATTAATGAGTGATAGCACATTTTGAGCGAGAGCCGACGAAGTTAGAATATATTCTTATTTATTGTCAAAACAATCTTAGAAGTATGAGATTTCCAAGTTAATTTACTATCCAGATAAAACCCTAAAAATTTTACCTCGAGAGTCAAGTTTTGATCAGGTACCCTTTTCAAGTTAAACTGTAAACCGTAAAATGAACCTTCTGGAGTCATTAGAGATTCATAAAGCAAAACTGAATCCGGGAATCCCGCTAATAAACGACCAGACGGAACTTATGTATACGCCTCTATTTGACGCTTTTCTACCTGATAAATAATTTTAAGTATATATAAGATTGCAATATTAGTTTTAAGTAGTTAGTTTGAGAATGACTCGCTGTTGAGTCGAAACTAGTCACAGTACAAAATAAAAAGTGAATACAAAAAAGTAATCAGTGTTAATTATTTAAATATTTACAATGTATCACAAAGTAACCGCCTCCACCACAAGATATTTAAACTGTATATTTGTTGTTTTGTCATTATTAAGTAATAGTTTATTTGCAGAGAACCAATTAGTAGCCTGATTGACTATGACAGAGCATTCGTTTCTAAGTTCGTCTTGCAACCTTCCTTGATTTATCAATGTAGTATCATCTGCAAATAGTATGATATTGTCTTCGCCAATGTATTTACATAGATCATTAATGTACAGTAAAAATATTACAGGGCCCAGCTTGGAACATTGTGGTACACCTTTGTTACTAATATACTCTAATGATAGTTTATTTTGAGTTTTAACTGCTTGTATTCTGTTGGCCAAGTAACTCATAATGAGCTTGCAACTAGAATGGTGAAAGTTGTACATATATAGCTTTTTGAGAAGAGTCTCATGGTCCATGCTATCAAATGCTTTTTGTAAATCAAGAAAGGTCGCCTGTATTACCTCATGATCATTAAATGCTTCAAGGCATTTCTCAACAAGCTGTAAGGTAGCACTAGTAGTAGAACGTCCGTATCTGAATCCATACTGACTCTTTGATAATAATTCAGATTTATTAATGAAACAAATTAATTGACATTTCAGTATATCTTCAAATACTTTTGCGATTGTCGGCAAGATTGATATAGGTCTGTAATTCTTAACATCTGTTTTGGATCCTTTTTTATAGACTGGGATGACTATTGCCTTTTTGAGGCAAGAAGGGAAAATCCCGTCTAGTATTGCTACATTGAATAGACGTGTTAGTGGTGGAATTAGTAACTCTTTCACTGACTTGACTATGCTAGCGGTACATTCATAAATATCCCCACATTGGCAATTTTTAAGAGAAATGATAGAGGATCTTACAGCAATGTTGGATATTAATTCAAATTTAAAATATGATGAATCATTATGATTTATACTAAGTAATTGAAAATCAGTAACTTTAAATGAACTATTTTCTATATCTGGCAAATTGGATGCTATAATTGAGAAATAATTAGCAAAATCGTTTGCTTCGGGCATAAGTGGGACATTTGGCTGTTTATTCCTATGGGAGTTTATAATATTCCACATAACCATATTATTTAAATAGGTTCGAACTATAGCTTAAGAAATGACACCTAAAAATAAAAATAATTTTTTTAGACAAATATTATTATAAATATGGTGTGGTTTCTTCTAATATACCGGTATATCAACTTAATTATGCATTTATATGTAAAAACTACTTCACTGACATTGATTTAGCTAACTCATGTATCAACTTCAATCTCGATAATTTGATTAAATTATAATACAGTTCATTTATATACAGGGCTTTCATTAATTCCCGAACCCCACGTGACTAAATTTAAAATTGCCGCGTAAATTATTGTATTTGTACGTTGGAGGCTTTGAAAAAAGTAACCAAACGTTACTAAAGTCAAATTTGACATAAACGTTTATGCGCGGTGCATCGTTAAACCAACCTTTGAGATCTTACAAGATTCGCCCGGAATTTTCAGGTAAGCAAAAATTGTTTAATTATTCTGAAACATTGAGTTTTATTTCTATTTATTTTGCAGAGTCAATTTGCTAGGATAAGCAAATACTGCGAAAATGGTATTTACAACGAAAAAATTAATAAAAATTAGTTACATTTTTGAAGATGAGCCTATTTTTTAATCATTTTAAATATAATATTTTCAGTCGTCATAAAAATACGCCGGCGAATAAATATTTTTAAATCTAGGGAATTTTTGTGTGAGCCATACCACCTTGTACATTTGGTTGCCTATTATTTTTGGTCACGTGGGGTTCGGGAATTAATGAAAGCCCGGTATATAAAAAAAAGGAAAAATGCATTTATTAAATGTCTCACACAACTTTTTTTGTTTTACTTCGATTTATTGGATGAAATAATGAAATCTGTTGCCCTGTTGCCCTAAATTGATAAATGTTAACGTACATCCTTCAACTATTATAAATAAATGTATCATTACTTAAACATATTGAGTAGTAAATACGATAGTTACTTAATAATATCTTATTTTAAACTAAAAAAAAAAACGAATTACATATTTTTAAATGTCTCCCTAAAACTTATGATAAACAAACCTACCCCCACCTAAGATCAATCTCTGGGTACGCGGCTGAAACCGTAATTTTTATACCTCTAAAACTGAACGTTCCTAAATATTACATTTCTAAACAGCAATTCGTGCTCATTTCAGCAAAACTTTACGACTGTGTCCATAAACCATAGAAACATTCCAATAAGATCGGCATGTTAATACGATTTGGAAAAGGACGTTATTAAAGTTTTACGGTTGTAAACTTAAAACACCAGCAGGACAATAAAAGTCATAAAAAGAGTTTAGAAGTTTTATGCCTTATACTAAAACGTACATACATATTTACAGAAATGTATTTTACTCGAATGTATCAAATCGAATTTCCCTTATGGATTAGAAAGATAAAAAATGTAATGACAAATAAATAGAATAAAAATACAAGTTTTAGATCGTGAAGCAATATTTTCTTAGATACTAATCAATAAATCGTCTTTTAAAGACAGTTTTAAAATTAAGATTGAATTCCACACAAATTCACGTACGACCTACTTCACAATGTTTTGAAAATTTCAAAGCCAACTCAACCCGGTTTTTAACTGAATACCTGATATTTTGTAAATGGTCCGCCGTATATTAATTACTTTATCTTTATTAAGATACGGCGGACTATTTACAAAATATCAGGTGTTCCGTTAAAAACCGGGTTAAGTTGGCTTTGAAATGTTCATATACATATACATATTCATATACATACAGAGAGTTTTATGTAACACCGAACATTTTCATAATGAGAATTTTTCTTTAAAGTATCCATATGCATACGTTGCACATTTTCCAACGCTCGTTTTATTAAAAGAATCCAATTTGAAGCCTTAAGCGAGTGTTTTCAACTCCCAGGCTAAGCATGAAGTAAAATTTCGAGTTTAGAAAAGCCTGAAAATTTGGTTTGGTCGCGTAGCGCGAAGCGCGGAGCGGCCAAACCAAATTTTCAGGCTTTTCTAAACTCGAAATTTTACTTCATGCGCCACCGATACAAAACACTGATTCAATGTAAAGTTTAGCGGTGTGTTTTAAACTTCGTAATATGTCAGTGTTTTGTACCAGTGGCGCATGAAGTAAAATTTCAAGTTTAGAAAAGCCTGAAAATTTGGTTTTGCCGCTCCGCGCTTCGCGCTACGCGACCAAACCAAATTTTCAGGCTTTTCTAAACTCGAAATTTTACTTCATGCTTAGTCTGGGAGTGGAAAACACTTGTTTGAAGCTTCAAATTGAACTCTTAAAAAAAAGCGAATGTATATGTATAGGGAATTTTTCTTTTAAGTATATACAGGAAATTTATTATAAGGTATACATATGCATACGCTTTTTTTTAAAGAGTTCAATCCAAAGCCCTCCCAGACTAAGCATGAAGTAAAATTTCGAGTTTAAAAAAGCCTGAAAATTTGGTTTGGTCGCGTAGCGCGAAGCGCGGAGCGGCCAAACCAAATTTTCAGGCTTTTCTAAACTCGAAATTTTACTTCATGCGCCACCGGTACAAAACACTGATTCAATGTAAAGTTTAGCGGTGTGTTTTAAACTTCGTAATATGTCAGTGTTTTGTACCAGTGGCGCATGAAGTAAAATTTCGAGTTTAGAAAAGCCTGAAAATTTGCTTTGGCCGCTCCGCGCTTCGCGCTACGCGACCAAACCAAATTTTCAGGCTTTTCTAAACTCGAAATTTTACTTCATGCTTAGTCTGGGAGTGGAAAACACTTGTTTGAAGCTTCAAATTGAACTCTTAAAAAAAAGCGAATGTATATGTATAGGGAATTTTTCTTTTAAGTATATACAGGAAATTTATTATAAGGTATACATATGCATACGCTTTTTTTTAAAGAGTTCAATCCAAAGCCCTCCCAGACTAAGCATGAAGTAAAATTTCGAGTTTAAAAAAGCCTGAAAATTTGGTTTGGTCGCGTAGCGCGAAGCGCGGAGCGGCCAAACCAAATTTTCAGGCTTTTCTAAACTCGAAATTTTACTTCATGCGCCACCGGTACAAAACACTGATTCAATGTAAAGTTTAGCGGTGTGTTTTAAACTTCGTAATATGTCAGTGTTTTGTACCAGTGGCGCATGAAGTAAAATTTCGAGTTTAGAAAAGCCTGAAAATTTGCTTTGGCCGCTCCGCGCTTCGCGCTACGCGACCAAACCAAATTTTCAGGCTTTTCTAAACTCGAAATTTTACTTCATGCTTAGTCTGGGAGTGGAAAACACTCGCTTAAAGCTTCAAATTAAATTCTTTTAATAAACCAAGCATAGAAAAAAGTGTAACGTATGCATATGGATACTTCAAAGAAAAATTCTCGTTATGAAAATGTTCGGTGTTACATAAAACTCTCTGTATACATATTCATATACATATACGATTCTTTATGTACATTTTTAGACATTCGTTGTTGTCATAAAAGCTTTCAATTTTAAGCTTCTGACGAATGTTTCCAATCCCAGATTAAGCATGCCTGAAATGCCTGAAAATTTGGTTTGGACCAAACCAAATTTTCAGGCTTTTCTAAACTCGAAATTTTGCTTCATGCGCCACGCGTATAAAACAATGATTTAAAATTAATTTCAAAACACACCTACCCCCTTATGTTTAATCCTCATGTCAACACATTCTACAAATGTTATATTTACTAATATAGTTATACACCTTTTGCTCTAACTCTTGGATTTTAAGATTTTATTTTTTGCATATTTAATTATCATTTCGATAATGAGGAAATAGTATTATACATTAGCATTTTTTCGATTTATCCTTTTTTTGGTGAATAAAGATATATATTAGAATAATTGTTATTGCTGCAGAGAATTTAGTTAAGTTTGAGCTAATAATAAATTCATATTTGGCACCTTCCTTATTGTAACTGATTTATAGTCTTCACCTCCAGATGTCCAAATATCTTATTAGATTTTTGCGTTGGTCAGCAGGCCTCCCCAAGTTTTACGTAATAGAGCCAGGAATCTGATTTGGAATTTCACAAATTGAAACGAAAATCCGATTTACGCCTCCGAACCGGGGGAAATTCCATCACGTCAAAATGTACACCGACCCACGCACCTAGGGACCAAAAGGCAGTATTTTAATTTTTCGATAAGAATCTACACCATTGTGTTCCACATAATAGGCACACGAGATTTACGCTACTCTTAGATTGAATGTGTTTCAGACGTCAATATCTGAATACGAGTAGGAATTGATTGCGATTTATGATGGGTAAAATCCAACGTTTTGGGTAGTAACTAGTTTCAGCAAAAATGTATTTGATAATTTTTTTTTCGGAAATAAATAAAATAAATAAATAAAATAAACAGTCGATGAATAACGATCATGTTATTTCTAACGTTTAGTTACAATGCCAACTCGTACCTAACATTTTTAAACTAATTACGTAGATCTAATAACAAGTTGTGTAAATAAAAAATACACAAAATTAAAAATGATAAAATGGTGATGTTTCAAAATTGGAAATAATGTAATCACGTTTCCTTCATTCTTTTAACTATGCGTATGTTAAGTTGCTAACTTTACTATTTCAGTGGCTCCATCTGTTAACATCAACTGAAACTCAGTGCATACTAAGTTGCCTGTATCAACTATTGTTCCGGTAGCGCCATCTGTTTTCAAATAAATAAAGCCTGTGTTAAGTTGCCTAATTGTATAAATAATAAATCACGCTACTTGTGTTACATTTACAATGCCAACTCGAACCTAACATTTTTAAATTAATTACGTAGATATATCACGTTTCCTTCATTTTTTGAACTACGCGTATGTTGAGTTGCCAACTTTACTCTTTCAGTGGCTTCATCTCTTAACATCAACTGAGACTTAGTGTATACTAAATTGCCTATATCAACTATTGATCCGGTAGCGCCATCTGTTTTTAAAAATTTCAACTTTAACCTAACATTTTTACATTAATTACGTAGATCTATCACGTTTCCTTCATTTTTTGAACTACGCATATGTTGAGTTGCCAACTTTACTCTTTCAGTAGCTTCATCTCTTAACATCAACTAAAACTAAGTGCAGACTAAGTTGCCTATATCAACTATTGTTCCGCTAGCGCCATCTGTTTTCAAATAAATAAAGCCCGTGTTGAGTTGCTTAATAGTATAAATAATAAATCACGCAACTTGTGTTACATTTACAAAGTCAACTCGAACCTAACATTTTTAAATTAATTACGTAGATCTATTACGTTTCCTTCATTTTTTGAAATACGCGTATGTTGAGTTGCCAACTTTACTCTTTCAGTGGCTCCATCTCTTAACATCAACTAAAACTCAGTGCATACTAAGTTGCCTATATCAACTATTGTTCCGGTAGTTCCATCCGTTTTTAAAAATATCAACTCGAACCTAACATTTTTAAATTAAATACGTAATCTATCCCGTTTCCTTCATTTTTTGAACTACGCATATGTTAAGTTGCCAACTTTACTTATTCAGTGGCTCTATCTCTTAACATCAACTGAAACTAAGTGCATAATAAGTTGCCTATATCAACTATTGTTTCGGTAGCGCCATCTGTTCTTAAATAAACAAAGCACTGCGTTCAGTTGCCTAATTGGATAAATAATAAATCAAGCTACTTGTGTTGCATTTACAATGTCAACTCGAACCTAACATTTTTAAATTAATTACGTAGATCTGTCACGTTTGATTCATTTTTTCAACTACCCGTATGTTGAGTGGCCAACTTTACTCTTTCTGTGGCTCCATCTGTTAACATTAACTGAAACTAAGTGCATACTAAGTTGCCTTTATCAACTATTGTTTCGGTAGCGCCATCTGTTTTTAAAAATGTCTACTCAAACCTGACATTTTTAAATTAATTACGTAGATCTATCCCGTGTCTTTCAATTTTTAAACTACGTATATGTTGAGTTGCCAACTTTACTTTCTCAGTGGCTCCATCTCTTAACATCAACTGAAACTAAGTGCATAATAAGTTGCATGTATCAACTATTGTTTCGGTAGCGCCATCTGTTTTTAAATAAACAAAGCACTGCGTTGAGTTGCCTAATTGGATAACTGAAACATCAATTGAAACTAAGTGCATAATAAGTTGCCTATATCAACTATTGTTTCGGTAGCGCTATCTGTTTTTAAATAAACAAAGCACTGCGTTAAGTTGCCTAATTGGATAAATAATAAATCAAGCTACTTGTGTTGCATTAACAATGTCAACTCGAACCTATCATTTTTAAATTAATTACGTAGTTCTATCACGTTTGATTCATTTTTTTAACTACGCGTGTTGAGTGGTCAACTTTACTCTTTCAGTGGCTCCATCTGTTAACATCAACTGAAACTAAGTGCATACTAAGTTGCCTATATCAACTATTGTTCCGGTAGCGCCATATGTTTGTAAATAAATAAAGCACTGAATTAAGTTGCCTAATAGGATAAATAATAAATCACGCTACTTGTTTTTAAATTTTGATGATAAAAAGAAATAAAGTAACACTGCACCACAACGGATTAATATTTAAATGCCCAACTTCAATTTAATCTCGTTCGTATATTGCATATATTTATCGATTGGAATAGACATTTTCATGTCATAAACATCAATGCCATGTGAATTGATTGCATTTTTGACATGTATGTAACTATTACTAGATTTTAATCGACGAATTGGTCGATTTAACTGACGTTGGTGAAACCCGGCATTAATAATTATAATTAATATGGTATCAGTTATGATTATCAAATTGCGGCTATACAAAATAAAAGATAATAATATTTTATTTAAAGTTTTAATCTGAAAAAATTATATTTTATATCTTTAATTAAAACACTTTTAACCTTTCTTCACAATTTTTATTATATACCAGATGTACATTTCGGTCACAAGGTGACCATTATCAATCCATTGATAATTGTCACTTTGTGAAATGTATAGGGTTTTTAAAAAGAAAGTCCTATTTTAAACGACTCGTGTCGTCGCTGAGTTTTATGCATTTTTGAAAATAATAACAGTATCAGGTCTCAGGGAAAGCGGGATTTTTGTTTTACACCTTTCGGTTGTCATAGCAACAAACTTATTTACAACAGTTGCGTGAAGAATAAGTGTCTTCACAGGTTTTTCAAATACCTTTTTTTAGTGAAAAGACATGGTTTTGCCTCTGCAAACTCGCATTGGACTTGTCCAATGTTATTACGAAAGTGGACGGGTTTTTTTTAGCAGATATTCGACGGTTTCGCAACCGTAACGATTTAAGAGGTGGCCCATGCACTTTAAAAGCTTTTCGAAAGCTGGTAGTAAAATTTGAGGAAACTGCTTCTGTTATGAATAAAAAGAAATCAGGAAGACCCACTGTGGCAACAGATGTTGCAGTTGCTGAAGTTTTACAAGAAACGCAAAATTAAGCAAATGAAAACGAATATGGAACATCTAGTGTCAATAAAATAGCAGGACGTCTGGAGATGTGTGGCACCACAGTCTGGCGCATTCTTCGAAGGCAACTTAAAATGTATCCATGCAAAATGCAAGTTCTGTTCGAACTGAAGGAAGCTGATAAAGGTATAAGAACTGATTTTGCCCTGCAAACAATAGCGAAAATTCAAGTGAATCCACAGTGGCTTGATAATGTTTTATGGACTGACGAGGCACACTTTCAACTTAATGGTGGTGTGAACACACATAATTGTCGAATTTGGTCATTAAATAATCCGCATTCGGTCATTCAACAAGGACTTCACGATTCAAAAGTTACCGTTTGGTGCGGCTTTACATCACGATTTATCATAGGTCCATATTTTTTTAAACAGATTGTGGATGGACGAACAAACACAGTTACAGTAAATGGACAACGTTATTTGAATATGCTTCGTGATTATGCAATACCATTATTGCAAGAGCACGACATTGAAAATATCGTATTTATGCAGGATGGCGCACCTCCGCACATCTTTAACCCAGTAAAACAGTTTTTAAGGAACACTTTTGGCAGACAATTTCCTGTAATTTGGCCCGCAAGATCACCAGATCTTAACCCTGCGGATTTTTGGTTATGGGGATATCTAAAAGAAAGGGTTTTTTTTAATGAAACCTAATTCAATTGATGAATTGAAAGAGTCCATTACTCAGAACATAGCAGCTATTCCACCAGACCTACTCAGAGCTGCGGCTTACAGCATTGAAGAAAGGCTACTTCTTGTTGTAGAAGAAGATGGCGGCCACATTCAACATTTACGATAATTGTAATATTTTTATTGAATCCCATTTCTTTTGGCACATAGAGACATTTTTCATTTTCAAATTGCTCAATTATTGATGAAGATATCAATTTTTAAATATAGGACTTATTTTTGAAAAACCCTATACGTCTGGTATATAATAAAAATTGTGAAGAAAGGTTAAAAGTGTTTCAATTAAAGTTATTATAATCTTCACGTAACTCACCCAAATCCAATTATATTTTATATAATGTATTTTTTTGTATTTTCCAACCACGGTCATGTTCTGAACAGCAACAATTATTGGAAAATAAGGAAAACTTTAGACAACATGTGATGCCTGAAAGTTCCTAATGAAGAGGCAATATCTGTAGGGGGACAATGTGTCACGCTTATGAAAGTTATAAATCACGCACCGGGTGCCATTATTGACAATGGTGGAGTTGTCACATCAAAGGGCTATTAAGGTGAAGTGTTGTTCTTCGGAAATGGCACAGATATTACAGAAATAGACAGGGTAACAGCTTTCCTTATTTCATCCAATAAATCGAAGTAAAACAAAAAAGATGTGTGTGAAAGATTCAATATTTTATAAATGACTGAATGCAATTTTTACAATAAATTTTTTCTACAAATAAATTAACCGTATTATAATTTAATCAAATGATCAAGATTGAAGTTGATAAAGGAGTTAGCTAAATCAATGTTAGTAAAGTAGTTTTTACTTGTAAATGCATAATTAAGTTGATATAAAGGTTTTTAATTTAAATTCACTTGGTTTGTTTTACTAATACATCTATTTTTTGACTAGTTTCAGCTTGATGCTATTTTCAAGAATGATGTACAAAAGAAAACAGAATTGGTTATATACACTGGTTGTCGGTATTCCAGGTAATAAGCGCTTTAATTATGAGGGAAACCCAAAGGTCCTCGTTGTCGTTGACCAGGTTTTTCTTGCTTTTATAGCTTTGTTTATTTCTAGTCCTTTCCGATAATTAAAGCGTTAATTACCTGAAATAACAACAACCAGTGTATATAACCAACTCTGTTTTCTTTTGTACATAATTTTTCAAAATAGCATCAAGCCGAAACAAGTCGAAAAATAAATTTATTAGTAAAGCAAACCAAGTGAATTTAAATTAAAAACCTTTATATTAGTAGAAATGTTACCAAGTGATCAATGAGGAAGAAGTTAACGATATATCAAGTTTATAATCCGGTATATTATAAGAAACCACACCATATTTATATTAGGATTTGTATGAAAAAATTATTTTTATTAACACAGTGCAGTGCAAGAGTTATTTTCATTAATACGGTTCATTAATAAAAATAACTCTTCTCATTTAAATAAAAAAATAAATATAGTGTAGTTTTTTTTTCAATTTTTTTATTCATTAATTATTTCACTACACACTGTGTAAACTTCGTGTAACAATTTCCAAAGTTGTCGTTTAATGCGATAACAACAGGCGTCTAAATGCGATAAAGTTTTAAAATTTCCGAACTACTCGCCGCAATAAGTTCACATAATTGCTATTGTTTGGCAACTTTATATAGAGGAGTGATGGGGAAGGGTAATATTATCGTTGACATCTAAGTTATAATGTCCTATCTTTGTAGTTTCAGAAAGCTATTGACAAAACATTGTAATCATAATCCGTACCGTGTGTTTAACTTAAGGAACTGTTAAATTTGTCATCTTCTAATTCATATATTTTGTTAATTAAGAAAAACGTTCAAAAATAAGCCATTTTAATATAAAATATAATATGTGTATATTAAATAATAAGTATCTATTGTGGTCAACACTTGGTTCGGATTCCTGGGATTCCCTTTGATAAAAATCCGAATCAAGTGTTATCTCAGTTATGTCGGTCTATCTTCTGTCAGTCTGTTTAGTTGTTTTGTGGAGAGATTTCAGCGAAAAGGGATCATTGGATTTACATCCAATTATGTATTTGGGTTCTACTCCATAATATTTCGGAACATCAACTTTTAGGTGAAAACCAGAAACCACTGTTTACTCTTAGCGATTCCTTCGTATCTCGTAAACTATTACCATAATCGAAAAATTATGCAGAGAATTAAAACATAAACATTTAATGTAAATTTACTTTTTGTCATAGCTCTTTTGGTTTTATGATTATCTTAAAAATAGTGATTTTTTGATTTTATTGCTTTATTTGAATTGTTGAATTTTAATGTAAAATATATGATTATCAAGCAATATTTTACTTACACTTGATATACCACTACTTATTATTATATGCGCACTAAGCTGATATTAATCTAGCAGTAAATCGCTACAATAATTACTAAAAACTGGTAAACTGGCTGTGCACACTTACACACTTTTTGATGCTAACATAAGTACCTACCGAGGATCAAAATATTATAGGATTATTAAATTAATTATACAAATTACTTTTTATAAATACAAACTAATTAATAAAAATAAATTTGAATAATTAATTTAATAATCCTATAATATTTTAACTCCCGGTCGGTACTTGTGTTGGCTACAGTATATATTTTTATTAAGTTTCCAAACATTTGAAATTTAATCATTGACAATAATATAAAGTAGCATTGATAAAACAAAACATTTAAAGTATTATTTGTTACATTGATTTGAGGTTTTTTCTTTTAAGTATAACTTCACATGAAACATAAGCAGTATACTTTTAACTGTATTTCAGATCAGTGTTTTATACGCGTGGCGCATGAAGTAAAATTTCGAGTTTAGAAAAGCCTGAAAATTTGGATTTGCCGGGGCGCAACTCGCTTCGCTCGCGCGCCCCGGCAAATCCAAATTTTCAGGCTTTTCTAAACTCGAAATTTTACTTCATGCTTAGTCTAGGAGTGGAAGCCACTCGTTAATTTAACATATATCACTACTGTAAACTACATTCTACGACATAAACGACAATATCCGGCAAATCCAAATTTTCGGGCTTTTCTAAACTCGAAATTTTACTTCATGTTTAATCTGAGATTGGAAACACTCGTTAGAGGCTTCAAATTGAATAAATAAAGCCAGTGTCTGAAAATTTACATCAAAAAATCGTGATATACATATATACCTGAGCCCGTTTCTTTTTTATATTTCTCACGTCTATTTCAGCATTAGCGGTAAATTGCAATTGAGACTCCACGGCACGCGAGGGATTTCAGTTGACACGCCACTGAAATTTCAAAAAAGTGTGTAATGATGCCACGCAATGACGGTACGAGGGATGAAATTTTCATGAGATTTCATTGTCGTCCATATACACATAGATAATTATTCATGTATGCACAGGGATTACCGCTCACACACATTCACATACACAAATCCTACATTTCAGTTTGAATGAGGATAATGGGATTTTTTTAGTAAGAGCTTTATATTCATACCAGTGCAAAAATGTATTATTATTATTTTCATAAAGTTAAGTAAATAAAATTTGAGTGTTTATATTATTCCTAAGAATCAAACATTATGTGTAAAATAAAGCAAAGCTTTATTGTGAAATAAAGCTTTGCTTTATTTTACACATAAATTGTGATTCTTAATAATAATATAAACAGTCACAGGCGCCTTTGCCATTGATTTTAATACTAGTTAATATATTAACACTAACTACAAAACCATTTAAAAAATGGTTATGTGTGATTTATAAGATGTGGGATTTTATTGGGGATGTGTCTATCATAGCACAATCCCCGTCATTTAAACAATAGATAATTGACATATTACATTTATTTTACTGTAATCAATTGGTTGAAGAGTTCACTTAAAGTTAGTGATTCATACGCGTGGCGCATAAAGTAAATATTTCGAGTTTATAAAAGCCTGAAAATTTAGATTTGCTGGGACGCGACTCCATTCGCTCGCGCGCCCCAGCTAATCCAAATTTTCAGGCTTTTATTTAATTCATGCGCCACGCGTATTAAACACTGTTTGAGTGTAAAGTTTTTAAACACTGTATTCATCCCAATATCGTCCGTGTACAACAATCGTAAGCTTAGCAAATGCTGCATAATCATTTGTGTCCTTCATACGTACAGAATATTGTCTTTGTTCTTTTGATTTAAATGCAGCGTGCGCTTTTTTGTGGGCATATCACTATAAGGTGGTAAAAACCTATAGAGAACTATAAACGTCCAATAAAAACTGTAATTAGTAATTAATATTGGCTAATTTTACGCTTAAATAATTTGTTAAAGTACAGATTAGTTAGCGACATTGGCACAGAAAGCGTAGCAACCCTCATTACATAGATACATTTCACAAATACAAAGGATCGTATTTATCTAGGTTATAAATAAATGCAAATACTGTAACCAAACCCTCTAAAAGAAAAAGAATATGCTCCCGTCATCGTCTATCGCCTTGATGACGATTTCATATCGGCTGCATTGCATCCACCTCTCCTCCCTCGCTCAAGACTAGTCTGTAGCAATTTCATCCCTTGCAGATCGATGAAACTAACCAGATCCTCCTTTATATTATAATCCTGGAGGACTCGGCTTCTTCAAGACGGTAGGGAATCGTCTATCGCCTTCCCCTCTCTTTCATTAAGGATAGGGAGCACACCTACCAGAATTCATACTCGACTCCTGTGCAAAGGATAATATAGGATGCACGATGTACTTTACATTCAACTTGCGCACTTTATTGTAATATTATTTTCACGGGATCGTATAATCAGATCCATTTTCCAAGGATATTTACCCGAAACGTATGCTTTAAGTAAACTTTGGAATGTTTCAGTTTTCCCATTGGCACAAAAATTAGCTCCATTAAATTCTCATAAGCAGATAATGTCATGTAATCATTTATTAGTATTTCAGTACACACTTACTAAGTATATAGCATACTTTTTTAGTGCACCTATTAAAATTAGTGTACTTTTATAAATTATTGTATTGTATGTTGTATTATGTTATTTTTTAGCTCAGGGCTTCGAACCGGAACTGAACAAAAACCGGAAGAAACGATTAGTTTTGTTGGAACAAAAACCGGAGCTGAATCGAAAAAAAAAATAGCGGTTCTAATAATAATAATAATAATAATAATATATCTTTATTTTCAAAGTGTCATATACATATACATATACAAAGTGAAAATTGCGTCAAAAAACTTACAAGCTACCTTAAATATAATATTATTTGATTTGTCATACATTTACATAATGATAATTGAATATTTGCTTATACCTACCTATATTTACATTGGTTAATGAATTCTAAAATAGAATACGGCTCGCATTCGATCAGAAGCACATGCAATTCTTTTTTTAGGAGTTTAGAATTGTTTTTATAAATTTTAATACTATTGGGAAGTGAATTAAATAGTTTAATGGAAGAATATTGTACTGCAGATTCTGTGGTTTTGAGCTTATGCTAGGGGTAAATATAATCTTTGGTTCGTGTGTTATATTTTAAGGATTTATTATCATTTCCTGTTAGGTGCTTGTGATAAAATAATATGCTTTTCATTATATATGTTCCATACATTGTTAGCATATTATTCTGTCTAAATACACCTCGACACGATTGTTTGTAATTTAAATTTAACATTATTCTAATAGCCTTCTTTTGGAGAATAAATATTTTTTGAGCATCCGGTTTATTACCCCAGAAGATTATCCCATAGCGCATGATGCTATCAAAATTAGCCGTGTATGCAGTTTTTACGACATCTTTATTAAGATATTTCGATAGTTCTCTTAACGTGTATATGACTGAGTTTAATTTTTTTGCAGTTGCGTTTATATGTTCATTCCAATTAATTTTATTATCAATGTATACCCCCAGAAATTTAACGTTTTGACTAATATTTACGGATTTCCCACCTATGTCAATTGATTCAATTCCATTTTCCGTGCTTGATGATCTATTATTGAATAACATTATATTTGTTTTATCATCATTGATTATTAATTTATTTTTCAAAAACCAAGATTTAATTGAATCAAATACTAAACCGGCTTCTATAATCAAATGTTCGGTGTCTTTGGCGGATATTAATACATTTGTATCATCCGCATAGTTTACAATACTGTGTTTGTTATTGTTAATTGAGCTTATTATATCATTAATAAATAGCAAGAAAAGTGTCGGTGCGGTCAAGCTCCCCTGGGGTAATCCGATTGTAATTAGTGAGGTGTCGGATTTTCCTTTGCCATTGTTAGTATTTACAACCACCCGCTGTGTTCGGTTACTTAGATATGTTTCAAACCACTTCAGGGCATTCCCCCGGATACCGTTTTTTTCCAATTTTGTTAGCAAGATGTTGTGGTCAATGCAGTCATAGGCCTTTGACAGATCAATAAAAATTCCAAGCGTTAATTCCTTTTTTTCCAAATTGTTTATTACGGTCTCTAAGAAATTATTTATTGCTGTGGATGTAGATTTACCCTTACGATACCCATGCTGGATATTATTTATTATTTTGAATTTCCCGAAGAAATCGTTTATACGATTAATCATTGCATTTTCAAAGATTTTGGAAAACACCGGTAATAGGCTAATGGGCCTGTAATTTTCTACCTCCGATTTTATTCCCTTTTTAAATATTGGTTTTATTACTGCCTCTTTAAGTTTGTCTGGAAATTTTCCATGCACTAAAGAGTTATTAATTATATGTGTTAGTGGGGTTATTAGTTCCATAACACAATGTTTAATTACAATCGATGGTATGTTGTCGTTTCCACACGATAGAGTGTTTTTCAGTTTATTAATGATATTAAAACATTCTGGTTCGGTTAACGGTTTTATAAAAATACTATGGCTGTTTTGTGAGATGTTATCAGTGTATGTAATCTGTTTTTGATTACTTGTTAATTTAGAAACTATACTATGAAAGTAATTATTGAATTCTGTTGCTACTTCTTCTGCAATACCTGGAATTTCTATTGTCTGATTTACTTTTGAGTATTTACCTTTGACTTCATTGATTACTTGCCAAACGCATTTGGCTGGATTGTTTGCGAGTTCAATTTTTGATTTAAAAAGTTGAGAACGTTGGTTTAGTAAAAGGTTATTATAACGTCTTTTTGTTAGGTTATACGAGTTTAAGTATCTGGTATCATGTCTTGATATGACATACAATATATCAAGTTCATCTTTGCACTTTGTTATTTCCTCTGTGGGTGTAATTTTTATATGTTTTTTACTTGTAGAGAACAATTTTTCCGGAAAACATTTCTCAAATTCGACATTTAGAATATTGCTAAATATGTTCCATTGTTCGTTTACATTTGACTCGATTATGTTATAAATATCACTCCAATTTACTAATTTCATTGCTTCTCTAAACTTGTTTAGATTAGTTTCATTAAAAACCCATTTTCGAGTTTTATTTGATTTATTTTCTTTGATTAAGGTGATTGTAAGTTTTTGACCCAGATGATCTGATATATGCATGTTTATCATATCTATTTCACAAGTATCTGTATTATTCACAAATATATTGTCTATGCATGTTTGTGAGTTATGTGTAATTCTTGTTGGCTTATTAAACATTTTATGGAAACCATAACTGCTGAATAATTGAATCGTATTATGTTTTTGGGGACTATCAACATTAAAATTAATATTGAAATCTCCTGCGATAAATGTTAGTTTATTTTCATTGCTTATTAATGTTAAGAGCTGCTCAAGTATTAAGAAAAAGTATTCCATATAAGAATTGGGTGGTCTATATAACACTACAACTACAACATTATTTACACTATTTACAATATTTATAGCAGCGCATTCGCAAATAAATGGCTTACAAATATTAGCAACGTTGTGCATTTCTTGATATTCCAGTCCATGTTTGGTATAAATTGCGACACCTCCGTGTTGGTTGTATTTCCTACAGTAGGCAGAAGAAAGTCTAAAATTTTCAATTCCTATTGATTCCAGCTGCTCTTTAGTTTTCCGGTGTTCGGTTATGCATATTACATCGCAGTTGAGTTTATTTAATTCCTCGCTTAAAATATCTGAACAATTTCCGATCGACTGTACATTTTGGTTGATGATTGTTATTCTTGAATCTGAGATTTTGTTTGACTTAACAGATGGTGTTGAGTTTGTCTTTTCTTGATATGGAATAAAAAATTATCGATAAATGTATTCTTCGGCCACAGTTCAGGGTTTAGTAATTCATTCGCTTTTTCTGAAGGCACCGATATTTTGAACGATGAGTATTCTTCTGGGCGCTTTGAATCCATTTTTGTGCATTTAATATTTTCAAAATGTTTATGTTTTAAGTAATTAGTCAAGTTTTCTTCAATAAGTGCAGGATCGAGTTTACAAACATGGAAATGTGAGTATGAAATACCACTTTTAATCTCACTTACATTTTCACTTGTTCCGTGAATTCGGTTGTTTCGCTTTCTTCTATCCCTTTTGACTTCCCATTCTTCAACGGTGTTTTCTTTTGTTTCCGAAGCTGGAAAATCTTCTGATTTTTCTTCATTTTTTTCCAAGTGTTTCGTAGTTTTTAAATTGTTCTTAGTTTCAGTGCCCTTTTTTGATACTTCACATATTTCAGCAACTTCAATCACTTCACTTGTTTTTCTCACTTCGTTTTTCTGCTCCGAATTTAAATTTTTAATACATGATTTTAATTCACTGATTTCACTTTTTAATTTACCAATTTCACTACTTAATTGTTTAGTGTGGTATTCTACCGATTTTTTTAGAATAGCTTCAAACTCCGCACTTTTTAAAAAAACAAGCACGTCGTCACTTTTCGACCGCAGATCAGGGGCCATTTCTTAATTTGAATTTTATGAGTTTTACGAGGTTTCGAAGGCTCGTCCGTTTTAGTCGAGGGTTCATTTCGATTCAGTTCAAATACATGCTAAATCAGTAAAGAGTAACCTTTTTACTTTCCCCCATATGCAAAACAAAGGGAAAGTATTGTTTTCCTGAAAATTTATCTAATAATAGGAAACCGTCTAAAAACTCTTTTGTCTGTTAATTTCTTTAGATAAAATGTTCGGAACATCCAAAATTACATTGAAGAAATCTAAAAGTTGTACTTCTAATTGGAGTAGCTTTAAAAAATGTATTAGTGCAGTTGTATAGAAAAAATCCATTTGATAATGACTTATAGTCGAAACTTGTGACAGTATTCATTTGATTCTTAAAAAGTACCTAATCAGGAATTAGTACTTCCTTAAAACACAACAATTTTACTTATAAATTGTTTACACAATCGCATATTGATGAAAGAGACATGGCTAGGATGTCTTACAAATCATTAGCGTTTTTATATTCTAGAATTTGACTTAATCAGAGGTTTCATTAATGATTAGTAGATGAATAAAGTTAATCATTCAGGGTGTAAATGTTTTAAGTAATAGTTTATAGTTTAAAATATTTCACCACGGGTTGTTTGAGAAATTAATTTAAAATACAAAAAAAAAACAATGTCGATTTATAAGTAAATAGTTTTCTGAGCTTGCATTATTCGTCTTGTAACGGCCAAATGAAATAGTTTACTTTAATCCATGTCCACATAAATCCCAATGTTCTCTCAAAACCAACCGTATCGATTTACAATTTTACAGTTTTAGACTTGCATTCGTGAAAGACAGAGACATTCGGAAAACAAGAAATACGCTCCCTAAAATCGAATAGATATTCTTATCACGCACGTCTCTCTCCCCCCTGTCTTCCCCCTTATAATGTCCAGGATCATGTTACAATCATATTAAACCCATTACTGCGCTTATAAGTCCGGATTTGCACCGGTCTCCTGGTGTTTTGCATGCAGGGGATGTTGTACAGCAGAGGAGCGAGGTAGAAAGGGATTTAGTTTGCCTCTATCCCCCCATTTTTGCGCTTTTTTATTATCGGCTATTATTGTAGAAAGTGTAAAAAGACAGTTGGGATATTTTTAAGAGATAAAAAATTATAGCATAGTTGGGATTTAATTTATTATACAATGTAGAAAAATATATAAGCATGTGCTGAGTATATCTACTGTACACTTTTATGGATTGTTCTGTTGTTATAAGAATTTAAACCTACAAAATTAATCTTGTTAACATCATTAAACTTGTTTGACTCGCCTGCATAAAAGTAAAATATATTCAAATGCGAAAATCCATATCGTACATGATTAGAATAAGTAAATTCATCCCTCAAGAGCAATTTTCCTAAACTGCTCGAAAGTGTTGCGAATCTTTATGTACTACATACTATATACATCACGAACATCGTAGCACGTTTGAGCTATTTTCTAGTACGAGGAAAACTACATTGCATTATATTTCTCCAACTTCGCTTATCACAAACAAACAAAAATGAGAAACGATTCTTACTAAATAAAAGTAACACAGTGAATGGAATAAGCCCATAAATTATGAAGTTGAATACGGATATGCTTGAAATATGTTACAATTCCTAATTTGAAGTTCTGCCATTCCCTGATTATGAGCGCCCTTCTTACCTGACACACAAAAATATTGTATATAAACTTTGTAATTTGTGAAATCTGTACATTCCTTGAAAATGACTGTTAGCCGAAACTAGTCAGAATAAACAAATAATATTAGTGAAACAAACCAAGTGATTTTCTTTATATAATTTTCCCAAATTTATTTATATATATTTTAATCATGTTTCATTAAGTGATCAACGAGAACCAAACTAAAGATATATTAACTGTCAATAATGTGTCTTCAGCTATAATTCGTTATTGTTAATTTATTTAACACACTATGTATTTCTTATCACAAGTAAACATCGACTTGTTATTAGAAATTTGTAGTAATAAAGAGACAATGTTTACACAAATCGATAATATTACACGTGTTTGGTTGAATTCTGAAATAAGTATTACATTAAATAAATTGGATAAACAACTAAAACTAAAATGAAAAAAATAAGTATATATTTTGTTTAGATTATATGAGCCGTTTATCTTGAAAGTGGCCTAACTCCATTTTTCAATTTTTGTTGTTGACTGTAATAATCTTTATAATTTGAGGTTTTCTGTTATAAACAACAGTTTGTAGTTTAGTATATTCAAAATATATAATATACCGTATGTCCCGGCATTACTGCTCAAATAGGAAAAACTTTTTTATTAACTATTTTCCGACTTTGTTGGTTTTTTATAAAGTTCAATTCAAATTTTAACGAGTGTTTTCCACTCCCAGGCTAAGCATGAAGTAAAATTTCGAGTTTAGAAAAGCCTGAAAATTTGGTTTGGTCGCGTAGCGCGAAGCGCGGAGCGGCCAAACCAAATTTTCAGGCTTTTCTAAACTCGAAATTTTACTTCATGCGCCACGCGTATTAAACACTGAAAGCATTGAAATATCGTGAACGCGTAAACTTCACTAGAGATCAGTGTCTTATACGCGTGGCGCATGAAGTAAAATTTCGAGTTTAGAAAAGCCTGAAAATTTGGTTTGGCCGCTCCGCGCTTCGCGCTACGCGACCAAACCAAATTTTCAGGCTTTTCTAAACTCGAAATTTTACTTCATCCTTAACCTGGGAGTGGAAAACACTTGTTTAAGTCTTTTATAATTTCTAATAAGCTTTCTTTTTCTTGTTCTGTGTAATTCTGTCCTATTCCACGGTTATTCTCCATAATTATAAGAAATTATACTAAATTTCTAATTTTATTGACAATTTAATTTGAAATATTGACAATTCAATTTAAAAAATTGGTGGTTCCAGCTATGGCCACAATGAAAATGTATAATTTCGGTCTGTAATCTACTAATTAAATTATTTATTTCTAGAATTTCTATTTATTTGGTAGGTTTGCTTTATAATACGCAATTTTATTTACCCATTAGTTTACTAGGTAAAAAAATTTACTCCACTCTAATGATTAATTAATCGTTTATAATACCGGCCATAAATAAAATGGATAAACCACTGAAACTAAAATTTTTGCTTGGATTACATGAGCCGTTTATTTTGAGAAAAACCTAACTTCATATCTTAGTTTTTGTTGTTGACTGTAATTATCTTTATAATTTAAGGTTTTCTGTTATAAAAAACAATTTGTAGTTAAGTATATTCAAAATATATAATATATCGTGTGTCCCCGGATTTCTGGTAAAGTAGGAAAAACTTTTTTATTAACCATTTTCCGACTTTGTTGGTTTTTTATAAAGTTCAATTCAAATTTAAACGAGTGTTCTCCACTCCCAGACTAAGCATGAAGTAAAATTTCGAGTTTAGAAAAGCCTGAAAATTTGGTTTGGCCGCGTAGCGCGAAGCGCGGAGCGGCCAAACCAAATTTTCAGGCTTTTCTAAACTCGAAATTTTACTTCATGCGCCACGCGTATAAAACACTGGTCTATGTGAAGTTCAAAATATACGTCTCTAAAATACTGCTTTAGTAGCATTTTGCGAACCTCGCAATATTTGAGTGTTTTATACGCGTGGCGCATGAAGTAAAATTTGGAGTTTAGAAAAGCCTAAAAATTTGGATTGGCCGTAGAGGGAAAAATTCTAAATTTATGAATGTTGACACTTAACACTTTACGTTTATTTAAGTTAAAATAATTAAGAAAAATTGTTGAAACAACAATTGCGGATATTTCCTGTTTTTTTTTAAATTCAATTTAAAGCTTTAAACAAGTGTTTTCCACTCCCAGACTAATCATGAAGTAAAATTTAGAGTTTAGAAAAGCCCCGTGAACATTTGTCTCGGGTCGCGCAGCGACCCGAGACAAATTTTCTGGGCTTTTCTAAACTCGAAATTTTACTTCATGCGCCACGCGTATAAAACACAGATTTTACGTGAAGTTCGAATATACATAAATTTGACAATATTATAGTGTTTTATACGCGTGGCGCATGAAGTAAAATTTCGAGTTTAGAAAAGCCCAGACAATTTGCCTCCGGTCGCTGCGCGACCCTCGACAAATTTTCACGGGGCTTTTCTAAACTCGAAATTTTACTTCATGCTTAGTCTGGGAGTGGAAAACACTCGTTTAAATGCCTGAAAATTTGGTTAATGAAAACGTTTTTTTCTATCCGTGAGGTAATCTGGGAACACACAGTATATTTTTAATATACTTACCCACAAATTGTTGTTTATAACTAAAAACCTCAGATTTTTGAGGTTTTTAAAATTAACAACAAAAAAATGAGAAATGAAGTTAGGCTACTTCCGAAATAAACGCCTCATATAATATGAAATACTTTATTAATTGAGATTTTAACTAATTACAATTAAGTCAGAAATAATATATGTAATGTTACTGCAGTCGGGTCTTTTCAATAAAATCTTTGGCCTCGGCTTTACTCGACGTCCATTTGTACAGTCTTTGATTGGAAACTCGGAACTAGGTTTAACCGTTTGATTTATTACAAATTCAATGAATGAAGACATTGAATTACATGCTGAAGACCCCGGGCTAGAAATATAATGGAACTTGCAATTGGAAAATTTAAATCTCACTTATATTCGTTCGCGAGTTTTCTACTGGAAACTAATCGAGAGGGTGATTAATTGGTCAGAAATGCGAATCGTTCGAATGAATAAAAGAAATGTAATTACGTTATTAACATATGAATTGTAGGTATTTATACTTTGAAACACTAGTACATTCCCAGTTAAATATCAAATAAATTCTCTTCTCGCTTATCTAATTATTTTTGTGAAGTTAAATCATAACCTAGTTATTATAAATTGAATGTTAAAACTTTTGTAAATCGATTTTAAGATATCCCTTTTTCTAACGTAATAAATAATTACTTTTGTTCACGACAATCTTATAATATGTCCATTATTTAATTGTGTGGGCAGCATAAATGGGGTGCATTTAACACTCAAGTTCATTAAATACGGAATTTGAGTGTTAATTGTGGGTTTTTAACATGAATATAAATACCCAACACGATTACGGGAAAACCTGATACTGAATAAACACAAACATTCTTTCTATGAGAGATCTCCAAACCATGCAGGAATTGCATTATACAATTATTTACCAACATAAATAAAGTCTCTAAAATATAGTCTATTTAAATCACGAATTAAACATATATTAGCAGTTAATGCATTCTACAATATGACTGAGATTGTCACCTATATTAAGGGTCTTAAATGAACACCATGTATATGCTACCCTCAGAAGTACTGTCTACTTATTGTGCATTTATTGTTTGTACTATATATTATTATCCTAACTAACTTTTATATCTATTTTTTTTTCAATTGACTTGTCATATGTTATAAATATGTAACCTTGCATGACCAATAAAGATATGAATATGAATTGCCTAGTTCGATTTTGTGCCGCTATGCAGTAACAGCGCTGTGCTAGTCAAATCAGCTTCTTTTGTCTTACATTTGACCATGGTGGTGATGATGTCGACAACGCCATTTTGTTAAAGTACAAAGTAATCGCGTTAACATCTCCGCCGTTCTCACTAATTTAAAACACGTTCGTAAACATAAATCATTGTCAAATTGGTTAAACAATTGTACTTCTATCCGTCGTGAGTATTTTTTAAAGCGGAACAAACGTTAACACCGTAAAAACTCCATCCAAATGGAAGAATTCGTTTTTTGTGCAAATAGCATGTTTTTATGTAACTTAAGGGGGTATTACCATTCGGAAGTTTTAAAAAATTGATTTTATTTTTTTTGCATATTATGATACTTGATAGTATCTAGTTTTATGCCACAAAACCGTTTTACAATACGCGAATTCTTTAGTTAGTTTTTTGCTTGTTGAAGTAAACTATGCTGAGCAGGTGGCTGGATGGAAATACGCAGAACTCAAACGAAAGTTTGAATGCTTGTGTTTGGAAGCTGACTTCAAAGCACCTCAACTGTGGTGCAAAAACCGTCGCTATAGCATCTTTCATAGCTACCAGCATCATCAACGACGGATACTCGGCAGTTTTTAAGACGATGGAGACACTGGGAATCCATATCGGCCTGCAAGCCAAGGCCTTCCGGTGCGGAGCGCGAGATGTGGGACGAATTTTGCCTGACTCCAGCAGCTCAGAAGGCCATCCAACAATGCTGGCAGGAGCAAATCTTTAAAACCCAGTTTTTAGAGGATGAGAAGAGCCTACTGTACAGAGCTGGCATAGCTGACTAAAGCCAAAAATCTCCAAAAATAGTTAAAACTTGTGTCAAAACTTTAAACGCGTTTTTCTCGAAACCACTTTTTTTTCGCTGGCCGGAAACTTTGTTTTCAAACTATGAAACGGATCGACTTGAGCTTTTAGTTTTCGGTTCTCCACATTTTCCTCTGAAGTTTGAACCACCGTCATTCAAATATTTTACTATTTGATATTTTTCATAGAGCCTTAAAGTCAGAAAAAGGGGGGCAAAAAGCGACCACTTTTTTCGAATGGCCTCCATTTTGTTATTTATCAAGATTTTATATTGTCGGTGGTTCAAACTCCAGATAATTTAATGCAGATTAATGACTACTACTTCATTTTACGTTTCAAATCATTCCGGCCATGAGGAAAAACACGGCGGACACGGACTTATTTGAGGCCAGATTTAGAGGTCAAGCCGGACGATTGAAAAGAATTAAAATTCATTTTTTATAGTTCATGAATCTATAAACAAGTTGCAAGAAACCGCAAGATCGCATGTATAAAATTTAACTGAAAAAAAAAATTCTGAAAAACCGCCAAAAAAACGCTATCCTAGTGGTAATACCCCCTTAAGCGAAAGGGTAGATTGTGTGAGTATTATTTATTGTTGAACGATTGGTCATATTTGTTTTAAGGTGTAATTAACCTTATTACACTTTGAAATCATAATACCGCAATCTGACATCAGTTATCTGTCAAATTATTATAAAAAAAACCGACCATTAAAACTGACGCGTATTGTTGTGTTTTATATAATTATTTTTGTGAACAACGTATAGTGTATAACTCGCATATAATGGCTATTAATCACTCGAACGACTTGATGCACTCGCCTTCGGCTCGTTCCGCAAACATTATTCTCGTGATTAATAGCTATCATTATATGCTCGTTGTACAATATACTATTTGACAATTAATTTAAATCTTTAATTAATTTCCCGCCTAACCCATGGTCAAACATTTTACATGTTTACAAGTTAGGTTTATCATTCATACATAAATTCCGTTATAATCATATTGACAGGCCTGGCATTTTACAGCTAATCAGTTTGCAGGTTCCAACTTTTAACAGTAGATATAAAACCACATTTCATATCAATCACAATAGATTAAATTTTGGCGCAAAATCACCCAGCAGCATAATTCCCAGTAACTTCACTCAACTACCTATAACGTGTGATATATCTTTTGAATCATTAAAGTCCATAGTCGCTTTATGTCAATGAAATAATTAGTGTTTAGTTTATTTTTTGTATAATATTAAGTTTCTTTATTATTGTTGTTATTTTGTATACTGTCTTGTAATTGGGATATGGTTTCCTGCTGGGCAATAAATATTATTATTATTAAACTGTAAAACCAAGTGTTTTAAATAACAATTTATACACTTTTAAATAAAACACTTTTTACTTTGTTTAACCACTCTATTTTGCACTTAATTTGTGACTATAGTTTAGACTATCTATCATTATCATTATCAAACTTAAAGTTTAATAATAACTACTAGATAGTCCAAACTATAGTCACAAATTAAGTGCAATCTTAAATACACTTGTAAATAAAACACTTTTTACTTTGTTTAACCACTGTATTTTGCACTTAATTTGTGACTATAGTTTAGACTATCTAGTAGTTATTATTAAACTTAAAGTTTGGTAATGAATACTAGATAGTCGAAACTATAGTCACAAATTAAGTGCAAAATACAGTGGTTAAACAAAGTAAAAAGTGTTTTATTTACAAGTGTATTTAAGATGTACCACAAAATGAACGCTTATAACACAAAACAGTTATTAATTTATAATTAACTCCTGTTCACTTGTAAAACACTTTTTACTTTGTTTAACCACTGAATCTTACATTTAATTGTGTCACTAGTTTTGACTATCTAGTAGTCATTCTCAAACTAAAGTAAATACAAATTACACGTTAAAAACTATTTATACGGCTTCGAAGAGAGGGGTGTACATTGGGTCAACCTGGTCATTAAGAAGGGAGATTCCGGGATTAATTCGGGCCTTGTGTATTTCTAGTGCTTCCAGTAAATCCATTTTACGACCTTTTTCGGCAAAATGGATTACTGAAAGTACATCCTCGCCAAAAGTGTGATTCTCTTCTAAAAGATGGTTAGCATAGGTTGAACTATTATGTTTAAATCTAAAGTCTCGCTCGTGTTCTTTCAATCTTATTTCGATTCTACGACCAGATTGCCCAATGTACACACCTTTACAATTTTCGCAGTTCAATTTATAAATGCCTGATCTAACTAGGGGGTTAAGTTTTGTTTTAGGCTTGAAAATTATATTATTAAGTTTATGGGGCGTTTTTAATATTAAATTAAGGTTTTTAATTTTACAACTTATTGTACCATAGTAGCTCATTGTTTTAAAATGTTGATTATCTATTGACCTAATTCTAGGGTAGAAGAGTTTCTGCACCTCTTTCATTTCATAATTATGAATTAAATTGTCTATTAGTGAAGTTGTGTAGCCATTATTCAATGCTATTTCCTTTATTGTATTGATCTCTTTCTTTCTATCATTTATATTTAGCGGAATTTTAAATGCTCTATTTATCATTGTATAGAAACTAGCTTTTTTATGAATTTGTGGGTGGCGGGAGTGGTTAGGGATAACGGAATCAGTATAGGTCGGTTTTCTATATATATTAAAATTTAATTTGTTGTTAATTTTTGTAATGGTTAGGTCTAGAAAATTAATTTTGTTATCGGTTTCTGTTTCTACTGTAAAAGTTATTGAAGGGTGTATTGTGTTAAGGAAATTGAGGAATTGCTGGAGTTGTCTATCTGTACCTTTAAAGAATGCTAGAACATCGTCTACATATCTAAACCAATGAAATATGTATTTTTTACCTAACGTGGAATTTAAAATAGTATTTGTAATATTGTTCATGAATATTTCAGCTTTCAGCGGGGATCCCATTGTAAATTTTGTGTACCACAAAGTGAACGCGTACAACACCAAACAGTCAACTCCTGTTCATGTTAATGACATTCATTAACCCATTAACAGCCGAGCGGTTATAGAGTTAACTCTAAAAGTTGATTTTAGGTAAAATTCTAGACTTATTTTAATGATTTCTACGAATGACTTATTGTATTACATATTGTGAATTTTTCTTTTAAATATACACAATGTATACGCTGTAGATGTAAGGCATTCGTCAATTTTGTATAAAAACGTGAACTCCATGAACGAGTATTTCCACTCCTAGACTAAGCATGAAGTAAAATTTCGAGTTTAGAAAAGCCCCGCGTAGAAAATTTGTCGAGGGTCGCGCAGCGACCCGAGACAAATTTTCACGGGGCTTTTCTAAACTCGAAATTTTACTTCATGCGCCACGCGTATAAAACACTGAAATATTGTGAAGTTAGAAATACATTGAAAACTTATTTTTGAAATGAGTAATAATCCAGATATTTAAATAACAAAATATTAACGTCTTTCTTCATACATTTTCAAGTCAAGTTAAATAATATAATTTATCAAATTAATTTATATAGTAATTTAATTAATATAAAAGTAATAATGTTGCGTATATGCATCGATGGCGCATAATGGGTTAAAGATGTAAATAATAATTCAGCAAAGTTTTTTTTTTTTTAATTAAATTATGTATATTGTATTAAATCAGAACGTAAATTTAAAAACAATCTCACTGAATATGCATAATTTAAAAATAATGTAATCAGTATGTATATTTATCTAAAAAGCTCTCGCTTATAAATCACGGGCGCATAATTTTCATTCGATAACAATCCGTCGTCGATGCGGGATGAAATTACAGTCGTAAATTGCGTGAAGCCGATATGAAATTAATTTCCAAGTGACACGTAATTTGCCAGACATAAAATTTCCATTAAACCGACAACATAATAAACATTTCGAAGGCATTGTCTTCGTCGAGGTGTATTGTTACTGCTTACCCGATAGGAAGGGACTCGAACGCTCCGGAGCAAAAAGCTCACCCGAACGACAGCACATTAGTTAACTTTACGAGATTTATGAAGAAATTCAAATTAAATTTGAATGCGATGCAATATTTTGCTATCCCTGTATTTTCTTTGTTATTTATTATTGATGGTCTAACAAACCGAAACTAGTCGGAATATAGTTTTAATTTGTGAAACAAAACCAAGTGATGATAATTAAATAAAAGTCACTTGGTTTGTTTCACTACTATTTTTTATTCTCTCCGACTAGTTTTGACTTATCGTCATTCTCAAGGAGTAATGACGATAAGTCGAAACTAGTCGGAGAGAATAAAAAATAGTAGTGAAACAAACCAAGTGACTTTTATTTAATTATCAATATTGTAAACACGTTTCATCAAGTGATTAATGAGAACCAAATTGAAAATACCAAGTGTTTTTAATTTAAATAACTTTACATATTGATTTCTTCATTTAATCGTTTAAGGCAGTTTTTATTTATTATTAAAAAAATCTCATCGAGTTTCAACTTTCATATAAAAATGGCTACATTGCAAAAACCGTGCCATAAATCTCTACTTCCTTCGTATTCCTTTCATACGAAATGGAATTCATGCGTCATTCCA
The DNA here is from genome assembly GCA_932526585.2 of Philonthus cognatus. Lineage (NCBI taxonomy): Eukaryota > Metazoa > Arthropoda > Insecta > Coleoptera > Staphylinidae > Philonthus > Philonthus cognatus. Next base: position 21,194,695 of record OW052241.1, read on the forward strand.
AGTCCAAATTAGGATTACTTTAAACTTTCCCAGCAGCTATCTTATAGATAGAATCACTTCGCTAATAAATTTCCCGATCGAATGGAAACGAAAAAAAAAAGAAGCGACAAACTCCAAACACGCATCTGAAAATGCATTAAGGAATGTAAATTATGAATTTCCCTCCACGTGCATTATTGAAGCTTATTTAAAGTCGAAAAGAGGGAATCCCATCAACAACCCTTTTTCGGATTACACCCCCTTCCACATTTTTATTTCGTCGCACGGAAAACCTGGATTATTTATTTATGCAATAAGAGAGAGAGAGAGAGAGAGGGATAGGAGGAGTCTGGGAAGGGAAATGCGAGGAAATGCGTGCGTTTGCATTGTTATTCATGTTCCTGCATTCCGGATATTGATTCCGAACAAACCACGCTCTCCTCTTTGATTGAAACGTATGGAAATCGCGCACGACGGGGTTTTCCAAGGTTTTCCGTAGGGGGTGAGACTTTTGCTGATTTTGAATTTAGCTGCGGTGCACCCTTGCACTCCAAAATAGTCAAATGCAAAAATGATGAATCGTATGGGATTTACAAGTTTCGGTCTATTAAAAAATCATTTAAAAATGATGTCCATCATAGCACTTTCCCCGTTAAAAATATGATGATTTAAACATCAACAATATGGAAAAGTTGCTCAAAGTAGTTTTATTCTACTTTTATTGTTATTATTACTCCAAAACTATTCACAAAAATAGTAAATTGTTTGACAAGTAAAACTCGACAATTGAAAATATTTATATCACAAATAAATTTAATTAATAGTGTTGAATATTTTTATATTTCCATAAAATCAAAAGTCTTATTGATGTTATACTTAAATAAAAACAATTTATTCAATTCACAACAAAAATGCGCAAAAATGAGTCCAAGTATTACATTTTGCATTTGCAATACTCTTAATTCATTCATAATTGCATTTTCACGAATAGTTTTTTCGTAATTTTTATATTATACTCATAATTCTATAAAAAAATGCCGATATTATACGAATGTAAAGTTAGCAATAGATTATTTACTCAAAAATGAAGCTACATTAATAGTACGTTCTAATCCATGTACTATATATATTGTTGATATAACCACCCTTGATTTTCAACCCCAATATAAAAAAAATGTACTTGGTCATAAACAAGCTTTAATTTCAAATTAAAATTAACTAACGTTTCTAATAACGAAAATAAGCATACTGTTAGATAGTACACACCCTTAGCTATTAAATGCAACAATAAAATTAGGGTTACCGCCCTTAGAACTTAAAAAAACATAATTTGAACTAAGTCACTTACACGCAAACGCTTCTTTTTCAAAATAAAATTTAACAATGTTCCCAAAATGCCATAATGAAAATAAGCATACCGTTAGACAGTGCACACCCTTAGCTATTGAATGTAACAATAAAATTAGGGTTACCGCCCTCAGAACTTCAAAAAATATATTTTTTTTTGTACTTCGTCCTTACACGCACACGCTTCCTTTTCAAATTAAAATTTAACAATGTTCCCAAAATGCCATAACGAAAATAAGCATACCGATAGATAGTACACACCTTTAGCTATTAAATGCAACAATAAAATTTGGGCTACCGCCCTCAGAACTTAAAAAAAATTATTTGCACTTACACGCAAACGCTTCTTTTTCAAAATAAAATTTAACAATGTTCCCAAAATACCATAACGAAAATAAGCATACCGTTAGATAGTACACACCCTTAGCTATTGAATGCAATAATAAAATTAGGGTTACCGCCCTCAGAACTTAAAAGAAATAATAATTTAGCTCTGTTGTATTAAATTATGCTAAGTGTATTGTAATTTAAGTTTACTTTTTTTTTTTTGGATTGATTGAGTTACTTGAAGATAATTATACTTTGATTAAAAAACACTTAGAACCTTTCTTCAATACTTCATTTTGTAACCAAATGTACATTTCGGACACGAAGTGTCCATTATCAATGGTTTGATACTAATAATAATAGGTATTAGTATCAAACCATTGATAATGGACACTTCGTGTCCGAAATGTACATTTGGTTACAAAATAAAGTATTGAAGAAAGGTTCTAAGTGTTTTTTAATCAAAGTTAAGTTTACTTGTTATCAATTTGTATATATTTTTTTTTCTTTCTTGTTATATTTTGTTAAATAGGTGTACCGTTTGAATAAATAAATAAGTCACTTACACACAAACGCTTCTTTTTCAAAATAAAATTTAACAATGTTCCCAAAATGCCATAATAAAAATAAGTATACCGTTGGACAGATAAAAAAAACAAACATATTCTGTTTTAAGGAGAAAATCATTGTTTTTTAAAATGTTTCGAATACTTTTTTTTATCGCAAATTTCCAACACGAGGCCTGTGAAAATATTTTGATTTAGTTTCTTATGGTTTTAACTAAAACGTATGCCAGTTTGATTTCTTCCATATTTTCTTTTTATGTTTGCGACTAATGAAACTAATATTTCTGAAGTGTACCTCTGTATTATAATAATAATAATAATAATAATAATTCGTTTATTTCCCAACACATACAAAGGATTATTGCATTTTCCAGAATAATCCAGACTATGATAAACACATTCTTACAAAAGTGTTCTAGAATTTAATAACGATATATGTACGGTTAATAATAGAGACAGAAGCAGATGTTGAGCGTAGACTTAAAACCATAAAATAATAGTAACGAGCTGTTTAAGAGGCTTTTTATAATTAGTTTTCAGTGCGGTTTTTATAACCATTTTTAAAGAGGGTCGTTATTAAACTACTGTGAAAGAAAGTCCCGATAAAAACGCGAGTCCATAACAGAGGAATTAATTGCTCATTTAGTACTGAGATATATATTATCTTATCAACGGTAACACTTCATATAGCGGCAAATAACACTATTTAAAATATAATCAGAAAGATAATATTAAGGAATATTCAATTATAATATTAAGGCATTCAGTTATTATATCTTATCCACGGTAACACTTCATATAGCGACAAATAATACTATTTAAAATATAATCAAGAAGATAATACTAAGGAATATTCAATTATAATATTAAGGCATTTAGTTATTCAAAAAGAGTACATGCTACTCGAAATGTACAGTTGCGAGAGAAAAATATTAGTACAGCAGAAAGCTTTAGCCACTTCTAAAATATATGTTTTTTCTTCTTGTCTTCTTGTCAATTTCGTACAGGTTTACAACTTTTTTTTTCTTGGACAACAAAATGGTGTTTATGTTGACATGCAATCAATGTCTCTAATGCTAATACCGTCTCTTAACGAGTCGTTAATATTGCTCAATCAGTTGAGGCATGTCGACGTTAATTAAATTTCGTTTGACCTTTCCGCCTATTTGTCAATTTGATTGACAATTTAAAAAATCAAAGTAAGTCCAGTTCAAATTAGCAAATATTTTGCTGTACTAGCTTTTTTCTCTCACAACTGTACATCTAATAGTACAAATAAATTAGTGAAGAAAGGATATCAAACCGTGTTTTATTAGGAAGATAATATTTAAATTGAAATAATAATAGACAAAATGTTTGGTCATTAAACGCTTTACAAACTAGCCTGGACTATTTGTTAGAAATTTTAAATAAAACTAATTTGCATATTAAACCCTATCTCTGTCAAAGAGATATACAGGATACATTTTTCTGATCATTTTAAAATACAAGCAAACAATAATCGAAGAATTCTTCATTATTGTTTACTCTACTATGAGATTTTCGTAAACCCTCTCATCTATATCATAGAATTGTGTTTCGGACTGATATTCACAACGTCAACTTACTTATATTTATACATACAGGGAGTGTGTGTTTTAAGTATACGTTTTCCAATTTCAGCTCATTTTTTGTAAATCTTTAGATATTCCTTGTTTTATCTTGAATTTAATTTGAAGCTTTAAACAAGTGTTATCCACTCCCAGACTAAGCATGAAGTAAAATTTCGAGTTTAGAAAAGCCCCGTGAAAATTTGTCGACAGTCGCGCAGCGACCCGAGACAAATTTTCTGGGCTTTTCTAAACTCGAAATTTTACTTCATGCGCCACGCGCATTAAACACCGATTTCAAGCGAGGTTCAAATATACATAAAAACACAATATTTCTGTTTTGTACGCGTGGCGCATGAAGTAAAATTTCGAGTTTAGAAAAGCCCAGAAAATTTGTCTCGGATCGCTGCGCGACCCTCGACAAATTTTCACGGGGCTTTTCTAAGCTCGAAATTTTACTTCATGCTTAGTCTGGGAGTGGAAAACACTCGCTTAAAGCTTCAAATTGAACTAAAACCAAAGCAAGGAATATCTCTATCTGCTATTTATTTGAGATGTTTTTTTTACAACATTTATAAATTATATAATAAAATTCCCTAGCAGATAAAACAAATAAAATCTAACAGCTTCAGATGTAACTTGCGTTCTATATTACTACGAAATGGGCTCTGAAATTAGGAAATAACAAATTAGTTTGGGATTAGTAACGCCGAAATATATTTAATTATATCTCACATGTTGCAGTTATGTTTATGATTAATTTTTCGTAGTTTAAGTGAAAGATCACTAACAGGTTAAGCTGACTAAACTTATAAGACTTTTTTCTGTAGTTTTTCTCTATGATAAATAAAAACATTTGTTATTATTATGATTATTATATTATTGATACTATTAGGATTATATTGTTAAACAAGAATAATTCGAATTCAAACCTATTTGAATTTTTTTCACTCAATCCATTTTTGTGTACCTGTTCATTCTACACACAACACTTTTTCCAAGTAAGATTATTTCAATTTTAGTCCTAAATATTTTTAAACCGTCATGAGCAAAGCTATACTGAAGAGAGATAAATCTCGAAACGCGTCTATAGATGGCCTAGGACATTAGTTTTAATCCAAGTCCTTTCATTTATAATTTCTTGTTATTTCTCCTTTCAATTTTAATTTTTATTTGTTAGTTGGTTTGGAGAATTTGACCTAAATGTTACATATACTTTGATAGAGCGTTGTAACAAATTAAATCAAATTAGATTTAAAATATTTCATTGTATAATTCAATATCCAGAGGTGTATTTGTACGGAAAGTAGTTGTTTCAATGAATATTTATAGTCTTAAGTTGTCTTATTATTTAAGACATTGTTTGCATTTTCACGAAAAACATTGTCATAATTTTATATATAGTTATATTATTATATCTTTGCGATATTATTTACCTAACGGTTTTTCCATTGAATGATAGCATAATTTTAAACCCATATCATTTTTATTTTACTGTTAACATTCCGTGTTTGCTTTAACACGAACAAAATCATAATCACGACCCTAATACAAAGCATTACGGCCGATAACCATTTGGAAAACGTGATGGTTGTTTTATTTTCGTTGCAATTTGATGCGTGACCCTTCTTTTTTTTTTCCTGACTTCAGTTAATTTTCACGTTACGTCTCAATTCTACATAGAAGAAAACATAATGGAATAAAAATCGATACGAATACTTTACAGTCTTTATGGCTTTTGCGTTATTTCCTCATGATTTATGCCGATTGAACCCATTTTGAGGCCATAAAAAGATGTATAATTCACTAATGCACAATTTACCACAGCAATATATTACCATAATTTGATGTGTTTGAAGCTGGTAATATATTCAGCTGTAATATAACAAGTGGTATGATTATCATCGATAATATTCAGGAGTAAAACCGAGCTGCAGATTCAACGAGCCCGAAGGGCGAGTTGAATTTGCTGCTCCGGTTTCACGAATAAATATTATCGATTATTAATCATACCTCGAGTTATATTCGATAAGAGAATATAACAAATTCCACTACATTTCCGTCTTGAAAACCTCACCCCATCGCCCCGTTGACATTTTTAATTATCGACTGCCAGATTTGACAAACAATTTTTGTAGCAACGACCAAAACAAGGTAATAGGAGTCTATCACCGCTGTGATAACATGTATTGATGGAAATAAGCGATTCTGATTGGAGGGAATGTAGTCATGTGACTCTTAAGTTATATTCTCGGTAATATACCTGGTGTCTCTACCATTTTTTGATAATAGTTGTAATGATTAGACAGATTTTATTTACTAACTTTACTAACTGTCTGAAGTAAGAGCTATGTTCAATTCAACCCGATGTTTTTGATCATTAAATTAAAAAAAGTACATACGTTAAAAACCCCTCGATCGATTTTCATTAAATTTGTTATGGATTTTGAGAAGCCATTACTTTTCGTAATATTTAAAGTATGGAAACATTGATAGTTTTGAGTAATTTCTTAATAAATGTATATAAAGAGAGTTTTATGTAACACCGAATATTTTCATAACGAGCATTTTTCTTTGAAGTATCCATATGCATGCGTTGCACATTTTTCGATGCTTGGTTTATTAAAAGAATTTAATTTGAAGCTTTAAGCGAGTGTTTTCCAATCCCAGGCTAAGCATGAAGTAAAATTTCGAGTTTAGAAAAGCCTGAAAATTTGGTTTGGTCGCGTAGCGCAAAGCGCTTTGATAAGATATAATAACTGAATGCCTTAATATTATAATTGAATATTCCTTGGTTTATTAAAAGAATTTAATTTGAAGCTTTAAGCGAGTATTTTCCAATCCCAGGCTAAGCATGAAGTAAAATTTCGAGTTTAGAAAAGCCTGAAAATTTGGTTTGGTCGCGTAGCGCAAAGCGCGGAGCGGCCAAACCAAATTTTCAGGCTTTTCTAAACTCGAAATTTTACTTCATGCGCCACCAGTACAAAACACTGACATATTACGAAGTTTAAAACATACCGCTAAACTTTACATTGAATCAGTGTTTTGTACCGGTGGCGCATGAAGTAAAATTTCGAGTTTAGAAAAGCCTGAAAATTTGGTTTGGCCGCTCCGCGCTTCGCGCTACGCGACCAAACCAAATTTTCAGGCTTTTCTAAACTCGAAATTTTACTTCATGCTTAGCCTAGGAGTGGAAAACACTCGCTGAAAGCTTCAAATTGGATTGTTTTAATAAACCGAGCATTGGAAAATGTGCAACGTATGCATATGGATACTTCAAAGAAAAATTCTCGTTATGAAAATGTTTGGTGTTACATAAAACTCTCCGTATGTTTCGTCTGATGTTTCCCAAGGGTTATACTGTAGACCAGGGGTTCTCAACCTTTTTCAGGTCGCCCCTCCTCCCTCATAATTCCGCGCCCCCCCCTCGTTGATTTAATTGGGGTTTTTTAGTTAGATTGAAACAGTATTATAGCCTAATTTCACTTTACTTACTTTTTAGAAAATCCTCGTTATGAAAATGTTTGGTGTTACATAAAACTCTCTGTATGTTTCGTCTGATGTTCCCCAAGGGTTACACTATAGACCAGGGGTTCTCAACCTTTTTCAGGTTGCCCCTCCTCCCTCACAATTCCGCGCCCCTCCTCGCTCATTTAATTTGGGTTTTTTAGTTAGATTGAAACAGTATTATAGCCTTATTTTACTTTACCTACTGTGTAGGAAATCTGTAGCACCCTCCCTGATAATTTGCCGTGCCCCCCTAATAGAGCGTGCTCCCCCGGTTGAGAAACCCTGCTGTAGACCATTGTTCTTATTATTTTTTATTAATTACCTTACTCCCCACAGAGCAAACACATTTAAGTAATGTTTCGTCAACATCAAAACAACGTTTAATGTTGTTACAATGTTTATAAAACATTGTTAGTTTTCATACTAGATGAGTCTATATTTAAAAACTTCTAGTTTTCTCACGTTATGTGCTAATGACAGCATTACAAGAAAATTTACAAAGAAAAAATAATCATTAATTTTGATTATGTCATAAAGAAATTGAATCAATAAAATTTTATTATCTGTTTAACAGGTGTTTTTCACTCCTTGATTAAGCATGAACTATAATTCACTTTTGATAAGTTAAACGAGTCAAATCTTATGACTTTTTGTGTTATGAGCACAAATGTGTCTTCATTTCTCGTCTAGTTAAATAAAATGGGTTATAGAAACGCGTCAAACGCTTTGTATGGTTAAGAATAAGACGGATGGTTCGAGCAATTGATTAGATAACCAAATTACATTTCCCTATTAAAATTGGCAAATGACGTCCTAATCAATTGAAACTAGGAAATTGAAATTGAATTTAAAAAGTAAGAATATACATTTGCATTACACAAAATTATTTACAATTTAATAAGGCAATATTCTCACAACCAAATGGCCTAGCCATGGGAAACTCCCTAAGCCCTTTATTGGCGGAAATATATATGGACCATCTCGAGGAAAAAATATGCAAATTAAGTCAATTGCATAATTGCATTTATTGGTGGAGGTACGTAGATAACATACTGGTACTATTCAAAGGGACTGACCGATTGTTAATTACTTTTTTAAATAGCCTTAATAAAATTCATAAAAATCTAAAATTTACGATGGAAATAGAAGCTGAAAAATCAATAAACTTTCTTGATTTAACAATTCAAATCGTGACAAACAAACAACATTTTTCTATCTTCCACAAACCCACTCACACTGACTGCACAATAAACAATAAATCATTTCACCCATTACAACATAAACTGGCTGCATATAGGTCAATGATTCACAGACAATTTTCAATACCCATGGATAGTACAAATTTCAATAAAGAACTAAACATAATTCATACAATAGCTGAGAATAATGGATTTCACAAATCTATCATCGAAAAATTAGTAAAAAATAAAGAAAACCAGATAATAAGAAACTTAATCAGTCCCTCAATTAATTTAAGAAATAGTAACAATTATGCCTCCATTACTTTTAATAGACCTTTAAGTAATAAAATCAGCAAAGAAATGAAAAAAATCGATATTAAAATAGCATTTAAAAAATATCCACCCCACCATAGTGTCAATAGTGATAATGTATATATATATATATATATATATATAGTTCTAAGATTTCTAATTTCTCTGTAAACTTTCATTTACCCATAGAAGCAATAAATTTGCGAAACAATTGTAAAAATAAACACACTTTTTTGAAAATCAAAAGGTTATTCAGAATTTTATTTATACAAAGAGAATATACAAAATCATAGGCTCATTTGCACCCCGACTGATTAACTGAATCAACCACTAATCATTGATTAAAGCTCTGATTAAATCATAATTCTAAAATGATGAATTAATTTCTCACTTAACCTGTGGTGAAACATATTTAATTAATACGCTTTGATTAAAACACTAGCACATATCTCCTTGAGAATGACCTAAGGTCGAAACTAGTTGGAGTAAAAATAAAAAATCAGTGAAACAAACCAAGTGTTTTAATCAAAGCGTAATAATTCTAAAATACAAAAAATATTGAAATTTGTAAGATATCCTAAACATGTCTCCTTAATTGGCATCAAAACTAAACCGCATATCTAAATAAATACAATACAATACAAAATAAATGTATGTCAACTACTCCATTTGTTACATCATTCTGTCTCTCTTTTATCATTATGCGATTTTGTAAATAATTTATACATAAAACTGCTGTATTTCTAAAGAGTATTAATCACTGATTAACTTAATCAACTTAGGTGCAAACGGGCAGTAGAGCCTAAGGATACACAGAAATTAAACAAATGAACATTTTTACATTTGCCGTGCACTGTATATTTGAGAACTAATTTGTACTCCTAGCAATGTAAAATTAAGTCAATCCCACTAAGTGCTAAAGTCCTAGCATATTTTGTAAGAAGCTCCAACCGAAGACACTATTTGCATTTATGCACGTATAACCATCCCAGACTGTAACTAGCTGCAAACATGCATGGAAAGTTACAGAAGGGCATTGTTAGGATTTAGCTAATATAGGGTTTCAGAGTGTATTATTAAAGTTGTTATGCGGGTTGATACAGGAGCGGATACAGACTGAACATTTGGAGAGAGGGGTTAGAATTTTGAAACAAAAGTGTAATTTTTTAAAATCTTGTTAAAAAATTATATCTCATTGTTTTCGTTTCATCGCTTTGTAATATATATATATATATTTTTATTTTTATTTGTTATAGTAATTTCTTAAATGTAACAATTGTTTATGTATTTCCTCGAAAGATGTAATTCTGTTGGGAATAAAGATTATTATTATTATTATTTTTATTATTATTATTATTATTCATATAATACCCATATTTGTTTTATTACAAACAAAAGTTATTAAAAAGAAAAAATAACATTCGTTTTACATTGAATAAGGTTTAGCATCGTATGAATTTTACCTGGCTCACTAAATTGTGTTGGAATTGTTGAAAAAAATCTACTAAAACTGCCACAGAAAACTTTTGGGAATGTATTCATTCCCCAGCAAATCATAATATCGATGTTTTATTGGTAAAAGTCATTTAATAGATAGAAAATTAATAGCATTTTATAACTTACTTTTAACGAGTGTCCTCCACTCCTTGATTAAGCATGAAGTAAAATTTCGAGAATAGAAAAGCCTGAAAATTTGAATTTCTGGGGCGCGCGAGCGAAGCGAGTCGTGCCCCGGGAAATCCAAATTTTAAAGCTTTTCTAAACTAGAAATTTTACTTCATGCGCCAGGCGTAAAAACACCGATTTGATGTGAAGTTTGAAATACACTGTTATTCATTATTTTAAAATAAATCACTTCAAAAAGTATTTTGTAACAGTAAATAAATATAAATGTAATGTTCATTTTCTCTGGAATTGTATTTTTTGACATTTAATCATCTCTTGTGCATTCTCACGGAAAAAATGTTACTAATGTTACAGAAACAGTTGGGTAATATACCGAAATGTACGGTGAATTACCAGTGGTAATACCGGACGTAAATTACCACTAACATCACTAATCAAAGCAATTTAATATGTAAAGTTATTTAAAAAAATAAAAAAACACTTGTCTCATAAATGAAAACTTTATTTCGACTAGTTTCGGTTTGTTAGACCATTTTCAAAGGATTCCTTTGAAAATGGTCTGACAAACCGAAACTAGTCGGAATAAAGTTTTAATCTGTGAAACAATACCAAGTGTTTTTTATTTTTTAAATAACTTTACATATCTAATATGTTTCACCAAGTGCCAGATGAGAAATTAATTCAAGCAATTTATTATTGTTTAGTTGCCATGGTATCATAACTACAAAAGGCCTAAGAAAATATTCTCGTCTTCTGTGGCCGTTTTAGTGGCTTTTTTAAACTTTAAAGATCTGTAACATTTCATATCAATTTCGATTAATTGTGACAATTCCTGTTGATTTTGTTAATGATTACGAATTTACAGAGAACTATTGTTGTAGTTATGTTATCAATACTACAAAAATTAAATAACAGCCTACGTGCAGCATATCTTTCTATGCATCGATAAGAAAAACAAAGTTAAGTGTAAAACAATAAAAACGAATCGCTCCGTATATTATAAATATATACCATTTAATAAGTCATAAAAAGTTGCCCCTGGATAGTTTTTACCGAATTTAAAATAAATAAAAAATAACACAATTATTTTAAGTCATAATTAACAATTTTTTGACAATTACATCGAACCAATTACAGCTGTTTGAAATGCAAAAGCGAATTATTAGAATTATTGGTAAGCACTAAAATCCGCAACATTGCCCTCATTTAACTGATTCTCTATTTCATGCACTCGTCGATTTTTCAAAAAATAAAGCAGGAAGTAAAATTTCTAGTTTAGAAAGCCTGAAAAATTCTTTTGGTCGCTCCGCGAATAAAAAATTGGAATTTTTAAAATTTAATTAAATTCTTCAAAATCAACAAAAATCATAAATAATTTACAATTTTTATACATCATATCCTTTTGTATTCGTATACTCTGTACATTTGAAGACATTCGTTGATTTTATAAAACAGTTCAATTTAAAGTTCGAACGAGTGTTTCTAATCCCAGACTAAGCATGAAGTAAAATTTCGAGTTTTGAAAAGCCCCGCGTAGAAAATTTGTCGAGGGTCGCGCAGCGACCCGAGACAAATTTTCACGGGGCTTTTCTAAACTCGAAATTTTACTTCATGCGCCACGCGTATAAAACACAGATTTCAAGTAAAGTTCGAATATACATAAATTTCGAAATATTTGAGTATTTTATACGCGTGGCTCGCGCATGATGTAACATTTCGATTTTTGAAAAGCCTACAAATTTGGTCGCTCCGCGAATAAAAAAATTCGAACTTATAAAATTTAATTAAATTCTACATAATCAACAAAAATCGTTAATATATGACATAATAATTTACCATGTTTATATATCATGTCCTTATGTATTCGTATACTCTGTACATTTGAGGATATGGTTACCGTACACTTTCCCGATTATATTTTCCCGAATGACCTTTTTCCCGAACGCCATATTTCCTGAAAATAGAAATCCCGAATCCCATTTCCCGAATCCAATTTCCCGAAAGGTATTGTTCCTGAATAAAATATAAACTATTTAGAACAGAATATCATCGTACGGATTACACTTATAGCAGTCCACTTTCGAGGATAATGCGTTTTGCAAATTTGTTACAGCGTTTTGAAAATTTTGATTTATTTGCTGATTCTATAAATACTTTTGAACGTAATTTGCTGCGTACCAATTTAGAAAGTATTTTTGCAAAACTCCATCACCTTAATATTTTTTGTGCCTCATTAATGTGCATAATGTACCTATTTTTAGGTAAATAGACTTTAGGTATTAGATATAAGTTATATTTTGTAATCATTGTATAAAATTGGAGATTTTCCGTTTTCGAAAGAAATAAATACAATAAATACAATTTTGAAACCTAAACAAATTAAGTGTTTTATTAAAGTGATATTATGGAGTTTTAACAACTAACAGCCTCAACTAAACAGTAAATATAAGCTAAATTCTGATTTCAGTTTCTGGAAGTATTCACCTAAACTAGAAAAACCCTATTTGGGTTTTGATAGTTTAGTTCGGGAAAAACATCATTCGAGAAAGTTGATTCAGGAAAGTCGTATTCGGGAAAGTGTTTTCGAAAAATGTATTTTATTCAGGAAAAACGTAATTCGGGAAAAATATATTCGGGAAAATGTATTCGGGAAAATGGGCGGATACGGAGGATATTCGTTGATTCTATAAAAAAAGCTCAATTCAAAGTTCGAACGAGTGTTTCTAATCCCAGACTAAGCATGAAGTAAAATTTCGAGTTTAGAAAAGCCCCGCAGAGAAAATTTGTCGAGGGTCGCGCAGCGACCCGAGACAAATTTTCACGGGGCTTTTCTAAACTCGAAATTTTACTTTATGCGCCACGCGTATAAAACACTGAGATATTGTGAAGTTAGAAATACACTCAAACATTATTTTTCAAAATTAGTAATAATAAAATTATTTTAATAACAAAATATTTACGTTTTTCTATACACATTTTCATGTCAGGCCGTATAAAACAATGTATCAAACTGACTTATTTAGTAATTTAATTAAATAAGCGAAATCTTTATAGTGCAGCTTGAAAACTGGACAGTTTATATATTTATTCAAAATTTAGAACGAGATTACGTAGTTTCATGTATCAACAATCATCAACTTTTTAAAAGTTTAAACTAGTTTATTTTACATAGAAATATGGAATTATCTTTAAATATTCACAACACAATCCATTAAAATTTTAAAGAAAATTCCTGACCTCATGCAATGAAGTGTAACCCTCTTTTTGGAACACCCATTAATAATTAATAAAGTAGTAAAACTCCGCGTCAAACGCGTGAATCTTTCCCTTCAACAAGCTCCATAGTCACGTAAAAGATTGCAACTGCGATTTTACCCGATGCACTTTTTCCGGCACCCTCTTCGCCGTAAACACTAAATAATAAATGAAATCACAAAGAATCCAATGCGCCCGGCGCATCCACCAGGGTCCAAAAACAAGGGGTGGCTACATAGACTAATATATCACCGTGTAAATAGTGCAGGTGCTAAAATATTATATCACACATGCCATGCATAGCATTCCTGTTTAATTACACAGCGTGCGCCCTCGTCCTCGTCCTCTATAAAATTTCTTAATCCTCTCGAAACCATATATCATTTTGCGCCGCCGAGCGGGGTTTGTTTGAAATGTAAATAAATGCCACGACAGCTATGTATATGGGGTTATAATACGGGCGTGGACACTTCAATTCCGTCCGGAAATGCATAAATAAATCAATCTTGTTCGGGACAATCCTAGCGGGAAATGAGCAAATCTAAGAGGAAAAGAAAACCTACACCAGTGTGCTGGGGTGCTGGGAGGAAGGGCCAGGAATAAAACTTTAGTCATTTATCATTTCAAGCTGTAGCAACAGTAGTTTTATGAAAATACATTTTTGAGTTTTGTTTTGCGACAGACTTCATCATTTTGCATAGTTATGATTGTTGCGTTTCTTTATATACCGTTGTAATATATTTGCCTGAATTCGTTATGTCTATAATATGAATTATGCAGTGCGTTAAAATTGACAATAGAATGCAGGTTTTAGTAATTAAAAATTCCCGGATTTTTTAATTATTATGATTTTTTTTAACGAACAACCTTTCGTACTACGCGAGCTGCTTTTGCATACCAAATTATTTGGCGATTGATGGGCTACAGAGGAACAAATAAAACATATACAAAAATTGTATATCTAGGATTTTTTTCTTTTAAGCATACTTTCAAATTTATTGTAAATTGCTCGAATTTTGATAGCACACGTATTGGTAAGACGAAATAAAGATTTGTGAAAGAGTGGCGGCTGGTAAGGGGAGGGAAATGAGGCAGTGCCTCACTAAGAAATTTCTAACAAAAATGAAAATACTATTATAATAATAATAATAATAATAATAATAATAATAATAATAATAATAATAATAATAATAATAATAATAATAATAATAATAATAATAATAATAATAATAATAATAATAATAATAATAATAATAATAATAATAATAATAATAATAATAATAATAATAATAATAATAATAATAATAATAATAATAATAATAATAATAATAATAATAATAATAATAATAATAATAATAATAATAATAATAATAATAATAATAATAATAATAATAATAATAATAATAATAATAATAATAATAATAATAATAATAATAATAATAATAATAATAATAATAATAATAATAATAATAATAATAATAATAATAATAATAATAATAATAATAATAATAATAATAATAATAATAATAATAATAATAATAATAATAATAATAATAATAATAATAATAATAATAATAATAATAATAATAATAATAATAATAATAATAATAATAATAATAATAATAATAATAATAATAATAATAATAATAATAATAATAATAATAATAATAATAATAATAATAATAATAATAATAATAATAATAATAATAATAATAATAATAATAATAATAATAATAATAATAATAATAATAATAATAATAATAATAATAATAATAATAATAATAATAATAATAATAATAATAATAATAATAATAATAATAATAATAATAATAATAATAATAATAATAATAATAATAATAATAATAATAATAATAATAATAATAATAATAATAATAATAATAATAATAATAATAATAATAATAATAATAATAATAATAATAATAATAATAATAATAATAATAATAATAATAATAATAATAATAATAATAATAATAATAATAATAATAATAATAATAATAATAATAATAATAATAATAATAATAATAATAATAATAATAATAATAATAATAATAATAATAATAATAATAATAATAATAATAATAATAATAATAATAATAATAATAATAATAATAATAATAATAATAATAATAATAATAATAATAATAATAATAATAATAATAATAATAATAATAATAATAATAATAATAATAATAATAATATTATATGGTAAGGGGAGGCAAATGAGGCAGTGCCTCACTAAGAAATTTCTAACAAAAATGAAAATACTATAATAATAATAATAATAATATAATAATAATAATAATAATATTTCTTTATTTTAAAGTTCACCAGATACACGTTATAAAATATATACAAATACAGATTATGTGTAATATACTCAGCCGATGTACATGATAAGAACTTAAAATATTGTCAGAGGTATAGTAAGGTAATCATAATATTTTGAGTAAATCATAGGCAAAATATATCTAATTGTTTAAAAAAATCATGACGGTATATGGTTCCAGATCACATAAGTATTTAATTAGCTGTTTTTTTAGCTGTTTTAAAGATTGGGATTCCTTGATAAATAGTGGCATTCTGTTCCACATTTTAATGGAAGCGTAGAGTACACTCTTTTCATATACCGCAAGCCTGTGCTTAGGGATTACATATATATTTTTTTATCTTGTACAGTAGTTGTTTTTCATCTTAAAGTCAATAAAGTAATTATTGTGTTTTAGCAGAAATATGACACATTTGTAAATGTACAAAGCAGGGACCGTTAGCAACCGTTCACGTTTAAGAACGTCTCTGCACGTATGTAAACTTAATTAAAGGAAAGGCACTTGGTATTGTTTCACAATTAAATCTTTATTCCGACTAGTTTCGGTTTGTTAGACCATTTTCAAAGGAATGTACAGAAAAAATTATTTCCTAAGTATATATACAATATTTTTGTTTCAGGTAATAAGAGAAGTCAGAATTGGGGAATTCCAAATCTCCTCGTTGTCGTTTACGATATTTTTCCCCATTTTTATGGCCCTATTAATCTCCAGGCCCTCTTTGAGGTTTAGTGCGTATCCCTTATTACCTGAATGCAAAATCTTAAAATTATGCGGATTAAAGAAGTGATTGAATGCGATGCAATGTTTGGAAAAGCCAGTTGTTGGTTTATTATCTAAAACAGATTTTTTATGTTCTTTCATTCTGATTTCGATAGATCTGCCGGTTTGTCCAATATGTACATTCCTTTGAAAATGGTCTAACAAACCGAAACTAGTCGGAATAAAGATTTAATTGTGAAACAATACGAAGTGCCTTTCCTTTAATTAACTTTACATAGTGTAATATGTTTCACCAAGTGCCAGATGAGAAATTAATTCAAGAAATTATTAGTCTCTGCACGATTCGTTGAATTGCATCTTTTTTAAAATTCGAGTGGTACGCTTTTGCAGAAGAAACACTTTTTGTAGGTTTGCATTAATTCCTCCCCAGAAAATGATTCCATATTGTAGTACCGTATATATATTGCTGTAATAAACATTTTTACAAATGTCAGAGTTAGTACATTTTCGCAGAATTTGTAATCCATATATGCTTTTCGCTAATCTATTGCATGTAGTCGTCGTATGTTCTTTAATATTTAGCCTGTTATCTATTGTTATACCTAGTAATTTTGAATGATTTTTTAATTTGTATTGAGTGCCGTCAATCGTAAGGTATTCTTCACTAGCACTATTGCTAAATAAAATAATGTTTGTTTTACTTTCATTTAGCACTAATTTGTTGCCCTCTAGCCAGTCTTTAATAAGTTTTTTTGTATGACTACTAAGATCAGTTAATTCCATAATTGTGTTTGCTTTTATTATGACATTAGTGTCGTCGGCATAATTGGTGATTTCGCTGTTATCCATATTTCTTACTGCATGTCCAAGGTCGTTAACGAAAATTATAAATAATAGTGGTCCCAATATGCTACCCTGAGGAACCCCAACATTCATTACAGATTTCGTAGATAGGTGTTTTTCCCCGTTCTTACCAACTACTTTTGTCAAATGAGTTCTATTGTATAGGTATGATGTGAACAATTGAAGTACTTTACCTCTTATGCTTTTTTTTCCAGTTTAGAAATTAATAACTGATGATCTATACAGTCAAATGCCTTCGTGAGATCAATCATTATAGCACAAGTGACTTGTTTATTCTCTAAGGCTGTTAGAATTTCATTAATTATTTTAAATATAGCTGTTTCAGTGTTTTTTCCTTCAACAAATCCATGTTGGATACTATGGAAAAGAGTGTGTTTTGCAAAGAACTCAATAAGCCGAACAGCTAAAAGTTTTTCAATAATTTATT
The DNA here is from genome assembly GCA_932526585.2 of Philonthus cognatus. NCBI lineage: Eukaryota > Metazoa > Arthropoda > Insecta > Coleoptera > Staphylinidae > Philonthus > Philonthus cognatus. The sequence continues at coordinate 21,212,746 of OW052241.1, forward strand.
ACATTATTAGTAGTTGACCGATAAAATTAATATAATGTAAATTATTGGCCCCCATTTTTACCACTCCATTTTTACCATCGTCCCTTTTTTACCACCAATTCTTTTTACCACCAACGTATTTACCACCGTATTCTTTTTACCACCAATATTTTACCGCTATTTAAAATCGAATTAGAATAACAACTGACAACTTCAATTCGTAACCTGTCAATGTCATTATCGGTTTGTCATTCGCCTAAATCGTTGGTCACTCCTGCCTTTGCTGATATTGCCGACTACTTCGAGAACATTTACGTACGAGGCAAACCAGCAAGAGGAAGACGACGTGCCACATCCCCGCGATATCCGCCAATGCTGTGGAACATGTATCAGGCAGTTCTGCAGAATACGGCACGCACGAACAACATGTCTGAAGGATGGCATAACCGTTTTTCTGTAGTCGTCGGCCGGGATCATCCTAGCCTATATGCTTTTGTCGCCGAGCTTTAAAAAGAACAGGGAGACACCGAGACAATGTTCCGGGAATTGGACCTTGGGCGAAAAATTAAACGTACGGAAAACCTTGCCAGAATTAAAACTGAGGATAAGATTACAAATATAGTCCGAGATTACGATGTCAGAAAAGAAGAAGGGGAAATTGCAGAATACTTAAGGGCGATCGGTCACAACATACAATTTTGAATAAAACTGATTTTATTTGTAAAAAAGTGTTTTATTGTATAATTATTGGTACAAATATTAGTGGTAAAACTGTATAGCGGTAAAAAAGTATGGTGGTAAAAATGCGGTGGTAAAAATGGATTGGTAAATTTGGAGTGGTAAAACTGTACCCCTACCAATGTAAATAATAAACGAACACATTTTGTTACAAAACGGGTTTTTCTTCATCAAAACAGCGTTTAAAACATTAACAATTAAAAACATGTTTAAAACGTGTCTAAAACATGTTTAAAACACGTTTAAAACTTGTTTAAAACACAACATATTTTAGATCACACGTTTGAAATCACATTTATGCACACACAATTGTGATATTTTATATTGTAATAAAATTTTGTATTTAATAATGTAATTTAAAATATCTTGTAAAATTTTAGCTAAAATATAAAAACGTAAACGAAAAATCTAAATAAAGTAGTATAATATAGGTATACTCCGATTCCAAAAAAGTATCGATATTGTGTATCGATTAATTCGTATATCGAAGTATCGATACGGTAAAATATCGTAATAAAAAGTATCGATATTTAAAATATCGATTTTTTTCGATACCAGATATTTTTTATGTAATATTTATAATTATTTAATACTGCAAATTTATTTTCAAAAGACCTTTATCTAAGATAAATAACGTTGCCAAAAATAGTTTAATGACGGTTACAAAATTATGAAAACTCAGTTTTTAGAAAAAATATATACAATAAGTCAATGTTTTATACGCGTGGCGCATAAAGTAAAATTTCGAGTTTAGAAAAGCCTGAAAATTGGGATTTGCCGGGGCGCGACTCGCTTCGCTCGCGCGCCCCTGCAAATCCAAATTTTCAGGCTTTTCTAAACTCGAAATTTTACTTTATGCTTAGTCTGGGAGTGGAAGCAGTTTTCAGACAATAATCAAAATCTTAATTATATAGTTTTCTTGATTTTAACATTGGAAGTAAAAATTATAAGAGTGGGACTTTTTTATAAAAATTCATACCAAAGACTGGGGTTTGATAAATTCTGAATATTTTTGTTTGTGAATTTTGTGGTAAAATAAATTTGTTTGATTTTTTTTTACTGTGAATATCAATAAAATCTGCAGTTTCATCGATTAGGAAAATGCTTCTTTGTAATTATTAAAAAATATATTTCCATGCTTTTAAATATAATACATATTTTAGTTAAGTTTGAGTGTTTGCAATTTTATTTCCAGTAAAATAAAATTTTAGTCAATATTAATAAGTATAAATTTAACTGCAACTGCTAAGAATAATGACGAAAATGGTTAATATATTGAACAGGTAGTCATTATAGTCAACGTTGACAAATAACATTCAGCATACATTCAGATAGTAAGTAAGTAAGTAAGTAAGTAATTTATTGATGCCTGACAATTGTCTCACATACGTCACATATACAGAGAACTATGAATAAGAATACAATTTTTAGAAATGCCACAATAAAAGATTAACAATGTACACAGCATGTATCATATCAGGTGTTCCGCCGGTGGGCACTGAGAATGTTCAAAATTGTCACATTTTAAAAGATCAAAATAAATAATATGAACAACAATAATAATATCAGTAAAATTGGCTTCTTGAATAATATATATATATATATATATATATATATATATATATATACATATTTACACACGTATATATATATATAGAAATTTACACACGTATATACATACATGTAGAAATTTAAAAAATAACAACACTAATAACACATTAAAAAAATGTAAATAGTGGGATGCTAAAACACCAACAATTATTACACATGAAAAACTAGATAAATGCGTCATAGACTAAAAGAAGATTTAGAATAAATAGCATAATAAAAACAGTACATATAATTTATGTTAAGATTTGGTTTGGGTATGTATAGTATATATAGGTTCTATATTATATATTACAGATAACAAGTGTAAAGCTTCTCTAATACCTAATTTTGAAAATCGAAGTTTAAAAACTCATCATTTGAGTAGAAAGCGTTTTCTGTTAATAAGTAGATTTAATATTTTGAAAATTTGCCAATTTAAATATAACAAATATTAAATCATGGCACTCTAGAGGTTGTTTTTTTTTATTGAACATATGATAGATAACTTAATTCATACCTAAAGATTATTTTATATGATTATCATTACTATTGATGTCCTTTATTTTATGGATAGAAACATTTAATTAAAAACAGAAGAATTTCAGTGGTGCTAGCATTTATTCCACATTAAATTCGCAAGTTATGTGCCGAAAAAGTGCTCGCATTTACACTTTTATATCTCTCCTGTAAGCTCGAGACTTTAACTGCCGGAGTTTTATTTTGCGATGAAGATTAATGTAAAAAACTTTCATTTACATATTTTTATTTTCAAACTGAAAAACATGTACTTACTTAAATTAACCCTTTCGGCCCTGACGGTGGCAATTTGAAGCTTTAATTGAGTGTTTTCTACTCCCAGGCTAAGCATGAAGTATAAAACACTAAAATATTGTGAAAACTATGTATATTTAAACTTCACTGGAATTAGTGTTTTATACGCGTGGCGCATGAAGTAAAATTTCGAGTTTAGAAAAGCCCAGAAAATTTGTCTCGGGTCGCTGTGCGACCCTCGACAAATTTTCACACGGCTTTTCTAAACTCAAAATTTTACTTCATGCTTAGCCTGGGAGTGGAAAACACTCATTTAAAGCTTCAAATTGCCACCGCCAGGGCCGAATTTAATTAAAAACAATTACAATTTAATTAAAACACTTAACTTTGTTTAACCACTATTATTTTTACTTTTCAGTGACTATAGTTTCGACTACAAGCTAATCATTATCAAACTAAGTGCCTAAAATTATGTGTAAGTTAAGTGTTTTAATTAAATTGTTATGAAGATGTACCACAAAGTGAACGCCAACCAAATTAAAGATTTAAAAACCATTAATCTCGTGGGCCTGCATATATTTACGAAACTCCCTGTACATAATTATTCTTTTGGGTGCAATAATGTACACTACTATTATTTATTTATTTATTTATTTATTTATTAACGGAATCTCCATTTTACATAACTGTACATATACATATTGAGCAAAAATAACAAAAACCATATAAAGAGTTACAATGATTACAGCCAACAAATTATTACTGGACTAGAGATCTAACAGTCAATGACATTGGATAGCCTAATACGACGTAATTGGACCTTAAACTGATGAATTGATGGTGTAAATAAAACAAAGTTGGGATTATTGCTAATACCATTGGCATACCTCATCATACGATCGATGGGATTAGACATCCCATATCTGGTCGAATGAAAACGTAAACGGAATATAGGCCTATGTCTAGCTTGAAGACCACGAGGTATAAAGAAATTTAGTGCCTCTACCAAATAACAACAGTTAATTAGACCATTAACAATTTTGTGTAAGAAAGTCAAATTTAAAAATACTCTTCTTTCAGCTAACGATCTCAGGTTCAATAGCGATAACATGCCACTATGACTAAAATTGATACTAGCTACACCTAGCCGAGAAGACATAATTTTTAGAAATTTCCCCTGAGTCATTTCCAGCTGATGGATAGCGTTTTTTGAGTATGGTGCCCAAACAATAGAAGCATACTCCACATGTGGGCGCACCAGGGACAAATAAAGAGACTTGACCGTAGTGTCCTTGAACTGTTTACCGAATCTATATACAAACCCCAACACTTTTAATGCCTTGTTACACACATGCGAAGTATGCTCCTTGAAATCTAATTTTGTTGTAAATATTACGCCCAAATCCTTAACTTTATTATTCAGAGGTAGAGGTTGATTATGTGAACTGTAGGTAAATTAGTATTATTATATGTTATTAAATAGCAAATTTACACAATTTAATAAAATTCTACCTGCCGACAATCTAGTATTTACATTTCAAACTTTTTACACAATTATATATATTTTTACTTTCTCCGTTACAAAGTATGGGATAGTATAATTATTTTAGATAATACTATAGTATTACATACTAAATTATATAATGAAGAAAGTTTGCCTAGAATAAATATATGGGTTGCTATAATTTTTGAAGGTATGTTATGGGTAAAATAATTTCAAATAAATTGATTTGTACCGCCAAAATATTTCTGGTTACTTTTCCAGTGACTTTTTATAGTTTATCGTATATACAAGAAGTTTTTATTTTAAGTATACATGTCCCAATTTCAGCGTATATACTTAAATCTTCCGATATGCGTAGTTTATTAAAAGAGTTCAGTTTGAAGCATCAAATGAGTGATTTCCACTCCCAGGCTAAGCATGAAGTAAAATTTCGAGTTTAGAAAAGCCCCGTGAAAATTTGTCGAGGGTCGCGCAGCGACCCGAGACAAATTTTCTGGGCTTTTCTAAACTCGAAATTTTACTTCATGCGCCATGCGTATAAAACAGTGATTTAACAAGAATTTTAAAAACACACAAAAGACATTTTTCATGTTAATCCTCACAGTTCGAATTATTTTTGACGGCTCAAATCCTTTTGTAAGTTACTTTAAGTAAATCACTTTGTTTATAACTTTCAAAAATTGTCTGTGTGTTTTGTAAGTATTCGAATCCTTTTATAAATATTCGAATCCTTTTATAAATATTCGAATCCTTTTATAAATATTCGAATCCTTTTAGAAATAATTATTGTAGTAATCTCTTTCTTCACTAATTAGTTTTATTCACTAAATGTACATTTCGAACACTATGTGTTCATTCTCAATAGTATTACAATTGACAAATATGTTTATTTTATTAATTGACAGTGTCACTCAAACAAAAATTTCAAAGTGGGGATTTTTTAGGGGGCTTTAATCGAAATTTAGTGGCTTAACTTTATTTTTAAACATATAAATTGCTTCTAACATGTCTAGTTTATAAAAATTTGATTATTTTAACAATTTAACATTATTTATATTAAATTTATGTCCGGTATTTAAGGTATGATGTGCTACTGAAGATTTATCGGGGTTAACTGATTTTATATGGTACATGTGTTCTTTATATCTAATTAACAAATTTCGTCTTGTTTGTCCTACATAGATTTTATCACAGTTGTTACAATTTATTGAGTAGACACCGGATTTTTCCAAATCATTTACCTTTTTGAAAGTACTCCCTAGAATTGATTTAATTTTTATAAAAATAAAAATAAAAATAAACTTTTATAAGAATTCGAATCACCCACATTTGGATTCGGATACGAATCCTCTTAAAAAAATGTAACGAATCCGGATCACGAATCCAGTTGAGCTAAAGTATTCGAATGCCTCTTTTGAATCCTCTAAAAGGATTAAAATCCAGGATTTGAATCCTGAATGATTCGAATCCTGCCCATCTCTGGAGTATAGTAACATATCTTCTTGATACAGTATTTACGTTTTTTTAATCTTTTTCAATTGAAATAAAATATAAAACTAGAAAATCAAAGTACAGAATCCACTCAACTAAATAAATTTTTCAACAAAACCAGCCTACATCAAAAAGCAATCAAAGGACTTTACAGAGACAACCGCGTTCAACTTAAAACTTGATCCTGCCATCGAAAAAAGTATCCTCCCCGATTACACAACTCCCCTCGATTTCACACCTATTTCGTGAAAATTTTACCGCACCCTCGCAGCGACGTTAACACTTTTCTATTATTGAGTCTTAGTGCTTGAGGACAGATGGAACTGGCATGTTGAAGCGTTTAGTAACAACCATTAAAAAAAGAAACTCTGTATAGGAGGGTGAAATTTCGTAACTTAGAACGCGCTTGATGATATGTTAAGAAATGTAGATACATTAAAACGGAATTCTAATAAAACAAGAAAGTAGTACGATACTTTTAAAATAAAAAGCTAAATAATATCGGCTGACATCAAAATATTACATATAGCTCAGTACTTGTTTAAGTAATCTAAAATATTGGGTTTTTCAAAAGTAAGTCGTACTTTGAAATACTGATATTTTTGTTAATCATTGAGCAACTTGAAAATTAAAAATGCCTATGTATGCAGCAGAGCTGGGACGAATCCTCGTAAAAAGGATTCGAATCACGAATCCGAATCACTTAATATGATTCGAATCACAAATACTCAAATAAAGGATTCGTAAGAGATAAATATGATTCGAATCAAAGACTCGAATCCTGATTTTTCGAATCACGAGTACAAATCCTTTAAGAATAAATTTGATTTTGTTATTTTTTATATATAAATACCAGTTATTTTAACAAAAATATTTTAAACCTAATTATTTATTATTAACACTGAACATCGTTGATAACAGACTAAACACCTGATTCGCTGTTACTCTGATTAAAGATGTATTTGTGTGTTCCTAAACTTTACTTCAACTCAGTGTTTTGTACGCGTGGCGCATGAAGTAAAATTTCGAGTTTAGAAAAGCCCGAAAATTTGTCTCGGGTCGCTGCGCGACCCTCGACAAATTTTCACCGGGCTTTTCTAAACTCGAAATTTTACTTCATGCTTAGTCTGGGAGTGGAAAACACTCGTTTAAAGCTTCAAATTGAACTCTTTTATAAAATCGACGAATGCCTGAAAATTACGTGGATAAAAAATTAACTGAATATCATTGAAACCGGGAAAGTCAGAGAAAAGTCATGAAATTACATTCAAATTGACCAAAACACTAACAAAAAAGCCATATGGCATTATTAAATTTGTCAAAATCAGCAGGGAAATTACAAAACACGTAAAAATTTATAAAATTAACTTAAATATTGATAAAAACAATGAAAACAGTTTAACAAAATGGCGGTTTCGCATAGAAGAAAGTTATATGAAAAGGCCAGGGAAAAAATCTTGAATCAGGTAAATCTCGGAAAAATTTAACATTTCAGATTGTGACTACCATGTCAGTTTTACTTTAAATAATATTAAACATAATTTTGAAAACTAGATTATTGTCTTTAAAAACATATTTAGTCATTTAATGTTTATTTATTTATTTATTTATTTATTTCCCAACAGATAATACATCAAATTACAGGGAAAAGGTATAAAAAAAAACATTCTACTAACAGTGCGCAGTTTTAACTTAGATGTAATAATAATTAATTATGAACAAATAATATAAAAAAAGAAAAATTAAATTAAATTAAAAACTAAAACAGAATACAACACAAATGAAATAATAACAATAAATCGCAATAACAATATTAATATTGATGTAACTTGTACACTCCTACAACAACGTACCTATTTGGCTTGTAAATTCTGTAAGACTACAATTAAAAATGTTCTTATCAAAGCATTCACTTTGAAGTTTCGAACGAGCGTTTCCACTTCCTGTGAGTCTTTTTGAAATTTCGCATTTACCACAACAAACCGCAAACCTTGCAAGTCTTGAAAGCCAACATTGAAGAAAAAATCACCAAATTGGGGCCAGATGTTTTACGAACAACAATTCAAAATGCTGTAAAACGAGCACAATCAACATCAACTCAGGAGATGGTCATTTGACCGATATCATTTTTTTAACTATATATTATCAATTTTACACCTTTAAATTTATTTTCAGTCAAAATCCATGCCCATTTTTTTCATTTCTAATAAAATGGCAGCCAATTCATAATATGACTTTACTCTTGCCTTATATTTCACGAGACAAAAAGTTTATATCTTAAGAAATGTTAATTTTTGTTTTTAACATAGATTTACTATCCTTGTTTACGCACAAAGTAAAATATAGGGTTTAGAAAGTTCTGAAAATTTGGTTAGTTGCGTAGTGAAACGGATAAAACACTGAAATATTGTGAAATTGAAAATACTTATTATGTTTGAATTTCATAGCAAATTCAGTTTGATTTTGTTGGGAATATCTACGTTTCGAGAATTACAGGGAGTTTTTCTGAGGTGAAATTCCTCGCGTGACGTGAAAAGTCAATGTAATTAAACTAACAAGGTCGACTCGGTTTTAAATTAAGACACTAACCACCTTGATTGCTGACGTCACTCGTGGAAGTCCTCACGCGACGTCTACAATCAAGGTAATAAAACAATACAAGGTCGGCTCGGTTTAAATCAAGTCAAACTTACTTACACACCTTGGTTGAAGTCGTCACGCGTATAAATCCGTACGTGACGTCAAAACCAAGATCATTACTGTGCAAGGTTGTCTCGATTTAAACCGAGCCGATCTTATCACGCGCGGAAATCCTCACATGACTTCAAAATCAAAGTCATTACTGTATAAGGTTGACTCGGGTTAAACTGAGACAGTCTTGTATAAGGTTGTCTTTATTTAAACGAGTGTTTTCCAGTCCCAGACTAAGCATGAAGTAAAATTTCGAGTTTAGAAAAGCCCCGTGAAAATTTGTCGAGGGTCGCGCAGCGACCCGAGACAAATTTTCTGGGCTTTTCTAAACTCGAAATTTTACTTCATGCGCCACGCGTATAAAACAGTGATTTAACGAGAAATTTAAAAACACACAAACAATTAATTCGAATTATTTTTGACGATTCAAATCCTTTTGTAAGCATTTGAATCCTTTTATAAATATTCGAATCCTTTTATAAATATTCGAATCCTTTTATAAATATTTGAATCCTTTTATAAGGATTCGAATCCTTTTATATGGATTTGAATCACGCACACTTGGATTCGAATACGAATCCTCTTAAAAAAATGTAACGAATCCGGATCACGAATCCAGTTGAACTAAAGTATTCAAATGCCTCTTTTGAATCCTCTAAAAGGATTCGAATCCTGAATGATTCGAATCCTGCCCAGCACTGGTATGCAGAAAGAAATGGGATTTATTAAAATTATTAACAGACATCAAAATATTACATATTGCTCAGTACTTGTTTAAATAATCTAAAATATAGGGTTTTCCAAAAGTAAGTAGTATTCTGAAATACTGATATTTTTATTAATAATTAAGCAATTTCAAAATTAAAAAAATTCCTGTATGTGCAGACTGAAATGGGATTTATTGAAAATATTACATTTATCTTAAATGCTGCCTGTGGCCGCCATTTTCCTCTTGAACAAGAAGTAAACTTTCTCCAATACTATAAACCTAGATGTTCCATTCAAACAAGATAAATTCAAATTCAAAACTATTTGAATTCGAGAAAATAAGCTTACGCTTCTTATAGTTTGCACACTTTTAACATAATATATAAAATTACGAAAAAACTATTCGTGAAAATGCAAACAGTGTCTTAAATACCGACCATCATTTTCACTCATTCCATTTCTGTGTACCTGTTCATTCCACACACAACACTTTTTCCAAGTAAGTTTGTTTTAATTTTATTCCTAATTTTTTAAACGTCATAAGCAAAGCTATACTGAAGAGAGATAAATCTCGAAACGCGTCTATAGATGGCCTAAGACATTAGTTCTAATCCAAGTCCTTTCACTTCTAATTTGTTGCTATCTCTCCTTTCATTTTAAATTGTATTGTTAGTTGGTTTGAAGAGAATTTGACCTAAACGTTACATATACTTTAATAGAGCGTTGTAACAAATCAAATTAAATAAGATTTTAAATATTTCATTGTATAATTCAATATCCGGAGGTGTATTTGCACGGGAAGTAGTTGTTTCAATGGATATTTATCGTCTTAAATTGTCTTATTAATTAAGACACTGTTTGCATTTTCACGAATAGTTTTTTCGTAATTTTATATATTATGTTAGATGTTCCATATTTATTTTCATTTGCTAAATTTTGCTTCAGCAACAGCACCATCTGTTGCCACAGGGGGTTTTCTTGATTTCTTTTTATTTAAAACAGAACCACTTTTTTAAAATTGAGGAGTTGGATGGAAAAAGGGCACTTCTACAAAATTGGCATTTTGAGTTAGAACTATTGAAAGTATTTGAACCATCAAAAGTTTGTTGTTCTAAGGTAACCTGTATTTCTTTCAAATTATATTTATACAACACATGTTGGTTTTATTGAAAACTTTTTTTGAAAACATTTTATTTTTTGCCTAACATACCTAAAATCGTTAAAAATAACAGCTGAAATAGTGCCCTTTTTCCATAGATCTTAATAAATACTACAAAAAGATTAATTTTAGCAAATATTTATTATTGAACATAACTTTTGTTTAATATAAACATAAAAAAATATTAAACACTACCATTCTAAATCACTGTCACTGTTTTGTTGGTCGTTTTTCGAGTAGATGTAGATGGCAGGTTCACCTGTTCCTTGAACACATTTTTGTTATACCACTCTGACTCATCTAACTCTAAAAATTTCAATAAATCTTTTAAGTTCTGCATTTGTTTAGATTTGATAAAAACTGGTGGAACCGACTCCAAATTTACTTCCAAGTTATCTTTTTTTCATGTAATCCAAAAATCAAATGAAGTATAAAAGCCGTTATATGACTCTGCTGCACTCAGAATACCTAAAGCATTATATTTTATCTGACAATACTTTCTTAAAGTAAAACTTTGTTTTTTAGTATTTACAGATTTCATGAAAAAATCTTTTAAGCTCTTGCCCCAGTCTTTAATTAGCGGCGCGCCTTCAATAACCTCAAAGTGCGTCGGTTTTTCTCTACACTGTTGCATAATTTGCAAATAAACGTTTGGAGTTTTGACGGTTTCTAGTCGTTTCAGTAAATTTCCGTAAACACCAAAATTTCTATCGCAACCGCAGTAAGAATGTCCACGAACTGGAAAAATGTGCCGAATTTTTATATTCGGGTCATGTCCCACCGCAGTTTGCAAAAAATGATCAACAAAAAAAATCACCGAATTTGAATTTTTGTTTGCTTCATTTTCTGTAAAGCAATAAAACGAACTTGTATTATCATTGTGACAGTGTACATTAAACACGTACAACCATAAAAGGCGTTTGTAAAACTGTTGAGAGACAATGAGTTTTGGCAAAGGCAAATTTTGCGCGTAATCAAACTCGACAACTGAAGTTGATTTATCATGTCTATAATTTTCTATTATTTCTTTTTTAATGTCTTTGTATGCTTGCACTTTTTTGTCGTGTACTGATTGTATCACTTTGCAAGAATCGTTTGGGTTTAACTTAAGCTTCATTTTGTTTTCTTCGCAAAAATCACAAATGTCAGATCGTGGACTCCGGAAAGAAAACTCGGAGTTTTCGCAAAACCATCGATGGAAAGTACAGTACTGCATGCCTAGTGTACGACCAGTTTTTTCAAAGAAATACTGCTGGAATCCTGTAAACAAATTCTTTACATTTTGAGCAGGATTTTCGAAATACTTTCTTTTGGATTTCGACCGATTATAATGAGATTCTTTGTTTGGAATCTGTGCCAAAAATTCATTTACCAAATACCAAGTTTCTGGGTTTATTTTGTGTGGCCTGTTTTCATGTTGGCCTCTTTGGCGCTAATAGAAATATTTCCGTCTTTTAACGACTTCGTGTGGATTGTCCATATACGTTTGTACCCGATTTGAAAAATATTCAAGAAAAAGTGTTTACACACCTCAATCGAGGAACTATTTATTTTGAGAACATATTTCCAATTAGTCCTTGCTTGACATTTGGGAGCTGTAACCCTTGTTTTTGGTTGAAACGGAGACATGCAACCAAGAAGAAAATTATCCTGTTCGTTCTTATCTGCCAAGATCATAAAATTTTCAAAAAATTCTTGTTGTAGTCTGCCTGGTATAACCTCATAACACTTCTTCTTACAGCACACAAGAACTGCAGCAAAGGTGTTTGCATGCACTGTCACACCTGAAAATTTAAAATCTCTGAGTATAAAAATTATTGGTAGTAATGTACTTTTTTCCGCTATTTCTTGCTATTTTTTCCTATTCTTTGTCCATTGCTCCTTGTTTATTATTTGTTTTCGACCTAAGTTTTTTCTTTCAAGATGATCAGATTCCAAATCACAGCTACTTTCTGTTTCTTCATAACTACTGTCCTCAGCGTTATTTGAGTCATTTTCAGAGCTCATTGTGCCCTTTTAACTTAGCAATAAAATATGCATAAAAATTAGGTTAAGCACATGTGAAATTTGACGTTCTATGAAAGAAGGGCACTTGTAGCGCTTTACAGATTGGCTCACAGTGCCACTTATATGCGAAGTATGAAAACAACAGAACCAAAGGCCGGTAAAGGAAGGTTTCTTTTGTGATATAAACCAATTTACGGAGAAAGGGCATTTCCATGGAAGTGTCCTTTTTCCATCCAACTCCTCAATTCTGCTACCAGCTTTTGAAAACCTCTCAACGTGCATGGCCAGCTCTTAGATCGTTACGGATACGAAATCGTAGAAAGCCTGCCGAGAAACTCCGTTCACATTCGTAATAACGTTGGGCAAATCCAATGCGAGTTTGCAGAGGCAATACCATTTCTTTTCATAAAATAAATTGTGTTCTAATGTTAAAAAGCTGTGATGACAATCGCATACAATGTTATTTTCCATGCAAGTGTTTTTAAACAAATTTGTTGCTATGACAACCAAAAGGTTAAAATAAAAAAAAATACCGTTTTTCCTGTGACCTGGTACCGTCCTTATTTTCAAAAATGCATAAAAATCAGCCACGATATAAGTAGTTTATACTACTCACTTTATACTACTTACTTTTTAAAAACCCTGTACATCGAATGATTTTTTAAACAAGAATTTCATAAAAGTTCTGATAGTTTTTTTAAAAATAATCAAACACTGCGTACTATTCACAAATTAAAATAAAATCAATTCTAGGGAGTACTTTCGAAGAAATAAATGATTTGGAAAAATCCGGAATCTACTCAATAAGTTGTAACAATTGTGATAAAATGTATGTAGGACAAACAAGACAACATTTATTAATTAGATATAAAGAACACATACCATATCAAATCATTTAACTCCGATAAATATTCATTAACACATCACACCAAAACTACCGGACATCAATTTAATATAAATAACGTTAAATTATTAAAAGAATCAAATTTTTATAAATTAGACATGTTAGAAGCAATTTATATGTTTAAAAATAAAGATAAACTACTAAATTTTGATTTAAGCCCCCTAAATAATCCCCTTCTTGAAATTTTTGTTTGAGTGGCATTGTCAATTAACGAATTAAGATATTTGTCACTTTTATTACTATTAAAAATAACCACATAGTGTTCGAAATGTACATTTAGTATAACAAAAGTAATTAGTGAAGAAAGGAATTACTACAATAATTAATAAAACACTTTATGTAACTAAACTAAAAGAAGAATATTGAAAACACCGAAAGAACAAATTATTTGTAAATAATAATAGCGTAAAATTTCGTGAAAATTTCGCAACTGACACATGCACACACATGTGCGAATTATCGATCCACTTCGCGACAACACGCTTCTCATTAAAGTGCGAAGGTGGGTGGGATGAAGTGCGTTCCCCACTTACGTAGAAAGAACAAATGGGGCCCTCGTTTGTTATCCAGAAACGTTCGGCTAGAAGTGGAGACACTTGATGTTTCAAAAGGTGTTTCAAACGCGGTAGGTTGTAGAAGATTACAGTTACTTCCGTGTGAAAAAAAATCTTTTCATGTAAAGTTAAGTAATGATTCTAATTAAAAACATATTGTAAGAATATTTATAAAAAAACTATAAATAATGATATTTAACAGCCTAAATAATTGATATTCGTAAAAAGATTAAACAATAATTTAATCAAAATTGTGATGTGTCTATCATAGTACTTTCCCCGTTAGTAATTTTTTTGTAAAACAGTTAATGGTTAAACAAAAAGTGAAAACAGATGACACCGATAAGGATCAATAGAATGTTTATTCTATAGCACTTTGATCCTCAATAGTCACAGTACCCAAGACCGGTGCGGGCTCTATTTCTAACTCGTGCTATTAAAATACAAAACACCCTATCAATAAAACACAAACACAGGTTTCTTTCTCAAGCTCTAAACTACATCTGCTATTGCTACTGCATAAAACTAATAATCTAAAAATAATTAAGTTAATTTATTATACGAGTGTCATTTCATTAATTAATTGTTTGGCAACACTGCGAAGTGAAGGACGCGTCGATAGTGATTGTTACGAACACTATCGGCGCCTCCTGCACTCCGCAGTATTGCCAAACTATGCATTATTAATGAAATGACCCTCGTATAATAAATAAAATAATTTATTTTCAGATTATTTGTTTTATGCAGTAGCAATATTTGGTTTTACATTAAATGGGACGAACGTGGGGCTTCGGCCCAAGTTTAACATTTTAATATTACGTCGCCGGAGCTTTTAAATTTAATTACACTCTGATGAAAACGTGTGCTCTCGTTTTAATTCAAAGAGACATTAGCGGATGGAATTGATGAAATTTTATCGATCCCGGAACACACTCTGGCGCCCGAGAGATTATTTAACTTCCAGCTTTGTGTTACTGTCCTTTTGAAAAAACCCAAACACACAAAGACATACTTTATAAAAGAGCTTGTAATTTCATTATTACTTCTTTAATTTCTGTATCTTCTGATTGAATTTTGTACCAAAGGCTAATTAGCAAATTAATTAGCGATTAATCAACATTTTCTGTTATACAGAGTATCCGTATTCTAAAAGAGTCAGAGGTAAAATGCTAAAATGTGATGCAAGACTTTTTCAAAAGAATAACCATTTGCAGAAGAAGTCGAGGTGGCCATTTATCAGATGTCATTTTACCACGACTAATCGTGGAGTTGGTACTTTGTTTTTAAATAAATATGTTTCTATTTTATAAAAAAATTGTTTTTAACAAGATAAATTCAAATTCAAAACTATTTGAATTCGAGAAAAAATAAGCTTACGCTTCTTATAGTTTTTACACTTAAGACGATAAATATCCATTGAAGTAGTTGTTTCAATGGATATTTATCGTCTTAAGTTGTCTTATTAATTAAGACATTGTTTGCATTTTCACAAATAACATTTTCGTAATTTTATATATTATATTGTTTTTCAATAATTAAAATAGGACCTCCTAATGGAAAACCATCTACATAGGCACATACATATATACTAAGAATTTTTAGGAATCGATATATATTTAGGTACTTTTATTAACTGCGGGACATACATAGTTGAGTCACCTATTTTTAAAAACCCCTAAATCAATTTATTTCAAATGGATTTAAGGGTTTTTAGAAATAGGCGACTCAATCATTAGAATATGTTTTGTAGTTTGAAGATTTGTAAATGTTGTCATAAATGATATTATTATAATTAAAATTATATACTTCATTCTACTTATAAATGTAAATGTTTATCATCCTTGAAGTTTCTAAATTCGGAAATCGAACTTCCACGTTTCCTATATAGTTTGAACGTCGATGATGATAAGAGTACACTAGAGGAATAGTAAAAAAAATATATATATATATATATATAGCAAAAAGCTAAAATCACCCGCAGTTCCAATCTGATAGAGATGATGTCTATTCCGCGGAAAACAGAATGGAGCAGGAATTCTTATCGACTCTCGGAAAATTGTCTCTTTTCTGCTACGACCGTATCCACTTACCTGAAAAGAAAGAAAATCAAGCATTTAGTTAAAATGTTAATGTTTTTAGATATATTAAGAAAAAACAATTATTATTTTAAATAGAACAAAATGAAAAATAGTTACTACACATCTGTATTATCTAAAGCAGTGGTTCTTAATCTTTTTTGATCAGGGACCACTGCGATGTTTTTGTTTATAGCAAATACTACAAGGTTCAAGAGTATTAAACTGCATTAATCTTACATTATTTATTTTAATTAGTGATAGGAATCGAGATGCGACAATCGAATTATTCCAGTATTAAAATATCTTGATATATTTGTATAGTATTAAGTGTTACTACGTGGTAATTCGTATTTATTAACTTATCGACGAACAAACGGAGGTTTTGTATTCACTACTATTTAATACTTTTTAGTCATAGACACATTCTAAACTTGTCAAACTTGAAAATGACACTAATAATGTCGAAACTCGAGTAGTAGAAATATTAAAATAAAGTAGTATAGACCATTGAAAAACTTTTCATAATTGATTAATTATCTTAATATAATCGATTTTCATATATCGATTATTATATCGATCATTTACATTAGCGTTTCTTCAACTGTAGGTCGTGACTCAATTATCAGTATGTCGCTAAGTATATTTTGAACTTCATGTCAAATTATCGTTTTATACGCCTGGCGCATGAAGTAAAATTTCGAGTTTAGAAAAGCCTGAAAATTTGGTTTGGTCGCTCCGCGAAGCGGGGCGACCCAACCAAATTTTCAGGCTTTTCTAAACTCGAAATTTTACCGAAATTTTACTGCATGCTTAACCTGAGAGTGGAAAACACTCGTTTAACGCTTTTAATTGAAATTTTTTCAACAAAAAACAACGCATATCTAAATATTTTCCGCATATAGACTGTAGTTGGGATATGTATACTAAGAAAAACTCCTTGTATAATAAAAAAATAAAAGGAGAAATAAAATACGATCGGCCAGTTTACATTTTCTAAAATTCGTATAATTCATATTGCAACAGCAACAAGAGCCATAGATATTTAATAAATAACTGTAATGAAATTTTTATTTATTACTGTTAATAAATATAAGTTCATTAAAATGTAGTTGCCTTTCATTACATTTTAAAATGAATTTAATCTACTATTTAATTAAATATTTCATTTCGTATCAAATTATTAACGTAATTGAATACAAATGTGTTTTTCACATAAATATATATATATTTGCAATGTATATAACTGTGTTTTATTTGACAAACATATAATGGCTCCTGTCGAGTATAATAATAATAATTAAGATATATTTATGTTATTTTAAGAAGACACACAATCTACAGTATTTTTTAGGATAATACCTCATCAAACCATCACAATCATAGTATTTAAATCTGTTCTAGTCTAAGTTCAATTGTTACATTTTAAATCATATCGATGATTTAAGTCGATATAATTAAAAATGCAACAATTGAACTTAGACTAGAACTGAGATTTAAATACTATAATTAAGGTACAAATAATTATACAAAAATACCTTAGTTTTTCGATTCTTCGTTTATAATCCGCTAAATTATGTTTCATTTACTGTTTTCTTTACAGGATATATGAAATGTAATAACATAAAATACATTCAAGTTTATCTCCTTGAAATTTAGTTAAATAAATTATATTGCCATTTTTGCTACTGGTATCCCTCACTACTAGTTTCGACTCTACAAAATATAGTAGAGTAAATAATAAAACAACCACAAATATGATTTGAAAAAGAAAACTCTTGGTTAAATTTCACTAATATTTTGGTTTTTTATTCCAACTAGTTTCGACTTTGAGTCATTCTCAAGGAGTATAGGAAATTACATTTTTACAAACAGTATATACAAGAAGAGTGGTTAATTTAAATTTTATGGTTAGGCAATAAGGGCTGTCATGATGGGTGAGCTCTATAGATGTTTGATGTCATTAACTATTGGTTTTCCTTGTTTTATTGCTTTCTGAATTTCCAGCCCTTCGAGATGGTTGAGATGACGTCGTTTATTGCCTGTTTATAATATCTCTAGCGTTTGGTTACACTGGTCTGCAAAAAAAATTTTTTTTTCGAACCCTGACACCATTCCTGCTGATTCTTATGTAAAATGACCTCCTGAATCCGAATATGACCTCCGTTTTCCCCCATCACCCACCGTTTTCGGGGGAGCCCCCCCCCCACCTATTTTTATCACTTTTCGATAATTTGGAGGGATGAAAAGGATTATTTTAGCCTTTACATTTCTTCTGAGGGGCTAGAGAGGTGAAAAGTTCCAAAACATGAACATTTGTAGCAAGGAAGTAGATTTGGGGGGGGATTTGCCCCCTTAAATTGTAAAAAAATCATTAAAAATGATCAATTTTTTCCGTTTTTTTCGCAGTTTTTTCACTTATTTTCTACATATTCCAGCTTCCATTCCCCCTCATCCTCCCCCAAACACCCCTAAATAATAAAAATATATTGCAACAATATATAGCAACAATAATAAAAATATATAGCAACAATAATAAAAATATATAGCAACAATAATAAAAATATATAGCAACAGTTCGGAAGATTCACTGTACCAAGCTGGCGCTCTCAATACTCCCCCCGTTTCCCCCATCCATTGGAGGGGTGAAAAGGATTAGTTTAGCTGTAAAGAATAATAAATAAAAAGTAAAATAATAAATGTAAAATAATAAATGTAAAGAATAATAAATAACTAAGATAAGTACCTTCATTTGGTGCTTGCTTTCCTTTTGTACCCTGAGGTAGAAGTTTCTCGTATCAAAAACCAGCAGTACTCTGCTAACATGCGATAACGATCGCCAGAGATGTACTGAGGGAATATAAGGATTACAGTGCAGGTCTATAGTGAAAAGAGCAATGCAAGTTTAAACCTGTCAAAGCATGAAAATTCCTGGGCAAACCTGTGCGCGCGAGGTATTGAGAGCGCCAGCGTAGTACAGTGAATCTTCCGAACTGTTACTATATATTTTTATTATTGTTGCTATATATTTTTATTATTGTTGCTATGTATTGTTGCTATATATTTTTATTGTTTGGGGGAGCATGAGGGGGGATGGAAGCTGGAATATGTAGAAAATAAGTGAAAAAACTGCGAAAAAAACGGAAAAATCGATCATTTTTAAGGATTTTTTTACAATTTAAGGGGGAAAATCCCCCCCCTCAAATCTACCTCCTTGCTACAAATGTTTATGTTTTGGAACTTTTCACCTCTCTAACCCCTCAGAAGAAACGTAAAGGCTAAAATAATCCTTTTCATCCCTCCAAATGATCGAAAAGTGATAAAAATAGGTGGGGGGGGGCTCCCCCGAAAACGGTGGGTGATGGGGCAAAACGGGGGTCATATTCGGATTCAGGAGGTTATTTTACATAAGAATCAGCATGGTGTCAGGGCCGATTTTCATGCCGACCAGTGTTATTAAAGAAATTACTATTATCAATGCAGTAGGAGCATCCAGTTTCACCCACGTCCGTTAAAGACTTAGACGACGGTCGGGGTCCTCGCGGTTAACCTTAAGATTTGCGGGGGATCTGCAGGGGGTCATAAAGCTCTGTCGGGTAATTTAGTGGGGTAAGGTAGGTGGTTTTCGACACTCGAAAATTATGCTAGTTCAACACATTCAGAAAAATAGCCCGCGCAATCGTTATGTAACTCAAATTGGAGTAAAGGAGTCACCAGATTATACATACATATATTATATTAATTATAATAATTATATTACTATCCTCATACGGCTACAAAGAAACCACGCATGCATACTTCTAACTTAAGTTAGTAAACAGGTTTGCAACAGAATACATTGTTTAAGTTAGGTTAGATTGCAACTAATGTTTTAGATGTGCCTCATCAAATAAATCGTCATAAAAATCACTTCAAATCGCATTATTTCTCATATACTCGTAGTACTAAACCAGAAAGGATTTTTAATCCGGATTCGTTACATTTTTTTAAGAGGATGTAGGTGATTAGAATCGTTACAAAATGATTCGTATCCTCCATCCCAGTGTTTTTAAACTTTATATTAAATAGTGTTTTCTAGGCCTGGCGCATGAAGTAAAATTTCAAGTTTACAAAAGCTCGCGGGTTGTTGAGTATTTTTCTGAATGTATTGTATTAGCATAATTTCCGAGTGCCGAAAACTACCTACTCCTTTACCCCAAAAATTACCCGACAGAGCTATATAACCCCTTTTATTTAGGATTGAAGCTTTGTGTTCTTCCAATCGTTTTTTGAATTTCCTCCCTCTTTGACCAATGTATATTGAGTCACAATCGTCGCACTGGATTTCATGCACTCCGCACATTTTAAATTTATCAGTTTTGGATTTATTATTCACTAGGAGTTTATCTAAATTTATTGGGTTAGTCATGATTATGTTAAATTCTTACCCTTTAATACATTTTTTAACTATTGGAGAAAAATAACTAACAAAATCTAACTTACATTAACTTGTGTTTTCTTTCTTGTCCCGGATATAAAAATATTTTTGGAACTGTTTTGATTTTTTATTTGTTTCACAACTTGAAAGATGAGAAACTTGTCCAAGATAACAATCACAAATAGTTGGACTTTCATGTTTATATTGCTTAGATATAATTTTGGCTGTAAGGTAAGGATGTTATTCCATCGATCTCGTATTCGTAATAAATACAGAATTAAGCGGATAACTTTACTGTTTTAGATAAAAATATATTATTCTGTTTTTGTATGCATTTTAAAATCAGAAATCGTATAATTTATACAATTTAGCTGTTATGCGTATAATTCAATTTGCTTATTTTTTGTTATGTGTATTTTCTCCCTTCAATATTCTCTTCGCGGCATTTCCCATTTTATACATTTGGCAGGAATAAAAGTTTAAATGACGAGGGGTAAGCACACCGTACGTGGAACAACCGACTGGCAGGCAGATCGAAGTTGACGTGAAATCGAGGGGGTTTTAACGATTTATTTCTTTCTACCGCGATTCATTTCTAAATATATATCTATACAAACTTATTTTTCGACAGAAAAATTACGACTAACCAAACGTAACATATTAAATATATTTATAGCATCTGTCTGATAAAATATGTGATTCAATTTTGATATCATTAATAATAATAATAATATATTTATTAACGGAAATCCATTTTTACAAGTATAATAACAAAAATTTGGAATAAAATAAATTCAAGCAAAAATTTTTAGTAAAAAACCAATTATTTAATATTAATATAAAAAAAATAATAGAAGTAAAGTAAAATAGTTTGCGAACAAATCCGATCACATAAATAGATATAATTTTAAAAAATAACTCAAGACTAATTTATTTACTTATTACGTAATATTATCATTAACGATATTAACTTTTAAATGGCGCAACAATTCGTTTCGTGACATCGAGAATGAATCAAAACTGGGATTAACTGAAAAAGGGTTAGCAAGACGTAAAAAAACCTTCTAAAGCAGCTATTCATGATATAATTAGTTCAAACATTAAAAGTTTGATTCTTTTCGAAATCTACAAGTTAGTCTTACAAAGACTATAACACTCATCGAAACAACTACTTCCCGAGCTAATACCCGGACGGACATTGAATTATACAACAAGTGTTTGCTGTTACATACAGTAACTTACTGCAAATGTAACAATTTGGGTCAAATTATTCAGGCTATCTATAGACGCGTTTCGAGATTTATCTCTCATCAGTATAGCTTTGCCATTCTCTCTAAACAATTTGACTAACTTGTTGTAGATTGCGAAAAGAATCGTACTTTTAATGTTTGAAATATTCTGCAACCAAGAATTGGCAATTTCATTTATACTTATGTTTGAACGGTAACGTGACCGCCAGTCTAAGGTGTCAAATTGTTAAGAGGGAATGGCAAAGCTATTTATACATATAATTAGTTCTCTGAAATGGTATTTGGCATAATGGACGGTAGCGAGTTAATTTATTTTCTGCATAGAAATAAAAGTCTAATTGTGAGACAATATCTGGACAATCAACATCTCCATTCATTATTTTATGTTACATCAACATCATCGCAAAAACTCTTCTGTTGCCTAAACTATCGAGGCTAAAGTTAGTCATTAGTGTTTCAAGATTAGAATTATCTCTATTTTCTAATTTGTACGAAAGACGTTTTAAAAATGTATGTTGCATATCTTCTCGGTAACACTTATAACTAGAACACCGAATACATGAAGCACACTCCAATTTTGAACGTACAAATGCAACATAAATAATTTTGTATTACACAGGTTTCAGATTCCGAGAGATTCTCTTTATATAGCCTAGCATTCTCGCTGCTGATTTGCATATATTGTTAAAATAACTTGAAAATGTTAATTTTGAGTCAAAACCAATGCCGAGATCTTTAATTTCTGAAACTTCAGATATTTCAATATCACCAATTTTATAAACAAAATCGTGGATTGATCATTTTCTTGAGAAAGTATTTGATTTACATTTACTTGAATTAAAAAATAATTGATTTTGGCAGCAACAATCATAAACAGATGACAAATCTTTCTGAAGCAATGTGCAATCATTAGGAGAATTAATTTTTATTATTGACAAGTATGAATGGAATTGCTAATATCGTATGTTCGATTAAAAAAACCTCTAGAGTTCCATGATTTACTCTGTTTTTAAATTTAGGTTGGCTACACGCTTTAGGAATTGACATACAAACCGTCAAATATAATAATTCTTATATATAATTTCAGAGGTGCCAACCTACAATATTTTCCATAGCACTCATAGACGTTTTTTTTTTACTGAATGTAATATCTTGGGGGAGGGAAATACGAGAACTCGAGGTTTAAATGGACTTTATTTGTAAAGACAATAATGTATTCGTTTGTGTTGTTGTTGATGTGTCTGGCGGCTATGTGTGTGTTGTGTTTATGCATGTTGATTATGTAAGTGCGATAGCGGTGATTGTACATAAAATTGCATACATTACACAGAACATACGATACTTGGTTGTAGAATACTTTAAAACATTAACAGTGCGATTCTTTACGCAGAGTGTAACAAATATATCTTACAAAGACTAAACCACACACTAATTAAAACAACTACTTCTCGGACTAATACGCAGACGGCACCTGGATTATGCAACAAGTGATTTATTTTGCATACTGTTATATACTCTAAATGTAACGATTCGGGTTGAATTATTGAAGCCATATATAGACGCGTTTCGAGATTTAACTCTCATCAATATAGCTTTTCCTTCCACTCTAAACAATTTGTCGAGTTAGACTAGCACTCAGGTTATTGTAAAGTTAAAGTTAATAAATATATGAATGAATTCACGTATAAGTATAAGGTATAAGAAATATTTTATTAATTTTATGATTCATAAAATATATAGGGAGTTTTTCTTTAAAGTATACATATCCCAATTATTCTGTAAATCAAAGTTCAATTTAAAGCTCTAAACGAGTGTTTTCCACTCCCAGACTAAGCATGAAGGAAAATTTCGAGTTTAGAAAAGCCCCATGAAAATTTGTCTCGGGTCGCGCCGCGACCCGAGACAAATTTTCTGGGCTTTTCTAAACTCGAAATTTTACTTCATGCGCCACGCGTATAAAACACTCAAATATTGTGAAGTTCACAATATGCTATTAAAGCAATATTTTACAGACGTATATTTTAAAATTTACTTAAGACCAGTGTTTTATACGCTTGGCGTATGAAGTAAAATTTCGAGTTTAGAAAAGCCTGAAAATTTGGTTTGGTCGCTCCGCGCTTCGCGCTACGCGACCAAACCAAATTTTCAGGCTTTTCTAAACTCGAAATTTTACTTCATGCTTAGTCTGGGAGTGGAAAACCTCGTTTAGAGCTTCAATTTAAACTTTTTTAATAAAACCAATGAATGTCGGATAATTTGCAGCGTATCTATATGTACCATATACTTAAAATAAAAAATCGCTGTACGTTCTTAGTGATCGTTACTATATCCCCACAATAAATATTAATATCGTTTTTCATTTCGAATTTAAATAATATAACATTCATATTTCACCGCAAATATGTAATTTACTACAGCGTGTAAACGAATTGTATCACCAATTTTGGTGTTTAATCAATTCGCTCCACAAGCGCGGTGCTTAAATTGCTAAAATAAATATTACATTCTTGAAATTATTTTAGGATGACATTGTTTCGTTAATTAAATATTAGTATATTCAATTTAACGTTTAAATGATCTAGATTATAATGCTTGATCTACAATTTATAAGCGAGTGCGTATCAAATCCGTTTGCAAAGTTATAACCCCTGTACTGAATTTATAACATTTGATAAACTCCTAATTTTATAAATTTAACGTAATTGGTTTGGCATTATCAATGCACAATGACATGCTCGTTATAACCATTTAACACTGTAAATATTACGACATTTATTGTTATTTTTTTAAAGATTTCAATTTGAATCATTAAACGAGGGTTTTCCACTCCCAGACTAAGCATGAAGTAAAATTTCGGGTTTAGAAAAGCCTAAGAATTTGGATTGGCCGCGTAGCGAAGCGAAGCGGCTAATCCAAATTAGGCTTTTCTAAACTCAAAATTTTACTTTATGCGCCACACTTAAAAACACTGATTTACAGTGAAGTTAAAAAAAAAACACGCCTTTACATCAACGATTATAGGCAACCTAATATACGTTATAGTTATTGGGTTGACTATAATCACTGTTTTAAACCATTTGTTTAGTGTAGAATTTGACTCACGTTTTATTCATATCTACATATTAGATTGCTAAAGCCGTATATTTTAAACTTTACGATATTTCAGTGTTTTATACGTGTGGCGCATGAAGTAAATTTTCGAGTTTAGAAAAGCCTAATTTTAATTGGCCGCTCCGCTTCGCTACGCGGCCAATCCAAATTTTCAGGCTTTTCTAAACTCGAAATTTTACTTCATGCTTAGTCTGGGAGTACAAAACCCTCGTTTAAAAATTCAAATTGATATCTTTAAAAAAAAAAACAACGAATGTCGTAATATTTACAGAGTATGCATTATGTTATTTGAAATATCAATTTATCTAACACTTAAAAACGTAAACAAAAAATCTTAATAAAGTAGGATCAAATATAATTTAGCAAATTTAAGATAATAAAAAAAACGTATTAAACAAATTAGACGTTTAAAACATGTTTCGTGTTGTAGGCGTTCACTTTGTGGTACATCCTAAATACACTTGTAAAGAAACACTTTTTACTGCGTTTAACCACAATATTTTTCACTTAATTTGTGACTATAGTTTCGACTATCTAGTAGTCATTATCAAACTTATCACTTATCTTTCATTAGTTCAATAGACATTTAATCCCGATTCTATAAATAAAATCTTAAGATATATAGACGCACACGATTCTTTCTTTATACCTTTTTTGCTGTTTGCTTTTGGGAAAGAATAAGGGGGCCTAATGCAATGTCCCCATTTCCATGTATACACCCCATTCGGGTGATTGAATAGAAAGAGCGTGAACGTTCAGATTGAAAAATTATTCAGCACTTTCTGGAATAAGACGTCAGCCTGATGTATTAAATGTCTTCCAAGGAGAAACTATTGTAACCGTTCTTTGTGGATTTATATTCCCAGGATTTTATTTAAAGGAACATTATTTAACATTCACACAAAAACTCAGGAGATATGTTTCAAATTATTTCTAAATTCATTCAAAGAAATTTAAAAAGATGGAAATTATTTTATATTCTAATGAAATATTTATCGAATGAAACAAATAAATTTAAAAAGATGGAAACAATTTTATATTTTAATGAAATATTTATCGAATGAAACAAATACATTTAAATAGATGGAAATTATTTTATAGTCTAATGAAATATTTATCGAATGAAAGAAATAAATTTAAAAAGATGGAAACTATTTTATATTTTAATGAAATATTTATCGAATGAAACAAATAAATTTAAAAAGATGGAAATTATTTTATAGTCTAAAGAAATATTTATCGAATGAAACAAATAAATTTAAAAAGATGGAAATTATTTTATATTCTAATGAAATATTTACTGAATGAAACAAATAAATTTAAAAATATGGAATTTATTTTATATTCTAATGAAATATTTCATGATTGAAACAAATAAATTTAAAAAGATCGAAATTATTTTATATTCTAATGAAATATTTATCGAATGAAACAAATAAATTTAAAAAGATGGAAATTATTTTATATTCTAATGAAATATTTACCGAATGAAACAAATAAATTTAAAAAGATGGAAATTATTTTATATTCTAATGAAATATTTATCGAATGAAACAAATAAATTTAAAAAGATGGAAATTATTTTATAGTCTAATGAAAAATTTATCGAATGAAACAAATAAATTTAGAAAGATGGAAATTATTTTATATTCTAATGAAATATTTATTTAATGAAACGACAATACATTTTTTGTATTTCTTATAATAAAATTGAACCTAAAAAAACACTAATACTTTCTTCACTAAAAACATTTGTTTATGCTAAGTGCAGAGTGGCTGGGTAGTGACTAGGTATCGAAGAAGGCAAATAAATTGTGTATTAACAGAACTAATTTATTCAAATTAATATCATAGATACAGTGTTGTATAAGAATATTGATGCATAACTTAAAATTCAATGTACGCGCCTGTAATGTTAACCAATCGTCTCAAACGGCCAGGTATAAAATCCACGGTCTTCTGTAGGAAGTCCCATAGGGTATTATTATGTATCGGAGCTGAGACGAATCCTCGTGAAAAGGATTCCAATCACGAATCCGAATCACCTAATATGATTTGAATCACGAATACTTGAATAAAGGATTCGTAAGAGATAAATATGATTCGAAACATAGATTCGAATCCTGTTTTTTCGAATCACGAATACAAATCCTTTAAGAATAAATTTTATTTTATTATTTTTTGCAACCATTAACATATAAATATCGTTATCAGTTGTTTTAACAAAAATATTCAAAACCAAATTATTTATAATTACCACTGAGCATCGTTGATAACAGACTAAATATCTGTTTTTTTTAAATAAATTTAAAATAAAATCACTTGGTTTGTTTCACTAATTTTACGTCTTTATTCCGACTAGTTTCGGCTATCAGCCATTTTCAAGGAATGTACAAAAATAATGTTTTACAGTAAATATATACAGATTTACAAAAAGGGGGAGGGTCAGGCAATAAGAGCACCAAGTTGAAAATATCTAAATATCTGTTTTACTCTGACGAAATATGTATTTGTGTGTTTTTGAACTTCACTACAAATCAGTGTCTTGTACGCGTGGCGCATGAAGTAAAATTTCGAGTTTAGAAAAGCCCCGTGAAAATTTGTCTCGGGTCGCTGCGCGACCCTCGACAAATTTTCTACGCGGGGCTTTTCTAAACTCGAAATTTTACTTCATGCTTAGTCTGGGAGTGGAAACACTCGTTCAAAACTTCAAATTCAACTCTATTATAACATCGACAAATGCCTGAAAATTACGTAAAAAAAAAATTCACTGAATATCATTTAAACCAGAAAAGTCATAAAAAAGTCATGATATTTTATTGAAATTGACCAAAACACTAACAAAAAAGCCATATGTTATTAAAGTTGTCTAAATCAACAGGCATTATAAAAATTACAAAACCCGTAACATTTATAAAACCAACTTAAATATTGACAAAAACAATGAAAACAATTTAATAAACTGGGGTTTTCCACAGAAGAAAGGTCAGAGAAAAAAATCTTAAATCAGGGAAATGTCGGAAAACTTTAACATTTCAGATTGTGGCTACCATGTCAGTTTTACCTTAAATAATATTAAACAAAATTTTGAAAACTATATTATTATCTTTTAAAACATTTTCAGTAATTTAATGTTTTTATCAAAGCAATCAGTTTGAAGTTTCGAACGAGCGTTTCCAGTCCCAGACTAAGCATGAAGTAAAATTTCGAGTTTAGAAAAGCCCCGCGTAGAAAATTTGTCGAGGGTCGCGCAGCGACCCGAGACAAATTTTCACGGGGCTTTTCTAAACTCGAAATTTTACTTCATGCGCCACGCGTATAAAACACTGATTTAACGAGACATTTAAAACCCACAAAACAATATTTTTTCATGTTAATCCTCACAACTAATTCAAATTATTTTTGACGATTCAAATCGTTTTGTAAGTATTCGAATCCTTTTATAAATATTCGAATCCTTTTATGAGGATTCGAATCACCCGCATTTGGATTCGAATACGAATCTTCTTAAAAAAATTTAACGAATCCGGATCACGAGTCCAGTTTAACTAAAGTATTTGAATGCCTCTTTTGAATACTCTAAAAAGATTCGAATCCAGGATTCGAATCTTGAATGATTCGAATCCTGCCCAGCTCTGTTATGTATAACGTCCTGAATCCGTGCTTCCAACTATTCCAGTGTGCGAGGTTTCGTCTCGTACACCTTATCTTTTGCCCAATCCCATAAGAAGTCACATGGTGTCAGGTCTGCTCTTATGATTCCACAATCAAGAAATAACTATATCCTAGTCGGTAAAATGTCTAGGTGTTCACATCGATAACAGAATAAACTCGCCATAAAAGAAAGATTACAGAAGATGGAATACATTATTCGGCAATTAAGCTCTTAAATGCTCTCCCAGAGAACATAAAAACTCTAAAAAATGACTTAAAACGATTCTAGGTATCCTTATTAAATTACTTATTTGAAAAGGAACCACTGCAAGATTTATTATTATAACTAGTTTGTAAGTCTTTAACAATATTATTACTTTGAGTATTTGTGTATGTGTGTGTATATATATATATACAGGGTGTCCCCGAATGGTCTGTACAACGCTCTACCACATATTCTCTGAAACAAAATAAGACGATTTAACTAAACTTATCTCTATCCAAAAGTGGTTCCTAAGCCATCTACGAGGCCTCAACGATATTATTTTTTTTCATTATTTTTCAAATATTTTTATTTTGGAATTAGGTAAGAAAACCTAATTTGGCACATTTAATTACATTGATAAGATGCACTTTTTGCGATATGTTGTATTGTAGTATGAATGAATACTTTACTTATTTTGTTCTGCTTCGTTATTGTATGAATATACACTTATTATTACCTGACGCAATTTTCACTTAGTACAAATGTTCACACTTTGAAAATAAAGACATACTATTATTATTATTATTTTTATTGAAAATTCTACACCTATTTTATAATACCTAGTTACTTTCTAGACACCCTATACATTTAGCATAAAGCATAAATAAATGCAAAGAAAGTATTAGTGTTTTAAATTGATTGTGAGTTACGTGAAGATAAAATTAATTTGACGAATAAAGCAATGGTCAATTTGTGTCCGAAATTTACATTTGGTAATTCAAATAAAAGTGTGAAGAAAGGTTATTAGTGCTTTATTCGTCAAATTATTAGTGTTTTATTAAGTTTAATTTTATTTTTCTTTTCACGTAACTTAAACCAATTACTTGCAATAAAATATTGTGTAAACAAATCCTTTTTTGTTGCCTACTTAAACTTCTGCCCTTAGAATTTTAAGTAATCTTATCCTTCATCCCTACAAGGAAATATTATCGTTTAAAACATACTTTAAAGCAAGCAGTAACAATAACAATAAACCATTTCGTGCCCTATATTCCCCAGAAATTCCAGATTCCTGGCGGTCTTGTTGAATGGCATTAATACCATTAAGTCGTAACCATTACATTAGAAAGGGCGGTATTCACTAAATAGAGACGGTACTAATGAGGATATTAAGGATAACAAACAAGGACCAACCTAGGCCCAGATAATTCAGCCAACCCTGCAAGCAGAAACAGATGCGTTTAATATCGCGCGCATATTAAATTATACTTCCGTATCCGGTTTCCTTATCATACAACAACATCCTTAATTAATTTACTAAATAACATAAACTCAATACGAAAAATCTCTTGTGGCCAACACAGGCACCGACCGCAAATTAAAATAGTATAGGATTATTAAAGTCATTATTCCAGTTACTTATTTAAGTTAATTTGTAGAAAAAAATGTCCGCTACTGGTAAAATGATTTTCTTTTCAACTTCATCGCTTAAAAAAATATTCCCGTCGTACACTGGTCGAAACGCTCATTCTAGCTGAACATTTCGTTATAAAGCGTTTTAGTCTACTTTAAATTGTTCAGAGTCGAAAAAAATATTTAATTAAAATTATAAATTACTCAATATTGAATAATTCTCCCCTTTCACCCCCTCACCACCCGTATTTTAATTTTTATTTTTAGCGAAAAATTGTTAAATTAAAAATTGAATATAATTTCACTATTCGCATTTTTGTGATACAATTATTATTTAAAAATAGTAATTATATTACAACCCCTTCCCATCGAATTATTAAAAAATGAACATTAAAAATTTAATAATCATGTTTCAATTAATTACAAAATTATTCAAATAGACAATAACAAAAAATTCAAAATTGCACACTTATCTATAAATAAAAATATACAATAAATACAAGCAGTATAAAGAATCTAGGTAGATCATACAAACAATTTACACTAAAGTCAGAAATTATTCAGAGTCAGAATCCTCTGGTAAAGATGCTTGTTCTGGTTCTACTAATAACTTTAACACCTCTGTGCCAATTTTTTTAATGGTAAGCGGTCGTGAAATATATGTTTTACCAATAGAGCAACCAGGTTGAGGTTCATTTGGTAAACCTTTAGTTGAGAACACTTTTATTCCCTTTAGCCACGTAGAATATTTATTTTCAAAATTTGAAATTGTTCTATGAGAGGTTTGCCATTTCATTGTCAATTGTATCGTAAAATTATTTATTTTATGTATCAATGAATTTAAATTTTCGATACAATATCAATATTCATAATGTCAATCAGAAAGAAATAGACTGTTTTTTTTTTGTTCTAGTGTTTTCTGAGCACGCCAAATATCGAATAATGTCTATTTGAATTCAAGAAAATAAGCTTACGGTTCTTATAGTTTGCACACTTTAAACATAATATATAAAATTACGAAAAAACTATTCGTGAATATGCAAACAATGTCTTAATTTGACCTAAACGTTACATATACTTTAATAGAGCGTTGTAACAAATCAAATTAAATTAGATTTTAAATATTTCATTGTATAATTCAATATCCGGAGGTGTATTTGCACGGGAAGTAGTTGTTTCAATGGATATTTATCGTCTTAAGTTGTCTTATTAATTAAGACATTGTTTGCATATTCACGAATAGTTTTTTCGTAATTTTATATATTATGTTATTTACATAATAAACTAGTTAGTTATTATATATAAAAAACAAAGATTCATTACCAAGAACGGCCAAGAATGTATACTTTAACCTTTTTCAAGTTTAACGTTGTAAAATTTTACTGTAGGAATCTTTACTTAATTTAAATTAGTATATCTATATGATTACTAAAGTTATATGAAAAATATTTAAATCTATGTTATATATATACCAGTAGAATACATATCCATCTTTAAATTATATTTTGCACGAAACTCAAATGCAAAAAAAGCAATTAAACGTAGGCGTTTGGAGCGCGTAAAATCCACAACTAAACGACGTAAACGATGCATGGGTACTGATAACCACTGGACCAAAGATCGGAGGGGTTTATGACTTTACCTGCGCACCCTCTGGCCATTGAACTACCCACATTCTAAGAAAAAATCTGTTTTCTAAACAGTTGATTTTCGGCGAAATGTTCAGCTAGAATGAGCATTTCGACCAGTGTGCGTCGGCTAAAAAAAATACAAAAATTGCAGACACCCTAGAAAAAAATACGGAATTTTTTGGTGAAATTATTTTTTTTTTTACCAAAAATCGAAATGGGTAGGCCTTAAAAATTAACATTGAAACCTGCATGAATGTATCTCTCTCTCACTCACGTATTTCTTACCCTTGAAAATCGTAAATTTTTGTTAATAGGAAAAACTAAAAAATTTTATATCTATAATTCCAATTTAAAAATATATGAATTTGAGAAAATAAGCTTACGCTTTTTATAGTTTGCACACTTTAAACACAATATTTAAAATTACGAAAATATTTTTTATTGAGCTAGCTTAATGAAATATTTGTTGTTGTTTCACTTTACTCATTGGGTTTAGTTTTCACAATAAAAATCAATTTAGTTATTGGCATTAATTTGAATAACCTAAACTATAGTGCTTGAAACTTTTGTAAAAGGCGGTAATTTAAATTAATGATCTATACAGGTACCTTGTAATTAGGCCTTAAACATGTGATATACAAGAACTAATCTACTGACCGTGGCTTATTTATTGGGGCTATTAATTAAATGGCCCCGATAAATATTCAGGTCCATTTCCCCCTTTGGTCCTCTCCAACGCTTTTACATAAAGACGTCCAAATCCGAACAATGGCCCTATCCTACGCGACCACATCGTTATTTATGTGCTTATATGAAGATGGTCAGTGTCCCCACGAATCAAAGATTCATGCCCATCCTGGACAGCCTATATAAATATATATTTGTGTACCCATAGATTTTTATCTATATTGGATTGTTGTTTCCTTATTTATAGTAATCTAAATGTCAAGTTGGACAATGGGTTTTAGAGTAAATGTTCTTTTTTTATTATTGACTTTCGCTTTCACCAACAGGCACAACTTATTTAGACTATATGTTAAAAATCTAAAAGTGTTAAACAATAATTTGTGTAATAGTGTTTATTGTCTCAACGAAAAAATGTACTATACAACGCAAAATCAAAACAAACTAGAATATACAGGGAATTTTTCTTTTCAGTATACTTATTCGTTAATTTTTAAGAGTTTAATTCGAAGCTTTTAACGACTGCTTTCCATTCCCAGGCTAAGTATGAAGTAAAATTTCGAGTTTAGAAAAGCCCCGTGAAAATTTGTCGAGGGTCGCGCAGCGACCCGAGACAAATTTTCTGGGCTTTTCTAAACTCGAAATTTTACTTCATGCGTCACGCGTACAAAACACTGATTTCAAGTGATATTCAAAATATTCTTAGAAGTACTTAACTTTCTTTTACCACTTTTATCTAAACTTTTAAATAAAGTGATAAAACAAAGTTAAGTGTTTTATTATTATTCCATATAAAGATGTACCTCAAAGTAAATGCTAACCAAAGCAAAGATTTCAAAATATTATTGTTTAGCAGTATATTTATAATCCTGCTTTAGCAGTTTATTTGTAATTCTGATTTAGAAGTATATTTTGATCTTCATTAGAAATCAGTCTTTTATACACGTGGCGCGACCCCAGACACATTTTCACGGGGCTTTTCTAAACTCGAAATTTTACTTCATGCTTAGTCTGGGAGTGGAAAATACTCGTTTAAATGTTCACATTGATCTTCTTAAAAAAAAAACGAATATCTGAAGATTTGCAGCATATAATTGGTACATATCCCAATTATATGCTGAAAAAATTCAGATATTCGTTATTCTTTTTATGGAAATCAATGTGAAGATTTAAACGAGTGTTTTCCACTCCCAGACTAAGCATGAAGTAAAATTTCGAGTTTAGAAAAGCCCCGTGAAAATTCTGGGCTTTTCTAAACTCGAAATTTTACTTCATGCGGCACGAGTGTAAAAAACTTATTTCAAGTGATGTTCAAAATATTCTTAGGAGTACTTAACTTTCTTTGGCCACTTTTACTTAAACTTTTAAATAAGGTGATAAAACAAAGTTAAGTGTTTTATTATTATTTTATATAAAGATGTACTACAAAGTGAATGCTAACCAAATCAAAGATAACAAAATATTATTGTTTAGCAGTATATTTATAATTCTGTGTTAACAGTTTATTTTTAATTCTGATTTAAAAGTATATTTTGAACTACATTAGAAATCAGTGTTTTATACGCGTGGCGCATAAAGTAAAATTTCGAGTTTTGAAAAGCTCAGGCTTTTCTCAACTCGAAATTTTACTTTATGCTTAGTCTGGGAGTGGAAAACAGTCGTTAAAAGCTTCGAATTAAACTCTTAAAAATGAACAAATATGTATACTGAAAAGAAATAATTTTCTGGGCTTTTCTAAACTCGAAATTTTACTTTATACCACGCTTATAAAACACTGATTAATCGCGCGAAACACTGATTAATTTGGCTGACAATAAAAGTATTAAAAGATTCATGTTTTCCACCCCCTTGCTCATATGTGCGAGCCCCATGTTTGCAGGTATAGGTATCGTCAACATCTTCTAAAAACATATCCGTAGTATGAAACAATCGATAACTGTACTGGAATTCCAACGCGGATGTATCACTTAGTGCCATTAAGATAGTTTTCATTACCTGCACCCTCGAACTTGGATTCTTGACGCGGGTTGTTGTGGGGTCCTTCCCCCCGAAACTCCAGCCGAAACCCAATTCGAAAAGCATCGCCCTCTTCATCACCGCTGACACGGTAATCCAATAATGCTACGGCCCCAGGGCCAAGGGACGAACAACTTATATCCCGACACTTACGAGATATCCCATCCACCCATCCACCAGACGGGAATAATTTCGCGCGATTTAATTCTTCTCCGAACCGCACGGAGTCTAAATATTATCATTTCATATATCACGCCGTGTTTATCTTGCATCGCGTGTGTTTGTGTGCACCCGTTTAAATATGTTTTTGCTAGGCGTAGGATATGTTATTGTTTATATGTAAACGCTTGTTAAACGTATGATTTTAATTCATTATCATTTTGGAATTAAATTGTAATATTATACAAGGATTGTGAGTAAACATTAAGTTTTAAGCTATTTTTCTTAAGCATTTTGATCGCGACTCTATTTACAAGGATTGCGAGTAAACATGAAGTTCTCAGCTATTTTTCTTTAGCATTTTGATCGCGACTCGATGTACAAGGATTGCGAGTAAACTTGAAGTTCTAAACTATTTTCCTTTAGCTTTTTGATCACAACTCTATGTAATAAATCACCTTCCTTCGGGTAATTCATATATTCTGTAGCGCCTTGGCGATTTTTCACGGGGCACGTTTCGTATGTGTAAAATTGCATAGTCTAAAAGTACAATTTGTTCGAGTTGACTATTAGTCACTGCCATATATCTCGCTTATCTAATTCCACCCGCGTTACATCATCCCTATTTTTTCTCTAAAAAAAAGAGAAAAGGGATATTTTATATTCCCTAACTGAAAAATGTAATACCGCTACTGTCCACTGTACGCTCATACATCATACTTTCAACCTTCATCTGAAAATATTTAGTATTTTTTTTTGTATGTAAATATAATATTATTTTTAACAAAGTGTATTTTACATATCAGTAAATAAATAAAATAATTTATAAATATTTAGGTAACAGCATATGAATTATTACTTCTATATTTCAATATTGAATAATAAATAATTGCTGTATACAGGAAATGCATGAGGATTTCGGTTATTAAAAGATTTAAAAAATCGGTTAAATTGGGGAAAAGTTGTGTATTTTAAGGCCCAATAATAATCTAAAAATAAATTTAAAATACAGAGAGTTTTATGTAACACCGAACATTTTCAATGTTAATTTTCTTACAGAGAATTTTACTTTTAAGTATACATATGCATACGTTGTACATTTTCCGACACTTGGTTAATTAAAAGAAATTAATTTGAAGCTTTAAACGAGTGTTTTCCACTCCCAGGTTAAGCATGAAGTAAAATTTCGAGTTTAGAAAAGCCTGAAAATTTGGCTCGGGCGCGTAGCGAAGCGAAGCGACCGAGCCAAATTAGGCTTTTCTAAACTCGAAATTTTACTTCATGCGCCACCGCTACAAAACACTGATTCAATGCGAAGTTTGCGGTGTGTTTTAAACTTCGTAATATGTCAGTGTTTTGTACCGGTGGCGCATGAAGTAAAATTTCGAGTTTAGAAAAGCCTGAAAATTTGGTTTGGTCGCTCCGCGCTTCGCGCTACGCGACCAAACCAAATTTTCAGGCTTTTCTAAACTCGAAATTTTACTTCATGCTTAGTCTGGGAGTGGAAAACACTCGTTTTAAGTTTTGAATTGAATTCTTAAAAAAAAAACAAGGATTATCTATAGATTTAGGGCACACACGCTTAAAAGAAAAACTCCCAATTTGTACAATTTGTACTGAAATAAGTTAAGGCGTTGATTGCAATTGGCTATAATTTTTAATGGTCATATAGGCAACCCTGTTTACACATAACCTAAAAACTAAAGGTGTATTGAATGTTTTGGTTTAACAAATCGAAAATATGAAAATAAACATTGAAAATGTTCGGTGTTACATAAAACTCTCTGTATATTGTTCATTATTAACTTTAGGCATCCGTTTCTTTTTTTAAAAGTGTTCAATTTGAAGTATTAAGAGTGTTTCTACTCCTTCGTTAAGCATGAAGTAAAATTTCGAGTTTAAAAATGCCTGAAAATTTGGTCTGGTCGCTCCGCTAAACCGAAACCCGGAAAAAAACCTTTATTTCTGTCGCAACGAAAACCGGAACTGAACCGAAAAAAAAATATATCGGTTTGTTTCGGTTCATACACGCAGGTGAACTCTTGTTTAATTCTACGGCATTAAAAAAAGTAAATTTTAGTTCCACCTCGGTTTTATTTTTGAGGATAAAAATTACAGAATTAACTAAATCTGACGAAAATAGTCAACATCAAAGAATACTTACTCAGAAATTAATAAACGTTGACTGGTCGCAATCGCAAGGGCGTATTAACGTGTGATGCTATAAATACTCTAATTAGCAAAATAATTGAATGTAGTACTGGATGATTTAAATTAAATTTAAATTAAAACACTTGGTTTGTTTCACTTATTTATATTTTCTCCGACTAGTATCGACCATTGGTCATCTTCAAGGATCTTCCTCCTTGAAGATGACCAATGGTCGAAACTAGTCGGAGAAAATATAAATAAGTGAAACAAACCAAGTGTTTTAATTTAAATTTAATTTAAATTTAATTTAAATCATCCAGTATTAGATTCAAAAATGTTTTACCACGGGTTAAGTGAGAAATTAATTAAAGATATAATTAAATGTTTTGAGAACAAAGAGTTCGCAATAGCTACCTTTATAGATTTGAGCATTTGGCACTGTAAATTATGAAATATTAACTTCAAAACTAGTTTATTATGGTTTCTGTTCAGGTGCCCGTGACCCCATAGCATCATATTTAACCAACAGATCACAAATTGTGAGAGTAGGCTCTCAGGTCTCTACATTTGTCCTTGAAGCACGATGTACCCCAAGGTTCAATCCTTGGGCCACTGCTGTTTCTCATTTTCATTAATGATCTTCCTTCATCTGTTAAGGCAAGTGATGTGATTCTCTATGCCGATGACACTTCAATCCTCATATCAGGCTATTCTTCTGACAGGGTTGTGGAGATCAGTAAAAACGAACAGGAATCTTGTTGATTCGGATTTCTCAATATTTTATATTTCGTGTATTTTCTGCATTATTTTATTTTTGGGTTTTCATTACTTTATTTGGCCCCCTTTTTCATAAAAGCAGAAACGGGCGCTTGTATTTACTTACCAGTTTTATTACTCTTTGTGCTTGTGATTTCTAAAGCGAAACCTGAGAGCCAAATGCTTGGCGGGATTTCATTTATTTCGCTTAACCATTGTCAAGAAAATTTCTTCAATTTCTAAAGAGCGGGCCCAAAACGTGCCTAATTGGGCCCGTAAACGTTAATCCGCGACCGAGCGAAGCGTCCGGACTTGTCCCTTTCACCATGCCCAAAAATTCCAGAAATTTCCAGCACCTGACCCTCTGTCCTTATTTTTCACACTGAAAAATCATCCCTCGCTTTCTCTTCTAGAATCCCTCTCCAATCAATCCTGACTAATCAGATTTTCCTATCCCAAACCGTTTCTTCTGTTAACAATACCAGAAAACAGTCTTGTCTTGAACACCGTTTCAACAACATCGTTCTTTCGGTCGTACCGCGCTTTTAACTTTCTTTTAACTTGTGTTTTTTAACTGATACTTTCTATCCACGTGTTTTTAACTTCACTTATTTTTCCGTTATTATTTGTTAATTGTTTTGTGTATATGTCAGTATTTAAATAAATCGTTTTTGTTTAACTTACCGGTTTAAGTAATTTTTATTAAAGTCGCGAGAACCGCGCAATTACAAATCTGTTCAGGCAAGTGATGTGATTCTCTATGCCGATGACACTACAATCCACACATCAGCCTATTCTTCTGACAGGGTTGTGGAGATCAGTAAAAACGAACAGGAAATTGAAATTGGTTACTCTCAAATCGGCTACATTTAGATGCTGACAAGATAGGTCACATGTGCTTTTGTCTCTAAAACGACAAACATCAACTGGCTCAATCAATTAGATTCCTTGGCGTTAAAATCGATCTACTGCTTGCTTACTTGGAACGAGCACGGGGACTACGTTGCAAGTAAACTGAGCAAACATATATTTCTGTTACCGAATCTAGCAAATTGAGTAGAACTGCTTGTTCTCAGAACTTAATATTTTGCCACTTGCCAATCAATATTGTCTTACTGCTTGATTACTTGAGGGCACTCGGCGTGTAGACATAGGCTCTTTGCACTCCAAAGGAGTGCAGTTAGAATATTGGAATATATTAAAGGGCAAGAATTTAGGGCAGCTTGGGCAAGAATTTAGGGCAGCTTGGTGGTGTAGTGGTTAGAGTATTGTGCTGCCACGCCACGGACCGGGATTCAAATACCGGCCTAACAAGTTGTCTGCATTTATATAGATTAGGATAAAAATGCCAAACACTCCGTCTTCTCGGATATGACGTTAAATGCATGTAGGACCCGTGTACTGCCTGGATGCGTGCACGTTAAAGATCCCTACCGGTGGGTTGGAACTCCCACCGGGTTCGGCAAAATTCCCGGATAGCTGTAAACCTAATCTCCGGCGTCGTAGCAGCGGGAGGAAAGCACAATGGGCCTAATGAGGCCTAAGTGCAGTGCAGAAATGCGCACTCCCCAAAGAACCAGAACCAGAACCAGGGCAAGAATTTAACATAATCATGACTAACCCTATAAATTTAGCCAAAATCCCAGTGAATAGCAAACAAAAAACCGATAAATTAAAAAAGTGTGGAGTGTATGAAATCTAGTGCGACGATTGTGACTCAATATACATTGGCCAAACCGGGAGGAATTTCAAAAAACGACTGGAAGAACACAAAGCTAGCTTCAATCCTAAATAAAAAATATTGCACTGGGTTAGCTAAACACTGCATTGACAATAATCACTTTTTTAATAACCATACGCTTAAGATTTTATACACAGGCAATAAAGGACGTCATCTCAACTATCGCGAAGGACTGGAAATCCAGAAAGCAATAAAACAGGGAAAACCAATTGTTAATGACATCAAAGATCTGTGGAGCTCACTCATCATGGCAGCCCTTATTGCCTAACCATAACATTTAAATTAACCTCTCTTGTATATCATGTTTGTAAAAATGTAATTTCCTGTACTTCTTGAGAATGACTCAAAGTCGAAACTGGTTGGAATAAAAAAACAAAATATTAGTGAAATTTAACCAAGTGTTTTGTTTATTAAATCATATTGGACAGTGTAAATTACAGGGATGATTGTAAGCCTGTATTCACGAAAATATGTATACTGACGCTACCAACCCTCTACATTTTTTTAATGTTTGATGTTAATTAGAAAACATATGGTCAATTACACTTCTGCATCAATTATTCACAAATATGATACTTGGCACGAAGAAAATCTCGTGTGTACGTTTTATAGACTTAATAAATCCAGAAACGGTGTTAAATATTCACTTAAATTCTATAACAAACTTTCTTCCGCAATTCGATGTTTGCCTATTGGTACGTTTAAAAGAAACATAAAACTATTACTCCTGGGAACAGTTCTTCGATGACAATTTTTGATTACTTAAGGTAGATTTGACTTGTGTAAACATAAATAATTAACACTGTTGTATCCTTTCTTCACACTTTAGTGTGAAGAAAGGATACAACAGTGTTAATTATTTATGATTATACTCTTCACGAAACTCAAAAACAAATATCGATTGTGTAAACATATTTTCTATTTGTATTAGCACGAATAAATTATTATTATTATTAAATTGACATTTTGATTGTAAGTCAATTGGTTGGCTGACTTTAAACTATCGTAGGATTTGGTCATATTATATCTTGAATTAAATTTAAATCATCCAGTATTAGATTAAAAAATGTTTCACCACGGGTTAAGTGAAAAATTAATTAAAGATATTATATCTTTACTGATTGACTGTCTTTTGACTATGGATTTATTTTCTATTAAATGTTTTTTTTTAATTGTGACTTTATAACCGTAAGTCACTTACTTGGCCGTCTTTTAGCTTACTAGGATTCTTCTCTTTTTTGTCTATGCTAGGATTTTATCATAATATGTCGTATTTTTACTACTGTGACATTATAACTTTAAGTCGCTTGGTTTACTGTCTTTTGACTATGCTAGCATTTTGTAATTTTATGTCTCTATGGACTGTATTTCGACTATTGTGATATTATGACTGTAAGTCACTAGGTTGACTGTATTTCAACTTAATCGTATTTTGTTATTAATTCACTGTATTTTTACTATTGCGATATTATGACTGTAAATCACTTGGTTTACTGTCTTTTGATTATGATATGATTGTTTTCACTATTGTGAACTAAATATTTTTTGCATTTTTTCGCTATATCTTAGTAAATATCTGCCACATCTCAGCAGTATATATTTTCAACTTTTCTTTAAATCAGTGGTTTATACGCGTGGCGCATGAAGTAAAATTTCGAGTTTAGAAAAGCCCCGTGAAAATTTGTCTCGGGTCGCTGCGCGACCCTCGACAAATTTTCTACGCGGGGCTTTTCTAAACTCGAAATTTTACTTCATGCTTAGTCTGGGAGTGGAGGACACTCGTTAGTTTAAAATATGCCTTTATGAGTGGCATATTTTAAACTAACGAGTGTCCTCCACTCCCAGACTAAGCATGAAGTAAAATTTCGAGTTTAGAAAAGCCCCGCGTAGAAAATTTGTCGAGGGTCGCGCAGCGACCCGAGACAAATTTTCACGGGGCTTTTCTAAACTCGAAATTTTACTTCATGCGCCACGCGTATAAACCACTGATTTAAAGAAAAGTTGATAATATATACTGCTGAGATGTAGCAGATATTTACTAAGAAAAAATGCAAAAAATATTTATTTTGTGAATATTTTGTAAATGTATTAGTAATTAAAGTAGAACAAATTTAATTTGAGATAATTTTCCATATTCTTAATATTTAAAACTTCATAGTGATTCAATAATTTTTCCTCAAGAAATTGTCGACGCATTCGCAAATATATTTTCGAACGTGTTCACAGTAAAAGGGCCTGTAAATAATATCGATGACACCTATAACAATCGTGAAACCCTTCTGATGCCTATTATTCAAGAAAATAAGGTTGTAAGTAGTATAAATCAGCTCCGTAATTCACAGATATGTGGTGATGATGGTGTTCCATGTTTTTTTAATTAAAGATTGCAAATACGTATTTGCCAAGCCGTTATCCATCATTTATAATATGTCTTTAAAAAATATGATTTTTCCTGAAAGATGGAAAACGGCAGTAATAAGTCCAATATTTAAAAAAAGAGACAAAAACCACATTGGAAATTATAGACCAGTATCTATTCTTTCAAACTTCTCTAAAGTTTTTGAACAAATAATTTATCCAATTATTTATCTGCACACGATAAAATACATGTCTCCACAACAACATGGATTCTGTACTGGCAGATCAACTGTTACTAATTTGGCAGTTATCACTCAATATATTTGTGAATCGATTGATAAGCGCGGACAAGTCGATGTTGTTTACACCGACTTTTCTCGAGCTTTCGACACCATTAATCATCAAATCTTACTAAATAAACTTTATTCATTCGGACTTTCTCTGAACATTGTTTACTTTTTAGCTTCTTACCTGGATTATCGTAAGAACTATGTTTACTATAATGGATTTAAATCAGCTTATTTCATATCCACATTTGGGGTACCACAGGGGTCAAATTTAGGTCCGTTGTTGTTTAATATTTATATAGATGATTTAATCGCATGTATAACGTGTCCAGTCTTGGCTTATGCGGACGACGTAAAATTGTATACTACTATCAATACGGAATACGACTGCGCACTTTTGCAAGAAAACATAAATATTATAGTTACTTGGTGTACCACTAATCAACTATCTCTTAATACAAGCAAATGTGTTGTGGTATCATATACTCGGAAACGAGAACCAGTACTGAATGATTATAAAATCGGGAATACTTCTGTACCTCGTGATATTAAAATAAAGGATCTTGGTGTTTGGTTTGACTCGCAACTAACTTTTTCAGATCACATACACACGATAGCTAAATCTGCCTTTAAAATGCTTGGATTTCTAATGCGTATATCACGATATTTTACTGATATCCAATTGCTGAAGGTGCTGTACTTTGCTCTCGTGCGCAGCCGGTTAGAGTATGCATCAATCATTTGGTATCCTCTTTACATGTCCGGTTCCTCGGTAATTGAACGAGTACAGAAGCGATTCCTTAAATTTCTTACTTTTAAAATTAGCGGCGTTTATCCTGATCATTCGATGGAATACATTGAAGTTCTCAGACAGCATAATTGCGTATCTCTTTCCGAACGTAGAGAAAATTGTAGTGCAATGTTCCTACGCAAGTTAATTGCCAATGATATTAATTCAACTCAATTACTATCTTTGGTAAAAATCAATGTACCCCGTCTTGCATAGCGACATAACACCACGTTTTGTATACCTACCGCAAACACAAAAATGTGTTACTAAGAGCGCCGCCCATTACGCATATGTGCCGTAATGCAAATCTTATATCTAAGGATATTTTTCTCTAACGGCTCTTCTGTGAAAAGATTTTGTTTTTATTTATGGTAATATATATTTTGTAATGATTTTATTAACTATATTTACTTATTACTTATTAATTATTGTAATTTATGTTTATGAATTGTATATACTTTTTGTTATTTGTCCTTTTATGGTATATCTGTTGGACAATAAAGATTGTTATTATTATTATTATTATTATCATATCTATAACGAGGACAGTGCTATGATGGACACATCCACATTTTTTTATATATGGAATAAAAAGATTTCAAAAATGAAAAAAATCACTTTTTCAAGTGACTGAAATGAACCGAACCGAACCGAACTAAACCCAACCGAACTGAACCGAACTAAACCGAACTGAACCGAGAAAACCACAAAAAGCATTGTTGTTTACGGAACAGAAACTGGAACCGAACCGATATATATATATATATATATATATATATATATATATATATATATAAATATATATTTTGTTTTAATTAAACCGATATATATATTGTATTAATTAAACCGAAACAAAAACTAGAACGCAAAAATAACGGCAGGGCTTCGCTTCAATTAACCGACATTTCCATTCATTTCCGCGAAATAATCTGTATATGTACGTAATAAATGACTTTCTCATATTGGAGTATTAAACATGCCTTAAAATAATACCAATACTGCGTGCTTAATTGGTGAAATGTATACCATTCATCCCCCTAGTGGGATTTCCAATAAGTCCCAATTTATACAACTATTTGCTTAGTTATTACGAGCAATAAAATAGGGGATATTAAAACGACAAAGTTCGAAGGCGGCGATAAGAATAATTGCTGAATTAATATACTCGACTCACCCTCTAAAGATTTACAATCACCCTCTGTGATAAACACAGCGAAAACTCATGAGGTCGATACACATTTCGATGTAATTATTTAAATTTCTTTAGGTAAACTCTCTACAGTTTATTCAAGATTTTTTAATTCAATTTATTCTAAAGTATTGCCGCGCAATGTATCAATAATATTCAAATATATATAATATCGTATGCTCAATAAAATAAAACCTCTAGAGTGCTATGGAAAATATTGTAGGTTGGCAACTCTGAAATTATATATTGTAATTATTGTGTCTGATGTTTTATATGTCAATTCCTTAAGCGTGTAGCCAACTTAAATTTTAAAAAAGATAAAATCATGGCACTCTAGAGGTTTTTTTTATTGAACATACGATACTTGTTCTAATGAAATAAATGAAATAATAACTTTGTTTGTATAACACACTATTTTTATTTTCGTGACTGCTGTTTCGACAATTCAACTTGCCATTATCAAACAGAGTAACTTAAATTACGGTATGGTACAGGTATATATACACAAAATGGTTATTTACAAAATAGCATTAAAAATGGGGGTATACACTAGATCGACGTTAATTAGGGGGATTCCCGGATTAGCGCGGGCTTTCTGTATCTCCAGGGATTCTAGGAGGTTCATTTTTCGGCCCTTTTCGGCATAATGGAGATCTTAAGTACATCCTCGCCAAAAGAGTGGTTTTCATCGATTAGATGTTTGGCGAAATTTGATTTTTCTATTTGATTAAGCCGTAAAGAGCGCTGATGTTCTTCGAGCCGAGTGCTAAAATTACGACCAGCTTGATACTTGTTCTGCTACTTTCTTGATAAAACCAGATTTTCACATTGGGTACAGTTAAACACTTGTATTGTTCCATGTTTTCATTTTCAGTTGC
The DNA here is from genome assembly GCA_932526585.2 of Philonthus cognatus. NCBI lineage: Eukaryota > Metazoa > Arthropoda > Insecta > Coleoptera > Staphylinidae > Philonthus > Philonthus cognatus. The sequence continues at coordinate 21,257,607 of OW052241.1, forward strand.
CTGACACGCGTTTTGATCCGTTTCAATAATTTTCAAAGTTAAAACTAATTTGAATTTGACAAATGTTACAATATATTGTACATTTGTCAAATTCAAATTAGTTTTAGCTATGAAAATGATCGTAACGGATCCAAACACGTGTCAAGCAACTGAAAATTAAAGCATGGAACAATAGAAGCATTGATTAAGATATTATATACAGAGAGTTTTATGTAACACCGAACATTTACATAACGAATATTTTTCTTTGAAGTATCCATATGCAACGTTGCACATTTTCCGAAGCTTGATTTATTAGAAGAATCCAAATTGAAGCTATAAGCGAGTGTTTTCCACTCCCAGGCTAAGCATGAAGTAAAATTTCGAGTTTAGAAAAGCCTGAAAATTTGGTTTGGTCGCGTAGCGCGAAGCGCGGAGCGGCCAAACCAAATTTTCAGGCTTTTCTAAACTCGAAATTTTACTTCATGCGCCACCGGTACAAAACAATGTAAAGTTTAGCCGTGTGTTTAAAACTTCTTAATATGTCAGTATTTTTTACCGGTGGCGCATGAAGTAAAATTTCGAGTTTAGAAAAGCCTGAAAATTTGGTTTGGCCGCTCCGCGCTTCGCGCTACGCGACCAAACCAAATTTTCAGGCTTTTCTAAACTCGAAATTTTACTTCATGCGCCACCGGTACAAAACACTGATTCAATGTAAAGTTTAGCCGTGTGTTTAAAACTTCTTAATATGTTAGTATTTTTTACCGGTGGCGCATGAAGTAAAATTTCGAGTTTAGAAAAGCCTGAAAATTTGGTTTGGCCACTCCGCGCTACGCGACCAAACCAAATTTTCAGGCTTTTCTAAACTCGAAATTTTACTTCATGCTTAGCCTGGGAGTGGAAAACACTCGCTTAAAGCTTCAAATTAAATACTTTTAATGAACCAAGCATCGAAAAATGTGCAACGTATGCATATGGATACTTCAAAGAAAAGTTTTCGTTATGAAAATGTTCGGTGTTACATAAAACTCTCTGTATGTGAATATTTCAATCAACGATAGAAGTGTTTAACCTTACCCAATGTGAATATTAAAATAGTTTTCATCGTTCGGCGAGCCACAAACTCGGGTTCGATTCCCGTGCACGGGGAGACTTTATTTGAAAAATAATGTTTCGTCGTGACCCTGGGTGTGGTATAAATGTGTGTGTTTGTCCGAATGAGAATAATTAGCATAAAAATACATAAGAGATATGACTGTGGCGAGAGTCTATGCCAGGATCATCGATCCAAATAATAAAAAAAAATTGTTTTCGTATTCTCATAAATGAGAGAAAGATAAAGAATATTACGATTACTTTTCATTTGGAGAAAATTGTATTGACTATAAAATATAAATAAGTATTCAAAAGTATTTTGTAATGAATATAAAACAATGGTAGTTTTCTGTGTTTAAATTTAATTCATTTAATCCAGCAAAGACACAAAAGTTGCATTCCCCAAGAGTTAAACGTCAACATGTTTCCCAGCACATCTGCCACAACTCCAACCACTTATTACCTTCCTTCCTACGCTTTTCTCGCCCCCCTCCCGCAAAAAGTTATAAACAACTAAAACTGAAGCTCCAAGGTATTATCCTCAAGTTTCCTACGCGTATTTGTTAATTTGCAACCTCCCGTATTCTCGGTGAGTTCAACTTAAATGAAGTACGGGGATACAGCAAAAAAAAAATCTTAAGGGTGAAATTATGTGGAAAAGGCGGGTTTCTTTTCAATAGAACCTAGCATACTGTTGCAGTTTCTGGAAATGCAGGGGTGTGTCTGGGGAAGTCATCTTGTATGCACCCCCGGAGGATCAAGTAGCGGGTATCACCCCCGTAGTCCGGGGGCGGGTAAATAATGCCCATTTCCTATCTGGATTACTTTATTTGGTTTTCCGCGTTTGGTAGTGAAATGTAATTATGGTTAGTGAAGTTAGGGATGAATTGCTCATTAAGGTTTATCTTCTAACGTGGGGGGTAATTGTTGTTTGTTAGTCAGCGGCGTAACTAGAGGGGCTAGGGGGCCCCAATAAATGTTACCTTAACCTATTAACGGCCGAGCAATTATAGAGTAAGCTCTAAAAGTTGAATTTAGGTAAAATTCTGCACTTCCTTTTATAGTGCTTATGAATGACTTATTGTATTACATATTGTGAAATTTTCTTTTAAATATGCATAATGTATACGGTGTAAATTTTCAGGCATTCATCGATTTTATATAAAAACGTGTAATATGAAGTTTACACAATTTTATTATTTTGAAAAGTTATAATTTTTAGTATTTTTAGTATTTCTTCGATGCTTAAAAATTGTGTTTGATGCAGTTGCATTTTGTAAGATCGATTTATTTTAAAAGTGGTAGCAAAAATCAGGAGAATATTTATTTTATTGGGAGTTATTTGTTATATTTTGAATAGTGTCTGTGCATTTTTAAAAATAATGTGAAAATTTGGTTTGGTCGTTTCGCAAAGCGGAGCGGCCAAACCAAATTTTCAGGCTTTTCTAAACTCGAAATTTTACTTCATGCGCCACGCGTATAAAACACTGAAATATTATGAAGTTAGAAATACACCGATTTTTTTTGTAATGAGAAGAAACCCAATATTTAAATAATAACATAATTACATTTTTCTTCATATATTTTCAAATCAGGTCAAATAATATAATATATCAAATTACCTTATTCAGTCATTTAATTAACAAAAAAATAATAATGTTGTGTGTGGCGCTCAATGGGTTAAGGTATAATGAGCATTAACGAATTAAAAATTTTAAAAATGCACAGACACTATTCAAAATATAACAAATAACTCCCAATAAAATAAATATTCTCCTGATTTTTGCTACCACTTATAAAATAAATCGATCATACAAAATGCAACTGCATTAAACACAATTTTTAAGCATCGAAGAAATACTAAAAATACTAAAAATTATACACTTTTCAAAATAATAAAATTGTGTATACATTTTAGTGACCAAGAAGATTGTGACGAAAGTGAAAAATTCCCGAAACGACCATTTTTACAAAAATACTCATATAGTGCATTCAATTTTTGTCTACGTCATTACTTTAAGTTAACGGATTTGGAATTGGACGAGCTTCAATTTTGGCTTAAGCACATTACGTTCTGTAGATTAATAGATTTTAGAATCAACGTTTTTTCAATCGTTTAATTAAAAAAAAATGTCACTACTAATTTGCGAGTCAGAGCAATATTATTTTTATTTTGTTGAATGTGAAGATGAGTTTTGACTTTAATTGAAATCAATGTTTTATACGCGTGGCGCATGAAGTAAAATTTCGAGTTTAGAAAAGTCTGAAAATTTGGATTTGCCGGGGCGCGACTCGCTTCGCTCGCGCGCCCCGGCAAATCCAAATTTTCAGGCTTTTCTAAACTCGAAATTTTACTTCATGCTTAATCTGGGAGTGGAAAACACTCGATTATAGCTTCAAATTGAACTGTTGAAAAAAAACAACGAATGTCAGAAAATTTACGGTATGTGCAATTAGGAGCAAAAAAAAATGGAAACAATTGAAAAAAAATCAAGCGGCCTGTTTTTCATAAGAAATTGTGTTGTAATTATACCTCTCTAATTTTAATTTGTTCATTGATAGCGACGTTTTATAAATGTTCAATGACAACAAAAAAAACCCATTTACGAAATGTAAATTCTAGGGTTTCCATTTTCTGCTCCAGACTGTATATGTATACTTGAAAGCAAAATTCCCTGGATGTATCGCAATAAGCATTCTATATAAAATTTGAATAAAACAGAAAAAAATAAGACAAACAACATATTAAAATGCAATCATTTAAATGAGTCAGTAATTTACTTCAAATCCCGTGCGATTATTTAAACATTATTTAGAGTAGGCTTTGAATTTTAAATGAGATTGGCACTACTGACTGTTAACACTTATTTTACCATAACCTAAAACATATTCCATGATTCAATTAGCATTCTGGGCAACCTCACAAAAAAAAATGTGTTGTAATTATGCCGCTCTAACTTCAATTTGTTCATTGACAGTGACGTTTTATAAATGTTCAATGACAACAAAAAAAACACATTTACGAAATGAAAATTCTAGGGTTTCCATTTTTTGCTCCAGACTGTATATGTATACTTGAAAGGAAAATTCCCTGGATGTATCGCAGTAAGCATTCTATATAAAATTTGAATAAATGAGAGAAAAATAAGACAAACAACATATTAAAATGCAATAATTTAAATGGGTCAATAATTTACTTCAAATACCGTGCGATTATTTAAACATTATTTAGAGTAGGCTTTGAATTTTAAATTAGATTGGCACTACTGACTGTTAACACTTATTTTACCATAACCTCAAACATATTCCATCACTCAATTAGCATTCTGGGCAACCTCACAAAAAAAATGCCGCCTACTCTAAATCATAATTTAAACGATCGCACGGTACAATCTACAAATATCATCTTAAGCTTCAAACCCTTTTAATTCTACCGCCTTTTTTGAAAAATAATTTACTCACCGCCCCGATAAATGTTGATTAAATAATTTGTTGATGATCAACTTTTTATTACAAAAGTAGAAAAAATTAAATATTATAGAACACGGGTGTGAAGTTAGCAATAGATTTCAGCAATAGATTTTAAATTTATTTTTTAGGCCAAGTATTGCAGGTAAAAATCTGGATTAATTATTAATCAATCAAGGATAGATCACTATAGTAACTATTCATAGTATCACCCCAAATTTTTAACCCCTACATTTTTAAAGTACCCCTAAAATTAATACAATTTTTAAAATGATTTTGACAACTTTCTAAATGCTCTATAAGAAAGATAAGAGCATATCTGGATTCAGCATACATCAATTAACCAAACCAAACAATAAAATTAGGATCACCACCCCCGGAATATAGAAAAAAAAATCTTCCCCTAACACAGTTTTTATCCGAGATAATTTTCATTTTCATTTCGAGTTTTGCGACAAACTATAAGTTCCATAAACAAACTAAGGCCATTTTTGGATTCAACATACATCAATTAACAAAAATAAACAATAAAATTAGGATCACCACCCCCGGAACATAGAAAAAAAAATCTTCCCCTAACACAGTTTTTATCCGAGATAATTTCCATTTTCTTTTCGAGTTTTATGTTCTGCCTAATAAAACATTTATTACTCAAAAAAGAATTATTATTATTTAAAAACCTTTAGTTTATAATGTATATCATAATTAAAACTAAGCATGCAAATGATCAAAAATGGCTATTGTCTTCAGTATTATATTATTTGGCTGATTAAAAGCAAGTGTCTACTCTATAGTAACACTGTTTTTTAACATAAATTCACAAAAATTTATATTTTTGAAATCAGTGAAAAATACTCGTATCAACTATATTTAAGCCAACTATGATTTACATTAAAAAAAAGGTTTTAGTTTTGCGACAAACTATAAGTTCCATAAACAAACTAAGGCCATTTTTGGATTCAGCATACATCAATTAACAAAACTAAACAATAAAATTAGGATCACCACCCCTGGGACATAGAAAACAAAAATCTTCCCCTAACACAGTTTTTATCCGAGATAATTTCCATTTTCTTTTCGAGTTTTGCGACAAACTATAAGTTCCATAAACAAACTAAGCCATTTTTGGATTCAGCATACATCAATTAACAAAACTAAACAATAAAATTAGGATCACCACCCCCGGAACATAGAAAAAAAAATCTTCCCCTAACACAGTTTTTATCCGAGATAATTTCCATTTTCTTTTCGAGTTTTGCGACAAACTATAAGTTCCATAAACAAACTAAGGCCATCATTGGATTTAGCATACATCAATTAACAAAACTAAACAATAAAATTAGGATCACCACCCCTGGAACATAGACAAAAAAATCTTCTCCTAACACAGTTTTTATTCGAGATAATTTCCATTTTCTTTTCGAGTTTTGCGACAAACTATAAGTTCTATAAACAAACTAAGGCCATTTTTGGATTCAGCATATATCAATTAACAAAACTAAACAATAAAATTAGGATCACCCCCCCCCCCCCGTAACATAGACAAAAAAATCTTCCCCTAACACAGTTTTTATCCGAGATAATTTCCATTTTTTTTCGAGTATTGCGACAAACTATAAGTTCCATAAACAAACTAATGCCATCATTGGATTTAGCATACATTAATTAACAAAACTAAACAATAAAATTAGGATCACCACCCCTGGAACAGAAAAAAAAAATCTTCCCCTAACACAGTGTTTATCCGAGATAATTTCCATTTTCTTTTCGAGTTTTGCGACAAACATAGTTCCATAAACAAACTAAGGCCATTTCTAAATTCAGCATACATCAATTAACAAAACTAAACAATAAAATTAGGATCACCACCCCTGGAACATAGAAAAAAAAAGTCTTCCCCTAACACAGTGTTTATCCGAGATAATTTCCATTTTCTTTTCGAGTTTTGCGACAAACTATAAGTTCCATAAACAAACTAAGGCCATTTCTGAATTCAGCATACATCAATTAACAAAACTAAACAATAAAATCAGGATCACCACCCCCGGAACATAGAAAGAAAAATCTTCCCCTGACACTGTTTATATCTGAAATAATTTTAATTTTCTTATCGAGTTTTGCGACAAACTATAAGTTCCATAAACAAACTAAGGCCATTTTTGGATTCAGCATACATCAGTTAACAAAACTAAACAATAAAATTAGGATCACCTTCCCCGGATCAACTTATGGAATTTATCTCGGATAAAAACTGTGTTAGGGGAAAATTTTTTTTCTATGTTTCGGGGGTGGTGATCCTAATTTTATTGTTTAGTTTTGTTAATTGATGTATGCTGAATTCAAAAATGGTCTTAGTTTGTTTATGGAACTTATAGTTTGTCGCAAAACTCGAAAAGAAAATGGAAATTATCTCAGATAAAAACTGTGTTTGGGGAAGATTTTTTTATTCTATGTTCCAGGGGTGGTGATCCTAATTTTATTGTTTAGTTTTGTTAATTGATGTATGCTGAATCCAAAAATGGCCTTAGTTTGTTTATGGAACGTATAGTTTGTCGCAAAACTCGATATGAAAATGAAAATTATTTCAGATATAAACAGTGTCAGGGGAAGATTTTATTTTCTATGTTCCAGATATGCCCGTATTTTTCTTATAGAACATTTAGAAAGTTGTCAAAAATAATTTAAAAATTGTTTTAATTTTAGGAGTTGTTTAAAAATGTAGGGTTTGAAAATTTGGGGTGATATTATGAATAGTTACTATAGTGATCTATCACTGATTAATAGGTAATTTAGATTTATATCTGCAATACTTGGCCTAAAATATAAATTTAAAATCTATTGCTGAAGTTTATTGCTAACTTCACACCCGTTATAAAACACGGTTAAGCAAAACTTTGAACAAAGGCATTACGGAATGGTTTTTCAGTCGGATTTACGCCTTGCCGGTTTCGAAGAAGTTCGCTTCGTTTATGCACAAGGAACAACCATTGATATTATTATAAGTAATCCTGTTATTTCCGTTAATGTTCGTCAATCAGGATAAAAGTGACCTTTTGTTTTTCTTTAAACTCCAATAAATATAGAAATTAAGATTCATTTTTGGAAATAATTCTCTAATATTTAATAAAATACTATTTTTAAACTCCAAGAACGATAGAAATTAAGATTAATTTTTCATAATACTTCTCTAATATTTTATAACAAACTATTCGGGTATTTAAACGTTTTTATTTGGAAGCTATTTGTCGTAAAGTGCCAGTTCTAGCAGTCAGTAATAGAAAAAGTGGCGCCACAATCGCACAAAACCCCACATCGTCGTTAAATTTTCGACCTTTCTGGTATCATAAAAACGCTAAATAAAATTTACAAATAAAGTTTATCGCCTGGAGTTACAAGCCAGCCACATCAATGAAATAAAACTAAGACGAGAATCCAATTGTTAAATAATCACCCTTTAAAAATATTTTATTTTTACAATATATATTATTCACAATTCAAAATTTAATCATTTTAAGAAGTAAAATAAAATTTTAAAACTGGACTGAATTGTGCCTTTTTTTTCGATTTTAACCTTATACATACAGAGAGTTTTATATAACACCGATCATTTTCATAAAACACGATTTGACGCCTTTAATTTTTAGGTTATGTATAAATTCGGTTGCCTATATGACCATTATAAATTGTAGCTAATCAATTGCAATTAATGCCTCAACTTGTACTTACAGGGGGTTTTTCTTTCAAGTATACATGTCCCAATTACAGCGTATATGACGTAAATCTTTAGATTATCGTTGTTTTTTTTTAAAAGGAGTTCAATTTGAAATTTAAAATGAGTGTTCCACTCCCAGACTAAGCATGAAGTAAAATTTTGAGTTTAGAAAAGCCCGAAATTTGGTTTGGTCGCGTAGCGCGAAGCGCGGAGCGGCCAAACCAATTTTCAGGCTTTTCTAAACTCAAAATTTTACTTCATGCGCCACCGGTACAAAACACTGACATATTACGAAGTTTATAACACACCGCCGAACTTTACATTGAATCAGTGTTTTGTACCGGTGGCGCATGAAGTAAAATTTCGAGTTTAGAAAAGCCTGAAAATTTGGTTTGGCCGCTCCGCGCTTCGCGCTACGCGACCAAACCATCAGGCTTTTCTAAACTCGGAATTTTACTTCATGCTTAGCCTGGGAGTGGAAAACACTGGTTTAAAGCTTCAAATTATTCTTTTAATAAACCGAGCGTGGTAAAACGTACAAGGTCTGCATATATACACTTAAAAGAAAAAATCTCGTTATGAAAATGTTCGGTGTTACATAAAACTCTCTGTATACAGCATATGTAGTATTTTTTTGTGATTTCCTACAGAACAATATTTTTTTTTTAATTATTAGCAAAACAGGGCGATGCTAAATTACTAATAAAAATGTTTTCAAATTGGTATCTCGGCAATGGGAGCTCGATATATAGAATTATATTATATTGAAAATCAAACGAAAATTAAACGAGTGTCGTCCACTCCCAGACTGAGCATGAAGTAAAATTTCGAGTTTAGAAAAGCCCCGCGTAGAAAATTTGTCGAGGGTCGCGCAGCGACCCTCGACAAATTTTCACGGGGCTTTTCTAAACTCGAAATGTTACTTCATGCGCCACGCGAATAAACCACTGATTTGAAGTAAAGTTGAAAATATATACTGCTCAGAGGTGATAGATATTTACGAAGATATAGCGACAAATGTAAAAAATATTTATTTTGTAATGGTGATAATAATAATTAAACTAGAACAAATTTAGTTTTAGACAATTTTCCATATTCTTAATATATAAATCATTATATTTATAACGAGGACAGTGCTATGATAGACACATTAACATTTTTTTTAATATGAAATAAAAACATCTGAAAATTAAAGTAATCACTTCGAGTTGGGGCAGGTGGTGGCCGAGCGGTAACGTCGCCGGGCGGTATATCGCTCGGCGAGCCATAGACCGGATTCGATTCCCGTGCACGGGGAGATGTTATTTAAAAATAATATCTCGTCGTGCCCCTGGGTGTTGTATGAATGTGTTGTGACGTCCAAATAATAATAACTTGGAATAAGTTAAACAAATATTGATGCAAATTAAAAAAAATTGATGTTGGCTAATAGTCAAGATACTAAGGCCAGGCAAAAGCCAAACCAAAAAAAAAAATAAAAAAACCTCGAGTTGAACCGAAATCTCGTTTATTTTTCCGGAACGAAAAAAAACAACGGTTTAATTAAATTGCATTTTTAAACACAATCCTTTTCGATTAATTAAAACCCAAAACGCAATTTAAATCCGCCCGGGGAATTACATATTTCGAAATTAGTCAAAACAGATACAAAGCAAGCTTATCGCAGAGATTGACCCCTTCATCTCGGATATCATTTATATAACAACTCCGAAATGTCACAAAACTACAATTAATCATCCCTTCAGGAAATGATTAGGCATTCATATCTCTGGAAGGGTTCCCAGTTGTTTTTTTTTTCATCAAGCGCAAGAAAGGGATGCACACCCTCGTCCAAGACACATCAAGTGCAGTTGCTTCACACTAAATTATCATTCAGCATTTGCTACTCCATCTCGGGCGACTAATGAGTCCATAGTTGGGGATTAATTGGAGTTTAAATGCATGGGGATCTCAAGAGTGATAACAGCTTGTACGTTTTTTGCCCTATAGATTAGCTGTAATAAGCAAACGACTAAAATTTGCTTTAAAACTCCAGATTGGATTATTTTGAAACTCCAGATTGGATTATTTTGTAACTCCAGATTGAATTATTTTGTACCTCCAGTTTTAAAGATTTATGCTACTCATAATTATAAATGACAATCAGGCCGATTCTGCAATCCAAATGTTAAATGTAACGCATTCTTTACTTTTAACTTCACACTCTAACTACACATAACAAATATATGTAAATTAATTTGTAAAAATTAATAGAAAATACAAATGAATTCACATATATGTTTCATCAAGTGATTAATGAGAACCAAACTAAAGATATACAGTTGCGAGAGAAAAAAAAAAAAATAGTACAGCAAGGAGCTTTGGTCACTTCTAAAATATCGTATTTTTATTCTTGTAAAACAAACTTGTCATGTACAGGTTAACAACAATGTTTTTCTTAGCCAACAAGACGGTGCTTTTGTTGACATGCAATGTATTTAACGCGAATACTGTCTCTAAACGGGTCGTTATTAGCGCTTTTTGCGTTTCAGTCGGTTGAGGCATGTCAACGTTAATTAAATTTCGTTTGACATCTCCGCAGATTTGTCAATTTAACTGACAATTTGAAAAATCAAAATAAGTCCAGTTCACATAGCCAAATAATTTGCTGTACTAGCTTTTTTCTCTCGCACTGTACATAACAAATACCGTTGATTTAATAAAGAAAACACTTGGTTAAATTTCACTAATATTTTGGTTTTTTTATTCCAACTAGTTTCGACTTTGAGTCATTCTCAAGGAGTCACTCCTTGAGAATGACTCAAAGTCGAAACTAGTTGGAATAAAAAACCAAAATATTAGTGAAATTTAACCAAGTGTTTTCTTTATTAAATCATAGTTAAATATGTTTCACACGTGAAAGATGAGAAACTTGTTCAAGATAACAAATACCGTGCGATCGTTTAAAACATGATTTAGAGTAGGCTTTGAATTTTAAATTAGATTGGCACTACTGACTGTTAACACATAGTATACCATAACCTCAAATTTATTCCATGATTCAATTAGCAGTCTAGGTAACTCACCAAAAAAATGCCGCCTACTCTAAATCATAATTTAAACGATCGCACGGTACTAAAGAATACATTGATTTCTTAATATTATTTGATTAGTGGTGTTTGTTAAATTGGAATAATATAGGTAGGAAATTAATTGGATACAAAAATACATTTTGAAATTCAATCTCCCTTCAGTATCATATTATCATTATTATTTGAATAATTACAGGAAATGCAACACAAACTGCCCAAACACTCACATTAACAAAAGCACGATCGAATTTCATTGGAATAATTGCGGATTTCACTCACGAATTTATCGAAATGGCATAAATTCAAATCAACCCTGATCATCGACGGAATGGCATAAATTTTACTAACGACAACGTCTATAAATTAAATTAACTGTTGTCTTAATTGGACGAAATTGAGCAATCAAGCGACGAAAGGCGTATAAATTCGATACAATAAAAAATACTTTTAATGGGGTACTAAAATAATTTATTAATGCCGGTTTATTGGCGGCGGAGGATACATAAAAATTATTGCGTTGCGGGGGAGGAAAAGATGAATGTCGGAGAAAGTGATCGTAAATTTAAGAATGTTCTATTGAATTAAATAATCGGGAAGATTCTGTAAACTAAATGTTGAATTTAACGTGGATGTAAATTTTTACATCACAGTCTAAGCAGGTTTGGTATTTGATATGTATTCTTAGATTGTGAAGTTAGTAACATATTAAAATTAACAATTAACAATTTAATTTATTTTAATTTTGGTGAAAACTTGCCTGCAATAATATTGAGTCTAACATAGAAGAAATTTACGTAAAAGTGGGTGATAACTTAATTATATCATCGGTATATATTCCGCCAGGATTAAATTCTACATCATAACTGTATTGTTTCGAGTTTACGTGAAGTGATTAATCACAAATAGAAAGACTGTTATTCCTTACTTCACTTTTTATTTTTATGTTAGATGTACATTTCGAGACACAAGGTGCTCATTATCAATAACAAACTGAAATAGTTTGTTATTGATAATGAGCACCTTGTGTCTCGAAATGTACATCTAACATAAAAATAAAAAGTGAAGTAAGGAATAACAGTCTTTCTACATCATATTTAGATTATTGTTCCACGATTACATTTGTAATTTATATCCAAATTTCCAATTTGTTTTTTGTGGCGATTTTAACCTACCCCATGCGTCATGGTGTACGAATAGCAATAATATTTTATCCGTGGATAACACTTGTTCAAATACTCAACTATTAGCCGAATCATTGGAATTCAATAACCTGCGCCAAATAAACTGTATTGCGAATAATCGTGGAGTGTTTCTTGACTTAATTTTTTCAAATGTAAATAAAATTTCAGTTACGCGGTCAGTTGACCCTCTCTTCAATGACAGTTTCCACCACATTTCGTATAGCTTGTGTGTAGATACTTGTATAGATTCTGATTTTCTTAATTACAAAGAGCACATTTACAATTTTAAAGCAGCAAATTATACCGAAATAAATGCATTCTTGTCTAATATCTCGACAAATTTTATTAAGTGTGTAGATATGTTATCCAACAGTTCGTTCCTGTGAAAGTTGTTAGTGCATCCTTGTATCCAAGATGGTTAAGTCGCGAATTAATTAATTTAATTTAGTTAAAAAAGCAAGCTCATTACAATTACAAAAAAAGTGGCAGGCTTTCAGATTAGGAACAGTTTAATTCGTATCGATTGGTGTGCAAAACTCTTAGTGCGCAGCTTTATTCAAACTATGTGAATAAAGTAGAAACTGATATATACTCAATGACATTAGAAGCGTAACACCCAGAACTTTTAACTTGATTTTATGCCAGTATGGTAGTCTTACATCAAGAATAAAATGATTACATTTTCAAGAAATTTTATTAAAAAACAATCTAAAATAAATTAATAATGTGTTTAGCAACCCCTTTGCTGTATACACTCCTGTAGACGTCTGGGAATCGACAAAATGAAATGGTCGATGTCTTCTTGAGGCATCTCGTTCCAAGCAACTTGAATTTCATCGATCAACTGTGCTAGAGTCTGTGGAGGATGGTGCAAAGAGAATATTCTTCTTCCCATGATATCCCACACATGTTCAATGGGATTTAAATCCGGCGAACGGGGCGGCCACGCCAACACATTAACACCAGCTTCATTAAGAAAGTTCATAGTTCGACGAGCAATATGGGGACGTGCGTTATCTTGTTGAAAAAGTACGTCTGGGCGGCCATCTAAATAAGGCAACAAAGTCGGTCGTATGACGTCTTCAACATAACGCGCAGCTGTCATACTGCCTCGAATGAATACAAGAGGTGATCGACTACCATAAGCAATAGCCCCCCAAACCATTACTCCAGCAGTTCTGTGTACATGCCTCTCAATAGCAAACCTAAGATCAGGTCGTTCTCCACGGTAGCGTCGTACCCTTCTACGGCCATCATGCGTGCCTAGACAAAATCGTGATTCATCGCTGAATACGACATCGTGCCATTCTGCCTCCCAATGCTGCCGTTCTCTGCACCAGTCCAACCTTTGGCGACAGTGTCTCGCTGTTAAAGGGAGCACTAATCTTGGACGGTACGAAAGAAGCCCAAAGGATTGAATGTGGCGATATAAGGTTCGCATACTAACGGGCCTACCTTCTTCTCCAATCCATTGATCACCGATTTGACGCGTAGTAGCGAAACGGTCTCGCAGGGCTATTTGTCTTAAGCGCCGATCTTGACGTTCTGTGGTACGCCTTAGTTGACCAATTGGTCTTCTTCTTACTCCTCTACCTTCTTCTGTCCATACCTGATACACACGTATTACAGTTGCTGCAGTGGAATCAATACGGCGAGCAATTTCGCGATAGGACATACCGACATCTTGATAAGCAACAACTCGACCCCGGTCAAAATCGCTCAAATGGTGATATTGTGGACGTCTTCGGACTCGAGGCATTTTATTTAAGCTTAACACACTCAACGGAAACACGAAAACTAAAAACATCTGTACTAAACAGCTCATATAAATAGTTTTATCAAAAAAGAAAAAGTGAAATATTTTTTTTTACAATAAATATAAAAGGCACAAGGTTGAAATTGTGTTGATTTATTTTGCCGATTAGTGTATGTGTAAATAATTCTTACCTAACACAAAATGTTACTACCAATATTTATATTGATGCGATGAATGTGTGTAATTTTAAGATAAGTACGGGTGATATTTTTAGTGCAATTGTCAGTCTGCCAGATTCATGCAACCCTGGGCCCGATGGCATTCCTAGCTTTTTTTTATAAAGAAATGCATTTATTCTCTTTGTACACCGCTAAATAAAATATTTAATATGTCTCTGGATTCTTGCATGTTTCCTTCACTCTGGAAAAACAGTTTTATAAAACCTATACACAAGAGTGGTAACAGGAACAACATCGAGAACTACAGAGGGGTTTCGATACAGTCCGTTTTTCCTAAGATTTTTGATAAATTGATTTCAGACCAATTATTTATCTTTTGCAAAAATATAGTTTGCAATGAACAACATGGGTTTTGCTATGGCAGATCTACTATAACGAATTTATTAATATACCAATCTTATATTATTGAGGCCTTTGAAAGCAACTGTCAAGTAGATGCAATATATACTGATTTCTCCAAAGCCTTCGATCGAGTTTCACAGTCAATTTTAGTGCATAAATTGCAACGTATAGGCTTTGGAGTTTCTGTTACCAAGTGGCTGCACAGTTTCTTGACCGATAGGATTCAATTTGTCAAAATTAATAATTTCATCTCAAAACCCATTAATCTTCTCTCAGGTGTACCTCAAGGATCGCACTGTGGACCCATACTTTACCTTTTATTTATTAACGATTTACACTTGTACGTACAAAATTGCAAATTTTTATTATTCGCTGATGACTTAAAAATATTTACAAAATGACTTAAATAATATCTATCGATTGTCTTCTGATAACAAACATTATTTTAATTACAAAAAGTGCGCATCGATTTCCTTCGGAAGAGGTCGAACGGTGGAAAATAGCTATATAATTAACGGTAATAGACTTTCAGTGGTTCAATATATCAAAGATCTTGGTGTGATGCTTGAACGAAACATGTCTTTTTCAATGCATATTGATTATATATGTCGTAAGGCCAATCAGAATTTTTCAATTAATACACAAAAAAGCTATTTACATCATTAGTAAGACCGCATTTAGAGTACGGATCATGTGGTTGGTCACCTTCTTATGGTGTGTAAGTTGACCAAATTGAAAGAGTGCAGAATAAATTCTTGTTGTATATTTCCTACCAAATCGGTATTAATAGACGAGACTACAGTCGAAGTAATATGCTATCCACACTTGCAATGACACCACTGAGAGATAGACGTATCCAGCAGATCTGTGTGCACTTTTTAAAATAGTTAACAGCTTATTTGATTGTTGCGAACCTCTGTCAAGTCTAAATTTTAGTATACCATCTAAAACAAGAGCTACAGTAATCTTTCGCGAAACCTTTCACAGGACGAATTACGGTAGGAATAATTCATTGTGTCGCATGGTCAGATTAGCCAACTTATTGTGTTGCTCGCCACATTTTGCGTTGTTTGGGACAACATTTAACGTATTTAAATGAAATTTAAAATTTATACACTTAGCGCATGATATCGTAAACGCTTGATTTAGTTGATGACTTACATTTTTAATTGTTTATTTTTACTTGCGGAATTTTGTTTATTTATATGTGTTAACATGAGTTTATACGTAATTAATTTTTAACATAAATATTATTTTGTTAATTTATGTAAAAGGTAATTACCGTAAATAAAATATTAAATATTATAACAATCTAAAAATCTATGATTTTTTGTTGTTTAAAGGGGGGCCGGACAGCGAGCCCTCCTCTAGATACCAAAAAATTAGACATTTTAAAATGTTTGCAGGCAAGTTTCACCAATATTAAAATAAATAATTAATTATCTAACGATTAGAAAATAACATGCTCTTAAATTATCTACTTGAAAATTGACAAAAAGCGGTCACAATGGATCAAAATATATAAATAGGATTTAGATTTTATAAAAGTTCGAACGAGTGTTTCCAATCCCAGACTAAGCATGAAGTAAAATTTCGAGTTTAGAAAAGCCCCGCGTAGAAAATTTTCAGGGGGCTTTTCTAAACTCGAAATTTTACTCCATGCGCCTAGCGTATAAAACACTGAAATATTGCAAAGTTTACAAAATACTAGCCTCTATTTTGTTTGTTTGATTGACAAATTGTATTTAATACCAGTCTTTATTTTGTTTGGTTGATTGACAAATTGTGTTGAATCTTCTGAAAATTCAACACAATTTGTCAATGAACTGAACAAAATAAAGGCTAGTATTTTTTAAACTTTACAATAGTTCAGTGTTTCATACGCGTGGCGTGGTGAAGATTCAACACAATTTGTCAATCAACCGAACAGAATTAAGGCTAGTATTTAATACAATTTGTCAATCAACCAAACAAAATAAAGGCTAGTATTTTTTAAACTTTGCAATATTTCAGTGTTTTATGCGCGAGGCACATGAAGTAAAATTTCGAGTTTAGAAAAGCCCCGTGAAAATTTGTCTCGGGTCGCTGGCGCGACCCTCGACAAATTTTCTACGCGAGGCTTTTTTAAACTCGAAATTTTACTTCATGCTTAGTCTGGGATTGGAAACACTCGTTCGATTTATTATCTACTAGAAAATTGACAAAAAGCTGTCACAATTGATCAAAATGTATAAATAAAATTTAGATTTTATAAAAGTTCGAACGAGTATTTCCAATCCCAGACTAAGCATGAAGTAAAATTTCGAGTTTAGAAAAGCCCCGTGTAGAAAATTTGTCGAGGGTCGCGCCAGCGACCCGAGACAAATTTTCACGGGGCTTTTCTAAACTCGAAATTTTACTTCATGCGCCTCGCGCATAAAACACTGAAATATTGCAAAGTTTAAAAAATACTAGCCTTTATTTTGTTTGGTTGATTGACAAATTGGATTAAATACTAGCCTTAATTCTGTTCGGTTGATTGACAAATTGTGTTGAATCTTCTGAAAATTCAACACAATTTGTCAATCAACTGAAAAAAATAAAGGCTAATATTTTTTAAACTTTAAAATACTTCAGTGTTTTATACGCGTGGCGCATGAAGTAAAATTTCGAGTTTAGAAAAGCCCCGTGAAAATTTGTCTCGGGTCGCTGGCGCGACCCTCGACAAATTTTCTACGCGGGGCTTTTCTAAACTTGAAATTTTACTTCATGCTTAGTCTGGGATTGGAAGCACTCGTTCGAACTTTAATAAAATCAACGAATGTCCGCCAATGTACGGAGTATACGAATACATAAGAATATGATAAATAAAATTGTTAAATTATTATGTCATATATTAATGATTTTTGTTGATTTTGAAGAATTTAATCAAATTTTATAAGTTCGGATTTATTTACTTGAAAATTGACAAAAAGCTGTCACAATTGATCAAAATGTTTGAATAGAATTTAGATTTTATAAAAGTTCGAACGAGTGTTTCCAATTCCACACTAAGCATGAAGTAAAATTTCGAGTTTAGAAAAGCCCCGCGTAGAAAATTTGTCGAGGGTCGCGCAGCGACCCGAGACAAATTTTCACGGGGCTTTTCTAAACTCGAAATTTTACTTCATGCGCCACGCGTATAAAACACTGAAATATTGTAAAGTTTAAAAAATACTAGCCTTTATTTTGTTTGGTTGATTGACAAATTGTATTGAATACCGGGCTTTATTTTGTTCGGTCGATTGACAAATTGTGTTGAATCTTCTGAAAATTCAACACAATGTGTCAATCAAATAAACAAAATAAAGGCTAATATGTAAATTTTACAATAGTTCAGTGTTTTATACGCGTGGCGCATGAAATAAAATTTCGAGTTTAGAAAAGCCCCGTGAAAATTTGTCTCGGGTCGCTGCGACCCGGGACAAATTTTCACGGGGCTTTTCTAAACTCGAAATTTTACTTCATGCGCCACGCGTATATAACACTGAAATATTGTAAAGTTTAAAAAATACCAGCCTTTATTTTGTTTGGTTGATTAACAAATTGTATTAAATACCACCCTTTATTTTTTTTCGGTTGATTGACTAATTATGCTGAATCTTCTGAAAATTCAACACAATTTGTCAATCAACTGAACAAAATAAAGGCTAGAATTTTGTAAACTTTACAATAGTGCAGTGTTTTATACGCGTGGCGCATGAAGTAAAATTTCGAGTTTAGAAAAGCCCCGTGAAAATTTGTCTCGGGTCGCTGGCGCGACCCTCGACAAATTTTCTACGCGGGGCTTTTCTAAACTCGAAATTTTACTTCATGCTTAGTCTGGGATTGGAAACACTCGTTCGAACTGTTATAGAATCAACGAAAATCCGCAAATATACAGAGTTCAAGAATACATAAAAATATGATATATAAAAATGATAAATTATTATGTCATATATCGTATGTCCAATAAAAGAAAACCTCTAGAGTGCCGCGGAAAATATTGTAGGTTGGCAACTCTGAAATTATATATTATAATTGTTATGTCTAACGTTTTATATGTCAATTTCTAAGGCGTGTAGACAACTTAAATTTTTAAAACGATTAAAATCATGGCATTCTAGAGGTTTTTTTTATTGAACATACGATATTAATGATTTTTGTTGATTTAATAAAATTTTATAGGTTCCGATTTATTTAAATTATTTTTTATCTTTCCTATCAACAATACATATTGCTATTTGCAGAATTTTAATATTTATTTGTAGTTTTTTATTAATACTTCTGTTGCAATAGAGGATAAAAAAATTATCTTTATTTTTTTATTTGGTAAATTTTAATTTGTGTTAATTTCACAATTTAGAAGAGTATTGCTAATTTTTATATTTGTATATTTTATTTAAAATAGTAAAGTATGCATATTAGCTTATTGAACAGTATACTATTATTAGAAATATTTTAATCAGATAATTACTTCACTAATTTTAAGTATTATGCTATACTTTTTAAGTGCCCTATATACACACAATGTAAGAATATTATTACACATACAGATCGGCCATTCCATAAATAAGTGCACACTTTTTGGGGGTACATCAGGGATTTTAGCAAATTTCACATATATTATAAAGGCTATCAAGACATGGTGTTTGGTTGTTACTAGAGGTTAAACAAATTATTGTGTCAAAAGTTATAACAATATAAACTTTTTTTATTGCAATGAACCAAACCGATTATGTTAATAAAATAGAAACTTTTTTCTCTGAAAATAGTATCACACAAATTAATAAAGATCCAACTAAAAAATTCCATAAACAAACAAGAATAACAGTAAATAACTCTAACGCATTGTTCTCGGAAAAAGAAAAATATTCATTAATAAATATGAACCCTCAGTCTCCCAAACTTTATGGTTTAATTAAACTACATAAGGAGAACAATCCGATTAGACCTGTAGTTTCATATATAAATGCCCCTTGTACAAAAATAGCCAAAAAACTCAACAATCTCATTATAAAACACACTAATTTCAAACCAAAATACACAATTAAAAATAGTTTAGAATTAAAGAATAAAATTAAAAATGTACATGTACCAAACAACGTTAAGTTAGTCTCTTTCGATGTAAAAAAATTATTTACAAACGTACCACCAACAGAAGTTTCCAACATAATTAAAGAAAAACTCATTAAAAATAAAACGAATCCCGTTATTTCATCAGAAATCTTAAATAATCTGGATTTGTGCCTTTCACAAAACTACCTGCAGTTTGACGGTAAATATTTTCGCCAAGAAGAAGGATTATCTATGGGTAGCCCCCTTAGCCCGATATTGGCGGAGATATTTATGGATAATCTCGAAAACGGATTATCGCAATTACCGACTTTCAAGTAATGTATTTACTGGTACAGGTACGTAGATGATATAATAGCGGCATTCGAAGGTACAGACAGACAATTAAACACATTTCTACAAATAATCAATTCACAACATAACAAAACACAATTTACATTAGAAACAGAAGTTGATAATTCGATCAATTTCTTAGATTTAACAATTAAGAAAATAAACAATAAACATAATTTTTCAATATTCCATAAACCAACACACGCAGATAGTACAATACATTTTAATTCAACACACCCATTTTCACAACAACTTGCAGCCTACAACAGTATGATCCACAGACTTTTATCAATTCCTATGTCAAAAGAAAATTACAAAAAAGAGTTAAACATAATTTATCAAATAGCAACTAGTAATGGTTTCAAAAAATCAATAATAGATAAAATATTAAATAAAAAACAAACACAAACAATAATAAATTAAATTTACCCCTTAATAAAAAATAACCCCCAAACAAATTATTCATCTTTCACATACACAGGCAAAGAAACTAACATTATCACTAAAAAATTAGAAAAACTAAATATTAAAATTGCGTATAAAACAGACAACAAATTAGGAAAATACATAAAAAATAATAAAGATAGAATATCCAGAGCTCGACATAGCGGTGTCTATTTGTTAAGTTGCGGTAACTGCGGTAAAGTATACGTCGGCCAAACTGGGAGAGCCTTTCAAGAAAGGATGAACGAACATAAAACCAGCTTCGAGAAAAAGAAAAACAACTCGACTTATTCCAACCACTTGCTAGATGAAGGCCACAACTTCAACGAAGACTTCCAAATACTACACATCGAGAAGAAAGGAAGAAAATTAAACATCCTGGAAAGCACCGAAATAAACAAAAGAAAATTCAGCGATCAATTATTAAACGATCAGACAGATATTAATAACTCCCCATTGCTCAATTTAAAACTGTAACCCCCACCCCTCTTACTTATCAGCTAGCCCTGTATATACGTTGTAATTAGGTTAAGTTAATCACTTGTTCTTCACCTGAAGAAGCCACAGTGTGGCGAAACATTTGTTGTGAATACAAAATAAACAATTTTTGAAAGTTATAAACAAAGCGTTTTACTTAAAATAATGAATATGAACTTTTAACAACTGTCAGCCACCTCGATTAATAATATAAACTTTTAGTACACTTTTATTTTGAACTCAAAAATATCGTAAACCGTTACCTATACAAAAAAGTTATTCTATACATTTTTGTGCTTAAATGTTCAAAGTTTAAAATACATTTTTTTCCAAAACGGAAAAACTGTATTTATATATATATTTTTTTTAATAAATAAAACATATCTCAAAAAATAATCAAATACTCATGTTTTTATTCTCTTTAAAAAAATATATGGTATACCCTGATCCATCCTAAGAATTTTACCGTTTTCAAAAGTGTGGGCACTTCAAAACTTTTTGAGATATAATTTTTTTAACCGAGCGCTACATTGACATGAAGCGCTCCCGCCAATGGTGTAATGGCCCGGATCGCGGTCAATGCAGAGTTCGGGTAAAAAAAAATCATATCTCAAAAAGTGTTCAGTTGCCCATCTTTTTGTAAACGGAAATATTCTTAGGAAGGATTGGGGTATAACATATATTTCTTTCAAGAAAATGAAAACATGAGTATTTGATTATTTTGTGAGATTTGCTCCGGTAAAAAAATCATATCTCAAAAAGTTTTAAAGTGCCCATCTTTTTGAATACGGAAATATTCTTAGAAAGGATTGGGGTATAATATATATTTTTTTTCAAGAAAATTAAAACATGAGTATTTGATTATTTTGTGAGATTTGTTTTATTTATTGAAAAAATCTATCTAAATAAAGTTATAATATTTTAAACTTTGAACATTTAAGCATAAAAAAGTCAAGTATAACTTTTTTTGTATCAGTAACGGTTTACGATATTTTTGAGTTCACAATAAAAGCGCACTAAAAGTTTATATTGTTATAATTTTTGAAACTATCGTTTGTTTAACCTCTAGTAACAACCAAAAACAATGTCTTGATAGCTTTTATAATATATGTGAAATTCGCAAAAATCCCTGATGTACCCCCAAAAAGTGTGCACTTATTTATGGAATGGCCGAGGTATACTAAAAACAGATAATTACTTTACTAATTTGAAGCATTATGCCATACTTTTTAACTGCCCTGTATACACACAATATAAGAGTATTATTACACATACAAATATACTAAAAACAGTAGAAAAACTGTGTATTTTTTTTTTTAATTAAGTCGGAAGAGAGAATCGCTTTATAATTTTTAATTCTTATATAATTTCACAATGGAAACATGGAGCTTTGTCGTCGTTGCGGATGGGAAGAGTGGAGGCCGAATACCCGCCGGACTACAATGCAAACTTTTAATTAAAAGATTTTAAATATAGATGGAACCACTGGATTACCTGAGGTGCTTTCCTCTCGTGAAAGGGCCGGGCTATTGTTACCGCTTTTCCAATGTATTATTATTTTTTGTTAGTAATTAATGATGCTCGGATCTGGATTAAACGAGTTAATGGGAACTTCCGATTCTTACAAAAATATCAGCACAAACGGTCAAACTAAATACGTGTATTGTGAAAAATGTATGATAAATTGAATCTATTTAAAGCACAGTTTTAGAATTTAAAGCAATTCATCAGCGAACGTTATTTTCTTTGTGGGTAATTTTATTAACCCATTAACGGCCGAGCAATTATAGAGTTAACATTAAAAGTTGATTTCAGGTAAAATTCTGCACTTATTTTTTATTCTATGAATGACTTATTGTATTACATACTGTGCATTTTTCTTTTTAAATACCTATGATGTATACTCTGTAAATTTTCAGACATTCGTCGATTTTATGTAAAAACGCGCAATATGAAGTTTAGACTATCCGAAATATACAACACCACGCGTGATCCAGAAGTACGAGTATTGAAGAACAATCATAGGAAATGTTACAGGCGAGCAATTGAATATAGCAAATTGCAGGCCAATTACTTGTACATTGTAAAGAACAACTTTAAACCAAAAGCCGTGTGGAAAATAATTAATTGCTCAAGACCCTCGAAATCAATTACGCGTCCAACCACTTCTGCAATGACCTTCAATGAGCACTTTACTGAAATTGCTGATAATATTATATCATCCTTACCTCATTCAAATACAGACCCAATAACCTTAATGTCTTCAGAATTTAATAGCAGTACTCAGTTTTTCAGTTTCAGTCAAATATCGATGAATATTGTCAGAGATGCAGTAAGTAGATTACGACCCAGTTCAAGCAGGGACATCTACGGATTACGAATTGATGTCATCAAATCCGTATTGAACACTATTTTATCTCCACTCACAAAAATGCTCAATATGTGTATTAGAAATAACACCTTTCCGGATGCTTTTAAGAGAGCCTTGGTCATACCGGTCCTTAAGAAAAGAGATCCAAACGATCCTGACAACTATCGTCCAATTTCTCTGCTGCCCTTGTTTGGCAAAATATTTGAAAAAATCTTGCAAGATCAACTATCTACTTACCTAGAACAATCAAACATATTAAGAAGCGAGCAATATGGTTTTAGGAAAGAACGTTCAACGGGGATCGCTTTATCGAAATTAGTTGAAGAAATTATCAATGTCTTCGAAGATGGATCTATAGCAAGAGCTACATTTCTAGACCTGTCTAAGGCTTTTGACAGCGTATCTCACGACATTTTACTGCGCAAACTTAATTTTTACAATATTCATCCAGACACTTGCAGGATTTTACTCTCATACCTCACTGGAAGGACTCAGAGGGTACTATCAAATGGAATCATGTCTGAGGCCTTGCCCATTAAATACGGTGTACCACAGGGATCTATTCTTGGGCCTCTGTTGTTTCTGATATACATCAATGACTTACCTAATGCGACGCCAAACACCAATACAATATTATATGCAGACGATACCACTATTATTAATAAATCTAAAGATTACTCCATTGCTAATAATTTGCATGATAAAGCACTCGGGGAGGTATCGGAGTGGTTCATATGTAATCGACTAAAACTGAATATCAACAAATCTGCTTCCTTAACGTTCACATTAAGGAAATACGAATTAACTAAATATGAATCAACTAAATTTCTTGGCTTTCACATTGATTCCTTTCTATCTTGGACTAGTCATGGGGATATACTCGCTAGAAAGCTTAGTTCGAGTATATATCTTATTAGAAACCTGGCACCCATAGTATCAAGGAACGTAGCTCGTACGACATATTTCTCGCTATTCCAGTCCAACATCACATATGGGATACTTACTTGGGGTCGTGCCGCTATTCGACACCGAATATTTGGTCTTCAGAGAAAGGTAGTAAGAGTGTTAGCTGGCCTGAACTACTGTGATGACTGCAGACAAGCTTTCATTGATTTAAGAATATTAACATTCCCATCACTATTTATTCTTGCCTGCTTGTCTCATATTAGACACAATTTGGATAGCTACCAAACTTGTAGCGACATCAATAAGTACCATACTCGCCAAGAATCAAACATATATCTACAAACAACAAGACTCTCGAAAGCGAAGACTGGTACTAGATTCCACGCTGTTAAATTCTTCAACGCACTACCGAAAAACATACAGCAATTGCCTCCCAAGCAATTTGCAAATCGTCTGAAAACGCTACTTGAGGATAAAGGTTTTTACTGCTGGAAAGAATTCCTTAAATTTGATTTTAAAACTCATTTTAAATTGTGAACGTCCGTATGTTACTTCAATATGTTATTTTAATGTGTTATTTTAATGTGGTATTTTAATATGTTGTTTTAATATGATATTTTAATATGTTATTTTAATATGTTATTTTAATATGTTATTTTAATATGTTATTTCTTAATAAGTTATTTTAATATGTGACTATAGATCTATTTACTTATTTACTTCGATGTTTCTCACTATACAAACTAGCTTATAAGGTTTTATTATTATCATATTTTTTATTATTATATACTCGTAGGTTAAGGTGACATATGTAAAACATGTACTTTTGTTAATACATCAATAAATATAAATATGAATATGAATATGAATATGAATATGAATATGAATATGAATATGAATATGAATATGAATATGAATATGAATATGAATATTAATATTAATATAACGAGTGTTTCCACTCCCAGACTAAGCATGAAGTAAAATTTCGAGTTTAGAAAAGCCTGAAAATTTGGTTTGGTCGCTCCGCGAAGCGGAGCGGCCAAACCAAATTTTCAGGCTTTTCTAAACTCGAAATTTTACTTCATGCGCCACGCGTGTAAAACACTGAGATATTGTAAAGTTAGAAATACACCGACATTTTTTATTTTTAAATGAGTAATAATCAAATATTTAAATAACAAAATATTCACATTTCTCCTTATAGATTTTCAAGTTAGGTCAAATAATATAATTTATCAAATTAACTTATTAAGTAATTTAATTAACAAAAAATAAAGAATGTTGCGTGTACGCATCAAGGGCGCTTTATGGGTTAATCTCATATAAATATCAGATCACAAGGTAAGTTTGAACGTCCTGAAAAATGTTGCGAAACTAAAAGTACAGTTAGTACTTGATTTATAATAATTAGAGCACAAATGGATTAAATAAAGTTAAGATCAATAAACTCTACATAAAATAATAAATACCTTCATAATTATTGACCAACATGTGTAACGCTTTTGGAATGATAATAATTAGTCGATTGGTAATTGTTTCATGAGGTTTACTAAAGAACCATATAAATAAATCTGTATTTTGTATTAGAATTTATACTCAACATTAATTGTTGAATCATGTTATCTAAAGTGTTTAGCCCATTTTTGTCGACCCTGTGTATAACGTGATTTTGATTGCTGAAATTAGTAAGGTTCATTGGGCCCGTTCATCAGAGACAACAGTTGGGAGTTTACTGCCAACTGTTGGGGAATTCTCTGATGACCGGATTGTTAATCGTGAAGGTGTTTAGGATTTTTGAAATCGTACGAAATAGACCGGCCGTAGTACCGTTCATTATATATCAACATACATCACAAACAAATCCAAACATGCTGAATGTTGAAGATTTTGATGAACCCATTGTCTCTATTTTAATGTTTAAAAATTCCTAATATTTTTAAATAAATAAAACTATGTACAAAGAGAAAAATCTGTGCACGTATAAAAATATAAAAGAGCAAAAAAAATGTGCTGGAACTGGCGGGTTAGCGACAGCAGGAATCAATTGGAGCGCATCCAACAATCCAACATTCGAATATAAAGAGGCCATTGTTCGGACTCTGATTTTGTATTAATAGACCCACTCGCGCTGCGGTATATAATTTAGCTCCCACTTTGGATTCTTTCAATTAAGCGCTCTTTTTGTCATCATTCAGGTCGGGTGTTAATTAATGCTAGTGGCTATAATTACGTTTTTTTAACATTTTAAATACTGTGATTAAATTGGTACAGGATAATTTGGAATTGTTGCATTGGTAAAATGTTACAATGTTGAATATGTAAAATGTTATTTGAAGAGGTATTGACACAGAGACATAAAAACAAAGGTGGTATTGGAAAATTTAAATATCAAATTTTGATGGTCATAGAGAATAAACAAATCTTGTTTTATTACAGAATGGATATAAAAAAGGCCGTAGCCAGGGGAGGAGATATGGGGGTTTAACCTCCCCGAAATTTTCAAAATGTTAAATTTTAGTATGTAAAAGCTGCCCCGTTAGGTCAAAAACAAATGTTTACCATTAAACCCCCTCCGAAATGTTTATATCCCCCCCGATTTTTTTTCTGGCCTTGGATACAAATATAATATATCTAAAATAAAATTAAGTAAGGATTTAGTTTGATTTTATACTTTCGTGTCCTAATATTTATTTAAGTGCCCAATAATATTAAAACAAGTGTTTTCCACTCCTTGATTAAGCATGAAGTGAATATTTTGAATTATGAACTGTGGAGGCTTCTACTTCGTTATACATGTTAATTCAATGAAATAAAACACTTTAACTTTGTTTGTATAACACACTATTTTTATTTTCGTGACTGCAGTTTCGGCAATTCAACTTGCCATTATCAAACAGAGTAACTTAAATTACGGTATGGTACAGGTATATATTTATTTATTTATTTATTTGGTAATAACCCAACAGACTGTAAAGTCCAATAACAGGGCTATATCATTATTACAAATTAAATACAATATAACTTATATAAATATATAACAAAAGATGCATGCAGAACAGAAATACATAAAACCATAAAGAAATAAACAATATTAAAAATTAACTCATAAACTAAGGTAACATAGATAATAATTTTATAGAATCACTAACATTATGCTTAAACACTTTGAATGTTGAAGTGAATATGTCGAGATTGTATGCGTAATGATTATAAAGTCGAGATAATCTTATAATAGGTGAGTTTGCATAATAATTATTAGTTTTAGTAGCATACACAAAAGTTTTACAAAATCTAGAACACACCCTAGGAATGTTAAATTTAAAACGATTCAAAAACTGTATGTCGTCAATCATATTATTCATGAGTTTATAAAGACAACAAATATTTATAAGTAAAATTCTGTTGTGGATAGAAATTAAATCAAATTCAGCAAGTAGGTCATTGTAGGATATGTCGAATCTGTACTGACGATATTTTACATAATATAGATATCTAAGAATTTTTTTTGAACATTTTCAAGCATACCAAAATATTTCAAATACATTGGTGACCAAATCAATACACAATACGATACATTGCTTAATACAAAGGTATTAAATAACAAAAGTAGGAGTTTTATATTTGTAAATTCTCTACAATTGCGAATTATAAAACCCAATATCCGATAACAACTCTTAGTTAATATTTCGATATGAGTATTAAATGTCAATCTAGTATCAAAAATTACTCCAAGATCCCTTGTTTCCGTTAATCTACATAAATCTATACTATCAATTTTATATGGGTACGCAATTACATTTATTTTTCTGGTGTAAGTTACTATGGAGCACTTTGATGTATTAAGTGATAATTTATTGGCATAACACCAATCTGTAAAAACGTCTATATAATTTTGCAATTGCATACAATCATCAATTTTACTAACAACACTGTAAAGTTTAATATCATCCGCATATAGCACCATATTACATTTCAGAGTTGCACACACATCATCCATAAACAATAAAAACAGCAGAGGTCCCAAATTCGATCCTTGGGGGATCCCGCTGGATGCTACGTACCATTTGGATTTGTGACCGTATATCTCAACAAGTTGCCTGCGATTATGTAGATATGAAGTGATAGTATTCAAAATATTATTATTTAGGCCAAATGATATCAACTTATGAAACATAATCTTGTGGTCCAGTTTATCGAAGGCTTTCGTTAGGTCACCATAAAAAACATCAACTTGGTGTCCGTCATTCATAGCATCGAGTATATCCTGCGTTATTCCCATAAGATTTGTTGTCGTTGATCGAGATTTTACAAAGCCATGTTGTTGAGTGGAAATATAGGGATTAACTTTACTGTAGATATAATCGGCTAATAGCGATTCGAAAACCTTAGATAAATTACTCAGGATGGCGATAGGTCTATAATTCTCGATGGCCTTGTTTGAACCAGATTTAAATACAGGGCATATTCGAACTTGTTTCCATTTAGTAGGAAAAACACCTGTCTTCAGAATTAGTTGATATAGATGTGTTACTGGATTACATAGAATTGTTGATGTATCTTTTAATAGAAGCGCTGGTATCAAATCTAACCCCATGGTAAAATTAGGTTTCAAACTTTTTAACTTTTTCAGAACATTAGCAGAATCTATCAAGTAATCGCCCAAATGAGTTTTATTTAGTATCTCATTAGATCCGTTATCGTGAATATAAGAATTACTGTATGACTTCATAAAATGGTCAGCAAATCCATTAGCAATATCATGCGGATTATTGAGCGATGTATTATCCAGTGTCATAACGTCAGGAAGACGAGAGCTTTTTCTTTTATTGTTTATGTAGCTCCATACCAAATTTGGATCATGTGACAGCCGTTGCTGTATTTTATCAATATATTTTAAGTGCGCAGTGGTAATATCGTGTTTACAAGATCGACGAAGCTCCCTAAATTTATCACGATCACCACTTCTATGCCATTTTAAATATTTCTTGCGATACTTATTTTTTAATTTGATTTTTCTTTTGATAGCCGAGTTAATCCATGGGGAGCATCCATTCTCAAATATTTGTTTAGATCGAGGAACACATTTCTCAAAATTTTTATAAATGATCGAATAAAACATATCACAGGCCGTATTAACATCAGTGCATTTATAAAGTTCATGCCAATCTGTTTTACATAGGCAGTCATACAAAAGTGGAAAATTCGCCTTACGAAAATTGTACTTAAATGCAATGGGCTTAGTGGTCAATGTTGGTTTAGTATTAATTACAGCGGAAAACGTTATGGCAGGATGATGAGGATCTTCAACAACCAACGGAGGGATGCATTTCTCCATGTTAACAATAGTACCAATGGACGATATAACTAAGTCAAGAATTCGGTTGTTATCATTCTTAATAACGTTATAGTGTTTATATCCACTATAGTCTAGAAAATTATTTAGTGCATTTAATTTAAGAGAATTGGTTTCAGTTAGATAGTTAGGTATATTAAAATCTCCAGTAATAATTATGTTTTGGCCGAGAACAGCGTTTCAATTCGTTCAAATAGGATGGTATATTCGTGTAAAGGAATAGAGGGTTTTATGTAAACACACAATAAAATCATTAGTATCTCACTAATTAATATACACAAAATGGTTATTTACAAAATAGCATTAAAAATGGGGGTATACACTAGATCGACCTGGTCGTTAATTAGGGGGATTCCCGGATTAGCGCGGGCTTTCTGTATCTCCAGGGATTCTAGGAGGTTCATTTTTCGGCCCTTTTCGGCATACATCTAATCGATGAAAACCATTCTTTTGGCGAGGATGTACTTAGGATCATCCATTATGCCGAAAAGGGCCGAAAAATGAACCTCCTAGAATCCCTGGAGATACAGAAAGCCCGCGCTAATCCGGGAATCCCCCTAATTAACGACCAGGTCGATCTAGTGTATACCCCCATTTTTAATGCTATTTTGTAAATAACCATTTTGTGTATATATACCTGTACCATACCGTAATTTAAGTTACTCTGTTTGATAATGGCAAGTTGAATTGCCGAAACTGCAGTCACGAAAATAAAAATAGTGTGTTATACAAACAAAGTTAAAGTGTTTTATTTCATTGAATATTTTGAGTTTACAAAAGCCTAAAAATTTGGATTGATAATCCAAATTTTCAGGCTTTTCTAAACTGAAAATATTCACTTCATGCGCCAGGCAGTGATTTAGTGTTAAGTTTTAAAAACACTTTATTTATCTAAATAATAATACAAAGTAACATAAAATTCTTTTAAATGTCATTATTGGTCATTATTTATGTTTAAAATTCTTCATATTCAAGAAATGTCTTCAAATATGGCAACATTGCCTAATAGCACAGTTCATATATATCCAGTTAGCCAGTCTCTGTATAGAATTTGGTAACAGCGTTTGGATGCTGCATCCAGAAGCGAGACCGGTGATTGGTGTATATAGTCGTCTGTCTTACTCGTACCCCACATCCTGACCAGTCTCTCCTTTTCTACTTGATTTCCAGTTCTCCCATAAGCATTAGCTCCCCTGCTAATAGTAATATTTCAGTTCTTACATAACGGTAGGTAACTAAAACAAAAATAACTTGCCTTTTAAGATTTTTTAATTCAACCACAAATCGAGCGATTACACGAAAAGATTTTAATATTTTTACTGTCTGCTTTTGTCGGCGTTTATAACAAAGTATGAGATATTATACCCATTGATAAAAAAGCGAGACCGACATATGTGCTTCCATTTGAAGATAAGCTAATATGAACAAAAAATAATACAAATGAAGCTCGACGATCATTTTATATGCCGTATTTAATGGGGTTATTAATCGCTTTTTGTTGGATGGCACACACGTGCTGTCAACATGATATGGTTTTAACGTTAATGAATACGACGATGTTTTAAATAGTTTTTGTGAAATATTTAAAAATGCTCATGTATATTTTTAATCCTGCTTAGCAGTATATTTTTAATACTAATTTAGCAGTGTATTTTTAATTTTACAATATTTCAGTGGTGTATACGCGTGGCGCATGAAGTAAAATTTCGAGTTTAGAAAAGCCTGAAAATTTGGTTTGGCCGCTCCGCGCTTCGCGCTACGCGACCAAACCAAATTTTCAGGCTTTTCTAAACTCGAAATTTTACTTCATGCTTAATCTGGGAGTGGAAACACTCGTTCAAAACTTCAAATTGAACGCTTTTATATAATCGATGAATGCCTGGAAATTTACAGCAAATACACTTAAGTATATTTAAAAGAAGAATCCAAATAGGTAGTATATTTAGTCATTTATAGAAATTATAAAAACTAGTGCAGAATTTTACACAAAATTAATTTTTAAAGTTCGCTAATCGCTATATTTTCTCGGCCATTAATGGGTTAACACAAAATCGATAACATCATTCTCAGAACCGCGTTAAAGCCGCACAGTCAAATTATTTGAATTATTATTTCAAAACTTTTATTTATTTGTCAAATTAACAAATCAAAAATCCAAATCAAAATTAATTTGTTCATTGTCAGGATTATGTTCCAAATTGTGAAACAAGAACCGTAATTTCGAAACCAGTTTCCGTAACTTCTGGGGTTCCCCAAGGAATCCGCTCTGGGCCAATATTAGTTATACTTTTGTGAATGAAACTCTTAATGGGTGTTTTCCAATCTCTGATTAAGCATGAAGTAAAATTTCGAGTTTAGAAAAGCCTGAAAATTTGGTTTGGTCGCGTAGCGCGAAGCGCGGAGCGGCCAAACCAAATTTTCAGGCTTTTCTAAACTCGAAATTTTACTTCATGCGCCACGCGTATACACCAATTTCTTCAATTTCAATTTCAATTTATTTACGGAAAATCTCCTTTATACAATACTATAATGACAATCATTTTCTTAAACATAAGTCACCAGTATATTCATCAGTCACAAGTATATTCACGGAAAAGTAAAACATATAAATAACCCAAGTGGCGGCTATCAATGCAAACAGGAACATCAGAAACGGTAATCTTAGTGATACTAATAAACAAAAATATACATATATAAATAAGTGAAAATAAATAAAAGTATATAAATATATGTATACCATGTATAATGTGGTATCGCAGATGGTATCACAGATCAAGATAAGTTATAACGCAACAGCAATATATCACAGGTATAAGACACCAAATAATCAATAACAAATAAATAACAAAATAATAATAATAATAATAATAATAATAACAAAATTAAAATTAAAATAGCTACACAAATATTAATAAATACCGATTTATAATTAACACTCAGAAAGGACATCGGATAAATGAATGCGGTGCAATCTGGATTTGAAAGTTGCAAATGTAGAAATAAACAAAACAAAATTGTTGTCATTCTCCAGTTTGTTTGCATACCGCATCAGTCGGCCCATAGGGCTGTACATACCGTAACGAGTGGGATGAAAGGCAATGCGAAACAACGGTTTGTGTCGTGACTGTGGGCCGCGCGGTATATTAAATTCAAGCCTTTCAACCAACTCACTACAATCTATGAGACCGTTTATAAGCTTATATAAAAACGACATATCTAAAAACATCCTCCTATCAACTAATGACTTAATATTCAATTGTTTTAACATTCCACTGTGACTAAAATTAGCACTTCTTCCACCCATTCGGTAATGCATAAGTCTTAAGAATTTCCCCCGTACTCTTTCAAGCTGAGTAATGGAGTTATTATTGTATGGTGACCAAACACTTGATGCATATTCCAAATGAGGACGAACTAGGGAAACATTCAGCTTTTTAACAGTGCTCATTTTAAAATCTGTCGAAAACCTATTAATGAAACCCATTAGTTTCAATGATTTATTACATATATGTGACACATGATTGGAAAAGTTTAGCTTCGATGTAAATAATATACCCAGGTCCTTCATAACTGATTTTTGTGTTAACACATTCCCGTCTAGTGAATAATCAAAATTCTTTTTTTCCCACGATAAAATGAAATATAGTTGCATTTCTTCAAATTCAACTCCAGTATATTATTTTTACACCATAATGCAACGCTGTTCAAATCGTCCTGAAGTTGAATCTGATCAGTTGCAGCATTAATGGTCTTAAACATTTTCAAGTCATCAGCAAACAGAAGAAAATTACTGCTTTTAATATTCGACCCAATGTCGTTAATAAATAACAAAAATAAAAGGGGTCCATAATGCGAGCCCTGCGGTACACCCGAGGTTACCCTTATAAAGTTCGACAGATGCTTCCCTATGCGTACACGTTGTGTCCTATTCAGTAAGTAACTGCTCATCCACTCAGTAATGTTTACACCGAAACCCATTAATTTTAATTTATTTATTAATATGCTATGTTGCACTCGATCAAACGCCTTGGAAAAGTCCGTATATATTGAATCGACCTGTGATCCATTCTCCAAGGCGTTTGATAAATGGGTCTGGTACACGACTAGATTTGTAGTAGTAGATCTGCCCCTCAAAAATCCATGCTGTTCATTAATGATTGCTTGTGAACATGACCTGATAAGTTGTTCCGAAACTAACAAATCCAGTAGCGTTGGGATTACTGATTGGATGGATATTCCCCTATAGTTCTCAATATTACCCCTCGCACCATTTTTAAATATAGGGACGACATAACTGTCCTTCCAACCATCAGGAAATACACCCGACGAAAGGGAACTTGTAAACATAGCATGAATAGGCTTACACAAAGTATATATGCAACTCTTTACAAAGAATGCAGGGATACCATCAGGGCCCGCATTGCACGACACAGGTAGCGAGGCAATGGCATTGAACACATCTTCAATTGAAACACTGAGATTACACAGATCAAAAGATGCGTTACCCTGATAATTAGCAAATGCATTAACTTGCTTATTATTATAAACTTGGGAAAAATGTTTGGCAAACAACTCCACACTGTGTCTGTATTGTGACTTAACTCCTTATGAAAATACATTTCACTTGGATATCCCGTCGTTTTGCGACATACATCAACGTGATCCCAAAATTGTTTGGACACGGTCAATATAATTTCTGTATAATTGCTCACTAAGATCTTTACATTGTTTCCTCAAGCCTTAAATAATTCGTAATGTGTTCGAGAGCCCTAATTTTTATATTTCAAATGAGCCTCCTTTTTCAATCTTGTTAATTTAATTAAGTTATTATTGAACCACTTGGGATAATGCGAAGATTTTAAATACGTAACAGGCACAAACATCTTAAAAACTGAACATAAAATATTGTTAAAATTGTTAACGTTCTCATTAATAGAATAGCCGAACACTTGGTCCCAATTGATACTAGCTAAGTAGTTATTAATAGCACTGTAATTTTGCACTGAAATATTGTGAAATTAAAAATACACTGCTAAATTAGTATTAAAAATATACTGCTAAGCAGGATTAAAAATACATATATATTTTTAATCCTGCTTAGCAGTTTTAAATAATTCACAAAAACTATTTAAAACAAAAACATATTATCCGCTTCGCGGAGCGACCAAACCAAATTTTCAGGCTTTTCAAAACTCGAAATTTTACTTCATGCGCCATGCATATAAACCATTGATTTATTGCAAAGTTCAAAACATACTGCTGTAATGTATCTCTCAGTTTAATTTATATTTAATATGTTTATGAATAAATCTGTATATATTTATCATTATAGTGCAATTGTCTCCTTGTACAGATAATATTGGAAATGGCAAATAATCCGCAAATCAAATATTTTTTACATTCCAAACTTTTTCTTAGTACTTATAATCTCGTTTTGTTATTCCATGTTATGAGTACACATAATCAGTGTCTTATCTTATCACTAAAGAAAGCTGTTCTGGTGTTGAGGAGAACACTTCTACTTTGGCAGTTGATCAAGACAGTCAATTCTAAATCTCTATATTAAGTCTTAAACTCTGAATCTTCGAACTTTAAATCTTAAATCTAAGTCTGTTTCAATCTATTTATTAAGTATCAAATTAAATACCCAGTCAAACTATAAACTTTGAATCTTTATGATTGGACCCAACTTGACTAAATCGCCTCTTTAACGACAAATACAGCAAATCTAAAATATATAAAAGAGCGTTACACTGCTTAGAATCTTTACTTTAACTTTTAAAGGAAGATACATTTTTTAAAGTTATTTTTATTGTATATTTTTTTATTATTTATGAATAAACAAATTTTTGATTGTAATACAAACATAATTTCCTTTCTTTAATTTTTATACGTAGCCCTCCGTCTTCCTGTTTAAAAAGAAGGAACAAGCAGGAAAAGCAACTAATTCTAACCTAATAAATTACAACACCCCAGGACAAATACACAGTAGTAAATTACACCTTGACGCAGGTATTACACGACTTACAATGCGTTTTATTTCACCCTTTTATGTTTAATAATGAATTTATACCGACGGCAGTTATAATCAAATTAATCACAGTGGCTTTAAAAAAAAGCGCAGAATCATTATTTGCCTGCCGGCATTTTTTTTTTAATTCATCAGAACACCGTTTTCTTTTCGGGGCCGGTGTGCAAATTATCGTGTAAAGAAACTGTCCGCGGAGGAGAGATTGATGAGAGTGAATTTTGATGAGGCGGCTCAATAATGCCCGGGGCCTAGTCACCCGGAAAGATTGCTGAATGGGCACGGAATCAAACGGGCCGGAAGGGA
This sequence comes from Philonthus cognatus, assembly GCA_932526585.2. Lineage (NCBI taxonomy): Eukaryota > Metazoa > Arthropoda > Insecta > Coleoptera > Staphylinidae > Philonthus > Philonthus cognatus. The sequence goes on from OW052241.1 coordinate 21,293,741, forward strand.
ATATAAACATGAAAGGGTTCAACTTGGTGCGTTTTAGGTCAATACACTACTCTCTGCTTGTTTAAGGTTAAATGGGTTATTTTACATATGTATGTATAAAATACAGATGTAAAAGACAAAGCACATGCTAAATTTAGTTAAAAACATATAAAATGTGAATTATTGTTACGTTAAACGTTAAGAAGAGAAGTTTAGCACAGCTATTGAAAATGTTCATTTGGTGAACGAAATGTACATTTAGTGTTACAAATAAACCAGTGAAGAAAAAGGATTACTAGTTTTATTTAATTTAATATCATCTTCACGTAACTCATACCGTAATATTATTGTTAAGAATGTAATTCGAGAAATAGCAGGCACGCTAGATTTAAACTAAACACCATTTCTTCAATCAGTAATATAAGCTATTCTTGATCAATAGTTTATTGTACAACGAGCATGTAATTATAGCTATTAATCACGAAAACGAGGTTTGCAGAACGAGTCGAAAGTAAGTGGATAGTGTATAACTCGCATATAATGGCTATTAATCATTCGAACGAATTCGAATGATTAATAGCCATTATATGCGAGTTATACACTATACTTTGTTTACGAAAATAATAATATATAACACAACATTTATTATATATATTTATCAAATACGCGTCAGTTTTAATAGTCGGTTTTGTTTTATAATAATTTGACAGATAAATGATGACAGTCTGCGGTATTATGATTTAAATGTGTAATAGGGTTAATTCCACTTTAACAGAAATATGAACAATCGTTCAACAATAAATAATACTCACACAGTCTACCCTTTCGCCTAAGTTACATAAAAACACGCTCCTTGCACAAAAAACGAATTCTTCCGTTTGGATGGAGTGTTAACGTTTGTTCCGCTTTAAAAAAACACTCACGGCGCACAATGTGCCAAATCCGAGCGCGAGCGCCAGGGGGGGAATTTGAGGAAAAAAATTAAATTAAAAATTTCGAGAAAAAAACATATCCACTCCATTGTAGATACATGAAACCCTTCTAATCTTGCATGTTTATATTTTTCAACCCCCTATATTATTAACAATTAACGCTTAAAGTTGAGCGATTTAGAAAACATCAATTTTACGGCATTTCACTCGCAAGTTTAAATAATTTATTACATGGATAGTAGGCGTACTATCAATATAACATTATACACTATTGTTTATAACATAATACTGTATATTATGGTTGAAAAATCAAGTCTCTAAATATTTTAGAACAAAAGTTAAAACAAAATTGAACATGAAATATATTTTTAATATAAATTTTAACTTTAGAAAGTGTTATAAAAAAAATGTCAACTCGATGAGGTCTGGGACTATCACTAAAACTTAGTTCTATGTTTTCTCTAACTACCCTCAAAATTTCGTATCTCCACCGGTGCGTTTTTGGGGTCTTTTTAATTTTTTTATTTGACGCCACCAATTAAAATTGGGTCGGGCGAGGCCCGTGGGCGGTGAGTATCGTGGAGTCGAGCGCGCGCTATTCTCGAGCAGCACGCAACATGATTTTTACGTTGGCCCCGAACAAAAAATAATAAAAACGCACTTAAAACGCACATGTAAAAATTCAAAAAAATTAGGGCAGTTACAGAAAATATTAACAAATGTTTATATGATAGTCACAGTTCTTCCGGTTTGCAATCTTCTAAAAAAAATAATATAATAATAATTCAAGGCAGCAAAATTATATACAATTGTTATAATCATTACATAGGTTGTGACTTTCACCAAAAAATGTGGTATGTTTTTAAATGCCCTAAAAACTTCGTATCTCTACATGTGCGTTTTGTGTCAGGTTTTTGCGAATGACCGAGTCGATTTTTATCGGTTGCGCCTAATAAAAAATAAAGCACCTCAAAAAAACGTACAAATGTGAAAAGTATCTGCTGTAGTTTAAAAATAATTTAATCTGTTGTTAAAATATGAATTATTAATCAGAATATACATTACATTTTTCTGATTTTGCACAACGAAGTTATGTATTTTATACTGTTTTATTTACTTACTTTTTTAAAATGAAAAATTGTCAGTATCCTCATCAGTCTGTTCGTCTTCGCTGTCACTTGTGTCCGTTTCACAAATAACTAATTTTTTAGCGTCTGCAGGTAGTTGTTTTTTATGAATTTTTACATCGCTTCTCAAAGAAGAAATTATTGGATCAGAACATACAAGAAGCATATTAAATAAATCTCGAATTGTATTAAGCCTAGAGTTTTTCCTAGTATGGTTTTCTCTAACTCTCTTATATATTTTATTGGTTGCTTCCTGTGCCTCTTCCGACAGTTCTCCGATTGGTAAAAGCCATTGTCCAATTATTTTGCTCCCGTGAATTAACATTTTATGGACACTAGGAGGCATTCTATACCATCCATATAACGAGGTGTAAAGTCGGGCCGTATCTTCTGCATATTTATCAAACATCAATACATTTATTTTACGAGAACTCGACATTGTTATAAGAATTGTATCAAATCTGTTCAATAATTCTTCATTCAATCCTGCTCGAGAATAGCGCGCGCTCCACTCCACGATACTCACCGCACACGGGCCTCGCCCGACCCAATTTTAATTGGTGGCGTCAAATAAAAAAATTAAAAAGACCCCAAAAACGCACCGGTGGAGATACGAAATTTTGAGGGTAGTTAGAGAAAACATAGAACTAATTTTTAGTGATAGTCACAGACCTCATCGAGTTGGCATTTTTTTTATAACACTTTCTAAAGTTAAAATTTATATTTAAAATATATTTCATATTCAAATTTGTTTAACTTTTTTTCTAAAATATTTAGAGACTTGATCTTTCAACCATAATATACAGTATTATGTTATAAACAATAGTGTATAATGTTATATTTATAGTACGCCTACTATCCATGTAATAAATTATTTAAACTTGCGAGTGAAATGCCATAAAATTGATGTTTTCTAAATTGCTCAACTTTAAGCGTTAATTGTTAATAATATAGGGGGTTAAAAAATATAAACATGCAAGATTATAAGGGTTTCATGTATCTACAATGGAGTGGATATGTTTTTTTCTCGAAATTTTTAATTTAATATTTTTCCTCCAAATTCCCCCCTGGCGCTCGCGCTCGGATTTGGCACATTGTGCGGCGGATAGAAGCACAATTGTTTAACCGATTTGAGAATGATTTATGTTTACAAACGCGTTTTATGCGGGTTAAACTAGTGAGAACGATGGAGATGTTGACCCGCATACCTCGTACTTTAACAAAATGGTGTCGACGACGTCATCACCACCATGGTCAAATGTAAGAAAAAAGAAGCTGATTTGTCTAGCACAACGCTATTACTGCATAGCGGCAAAAAAATGCAATTCGTGCATATTCGTGTTGAAAAAAACACACACGCATATCCCGTGTTTAATGAACTTGAGTGTTAAATGCACCCCATTTATGCTGCCCACACAATTAAATAATGCACATATTATACGTTTGTCGTTAACAAAATAGTTTAGAGGCACAATAAGCATAAATCATTCTACTATAAGAGAAGTATACAGAATAAAAGAGAAGCATTCTTTTATTCTGACTATTTTAAAATCCATATTTTGTGGATCAATACACTAAACATATGCACGTTTACTGACCGCAATCACATTTTTCTTTTAAGTTGATGTTTCTGTATCGTTATTTTAATCATCTGGTGAATCCTATAAAAATCCGATGCAATTTAATTAAACCATCAGCAGTAATTCTCTCTCTGGTGAAATTTAGAGCTGAACTTTTTTTATGGAGTTAATAAAATACGTAAAACAAGGGAATTTAAAAGTTTCGGTCCGTCTGGAAATTTATACATAAACCAGCCGGTTTAAATTTCGGTGCACGTTACTTCGCTGATATATAGTGTCGAATTAGCGTCGCTTCGATCGATTGGCGCGCCAGCGACCCTCCTACGCCACTGGACTCTGACTAATTTATACCCGACGTTATCTAATTGAGATTCATAGCATCGGTGTTTATATCCAGATAAAAAGACACATTTTGAAATGTTGCATTTGCAGTGGTTGTTTAAAGTCAAAACTCGAAATATTTACTTCATGCGCCAGGCGTATAAAGCACTGACTTATTGTACAGTTTAAAAACAGCTATATTTATGATTATAATAAATCCTAACTAGATTAAACTCAAAATAATCCTTCCATGGTTTTTAAAAATCAAAGTTGCAGAAATCAGCACCAAAGAAATAAAAAATCAAGACATTTTTTACATAAAAGAAACATTTTTACATTGATTGTACAATTTCGACGATTCTAATCACTTTTTTTATTCTTCCGTGGGGGACGTTTTCCATGCGGATCCGGATGCACTGCAGCCTAGGTGGCTTATTGTACTACCCCATATTGTCTTACTCACGCAATTGGAATAATTGCGTGAGTAAGACAGTGCATCCGGATCCGCAAGGAAGACGGCCTCACAGGAAGAAAAAAAAGTGATTAGAATCGTCAAAATCGTACAATCAATCTAAAAATGTTTTTTATGTAAAAAAAGTCTTGATTTTTCATTGTTTCCCATGAATTAATAATTTTGTCGTTTTTACTACCAACAAATATTCACCCCTAATTTTAACAAATAATTCTTTTATTAAATCAAATATTCGAAATTTGTAATAGTATGAATGAAAGCTCAACTATTTTTTGTAATTATCATAATAACTCTTCTCATTGCATGTAATCCATATTATTTTTAAAGTTATTTAAACACACCATTTTGCTTCAATTCACGTTATTAGAATAAATTATTATAAACACTACATAACTGGTTAGATAAATAACATTACCAAAAAATTAACTAGAGTGTAAAATTTGGTGATAACCTGATCAAAACGTTGTCAGTGTTTGTTATTGAAATTTGAATAATTTTATAATCAAAACATTCATAATAATTTAATTAACCGAATAATAGCCGAGCAATTATAAACTGTACTGTAAAAGTTGATTTTAGGTGAATTTCTGCAATCTTTGTTATGATTTTTACGAATAACTTATTGTATTATATACTGGAAATGTTTCTGTTAAATATACATAATGTATACCCTGTAAATATTCGGGCATTCATCGATTTTATATAATCGTTCAATTTGAAGTTTCGAACGAGTGTTTCCACTCCCAGACTAAGTATGAAGTAAAATTTCGAGTTTAGAAAAGCCTGAAAATTTGGTTTGGTCGCGTAGCGCGAAGCGCGGAGCGGCCAAACCAAATTTTCAGGCTTTTCTAAACTCGAAATTTTACTTCATGCGCCACGCGTATTAAACACTAAAAGCACTGAAATATTGTGAACGAGTAAACTTTGCTTGAAATCAGTGTCTTATACGCGTGGCGCATGAAGTAAAATTTCGAGTTTAGAAAAGCCTGAAAATTTGGTTTGGTCGCTCCGCGCTTCGCGCTACGCGACCAAACCAAATTTTCAGGCTTTTCTAAACTCGAAATTTTACTTCATGCTTAGCCTGGGAGTGGAAAACACTCGTTTAAACTTCAAAATGACCTCTTTGACCTCAAGGAAACCATGAGACACCTCTCGTGAATCGTACCTTACAGGGAATTTTTCTTTTAAGTAAACATATGCATGCTATAATAATTTTCCGACATGCTCTGTTTTTTAGAAGAGTTCAATTTGAAGCTTTAATCGAGTGTTTTCCACTCACAGGTTAAGCATGAAGTAAAATTTTGAGTTTAGAAAAGCCTCAAAATCGAAGCCAGATTAAATAATACAATGTATCAAATTATCTTATTTAGTAATTTAATTAAGAAAAAATTAAATATGTTGCGTCTAAGCGATTAATGGGTTAAATTTGTCTAAGATGTTCATGGTGTACTTTTATTTATATTTAAAACCATGTACCTATGGTTTTATTTTGTCTATAAACCGTATTAATTACTTAAACCAAGCCACTCATTGATCTCAATCCACATCAGACGGGGCACGTTTCTCTCTAATAATTTATTTATCCGCAGGATTTTCAGACTCCTGCAGGATGTGACAGATGACATTTCCCTGCTTAATAATTAATTCATAAAACCCTCCCTTTCACATCCAGATTATTCGATTGATGCCTTCAGACGAATTGTTGCGCGATATATATTATTTAACAGAAACCAACTAACTAACTACTGCTTTAACCTCTGCTTCCGTGGATTCAAATTTAATTTATTCATTATGTTATTTACATTTTGCCTTGACTATATTATATGTTCGAGTAATCATATCGCTGCTTTGCTTTCATAATGGCACAAGTGAAATTTGTTAAATTTTCAGGAGGAGCCTGCCAAAGTTTACAAGACACTTTTATTCAAATATTGAAGTCTATCTTCATTCGATTTATCTTATTTTTTGTACGTATTTTTATTTGTCTATTAGAGTCGCTTTTATGATCCATAGTTACAAACAAATCCCAAGGATCAAACCTTTGGTGACTATTTTACAATTGCGAGGCAAAGCATTATTGTGTGTAAAGCTGAGTTACCTCACTGCCAGTCTGCCCCGTGCTTAGAGCTTGGGTTAAACCTGTGGTAGGCCGTTTCTATGGATATAGATTATTAGATTTGCTGTGACAAATTCATTTTCAATTTTGAAAATAGAGGTTAGCTTAGTATTTATAAATCCAAGAGCCCTACAACGAATTTTAAGCCGGAGGAGATAAATTTACTTATCGAACTGGCAAGTAAATATCAAAATTTCATTGGTAAGTAGTTTCTTTGTACGAAATAATTATATTAATATATGTTTTTTTGTATTATAATAATTATTTTATGAATTCAGAGCGTAAAATTGTAAAATGGCACGGCCGTTTACCAATGGTTTAAACTAGGCAGTACAGTACCAGAGGATCTACATTACCAAAGGTGTAACTATTGATTGTAAAAGCGGCCCTTAAAGATGTATTCATTAAATAGCTTTATTGCAACAGAAAATGTTTTTTTTTTTAGTTATGCCACTATCAAAGTAAAGCAGCAATATGAAAAGTAATTTTACCTACTCTTGTTTTTCACAAATATCTTCAAACATATGAAGTGGAGATTAAAATGGTACGGAGAAGTCGACCATATATTGATTATCGTCGGGGTCACCAAATGTAAGGAGATCAATGAGAAGTGAAAATACAACACAAGTTTTAAATTATAACTCATCTCATTGATCTCCTTACACATATAACCCCGTTAGGAAGTTTTGTATTTTTCTAATAAGTACGAACGTTACTTCCCTCCATGGTTTCTAAGATTAAAATGTTATTTAAGAATGTATATTACATTAAACCATACTGTATATTGACAGCCGGTCCTTTGCGTCCCTTTAAAATACCATATAAACACACAACATATGGAGAAACGATCGCTCACTTGTCCTTTTAAACATTTAGTTAAAATATTGACATAAATTAAAGAGATTAAATATCGATATGCAGTCGATATCGATATTTAATCTCTTCAATTTATGTCGTAATTTTAACTAAATGTTTAAAGGGACAAGTGAGCGATTGTTTCTCCATCTGTTGTCTGTTTATTTGGTATTTTAAAGGGACGTAAAGGACCCCCTTTTAGGCATTGCGAAGTATCACTCCCATAGGTTACAGTCCCTTAAGGGAATACAGTCAATCTTGCTGACCTGTAATAAATTTTTACGGGGATTGTTCCTTCAATCTATTATATTGCTGTTGTCCCTTCTATCTCATAGAATATTTAAAGCTTTAATCCTGGGCGCAAGAAAATTTCGAATCTGAGCTGGCCATCTTGTTGATACGACACTGACTTTTTGAATAGTTTTTCTATGTGTTATATAGTTAACACATTACTGGTGTCTGTGTAATTAAGAGAATAGCGCAAACTGGCATCCATCTTGACGCCTTTAGGCGCAAAATTCAAACTAAATCAAATTAACAGGATGCGCGTCAATCATTATAGAATATGATTGGTTTTGTTTGAATTTAGCGCCTAAAGGCGTCAAGATGGATGCCAGTTTGCGCTACTCTCGTAAATTCAGAGACACTATATACACATTGCTCTTTTACAATGACGTGATTAATTTGTATCTGTTTTCAATCAATGTATTATGGTTGAAACAGAACATCTTCAATTGTTTGACACGTCGGATGTTAAGTTTGGGTTTACATCGTCATGATATTCATGAGGACTGTCAAAATACTTCGAATTTTACAAAAATGCTCAAAATCTCATTCGAACTGTGGTGAAAGTATTTAAGGAAGAAACATATCGAATTTCCAATAGTGGTTAAAAAGTTTGCAGTCAAAGTAAGTGAAAGAATAGTTGAAATGTTAGAAATAAAGAGGATATAGATTGATTATTTCCAATTTGTGGCTGAACCAGGAGAAAATTATTAACATTTAAAACGCATATTTTCTTGAATACTGTCAATAATCCAATGAGGTAATGTCCAATTTAATTAAGGTTTGCGATGTAGATTTCCATTCGTTTTTGTTTATCTTTCCTTCTACAAGGAGTTTTTTTTTCAGTATGCATATCCCGATTACAGCATGTGTGCTTGAAATTTGCAGATATTGCTTGCTTCATTGTTAAATTTAAAGCTTAAAACGAGTGTTTTCCACTCCCAGACTAAGCATGAATCAAAATTTCGAGTTTAGAAAAGCCTTAAAATTTGGTTTGGTCGCGTAGCGCGAAGCGGCCAAACCAAATTTTCAGGCTTTTCTAAACTCGAAATTTTAGTTCATGCGCCACCCGTAATAAACACTGAAAGCACTAAAATACTGTGAACGAGTAAACTTCGCTTAAAATCAGTGTTTTATACGCGTGGCGCATGAAGTAAAATTTCGAGTTTAGAAAAGCCTGAAAATTTGGTTTGGTCGCTCCGCGCTACGCGCTACGCGACCAAACCAAATTTTCAGGCTTTTCTAAACTCGAAATTTTATTTCATGCTTAACCTGGGAGTGGAAAACACTCGTTTAAACTTTAACCTCTTTTAAGAGAAACACCCCCCTGCGTTGTTAGTTGAATCGAATGCGCATTCAGTAGATTTGGCAAATAGTCATCGGATTAATCTGTTAATACAGGAAATTTTTCTTTTATGTATACATACAGGAAAATTTCTATGAGGTATACATATGCTTTTTTTTTAAGAGTTCAATTTGAAGATTAAAACGAGTGTTTTCCACTCCCAGACTAAGCATGAAGTAAAATTTCGAGTTTAGAAAAGCCTGAAAATTTGGTTTGGTCGCGTAGCGCGAAGCGCGGAGCGGCCAAACCAAATTTTCAGGCTTTTCTAAACTCGAAATTTTACTTCATGCGCCACGCGTATTAAACACTGAAAGCACTGAAATATTGTGGACAAGTAATCTTCGCTTGAAATCAGTGTCTTACACGCGTGGCGCATGAAGTAAAATTTCGAGTTTAGAGAAGCCTGAAAATTTGGTTTGGTCGCTCCGCGCTTCGCGCTACGCGACCAAACCAAATTTTCAGGCTTCTCTAAACTCGAAATTTTACTTCATGCTTAATCTGGGAGTGGAAAACACTCGTCTAAACTTCAAATTGACCTCTTTAAAGAAGACAATGAATATTTAAAAATCTATAACATATAATTGGGAGATGTATATTCAAAAAAATATTTTTTTTAAGTATACATATCCCAATTACACCATGTATGCTTTAAATTTGCAGATATTGCTTGTTTTTGTGTTAAATTAAAAGCTTCAAACGAGTGTTTTCCACTCCCAGACTAAGCATGAAGTAAAATTTCGAGTTTAGAAAAGCCTGAAAATTTGGTTTGGTCCAAAGCGGCCAAACCAAATTATCAACCTTTTCTAAACTCGAAATTTTGCTTCATGCGCCACGCGTATTAAACGCTGAAAGCACTGCAATGTTGTGAACTTCGCTTGAAATCGTTGTTGTATACGCGTGGCGCATGAAGTAAAATTTCGAGTTTAGAAAAGCCTGAAAATTTGGTTTGGTCGCTCCGCGCTTCGCGCTACGCAACCAAACCAAATTTTCAGGTTAAACTCGAAATTTTACTTCATGCTTAACCTGGGAGTGGGAAACACTTGTTTAAACTTCAAATTGACCTCTTTTAAAAAAACAACGAATATTTTTAAATCTACAATACCTAATTGGGATATGTATAATCAAAAAAATAAATCCACAAGAAATTATGATTTAAAGCTTTTCTAAAAGAAAGAACAATAATATTCTCTCGACCTAAACAGTATGACATTGTCATGTAACGTCGAAATTTGACATAACTAGGAAAAATCGTTGCAGATACAACTGTCGACATACTCTAAACAATTTGAACCACACATTCCACATCAATGAGTTATAAAACATCTCTCCTGAATTCCACTATATATAGATAATTTAATTACTTCATTTATTTGACAAACCTATGAATAGGCATTGATAGGTTTGTTAAATAAATGAAATAATAAAATCAAACAAAAAGGTAGACATGCGTTTGTGACACTGTGTTTTGCTTTATGTGACGTCAGGGTAAAAGAGTAATGTGTTGACTTTACCTAAGACATTTCCAAAAAAAAAAAAACGGCGTAATGAACGCATCACTATTTTTGCATATGACACAAAAAAATATCATCCCTTTTACACACGCGTTTTAGGTAAAAGGGATGATACATATCCCCCCATTTTTCTTCTTGGTCAAACTTTTATCATCGCAATATTTTATGTGCACACACAGCTAAAGAATTCGGTCGTCCAGTCCATTAGCTGGATACAAATTGATTAATGGTGATTCCAACTAAGACAGATGCTTTTTAAAAAATAAATCAAAACCCGAAATTTATTATTCCAGCTGCACCTTCATTCACACAGTCCATTCATAAATCAGAGCAAGTGCAATGGCAAATACCGTCTTTCGAGATAACAAATCAGATTATAAATAGACGCGGACGGTCGAATGTCTTCTCTAAATCAACGTACGGAATTATTAGAGGAGATACCATCTGCACACACATGTTGGTCAGGATGTGCATAGTTCAAATAGAATTTTACGCTCGGCGAAATCAATACGCCCTTTTGAAGTTGCATTGAAACATGCACCTCTTCCGCAATAAAACACTCCGATGTGTCGTATTTATGGGGTTCGGTGAGGTATGCTTGTTATTCCCACTGCTCTGTTTTACAAACAGAAGGGTGGGAAAAGATTAAAATTACACTTCAGTAGCTAATTTAATACTAGAAGTTCGAATATTATGTTAACAGCATATCTAACCAACAAAAAACAATAAAAGCTACCTCTCTTTATCTGATATTTATTCAATAAAGTGCTGCAATTGTGATAAAATTTATGTTGGACAAACTCAACGCAATTTGCAGACTAGGTTTAAAGAACATACCTTACACATCAAAAACTTTAATGCAGATAAATCAGCGTTAGCTCACCACGCTATCGAATCAGGTCACAAATTTTCAATAGATAAAATGAAATTATTAAAATTCCCCAGTAATTACCGGCTTAATACCTTGGAGGCAATAGAAATGAAAAAAAGTGGAAAACAGGCTATTAAACTTTGATTTAAGCCCATTAGTAAATCCTTTTCTAGAACTGATCCCAGCGCTCTAATCCCAGTCACCCGAAACATTGTAATTATAATCCGTATCTGTATCCATGGTATAAATTTTCCGTTTGTTTTTGTAAATAGTTAAGCATTGATAATGGTCACATCGTGACCGAAATGTATATTTGCGATTTTTAAATAAATCCTGTGAAGAAAGAAGACTCGATTCTTTTTTTAATAACAAAAATCTTATTCATTTAATTGCTTATAAAAATTTTGTGATTAAGTCAAAGATTACAGAAAAAAATAAAGTATTTATTTGCCGGAACTGGGACGAATCCTGGTTAAAAAGATTCCAATCACTAATCCGAATCACCAGTACGTTTCGAATCATGAATACTCAAATAAAGGATTCGTAAGAGATAAATATGATTCGAATCAAAGATTCGTTTCCTGTTTTTTCGAATCACGAATACAAATCCTTAAAGAATGAATTTGATTTTTTTTTAAACTATTAATATATACATTTATTATTAACACTGAACATCGTTGATAACAGACTAAATATCTGATTCTCTATTACTGTGATTAAAGATGTATTTGTGTGTTTCTGAACTTTACTTCAAATTAATGTTTTGTACGCGTGGCGCATGAAGTAAAATTTCGAGTTTAGAAAAGCCCGAAAATTTGTCTCGGGTCGCTGCGCGACCCTCGACAAATTTTCACGGGGCTTTTCTAAACTCGAAATTTTACTTCATGCTTAGCCTGGGAGTGGAAAGACTCGTTCTAAACTTCAAATTGAACTCTATTATAATATCGACGAATGCCTGAAAATTGCGTAAATAAAATATTCAGTGAGTATTGTTAAAACCAGGAAAGTCAAAGAAAAGTCATGGAATTATATTTAATTTTGTCAAAAAGTGAGTATAACATACATATTTTGGATGAAATAAACAATCTATCCGTTGAGAAACATTGTGTTATCAGCGATATTTCTCATTAATTTTTACTGCACCATTATAGTCACCTATCGGTCACCTTCGGGTGACTTGAATTTGTATTATGAACTCATATCCGCTGCTCTTGAAAAAATTAATAAAATATCCTTAAATGTGTTATTTGGAGGAGACTTCAATATTCATTTTAATAAAAACGACTCTCAAGTTACTGAAATTTATGATATATTTAATTCACACTGTCTTTATAGTCATGTTTATTTTCCAACCCGAGGTAGTAATGTTCTGGATAATGTGTTTTCTAATTTTCGGACAGAAATTGTAAATGTCTCACCTATAACATTAAGTTCAGACCACACTGGAATTTACTTACAAATCAAACTGCAATCAATCAAAACTGAACCTAATATGGTATTCGTGAGACCATTTACTGACATAGGTAAATTTAATATGTTTCAGTCACTTATTCAACAAAATTGGACTTGCATGGACATCAGCAACTCCTGTAATAATTTGTTTGACTCTTTTCATGAGACTTTCTTGAAAATTTTTGAAAACTCTTTTCCTATCAAACGTAAAAACTCAACTAATACAAAAAATAAAATAGTACACTGGTTTAATGGTGAGCTGTATCATATGCGGGAACAGCTTCACCTATTTCGTGATATATATATACAGACTAAAAATGAACAGCATAAGTCGCTGTACTTATCGTATAAAAAAGAGTATAATACAGCCATTTATAGACCCAAAATTAAAGCCAATGATAATATCAGTAACACGGCTAGCTGCCAACAAAAGGCCAGATGGCAAATTATCAATCAATGTAAAAGTAAACCGGTTATTATTAGTCAAAATATATCCCCAGATATTTTTAATAGTACATTTATACAATTAGTAAATGTTATAATTAATTCCATTCCACCTCAGCATATTGATTCTACCCAATACATTAACTGTAATAGTAATTTTAATTTCAAGGAAGTGTCATGCAATGATGTTAGAAATGTTATTTGCAATTTAAAAAGTGGATATTGTGTTGACATACATGGAATCTCTACTAATCTAGTAAAAATGTGCAAGGAGGCTATTTTTCCTCAAATAACTAAAGTAATTAATCAGTGCATCAGGATGTCCACCTTTCCTGATGCAATGAAAGTGGCTGCTGTAGTACCTGTTTTTAAAAAGGGGGATAGAAATAACGTGAATGACAACCGACCCATTTCGTGTCTGCCTACTTTCTCAAATTTTTTAGATAAAATACTATACAACCAGATGGTGCAATACATGGAGGAATATGCACTGCTTAATTGTAACCAATTCGGTTTTCGTGAGGGCGTCAGCACGTGTAATGCACTTTTATATCTGGTAAACACTATTTTGGATTCATTTGAAGACGGATGCTTTGCAATGGCCACTTTCTTGGACCTGTCGAAAGCATTCGATTGTGTGTCACATGATATTCTCCTAAATAAACTTGAATGTTATATTATGAACTGTGGAGGCTTCTACTTCGTTATACATGTTAATTGAGTGAAATAAAACACTTTAACTTTGTAATTTTAGCACTCGGCCCAAAGAACATCAGCGCTCTTTTCGGCTTAATCAAATAGAAAAATCAAATTTCGCCAAACAACTAATCGATGAAAACCATTCTTTTGGCGAGGATGTGCTTAAGATCATCCATTATGCCGAAAAGGGCCGAAAAATGAACCTCCTAGAATCCCTTGAGATACAAAAAGCCCGCGCTAATCCGGGAATCCCCCTAATTAACGACCAGGTCGATCTAGTGTATACCCCCATTTTTAATGCTATTTTGTAAATAACCATTTTGTGTATATATACCTGTACCATACCGTAATTTAAGTTACTCTGTTTGATAATGGCAAGTTGAATTGCCGAAACTGCAGTCACGAAAATAAAAATAGTGTGTTATACAAACAAAGTTAAAGTGTTTTATTTCATTGAATGTTATAACTTCAGTTCATCTAGTGTATGTCTTATAAATTCTTATCTCACTGGCAGAACACAAATGACTCGGATAAATGGTAAAAAATCTAAACCAATAATGATTAAATTTGTGGTACCACAGGGATCAATCCTAGGGCCACTTCTGTTCCTGATCTATGTCAATGAACTGCCAGTATACATTCCCAAAAAAAAACGTTATCCAATATGCTGATGATACAACTTTGGTAAGTGTTGATAAAGACCTTACCACAGTTTCTACTTTGAATGTCAGTGCTTCGGCAATGGCCTTTGAGTGGTTTGCAGGCAACCGTCTTCATCTAAATCCGAATAAAAGTGTAAATGTATTGTTCACTTTAAATAAAATTACTAACACTTATTCACCGCACGTCAAATTTTTGGGAATGTAGGAGAATAAGGAGTTGACCTGGGTTGAAAATATCAATCAACTTGCGAAAAAGCTGTGCTGCAGTATCTACCTTTTACGTAATCTGTCTCATTCAGTTTCCCTAGATGTTCTTAAAACAACTTATTTTGCGCATTTTCAATCTCGGATTAGTTATTGTCTGATTATATGGGGTCATTCACCGGGGTGGCAGCGTATCTTTAAACTGCAGAGGCGGGCGGTCCGCATCCTTGCTCATGCTGCTTACAGAGCAGACACAAAACCTCTATTCGTAAACATGAACATTCTAACCCTTCCATCCCTATACATATATCAATGTTTAATTCATATAAAGAAAAATATTAGTGAATACCTCCAAATAAATGTTATTCATAACCATCAAACTAGACAAGAAAACAATATCCATGTAGACATGATGCGCTTAACTAAATCTCACACTGGAGCTAGATATTGGGGACCCAAATTTTTCAATAATATCCCCGACGTTATTAAAGAATTGCCAATAAAATCATTTAAAGTTTGTATAAAACGATTTTTATTGTAGAAAGCCTATTTTATCTTTGATGATTTTCTGAACGAATCCAATTTAAGCTCAATTCTAACAGCTATCTAATATCTGAAGTTTTTTGTTTTCCAGAACATAACTACCTCATTTTAATGTATTTTTAATGTTTTAACGACTTTTTCTTACATGTATTTATATTTATTGTACGTTTATATTTTTGTATTAGTTTCCATTGACCTGTGTCCCTATTAGATCAATGCTAACATTAAATACGGGCAGTAAAACGTATTTTAGTTTCACTGAAGTATCTTGTGCCAAAGTTCGCGACATTGTCTATAAGCTGAAAAACACACATACCAAAGATATTTTTGATCTAAATATTAGCTTAATAAAATCCGTCATAGATATAATTATAAGTCCATTAACTTACTTAATAAATCAGGCAATTAAAACAGGAATCTTTCCGGATGAGTTAAAATTAGGGAAATGCATTCCACTACATAAGAAGGGCGATAAGGCCGACATTAATAATTACAGACCAATTTCGATACTGCCCATATTTTCAAAGATAATCGAATTAATATTAGCGGAACAAATTTGTAATTACTTGGAATCAAATAATATTTTGGCAGAGTCACAATTTGGGTTCAGACAAGGCAGATCCACGACTATGGCAACTGAATCTTTCTTGAATTATATTATTGATGCATTTGAGAGTGGCAACATTGCTTTGTGTAACCTCATAGACCTCAGCAAAGCTTTTGATTGCGTTTCGCATTCAATACTGTTAAGGAAACTATATTTCTATAATTTTAAACCTCGCAGCTGCAAACTGATCTTATCATATCTAACAAACAGGAGCCAGAGTGTACTATACGATAATGTCTTGTCACCTAAGGTCGAGTTAGTTCATGGTGTGGCCCAAGGTTCAATCCTAGGCCCACTCTTATTCTTAATATTTATTAATGATTTCCCGGCTCAATTTTCAAAAATATCGATAGTTCAATATGCCGATGACACTACTATCTCGATCAGAGGAGATACGATAGACAATCTGAAGGTCCAATCACAGCCTATTATGCAACAAGCACAAAATTGGTTTGATAGTAATAAGCTGAAACTAAACGCCAACAAAACGGTTCAAAATGTGTTCTCACTTAAACGATCGCAAGCTGTTGAAAAAACATCTATCAAGCTTTTAGGGTTCTCTATCGACACCCAATTAACTTGGGAATCACACGGAATTCTTCTGGAAAATAAATTAGCACGAGGTATTTATATTTTAAGAAATTTAACAAGGTCATTATATATAAGGCAATTAAAGACTGCTTACTATTTCTTCATTCACGCTCATATAACATACGGCATATTGGTCTGGGGGCACTCTGCAATAATGGGCGATTTATTTAGAATCCAAAGAAAAGCAATTCGCGTCTTAGCTGGCTTGGAATACAGAGCTGATTGTAAACAACACTTTATTGATCTAAATATAATGACAGCACCCTGCCTCTTCATTCTAGAATGCCTTCTGCATATAAAAAAAAACTTAAGTAAATACACCTGTAATAGTGCTTACCACTGTTACGAGACCCGAGCAATAGATGACATTCGCATTCCACAGTTTCGTCTATCTAAGGCCAAAACAGGTACAAGATACTTCAGTATAAAGTTTTTTAACATACTTCCTCGGAACATTCGGATTTTGAATGTACAACAATTCAAGCGTTGGTGTAAAAATTATCTTCAATCTCAGGCGTTTTACTCTTTCGAAGAGTACTTAAACAGTTTTTGAGCATATTCGAGCCTTGCCTTGATATTCTTACTGGCAAATTGTGTGTATATATATATAGATATATTTAATTTTTGTTGTCTATTGTTCCATATATTCTTCCCTGACTTGTGTAAGACTGTATCAGTTGTTAGCACCAATAAATGTATTATGTACCACAATTGTGTTTAGCATTAATAATGGTTAATATTATTGTTATTAAATTAACCAAAACACTAACAAAAAAGCCATATGATATTATTAAATTTGTCAAAATCAGCAGGCAAATTACAAAACACGTAAAAATTTATAAAATTAACTTAAATATTGTCAAAAACAATGAAAACAATTTAATAAAATGGGGGTTTTCCACAGAAGATAGTTATATTAAAAGGCCAGGGAAAAAAAATCTTGAATCAGGGAAATGTCGGAAAAATGTAACATTTTAGATTGTGACTACCATGTCAGTTTTACTTCAAATAATATTAAAGAAAATTTTAAAAACTAGATTATTATCTTTAAAAAAAAATTCAGTCGTTTAATGTTCTTATCGAAGCATTCAGTTTGAAGTTTTGATCGAGCGTTTCCACTCCCAGACAAAGCATGAAGTAAAATTTCGAGTTTAGAAAAGCCTGAAAATTTGGATTGGCCGCGTAGCGAAGCGGAGCGGCCAATCCAAATTCGGCTTTTCTAAACTCGAAATTTTACTTCATGCGCCACGCTTAAAAACAGTGATTTCCAGTGAAGTTCAATAAACACACACACAAAAAAACGATTACAGGCAACCTAATATACGTTAGTTATTGGGTTGCCTATAATCACTGTTTTAAGCAATTGGTTTTAGCGAAGAATTTGATTCATGTTTTATTCACATCTACATATTAGATTGCTAAAGCCGTATATTTTAAACTTTACGATATTTCAGTGTTTTATACGCGTGGCGCATGAAGTAAAATTTCAAGTTTAGAAAAGCCTAATTTGGATTGGCCGCTCCGCTTCGCTACGCGGCCAATCCAAATTTTTAGGCGTTTCTAAACTCGAAATTTTACTTCATGCTTAGTCTGGGAGTGGAAAACCTTCGTTTAAAGATTCAAATTGAAATATTAAAAAAAAAAACAAAGAATGTCGTAAAATTTAAAAGAAAAAATACAGGGAATAAAGCTGTACATTTTCCGACATTCGTTGTTTTTTTAAAGAGTTCAATTTGAAGCTTTAAACGAGTGTTTTCCACTCCCAGACTAAGCATGAAGTAAAATTTCGAGTTTAGAAAAGCCCCGTGAAAATTTGTCGAGGGTCGCGCAGCGACCCGAGACTAATTTTCTGGGCTTTTCTAAACTCGAAATTTTACTTCATGCGCCACGCGTATAAAACAGTGATTTGCCAAGAAATTTTAAAACACACAAGACATTTTCCTCACAATTAATTCGAATTATTTTTAACGATTCAATTCCTTTTGTAAGTATTCGAATCCTTTTATAAATATTCGAATCCTTTTATAAACATTCGAATCCTTTTATAAATATTCGAATCCTTTTATAAGGATTCGAATCATCTACATTTGGATTCGAATACGAATCGTTTTAAAAAAAATGTAACGAATCCGGATCACGAATCCAGTTGAACTAAAGTATTCGAATGCCTCTTTTGAATCCTCTAAAAGGATTCGAATCCTGAATGATTCGAATCCTGTCCAGCTTTGCTATCTGCCTATGTACAGAGTGAGCAACAATGGTTGCAGATTGATAGGTTGGCAACTAAATACGCATGTTGGTACAACTGATCATATGAAAAGAAAATCCCCTAGATTGCTTTTTTATTGGCGTAGCAAACAGTTATTCCCAAAATAAATTAAATATTTCATTATAACTATATATTTAATTTTTATAATTTTAAATAAATATACAAAGCAAATTGAAGTAACTTAAGGTTTTGTGTATTTGAAAATAATAAACGTAGAGTTAGTATCCCTAATATTATACAAATGTTGAAAATGATGGCCATTTTCTCGGCAAATGTTAACTCTTCGGTTTTTATTCCTCAAAACAGTTAACAATGCGGGTTTTATGCGAGAAAAATGTCTTGTAAGGAATCTCAACATCGGGAATGGCTTGATTAAATTGATTCAGACACGATTGGACCAAGTATGTACATGTGGTATCTTCAATCATAGTTCCACTTCGATAATGAGCCTTCAGGATAAAAGCATCATGGTGTGGTGTAAACAAAGGCGATTTCACTTAAACTCTGTAAATTTAGAATGAAACTTAAATTTTATAATTTTATAACCTTAAAAACAGCAAATCACTTACCACAAAATAAAGATTTACGCAAAGTAATCCCAATAAGACCTGATTTCTATGAAGCAGAAGGTAAAATAACCGAATTCGAAGAATTAATGAACATAATTGCAAAATACGACGCACGACGCTGCTAGTGTCAAATCTAGTTACTCTTTATTAATTTTTCCTTGGTACGAACTTGAAGCGATCAAATTTCTCAGATTTTTCGGCGGGAAATTTAACTTGTCTGCAAACATTGTTGCTTACCCTGTATCATATGTTCAGTAAAAAAAAACCTCTAGAGGACAGCGACGCACAATGTTGCCGATCTGAGCGAACGCACCAGCGGTAGTTTGGGAAGGAAAAATAAATGTCAAAATTGACCAATAAAGAAAATACTATTATATTGTAGATACTTAAAACCTCATAAAATTTCAAGTTTGTGATTTTTTAGACACACACCTATTGTGCAATTAATGTTTAAAGTTGGTCAATTTCAGATCGCGAACAACACGCGAAAAGTGGATGAGTTTTGATAATTGATTACATTGCACTCACCTAATATATCAATACAGTCTTTTTAGCGTTTATTAAACATACATTTTTCTATAATATACCATTAAGTATTAATTAATCGATAATGTTTACCGATAGTTATAATTATTTAAACGTAGCAACTTTAATTTGTTGTATTTCAACTTCTAAGTAGCCGTTATAAATTTTATCGAATCGCGGAGGGTAGGGCTCACCACCAAAAAATAGCTCAAACTTTCCTCTATCACACTCCATCAAAATCAAATTTTTATCGATCCGTTTAAGGGGCTTTTTTATTTTTTTTTTTTTTATTCAGCGCGACCGTCCACCGCAAAAGCGCTTGAGTGCTTCTATGCACAGATTTCATAAACAGTTTCTGCATCTTTGACATACATCCTTTTTTTTCACTAATTTTATTAAAATAACATTTCTCTACAGTATAACATTATTTAAAATCATTTCTTTTCCTCAGATTTATAATTATTTGAAATTAATACTGTCATTTTAATTTGAAGTTCAATTAAACTTATATTAAAAATACGATGTACCGGCCCCCCGGCCGTCGATTCTCTAAAATGTTTTGTTTAAGATATCTTTTAACTACCTTATAAAAATAACTTCCTAATCGACTCGTTCCTAATGGTTTGTTTGTTTTTATACAAAAGATAAGTGAGAAATCTTGTAATTTGCTCAAGTATTTATAATATGATCAACATCTGTGTTTTCATTGACAATCAATTCTTGGTCGTCTGTTCTGTCAACGCCTATGGGAAATGGGGTGAGTGTATTATTTTTAATACGCCAAGTACTTAAAAACTGATAATTTCACGAGAAGGGATTTGTAGAAGAGAATTAATTTAGTAAAATCTTGTTTCTTGTAGAGTTCGGATATATATTTTTAAAACCTATCGGACTTATACTGAGTTATACTGTAGAGGAATGTTATGTTAATAAAATTAGTAAAAAAAAGGATGTATGACAAAGATACAGAAACTGTTTATGAAATCTGTGCATAGAAGCGCTTGTGCGGTGGACGGTCGCGCTAAATAAAAAAAAAAAATAAAAAAGCTCCTTAAACGGATCGATAAAAAATTGATTTTGATGGGGTATGATAGAGGAAAGTTTGAGCTATTTTTTGGTAGTGAGCCCTACCCTGCGCGGTTCGATAAAATTTATATAGGCCACTTAGAAGTTCAAATACAATAAATTAAAGTTGCTCCGTTTAAATAATTATAACTATCGTTAAACATTATCGATTAATTAATACTTAGTGGTATATTAGAGAGAAATGTATGTTTAATAAACGCTAAAAAGACTGTATTGATATATTAGGTGAGTGCGATGTAATCAATTTTCAAAACTCATCCACTTTTCGCGTGTTGTTCGGGATCTGAAATTGATCAACTTTAAACATTAATTGCACAATAGGCGTGTGTCCAAAAAATCGCAAACTTGAAATTTTATGAGGTTTTGAGTATCTACAATATAATAGTATTTTCTTTATTCGTCAATTTTGACATTTCTTTTTCCTTCCCAAACTACCGCTGGTGCGTTCGCTCAGATCGGCCACATTGTGCGACGGCTCACAGCCTAACTTCAGGGTCGGCCACAGCGCCAAGGCACACACAATTTGAGGTTAGGATCGCGCTTTATAAATACAAGGAATTGCACAAGAAAGTCACCTTTCAATAACGGATAGATATTACCTTGGGTCTCGGGCCTACCCTGAAGTTAGGCTGCGAGCCGCCGCTGCTAGAGGGCCTGGAAAATATTGTAGGTTGGCAACTCTGAAATTATATCAATTTCTAAAGCGTGTAGCCAACCTAAATTTAAAAACATATTAAATCATGGCACTCTAGAGGTTTTTTTAATTGAATACACGATATATCTGTAAATGGAATAGCTTGTAAATTAGAAAATACTCCTAATTCTTGCCAGAATGGATGCAGCTGTGCTCAACTTAAATTAAGAAAACAAAATCGAGCCCGCGATCATA
The DNA here is from genome assembly GCA_932526585.2 of Philonthus cognatus. Taxonomy (NCBI): domain Eukaryota; kingdom Metazoa; phylum Arthropoda; class Insecta; order Coleoptera; family Staphylinidae; genus Philonthus; species Philonthus cognatus. The sequence goes on from OW052241.1 coordinate 21,315,675, forward strand.
AACACGACTTTTACACCCAAACATGAAAAAATTCCAACATTTTTGTAGCTCTTCGCCGCAACTAATTAAACTGTTTACAGCCGGGGCTCTTCACTCATGCACAGAAATAAAATCGAGCTTCACGTAAGCTAATAACGTACTCCAGGAAGCCGTAAAAGATGCATATTGTACCAAACTACGGGCAGATGACGTGGTGATAAATAACTGGGCAACAACAGCATCACCTCGCTCTCCCCGAAATGTGATTGATGATCAAAAAGCCCCATCGTGTGATTATTGCAGGGGGTGTTTTATAGCGGTCCCGGCGCCTCCAGACAGACATGCGGTCTTAAGATCCTATCTCCCACGAGCGGAAACAATGGATATAAATTAAATTACGCTTTACAGTCTGCTGATTTATATTCATAAAAAAGAACGAAAGAAAAAATTCGATGAAATCTAAATACGGTTTCTTTTCAATGTTAAATAAGAGAGTGGACTGCATTTTATTATAGAAATAATTAAGATTGTATCTTTACAACCACATATGGAATAGAAAATAACAAAAAGAAATAAATATGTAGAAAAATCAGTTATTGGATCAATTGATAAAGTATCGTATGTTCAATAAAATAAGACCTCTAAAGTGCCATGATTTAATCTTTTCTGCAAATTAGGGTGGCTACACGCTTTCAGAATTGACATATAAAACGTCAGACAATATAATTTTAATGTATAATCTCAGAGGTGCCAACCTAGAATATTTTCCATAGCACTCTAGAGATTTTTTTTCATTGAACATACGATAAGATTCACGGGAGGTGTCCCATGGTTTCCTTGATTTGTACTGCTTTCTGCACCAATACATGTAATGCAAAAATATACTGAATGACATTAGAAATGCAACACCTGGAAATAACCATTCTTCTTCAACAATTTTTTTTGTGCAAGTTTAATTATCTTTAACATTTTTTTGGAAAAAAAATAATCGTATCCATCAGTTTCATATTAAAATACGTTTAAATAGACGATTCAACAACTAATTTCATCAGTTTTTAGATTTAACTGCGTCGACAAGATGCCCAGAGTACGAAGGCCTAGACAATTTCGGCATTTAAGTGATTTTAATCGGGGTAGAATAGTTGGGTGGCGCGATGGTGGTGTTTCGTTCCGGGAAATTGCGCGTCGTTTAAACCGGAACGTAACCACTGTTACGCGAGTGTGGCAAGCGTGGACTGAAGAAGGTCGAGAGTCGAGAATAAGGCCTCGTGGACAACCAAAGCGTACTACAGAGCGCCAAGATCGCCGACTGCGACTTATGGCTCTTAGGGACCGATTTTCCACAATTAGGCAGCTTGGTGACCAACGGTTTAATGAACAGGGTAGACCAGTTAGTATGCGAACTCTTTATCGACGTATCAGGTCATTTAGGTTCATTTCATACCGCCCTCTGTTAGTCCTACTTTTAACTTATGCACACCGGCGTCAAAGATTGGAGTGGTGCACAGAACGCCAAGGGTGGAGGGAAGAATGGAACAGAGTCGTCTTCAGCGATGATTCGCGATTCACTTTAGGGATGCATGATGGTCGTAGACGGGTAAGGAGACGCCGTGGAGAAAGATCCACTATTGAGTTTGCTGTTGAAAGACATGTACACACTGTAGGTGTAATGGTTTGGGGGGCTATTGCTTATGGCAGCCGATCACCTCTGGTGTTCATCCGCGGCAATATGACAGCAGCTCGTTACGTTAACGATGTCTTACAACCATATCTTGTACCATACTTAGAAGGGCTTGGAAACGTGTTGTTTCAACAAGATAATGCACGTCCTCACATAGCACATCTAACGAGGGACTTCTTGGAAGCTGGTGCCATAAATGTTTTACCTTGGCCGCCCAGATCTCCAGATTTAAACCCAATAGAACATATCTGGGATATGCTAGGTCGGAGACTGACAAGCTTACCGAACCCTCCACAGACTCTGGCTGAGCTGCAGCAGCAAATTCAGGTTGCTTGGGACGAACTACCTCAGGAGGAAGTCGATCACCTCATCGAATCGATACCCAGACGTGTTAATGAATGCGTTCGAAATGGAGGTCGCCAAACACATTATTAGGTGTAATTTACTTGTTTGTTTTTTGATTTGATTCAAATTGTTATCATGTATTAATTAACTTAAGACCTAATAAATAAAGATAAAATCAACTGCAAAAAACCGATATTTCTAGGTGTTGCATTTCTAATGTCATTCAGTATAGTTTGATGTCGTCAGATTACATGTGTGAAAAGAGACAGAAAACTCCATAGTATGTCTGCTATAAAATAGCTTTAAAATTTTAAGATTAAACGTCACATTTTGACAAAGTCTTCCTAAAACTAAATCTGCAAAACCCAGCCACAAATAATTTTAATGAATGTGCACAATCGTTTTAAATGTAAGGTATTAACAGAAATAAATAAAGCATTTATGTTGATTTTGTGCAAGCTCATACAAAAATGTTAGTTGAATTAAGTAGATTTGGTAAATAGTCATTGGATTAATCTGTTAAAACAGGGAATTTTTATTTAGGTATACATACAGAGAATTTTCTATTAGGTATACATCTGTATACGTTTTTTAAAAGAGTTCAGTTTGAAGTTTAAAACGAGTGTTTACCACTCCCAGACTAAGCATGAAGTAAAATTTCGAGTTTAGAAAAGCCTGAAAATTTGGTTTGGTCGCGTAGCGCGAAGCGCGGAGCGGCCAAACCAAATTTTCAGGCTTTTCTAAAATCAAAATTTTACTTCATGCGCCACGCGTATTAAACACTGAAAGCACTGAAATATTGTAAACGAGTAAACTACGCTTCAAATCAGTGTCTTATACGCGTGGCGCATGAAGTAAAATTTCGAGTTTAGAAAAGCCTGAAAATTTGGTTTGGCCGCTCCGCGCTTCGCGCTACGCGACCAAACCAAATTTTCAGGCTTTTCTAAACTCGAAATTTTACTTCATGCTTAGTCTGGGAGTGGAAAACACTCGTTTCAAGCTTCAAATTGAACTCTTAAAAAAAGCGTATGTATATGTATACCTAATAGAAAATTCCCTGTATGTATACTTCAAGAAAAATATCCCTGTATTACCAAATTAATACGATGACTATTTGCCAAGTCTACTTAATATGAACATACACAGAATTTTCTATTACGTATACACATGCATACGCTTTTTTTAAGAGTTCAATTTGAAGTTTAAAACGAGTGCTCTCTACTCCCAGACTAAGCATGAAGTAAAATTTCGAGTTTGGAAAAGCCTCAAAATTTGGTTTGGTCGCGTAGCGCAAAGCACGGAGCGGCCAAACCAAATTTTTACGCTTTTCTAAACTCGAAATTTTACTTCATGCGCCACGCGTATTAAACACCGAAAGCACTGAAATATTGTGAGCGAGTAAACTTCGCCCAAAATCAGTGTCTTATACGCGTGACGCATGAAGTGAAATTTCGAGTTTAGAAAAGCCTAAAAATTTGGTTTTGCTTCATGCTTAACCTGGGAGTGGAAAACACCCGTTTAAACTTCAAATTGACAGGGAATTTTCTATTAGGTATACATATGCATACGCTTTTTCTAAAGAGTTCAATTTGAAGCTTAAAACGAGTGTTAACCACTCCCAGACTAAGCATGAAGTAAAATTTCGAGTTTAGAAAAGCCTCAAAATTTGGTTTGGTCGAGTAGCGCGAAGCGCTACGCGGCCAAACCAAATTTTCAGGCTTTTCTAAACTCGAAATTTTACTTCATGCGCCACGCGTATTAAACAGTGAAAGCACTTAAATATTGTGAACGAGTAAACTTCGCTTGAAATCGGTGTCTTATACGCGTGGCACATGAAGTAAACTTTCGAGTTTAGAAAAGTCTGAAAATTTGTTTTAACTTTATGCCTAATCTGGGAGTGGAAAACACTCGTTTAAACTTGAAATTAACAGGGAATTTTCTATTAGGTGTACATATGCATACGCTTTTTTTAATGAGTTCAATTTTAAGCTTAAAACGAGTGTTTTCCACTCCCAGACTAAGCATGAAGTAAAATTTCGAGTTTAGAAAAGCCTGAAAATTTGGTTTGCTCGCGTAGCGCGAAGCGCGGAGCGACCAAACCAAATTTTCAGGCTTTTCTAAACTCGAAATTTTACTTCATGCGCCACGCGTATTAAACACTGAAAGCACTGAAATATTGCGAACGAGTAAACTTCGCTTGAAATCAGTGTTGTATACGCGTGGCGCATGAAGTAAAATTTCGAGTTTAGAAAAGCCTGAAAATTTGGTTTGGTCGCTCCGCGCTTCGCGCTACGCGACCAAACCAAATTTTCAGGCTTTTCTAAACTCGAAATTTTACTCCATGCTTAACATGGGAGTGTTAAACACTCGTTTAAACTTCAAATTGACTTCTTCTAAGAAAACAACGAATATTTAAAAGTCATTATCAAACTGAAAGTGACTTTTAGTTTGATAATAACTACTAGATAGCCGAAACTATAGTCACAAAATAAGTGCAAAATATAGTGGTTAAACAAAGTAAAAAGTGTTTTATTTACAAAAGTCAAGTGTTTTCTTGTTAAATTAACATGTTTAACGAAGTAGAAGTCTCCACAAAACAAAATAAATTAATTATCTGATAAATGTATTCGCGTTGATTTTTTTATTGTAATTTCTCTTGAACGTTTTGAACATTTTGAATAGATGGTGTTGTTGACAGCTCAATAAAAATATTTCACGGCGGGCGCTTCCCGCGGCGAGGACGATTATTGCGCTGAAAAAAAAAGTTTATAAAAGTTCTCCCGCAATGCAGCCGAACGAAAAGTTTCGAGTATCGAAAAGTTAAAAGTTCATGTATTTGATTAATAACGTACATGTTCACTTATCAAGTTAGAGCAATTTAACTGTTTTTTTGTAACACACAGAACACATGAAATATATTCCTTAGAGCTAGTTGCATACAACTTTCGAATTGTTCATGTCTGTTTGATTTTTTTCTTAAGTTAAATATAAACTCAGTATAGAATGTTTATGCAGCTGTTATAACGAAAAAAATAATAAGTAGTAGTTGAATATGCAAATTTATTAGATACAAATTTTATCTATAATGGGTGATGAGTGCTCACCAGTGGGATTACACAAACTAATGACAGTTGGTTAAATTTGATAAAAATGTCGTGTTTGATAAGAAATAAAAATATCTCCTAACTAAATATTAATAAAACCATTACTGCAACATACACTCGAAAACCTTGTAAATATCCTTTTCCTAACTTTATTTTAAAACTCATTAAATAAAAAAGACAATTATACAGAGACATTAGACAGACAGACGACAGTACGTTAGATCAAAAATTCAATAAATTGAACAAAAATATCCATAATCTTATCAAGGAATACAAAACAGAATTTTGGATTACAGCTTGCAAAAACATTAATTCAATCCATGGCAAAACTTACTGGGATGAAATCAAAAATGGTGATGTGTCCATCATAGTACTTTCCCCGTAAATTGCGTATTAAATCACTTTTAAAATATTTGTAGCATTATTATTTTCAAAATGTCTTTAACTTTTTGATAACTACAACTTTTATTTGAAACATTTTTCAATTGGATCAAAACATACTGACACAAACTAATGACTAGATAAAAAACACTATTTATTGAATATCTCAAAAACTAAGAGTGCTATGACAAAAAGTGAAGATACAAAAAATCTTTAATATTTTATTACCTACAACTTTTATTTGAAACATTTTCCAGTTGTATCAACACACACACTGACACAAATCAACGACTAGATAAAAAACACTATTTATTAAATACCTCAAAAACTAAGAGTGCTATGACAAAAAGTGAGTCCACAAAAAATCTTTAGTTTTTCATTTCCTACAACTTTTATTTAAAACATTTTTCAATTGTATCGACACATACACTGTCACACACCAATAACTAGATAAAACACACAACTTTTGAAATATCTCAAAAACTAAGAGTGCTATGACAAAAAGTAAGTGAACAATACATCTTCATTTTGTTATTATCTACAACTTTTATTTGAAAGAATTTTTTGTTTGATGAACATTTATTGAAAAAATCTGAAAAAGCTGAAAAACGCTAAGAGTAAAGTACCACTGCCGGTTTTCCGATTTTCACCAAAAGCTTTTCAATTCTTCCGATTGTAACAAAAAGCTTAAGTATCAAGTTTCATCTCGATATCTTTAGCGGTTTTTGCGGTACAGCGCACACAGACACACAGACAGACAGACAGACATTTTTCAAAAATGGTCTTATTCGACTCAGGGGACCTCAAAACGGATATTTCCGCTAAAATTTTTGATTCGAAAATTTTCACGAAAACAATACTTTCCCTTTGTATTACATACGGGGGAAAGTAAAAATTTATCCGAATACCGTAAGATTGATTACTTAAATAAAATACGTGACCCGACTACAAACGAGACTGTGACAAATGTCATTCATATTTCAAATAGCTTTGCTAACTATTTCAAAAAATCATACACAATGACTTTTAATGATTCATAGAATAGAATAAAATAGAATATTTATTTATTGGTTCAACAAATACATGGCAGTATTATGAGGACAAGTCATTGCATAATATACTATGAGAAAAAAATTATCCGGCACTTTTGATATAAACAAATACAAAACATACGTACAAATATAGACATAAAGGTATGATTTTATAAATTAGAGTATGTATCGAAAAAAATGTATAAATAATTGATTTCAAAAATAAGCGGTTTAAAATTACTGTAAAAATAAATTAATATAAAAAGTAAATATACACAACACGTTAAAATTGATGTATAGATAAAAAAGATACAAACTAATAGAACATAAATAACAGATAAAAATTGGTGACTAGATAATAAATAATAAATTAAAATTGTTGTATAGATAAAAGTAAAAACAACCAGAAAATAAATAACACATTAAAATTGATGACTAAACAGTAAATTATGGTACTCTAATTATTATACAGACGCATATCAATAAACATAAACATAAACATAAACATAAACACAATTTATTTCCATAAAGACTACAATACATAGTATACGAACGTCAGAACAGAGCATAGAAAATATAAAATATAAGAGAAATATTACATCAATCTAATCTAGTTTCTCGCAATTAAAATATTCGTTTAGATTATAAAATGCATGGTTAGTAAAAATGCACTTCAGGCTCTTTTTAAAATAGGTAGTAATTTAGGTTGCGAATGGTTGGGGGAAGTTTGTTGTACACCTTAACACTGACTATATTCCAGGATCTGTTTGAAAGCTCCAGATGAACTTTACGTTGCAATAGTAGTTTTGTAGTTGTGAGGTGCGCGATGATCCAATTTGTATTTATTTAAATATGCGTATTTACAGAGTTCGAGTAGAAGCAATGACGGTAATGTTAATATAGATAAGTTTTTAAAATGTGTACGACATGATTGCATTTGGCCAATATTTAAGATTCGTCTAATTATCAATTTTTGAGTAATGACGACTTTCTCATGCCAGTGTGAACAGCCTCAGAGAAGAAGTCCATATAATAATTTAGATTGCACTTCAGCATAATAGATTTTTTTAGTGCTGTAAGATTTACGCAGTGATGTAATGCTTGAAGTTTGTAGGCTGATTTATTTAGATTACTAATTAGCTTCGTGCAGTGTTCATCCCATTTTAAATCGCTTGATATTGTGATGACTTGTTTAACTTTGTAAATTCCTGGTACATTCCTATAAACTTTATCCTTCCCCTGCTATCCCTGATGATGGCATAACGGAGGAAGAATATATCGAGGCATTAATTTTTTTTATTATTTGCAAAACACTTAGTTGTATTTTACTATAATTACAATCTGATCACAAATGGATTAATTAGTAATATTTAGCTAACTTAATTTACTAAAGGCATTAATGAAAGACAAAAGCTCAGCCCCTGGTCACGATAATGTTCTCAGATAGATCCTAAGATCCCTTCTAGATAACATCTAGCAATATATCCTAAAAATATTAAATTACATTTATTCTACCCAAACTATTAGCACACAATGGAAGCAAGGAATTATAACATGTATCTCCAAACCTAATAATGATCCTCTAGCAGCTTCCAATAACCGTCCAATCTCCCTACTTCCCGTTTTAGGTAAAATATTTGAATCCATCATCAAATCCAAACTTATAAACCATATTTCCGATTTTATACTTCAGTATCAATTTGGATTCCTTGAACACCGCTCTACTGCCCTTCCCCTTACGATTCTAACCTCAAACTGTCCAACAGCTTGCCTCGAAGGTAAAAAAATCCGCCATTGTTTTCTTAGATATACAGAAAGCGTTTGATTTCGCCTGGCACCAAGGCTTGCTGTTTAAATGTAATTCCTTAAACATTCCTATACCCCTTATCAACCTCCTTGACAATTTTTTACTTAACAGATCCTTACAAATTAAAATCCGTAACACGCTTTCCGCATCTTTTATCCCTCATGAAGGACTACCCCAAGGCTCTCCATTATACCCGCTTCTCTATAACATTTATGTTCACGACATATACGAGGGCAATCCACAAAGTGACAGACGTTTTGAAATAAAAAATAAACAAAGTAAAAAAACTAATATTTATTATATACATTTTGAAGGTAAACTCTTAGGTTATTTTTCGACGTAATCGCCATATAAATTAAGGCATTTATCATATCGTTTTACAAGATTTTCAATGCCCTCTTTGTAGAAATCTGCCGCCTGCGAGTTCAATCACTGGTTTACACCAGCATGGAGTTGAGCGTCAGTGTCAAAGCGTTGCGTACCGAGCCAAGTCTTCATCTTTTAATTTATTGTTTGACCACGTTCAATGAAATCAACCAAAATCACTCCCTGATAAACCTGCGAAACAAAACGGCAGTCGATGCAATGGGGTCACACGCATTCGCCCCAGAAACCGAGGAAGTGTCTGCAGACGCTGTCAGCAAGAAAAATCATGGCTACTGTGTTTTGGGATACAAAACACAGTAGCCATGATTTTTCTTGCTGACAGCGTCTGCAGACACTTCCTCGGTTTCTGGGGCGAATGCGTGTGACCCCATTGCATCGACTGCCGTTTTGTTTCGCAGGTAACGTACTGTACCCAAGTCTCGTCACCAGTTACGATACGATCGAAAACATGATTTCCAATTTTGTCGAAGTCTTCCAGAAATGTCAGTGCTGCAGCAAGTCTTTTGGTTTTGTGGTCTTCCGTTAGGATTTTCGGAATCCACCTGGCACAAAATTTGTGGTATCCAAGTTTACCAACTACGATTTCATGAACTAAACTCCGTGAAATTTGGGGAAAATTTTCCGAGAGTTCCGTAATCGTGAATCGACGATTTTCACGGATTTTTTCATTAATTTTTACCAACAATTCATCACTCACAAGACTAGGCCTACCACTGCGATCCTCATCGTGAACATTGATTCGGCCATTTTTAAAATCAATGCACCACTGCCTCACTCGGCGTTCACTCATTGCCGTACACATCACAAATCTGGCGATAAATTTCAATAGGTTTGTAATTTTTCGCCAACAAAAACCTTATCACACCACGCACTTCACAACTGGCGGGATTTTCAATTGCACCGCTCATTTTAAAACGCCACTGTATAAAAAGTACAATATGCACGAGTCTCTAGTCACCACGGCTGGTTGCGTACTTGGTGTAGAAAAATTCTGTATCCGAGATGGTGGCGCCAGTGCCGCCAACTGCCGCGCTAGGCCAAAACGTCTGTCACTATCTGGATTGCCCTCGTACAACAATCCATACTTTATAAACAAATCTTTATATCCGCTTCTGTGTGCAAATGATACAGCCCTTATTTCCCACGGTCCCACATTTTAGAAAGCACTGAGCACTCTTCAAGAGCTAATAGATCGCATCGAAATTTGGTTTGCAAAGTGGCGAATACCAATTAACCCCCACAAATCACAATTCCTAATCCCATTTCATCGACATACCAACTCTCCTTTTAGAGTCAATTTTCTTTTTATTATTGTAGTATAAAGACTAACTTACATATTGGTCATAATTAGAAAACTCAAAAATAATAGCATAAGTAGCAATTTAATTTTAAAATTAGAATGTGCTGGACTTGATCCACTCTGGCCATGAAATGTTTTTTTTACATAAGGTCGAAGATATTATTACACCAGTATCATAAAATAATCTAAAAACTTTGAAGTTAAGCTTCAAATAGTGTCATCAAAGAGAGATTAGTTATTATCTGATTCTGCAATTTTCTTATTTAGGGATGTGACAACTCTTAGAGTTATGTACAACGGGGCTTACTTTTTGCTTCTCAACAAATACAGACATTTTTGTGAACATAGTTACTTTCGAGAAGACAATATCTGCATTTAAATATTTTCAAACTGCAGTCTCCAAGGTTCCTCTCGCTGAAACCTCATCCAAATAATTCTAACCACTTGACAGGATGTCCTTTATTCATTTTTTTCTTGTTGACTATCATGTCTTTTCGTTTTTTAGTGGATAAAATTGCAGGTGTTGTTACTTTGATAAGCTTTGCTATTTTGGCCACATAAATCCAGTCCTCGGTAGTAAAGATTTGAATACATTTTTGTGAAGATTCTGTCGTAGCTAATTCGGTTTAAGAAAGCACATAGTTTGAGGATAAATCAAAAAAGTTAATACATTCATCGGAATCCATAATTTTAAAGTTATATTAACACACGTGCACAAGTACACAAACAAAAAACACGAACCAGGATTTTAGACTTGATTTACCTTAGCACGGACATTTTACAAGAGTTTTTAAGGGCTAAAGACAATTGCTGGCATTTGTTAGAAAATAGCAATAGCTATTTACGTGGTTCACTACAGCTCTGAAAACATTCACTATTAACAAGTATTAATCCGCAACAAACACAATTTTGTATACTTGATCTATTAAGACCCTATCAAAACATCCACACTGTTTTTGCTGGAGAAAATATCTTTTATTTTACATAATTTTGATAATTTCTTATAAATAAAAGATTAAAGTGTGTACTAATACATGTTTGTACCTACTTACTTTTAGAATTTGAAATATCATTAATATTATATAAAAATAGTGAGCCTAATGTTATGCAAACTGTAAATTATTTATTTAAAACCAATCATGATGATTTTGTTTATAAAGCCCACAATGCCAAAACGTAAAATCTATTTAAATAAAAGAACTAGTTAATACCAATTGAAGAACGCATCACACATCTAAGTACAAAATTCGCCACCAACTCACACATCGTAGACACCCTAAATCACCTATGCCTTTCCCGCAATTCCAATCAAAATCCTAAATTCAAGCATCCAGCAAATACCATCTATCAGTACATCTCATCTCATCAATAACATAAACTAAAACATCAATGTCAGCAGACTACGGGCTGAAAGACCTCTGGTCGATAGCCCTTCAAAGATCAAGATCAAATTTTAAGATGTATACATTTCATTCCATATTGTAAATAATTTTGTAAAAGAACTATCTGGTCTTTAAAATTTCATTTTTAGGCATTCTTCAGAGAGATTCCGTGGATGTTTTTATTTAATCGGGTCCTGATCCACTTTAGCTCTGAACGCTTCGTATAAGTTCATAATTTCAATAATTTAGAAACATTTTAATTTTGTTAAAAACTTGATCGAATTCGATTTGTATTAAGTCGAAATCCTGGACCAACATGTTCCCAATTCCACCACAGCAAATGCAACAAATTATGGATTAACTGAAAACCACTATATAAATTGAAAATATTCTTGCCAATGTCAATCAATCTGGAAAAGTACCTTTGTCCGATGTTAACAAAAAAACCTCAGGCAACTTTTGAGTCATCCGATGGCATTCAGATACACATTAGCAAATTGCCGAGGTCTCCACGCTTATCAACGTGTGTACGATTTAATCAGCACAAAGGACCCAGCATCCCTCCCCCCTTATTGCTGCCGTCATTGATTGATCCAGACAATAGGCCGATGTTATCAATCGCAGTATAGCGCTATCTAAACAGTCTAAACACATTCGCATATATTCAGATATTCGCGGATGACACATTTGACGGATGCCCTGCAACAACCCTCGCCGGATTCGGGATTTTCTAAAATGAATAATTCCTGTGATTGTTGATTGTTGGGGGTGTTTGGGGGACGCCGGTGGGAAAGGAAGTATTGACGTTTGATTAATTTATGCTTTTAGGGGGGGATTCGGTTGATTTATCGGTGTATGTGAGTGCTGTGTATGTAAAGGATTATGCAAGGATTGATTTAAGGTGGGATTAATGTTGAATTTTTTGAATATTGTTTATCTGTTTTTGTATGTTGTTTAAATATTTTTCGTATATTTACTAAAAATTCTGCATATGGGGAAAGTAAAAAAGTTTGAAAATTATTCTTATCAAAAGAGTAATCTAGTTGTAATTAAAGTTATTTAGAAATGGAACTATTTCTGAATAACTTTAATTACAACAAGATTACTTTTTTGATAAGAATAATTTTCAAACTTTTTTACTTTCCCCCATATGCAAAATTTTTAGTGGATATATCCATTTTGAAGTCCCCCGAGTTGATTCATATCATTTTTGAAAAATGTCTGTCTGCGCCTGCCCAAAATCCGCAAGAAACAGTGGCTTGTTGGGGGCGCATCTCTTTCTCTTAGATTACGTGCAGATTTTCTGAGCCCCAAAATTTAAAACGTACACTCTAATTGGGGTAATTGGGGTAGAATAAATGTAGTTTGAGAAACTTTTTTATTTTGTTGATATTTAAGGGCCAGTTGCACCAAACAAGTTAAACTTGTTCATCTTTAAACTTGAGTTCAAAGTAACATCAGAACAATAGGAACTGTCAACTTGAACAGGAGTTCAGATATGAACCAGTTCAATATTTCTTGGTGCAACTGGGCTATAACCATCATATCTTTAAAGGGGAAAGTGCTATGATAGACAAATCACCATTTTTTTTTTTTTCTAAAAGTCATAACAGTTATACGATGGGTTATATTTTTATGAAATTAAAAATACTCTAGATAGGTCTACCTAAGACAATTCTGTTCAAATTAAGAGACACAGGTAGCATCAGCTGTTAACAAGTGAAAACTTAGTCAGGCCTCAAGTTAGTATACGATCACCATTTTTTTTCTAAAAGTCATAACAGTTATACGATGGGTTATATTTTTATTAAATTAAAAAAATACTCTAGATAGGTCTACCTAAGGCAATTTTGCTCGAATTAAGAGACACAGGTAGCATCAGCTGTTAACAAGTGAAAACTTAGTCAGGCCTCAGGGTAGTATAAGATCACCATTTTTTTTTTCTAAAAGTTATAACAGTTATACGATGGGTTATATTTATATGAAATTAAAAAAACCTCTAGATAGGTCTACCTAAGGCAATTCTGCTCGAATTAAGAGACACAGGTAGCATCAGCTGTTAACAAGTGAAAAATTAGTCAGGCCTTAGGCTAGTATACGATCACCATTTTTTTTCTAAAAGTCATAACAGTTATACGATGGGTTATATTTTTATGAAATTAAAAATACTCTAGATAGGTCTACCTAAGTCAATTCTGCTCGAATTAAGAGACACATGTAGCATCAGCTGTTAACAAGTGAAAACTTAGTCAAGCCTCAGGTTAGTATAAGATCACCATTTTTTTTCTAAAAGTTATAACAGTTATACGATGGGTTATATTTATATGAAATTAAAAAAACCTCTAGATAGGTCTACCTAAGGCGATTCTGCTCGAATTAAGAGACACAGGTAGCATCAGCTGTTAACAAGTGAAAACTTAGTCGGGCCTTAGGCTAGTATACGATCACCATTTTTTTTCTAAAAGTCATAACAGTTATACGATGGGTTGTATGTTTATAAAATTAAAAATACTCTAGATAGGTCTACCTAAGGCAATTCTGCTCGAATTAAGAGACACAGGTAGCATCAGCTGTTGACAAGTAAAAAGTTAGTCAGGCCTCAGGTTAGTTTACGATATTTATTAATATTTCATATTTTTAGTTTAGCCTTTATAAAATTGATTTATACTTAGATGAATGTGAATAAAGTTTCTCTACACTGGAAAAGAATGTGTTACCCAAATCTATGGGTGGGCAATTTCGCCGTTCAATTAATAGCCGTTTCCCCTAGCTCATTAAAAACCCATTGAATTGGAATGGCACACGTTTCTGGCTTTCTCATTACTAGCATGCACACCATTACTAGGCTCTCCTATTACCGCTCATTACTCCATACTTAGTCATGGCGCATTGTGTAAACCAACTGCAAATTCTATAATCTCCCTATTATTACCACCCGCAAATATATCACCACGTGTGCGTATGCCTGTGATTTATGCAAATTATCATTACCAATAAGGCCGTAGCCAGAAAAACATTTCGGAGGGGGTTATAAAAAAATCGCGAATCCGAATCACCTAATATGATTCGAATCACGAATACTCGAATAAGAGATAAATATGATTCGAATCAAAGATTCGAATCCTGTTTTTTCGAATCACGAATACAAATTCTTCAAAAATAAATTTGATTTTATTATTTTTTTGCAACCATTAATATATAAATATCGTTAACAGTTGTTTTAACAAAAATACTCAAAACCTAATTAATTATTATTAACACTAAACATCGTTGATAACAGACTAAATATCTGGTTCCCTGTTACTCTGATTGAAGATGTATTTGTGTGTTTCTGAACTGCACTTTTGTACGCGTGGCGCATGAAGTAAAATTTCGAGTTTAGAAAAGCCCGAAAATTTGTCTTGGGTCGCTGCGCGACCCTCGACAACTTTTCACGGGGCTTTTCTAAACTCGAAATTTTACTTCATGCGCCAAGCGTACAAAACAAAAATATTGTGAGTTTATGTATATTTGAACCTCACTTGAAATCAGTGTTTTATACGCGTGGCGCATGAAGTAAAATTTCGAGTTTAGAAAAGCCCAGAAAATTTGTCTCGGGTCGCTGCGCGACCCTCGACAAATTTTCACGGGGCTTTTCTAAACTCGAAATTTTACTTCATGCTTAGCCTGGGAGTGGAAAACACTAATTTAAAGCTTTAAATTGAACTTTAAGAAAAAACAAGGAAAATCTAAAGATTTACAGAAAATAGGCTGAATTTGGAATACGTATACTTAAAAGAAAAACTCCCTGTATCTGTTTGCTCCGAAGAAATATGAATAAGTATAAACCATAATGAAGATAACAATTAAGTCTCAAAAAACACACGTTAATTAATATTATACACAATTTACGTTTGTTAAACAATGGCGGCGACAAAGAAAAAACATGTATTTTTAATCTTCTAGTAGAAATGCGTATTATGTTAGGTAAACTATCCATCTTTCAGCTAGTAGTACAATTTCTTTCTGCTAGCAGCAATTATCCTTTTAGTAGTAGATGAAGCAACTACTATTTTGTTCCTTCTACTGTTACTAGGACTTTCTGCAACTAGTTGTAGTACAAGCTCCGTCTGCTGGTGGCAAGACACGATAAGCCAGAACCATCTGAACAAGGCGCTCTGTTAATAGCAGTAGTTTTTTCTACTAGTAGAAATAGTGTTTTTTTGCTATAAAAAACGACTACTAGGTCTTTCTGCTACTAGTAGTAGTACAGGTTCCATCTGCCGGTGGCAAGATTTGAAGCTAGAACTATCTGAACCAGAAGCCCTGTCTGCCAATAGCGGTAGTTGTTTCTGCTAGTAGAAATAGTGTGTTCTGCTAAAAAGTAAACGTTTCTATGAGTAGTAGTAGTTATTTCAGGTAGTAGTACAATTTCTTTGTGCTAGTAGCGATGTCCTTTCAGTAGGAGAAAGAAAAACTACTATTTTGTTCCTTCTACTACGAGTAGGTCTTTCTACTACTAGTACGGACGGAACCTGTACTACAGGTTCCGTCTGCTGATGGCATAACATCTGAAGCTAGAACCATCTGAACTAGAAGCTCCGTTAATAGCGGTAGTTCTTTCTGCTGTAGTAATTCTTTTAACCAGTAGCAGTTGTTCTCAAGACCGTAGCCGGGAGGGGGGGGGGGGGATGTGGGGGTTCAAACCCGCCCCTGAGATTTTCAAAATGATAAATATTAACTGTAAGAGCAAAAAAAATATTTTTTTCTAAGCCCCCCTTAAGACATTTTTATAACCCCCTCCGAATTTTTTTTCTGGCTGCGGCCTTGGTCGTTCTTTCAGCTTAAAAGTCGTTTTTTGTTCTACTACCACTAGTTTTTTCTGCTACTAGTAGTAGTACAGGCTCCATCTACGGAACTAGAAGCTCTGTCTGCTAATAGCGTCAGTTCTTTCTGCTAGTGGACAAATCGTTTTTAACTGAAAAAAAGTAAACATTACAGTTTGTAGTACTGGTTCTTTCGGCTAATTGTACTTAGTAGTACTAGTATAGGCCTCGTCTGCTGGTAGCAAGATATCTGAAGCTACAACCATCTGAGCTAGAAGTTCTGGCTGGTAACAGTGCTAGTTGATTCTGCTGGTAGAAATAGTGTTTTCCGCAAAACAGCCAATTTTGTGTAAATCTTTAGATATTCCTTTTTTTTTTTGAAGTTCAATTCGAAGCTTTAAACGAGTGTTTTCCACTCCCAGACTAAGCATGAAGTAAAATTTCGAGTTTAGAAAAGCCCCGTGAAAATTTGTCGAGGGTCGCGCAGCGACCCGAGACAAATTTTCGGGCTTTTCTAAACTCGAAATTTTACTTCATGCGTCACGCGTACAAAACACTGATTTAAAGTGCAGTTCAGAAACACACAAATACATCTTCAATCAGAGTAACAGGGAACCAGATATTTAATCTGTTATCAACGATGTTCAGTGTTAATAATAATAAATTAGGTTTTGAGTATTCTTCTGGGCTTTTCTAAACTCGAAATTTTACTTCATGACACTGATTTAACGAGAAATTTAAAAACACACAAAAGACATTTTTCATGTTAATCCTCACAATTAATTCGAATTATTTTTGACGATTCAAATCATTTTGTAAGTATTCGAATCCTTTTATAAATATTCGAATCCTTTTATAAATACGTAACGAATCCGGATCACGAATCCAGTTAAACTAAAGTATTCGAAGTATTCTTTTGAATCCTCTAAAAGAATTCGAATCCAGGATTCGAATCCTGAATGATTCGAATCCTGCCCAGCTCTGACAATTAGGTGTTTTTTTCAGTGTCTACTGTTTAAACTAAAAAATAGCTGTTTGGAGACTAAAAATCGTTATTGTTTAAGTAATTATTAAGATTAATATATATATTTTACGTGAAGAATTCCATATTTTCTCCAAGAACGAAATTAGCTCGAGAAAATTGCGAATATTACGAGCGCGGTAATATTAGTCCCGAGTGGTTGGTAGAACACACTGGATGTATTATATCCACTGCCAAGTGTTGACGACGTCCTCATTAAATTGCACCGCGCCATCGTCACTATGTCCTGGATAATCCACGGGACTTTGTTGCCTGAAATTTATTAATTCTTAAATAAACATTACGCCACGTAAATTACCGGCAGAAAAACATTTTAAAAAATCCTCTGCGCCCGCAAAGGGTTTTGCATAATCTTTGGTGTTGTTATATACACTTTGCATATTTTTACTGTAATTGAAAAATAACATATTAAGTCATTTCTAAAATGGAATTTTATACTTATGTTAACATTACATTTTATATTATATTTACTTTGTTCTTAGAAAGAAATGGGGTACAGTGGGGCAGGTTTGGACATGGGGTACCTTTGGACACTTCAGATTTTCATCTTTCTGAAAAGTCTACACATGAGGATTGATAGTAATGGCAGTTTAATTGCGGACTGTAAAGTTTTGCACCAAAATCACAAGATTTAATGAAGTTATTTTAGAAACATTATAAAGTGCTGCACAAAGTAAGTTTTTTGCTTATTATTTACTCGTTTAGTAAATGTTGGTTGAGGTAGCATTTCAAATTGTTAACATATTAAGTCATTTCTGAAATGGAATTTTATACTTATCTTAGGATTATATTTTATATTATATTTACTTTGTTCTTAGAAAGAAATACGGCAGAGTGGGGCAGGTTGATACATAGGATACCTTTGGAGACTTCAGATTTTCATCTTTCTGAAAAGTCTACACATGAGGATTGATAGTAATGACAGTTTAATTGCGGACTGTAAAGTTTTGCGCCAAAATCAAAAGATTTAATGAAGTTATTTCAGGAACATCATAAAGTGCTGCACGAAGTAAGTTTCGTGCTTATCAATTACTCGTGTAGTAAATGTTGGTTGAGGTAGCATTTCAAATTGTTGACGAAGTATGTTAGAGAATAGATATTTGTATACTACATAAACCGTATTTCATTCCCCTTAAACAAGGAAATATAACGAGTGTCTATAAACTGTTGGCATCTCGGTTGCTTTGAAAAACAAATTACATATCTTAGATTATGCCATTAGAAACGGCGAATCTTGGAAACGTAAAATACATTTAATTATGTCATTGGGCAGTGTCACAGTGCTGAATTTAATTACGACGTATGTTTCTGAAGATTAAAGTTGAACATTTTAAAAAATCCCGTGTCTGTTTTTCAGTTAAAATTGCATTTCGTAATGGACAATTTCAATTAAAGTCTGGTTTCCTCCTTCGCTTTCAACACGTTTATTAGAGTTGTTTCTTTATACACACTAATACTCGACGCGGGGAGTGAAAATGGTCCAAAAGGGCGCAAAAGGCATTAGTGCCTTTATGCGAGGGCGTTAATTGTGCCGCTTCGAATTTTCCACCTGCGCAATCAAACACGAAGAGGAGGAGAAATTTAATTCGACGGTGTTTCACATTTAATAACCGACGTTTATAACTGCTGTAAATGAGGGTACAATATCTATTTATGGAAACGAAATTTGCGAGCTTTTTGAAGAGAATTATGTAGTTTACACATGGCTTTTTATTTCTTATTATCTATCTTACCACTCTGTATATAGTTCTATAATAAATATCCCGCAACAGCGTTAGGCGGATTAAATAGAATTTACAAAATCAACATTTGTTAAATGTTTGAAATTGTAAGGACTCCGAGTGCATGCCAGTTAGCTAGTTGGTGTTTAACTTGAAAGTGTGTAGAATTTAATTTAAATTAATTAGCAGAGTTTCATCACATGCATTTTATTTAATAATACTAGTAAATATTATTTATTAGGTAAGTAGGTAATTAAAATATAAACAGTAATTAATAAATGATTAATAAATTATATATTACTTAATATAATAGCAGACTATTTATGATTTTCAACTTTTTATTCACTCACTACAATTGTCTTGCTACACTGTAGCTTCTTCAGGTGAAGAAATATAATTATATATTAAACGTAAACGTTTTTTATGTACTATCATTTTAAGAAAATATAACCAGTAAATAATAAATGATTAACCCATTAAGCGCCATTGATGCATACACGCAACATTATTAATTTTTTAAAAATAAATTACTAAATAAGTTACTTTAATATACTATTCTATTTTTGTAAATAAAGAATCAGTTTTTCTTTAGAATTTTATTTCTTTGTTGTTTTGACAAATAAAAATATTTTTTTGTGGGGAAAATAGCAAAATTTTATAAGAGACAAAAAATACGTAAAATTGAATGATCTTGCAGAAAAAAAGTATTCCTTATGATTTGACCGGTTGAATAAAAATATTTAGGTATCTTAAGAAGTCGATGGTCCTAGTTTGACCACTTACTTTAAACGCAGGATAAAGAAACATATCGCAAAAAGTGCATGGTATCAATGTAATTAAATGTGCCAAATTAGGTTTTCTTATCTAAGTCCGAAATAAAAATATTTGAAAAATAATGAAAAAAAAATAATATCTTTGAGGCCTCGTAGATGGCTTAGGAACCACTTTTGGATAGAGATAAGTTTAGTTAAATCGTCTTATTTAGTTTCAGAGAATATGTGGTAGAGCGTTGTACAGACCATTCGGGGACACCCTGTATTATATTATTTAAACTGACTTGAAAATGGATGAAGAATGTAATTATTTTGTTATTTAAATATTTCGATCATTACTCATAAAAAAAAATGTTAGTGTATTTTTAACTCCACAATATGTCAGTGTTTTATACGCGTGGCGCATGAAGTAAAATTTCGAGTTTAGAAAAGCCCCTTGAAAATTTGTCTCGGGTCGCTACGCGACCCTCGACAAATTTTCTACGCGGGGCTTTTCTAAACTCGAAATTTTACTTCATGCTTAGTCTGGGAGTGGAAACTCTCATTCTAAACTTCATATTGCACGTTTTTGTATGAAATCGACGATTACCTAAACATTTACAGCGTATACATTATGTTTATGTAAAAGAAAACTTTACAGTAGGTAATATAATAAGTCATTCATAGAAATCATAAAAAGGAGTGCAGAATTTTACCTAAAATCAACTTTTAGAATTACCTCTATAATTGCTCGGCCGTTAATGGGTTAATAAATTATATATTAAACGTATAGATATTTTTTTGTTTTAATTGAAACACTTTTAACCTTTCTTCAGAATTGTTATTGTATACCAGATGTACATTTCGGTCACAAGGTGACCATTATCAATGGATTGATACTGCTCGTCTGGTTTTCAAGTATAGATATTTTTTTATGTATTAGCATTTTAAGAAAATATAACCAGTAAATAATAAATGATTAATAAATTATTTACTAGAATAAATAAGATAGAATATTTATACAATGTGAATACTGAACAGAATGAAATAAAACAACACAGTTGGGAGGGTTTCACTTTTATTGTTGAACACTGCAACATGTTTCACCACACAGTGGCTTCATCATTTATTTCAGGCAGATGAAATAATATAAAATGATAATGATAATAATTATTTCATCTGCCTAATGAAGCCACTGTGTGGTGAAACATGTTGCAGTGTTCAACAATAAAAGTGAAACCCTCCCAACTGTGTTGTTTTGTTTCAAATAGTATTATGGAGTTTCATCATGTATCCGCCTCATCAATTAAAATCAATTAAATACTGAACAGAATGTACAGGGATTTTTGTTTAAGTATACATATTCATGCGCTTTTTTAAAATAGTTTAATTTGAAACTTTAAACGAGTGTTTTCCACTCCCAGATAAAGCATGAAGTAAAATTTCGAGTTTAGAAAAGCCTGAAAATTTGGCTCGGGCGCGTAGCGAAGCGGAGCGACCGAGCCAAATTAGGCTTTTCTAAACTCGAAATTTTACTTCATGCGCCACGCGTATAAAACGCTAATTTAATGGGAAATGGTCTTCAATTTAACTAAATGACAAAGGAAATAAGTTTAGTGTGTCAATTATCAATCAATATATTTTTATTACTGATATTGTTAAAAATTCTAAATTCATTTTATCACATGCATTTTATTTAATAATACTAGTAAATATTATTTATTAGATAAGTAGGTGATTAAAATATAAACAGTAAATAATAAATGATTAATAAATTCTACATTAAACGTAAACGTTTTTTATGTACTAGCATTTTAGGAAAATATAACTAGTAAATAATAAATGATTAATAAATTATATATTAAACGTATAGATATTTTTTTGTTTAAATTAAAACACTTTTAACCTTTCTTCACAATTTTTATTATATACCAGATGTATATTTCGGTCACAAGGTGACCATTATCGATGGATTGATACTGCTCGTCTGGTTTTCAAGTATAGACATTTTGTATGTATTAGCATTTTAAGAAAATATAACCAGTAAATAATGAATGATTAATAAATTAATTACTAGAATAAATAAGATGGAATATTTATACAGTGTGAATACTGAACACAATGTACAGGGATTTTTTTTAAGTATACATATTCATACGCTTTTTTAAAATAGTTTAATTTGAAACTTTAAACGAGTGTTTTCCACTCCCAGATAAAGCATGAAGTGAAATTTCGAGTTTAGAAAAGCCTGAAAATTTGGCTCGGGCGCGTAGCGAAGCGGAGCGACCGAGCCAAATTAGGCTTTTCTAAACTCGAAATTTTACTTCATGCGCCACGCGTATAAAACGCTAATTTAATGTGAAATGGTCTTAAATTTAACTAAGTGATAACTGAAATAAGTTTAGTGTGTCAATTATCAATCAATATATTTTTATTACTGATATTGTTAAAAATTCTAATTTTTTTATACAAAGAAAGGTAATTTGCTTATACATATATTGTCAGGTATAATACAGGGTGCGGCATAACTGTCTCTCTATTTTAGTGTATTTTTAACACCACAATATGTCAATGTTTTATATACGTGGCGCCTGACAAATTTTCTACGCGAGGCTTTTCTAAACTCGAAATTTTACTTCATGCTTAGTCTGGGAGTGAAAACTCTCATTCTAAACTTCATATTGCACGTTTTTATATAAAATCGACGATTACCTAAACATTTACAGCGTATACAATATGTTTATTTAAAAGAAAACGTTACAGTAGGTAATATAATAAGTCATTCATAGAAATGATAAAAAGGAATGCAGCATTTTACCTAAAATCAACTTTTAGAATTAACTCTATAATTGCTCGGCCGTTAATGGGTTAATAAATTATATATTAAATGTATAGATATTTTTTTGTTTTAATTAAAACACTTTTAACCTTTCTACACAATTTTTATTATATACCAGATGTATATTTCGGTCACAAGGTGACTATTAACAATGGATTGATACTGCTCGTCTGGTTTTTAAGTATAGACATTTTTTTAGGAATTAGCATTTTAAGAAAATATAACCAGTAAATAATAAATGATTAATAAATTAATTACTAAAATAAATAAGATGGAATATTTATACAGTGTGAATACTGAACAGAATGTACAGGAAATTTTTTTAAGAATACATATTCATACGCTGTTTTTAAAATAGTTTAATTTGAAACTTTAAACGAGTGTTTTCCACTCCCAGATTAAGCATGAAGTAAAATTTCGAGTTTAGAAAAGCCTGAAAATTTGGCTCGGGCGCGTAGCGAAGCGGAGCGACCGAGCCAAATTAGGCTTTTCTAAACTCGAAATTTTACTTCATGCGCCACGCGTATAAAACGCTAATTTAATGTGAAATGGTCTTAAATTTAACTAAGTGATAACTGAAATAAGTTTAGTGTGTCAATTATCAATCAATATAGTTTGGTAGGGGGACATTTCTTCCACTCCATTTTTTCCACTCTATTTCTTCCGCTCTATTTCTTCCACCGCACTTTTCTTCCGCCAAGACTATTCTTCCACCAAGACTTTTTTTCCATCAAATTTTCACTGCGCCGCCGAGTGCCGTTGTGTGTAAAAGTTAATATAATGTTCTGTGTAGGTAAGAGCATATGACTTTTATCCAATACCCACTTGGACCACAGATACTTAACTGTGGTTAAGCCATTTCTACTAGTTTGTGGCTTAAGTGGAAGGTTTCAAATTGATTACATTGCTTAAGTATCTTTGCACACGCTAGCGATTTTACATACTTCTAGGTTTGGTTAGGTTAGGTTAGTAGGAAGGTTTGCAATAGAATAAATTGCGCAAGTCATTTTGCTCCCGATGCCTGTTCCACATACTTTTAGGTTAGGTTAGGAGAAAGGTTTGCTATAGAATACATTGCGCAAGTCTCCTTGCGAACGATGCCTGTGCCACATACTTCTAGATTAGGTTAGGTTAGGAGAAAGGTTTGCAATAGAATAAACTGCTTCTGTCTCTTTGGGCACTGTCCCCATCGCGAACGAGATCATTCGCGACGCTCAAAAGTGTCGATTATCAAAGTTACAAAGACTTGTTTGGTTGTTTACTTTGAAGTTGGCTATAGACGTCAAATTTTGAATGTTTGAATAAAAAAAGTGGAACCAGAAATAGCGGAACTAAATTAGTGGAAAAAATAATTCGGAGGAAAATATGTACAGTGGAAAAAAGAATTGGTGGAAGAAAAGTACTGGTGGAAGTAATAGAGTGGAAAAAATGGGGTACAATCATATATTTTTATTACTGATATTGTTAAAAATTCTATTTTTTCGATACAAAGCAAGGTAATTTGAATTTTTAAGAAAATATAACCAGTAAATAATAAATTATTAATAAATTAATCACTAGAATAAATATGATGGAATATTCATACAGTGTGAATACTGAATAGAATCTACAAGGATTTTTTTTAAGTATACATATTCATACGCTTTTTTAAAATAGTTTAATTTGAAACTTTAAACGAGTGTTTTCCACTCCCAGATTAAGCATGAAGTAAAATTTCGAGTTTAGAAAAGCCTAAAAATTTGGCTCGGGCGCGTAGCGAAGCGGAGCGACCGAGCTAAATTAGGCTTTTCTAAACTCGAAATTTTACTTCATGTACCACGCGTATATAACGCTAATTTAATGGGAAATGGTCTTCAATTTAACTAAATGACAAAGGAAATAAGTTTAGTGTGTCAATTATCAATCAATATATTTTTATTACTGATATTGATAAAAATTGTAAATTCATTTTATCACATGCATTTTATTTAATAATACTAGTAAATATTATTTATTAGATAAGTAGGTAATTAAAATATAAACAGTAAATAATAAATGATTAATAAATTCTACATTAAACGTAAACGTTTTATATATACTAGCATTTTAGGAAAATATAACTAGTAAATAATAAATGATTAATAAATTATATATTAAACGTATAGATATTTTGTTGTTTTAACTAAAACACTTTTAACCTTTCTTTACAATTTTTATTATATACCAGATGTACATTTCGGTCACTAGGTGACCATTATCAATGGATTGATACTGCTCGTCTGGTTTTCAAGTATAGACATTTTTTATATATTAGCATTTTAAGAAAATATAACCAGTAAATAATAAATGCTTAATAAATTAATTACTAGAATAAATAAGATGGAATATTTATACAGTGTGAATACTGAACAGAATGTACAGGGATTTTTTTTAAGTATACATATTCATACGCTTTTTTAAAATAGTTTAATTTGAAACTTTAAACGAGTGTTTTCCACTCCTAGATTAAGCATGAAGTAAAATTTCGAGTTTAGAAAAGCCTGAAAATTTGGCTCGGGCGCGTAGCGAAGCGGAGCGACCGAGCCAAATTAGGCTTTTCTAAACTCGAAATTTTACTTCATGCGCCACGCGTATAAAACGCTAATTTAATGTGAAGTGGTCTTAAATTTAACCAAGTGACAAGTGAAATAAGTTTAGTGTGTCAATTATTAATCAATATATTTTTATTACTGATATTGTTAAAAATTCTAATTTTTTATACAAAGAAAGGTAATTTGAATTTTTAAGAAAATATAACCAGTAAATAATAAATGATTAATAAATTAATTACTACAATAAATAAGATGGAATATTTTTACAGTGTGAATACTGAACAGAATGTACAGGGATTTTTTTTAAGTATACATAAAAAATAGTTTAATTTGAAACTTTGAACGAGTGTTTTCCACTCCCAGATTAAGCATGAAGTAAAATTTCGAGTTTAGAAAAGCCAAAAAATTTGGCTCGGGCGCGTAGCGAAGAGGAGCGACCGAGCCAAATTAGGCTTTTCTAAACTCGAAATTTTACTTCATGCTCCACGCGTATAAAACGCTAATTTAATGTGAAATGGTCCTAAATTTAACTAAATGACAAAGGAAATAAGTTTAGTGTGTCAATTATCAATCAATATATTTTTATAACTGATATTGTTAAAAATTCTATTTTTTTTTATACAAAGAAAGGTAATCTGATTATTCATATATTATCAGGTATAATACAGGGTGCGGCATAACTGTCTCCCTACTTTCAAAGCCTTATATTACAAAACCCTACTTTTACCCTACTTTCAAAGCCTTATATTACAAAAGTTATTTAAAATACGATTATTTTATTTTTCTTAGGAGTGCAACTAAAACAGTTTTATTTTATGTGGTTTTGAAAAGAATATCGGCCAAGTGTTGTCCACAATTATCGCAGCACTGCCGCAGGTGATTTCTGAAGTTTTGCATAACTCTTACTGGCATTTTTTGCTGTATTCGGCGAATTTTGAGACGAATAGCCTCCTTCAGTTGTCCTGCGGTGCTTAGACGATGTTTAAAGACTTAAGCTTTAACGAAATCCCACAGAAAGAAGTCGCAATGCGTCAAATCTGGCGAGCGCGCAGGCCATGAAATATCGCCTTTCAGGGAGATCAAGCATCCGGAAAACATTTCTCTCAAAACGTGCAATGATGCTCGGGATGTGTGGGCTGTCGCCCCGTTTTGTTGAAACAATCGACAGTAGCTAAACCAGGCATTCTGCACATTAAGTTCTGCAAGGGCTGGAGCGAAAAAAAAATAGACTCATCGCTATGTAGCGTTCTGAATTGGCGGTAACAGCCCTATTCTCTTCTTCAAAGAAGTTAGCCCCGATATTTTCGGGTGTTGAGCTGTCCGTGGACCTTCTCTTTTGATAAAAGATCCAGTTTCTCTGAAGTTTTGAATTAAAATCGCCTAATATTGTTACGTGCGCTAAAATTTACTCAGATTTAAATAGAATCGTTACAAAATGCAATGAGCACTCTCCCCTAATAAATAATTCTAAAACTGAAGTTATTCTGTTTGGTCCAAAAAAAGCGCGAGTCAAGGATGCAAATGCTTAATCAAGAATAAAAAGAAAAACAACGAATCCCTCGAAATTTTTGCATCGGTATTTAACCAAATTGGGATAAATGATTCCTTTTTTTTCAATGGTTCCGTTGACTGAATGGAAAATGAAAATTTAACATTCATATCTTAATCATAATGTGTAATATTCGTATGAAATTTTGTGTGGATATTAAGGAACTATTGTTCTAAAATCCAACAATACCCCATTAATAGTTTTTGATAAATTAAAAAAATAAATAAAATTTGATAAATCCATTTGAGTCTAAAAACAGACTCATTTTATGCGATTTTTTGAGAAAATAACAATTTTAAACATTCATATCTTTATAATTTTTGGGAATATAAATACTTTCAATTAGTTTGGACAATACCAATTTTATTGACATAAACAATTGTGTTAGAAGTCTAGGAGTTTATATAGATAGTGAACTAAGATTCCACAGTCATATCTCTCGTTGTATCAATAATGCATACGTAAATCTTAGGTTAATATACTTAAATCGGTAATGTTTATAGCAGAAATTGAAAACTATATTATGTGAATCCCTGGTTTTGTTACACTTCAACTATTGTGATGTAGTATACAACTTTTGTTTAGATAAAAAAAACAATTGATAAAATTCAACGTATGCAAAATTCTTGTTTGAGATTAATCTTCGGTATTAGGAAATTTGATCATATAAGTCATAAGCTTCAGGACTTAGGTTGGCTTAAAATGAGTGATCGCCGTTTACTCCATTTTGCCACTTTTTGTCACAAAATAATTAAAGACAAGACTCCACCTTCTCTTTACCACAAAATTAAATTCCGCTCTGACGTTCATACACTTAATGTACGCTTTAGAGGATTACTAACTCCACCTCAACATAAATCTGTTTTTGCAGAAAGATCATTCTCAATTCAAATTTCTAAAGTGTACAATAAGGTACCA
Organism: Philonthus cognatus; assembly: GCA_932526585.2. Lineage (NCBI taxonomy): Eukaryota > Metazoa > Arthropoda > Insecta > Coleoptera > Staphylinidae > Philonthus > Philonthus cognatus. The sequence goes on from OW052241.1 coordinate 21,343,268, forward strand.
CTAGAATGCAAAGCGAAATGTGTCTTAACTTTCTGTGAATATTATGCCAAACATCTTAAAGACAGATAGATGTATATTTTGTGTTTCAATATTGCCGATTTAATTATTGAATAATTTAAATTACTGATATTTAAATCGCACTGAAATAAACTTTTGCGCTTGTTTGATACTTATTTATTACTTATAATTTCAATGGTTAAGTTGAAAAACAGTCGCGGCGATCCAGCCAAAGACTGAACTTCGCCATTAGATTCCAAATACTTGATTATTATCTTTTGTGTAAAAATGCATGTAATTAAATGGTATTTGAAATAAAGATTATTATTATTATTTTTATTAATGTAATCTGTAGATTGTTAATCAACTTCCACCAACTTGTGACGTATTTTTCCAACCATTGACATCCTTATTAGAATTTTGTTATGAAATGAAATGTTTTGACGCTTCACATCTATCATATACAATGTATTGTATCATTGCATTATGTAGCATACGTGAATAAAGCTATTATTATTATTGTTATTATTATTATTATTATTATTATTATTATTATTATTATTATTATTATTATTATTTTTAGTTTATACTTTTAAAACATTATTTTTGTATTAGCTACCCGTTTCGTGTGTATGCGTACAATAAATAATTAGTGTGTTGAAATTAAATTGTGGATTTTATTTCCCCAAAATACACCAAAAAATATCACAGTGTATGTAAGCATATTTATCAATTAAACGTTTATTGATATGCAGGCTGATCAGTTTTCCTGATGATAAATGCACCCCGCCCGTCCTTTGATTGCACATCAGCAACTACCCTATATAACTCTATAGTCTGCGGCCTTGCAAATGATGCACACACCGTCTCTCTATAGACTCCAATTACCATTGCAGACAGTACACGGCACAGCATAACACGGTATGCCTCTCATTGACTAATTGATGCGCTGATTGGAATAATGCACACATACACATCCATTCTACAGCACCACCATTATCCCAACAGCACTGATTTGCGACCATCTGTCCGAATGCCCCAATGCTTTCCTTACCCTTATTAATTAATAAATATAATGCTTTTATTCACCAAAAGACTATTATATAATCGTTTAAGTGTGGTAATAAAATCTATCAGCACTAATTGAAATAGTGTAGTTCAATAAATCAATCGATTCTTACTTTATTAAATACAATTCTTTCGTACATCTGTTAAACCTAATAAACTTGATTACAAAAAATTTATTAATCATAAAATAAAAGTTGGAGATAGTCATAATACATTTTCAGTATTTTTTCTATATCCACTATTATAGAATCATAATGTCATTAACAGGAAAACTACTAGACCAGAAAAAATTAACAAGTACTTCCGAAGCCTGCAAGCAAAATTTCCCTCCCAGTTCCCAGTACTGCCAAGACCACGGGACAGCTACATACATACGCATTTCGGACTATTAGTCCTCATCAGCATAGTGTATTCCCCAGTATTGTGGTCTACTGAACACGAAATTTTACTTGGCTTTTATGCCTGTAAATATGTCGCATGCGACATCTATCATACAAAAGTAGGTTCATCAATTTAAAGGTTTTATTACGCAACGTGTAAATACAAGAAACCAATTGTGACTATTGTTGTGTGACCATAGTTGTGAACCAGAGCTGGGCAGGATTCGAATCATTCGGGATTCGAATCCTTTTAGAGGATTCAAAAGAGGAATTCGAATACTCTAGTTCAACTGGATTCGTGATCCGGATCCGTTACATTTTTTTAAGAGGATTCGTATTCGAATCCAAATGTGGGTGATTCGAATCCATATAAAAGGATTCGAATCCTTATAAAAGGATTCGCACATTTATAAAAGGATTCGAATATTTATAAAAGGATTCGAATACTTAAAAAAGGATTTGAATCGTCAAAAATATTTTCAATCAATTGTGAGGATTAACATGAAAAATGTCTTTTGTGTGTTTTTAAATTTCTTGTTAAATCACTGTTTTATACGCGTGGCGCATGAAGTAAAATTTCGAGTTTAGAAAAGCCCAGAAAATTTGTCTCGGGTCGCTGCGCGACCCGTACAAATTTTCACGGGGCTTTTCTAAACTCGAAATTTTACTTCATGCTTAGTCTGGGAGTGGAAAACACTCGTTTAAAGCTTTAAATTGAACTTTAAAAAAGAAAAGGGAATATCCGCAATTGTATGTCATTATTTTTATAAAATCACATTTTTTTTTCTTAATTATCTTAGCTGTAAATTATCTGACATTCTTTAATTTTTAAAAGAATTCAATTTGAAGCTTGAAACGAGTGTTTTCCACTCCCAGACTAAGCATGAAGTAAAATTTCGAGTTTAGAAAAGCCCCGTGAAAATTTGTCGAGGGTCGCGCAGCGACCCGAGACAAATTTTCTGGGCTTTTCTAAACTCGAAATTTTACTTCATGCGCCACGCGAATTAAACACAGATTTTAAGTGAAGTTAAAATGTACATAAATTTGACAATATTGCAGTGATTTATACGCGTGGCGCATAAAGTAAAATTTCGAGTTTAGAAAAGCCCGGAAAATTTGTCTCTGGTCGCTGCGCGACCCTCGACAAATTTTCACGGGGCTTTTCTAAACTCGAAATTTTACTTCATGCTTAGCCTGGGAGTGGATAACACTCATTTAAAGCTTCAAATTGAATTATCTTAAGAAGCAACGAATATCGGAAAATTTGCAGCGCATGCATATGTATAATTAAAAGAAAAATTCCATGTATAAGTAGATGAGATAATTGTTAAGTTATTATAATTTTTTGTTTGTTTTTTGCAGTTGTTGTTGTTTTAGTTAATCAATGTTACAATATTCTTGTTAATTGGATTTTTAATATACCTATTATAAAAGAAAATAATATTCATTCAATGCATGGCCATCTAGAAAATCTTTTTTGTTTTTTGGTATTTTAACTATTTAGGACAAATCAAAATGTTAAGTGTTGCATATTGTTGCAATCACAAGAAAAAATTGAATATTTTGAGATACTCAGGTACAGGGTGTCCGGTTTAAGAAAAGATTAGTTTTGATAATATCTCAAAAATTAAAACATCTATACTTTTTTTAAGTACACCACTAAATTTTACGTAAAAAGTAAAAAAAAACTGTCGTATTTAAAATATTTTTCTATCTCTATAAATAGGATAGAAAAATATTTTTAATACGAAAGTTTTTTGACTTTTTACGTAAAATTTAGTGGTGTACTTAAAAAAAGTATAGATTTTTTAATTTTTGAGATATTATCAAAACTAATATTTTCTTAAAGGGGACCATCTGTACCTGGTTTTGGTTATCTCATAAGAGATAACAAAAACCAGTAGATTTTGAGAATCACCGTGTATCTTCTAAACCAATCTACTTAGCGTAGATCTGATTGCGCCAAACACTAAAAACACTAAAAAAGGAAACGGGACACATATCTTAGTTTTTTTTTGAATCTGTTACCGTTTAGCCTATACCCTATAATATCAACGTGGTGCATTTTGGAGGTGCCACATATGGAAAACTTTTTTTTTAAGAGATATTGAAAAACCGTTTTCGCGAGCCAGGGTCACTTTACCGTGGTTCATTGTGTCTTTAAATTTTCAGCAAAAAATCGTGATATGTATATCTAAATGAAAATTGAATATAATAAATATTTATCTAATTAGTGGGATAAGAGCATCATTAACTGACGAATGCGGTGAGTTGCTGAGACGAGGGCGTAGCCCGAGTCGAAGTAATAGCATGAGTCTCAGTTAATATGCCTTACCCCACGTATTAGATACAACTTTTTATCTACGACTGCTCAGAATTACGGAAATTATACTTTTGAATTGAATTTGATGAAAAATTAGAATATCATAGTATGTACGTAGAACCATAGCAACATGTAATTTGAATGTCAACAATCAACATGTAATTTGAATGTCAACAATTTAATAGTCAAAACTTCAAGAATTAATTTTCTAATTTCTGTTTTGCTGTGAAGTAATGAGCGACTCCGAATCTCTGCCTTCGGATATCGAAGAATCGGCCACGCAGGTAGTTTCAATGTTATTGCCGGAAAAATCAAAAATTAAATATGAGCAAGCTTATGAACGTTTGCGGAAATGGTGCGATGAGAAGAAAATAAAAAATTAAGCAAATGAAAAGGTACTTCTAGTATATTTTGAAAATATTTCGAAACGCTATAAACCTTCAAGCCTATGGGCATATTACTCGATGATACGTGCTATGATATTCATAAAGAAAAATGTAGATATCAGTAAATTTATTCAATTGGTCGCATTTCTGAAAAGGCAGTCAGAAGGATATAAACCGAAGAAATCGAACATTTTAACAAAACAACATATAACTCGATTTTTACAAGAAGATGATGGAAAGTGGCTACTAACAAAGGTAAATAAGAACAAGGCATGACATTTTATATTAAGATATATTTTCAGGTAGTTTTGATCTTTGGAATTGGTGGAGCCTGTAGAAAGGAAGAACTCACTTATATGCAAATGACCAACGTTAGGAACGAAGGGCAGGTCTTCTGCGTCACAATACCAAAAACAAAGACCAAAATTTCGCGAGACTTTGTTATAACATCTGGAGGCATTGATGGGATCAATTTCGTAGACATTATAAAAAAATACATGGCACTGCGTCCACATAATGCCATAGAGAGGTTTTTTGTTGGTTACAGGAATGGCAAATGTATAAAACAGCCTGTAGGCATTAACACGATTGGTAGCATGCCGAAAAATATTGCTTCTTTTTTAAAACTACCAAATGCTAACGAGTACACCGGTCACTGTTTCAGAAGATCGTCCACCTCACTGTTGGCAAACTCAGGGGCGGACCTGCTAACAATAAAAAGGCACGGGGGTTGGAAGAGCAATACAGTAGCCGAAGTGTACATAGAAACTTCGGTTGAGAATAAGAAACGTATCGCAACAAATATTCTTTGAGAAAAGAATGTACTTGTAGAAGTTTCAACCAGTAACCGCAGTAGTTTGGAAATTTCTAAAACAGAAATGTCTTCAGGAATACACTTAAATAAATGTAAACATGTTATTATTAATGTTCATAAGTAATTGTTTAATAAATTTGGTGGTTAGTTGGTATTAAAAAATTAGTGTGTTTTTGATTTCATTACCTAACTAGTTAGGTAATGAGTTTAATTACGTAACTCAAATGATTGTCAAATTCGTCACTTATTCAAGCAGTCGTAGATAAAATTATTTATCTAATTATTTAAATAAAATAAAGATATTTGTATAATAGTCCGATAATTATTAAAATGCACTAAATAAGTGAAATTGATTGAACATTTCATAAGTTAATGAAATCAGAACATTCATGAAAACTTTTTTTTTAACTAATTTCTCATCTGGCACTTGGTGAAACATATTACAATATGTAAAGTTATTTAAATTAAAAACACTTGGTATTGTTTCACAAATTAAAAATTTATTCTGACTAGCATGAAGTAAACTTTCGATGTTTGGAAAGGCCAAACATTTTCAGGCTTTTTTAAGCTCAAAATTTTACTTCATGATTAATTTTGGAGTTGAAAACACTCGTTTACAGTTTCAATTTGAACACTTTAAAAAAAACTAATGTATTTTTAATTATTTTGTAAATGTTGATGAAATTCATCATTCTGCAATATTAATTAATTTTGTCAATGTTAATAATTGAGATGATTGATGTCAATTATTAACACTTTTCGATGTTTATTTAACTATGTGTCGGGTTGCGTTCGCGAACATATTAACGATAATCATTAAATTTTACTACATTTATCGACTTATGGAATCCCTCTCCCTTAAAAAAAAATCTGCGGGCTCCCATGAATATCGCGCTTAGCACTAAACAAAAATGCTTGTAGTACATATTACATGTAATACCGAGATCAATAAATGTACATGTTTCAAGATTATTGATTGAATATTTGCAATCATTAATTTATCTGCGAAACCTACGCATTTACATTATATTAACATACTTGGTTGGCTATAATAACAAATATTATCGTTTCCGATTTAACGACCGAAGTTTAATAGAACCTCAAATCTCATTAAAATTGGCGCTGCGTGCTATAATTTAACATAAAATTTAATTTCTGTTATTATTAGGTTAATAGAATATCGGGGTTTCATTTAATTAATATTTTTATATAGAGGGTGCCCTTATTTCGGTAGAATGTTTAGGGATATGAATAATTCAGACTCATCTAAATATTAGGAAAAAAGTGAAATATTGAAACCTCGATTTAATTACATATAAATATAAATAAAGACTCATTTTCCCATTCTGAAATAATAATTATTATCGAGATTGTTTTGAATGATAAATTCCAAAACATGGAGCAGTGCACAATCCGCTATAACAGGATTTACGCCAATAGCGATTTTCCGTTCTTTTGCCTTTTTCCGAACACATAACGCATCTGAAATTGAATTTATGAATGTTTTAACAATCAAATGTAAAAATACTATCTTGAACAAGTTTATCATCTTTCACGTGGTGAAACATATTTAACTATGATTTAATAAAGAAAACACTTGGTTAAATTTCACTAATATTTTGGTTTTTTATTCCAACTAGTTTCGACTTTAAGTCATTCTCAAGAAACTCCTAACTCCTCCTAACTCCTAACTTCTTGAGAATGACTCAAAGTCGAAACTAGTTGGAATAAAAAACCAAAATATTAGTGAAATTTAACCAAGTGTTTTCTTTATTAAATCATAGTAAAAATACTAATTAAATTGTACTGATATAAAAAAAACACTTTACTTTTTTATACCACTTTTATTTTATTTTTGTGACTTAGTTTGACAATGATTACCGTGAAACTAGTCACACAAGTAAAATAAAAGTGGTATAAAATAGTGAAGTGTTTTCTATATATCAAATTGAAAATGTATCACGAAGTGTACGCCTCCAAGATTCAAGAATAAATAGTACTGTTTGATTGGCTTTTTGTGGTGGGTGGTATAAGCAAAGGACTCCTAAAGCAAGCCTAGACGTTTTCTTTTTTTGTAAATATTTGGAAAAAGCTGAAATATTGAAACTTCGTTTTAATTACACATAAATAATCAAGTATTCATTATAAATAAAGACTTATTATCCCATTCTCAAATGGTTGAAATTTAATTAACATAAACGAGTCCCCTCGGCTGGAAATTATTGCCTCTCCACTCCGCTCATATGGCAAACACATGCACGGGTATAAATTTAAATTCACACACCATTATTAATTTTATAAACAAAGGAATGTACTTTTGCGCAGAAAAAAAAACGGCGCAAACCACTTTCATCTGGTACCGGGAATCCATTAGCGGAAATTGCCGTTTAAATAGCTGTCGCTGAATTACCCATTTTTGCGTCAACATGCGAATAAATAACGTCTCTGCTTTCTGAGAATTATTGACATAATTTATAGGGAACAACAGAATTGTGCAACTTATTTTTTCAAACTGTCGCTGCCAAAATGTAAAAGCATTCCTGCATAAATCAGGCGTGCTGTTTGGGAATTGGGCGTAACTCTTATTCGAAAATTAAAATAGAATAGAAATATCTTTCACTATGTTCTCAATAATCACTTGGTGAAACATGATTAAATATATAAGTATGAATATTATTTAAATAAAAATCACTATATTTTGTGAAACGAACCAAGTGATATTTATTTAAATATAACATTCATATTTATATATAGAATAGAAATTATTGGCTGTCACAAAAAACACAACTGTAGCGTTTTGTTTTATTTTATCACGTTTGAGGTGTAGTTATGACAAATGCTAGTACTTTGATTTCTATCTTTTAGCGCTTTATGTTTATTGAAGCCATTAGTATCATTTGGACGCGAGATTGATCTCCAAGTTTAGAATAGCCTAAAAATTTGGATTGGTCCAAATTTTCAGGATTTTCAAAACTCGAAATTTTACCTCATGGGCCACGTGTATAAAATACTGATTTGATATGCAGTTCAGAATATACGTCTTTAGTAGTGATGGGAATGGTCGATATATTTTAATAATCGATTATTTTAAAACGAGATATTTTAATAATCCATTAAATTAGTAGCTGAAAATTAGTAGTTAACCTTTTAATTGAGCGAAGGGGGGAGGGGGGGATGATTATGTAGTACAAACAAGCGATATAAAGTGATCTTGTTTGTAAAACAAAAACGGGCTACAGAATGTTTATCATATATTCCAACGAGGTGTTTTATCCTGGAACTGGTTCTCCAAGAATGTTTTTTACAGGGGGTACATTTTATAAACTGATGAAAATCACAAAAATCTAGAAAAATGTTGATAATTTAATAAAAATTTTATAAATTGACGAAAATTTCGAAATCTCACACATATTTATTAAATCATCGAAAATCGCGAAATATTGAAAATCTTACATTTTACAAATTGATAAAAATCACGAAATATCGAAAATCTATGAAAATTTAAAAATCTGGTAAACATTTTATATATAAATTGGGAAATTCTTTTTGAAAATCCGCGAAATTTGGGAAAATCTCAAAATATCACTAATCTAAGGAAAATCCATGAAAAAGTTGATAATTTAAAAATCTGATGATAATTTTATAAATTGACGACATATTGAAAATCTCAAAAATTTATGAAATCGTCGAAAATCTGGAAATGTTGAAAATCTTAGAAACATTATATAAATTGATAAAAAATCAGGAAAATCTTACATTTTACAAATTGATAAAAATCACGAAATATTGAAAATCTATGAAAATTTAAAAATCTGGTAAACATTTTATATATAAATTGGGAAATTCATTTTGAAAATCCGCGAAATTTGGGAAAATCTCAAAATATCACTAATTTAAGGAAAATCCATGAAAAAGTTGATAATTTAAAAATCTGATGAAAATTTTATAAATTGACGAAATATTGAAAATCTAAAAAATTTATGAAATCGTCGAAAATCTGGAAATGTTGAAAATCTTACAAACATTATATAAATTGATAAAAAATCAGGAAAATCTTACATTTTACAAATTGATGAAAATCACGAAATATCGAAAATCTATGAAAATTTAAAAATCTGATGAACATTTTATATGTAGACAAAAATTTCGAAATATTGAAAATCTCACAAAAATTTATTAAATCGTCGAAAACCTCGAAATATTGAAAATCTTACGAAAATTTTATAAATTGATAAAAATCACGAAATATTGAAAATCTATGAAAATGTTAATAATTTAAAAATCTGATGAAATTTTTATAAATTGATGAAAATTTCGAAACATTAAAAATCTCACAAAAATTTATTAAATCGTCGAAAATCTCGAAATATTGAAAATCTTATGAAAATTTCATAAACTGAAAAAAATTACGAAATATCGAAAATATTGGGAAAATCTCGAAATATTGAAAATCTCATGAAAATATAAACAATTGACAAAAATGAGCAAGATTTTCAAAAATTCATCAAAATCCACAAAAAGTAAATTTTTCAAAATTAACAAAAACCATCATAATTACGAAAATCTAAAAAAATGACGAAATTTATTAAAATTGAATAATAAAGTAGTAAATTTTGAACTCTACACTAAATCAGTGTTTTATACCCGTAGCGAATGAAGTAAAATTTCGAGTTTAGAAAAACCCCGTGAAAATTTGTCGAGGGTCGCTTTTCTACGCGGGGCTTTTCTTAACTCGAAATTTTACTCCATGCTTAGCCTGCGAGTGGACAACACTCGTTCTTAGAAGTTTCAAATTGAAGGATTACTAAGTTTATTACCATTCTACAAAGGCTACAGCTCGAAGGACCAATCATGGTCTTCGGAGATCGAAGGACCACAGGGAATCGAAGTTTTTTTACAAGAAAACAACGAATATCTAAAGGTTGACAGCATGGATAGGAAAGAAAACATTCAATTTTGAAAAAATGTCGAAGTTGGGTTGGTTTTCAGTGCGTTTTTAACTTCACTTTAAATCAGTGGCGCATGGAGTTAAAATTTCGAGTTTAGAAAAGCCCCGTGAAAATTTGTCTCGGGTCGCTGCGCGACCCTCGACAAATTTTCTACGCGGGGCTTTTCTAAACTCGAAATTTTACTCCATGCTTAGCCTGGGAGTGGACAACACTCGTTCTTAGAAGTTTCAAATTGAAGGATTACTAAGTTTATTACTATTCTACAAAGGCTACAGCTCGAAGGACCAATCATGGTCTTCGGAGATCGAAGGACCACAGGGAATCGAAGTTTTATTACAAGAAAACAACGAATATCTAAAGGTTGACAGCATGGATAGGAAAGAAAACATTCAATTTTGAAAAAATTTCGAAGTTGGGTTGGTTTTCAGTGCGTTTTTAACTTCACTTTAAATCAGTGTTTTGTACGCGTGGCGCATGAAGTAAAATTTCGAGTTTAGAAAAGCCCCGTGAAAATTTGTCTCGGGTCGCTGCGCGACCCTCGACAAATTTTCTACGCGGGGCTTTTCTAAACTCGAAATTTTACTCCATGCTTAGCCTGGGAGTGGACAACACTCGTTCTTAGAAGTTTCAAATTGAAGGATTACTAAGTTTATTACTATTCTACAAAGGCTACAGCTCGAAGGACCAATCATGGTCTTCGGAGATCGAAGGACCACAGGGAATCGAAGTTTTATTACAAGAAAACAACGAATATCTAAAGGTTGACAGCATGGATAGGAAAGAAAACATTCAATTTTGAAAAAATTTCGAAGTTGGGTTGGTTTTCAGTGCGTTTTTAACTTCACTTTAAATCAGTGTTTTGTACGCGTGGCGCATGAAGTAAAATTTCGAGTTTAGAAAGCCCCGTGAAAATTTGTCTCGGGTCGCTGCGCGACCCTCGACAAATTTTCTACGCGGGGCTTTTCTAAACTCGAAATTTTACTCCATGCTTAGCCTGGGAGTGGACAACACTCGTTCTTAGAAGTTTCAAATTGAAGGATTACTAAGTTTATTACTATTCTACAAAGGCTACAGCTCGAAGGACCAATCATGGTCTTCGGAGATCGAAGGACCACAGGGAATCGAAGTTTTATTACAAGAAAACAACGAATATCTAAAGGTTGACAGCATGGATAGGAAAGAAAACATTCAATTTTGAAAAAATTTCGAAGTTGGGTTGGTTTTCAGTGCGTTTTTAACTTCACTTTAAATCAGTGTTTTGTACGCGTGGCGCATGGAGTAAAATTTCGAGTTTAGAAAAGCCCCGTAAAAATTTGTCTCGGGTCGCTGCGCGACCCTCGACAAATTTTCTACGCGGGGCTTTTCTAAACTCGAAATTTTACTCCATGCTTAGCCTGGGAGTGGACAACCTCGTTCTTAGAAGTTTCAAATTGAAAGATTACTAAGTTTATTACTATTCTACAAAGGCTACAGCTCGAAGGACCAATCATGGTCTTCAGAGATCGAAGGACCACAGGGAATCGAAGTTTTTTTACAAGAAAACAACGAAAATCGGAAGGTTAACACCATGGATAGGAAAGAAAACATTCAATTTTGAAAAAATATCGAAGTTGGGATGGTTTTCAGTGCGTTTTTAACTTCACCTTAAATCAGTGTTTTGTACGCGTGGCGCATAAAGTAAAACTTATCGGTTTCTAAGATTTTCATTTTTCAAATTTTTGCAGTTTTTATGAGTTTTCGTCAATTCAATTCAATTCAATTCAATTTATTTATTTCCAAATAGAATAAAGTACATTCATGGGTGGGTCAAATATGGCTTAGTATACACCAAAACTAAATATTAAAATAGTGAATAAACATAATCACAATATTAAAATAGTAAAATTGTAAATAAACAAACACATAGATTCAATAAAGACAAACAACTTACAATTTGAAAATTGAGGTAAAAATTAAATTAGTTAGAATAATTAATAAATAGTTAATAATCACAAACACATAGAAACAATATGACAAACAATTTACACTTTAAAATTTGCGGTACATAGTTAAAATTTACACAACTAAATTAAATCGACTAATATAGAATGCAATGGGCAGGACTAGTAAAACTATTAAAGTTATTCGGTTTGTACAATTTTATCACAGTATTGTATATATTCTTCGATTGTGTAGAATGAATTGTCTTGCAATATAGTTTTAATTTTTTTGATAAATGCTTTGTTAGGCATTCTTTTTATATTGTCAGGTAGTTGGTTGTAATGTTTCGCTGATTGGATAGTACATGCGTTATGGTAAAAACTGTGACTATGTATGGGAAGTTTTAATATCTTCTTCCGAGTATTGTAACCGTGATCTGTTATATGAGCATTAAAGAGATTAAGGTTCATTTTAACGAATTTAAGTGACTCATACAAATATAAACACATATACAGCTTGTATATGGTTTTTGATTAGCTATTGCGCGTATTAATCTTTTTTGCACTGTGAATATTTTATGGATATTTGCTTCCGTTGTGCAGGCCCAGTAGATTAGACCATACGTTAGCAACGGTTGACAATAAGCCATGTAAATGGTGCGAGCAGCTTGCTCATTAATGTCATTTCGTGTGGCATAGATCAGATATGAATATTTAGCCAATTTCGAACAAATGTTGCTTATATGCGTACTCCATTTCAAGTCATTTTGTATGACAAGACCTAAAAATCTGACATTGTCTGTTTCACTAATCGTTTCATTACTTACTGATATATTTGCCTGTCCTAAAGGAGCTCTGTAATTAATGACTGATGTTTTTGCTATATTCATCAATAAGTTGTTCATTGTTAGCCATGAACTTAATTCACAAAGTACTATATTTGTAGCATGTAGATCGTGTATATTTTGATCTCGTAGGTTGATTGTGGTGTCGTCGGCCAACATTGTTAAATGCGCGTTTATGGCAAATGGCATGTCATTAATGAACAGTAGAAACAGTAGTGGCCCTAGTATGCTACCCTGAGGTACACCAACAACTGAATAGTATGCTACCCTGAGGTACACCAACAACTGAATCAGCAAAAGTTGAGTTATATAATTCGTTCTTTATATATATACTTGTTAAATGCTTTCTTCCAGTAAGGTATGATGACAAAAGGCAATGACAATTCCCCCGTATCCCATACATCGATAGTTTATGCAATAGTAAATCGTGAGGTACACAGTCAAACGCCTTTGTTAAGTCTATAAATATTGAAAAAACAGTAGCATTCTTGTCGAGATTTGCCAAAACAAAGTTTAAGAAGTTATATATAGCATGGGTGGTTGTGAGTCCTTTACTGAATCCAAATTGTTCTTTGCACAGAATTTGTTTGGATTTTATGTAGTTTAATAATCTATCATACATCACTTTCTCGAAGATCTTTAAGAATATTGATAGGATATTGATAGGTCTATAATTACCAATATCGTGTGGACAACCTTTTTATAGATATGGATGATTTTCCCTACTTTCAGCTCAGGTGGAAAGTTTCCTTCAGAAAGTGCCTGGTTAATTGCAATCGTTAACGGTTTTATGATGTTTTTTGTTGTGAATTTAATTATGTTAGGCGATAAATCTTCTATATCCCTGATTTCATATTATGTATGATCATTTCTATTTCATATTCCTTAGCTGGATATAAGAAGATTGTATCTGTTATTGTTGTTTCGAGATTGTAATTCTCACAGTTTCGATTTAATTCTGCTCCGATTTTACAAAAATAATCATTAATCGTGTTCACAACTTCAACGGGCTGATCAATTTGTGTATTGTTTGCACCGTAGATATAACTTAGTTCTATTCGTTTGACATTTTGGCCCTTTTTATTTTTTAGAATTCTCCAAAGTTCTTTTGATTTATTGTCTGAGGTTTGTATGCGGTTTGAGTTGTATTATTTATGAAACAGAAAATACTTTAAATAAAAAAAAAATACGTTATCAATGATTTATGAAACAGAAAATACTTTTTTATAAATTTCCAAGGTTTTCCTAATTATTCAAATTCTTGAATTTTCATGTTTTTAATAAAAAAAAAAATCAAAACTTAATTTAAATTTCAAAATTTAATTTAGTTTTCCAAAACTTAATTCAATTGGATTACACGAAAAGCCTCGAGATTATTGAAAATTTGGGAAATTCATTTTGAAAATAGACGAAAATCCGCGAAATTTGGGAAAATCTCGAAATATCACAAATCTAAGGAAAATCTATGAAAAAGTTGATAATTTAAAAATCTGATGAAAATTTTATAAATTGACGAAATATTGAAAATCTCAAAAATGTATGAAATCGTCGAAAATCTGGAAATGTTGAAAATCTTACAAGCATTTTATAAAATGATGAAAATCAGGAAATATCGAAAATCTATGAAAATGTTAATGATTTAAAAATCTGATGAAAATGTTGTAAATTGACGAAAATTTCGAAATATTGAAAATCTCACAAAAATTTATTATATTAAATCGTCGAAAATCTCGATATATTGAAAATCTTATAAACATTTTATAAACTGATAAAAATCACGAAATATTGAAAATCTATGAAAATGTTAATAATTTAAAAATCTCATAAACATTTTATAAATAAAATCTGACAAAAGTTAATTAAATCGTCGAAAATCTCTAGATTTTGATAATCTTATGAAAATTTTATAAACTGATGAAAATCAGAAAATACCGAAAATCTATAAAACTCGCTTAAATTGGTATTACTATTTTACCTGATCAAATAATCGCTTAAATTAGTAATTACTAATTTACCCGATCAAATAATCGCTTAGATTAGTATAAACTAATTTCCGTATAATAATCGATTATATTGATATATTTCAATAATCGACTAATTAATAATCAGTGTATCGATTATTCCCATCACTAGTCTTTAGCATAATGCTTTAGTGGGATACTTTGAATTTCCAAAAAATGTGGAGTTTATAAAATACAATGTGATGAATGCCATGCAATTTGTATTGGGCAAACAGACAGATCATTTGAAATCAAAATGAAAGATCATAAAAAAATCTGTTTTAGATAATAAACCAACAACTGGCTTTTTCAACCATTGTATCGCATTCAATCACTTTTTTAATCCGGATAATTTCAAGATTTTGCATTCAGGAATAAGGGATACACACTAAATCCAAAAGAAAGCCTGGAGATTAACCGGGCCATAAAAAAGGGGAAAAATATCGTAAACGACAACGAGGAGATTTGGAATTCCCCAATTTTGACTTGCCTTATTACCTAAAACAAAGATATTTGTATATATACGTAGACAATATTTTTGTCTGTACTTTCCTTTGAAAATGATCTAGCAAACCGAAACTAGTCGGAATAAAGTTTTGATTTGTGAAACAATTCCAAGTGTTTTTAATTTAAATAACTTTACATATTGTTATATGTTTCACCAAGTGCCAGATGAGAAATTAATTCAAGACATTTCTTTAAACTTCATTCAGTGTTTGATACATGCGTGGCGCATGAAGTAACGAGAATTTTTCTTTGAAGTATCCATATGCATACATTACACATTTTTCGATGCTCGGTTTATCAAAAGAATCCAATTTGAAGCTTTAAGCGAGTGTTTTCCACTCCCAGGCTAAGCATGTAGTAAAATTTCGAGTTTAGAAAAGCCTGAAAATTTGGTTTGGTCGCGTAGCGCGAAGCGCGGAGCGGCCAAACCAAATTTTCAGGCTTTTCTAAACTCGAAATTTTACTTCATGCGCCACCGGTACAAAACACTAATTCAATGTAAAATTTAGCGGTGTGTTTTAAACTTCGTAATATGTCAGTCTTTTGTACCGGTGGCGCATGAAGTAAAATTTCGAGTTTAGAAAAGCCTGAAAATTTGGTTTGGTCGCGTAGCGCGGAGCGGCCAAACCAAATTTTCAGGCTTTTCTAAACTCGAAATTTTACTTCATGCGCCACCGGTACAAAACACTAATTCAATGTAAAGTTTAGCGGTGTGTTTTAAACTTCGTAATATGTCAGTCTTTTGTACCGGTGGCGCATGAAGTAAAATTTCGAGTTTAGAAAAGCCTGAAAATTTGGTTTGGCCGCTCCGCGCTTCGCGCTACGCGACCAAACCAAATTTTCAGGCTTTTCTAAACTCGAAATTTTACTTCATGCTTAACCTGGGAGTGGAAAACACTCAATTAAAGTTTCAAATTAAACACTTTTAAAAAACAGCGAATAACTAAATATTTACAGCATGCACGTATCCAAATGCATACGTTGCACATTTTCCGATGCTCGGTTTATTAAAAGAATATAATTTGAAGCTTTAAGCGAGTGTTTTCCACTCCCAGACTAAGCATGAAGTAAAATTTCGAGTTTAGAAAAGCCTGAAAATTTGGTTTGGTCGCGTAGCGCGAAGCGCGGAGTGGCCAAACCAAATTTTCAGGCTTTTCTAAACTCGAAATTTTACTTCATGCGCCACCGGTACAAAACACTGACATATTACGAAGTTTAAAACACACCGCTCAACTTTACATTGAATCAGTGTTTTGTACCGGTGGCGCATGAAGTAAAATTTCGAGTTTAGAAAAGCCTGAAAATTTGGTTTGGCCGCTCCGCGCTTCGCGCTACGCGACCAAACCAAATTTTCAGGCTTTTCTAAACTCGAAATTTGACTTCATGCTTAGCCTGGGAGTGGAAAACACTTGCTTAAAGCTTCAAATTGGATTCTTTTAATAAACCGAGCATCGGAAAATGTGCAATGTATGCATATGGATACTTCAAAGAAAAATTCTAGTTATGAAAATGTTTGGTATTACATAAAACTCTCTGTATGTGCACTTAAAAGACAAACTTCTTGTACATTTCTTCACACATCAAATCAGATTTTGGAAAATTCTTGAGCTAATTTAAAATTTGCCCAATTAAATATTCATATACAGTACAGGCCAAAAGTTTGGATACATTTAGTAGTTTCTTTAAAGTAAATGTCCAGATTAAAAAAATAACTATAAAACAAATATGCGGAATTATTCGGACGAGTGAACTACTTTATTCTTAAGAGTAAATTTCCAGATTATAAAAATGGCTATTAAACAAATATGCAGTTTAATCCTAGAAATAAAAGAAACTTATAATGATTAGATCACAGTTAAATAAAATCAATTTAGTAAATTAATATTGTCTTTTTGCAAACATCTCGAAACGCGTCTATAGATGGCTTAAAAGGAAGTCGACCGCTCTCTAAACGTAGAAAACTAAGCATACTGCCGGCTTAATTACATCCTTGTTTAGGGATAAAATATTTTGCAAAAATAGGCATACTAAAGTGGAATCTTAATGCCTGTCTTAATAAAATATTTCCCACTTTGACCGTTCTTTTATAAAAAAATATCAAACATTGTTAAACTAGCGTAATCGCATCTTCAATACAATTTTTTTCTGCAACATTTATAAAAAGTATTGGGAAACTAAATCAGTCACATTGTAGAAGAATTCTTTTCGAAGAATTTTAATTGTTTCCAATTATTTCTATCGTATAATAAATTCACTGGGATGTCGCGCGATATTGAAGTTTCAGAAAATTTGAAAAACTGTTGTACTCGCGACATCCTAGTGACTATATTTAAACAAATAATAAAATGAAAAAAATCACATATCTTTGCAAGGAATTATCTATAATGTGACTAATTTAGTTTTTCAATATTTTTTAAAGATACTGCAGACAAAAATAAAATTAGGAACGCGATTTCGCTAGTTTACTAATGTTTGATATTATTTTATGAAATAACGGTAACAGTATAAAATATTTTATTTAGACGGGCTTAAAGATTGTTCTTTCCTTGAAGTATACCTATTGTTTTTTAATATTTCATCCCTAAACAAGAATGTAACTAAGGCGGCATTATGCTTAGTCTTATTCGTTTAGAGAGCGGTCGACTTCCTCTTAAGAGTTTCTATTTAAGATAGCGTAAGATTCTTTCAAATAAAAATTATTCCCTGATTTTTTTTCAATTTATTTCAATTTCCTAATGGTTCATTTAGTTTGGTGAGAGAATAATTTGGCCTGATATTACATTTTGCATATAAATTATGCATAGCACAGTAAATCCGTCGTGTATCTCAAATTTTCATTGTATAATTCAGTATCTGCCGGGGATTAGCTCGAGAAGTAATTTAGTAACTGTTAATTTAAGTTTGAAAACAATTGACAGCTTTTACATAATAATAAGTTAAAAACCTTTTTAAAGAAAATGGAACACACATTCTACGAAAGATTAATCGTATTGGTGGTAAATTAGACAAAATAATTACCACGCGTAAACAATTTTTTGCGTTAATATATTATCTTAACGTGGAGGAAAAATGTGAAATATTATCAGTATTAATGGTTGCAAAAACATCCACCCAGTGCTTACTCACTTATGCGGAATCCATTTATTAACGCCGGAGACTAATATCGGGAAAACTATGTGCGCCAGCCATGCATCATAGCCACGAACAATTTGTCACTCTATCTCTGTTGGATGGAGCGATAGAAAGAGAGACAGAGAGAGAAGAAAAGGTAACTAGACATGGCAACTGGGACATTTCTAATGAATATATCACAGCTGAAGTAAAATCAGATTTGCGATAGGAACGTTGATGAATTGGATAAAATAGTATCGAAAGAAATATTCACTGACAATTTAACTCATGAATAAAAAAATATGTATTATTTTTTATACTTTTACTAGTTATTGGTCACAGACCTTTCCACCATTTTACCTTTATATTTTTGTATTTTACTATATTTAGACGCCACAAACACATTCGCACACATCCATGGACCCAGGTGGAATTATTTTGTACTAGGAGGCACGGCTGGTTAGGAGGCAGTGCCTCTACCCACTACCCCACCGGAGTCCCCCAAAAATATGTATTTGAATTAGGGGTAATTCCATGTCAAATCAACACACTTGCAATTTTAGATTTTTTTTTAAATTAATCAATGTTAATTGATTGATAAGGCTGATAAATGTTGAAAGTTCATCTTCACTTTTATATAAATAAAATAAAATAATTTAAAACTTTCAAATATATATTGTAAACTCGCTACAATTGTTTCGCCACACTGTGGCTTCTTCAGGCGAAGAAATTTCTTCATTTCTTCGCCTGAAGAAGCCACAGTGTGGCGAAACAATTGTAGCGAGTTTACAATATATATTTGAAAGTTTTAAATTATTTTATTTTATTTATATAAAAGTAATCAATGTTAGTTTTAAATTTGTCTAACCACAACGTAGAAAGTAATAGGAATATCTACAGTGATAATATTTAATACAAACTAGACTGTAGATATTCCTATTACTTTCTACAAATTTAAAACTAACACAGCCACATTGATTTATTTAAAAAATCATCAATAGCTTTGTCATTTTTGACTTTAGAGTAAAACGTCATAGGACAATTTTTCTTTGAATCCAAGTTTCTATCGATTCGGAATATTGTATACTAGGTGTCCCGTTTGAAAAAATGGAACATTTTAACATAATTCGCGAACGCGATGTTCAATTTTTTTTTAGTTTACCTATTTAACTGACTTTGTAGCTTCAATAATAACGAAGTTAGCAATAGTGCCAACTTAAGTTTGAAAACCCTGGATACCGGGTGAGCATTTTCAATTTGGAGCATGTAATATAATTAAGCATCTTCAATCCAGAACGTAACAATTCACAAAAAAGGATATTTTTCAATTTAATTGCATTTTAATTAAAACCTAAAGATTAAAGTAAAAATTGAAATAACCCTCCATTTTGCGCCAAACAGTACCCTAGCCCAGGGGTCTCTAAACTACGGTCCGCGGGCCAAATCGGGCCTGCGCCATCATGATTCTGGTTAGCGACCAGAGATACATTTTGCGTAAATGAAATATTTTATAACAAATTAGTGTTAATATTTTTTAAAATTAATGTACAACTAGTGATGTAAAATTACCAGTAACTTAAAATTGGGTAATATTCTCAGTAGTATTATTGGAAACATAGTAACAATTCATAATTTAAAGTTGGACATAAAACACAGACAAATTCTATTAAATAATTCTAAGTTATTCTATGATTTTTTTAAATTATATGTTTTTAAGAATATTTTACCAAATGTCATTGTTCTCTAAGAAAGAAGATAGTTACGAAAAAACTTGAAGATAGAAAAATTGTCCAAAGTTTTATTATCTAAAACTTTTATTTGAACTATTTTTCTGTATTCCCATTAGTTACTATGTAATTTGTAACGTTTGCGAAATACAAAAAAAGCGAGAGCACTTGAGCTACAGAAAAGTATAATAGATGCATTTCCGCTTTTGCGACGAGATCTAAAAAACAGGCCTATTTGTTTTTATACAGGGTGATCCATAAACTATCAAGAAGGCGAGTGTTTATCAGTTATCAATATTATATACAAGAGTGTTTTCCACTCCCAGACTAAGCATGAAGTAAAATTTCGAGTTTAGAAAAGCCTTAAACGCGACCAAACCAAATTTTCAGGCTTTTCTAAACTCGAAATTTTACTTCATGCGCCACGCGCGTAAAACGCGGATTTATCCCGAAGTTCAAAAACATACACAAATTCCAATAAATAGTTTTAAAAAGTTATTCCATGATTTTGTGAAAATTATAAGTTTTTACAAATCTTTCAACAAACTGTCGATTTTCTCCAAGAAAAAAGGTAACTAGGAAAAAACTTGAAGATAGAAAAATTATCCAAAATTTTATTATCTAAAACATTTATTCTAATAATTTTTCTTTATTCCTATTAGTTATTGAGTTATTCGTAACTTTTGCGAAATACAAAAAAAGCAAGGGCACTCGCGTAAATTCAATTTTGAAAAAAAAAACGTTGTAAAATAATAGTATTCGAGCTACAGAAAAGTATAATTTTGGCTATTTCGTTTTTATACAGGGGATTCAGAAAGTATCTAAAAGAAAATGTCAATGGTTTTTTTTTTTCTAAATCAAGAGGGCAAGTGTTTATCAAAGTTATCAATATTATACAAAATAGTGTTTTCTTTTGAAGTAAAAATTTGGATTTGGTCATGGTAGCGAACAAAGATAAACTTTCAGGCTTTTTTAAATTCGAAATTTTACTTCATGCGCCACGCGTATAAAACACCGATTTGATGTGAAGTTTAAAATGCAATGAATATGAGTGAGTTACACAATGGTATCAATGGTACAGTATCAAATTATTGATAATGGTCACCTTGTGACCGAAATGTACATCTGGTATAAAACAAATTTGTGAAAAATGGTTTAAAAGTGTTTTTATTAAAATGAACATTAGTAATTTTTAAATAAATTACCTTATTAATTATAATTCATATGTAACAGTAAATAAATATATAAGTTTTTAATAATACAATTATTTGAATCTTGGCTCATTTGATCATGTAGAATTGTATATGTGGCCCACAAAGGAAAAAGTTTGGAGACCCCTGTCCTAGCCTATTATAAAATTTATTAATCACATTCGTTGATGTTTCAGCGTTAATACGCGCACATACTTCAAAAATTGCATTCCTTTAAGAATCAATATTTTGAGTGACGTATTTGATAAATTTTGCGGTTTATATGGTCCCACAGAAAATAATCACAAGGCGCTAAATCAAGAGATCTAGCGGGCTAATTAATTATTTCAAGACGACCAATAATCTAGCAATTTTTCTAAATATTCCCGAACATCTACTCCAAAATGCGCCATCTTGTTAAGACGAAACCTTCTGATTGTCACGTGTTGCTCCTACTGCAAGGCCATCTTTGTTGATTAAAAGTTATAAAAATGATCTCAAATTTAAATTTCCAATAATTTCAAACGGTCCAATAATTGTGTGATTTATTCACGTAAATTCCTTATGCGACCTTCAGTGTAAAACGTTTTTACCATTAAAATTTTTAAACATTAAAAGTGCGATTCTTTTCGCAATCTACAACAAGTTAGTCTTACAAAGACTATACCAAACACTCATTGAAACAACTACTTCCCGAGCTAATACCCCGATGGACATTGAATTATACAACAAGTGTTTGCTGTTACATACAGTAACCTACTGCAAATGCAACAATTTGAGTCAAATTATTCAGGCCATCTATAGTTATTTATATTCATTTATATTAAAAATTTTTTTAGTAAAATGGTACAATTGATATTTATTTTGCAAATTAAGTTCGACAACTTATAACAATAGATAAATTTAAAATGATTTATATAATTCATTTTATTACATGTTCCATATTGAAAATGCTCACCCTTAATTATATTATATGTTCTGGATTGAAAATGCTCACCCGCTATAGTTGTTTAAGTTAAGTATACATACATATCTATACATATTTTGTCAGATGTTTTTTAAACACTTACGTTGAATATTGATGATTTTATCCATATCTGGCATCTGGGCTTTGGAAATAGACATTCTTACCTGAAATACAAAGGAAACGTAAATAAATTACTTTTGAGATCAATCTAAGTAATATTAGCATTTAATCAAAATACTCGTATGTAGCAATTATAGAGTTAACTCTAGAAGTTCATTTTGGGTAAATTTCTGCATCAATTTTTATGAATCATGTATATGCTTTAAATTTTCAGGTCTGAACTTTAATAAAATCCTTAAATTATATCGCAAAAAAACAGTTAGATGTATTTTTTCTTTTACACACAATTTCCATTTTTGTTTTCAGATTTAAATTAAGAACAAGAATAATTTCAATTCAAAAATATTTGACTTAGAGAAAATAAGCTTACGCTTCTTATAGTTTGCACACTTTAAACATTATATATAAATAGTTGTTTCAATAGATATTTATTGTTTTAGGTTGTCTTATTAATTAAGACATATCGTTTGCATTTTCCACGAACAAAATGTTCGTAATTTTTATATATTATATAATATGTTCAATAAAATAAAACCTCTAGAGTGCTATGGAATATATTGTAGGTTGGCAACTCTAAAATTATACATTATAATTATTATTTCTGACGTTTTATATGACAATTCCTAAGGCGTGTAGCCAATATGAATTTAAAAAAAGGTAAAATCATAGCACTCTAGGGTTTTTTTTTTTATTGAACATACGATAGTCAAATTAAGAATTTTAGTGTCGCACTGTGTAATCATAATTGCAATCAATTAATTTGCCCATTACATTCAATGTATTCCAAATCCCCAACTTACGGACAATTACTAATAATTTCCTATAAACTATAAATAATTTATCGGCTATCAATCACCTTTCGACGTCGGATTTTGGCGATTATTGCATTTCGCGGTGCGTGAAATTGTTTCATCGCGCGCGCGTTTTATCGCCTAATTTATTGTCAGGAGGATGTCCTGTAATTGGGCAAAAATGAGGCAATCCGAATGGATTAACGTTTCGGGGGCGGTGGGCGAACATCGGGGGATGAAACGTTAATTGAACGTCATGTTGAATTCTCATAACCAACAGTGATTAATTCTGACTGAGGAAAATTTAAATAAAGTTGATTTTTATTTGCAATTAAAATGACTAGATTAAATAAAAATTGATTTATTATATATATATATATATATATATATATATATATATATATATATATATATATATATATACATATCTACACAAATAAGACAATTAACTTTGTTTGTATAACTGAGGGTCCTCAGTTATACAAACATAGTTAATTGTCTTATTTGTGTAAAAAATGATGTATATCGAAGTAAAAGCCTTCACAGTGAACAGTTTGAGATACATATCTTTATTGATAGATATCAACAGTAAATACAACAAACAAATAATAAGTATGTACAAATAACTATAACATTATATAAAAATCTATCTGTCAATTGGCTATCGACCAATGGTCTGTCCGCCTGAATTTATTTATGTGTGTCACTGTCATATTTGGTGTAAAAATGGGTCATGATTGTTAATGTCGTCAGTAGTGTCAAGATGGAACTGTTCTTTAATCGTCATGATCGCTAATGTCATAAAATATTATTTCTATATTGACACGAAGACTGTTGTAGTAGGTTAGCATAACACAAATTAAAATTTTAAAAAAATACCATTATCTTTAAAAAGACAGTTTTAAAATTTAGGTTAAATTTCACTAATCAATTACTCGTTTGAAAAATTTTAGATATTTGTTTATTTAGTTCAACATTTTTTGTCAACAACAATAACATATTTATTGGCAATTCAATATAGTAAACTAGCAGTATGACAATAATTGTAATATAATTTGAATTTACAACAGGCTAACGACCAGTGGTCTTTCTGTCCATATTTATAATTTTCACATGTCTGTGATTTTTGTAAAATGTTATGATATGTGTTGGTTTTGACGATTTTATTTAAAATTGTAATAATTATTTGAATTTTCTGATTGTTTGTTAAATATTGACATACAAGATTTTTTTCTATTAAGTAAACGTTCACATATTTCATTTGTAAAATTAATCAACTTATGATCAAACCTAACTTGTATATTTTGAACTTCACTTTTAATATGATATTTATTTTATTGATGTATAATTATTTATTCTGTTACTTTGTATTGATTCATTATATTCGTTTATACTTTGCTAGTTGCTAGAACTGTTTGTCATTTTTCTATACATATATGTTTGCTTTATTTATATTTACGTGATATTCCATCTGTGTTAATTTGCTTCAGCGAAGACACTGTGATTTATTCTGCGATACAAACGTTTATACATTATATTACATTTTATTTATATTTTTATATATACAATGTCATGAAATATTTAGTAAATTAATTATGTATTTTTTACGTTTATTAACGATTGTTTGTCTTGTCATTCAACAGTAAAGTTGAGCAATAATAAATTTATAATTTTAATGATTAATTGAACCATTTTGGGACGTGAAGTAACATGTTTAAATTTAACGCACCAATTATGTTATGTTTTTACTATTAGTATTACTATTCTTTGTAAATGAAAATATAGATTGTAAAATGGAGATTCCGTAAATAAATTAAATTAAATTAAATGAGTGTTTATTACGCGTGGCGCTTGATGTAAAATTTCGAGTTTAGAAAAGCCTTAAAATATTTCCTGAACATTTTACTTCATGCTTAATCTGGGAGTAGAAACAGTCGTTAGACCCTTAAAAATTAGGCGATTTTATAAAATCAATGAATGCCTGAAAGTTATAGCGCACACGGGATACATATACTTAAAAGAACATTTTCGTGTATATCGGAATATGTATACTTTAAAGATAGACTCCCTGTATATTATTAGTTGTATAATAATATGTGTTATTAAATGGACTCCGTTAATTGGATAAATAATAAAATAAATATCCCAAAGCTTGCGCTGTAATTTATTACGCATTCGTTGTGTTTAAAAAACGTTTAATTTTAAACTTCTGGCGAGTGTTTCCACTCCCAGACTAAGCATGAAGTAAAATTTCGAGTTTAGAAAAGCCCCGCGTAGAAAATTTGTCGAGGGTCGCGCAGCGACCCGAGACAAATTTTCACGGGGCTTTTCTAAACTCTAAATTTTACTTCATGCGCCACTCGTATAAAACACTATAATATTGTCAAATTTATGTATATTCGAACTTCACTTAAAATCTGTGTATTATACGCGTGGTGCATGAAGTAAAATTTCGAGTTTAGAAAAGGCCAGAAAATTTGTCTCGGGTCGCTGCGCGACCCTCGACAAATTTTCAAGGGGCTTTTCTAAACTCGAAATTTTACTTCATGCTTAGTCTGGGAGTGGAAAACACTCGTTTAAAGCTTCAAATTAAACTCTTTTAAAAATCAACGAATTTCAGAAAATTAACAGCTAAAATAATTAAGAAAAAGTAATATAATTTTATAAAAATAATAACATACCATGGAATTAACACAGCAATTGCGGATATTCTCTGTTTTTATTTTAAGTTCAATTTAAAGCTTTAAACAAGTGTTTTCCACTCCTAGACTAAGCATGAAGTAAAATTTCGAGTTTAGACAAGCCCCGCGTAGAAAATTTGTCGAGGGTCGCGCCGCGACCCTAGACAAATTTTCACGGGGCTTTTCTAAACTCGAAATTTTACTTCATGCGCCACGCGTATTAAACACTATAATATTGTCAAATTTATGTATATTCGAAATTCACTTAAAATCTGTGTTTTATACGCGTGTCGCATGAAGTAAAATTTCAAGTTTAGAAAAGCCCAGAAAATTTGTCTCGGTTCGCTGCGCGACCCTCGACAAATTTTCAAGGGGCTTTTCTAAACTCGAAATTTTACTTCATGCTTAGTCTGGGAGTGGAAAACACTCGTTTAAAGCTTCAAATTAAACTCTTTTAAAAATCAACGAATTTCAGAAAATTAACAGCTAAAATAATTAAGAAAAAGTAATATAATTTTATAAAAATAATAACATACCATGGAATTAACACAGCAATTGCGGATATTCTCTGTTTTTATTTTAAGTTCAATTTAAAGCTTTAAACAAGTGTTTTCCACTCCTAGACTAAGCATGAAGTAAAATTTCGAGTTTAGAAAAGCCCCGCGTAGAAAATTTGTCGAGGGTCGCGCAGCGACCCGAGACAAATTTTCACGGGGCTTTTCTAAACTCGAAATTTTACTTCATGCGCCACGCGTATTAAACACTATAATATTGTCAAATTTATGTATATTCGAAATTCACTTAAAATCTGTGTTTTATACGCGTGTCGCATGAAGTAAAATTTCAAGTTTAGAAAAGCCCAGAAAATTTGTCTCGGGTCGCTGCGCGACCCTCGACAAATTTTAAAGGGGCTTTTATAAACTCGAAATTTTACTTCATGCTTAGTCTAGGAGTGGAAAACACTCATTTAAAGCTTCAAATTAAACTCTTTTAAAAATCAACGAATGTCAGAAAATTAACAGCTAAAATAAATAAGAAAAAGTAATATAATTTTATAAAAATAATAACATACCATGGAATTAACACAGCAATTGCGGATATTCTCTGTTTTTTTTAAGTTCAATTTAAAACTTTAAACAAGTGTTTTCCACTCCCAGACTAAGCATGAAGTAAAATTTTGAGTTTAGAAAAGCCCCGTGAAAATTTGTCGAGGGTCGCGCAGCGACCCGAGACAAATTTTCTGGGCTTTTCTAAACTAGAAATTTTACTTCATGCGCCACGCGTATAAAACACCGAAATATTGTGAAATTTAAAATACATTAAAGCTAATGCAATATAGTATAGATGTAGATTCTGAACTTTACAAAATTTTAGTATTATATACGCGTTTAGAAAGGGCTAAAAATTTGAACGAGAGCAAAAAAAACAGATGACAATTTTTTCAATATATAGAATTAAAAATGTATAGGTCAAATTAAAGTTTAATTTCTCTAAGAATTTAAAAAGTTGAATCAGGAAAATTGTATATTCAGTTTTTATCATAGCTTTCTTAATTTCTGAGAGATTTTAAAAATACAGTTGTTACATTAAATATCACATTACTGCCGAAAAAAGTACTATAATGGGCATATAACTTTTTTTTAAAAGTGAATTTTCAGTTTATGGGGCCATAGTTATATAGTAATTATAATCAATTATTTAGACATTTAAATCAGCTATGAAACCTGTTTACTGTTTTTCTTTTTTACATACAAATCTGAATTCTTTCTATTTTTCTTTTAATTAAAGTGAATTTTCAGTTTATGGGGCCTTTGCTATAGATATACAGAGAGTTTTATGTAACACCGAACATGTTTATAACGAGAATTTTTCTTTTAAGTATACATAAACGTACGTTGTACATTTGCCGACGCTCGGTTTGTTAAAATAATTTAATTTTAAGCTATAAACGAGTGTTTTTCACTCCCAGGCTAAGGATGAAGTAAAATTTCGAGTTTAGAAAAGCCTGAAAATTTGGTTTGGTCGCGTAGCGCGAAGCGCGGAGCGGCCAAACCAAATTTTCAGGCTTTACTAAACTCGAAATTTTACTTCATGCGCCACCGGTACACAACACTGATGCAATGTAAAGCTTAGCGGTGTGTTTTAAACTTTGTAATATGTCAGTGTTTTATACCGGTGGCGCATGAAGTAAAATTTCGAGTTTAGAAAAGCCTGAAAATTTGGTTTGGCCGCTCCGCGCTTCGCGCTACGCGACCAAACCAAATTTTCAGGCTTTTCTAAACTCGAAATTTTACTTCATGCTTAGCTTGGGAGTGGAAAACACTCTTTAAAGCTTCAAATTAAATTCATTTAATAAACCGAGCGTTAGCAAATGTACAACGTGTGTTTATGTTTACTTAAAGGAAAAGTTAAACTTACTTAAAAAAAAAACAACGGTTATCTAAAGATTTACGGCATATACCCTGTAATTGGGACATGTATACTTGAAAGAAAAACTTCCTGTATTTACAAGTTGACGCATTAATTGCGATTGATTATCTACAATTTGTAATAGTCATATAGGCAATCCAATTTACACATAACTTGAAAATTAAAGGTGTCTAATTGTATGGGATGAAAATGTTCGGTGTTACATAAAACTCTCTGTATAATAACGTTTATCTATCATTTAGAAATAATTAGATCAGCTATGAAACTTTTTTAGTGTTTTTTTCTTTACAAACGAATCTCAATTCTATCTCAATTTTTTTTTTTAATTAAAGTGAATTTTTAGTTTATAGGGCCTTTGCTATAGTTATATAGTATTATATAGTTGTGGTTACATAGTAATTATAATCTATCATTTAGAAACATTTAAATCAACTATGAAACCTGTTTAGTGTTTTTTTTTTTAGAAGCGAATCTCAATTCTATCTCAATTTTTTTTTTAATTAAAGTGAATTTTCAGTTTATGGTGCCTTTGCTATAGTTATATAGTAATTTTAATCTATCGTTTAGAAACATTTAGATCAGCTATGAAGCCTTGTTAGTGTTTTTTTTGTTACAAACGAATCTCAATTCTACCTCAATTAACAACCCCACGATTCTTTGATAGATGAAGTGTGCGTTATCCTTACATTTATTTTATCCAACAAATAAATTGATGGGAAAGTCGCAGGCTGGATTTATTGATACGATTATTATAATGTGCCGAAGTGATTTTCCATTGAAAAGGCCTCGATGATAAAAATGCGGGCGAAACTCTTTATGCCTGGGTTATAAAATTGCGGAGTTTGTGTGTGAAGACACGGTGACGTGCCATGAATAATGGAGGAAGGAGATTGTTGGTGAATAAAGACGCAACTACGCACATGTGACCTGATTTTACAATGAGCTTTTGTCGTAAGATAAAAAAGAGAAGGGAAAAGGGATGGATGGGAAACAGAACAAAAAAAAATGAAAGAGAAAAATCAATGAAGGGAATAGGGATTGGTATCCATCTAGTTAGATTAAAACAATTACGTAGGTTCTAAAATTTCGCGAAAATTATACAGTGCGTCAAGAAATGAACGCATCACCTGCAGGTTCTTGAAAATTTAAAAAATGTGTACTAATTTCGTTTTAGGCTAAGGTAAAAGATTTTACACCCTTGCTCTAATGACTTAATCCAAAATTATTGTAATTTAACAATAAGGGTTACAGGGTGTCCACATATTCATTCTCAGCTTAGGCCCTGTTTGAATATGTTTTTTTATTTATTTATTTATTCGCACGGGTGGCCAATTACATAGAAAAAAAAAACATATATAATAAAAAATACAATAATACAATAATACAACAATACAAAAACGTTACTTATGAGTTAGAATCTAAAACTACACGACACGTACACTTAAAATACTTCAGACTAACTTCAAACATATCAATTAAATTATAATATTTGTTAACGTTATGTATAAAGTAATTACGAGGGCTATTAAAACCAAATACAAATTTGTGAAATTCACAAGCAAGAAGTTGCTGATGCCGCGTTGTATGTCTGGGGATAAAAAATGATATAGATGACAATACATCTGAGCAATCGATTAGATTGTTAAATAAGCGATAAGCAAAGCGAAGCGAAGAATAAATTCTTCGTTTATATAGTGAAAGTATGTCAAGATATTTGAGCATCATATCAAAATTGTCATAATATAAATGACAACGAGAACAAATAAGATTAACCATTTTTTTTTGGACGTGCTCAATGCTATTGATATGACATTTGTAATTAGGGGATCATACGATGGAGCAATAATTAAGGATAGGTCTAACGAATGATTTGTATAATGTTATAAATGTTCCGATGGATGTGAAGTGTATTGACAGTCGTTTTATAAAGCCAATTAATTGCAATGCTTTTGCCAAAATTACATTTATATGACTTGTGAATTAAAGCTTACTGTCAAAAAATACACCTAAGTCTCTGATTATATCAACTCTCTCTAAGATATGACTGTTCAGAGAGTAATCAAAACGCCACAGTATACTTTTTTTCTTTGAGAAACGCCTAATTTACACTTATTTATATTTAAGTTAAGATCATTGTCATCACACCATCGCATGATCCTATTTAAATCAGTTTGGATTATGTTGCAGTCTTCCAAACACCTAATGGTTTTAAATATTTGCATGTCATCAGCATAAAGTAGAAAATTGGAGCTAATGTTGCTGCCAATATCATTAATAAAAATAAGAAAGAGTAAGGGACCCAAATGCGAGCCTTGTGGTACTACTGAAGTTGCATTAATTATAAGATCCGACATGGTACCATTAAATCTAACAACTAACTGTCTATTGCAAATAAATGATTTTATCCATTCAAGCATGCATCCAACAACACCATAAGATCTAAGTTTATGCAAAAGTCTTGCGTGACTTACCCTATCGAACGCCTTGGAGAAATCGGTATAGACTGTATCTACCATATCGCCTTTCTCCAATGCACAAGATATATAACTAGTGTATATGAATAAATTTGTTTCTGTTGATCTTGATGGAAAGAAACCATGTTGTTGATCAGCTATTAAAAGTTTAAAAAGCAACATCATATGCTTTGAAACAATTGTATCAAACAGTTTTGGGATGCATGATTGAATAGCTATTGGGCGGTAGTTGTGAATATCAGATTTAATTCCCGATTTAAAAACAGGAGTCATGTAGCAATTTCTCCACAAGGACGGAAATTTCCAATTCTGAATGGATTTATTAAATAAGATTGCTAGTGGTAAGGAGAAGGCACTAGAACAGTTTTTAATTAGAGAAGGAGGAATTCCATTTTGTAACTCCTTATTATACCTTTGTTTCATGTAAAGTCTAATTTTTTTTAAAAGCGTCCTCTTTCAAATAAACAATTCTTATAAAATACATTTTCTGTATTTTATTTGTTTTTAGAGTCTTCAATTGTCAACCTGCCAGTATTAAAATAATTAATGTTGTTGTTTCTGTCATTAGTTTTTATATTAGACATAACAATTTATGCATTTCTGAAAAGCGAAAACAAATCTCTTTTCAATAGTATAGCCAACTATGAAAAAACAAAGTTAACCGTTGTAACTCAAAAGTTATAACAGTTTTTAAAAATCTGAGTACACTACGAGATTCCTATTAAAAAAGTGCTCTAAGAAAATGCAAATTAAAATCGATTTCCTCTGAATATAAACGAGCTATAACAGAAAATAAAAATAATAAAAATACCCCTCTTTCGCTATAGCACCTGAACTACGTTAAATATCAACCTTTTTTATAAGGGTTTAGTACAATTTTAGCTAGACAGTATTTTATCCCATTTAACCAAATCTCTATCTGTTATATTAATGGCGATCCCTATGTTGAGAATGAATCTGTGGACACCCTGTATTGTTACTGTTTAGTTCGAATAAAATTATACTGTCATTTATAAATTAGATTCAAAATGTTAGTAGCATATTTGATAATAACGATGAAACGTGGGATATGCTCAACTTTTAACACAATTGTGATGCAATATGCGAGTTTTAAGCATATGTAAAATGGTCACACTCAAACTATAAAGGAAAATATATAGGTTTAGCGAATACATGAGGAGAACGAGGGAAACAAAGCAATATTGCAAAGTTACGACTACAATTAATTCCTCCCGGTTGGAAATAAAAACAGTTCTCGTATTAGTTAAGCTATATCCTAGCGTGTGAAATTACATTTATTCCTAATTAAAAAGGTGTTGATCTATTGGACGATCACCTAAATAAACAATACAATTAAAACATGAAATTTCCTGAACAAATTCATACAAGTACATAGTTGAAATGTACAGGGAGTTTTTGTTTCTAAATTCAGCTTTTTTTCTATAAACCTTTAGATATTCGTTGTTTGTCAAAAAAAAAAAATTTGAAGCTTCTAACGAGTGTTTTCGACTCCCAGACTAAGCATGAAGTAAAATTTCTAGTTTAGAAAGACTAAGCATGAAGTAAAATTTCGAGTTTAGAAAAGCCCCGTGAAAATTTGTCGAGGGTCGCGCAGCGATCCGAGACAAATTTTCTGGGCTTTTCTAAACTCGAAATTTTACTTCATGCGCCACGCGTATAAAACACTAAAATGTTGTGAACTTTATGTATATTTGAACCTCACTTGAAATCAGTGTTTTATACGCGTGGCGCATGAAGTAAAATTTCGAGTTTAAATCTTTAGATATTTAGAAATTTTCACGGGGCTTTTCTAAACTCGAAATTTTACTTCATGCTTAGTCTGGGAGTGAAAAACACTCGTTTGAAGCTTTAGATTGAACTCTTTTAAAAACACAACGAATAACTAATGATTAAAAGAAAATAAGCTGAATTTGGAACAACCTATACTTTAAAGAAAAACTCCCTGTACATTTGAACTATATACTTGTTTTTAAAGATTTAAAGAAAAAAAGAGTGTTTTCCACTCCCAGACTAAGCATGAAGTAAAATTTCGAGTTTAGAAAAGCCCCGTGAAAATTTGTCGAGGGTCGCGCAGCGACCCGAGACAAATTTTCTGGGCTTTTCTAAACTCGAAATTTTACTTCATGCGCCACGCGTATAAAACACTAAAATGTTGTGAACTTTATGTATATTTGAACTTCACTTGAAATCAGTGTTTTATACGCGTGGCGCATGAAGTAAAATTTCGAGTTTAGAAAAGCCCAGAAAATTTGTCTCGGGTCGCTGCGCGACCCTCGACAAATTTTCACGGGGCTTTTCTAAACTCGAAATTTTACTTCATGCTTAGTCTGGGAGTGGAAAACACTCGTTTGAAGCTTTAAATTGAACTCTTTTAAAAACACAACGAATAACTAATGATTAAAAGAAAATAAGCTGAATTTGGAACAACCTATACTTTAAAGAAAAACTCCCTGTACATTTGAACTATATACTTGTTTTTCTTTAAAGTATATGATATCTAAATTCAGCTTTTTTTCTTTAAATCTTTAAACATTCGTTGTTTTTAAAAAAAGTTCAATTTGAAGATTCTAACGAGTGTTCTCCACTCCCAGACTAAGCATGAAGTAAAATTTCCAGTTTAGAAAAGCCCCGTGACAAATTTTCACGGGGCTTTTCTAAACTCGAAATTTTACTTCATGCGCCACGCGTACAAAACACTAAAATCTTGTGAAATGTATGTATATTTGAACCTCACTTCAAATCAGTGTTTTATACGCGTGGCGCATGAAGTAAAATTTCGAGTTTAGAAAAGTCCAGAAAATGTTTTTCTTTAAATCTTTATATATTCGTTGTTTTTTAATAAGAGTTCAATTTGAAGCTTCTAACGAGTGTTTTCCACTCCCAGACTAAGCATGAAGTAAAATTTCGAGTTTAGAAAAGCCCCGTGAAAATTTGTCGAGGGTCGCGCAGCGACCCGAGACAAATTTTCTGGGCTTTTCTAAACTCGAAATTTTACTTCATGCGCCACGCGAATAAAACACTAAAATGTTGTGAACTTTATGTATATTTGAACCTCACTTGAAATCAGTGTTTTATACGCGTGGCGCATGAAGTAACATTTCGAGTTTAGAAAAGCCCAGAAAATTTGTCTCGGGTCGCTGCGCGACCCTCGACAAATTTTCACGGGGCTTTTCTAAACTCGAAATTTTACTTCATGCTTAGTCTGGGAGTGGAAAACACTCGTTTGAAGCTTCAAATTGATCTCTTTTAAAAACACAACGAATATCTAAAGATTTAAAGAAAATAAGCTGAATTTGGAATACGTATACTCTAAGGAAAAACTCCCTGTATGTAGATGCAATATTGGTATCTAGGGTAGAATTCACGAGAGGTGTCCCATGATTGCAGATTTGAAATCCAAGGTAGAACTTTTTTTGAGGTATTTTAATATTAACATTATTTCTTCTACTTTTGTGTGCTCAATTGCAACTTGCAGTAAACTCTCTTAACTACGGAAATGATTTTATTATAGTTATTTTAATTTGAAATTAAATGACACAGAGCATCTCTCGTGAACTGTCTTTTTAACTTCTGAATATAAAATAAGGTATTATAAAAACTCTTAGTCTGGGAGTGGAAAACCCTCGTCTAAAGCTTTAAATTGAACTCTTTTAAAAACACAACAAATATCTGTAGATTTAAAGAAAATAAGCTGAATTTGGAATACGTATACTCTAAAGTAAAACTCCCTGTATGTAGATGCAATATTGGTATCTAGAGTAGAATTTACGAAAGGTGTCCTGTGATTGCAGATTTAAAATCTAAGGTAGAACTTTTCTTTGACGTATTTTAATATTAACATTATTTCTTCTACTTTTGTGTGCTCAATTGCGACTTGCAGTAAACTCTCTTAACTGCGGAATTTATATTATTATAGTTATTTTAATTTGAAATTAAATGTCACAGAGCATATCTCGTGAACTGTCTCTTTAACTTCTGAATAAAAAATAATGTATTATAAAAACTTGATTTTATAAAAAAAAACTGTTGTGCGGCCCTTGAAACATTTTAAGTGTTAATTTTGGCAGTCGAAGCAATTTGGATTGGCCAGCTCTGTCTTAAAGGGTAGACGTTGAAATACCATGATTGTGTATCATTATTTCCTACATATTTAGAGAACAATCATACATTTATTTTGGACGCAGTATTTTGTTTATATTATTTCTCAAAACTAATATCGTATTATTCGCATAAACAAATAGTGAGAAATATTAAAGTAAAGACTGGTTGGAATAGAAGGATAACAAAGTGGATAAGTTAAACTGGAACTGGTGTAAAGATTTTGATGAGATTGGGGTAGGAAAGGGAAAATGTAGAATACATTTATTTGTAATTGTAATATCGAAATTATGTTTTTAGTTTTGAGGTATGGTGTATTGGCATCTAACCTCAAAACTAGAAACATAATTTCGATATTACAATTGCAAATAAATGTATTCTACATTTTTTTTTAATAAATTAAGTATTTTTTATTCTACATTTTCGGTTTAGAGCAAGGCAAGGACTAAGGCAAGGCTGCCCCCTCAGTCCACTATTATTTAATTTATATGTGGCAGATATGGAGAGAGTCTTAGAACTGGGACAAGCAGGGGGGTCGTCATAGGGGCATCGAAAATTTGGAGCTTATCTTACGCAGATGACGTAGTACTGTTGGCTAAATCGTTCAGGCAATTGCAAGAGATGAGTAAAAGGCTTGAAAGGTACTTGGATAGGAGAAAGTTAGTTATGAATATGAAGAAAACGAAATGGATGATTTATCGGAATGCAGGAAAAAGAGGGAAACAAGAAGAATTGTTATGGAAGGGGGAGCGAGTGGAAAGAGTGAAAGTGTTCAAGTACCTAGGCTTTATGTTCGCGGAGTCGGGTAGTTCTGGTTCTGGTGCAAGGGGAGTGTGCAGTTCTGTACTGCACTTAGGCCTCATTAGGCCCATTGTGCCACCTCTCGTAGATCACCCATCCTCAGTTTAGCCAGCCCACTTTGTTTAGGTATTCTAGCATAGCTGAGGTGGGTAGATCTCTTATGTAGGCCATTGTAGGCCATCTATCACCCAATATGGACTCCCTGATTGACGATAGTGCCGGGCATTTACAAAGAAAATGCCATGCAGTCTCGTCTTCCATGCTGCAACCTCTACAAGATGGGGAGTCAACTATCCCCATCCTATAGAGGTGGCCGTTTAGTCCACAGTGACCAGTAAGGATGGCAGTTAAGCGCCTGAGATTCCCTCTAGCCAGCTGCAGGTACCGTTTCGCTGATCTCTCATTGGGATACACAAGTGTTTCCTTAAAGAGCTTGCAGCCCTCGATATCATCTCAACGCATCCTGAATTTCTCCAGGGCATTGGTTTGTAACATGTTACACAGGGAGAGAGGAGCTAACCGCACTAGCGGCTCTGGTGAGAGTAGATTCATCCCAGACGCAGCTCTTGCCAGCGCGTCAGCTCTCCCGTTACCTGTGTCTGTATCATGCCCTTTCACCCAGCAGACTTCAATGTTGTTGTGCATTGCTGCCTGTCTGAGTTTCCCGTGGCACTCTATTTCGGTCTCTGACGAAGCATAGGCTTTCTGCAGAGACAGAATCGCTTGCCTGCTATCCGTTAAGATTAGTATGGCTACATTTGTCACCTTGCGGTTTATGATGTACTCAGCCGCAAGTGTTATTCCCATCAGCTCCAATTGCGTGATGGTTCCATGAATTCCCATCGGAACCTTTGCTTGGATTTTTAGGGTTTTAGAGAAAACTCCAAGGCCCGATCCTTCTCTCCTTTTAGATCCATCTGTGTAGATCCTTATAGCAGACTCTCTCATCTACTTAGTGGGTTGAATAGTAACGTTGTAGGGTGTGTTCCGTATTAGTGTTGGTACACAGCAGTCATTAACAGCCTCTAAAAGAGGTATATCTCTACAGACATTCCTCCGGAGGTGTCCTCTAACTTCCCCACAGCTGTTACTGTTCCAAATCCCACTGCACTGAAGGCGAAGTATAGTCGCCATGGCCTCCTTCTCCACGTGGATATCAAGTGGTGGAAGGCATAGCATGACTTCCATCGCCATCGTCGGAGTAGTGTGCATGGCGCCTGTTACACTAAGACAGACTGTCCGCTCGTGGTCTTCTGTTTGGTTCTGGGCCACCAAACTGAGGCTCCGTAAGTCAGCATGGGCCTTATGACAACTGTGTACAACCACAGAGTCGTGCGTGGTTTCAAACCCCAGGTTTTCCCCACTGCCCGACGACATTGCCAGAAGGCCCTTATAGCTTTGTCTGTTTTGATGTCGATGTGCGCTTTCCAGCTCAGTTTCCTGTCGAGAATGATGCCCAGGTATTTCACCTCGTCGCTGTACTGCAACATCGTATTCAATAATTTTGGTGCTTTTTTCGACACCTTCCTTTTCTTGGTGAACAGGACCATCTCCGTTTTGG
Organism: Philonthus cognatus; assembly: GCA_932526585.2. NCBI lineage: Eukaryota > Metazoa > Arthropoda > Insecta > Coleoptera > Staphylinidae > Philonthus > Philonthus cognatus. Next base: position 21,380,428 of record OW052241.1, read on the forward strand.
CAGGGTTTAACGATAGGGAGTGATCATTGCACCACCTAGAAACTATGTTTAGAGCTCCTTGCATCTGGTAGTATTGATTACGTGTGTAAGAAAGCGAGAGTGGCTATGGAACGGTTGAGAAGAACATGGGAAGATGCGTTAGGAAACAACGTGAGAATGCAAATGATTTGGTGGGATGCATGCATTAGAACAATAGTATTATATGGAGCAGAAGTGTCGGGTATACGTGTAGAGGAAAAGGTGGAAAGGCTGCAGCTGCAGTACCTCAAAAGGTGTATAGGGTTAGAAAGGACCACACCCGGATACGCGGTGCTGCAGGAATGCAACAGAATGTCTGTGGCGTGTATGGCAGCAAAGAGAGTGGTGAAGTTTGAAAGGAGGTTGACTGAAATAGAGAATGGAAGGTTAGTGCAAGAAACTTGGAAAGTATGCTATAGGGAATGGGAGCAAAAACATGAAAGTACAAAATGGATGCAAAAGAGGGTAAAACTGTACGAAAGAGCTGGAATGTCTGTGATGTATGTAGAGGAAAAGCTAGGGCGGGGTCAAAAAGTGGAAGAAGAAGTAGTAAAAAAACTGAGGGCAGAAGAACTACAAATTCGACAAAACAAAATAGCTAAGAGTCGGACCTGCCCGATCTACAAAACTTTACAAGTTTTCGGAACAACCCCGCGCTACTTTGCCCTACAGAATAGAGAGGATGTAAGAATTCTAGCTCGGTTAAGGTGTGGGAATGAAGAAAGAGGAAGAAAGGTATGGATGGTAACGGAGTATACGGGGTGTGAATTTTGTAACACGGGAGAAGATGTATGGGAACATTGGTTGTATGAATGCACGGAGGGACCGAGTTTTAAGAGTAAAAGTTTGAATGAAGTGTTGTGTGAGAGTGGGAAGGGGATTATAGAATGTAGAGAATTGATGAGAATGAGAGCAGGGAGGTGTAGCTAGAAGAAGCGAAGCGGCTACTTAAAGAATTGTTTATAGTTTTATTTATTGTTTGTATGTCGCTGAAGAGTTCGATTATTATTTCATGGTTTATGGTTAGTTTATGGTAGTTATTGTAAGATGTTTGTAAATAATATGCCAAATAAAGGTTTTATGTAGTAGTATTCTACATACCCAATAAAATATTCAGAAAACGGTAAACTGGTTTATCAATTTTGCACTTAGAAAAAAAAAACGTAGGTTATATAAGTATTGTACATCTTAAAATTGGCCCCTCTCGAGTTTCTACAAAAAAAATCCATTGTAAAAAAAGTTGCTTTTCATCCTTTAAAATCGCAACAACTACAATCAGCCATGCAAAAGGTGGAGGTCGTGTTAAATTTCACACCTTCAATAAAACCGCTCTGAAATCTGGTACCTGAGTAGACTTACTTATACGTTCACAAATATTTACAATGTCGGTGATCATCAAAGGAAGTTAGTTCATCCCTCCATCCAACTATTGCTGTGAATAGTAAATACGATATTTTGTAGGTCTATTTAAACGTTTTAATTGTGTTGTATTGGTATGTTGTCTGAATGTATTGATATGTTTTCTGAATAAATATAAATTAATTTGTAAAAATGAATGGAAAGGGAAATTACTGGGTTTGTTTCACTAATATTAGGAAGTTAGTTCATCCCTCCATCCAACTATTGCTGTGAATAATAAATACGGTATTTTTTTAGTCTATTTAGATGTTTTAATTGTGTTTTATTGGTATGTTGTCTGAATATATTATTGATGTTTTCTGTTAACTGTTGAGGCTTCTACTTCGTTATACATCATTATTAACATAAATAAGACACTTAAACTTTGTTTGTATAACTGAGGTTTTTTATCAGACTTGTAGTCTGATAATGACAAGTTAAAGTTTTCGAAACTATAATCACAATAAAAAACCTCAGTTATACAAACAAAGTTTAAGTGTCTTATTGATGTTGATATGTTTTCTGAATATATGTAAATTAATTTGTAAAAATGAATAGAAAGGGAAATTACTGGGTTTGTTTCACTAATATTATTTATTTATTCTGACTAGTTTAAACTAACAGTTATTTTCAAGGAAAATTAGTCGAAACTAGTCGGAATAATTAAATAATATTAGTGAAACAAGCCTAGTGATGCTTTCCCTTTCTATTAATTTCTACAAATTAATTTACATATACAGAGAGTTTTATATAACACCGAACATTTTCATAACGAGAATTTTTAAGTATTCTTATGCATACGTTTAAGTATCCATATGCATACGTTGCATATTTTCCGATGCTCTGTTTATTTAAATGAATTCAATTTGAAGCTTTAAGCGAGTGTTTTCCACTCCCAGACTAGGCATGAAGTAAAATTTCGAGTTTAGAAAAGCCTGAAAATTTGGTTTGGTCGCGTAGCGCGAAGCGCGGAGCGGCCAAACCAAATTTTCAGGCTTTTCTAAACTCGAAATTTTACTTCATGCGCCACCGGTACAAAACACTGATTCAATATAAAGCTTAGCGGTGCGTTTAAAACTTCGTAATATGTCGGTGTTTTGTATCAGTAGCGCATGAAGTAAAATTTCGAGTTTAGAAAAGCCTGAAAATTTGGTTTGGCCGCTCCGCGCTTCGCGCTTCGCGACCAAACCAAATTTTCAGGCTTTTCTAAACTCGAAATTTTACTTCATGCTTAGTCTGGGAGTGGAACACACTCGTTTTAAGTTTCAAATTCAACTCTTTTAACAAAACAACTATTAACGGCATATACGCTGTAATTGGGACATGTAAACTTGAAAGAAAAACTTCTTGTATATACAAGTTGATGCATTAATTGCAATTGATTGGCTACAATTTGTAATGGTGTATAGGCAACTCAATTTACAACTAACCTAAAACGTAAAGGTATCAAATCGGATTAGATGCTTTGATTTGATAAATAGAGTATATGAAAAAGAACATTGAAAATGTTCGGTGTTACATAAAACTCTCTGTATTTTAATCATGTTTCATCAAGTGATTAATGAGAGCCAAACTAAAAATGTTTTCTGAATGTATTGATATTTCGACAAAATTTATTGCAGAAAAGTTTTCAATCTATGTATTAAATCTAAAGTTATTGGAATAATCGAAATTCAGATAGCAATGGAAGTGATAATAATTATAATAATAAACAAACTTTATTTTTAAAGGTATGTATACAAAACACGGTTCGTGCAATCATAACATAAAATAGGGTCAAATAGAAAATAAAAGAGAATTCAAAACAATAACATTAAATTAAGAATATTCGATATGGAAAATATCATTGATTGAATACATTTCTGCATCCAGCAATAATCGATACACTGTACTTTTGTACTTTGAAAACGATTGTATTTCCTGTATGGTTCTGGGAAGTGCATTATACATTTTACTGCATTTGTAATATGCATTTTGCTCTGTGAGTGTTAGCTTGTGCTTGGGATATACAACATTTTTATTCCTTGTCACATACTTGTGGTTTTTAGAATCATAATTAAAAACATATAGTAAAACATTGAATATTTCACTCGAAAAGTAATAAAATTTGCCTAAGACAAGATTTTAAATTAAGTATAAAATCGAAATAAACTCGATTTAATTTAATAAATCTTCGTACAAATAACTTTAAGATCGACTCAACTTTGGATAAAAAAATATCGATGTACAATAAATCACTGGAAAAACTTTCAACTTTGCATAATCCAAATTGTCTTTTCCCTTCTTATTCGCACAAACACATATTCCTCTTATATAAAGCCGGTACAAACTCAAAACTGAATTTAAAAGTTATTTATGGATATACATCTTATACCGACGATATATAGGTATATAAATCCAGATTGGCACTGTCGACGATATTTTATCGTAAAAGTTTAAGCAGAGATAAATCGAAGTTTAAACGAGAAAAATCTAATAACATCTAGAGGCAATTGTATGAAGTATGTTGTTTGAATATAGGAATAAGCTGAGTTTCAAATTATAAACAATAATTGAATTTATATGGTCGATGGTTGAAGCTGTTACTTTGTGAAATATATTGAACTAATTATATAAAATAAAATAATAAAACATTTCTTGGTATCACATACATCTTAACGTCTGTAAAATTTAGTGGTCATTTTTATCGATTAAATAAGACTTTTCGCAGTGAGGTGTTATTATTGTTTTATCATTAACTTGTACAATGTAATAAAGAGCTGGGGCTGGGGTCTGTAAACTACTTCTTCATCTTCTCGAATCCTTATACCTTTTCAGGTGTCGGATGGGGCTTCCGTTTCTGTTTCCTCTTGTACCCACTCCTTCCATTTCTTTCTGTCTCTTGCTATTATTTTCATTTCTTCTAATGTTATTCCCTTCTTCGTCCCTATATCTTGAATTTGGTCTATCCATTTCCTTCTTGGTCGCCCTCTTCTTCTTTTACTTGTACTTCTTTTTTGCATTATTTTTCTTGTGATTTTATCTGTCTTCATTCTAATTATGTGCCCATACCAGTTCAATTGTTTCTTTCTTATTTTTCTGTTAATCGGTTCTTGTATTGTTGTTTTTCTGATGTCCTCGTTTCTAATTCGGTCCCATATTGTTTTTCCAGCTATTTTTCTTAAATGTTTCATTTCTATCGCAGTTATCTTGTCTTCGTCTTTCTTTCGTATTGTCCAACATTTACTTTCATAGTATATTATTGGTATAGTTATTATATTATGTATTTTCATTTTCACTTCCATATCAATGGCTTTGGCAGTATTGTTTTGTTCATTGCGTAATACAATTTTGTTGCTTTGTTGGCTCTGTTTGTTATTTCTGCCTCGATTTTCCCATTCTCTGTGATGAGGCTCCCCAAATATTCGTATGTATTAACCTTTTCTAATACTCTATCTTTACATCGAATTTATTTGTTGTTTTTGTTATCTTATTTTTCTTTTTCTTAAACTACAAGTTACAAAATATAAGATAGATTAACAGAAATATAAGATAGATTAACAGAATAAGGATGTATTATATTATATTTCTTCACCTGAAGAAGCTACAGTGTAGCGAAACAATTGTAGTGAGTAAATAAAAAGTTGAAAATCATAAATAGTCTGCTATTATATTAAGTGATAATGGATTTTCAAAAAATAAGTGCCTTAACAATCAACGAGAACAAGAATTTGTTTTCAAAATTGTATGTTTAAAACAAACATAAAAAGTTGACTATACTCGACTGAAAACTTGTTTTAACAAGGAAACATTTTACACTGATGTACTTATAAAATCAAATAACAGTTGATGAGGATGAGGATTTCAAATTTTGAAACTCTTGATTGCTTTTAAAATTTTAAGTCAAAAACAAATAAAAAAAAGTTGTCCATACTCGACTGAAAACTTTCCACTGAGCAAACACATTTAAGTAATGTTTCATCAACATTAATACAACGTTAAATGATGCTTCAATGTTGATATAATGTGATTTGTTTGTATTTTGCTCAGTGGGTTGTTTTATCGAGGAAAGATTTTGATAACTTTTTTCTTTTTTTTTTTTTTAGGATTATTATAGAGTTATAAACATCAATATTAAATAAATAAAGTTTGAGGAAAATTATCTGAGTCTAACCTTCTAAAATTGGGATTTTATGTTGGTTGGAGACATTTTAGCTTGTAATTATTAATTTTTTTAATTTGAGTCAGAAATCAATCAACTAGAAGTTAAAGTTTGGAAGAAATTGAGTTTAGAAAATTTATGTTTAATATTAGTTACAAAACTAATCAATCAATGAAATTAGATTTAATTATTTACAAAATTAGGTAAAAATGTTGTTTTTCTTCCTGTATTTTTTATAAATGCATTTAAAATGATCGTAAAGAGTGTTATTAAGCACAAAGTAAAATTTCGAGTTTAGTTACCTAAACACTTTTCACCTTAGGTCTTTTGTATTTGTTCAATAAAACGAGAACGATTTTTTTGATATCAAGTATCAAGTATCAAATCTTTATTCACTTAGGCTATTTACAATAAAATAGATGTGAGACGTCAATTAATAATTAAAATTATGTGTGAAATAAATTCAATTAAATATTATCACAATTACAATAAAATCTTACAATAAAAGACATATATAACTAATTAAAAAATTCGGAAATTGAATAAAAACATTTATCGACAAGAAATTTTTTCAATTTTGTATATATATTTTGCTAATCACTTATTAACTGTCGCTTTATTATCGATTTAATCAAACAAAGCTTCAAACAAAAGTTGCAGACAACGATAAGGTACACAACTCTATAATAACCCGAAAATTTACGACCGAGTGTCTTCCACTCCCAGACTAAGCATGAAGTAAAATTTCGAGTTTAGAAAAGCCTAAGAATTTGGATTGGCCGCGTAGCGAAGCGGAGCGGCCAATCCAAATTAGGCTTTTCTAAACTCGAAATTTTACTTCATGCGCCACGCTAAAAAACACTGATTTACAGTAAAGTTAAAAAAACACACACATACAACAACAATTATAGGCAACCTAATATACGTATGTCAACTTGACACTAGTTTAAATTAACCTATAATGAGATTGCCATGTTATTGTTTTTCTTTGTGACAGTTACGATACACATTTTAACAGTTGTGATGTATTTTAAAGTAACGAGTGTCTTCCACTCCCAGGCTAAACATGAAGTAAAATTTCGAGTTTAGAAAAGCCCCGCGTAGAAAATTTGTCGAGGGTCGCGCAGCGACCCGAGACAAATTTTCAGGGGGCTTTTCTAAACTCGAAATTTTACTTCATGCGCCACGCGTATAAAACACGGATTTATTCTGAAGTTTAGAATCACACACACAATCAATAAAATAACTTAAATTAGTTGTTAGAAATTCGAAGGAATTGTTAAATGTTATACAGAGTGTTCCATTTTATGAGATATGAAATTTACCATTTAAATGACACATGATTACAAACTAAACATTCCTGCTCTATTCAACGGTGCAAAAACCAAATATGGCTGCATAAGATAAATCTAACTTTGATGTCGTGTTTTGAAAATGGGACACCTTATACAAAATTTGTTAATTCTATTGTGTTCTTTGGATATTATTTGGAGTTTATTTTAAATTCCCGGTCATTATGGTTCCAATTAACAAATGTTTGGATTGATTGGGTTACTAGAAAATAAATTTAACTTTGATTAAAATGCTTAGAACCTTTTCTCAACATTTTATTTTGTAACCAAATGTACATTTCGGACAAAAAGTGTCCATTATGAATAGTATTATTCTATTAGGTATTAGTATCAATAATACCTAACAGTATAAGTATCAAACCATGGATAATGGACACTTTGTGTCCGAAATGTACATTAAGTTACAAAATAAAGAGTTGAAGAAAGGTTAGAACCTTTCTTTAACTTCACATAAAGACAATTTATCATAAAGAAAAATTGAGTTTGTCAATAGGTTGCAGAATATTTACAAAATATAAAAACGAATTAAAATTAATATCGACTTTCTGCTAAAAGTTTATCTCCAAATATTCATTGAAACAACTACTTCTTGAGCTAATACCCCGACAGATATTGAATTATACAATGAATATTTGCGTTACACGACAGCACTGCTGTTCTATGCATAATTTATATGCAAAATGCAACATCAGGTTCTTTAACTCTTTATTTTGTAACCAAATGTACATTTTGTTTTAACCCATTAAGCGCCATTGATGCATACACGCAACATTATTAATTTTTTTTTTTAATTAAATTACTAAATAAGTTACTTTTATATATTATATTAGTAGACCTGACTTGAAAATGTGTGAAGAAAAATGTAAATATTTTGTTATTTAAATATTTTGATCATTACTCATTTAAAAAAAAAAAATTGTATATTTCTAACTCCACAATATTTCCGCGTTTTCGACGCGTGGCGCATGAAGTAAAATTTCGAGTTTAGAAAAGCCTCGACAAATTTTCTACGCGGGGCTTTTCTAAACTCGAAATTTTACTTCATGCTTAGTCTGGGAGTGGAAACACTCATTCTAAACTTCATATTGCACGTTAAATAAAATCGACAATTGCCTAAATATTTACAGCGTATACATTACGTTTATTTAAAAGAAAAATGCACAGTAGGTAATACAATAAGTCATTCATAGAAATCATAAAAAGGAGTGTAGAATTTTACCTAAAATCAACTTTTAGAGTTAACTCCGGGATTGTTCGGCCGTTAATGGATTACTGAAAGCTAATTAACAAAGTTATGTCTTACAAACAAATGACGCTGGATGCGATTTGTTAACGCAGTTTTATTTTGTACTAAAAATGAAAACTTTTGTTTAATTTAGCCCTTCTCGTATCTCTAATACTGAGCACGATTAAACAAACGAAGGGTATAATTTCCACATCGCTTATTTCTCTGAAAATATAAATTTTACAAGTAAACCTCGATGAAAAAATAATTTCCCTAAAACCACACACATCCAATTGGATTTATTTAAGCCGCCCGATGAATTCATTAATACACAAATCCATTAAACACTTTCGTGATTTATTTATTTATTTTTCCATTAAATCCCCATCACATTGTTTTCCAGAAATAACGCGCGCTTTTTTATTGGCCTTTAAAATTAATTTGTCAACGAAACCGCGCGCCCGTTTTGTTTGTACATATTTACCAAAAGCATTTGTTAGTATTGCATTAATTTCAGGCTCTCGTTCAAAAAAATGTAATAATAATAACAACAAAAAAATAATTTCACCCTCGATTTTATTTGCTTTTTATTATCACTCATCCGACACCGAGCGATCTCATCTTAATTGGAAATCTGGACCGAATTAATTTTGTATTTGTATTTTTCATCGATTCACGTCGCGGTGTAATAAAAACGTTAAATTCGAATATTTAATAGGTATCCAAGAAGGGTGAGAAAAATGAATAACACTTATAATGAGCAATCCAATTAGAACTTTCTAATTTTTATATTCGTGCATAAAATTGTAGTTTACTAAGAATTTATTCTTCTTCTTGAATGATGGAATAAATTTGAGATAATAGTAAACTATGTATTAACGGTCAGTAGTGCCAACCTAATTCAAAAGTCAAAGCCTACTCTAAATCATGTTTTAAATAATCGCACGGTATTATACCAATGGGCTCGTTCATCAAAATATTCAACATTCAACATGTTTGGATTTTGTTTGTGATGTATGTTGGTATCTGATGACCGAAAGTCCGGCCATTTTGATTTTGTGTGTTCTTTGTTTTCGTTTTAGCTGTATATTAAATACATTTATCGATAGATAATGCCCAATTACACTTTATTTTATTTGATGGCAGAGAAAATTTAGTTCCATTGCTAAATATAATTAGTTAAATACTCATTTACATAAACAACACTCTATTTACACAAACACTATTATTTTCTGACCATACAGTAATTAACGAATCTCCATACGTTTAGTAATTTCATAATAGATATTACTAAATACATAACTTCGCACATCCATAACATCGACTAGCTTAAAAGTTTAACCCGCCAATACCAATCGCCAACATCAATCGGTCTAAATAGCACGATTGCAAAAATATCGACATTGCCCTAACATGATCATGATAAACAGTCCGGTCGTCTGTTGGGGAATTCCCCAACAGTTGGCAGTAAACTCAAAACTGTTGTCTGATGAACGAGCGCATTGACTAACTAATAATATAACTTTTTATTCAATGGTAGTATATAATTATAATAATATAATAAATATAATTTACAACAAGATAAATTCAAATTCAAAACTATTTGAATTCGAGAAAATAAGCTTACGCTTCTTATAGTTTGCACACTTTAAATATAATATATAAAATTACGAAAAAAACTATTCGTGAATATGCAAACAATGTCTTAATTAATAAGACAACTTAAGACGATAAGCTATACTGAAGAGAGATAAATCTCGAAACGCGTCTATAGATGGCCTAATACATTAGTTTTAATGCAAGTTCTTTTACTTCTAATTTTTTTGTTAATTCTCCTTTCATTTTAAATGTGTATTTGTTAGTTGGTTTGAAGAAAATTTGACTTAAACGTTACATATACTTTAATAGAGCGTTGTAACAAATCAAATTAAATAAGATTTTAAATATTTCATTGTATAATTCAATATACGGAGGTGTATTAGCACGGGAAGTAGTTGTATCAATGGATATTTATAATCTTAAGTTGTCTTATTAATTAAGACATTGTTTGCATATTCACGAATAGTTTTTTCGTAATTTTATATATTATAAATATAATTTACAATTATACTCCTACCAGTTATTAACAAATAATCAATTAGAATACCTACTGGACGTACACAAAAATAAATATTGACCGTTCATGAAAATTCCACCACCTCAATATTTGTTTCGTTCCGTGAAGAAATTCCAAAAACTCTGAAATGTTTAACGTGCACTCAAGTAAGCCGGCGACCGTAAAAGCAAATAAAGCGTTTCACATTTTCTTAATGGGCTTTTAGCGTTTTATTTACAAGCCAATGTTATATGTACTCACTTACGACTGTTTGTAATTAATTTTAAAAATATTAACTGTTTTAATACTGCATACTTTATTACATCGAGTGCTTAAACGTGAATATATCAAACACTATAAACATACTCGATGTGTACGAAATCTATAAACACGAATTTATAATTTTAAACAGTATTCATATTATGGATATAGTAAATTGTTATTGTTACAAAATATATACAGGGAATTTATCTTTCAAGTGCATACGCTTTTTATTAAAAGAGCTTAATTTGAAGGTTTAAACGAGTGTTTTCCACTCCCAGACTAAGCATGAAGTAAAATTTCGAGTTTAGGAAAGCCTGAAAATTTGGTTTATAAATTGAGCGATTAATTTATATTTCGTCTGCATACATTGAGTGGTCTAACTGTAAAACTCACATTCTCCACTTTTGAAAACCTTTGGCGAATCGGAAAAAACACGTGTGCTTTAACATGGCGAACATAAAAAAACCGCCAACTCAATTTTCACAAAAAGTACAGAATGTGAGTTTCGCAGTTAGACTACTCAATTATGGTCTGGTGTTAATACAAGAACATTTAAGAACTGCCAAAAGCATATTTTTATTACATAATCATAATCACAAAGAAAATTACTCGATTAGATTTTATTATTTGCTTAGCATGAAGTAACATTTCGAGTTTAGAAAAGCCTGAACGTTTATACGATAACGAACTTGATTGTTGACGTCACACGTAGAAATCCTGAAGTGACGTCGGCAGTCAAGGTAATTAAAAAAGAAGGTCGACTCGGATTAAACTGTGTCAACCTCGCTGACGTCTCTTTAAAATCCTCATGTGACATAGAATCAAGGTAATTAAAAAGTAAATGTTTACTCGGTTTAAACCGAGCCTACCTTATACACTTATGACCTTGATCGTTGACGTCACACGTGGAAATTCTCACGTGACGTCAGAAAATCAAAGTAATTAAAAAAAACAAGGTCGACTCGGTTCATACTTAGAGATCCTCATACTTTAACGACCTTGATGTTGACGTCATGCGTCGAAATCCACACTTGACGTCATAAAATTAAGGTAATTAGAAAAAGGAGGTCGACTCGGCTTAAACCGAGCCAACCTCATACTTCAATGACGCAATGTGACGTTGGCAGTCAAGGTAATTAAAAAAACAAGTTCGACTCAGTTTAAACTGAGTCATCCTTATACGCGAATGATCTTGATCGTTGACGTCTCGCGTCAAAATTTCTTGGTGACGTCAGAGTCGAAGTAAAATAAATAGTACTAGGTTGACTTCGTTTAATCAGTCGATAATGTTTCACTTCACGAGTGGATATTTAAGTTGCCACATTCAATTTTAAAATAAACGTAATGAAATAAATCAATATTCATTGGATAACCAGTGATGGCTCGAGGATAGTGGGCGCGCGGATGCAAGATGTTTCACCAGTGCCCCCATTCATAAAATGATAGTAAACTTTAGCTTCCTGTCTCAGGCTGACCCAGTTTTTAACGTTACTTTAACAAATAAATTAGAATTTATTTTTATCGGAAATGATTGGATTAATTTTCCATTAAAAAGATGAGTATTTATTTTAATGAAATTTTCCCTTTATCTCCCTGATCAAAATATTTTCTAGTAATTCAACCGAACAATGCGCTTTCAAATTAATCAAATCGATTAGATTTGAAAGAGCCACTCCATCATCGCATCCAAATTTCGTAATTTCGGGATAAATTAATCCTAACTAAAATCATCCTTAATTAATTTAATTAGTTATTAATTACAATGGAAAAAACAACAGATTGACAAATAAGGGTTTAAAAAGAATAAAACTTGCCATACAATAATATTGGAGCCAGTGCCGTAACTAGAATTTCGGGCGCCCCGCAAAACTATCGCCTCTGCGCTATATACCGGGTGATCGATAAAAAAACGCCAACGCGATGTCCGTTATTTATTGACCGATTTTATTGACCTAAAAACCAAAGTCAATAGCCGTGTAAATACTAAGAAATGACAATAATATTATTTTTTTTTCAATAATAACTTCATTGCCAAATAAGAGCCAACTTAAAATTTGTAAAAGCCTGTAATTTTTTATTTTTATTACATTAGACCTTATTTTTCTGAACCCAGTAATGTTCAATGTGTTGTTTTTTTTTTAATATTGTCCTCGAAAATAAACTAAAATAAATCTTTAATTTAAATATATATTTTTTAAAAATTAAATTTGTGTGCCTCGAATACATCAATTTTAAAAATTCGGACTTTACTTTTAACCAGTGTTTTCTACCCGTGGCGCATGAAGTAAAATTTCGAGTTTAGAAAAGCCCCGTGACTTTTTTTCATCTACTACGCATGCCCACGTAAATCTCCACGTGTTACCAAAACAGCTGGGTAATATACCGTACTTTAGGCTAAATTGCCGGTGGTAATTACCAATGTAAATTATCATTAACATCACTAATCTATATAAATACATTCTTACACAACATATCGTATGTTCAATAAAAAATAACCTATAGAGCGCCATGGAAAATATTGTAGGGTGCAAACTCTGAAATGATATGTTATAATTATTCGGTCTGATGTTTTATATATCAATTCTTAAAGCGTGTAGACAACTTAAATTTAAAAAAAAATGCACTGTTTTTTTTTGATTGAACATACGATATAATATTTAATAATAAAAATCTGTTTTAATTAATAGATAATAAATAATCTGTTTTAATTAATAAACGATTGTTTTAGTTATTACAGAAACACTGCTACCATTATTATCAATCAGAATTTCTAGCTCGTGATGTGAATAGGTGGGTATTTGAGTATATTAATTTCGCACCAAAGCCGGGTCTTCATTTCATCGTTTCAAATTCCCGTACCCATTCCCGATTTCAATCACCGACAATACTTAATGAACACACAGAGAGAAGTCGGTTTCCGGCTTCAATTCACTAATTATACAGCCAGCCAGTCGTCTCCGCGATTGTTAATTCCCCATGTATCGAAACTTATTTCCGTATTTGCGAATGTCAACAGGCACGAGACTACCCATTAAATGATTAAAGCGACTTCAAAGCTTCCGACCACAAACACATCCTCTTTCGCATTTGAAATCGTGGGACGACTCACGTGCACATCAATTTACTTACATAGTGTATTTTAAGATATTTCCTTTTTTATTGAAAGTGAAAGGTTTGCCATTTCGTAAATTAGTTTTTAGTATTGAATAACCAATCAAATTTGACATTTCAAAAATGTTGTGGTGTAATGCAGGTTGTGTGTTTTAGGTTAGGACAACATTAATCACATGTTATGTTGCAAATCAACTTATAATTTGTAGGTTATGTGAAGGGAAATCTGACATTAATATGACAATGCAATTAACTTACAAAGATTACGATTACAAATTCGTTATTATATTTTGTAAATATTCTGCAAACTAATTGACAAACTCAATTTTTCTTCATGATAAATTGTCTTTATGTGAAACTGTACCGTTAAAGGCGGTATGTCACTCTCTCAGGTATCAAATTGTTCGCACCTACTAATGACTTAATCCTTTACCTATAAATAACATTCCTTCATTTTCACTCGCCCCAGTTTTATGTACCTGTTTCGACGACACACTTCGACATTTCTGTAAGTTTCCTGTTTATTTTATTTTAATATTTTTTGTATTGATAGTCTAAAGCATAGCTATACTGATGAGGGATAAATCTCTAATCGCGTCAATAGATGGCTTAAGACAATTAAAATTCATTCCCTGTAATTTTTTCAATTTATTTCAATTTCCTTTTGTTTCATTTAGTTTGGTTAGAGAATAATTTGACTTGATGTTGCATTTTGCATATAATTTATGCATAGGACAGCAGTGCTGTCGTGTAACTCAAATATTCATTGTATAATTCAATATCTGTTGGGGTATTAGCTCGAGAAGTAGTTGTTTCAATGAATATTTGGACAAACATTTTGCAGAAAGTCGATATTAATTTTAATTCGTTTTTATATTTTGATTACAAATGTATTTACTAGTGATGGGCAAGATCGATCAAAAAAGATCGACTGATCGATCCTTGCAAGTGATCGATCCGCTCGATCTCTTTGAGCGGATCGATCTTTTCGATCGGATCGATCTTTTCGATCGGATCGATCTTTACGATCGGATCGATCTTTTCGATTGGATCGATCTTTTCGATTGGATCGATCTGTTCGATCGGATCGATCTGTTCGATCGGATCGATCTGTTCGATCGGATCGATCATTTCAGACCGCTCGATCGGCTTGATCTTTTCGACGACTCGATCTTTTCGGAAGGCTCTATCTTTTCGAGCGACTCGATCTTGGAGACGGTTCGATCTGTGCGAACGGGTCGTGCTAATCGATGTGATCAATCGGCTCGATCAGATTGGTCATATCGATCGGCACAAGTGGATTGATCAGGTTGTGCGGCTCGAGCAATGATCTTTTTGAGCGGATCGATCATTGAACGATCACACTATTTTTGTATTCTGTTTTGCGCAAAGTTAGACAGCATTTATTAAAAAAAGGATATAGGCAGGGTCTTGGCAGGGCCGAGAAAAAATTACTAATAAGCCGGTTATTTTTCCCGGGCTAGTCTCACCCTTTATATCCGAGCGTGCTATTATATTATAGAGATTTTAATAAAAAATTATAATATTTCATTTCATATTAGCTATTTATTAGGGATGGGCAAGATCGATCAAAAAATATCGACTGATCGATCCTTGCAAGTTCGAAAAGATCGAGCCGCTCAAAGAGATCGAGCGGCTCGATCTTTTCGATCGGATCGATCTTTTCGATCGGATCAATCTTTTCGATCGGATCGATCTTTTCGATCGGCTCGTTCTTTCTGATCAGATCGATCGGATCGAGCGGCTCGATACTTCAACTGATCGATCATTACTTGATCGATCTTTGCAATGATCGATCTTGCCCATCACTAGTATTTACCTATCACCGCCTTAAATTATTTGTATTTACTACCAATTTAATAGGATCTTCTTTATTATCTGCCTATTTATATGTTCAAATTTTAAAAAAAAGTACTAAATATGTGGAATTTTCCTATTAGGTATACATTTTTCAATATAAATTTTCAGACATCCGTGATCTTTTTAAAAATGTTCAATTTAAAAACTCTAACGAGTGTTTTCCACTCCCAGACTAAGCATGAAGTAAAATTTCGAGTTTAGAAAAGCCTGAAAATTTGGCTTGGTCGCGTAGCGCAGCGGAGCGACCAAGCCAAATCAGGCTTTTCTAAACTCGAAATTTTACTTCATGCGCCACGCGTATAAAACACTGATTTAAAGTGAAGTTCAAAATATACTTCGACTTAGTTTTGTTTAGTGCAATAATTTTGCAAATGTTTATATGGAATATGTATAAGAATACTCAAAAGAAAAAATCCCCGTATGTGTTGTAAGGTTGCAAGTTGTAGCGTTCTCTTTTTTGAAAATCTCTGCATCGTGACAATTTATTTGACAAATGATGACGTATTTATCACATTGATAATCATTTACCAACATCTCAAAATTTGATGTATAAAATACCCTACTGTTAAAGCAGGACTGCAACTGTTCGCACCCTAAGTTTGGTCATATTAAAAAAAAAACAGAGTTTACTTAAAAATCCATTTTACGCTTCTTGATATTTCAGAAATTGGATTATACAGATCTTTTAATTACAAGCTTCAACAAAAGTTTATCTTCTTAACAAAATCAAGTTCTATTCACACCCTTAAGAGGATTTCAAGAAATTGAAGTGAAACATGTTTTGGCGATCAGTCTTTTCACGCGGCTTAAACCGTTTCTATTTTTTTGAGGCAGGGTTCAATTTGAACGTTATTAGACTGTGCGGATTTTCCAGATGAAATGCGGGTGAGCTCGCCCCTCTTGCGACCGGAAATAAAATTATGTAAATCCGCCGTGAAACCCGGAAATCAAAAAAAATAATGGCAACAGCTCTAATGTCTGGCAGCGTTACATAAAAATGAATAAATTATGAAAGCTATTGCTTTTTCTCGCAGTAATAATATTTAAATGGGCTAACTGGAAAAATTAATGCTGTATACTTAAAAGAAAAATTCTCTGTATATAGATAATTTGAATGCCCATTGATGGGTTTGTCAAATAAATGAAGTAATAAAATCAAACAAAAAGGTAGACATGCGTTTGTCATGCAGTGTTTTGTTTTTTGTGATGTCAGGGTAAAAGGATAATGTGTTTACTATAGGTGACTTTAAAACACTAGCGGCTCGCGGCCTAACTTCATGTGAGGCTCAAATCCAAGATACAAAAAATGAGGTTGAGACAACAACGAATCCATTTATCGATGCTCCTTACGTCCGGATTTGTGTCATTAATACATGCGTTTGGCAACACAACGAGCGCACCTTTTAATTCCGACCTTGGCATTTTTGTTTCACATGAAGTTGGCCACCGGCCGCCACTGCTTTAAAACAAAGCGGGAAATTTGTAATTTGTTCGGCTTGGAACAGACGTTATTCAAAGAAAATGTTATGATCGTTTTTGAAACAAGGAAACATCAACCACCGTTTCCTAATTTAAGATGTTAAAGGTAATTTTTAAAAAATAGGTAATAACCTATGCATACATAATAAATTAATTGCTGAACTTCACGGTGGTTGAGAAACAAGATTTAACAAACAGCTGATACTAACAATTTATGTTTTTTTTGGTTTTATAAATTTACTTTGATTTACCATATTGTACCTTTCTTATTCATCAATAAATTGTACAATAAAAACACAAAACAACATTAAATTAAACATTCATTTTACGATATATACAATGTCAAATACTGTTATATGAAATATATTATAAGACGTTATAAAAATACAAATCAAAAAAATAAAGTTGATAACAAACTGTCTGAGTTTAAATTTAGAAAGTTAAAAATTTACGTTGAGATGACATGTTACATTGGAATTATTTATTATTTTGGTTAAAATCTGAAATCAATCTTAATTGATAAGTCTTGAACAAGTTTCTCATCTTTCACGTGGTGAAACATATTTAACTATGATTTAATAAAGAAAATACTTGGTTAAATTTCACTAATATATTGGTTATTATTATTAGTGAAATTTAACCAGGTGTTTTCTTTATTAAATCATTGATTGATAAGGCTGATAAATGTTGAAAGTTCATCTTCACTTTTATATAAATAAAACAATTTAAACACTTTTAAATATATATTGTCCTTTCGCTACAATTGATTTGCCACACTGTGGCTTCTTCAGGCAAAGAAATAATTGATTGAATAGTAACTAATATTATTTCTTCTCCTGAAGAAGCCACAGTGTGGCGAAACAATTTATTGTAGCGAATGCACAATATATATTTGATAGTGTTTAAATTGTTTTATTTATATAAAAGTGAAATCAATCTATTAGAAGTTGAAGTTTAAAGAAAATTGGGTTTAGAAAATGCATGTTTAATATTAGTCACTATTCAATCAATCAAAATTAAATATTCAATGAACTGCAAAACTGAGTAGATATTTTTTTGCTTTCTGATTTTTTGTATACAACATTTAATGTAATCTTAGAAAGTGTTTTACAATCCCAGGTTAAGCATGAAGTAAAATTTCGAGTTTAGAAAAGCCTTAAAATTTGGTTTGGTTGCGTAGCGCGTAGCGCTACGCGACCAAACCAAATTTTCAGGCTTTTCTAAACTCGAAATTTTACTTCATGCGCCACGCGTATTATACACTGATGTGATGTGATGTTCAGAATACTCGTTTTTAGCATACTGCTTTGGTAGGATATTTTAAACTTCACCTGAAATCAGTGTTTTATACGCGTGGCGCATGAAGTAAAATTTCGAGTTTAGAAAAGCCTGAAAATTTGGTTTGGTCATGTAGCGCTACGCGCTACACGACCAAACCAAATTTTCAGGCTTTTCTAAACTCGAAATTTTACTTCATGCTTAGTCTGGGAGTGGAAAACACTCGTTTAAGACTTCAAATAAACTATTTAAAAAAACAAACGATTATTGGAAAAGTTACAGCTCATGCATAGATGTATGTATTTCTAAAAAAAAAAATTCCAGTATGTTTAACAAATTTTAGTGATGGCAAATCCCACCGTTAGGACCGAAAGGGTTAAAATGTTCGCCTGATTTCAGTTTACATAATCATTGTCATGAGAAATATTTTGATATAATAAAAAACGAATTCTGTTATCATCTGGTTGGTCTATTTTATTCATATTAATTTTTATTATAAACTGAATCATTAATCTATAGATATGAGAAGCATTAATTAAAATTTATTATCATCAGTTAGTCCAATAAAATGAGTTATATTTAATGGCGATTGTTTAGTACTAAATAACAGTAATAATTAAAATATGTTTTTGTTGATTGTTTAGTACTAAATATCAGTAATAAAACTACAGAACGATTGTGCATTTTACACATTAAAAACACACAACATTTTTCATCCCCCACAGAGCCCTCGGCACTATGCTAATTTAGTAAATGGCGCATACATAATAAAAGAATAAAGTTGAACGATTTGATTTTTGGGGGGCGCCTGCAGCGTTGCCCAACTTTCTGCACAATTACGAAAATGGGTTCGAACTTTGTTTGCACACACAGACATCGCGCTGTTCGTTCTGTTCTGTGCAAATAGATATCTACCAAAACTAGATAACTAGCTTTGCCGATTAGCTCAGTTGAAATTGCCGTGTAATATTAATTATTGCCTAGATTGTGTTCGATTTCTATTGTGCGCAGGTGGGCTTTGTTTGAGGGATTGTATATTTCAATATTTATGCTTGTTTCACATCAAATTTAAGAATAGTGATTAGTATTTATTATAACTAAATAAATACTCATCACTATTCTTAACCTATTAAGCGCCATACACGCAACATTATCATTTTTTTGTTAATTAAATTAAATTACTAAATAAGTTAATTTGATATATTATATTATTTGACCTGACTTGAAAATGTATAAAGGAAACTGTAAATATTTTGTTATTTAAATATTTGGATTATTTTTAATTAAAAAAATGGCAGCGTATTTCTAACTTCACAATATATCAGCGTTTTATACGCGTGGCGCATGAAGTAAAATTTCGAGTTTAGAAAAGCCCCGTGAAAATTTGTCGAGGGTCGCTGGCGCGACCCTCGACAAATTTTCTACGCGGGGCTTTTCTAAACTCGAAATTTTACTTCATGCTTAGTCTGGGAGTGGAAACACTCATTCTAAACTTCATATTCCACGTTTTTACGGATGTGAAGTTAGCCATAGATTTCAGCCATAGATTTTCAAATTTCATTATTTCTATACATATTCAAGATAAATAGATTGTTTTTACTATAGGGTGCAAATAAAACAAATTGTGATACAAGCACCCCAATTTTCAACCCTTAATATTTTTTATCACACCCTTAAATAATAAAATTAAAAAAAAATCAAAGTGCACTGTCTCTTATAAAAAAGTTAGTAACAAGTATTGATTCAGCACACATTAAACTATTATTAAAACAAATAAAATTCGGACCACCTTACTTTTATCATACGAAAAAAAAAAAAGAAACAATATCAGTCTGAGAGAGCGGTCGGATAAATCTTAAAATATTTCAAAGTGCGCCGTCTGCCATAAAAAAATTAGCAACAAATATAGATTCAGCACACATTAAACTATTATCTAAACAAATAAAATTCGGACCACCTTACTTTTATCATACGAAAAAAAAAAGAAACAATATCGTTCGCCAGTCTGGGGGTGCGGTCCTATAAATCTTAAAATATTTCAAAGTGCGCCGTCTCCCATTAAAAAGTTAGCAACAAATATGGATTTAGCACACATTAAACTATTATTTAAACAAATAAAATTCGGACCATATTACTTTTATCATACGAAAAAAAAACAATATCAACCGCTAGTCTGAGATAGCGGTCGGACAAATTTTAAAATATATCAAAGTGTGCCGTCTCCAATAAAAAAGTTAGCAACAAATATGGATTCAGCACACGTTAAACTATTATTTAAATAAATAAAATTCAGACCACCTTACTTTTATCATACGAAAAAAAAAGCAATATCAACTGCCAGCCTGAGAGAGCGGTCGGATCAATCTTAAAATATTTAAAAGTGTGCCTTAACCTATAAAAAAGTTAACAACAAATATGGATTCAGCATACATTAAACTATTATTTAAACAAATAAAATTCGGACCACCTTACTTTTATTATACGAAAAAAAAAAGAAACAATATCGTTCGCCAGTCTGGGGGTGCGGTCCAATAAATCTTAAAATATTTCAAAGTGCGCCGTCTCCCATAAAAAAGTTAGCAACAAATATGGATTCAGCACACGTTAAACTATTATTTAAACAAATAAAATTCAGACCACCTTACTTTTATCATACGAAAAAAAAAACAATATCAACTGCCAGCCTGAAAGAGCGGTCGGATAAATCTTAAAATATTTAAAAGTGCGCCTTAACCCATAAAAAAGTTAGCAACAAATATGGATTTAGCACACGTTAAACTATTATTTAAACAAATAAAATTCAGACCACCTTACTTTTATCATACGAAAAAAAAAACAATATCAACTGCCAGCCTGAAAGAGCGGTCGGATAAATCTTAAAATATTTAAAAGTGCGCCTTAACCCATAAAAAAGTTAGCAACAAATATGGATTCAGCACACATTAAACTATTATTTAAACAAATAAAATTCGAACCACCTTACTTTTATCATACGAAAAAAAAGAAACAATATCGTTCGCCAGTCTGGGGGTGCGGTCCGATAAATCTTAAAATATTTCAAGGTGCGCCGTTTCCCATAAAAAAGATAGCAACAAATATGGATTCAGCACACATTAAACTATTTAAATAAATAAAATTCGGACCACATTACTTTTATCACACGAAAAAAAAAACAATATCAACTGCCAGCCTGAGAGAGCGGTCGGATAAATCTTAAAATAGTTCAAAGTGCGCCGTAACCCATAAAAAAGTTAGCAACATGGTGATTTTATTTTATTTTATAATACTTTAATGTGTGTTGATCCAAATTTGTTGATAACTTCTTTATGGGAGACGGCGGACTTTGAAATATTTTAAGAATTATCCGACTGCCGACTGACATTGCTTCTTTCTTTTTTTTCGTATTATAAAAATAAGGTGGTCAGAATTTTATTTGTTCAAATAATAGTTTAATGTGCTGAATCCATATTTGTCGCTAACTTTTTTATGGGATACGGCGCACTTTGAAATATTTTAAAATTTGTCCGACAACTATCTCACACTAGCGGTTGATATTATTATTTTTTTGTTGTATGATAAAAGTAAGGTGGTCCGAATTTTATTTGTTTAAATAATAGTTTAATGTGTGCTGAATCCATATTTGTTGCTAACTTTTTTTATGGGAGACGGCGCACTTTGAAATATTTTAAAATTTGTCCGACCACTATCTCAGACTGGCGGTTGATATTGTTTTTTTTTTTCGTATGATAAAAGTAAGGTGGTCCGAATTTCATTTGTTTAAATAATTGTTTATTGTGTGCTGAATCCATATTTGTTGCTAACTTTTTTAAGAGAGACGGCGCACTTTGAAATATTTTAAAATTTGTCCGACCACTATCTCAGACAGGCGGTTGATATTGTTTTTTTTTTTCGTACGATGAAAGTAAGGTGGTCCGGATTTAATTTATTTAAATGATAGTTTAATGGGTGCTGAATCTATATTTGTTGCTAACTTTTTTATGGGAGACGGCGCACTTTGAAATATTTTAAAATTTGTCCGACCGCTATCTCAGACTGGCGACTAATATTGTTTCTTTTTTTTCGTATGACAAAAGTAAGGTGGTCAGAATTTTATTTGTTTAAATAATAGTTTAATGTGTGCTGAATCCATATTTGTTGCTCACTTTTTAATGGGAAACGGCGCACTTTGAAATATTTTATGATTTGTATGACCGCTATCACAGACTTGCGACTAATATTGTTTCTTTTTTTGTCGTATGATAGAAGTAAGGTGGTCCGAATTTTTTTTATTTAAATAATAATTTAATGTGTGCTGAATCCATATTTGTTGCTAAATTTTTTATGGGAGGCGGCGCACTTTGAAATATTTTAAAATTTTTCCGACCACCATCTCAGACTGGCGACTTATATTGTTTCTTTTTTTTTTCGTATGATAAAAGTAAGGTAGTCCGAATTTTATTTGTTTAAATAATAGTTTAACGTGTGCTGAATCCATATTTGTTGCTAACTTTTTTATAGGAGACGGCGCAGTTTGATTTTTTCAAATTTTATTATTTAAGGGTGTGATAAAAAATACTAAGGGTTGAAAATTCTGGTGCTTGTATCACAGTTTGTTAATTCAATGTTTTATTTACACCCTAAAGTAAAAACAATCTATTTATCTTGAATATGTATAGAAATAATGAAATTTGAAAATCTATGGCTAAAATCTATGGCTAACTTCACATCCGTTACGTTTTTATATAAAATCGACGAATGCCTAAAAATTTACGTCGTATACCTTATGTATATTTAAAAGAAAAATTCACAGTATGTCATACAATAAGTCATTCATAGAAATCGTAAAAATAAGTGCAACATTTTTACCTAAAACAAACTATTAGAGTTAACTCTATCAATGCTCGGCCGTTAATGGGTTAAAGTTGATGTCAAACAAGCATAAATATTGAAATTTACAATATGTGTCTCGTTTCAATTCCCATGTTCATTTTTCAATTTGAATTTCTATCTCTATTATTACATTTAATAATCTAAATCGTTTTAAATTGGCGACAATACAATCCTTCAAGTTTTAAGATCATTTTGATGCATGATACAATGTTGTACAGTAATTAGAACACCACGGTGCTGGAATTAGTGACTATCTAAAAATTAAGATTTCATCCATTGTAAATCACAGCCTTAATAAATCAGAATCACATTAAAATCGTTCTCTTATTTTTCAACAATATTTCAGAAGCAGTTTATTTGTTTTTAATTCAGTTTCAATCGAATTATCGCTTGAAAATTATGAAGAAAAATGAACATAAAAAATTATCAATATAGTTTTTAACCCATTGTGTGCCATTATTAATTTTTTGTTGATTAAATTACTAAATAACTTAATTTGATATATTATATTATTTAACTTGACTTAAAAATGTATGAAGAAAAACGTATTTATTTTGTTATTTAAATATCTTGATAATTACTCATTTAAATAAAATGTTTTCAGTGTATTTCTAACTTCACAACACTTCAGTGTTTTATACGCGTGGCGCATGAAGTAAAATTTCGAGTTTAGAAAAGCCCCGTGAAAATGTGTCTCGGATCCATTGCCAAATAATAGATAAATTAAATTACTAAATAACTTAATTTTATATATTATATTATTTAACTTGACTTGAAAATGTATGAAGAAAAACGTAAATATTTTGTTATTTAAATATCTTGATAATTACTCATTTAAATAAAATGTTTTCAGTGTATTTCTAACTTCACAACATTTCAGTGTTTTATACGCGAGGCGCATGAAGTAAAATTTCGAGTTTAGAAAAGCCCCGTGAAAATTTGTCTCGGATTCATTGCCAAATAATAGATAAATTAAAATTTGTAAACGGCTGCCTGTCATTTTTTTATTTTTATTACATTAGACCTTATTTTTCTGAATCCAGTAATGTTCAATATGTTTCTTTTTTTAATATTGATCTCGCAAATAAATTAAAATAAATCTTCTATTTAAATTATGTAAAAAAAAAAATTAAATTAGTGTGCCTTGGAAAAATATTCGAATACATTAATTTAAAAAAATCAGACTTCACTTTTAACCAGTGTTTTATACTCGTGGCGCATGAAGTAAAATTTCGAGTTTAGAAAAGCCCCGTGAAAATTTGTCTCGGGTCGCTGCGCGACCCTCGACAAATTTTCTACGCGGGGCTTTTCTAAACTAGAAATTTTACTTCATGCTTAGTCTGGGAGTGGAAATACACGTTCTAAACTTTATATTGCACGTTTTTATACAAAATCGACGAATGCCTTATATTTACAGCGTATACATTATTTATATTTAAAAGAAAACTTCATAGAATGTAATACAATAAGTCATTCGCAGAAATCATATAAAGAAGTGTAGAATTTTACCTAAAATCCACTTTTAGAGTTAACTCTATAATTGCTCGGCCGTTATTGGGTTAATAATGTACCGTGCGATAGTTTAAAACCTGGGTCTCCAAACTTTCCAGCCTTAGGGCCATACTGATTACTCCAGTAAGTTCCGAGGGCCAAAACCATAACAATAAGCCTTTAAAATTAGAATACTTCAGTAAACTACATTTAATTTGCTATAAGAAATATGAGTTTTAAGTATGCTAGCTCTCCGCGGGCCGGACAAAACCTGTCCGCGGCCCGGATGTGGCCCTCGGGCCGTAGTTTGGAGACCTCTGGTTTAAAACATGATTTAGAGTAGGCTTTGAGTTTTAAATTAGATTGGCACTACTGACTGTTAACACATAGTTTACCATAACCTTAAATTTATATCATCATTCAATTACCATTCTGGGCAACCGCACTAAAAAAATGTCGCCTACTCTAAATCATGATTTAAATGATCGCACGGTATTATATACAACATAATTTTACGATTAGGTATATTATTAATCTCCAATTTTCCGTATGCGAGAATGCGACGTTAATTACAAAAACGGTTAATTTGTGTAAGCTTTTTGCGTTCTAAAACTTTCTGAATTATGGAACGCTTTTTCCAAACCTCGCACAGAATGTGTGGCGCACAAAGAAACTTTTCGCATTTTCCTCCGAGCTTTTGAGCTTTTTGCTTTCCGAATTAGGATCAGCCTCCCTAAAAAAAAAATGGAAACAATGGACGAGAGCAGCGTCCCCACACACACAAAAAATATACAGGACGCAATCCTTTTCCCGTTAAATTACCCAATAACGATGATTTATGTTTCATAACTTGTGAAAAAATCAAGGGACCTTAGATATTAATATGCTGCGTGTTTTTGTGTGGACTATTTTGTGAATTTAAGGAATAATTATTAATGATGCAGAATTTTAATAGTTAAGTTAGATAAGATGAAATTAATAAAATATAAAAACGAATTAAAATTAATGTCGGCTTTCTGCAAAAATTTAATCTGATTGAGACAAGTCTCCAAATATTTATTGAAACAACTACTTCTGGAGCTAATACCCCGACAGATATTAAATTATATAATGAATTGCATTCCTCTCTCCAGTTCAAATCGATCATAATTTGTGGGTGATTTTAATATACATGCTTCAGTCAAATCCCTAAATTTAAGAATCCTCTATGATATTTTGGATTCATTTCAATTAGTTTCCTTAGTAACAGGGCCCACTAGAGTAAATATTCATAATAATCCCAGTCAAATTGATTACATCTTATCCAATGTTCCTGATAACATCAATTGTAAAAACTGGGATATAGGAATATCGGATCACTATGGCCAACTTGTTTCATATCACCAAATTTGCGTTCCTTCGACAACAGTAAATGTGCAAATGATAAATAATTATAAAAATATAAATTCTAACAGAATTACAGATTTCAAACAAAATTTAAATATGTACAGACACAATCACCTTTAATTAGACAAGATTGACGACATATTTAAACAGTTTATTGAACACTTTATATGGTCTTATGAAGTAGTATTCAAGAGAAATAAATCGTTGACAATTTAAAAATTGGAAACTTTATACAAAATATTATTCCCTGAAACTCTTGAACAAAACATTCAACAATTAAAAAATATAAATTGGCTACGTAAATCAATTCCATCTGATGATATTAATAACGAATACAAACACTTGAAAAAAGAAATTAATACTGAAGTTTCTAAGGAAAAGAAAAAATACTTTAATAAAATGATAAATAATTCTGAAAGTAAATCCAAAACAAGTTGAAAAATAATTAATAAAATACAAGGTAAATCAAATTCTAAGTTTGACTACAAAGTCATTTATAACAATGAAGTTGTGGAAGATAGCCATAAATTTGTCAATATATTCGGAAAATATTTTTCAACTAGTATTAAAGAAACCGTAGATAATCACTTTCACAGCCACTTATCAGATAGTTGCACTACCTCTTCTGGCATAAGAAATTCTCTATTTATTGATCACATTCTAGAATCTGATGTTGTTAATGCGATACGCAACCTGAAAAATACAAAATCGACTGGCCTCGATAACATATCATCCAGTCTTATTAAATCGTGTGCGGTAGAAATATCACCTATATTAGCTGACCTAATAAACGCATCATTAGAAATCGGAAAGTTTCCTGATTGTCTAAAAACGGCGGCTATTGTACCCATTCATAAAAAAAGGAGATAACAGTTTAAATAACTATAGGCCCATCGCGCTGCTCAGTACTTTTTCTAAAATCATAGAAAAAATTGTCGCTAACAAAATATACTTATTTTTGGATAAATATAATATACTCGCTAATAATCAATACGGGTTTCGGCCTGGCTTCTCAACCGAAAGTAGCTTAATAAATTTTATACAACACATTAATAATAAGCTAGATATTGGTGAGTATGTAGTAACAATTGCTTTTGACTTGACAAAAGCCTTTAATACCGTATGCCATAAATTTGTAAAAGACAAAATATATTCCTTAGGTATTCGCGGAAACCTAAATGATTGGATATTATTGTATCTTGAGAAAAGAAAACTAGTAGTAGAAATTAATCAATTCATATCCTCTTAATATGAAATATCAATGGGCACTCCACAAGGCAGTACACTAGGCCCGTTAATATTCCTTATGTATGTGAATGATCTACCATTGAATATCTCATGTGGAGACACATTTATGTATGCGGATGACGTGTGTATTGTTATCACAGATCGATGTTCCATTAAACTAAGAGAAAAAGTACTGCAAGCGAAGACTGAATTTGAAAACTGGTGCACAAAAAATCGGCTAATTGTGAATCAATCGAAAAGCATATTAGTTGAATTTAGTAATATAAATAGGGCCAAACTGAATATAAAACTACCCAACCATAAACTCAAAACATCGTCATCATTTAAGTTTTTAGGAACTTTTATTGATGATCGTTTGAGCTGGAGAGAAAATGTGCAGCATGTCTGTAATTTGCTAAATAAAAGTTTCTATATGATTAAAACTTTAAAATACAATGTGTCTATGACAGCACTACTCAATGTTTACTATGCATCCGTATACTCGCATATTTCGTATAACATTGTGTTATACAGTCAATCGACAGAAGTATCTCGAGTTTTTATACGGCAAAAAAGAATTTTACGATTAATATTTAACATTCCTTTTATGGACTCCTGTCGTGAAATTTTCATTCAAGAAAAACTTCTAACCGTATGCTCAATTTACATATTTAAACTATTATGCAGTGTTTTTCGAAATATAACTGAATTTAACAAAAGTAAATGCATACATGATCATAACACTAGGCAAAAAAATAATATTTATTTAATCAAGCACTATCATAGTTTTTATAAGAAAGCCCCGATCTATGCTGGCTGTCGATTATTTAACAAACTACCTAGAGATTTTAAAGATAGCAAATCTCTACAGTCTTTCAAAAAGAAATTAATGAAGTGTTTGATATGTTGATTGCAAAATGCTGTTATACAATCTCAGAATTTGAAGAATTCCTTGCTCAATGATTTTATATCGCATTTATAATTTTAATGTGTGATTATTGTACCCACGCTTATGTTTCTTATATTTTTTATTTTTCATTTGTATTTTGTATATTTTTAATATATACCACCTGACATGTTCAATCTATATTATATGTAGCTGACTGAATCAATAAATAAATAAATAAATAAAATAAATAAATATAATATTTGAGTTACACGACAGATTTACTCTTCTATGCATTTTATATACAAAATGCAACATTAGGTCAAATTATTCTCTCACTAAACTAAATAGACCAACAGGAAACTAAAATAAATTGAACAAATTATAGGGAATAAATATTAATTGTCTTAAGCCATCTATAATCGCGTTTCGAAATTTATCCCTTATCAGTTTAGCTATGCTTTAAACTTTCAATATATAAAATTATAAACAGAAAACTTACAAGAATGTTGAAGTGTGTCGTTGAAACAGGTACACAAAACTGGGGCGAGTGAAAATGAAGGGTTGTTATTTATGGATAAAGGGATTAAGATTAATTAGTAGGTGCGGACAATTTGATACCTGAGAGTGATTTTTTGAGAGATTTTTGTTTATGTTAAGTTTCTTTATGAAATTAATAATTCCGTATTGTGGAGGCTTCTACTTCATTTCATTTCATTTATTTCCAAAAAGAATTGTTACATTCATGGGTGGGTCAGAGAAGTACATGTGTAAATGTGAACAAGACAGTAAGTATATATAAAAAATATAAGTATAAATAAAATGTAATAAATATAAAAATATAAAACTTAATAGCTAGGTGCAACAGATTAAAAATATTGTAAATATGGATAAGACAGTGAATAAATATAAAAAATATAAAACTTAATAGCTAGGCGCAACAGATTAAAAAATATTGTAAATGTGGACAATACAGTGAATAAATATTAAAATATATGTATAAATAAAATCGAATAAATATAAAACTTAATAGCTACTTGTATAAACATATTAAAGACGTGTATATGTGGACCGGACAAGAGTTTAATCTAACTCAATATTTAAAATTAGTATTGTGACTAGGCATTGTCCTCACAATATTTAATATATTCATCCAAACTATAGAACGAGTGGTCTAATATAAGGGATTTTATTTTAGTAATAAGCAACTTATTAGGAAGAATTTTAATAGTGTTTGGCAGTTTGTTGTATAGTCTTACGGGTTGTATCACACACGAGTTGTGGATGTATGCGTGTTTGTTATTCTGTATTTGGATACGTCTATATCTGACACTGTAGGTGTGTTGATTTTGATATTTGTCGAATAGATGCATATTATTAATTACAAATTTCAAAGATTCAAATATATACAGGCTGATAAGTGGCTTTATTTTAAGCTGCTTAAATGATTTCCGGCATCCTGTATGAGGCTTTTTATTGCAGATTGCCCTTATTAGCCGTTTTTGCATGACAAACATTTTGTGTATGTTCAATTGTGTGGTACAACCCCAAAATATTATGCCATATGTTAAATGTGGTTTGCAATATAACATGTATACAGCTCGAACAGCTTCTTGGTGGATATCGTTCCTACATGAATATATTAAATATGAGTACCTGGCAATGGTCGAGCACACCTTATTGATGTGCTCATCCCATTTCAAAACATTTTGTATGTTTATGCCTAGAAATTTAGTGCTTTTGATTTCCTCAATGCTTTCATTTTTCAATTTTATACATGTTAATTTAACAATAAAACACCTTTTACTTTGTTTGTATAACACGTTTAATTAACCCATTAACGGCTGAGAAATTATAGAATAACTCTAATAGTTGGTTTTAGGTAAAAACTGTGAACTTATTTTTATGATTTCTATAAATGAATTATTGTATGACACACTGTGAATATATTATTTTGAATTATACATAATGTATACGATGTACATTTTTAGGCATTCGTCGATTTTATATAAAAACGTGTAGTATGAAGTTTAGAAAAAGTGTTTCCACTTCCAGACTAAGCATGAAGTAAAATTTCGAGTTTAGAAAAGCCCCGCGTAGAAAATTTGTCGAGGGTCGCGCAGCGACCCGAGACAAATTTTCACGGGGCTTTTCTAAACTCGAAATTTTACTTCATGCGCCAGGCGTATAAAACACTGAACTATTGTAAAGTTTAAAAAATACTAGCCTTTACTTTGTTTGGTTGATTGACAAATTGTATTGAATACCAAGCTTTATTTTGTTCGGTTGATTGACAAATTGTGTTAAATCTTCTAAAGATTCAGCACAATTTGCGAATCAACCGAATAAAATACAGGCTAGTATTTTTTTAAATGTACAATTAGAAAATAAAATGTTCCTAACTAAGGAAATTATCTTCTTGAAAATTGACAAAAAGCTGTCACAATTGATCAAAATGTGTAAATAGAATTTAGGTTTTAGAAAATTTGTCGAGTGTTTCCAATCCCAGACTAAGCATGAAGTAAAATTTCGAGTTTAGAAAAGCCCCGCGTAGAAAATTTGTCGAGGGTCGCGCCAGCGACCCGAGACAAATTTTCACGGGGCTTTTCTAAACTCGAAATTTTACTTCATGCGCCACCCGTATAAAACGCTGAAATATTGTGAAGTAAGAAATACACTGCAATTTTTTTTTTATGAAGAATAATCGAAATATTTAAATAACAAAATATTTACAGCTTTCCTCATACACTTTCAAGTCAGGTCAAATAATATAATATATCAAATTAACTTATATAGTAATTTAATTAAGAAAAAAATGATAATGTTGCGTGTATGCATCAATGGCGATTAATGGGTTAAATGTAACTGCAGTTTCGACAAATTTAGCTTGTCATTATCAAACACTTCATGCTTGATAATGACAAGCTAAATTTGTCGAAACCGCAATCACATTCAATAAAAAGTGTTATACAAAGTAAAAAGTGTTTTATTGTGATTCATAATTCACGTTATCTTATTGGCAGTAACTCACTGTATCTGCAAGTGTAAACTAAATCAATAACATTTTGAAAACAATATTTTGTAATACGTTATGAAATCATCATACCAATGATACAGAAAGTTCTCCCAAGGACACAACTCATTTTTTTCAGTTATAACCAATCATTATTCAGTATAATTGATTGATTATGAATAATTAATTACTCTGTTCTCAAATGTTTCTCATATTGTATATTAACTGTGACCATTTTCATCCGGAAGTTTATCACTTGAAATTAATGACGCTACGAACTATTAGGGTTATCTTTAATGGGCATTCAATTTTAAATTGATAATTCACTTAATCGTAAACATGTTATTTAATGGGTTAAAGACGCCGTTGTTGGCTCAATCGGCTCGAAACCTTTCAGACAATAAGGAATAGAAACAATTGGTCACAAAACTATTTGGCTGTTGTAAAAAACAAAACAAAAAACTCGCATTAATTTCTCCTTGTAAATTTAAAGCATGCAGAATGAGATGTGTAATGTATCCTAACATGTATGAGTAATTATGCTTAAAGACGGCATTTACATAAACTTCTTTCTCTTTTGAAGTATTCCGACACGCACATGTTGAACAAGTTTAATGATATCTTTATATAGGGAGTTTCTTTTAAGTATACATCTCTCAATTTCTCGTAAATCTTCAGAAATTGTTTGTTTTTTTTAAATAGTTCAATTCAAAGTTTTAAACGGGTGTTTTCCACTCCCAGATTAAGCATGAAGTAAAATTTCGAGTTTAGAAAAGCCTGAAAATTTGGTTTGGTCGCGTAGCGCGAAGCGCGGAGCGGCCAAACCAAATTTTCAGGCTTTTCTAAACTCGAAATTTTACTTCATGCGCCACGCGTATAAAACACTGATTTAAAAGGAAATTTAAAAACATACTTTATCTAAGAATAATAATAATACATTAAAAGTTTATTATTCTTAGATAAAGTATGTTTTTAAACCTCATTTTAAATTAGTGTTTTATACGCGTGGCGCATGAAGTAAAATTTCGAGTTTAGAAAAGCCTGAAAATTTGGTTTGGCCGCTCCGCGCTTCGCGCTACGCGACCAAACCAAATTTTCAGGCTTTCTAAACTCGAAATTTTACTTCATGCTTAATCTGGGAGTGGAAAACACCCGTTTAAAACATTGAATTGAACTATTTAAAAAAACAAACAATATCTGAAGATTTACGAGAAATTGAGAGATGTATACTTAAAAGAAACTCCCTATATAAAGATATCATTGAACTTGTTCAACATGTGCATGTCGGAATACTTCAAAAGAGAAAGAAGTTTATGTAAATGCCGTCTTTACACCGGATTAAGCATAATTACTCATTTATGTTAGGATACATTACACATCTTTCGAAATTTTACTTCATGCTTAATCTGGGAGTGGAAAACACCCGTTTAAAACTTTGAATTGAACTATTTAAAAAAGCAAACAATGTCGAGAAATTGAAATTAAAAGAAAAACTCCCTATATAAAGATATCATTGAACTTGTTCAACATGTGCATGTCGAAATAGTTTTACATACAGATTAATTTTGTTAATGTTTTTCTGTGATTCAATATTGGAAAGTTAAGTAAAACTAGGACCCGATCAAAACAACAACAGAGAAGAATATCCAAGAATGAAATTTTAAAAAGTGTGGATTTCTTGCACAATAGATTTTTTGCTTAAGCATAGTTTTTAAAATGAAATCAACACGATTATAAAATATTTACAGTTTGCATAACATTTAGGCACACTAATTTTAATTTAAATTGCATTTTTTAAAGGAAAAACTGCGAAATTTTAACAGCTATTTAAATTCCCAAAAATTAATACATACGAGTTGTACTTTATTGTTTAATTATAAGAAATTATTAAAATTATTATGTAAAAAAATCAATATGGCTCAGTTATCGAGTGGCAAAAATTGTGTGGATGTTTTGAATGGGTCCCAAACTGGAATTCTTAGACTTATTTGTACATGCATATTGATGATTCTAATCAATGTTTTTTAATGTCGATTGATTTACTCAGTTTTACTGCACTTTTACAAACTTTTTTTGTACACTATTTGATTTATATAATATTATATGATAAATTAAAAACACTTAGGTTTGTTTCACTATTTGTTTCTATTTACTAGTACATACGAGTTGTACTTTATTGTTTAATTATAAGAAATTATTAAAATTATTATGTAAAAAAAATCAATATGGCTCAGTTAACGAGTGGCAATAATTGTGCATACAAGTTGTACTTTATTGTTTGATTATAAAAAATTATTAAAATTATTATGTAAAAAAATCAATATGGCTCAGTTAACGAGTGGCAAAAATTGTGTGGATGTTTTGAATGGGTCCTAAATTGGAATTCTTGGACTTATTTGTACATGCATATTGATGATTCTAATCAATGTTTTTTAATGTCGATTGATTTACTCAGTTTTACGGCACTTTTACAAACTTTTGTGTACACTATTTGATTTATATAATATTATGGGATAACTTAAAAACACTTGGTTTGTTTCACTATTTGTTTCTATTTACTGGACTAGTTTGGCTTTTTAATGTATCCTTTAATATTATTTTAAAAATGTTTCACCAAATGATAAATGAGAAAGTTATTCAAGAAATATTCATTTATATTTTTTATGATTGTCATAATTCTGCGATATTTTATGTAGAAGCAATTGAGGTTCCTTAAGTTTTAAACTAAAATGACATTATCTATTGATTTTAAATTTGAAGATAAATTGTGTGTGCTAATGAAAACAGACAATATTCAGATAACAATATATATATATATATATATATATATATATATTTATATATATATAAATCTTTATTGGCAAATTTTGGTAATAGTCATAGTACAAAAATAAATTACAATTAAATAAAGTAAAAATTAAATCATTTGCCAATTGGCTATCGACCGTTGGTCTTCTGCCTGGAATTATAGAGTTCTGTCCTTGTCAGTTATTGTGTAGGAAATGTCTTGATTGCTAATGTCGTCAATTGTCTAGTTAAATGATTTTAATTGTCGTGATCACTAGGGTTATGAAATGATGAAATGAAATCATGAATTGTAGAGGTAAAACGTTTACGTTTGGGAGTGATATTAGGGTTTCGAGAAATGCATAAAGGGTGGAGGAGATTATAAAGGGTGGGGTTTGAGGCGAATTTATCAGCTAAATAGGATAGGCGGGTTTCGATGGAGGTAACTTTTGTTAGTTTGTACAGCAGGAGGTTGGAGGGGTTGTGCAGTGGGTTTTGGGGGTGACGGATTTTGGTAAGCACTCTCAGGGCCGATCTTTCGGCGACTTGTAAATTTTTGAGTGTAGTAGGATGGGGATTGTGGAAGAGGATAGCAGCATAGTCAAGTAAGGGGCGGCATATCATTTTATATATATGAACGGCTGTTTTTGTGGTAATTCCTTGTTGTTTGAAGGTCAGACCTTTAAAATGAGCCGCCCGATTCTTGATTTTTGCTTTGAGGATTGTGGAGTGAGCTTTAAAAGTAAGGTTGGGGTCAAAAAGGATACTTAAATATTTGCAAGTGGTTGAAGGGCGGATAACTTGATTGTTTAAAGAAATTGAGAATGGGGATTGGTTTGCTCGGTGAAAAGGGATTAGAAGCTGGGTTTTATTGGGGTTTATGGAAATTCGCCATTTCGCAAACCATGTTTGAATGGTGTCGATAAGGCTCTGTAGAGTGCTGGGGGCTTTTGGGAGTGTGGGAGCATGTGCGATTAACGCAGTATCATCGGCGTATAGGAGAGGGTAGGCAGATTTATCAAAATAGTTAGGATCGGGGTTGTACATATCATGGACGAGAAGGTTGTAAAGAAATAGTGATAGCGGGGATCCTTGTGGGAGGCATTGCTCAGGAGTAAAGGCGCTGGAAAAGGTGTGGCGTATTTTAACTTGAAGGGATCTGTTGTGCAGGAAACTGTCTAAGAGGTTGATTAGGTGTGGAGGTATATTAAGGGAGCTGCACTTAAACAGCAAGCCCTGGTGCCAAACTGAATCAAACGCTTTTTGAATGTCTAGGAATATTATGGCAGATTTACGACCTTCAAGGCTTGCTGTTTGACAGTTGGACGTGAGAATGGATAAAGGTAGAGTTGTGGAGCGGTGTTCGAGGAATCCGAACTGGTAGGGAGGGATAAGGTCCGCTATGCAGGACATAAGTTTGTTTTTGATTATGGATTCGAATAATTTTCCGAGGACTGGGAGAAGGGTGATGGGGCGATAATTGCTAGGATCTAGTGGGTAATTTCCGGGTTTGGGTATACAGGTAATTATACCCCGCTTCCACTCTGGCGGTAACACTTGGGTAGAGTATATATGGTTAAATATTTTTAGGATATAGGTGTGGATGTTTGTTGGAAGAGATTTGAGGATAATTCTAGGAATGTTGTCATAACCGGGTGCCGTGTTTTTGCCTTTTTCGAGGTTTTCAAAATATTCTTCCTCCTTTATAGCATCATTTGGGGGAAGAGGTGTTTGGGTGATTTTAAAAGACGCATACCAGGAGTTTACACTGTCGAGGAATTCATTGTCATAGTCTGTGTGGTCAGTCATTGTGTACGTGTGTTTGAAATAAGTCGCAAAGATGTTAGTAATGTCGATATCGTCCGTCACCGTATTGTTTGTCATTGGGTCTGTGATTTTTTGGATAAAATCGGTTTTCCGGTACTTGCTGAGTTTTTTAATCTCCTGCCAGTAGTGTTTACCATGTAGGTCGTTTATTTGTTCGCACGATTTATCCAGAGATCACTTTTGTACTGTGTAATCATCGTATGTATGTCTATTTAGTCTGTTGAATTTTTGTTTGAGTGTCATGTCGTCAGTTTGTCTAAAGTCTCTATATAACTGTCGTTTGTATTTAATTAAGTGGAGGATATATTTGGGAAGAGGATATTTGTAGGGTTTTTTGGTTATAGTTGGTGTGTTATGTTTGATAGATTGAGATAGGGTTTCTAGGAAAAGGGAAATCGTGTTAGGGTTAATAGATTCATTTTCGGAGATAAATTTTGTCATTTCGTCGGTCACGTTTGTAGTGTCACAGTATTTGAAGTTTAAAATTGTCTTGGGAACGGATGGAAGAGGGGAGCAAACATTAAGGGAAAATTGGATAGATAAGTGGTCTGAACATAAATCAGGGGATAACAATATATTTTTTATAAATTATTTAAATTGAATACATCTATTTTGTAACGATTGGGTAATAAATTATAATAATAAAATCTTATCAACAATTCAGTGAAAATTAAACGTTATAAGTAGTTGACGTAACAATGTATAAATAATTTTGTATTGTGGAGGCTTCTACTTCGTTATACATGGTAATTTATTAATAAAAAACGGTTTAACTTTGTTTGAATAACACAATTTATTTTTATGTGACTGCAGTTTCGGCAAATTTAGATTGCCATTATCAAACATATAGTTTGATAATAGCAAGCTAAATTTGCCGAAACTGCAGTCACATAAAAATAAATTGTGTTATATAAACAAAGTAAAACCGTTTTTTATTAATAATGTATAAATACATTAACAGTTTGAAAGAATATAAATATTTGACATTAGGGATAATTCTGAATTAAATATAGGATACCCATTTCAACAAACCTTAACACAATCATTCCCTTTGAACTAAAAATACAATTTTTATTTTTAGCGAAATTGTACTCAACACCAAAAAGTTTATTTAACCGACGATGTTTGCTTTACCCTATTTTCTTTTACGTTTGCGTTTGACTGTTTATCTTTTCCCAGCTGATCCACTTATGACTTTCTAGAGATTTTCCTTATGTAAATATTAACGGGTGGACTTTGATTAGATCGGTATATTCTCATAGGAAACATAGCCTAAATTTTGTTCGTGGAAACTTTGAAAGAGTTCATTTAATTAAAAATGTCAGTATCTTGTTATTTATATTTATTAACTTATATCTATTTATTTATATCTTAAGGTGTTTTATTAATTTAAGCTAAATGATACCTACTTTTTTATATACAGGGCATTTTTCTTTTGAGTATACATATCCCGATAATTACAGCATTTTTTAAATTTAAATTTAAAATTTGCGTTGTGTTTTAGAGCGGTTGATTTGAGGCTTTAACGAGTGTTTTTCACTCCCAGACATTTTTAATAATTATACA
Organism: Philonthus cognatus; assembly: GCA_932526585.2. Classification (NCBI taxonomy): domain Eukaryota; kingdom Metazoa; phylum Arthropoda; class Insecta; order Coleoptera; family Staphylinidae; genus Philonthus; species Philonthus cognatus. The sequence continues at coordinate 21,417,743 of OW052241.1, forward strand.
TGATAATTGACAGCAGTAAACCACTATGTGGATAACAATAGAATTGAGCGAATATTACACAGGGAATTTTTCTTTTAGGTATACATATGCACGCACTTTAAATTTTACGACATTCTCTGTTTTTTTTAAAAGATTTCAATTTTAATCTTTAAACGAGGGTTTTCCACTCCCAGACTAAGCATGAAGTAAAATTTCGAGTTTAGAAAAGCCTGAAAATTTGGATTGGCCGCGTAGCGAAGCGGAGCGGCCAATCCAAATTAGGCTTTTCTAAACTCGAAATTTTACTTCATGCGCCACGCTTAAAAACACTGATTTACAATGAAGTTCAATAAACACACACATACAACAACGATTATATGCGTTATATATATATACGTTAGAGTTATTGAATTGCCTATAATCACTGTTTTATACAATTGGTTTAACGCCGAATTTGACTCACGTTTTATTCACATCTACATATAAAATTGCTGAAGCCGTATATTTTAAACTTTACGATATTTCAGTGTTTTACACGCGTGGCGCATGAAGTAAAATTTCGAGTTTAGAAAAGCCTAATTTGGATTGGCCGCTCCGCTTCGCTACGCGGCCAATCCAAATTTTCAGGCTTTTCTAAACTCGAAATTTTACTTCATGCTTAGTCTGGGAGTGGAAAACCCTCGTTTAAAGATTAAAATTGAAATCTTTTAAAAAAACAGAGAATGTCGTAAAATTTAAAGATTTCAATTTTAATCTTTAAATCTTTAACGGGCGTAGTGTTAAATTAAATAACGTATGTTATACACATACCTTCAGAATAATTATCCATAATTGCATAAAATTATTACTTAATGTGTTTACGGTTTAAAAAATAAACAAAACGAGTGCGTTCCAATCACGACCGTACGGCAACTGAGTGAATTTTATGAAGCGCGTACTTTGGTCTTTTAGTTCATCTGCATAACAAGGCCCAAGGGTTTTATGACAATACCTGCTGATCCTCTGGGTGTTCTAGTGATGGAAATTTCATTAAAAAAACAAGTTAAGTTTTGCCGAAATATTCGGCTAGAAAAGACAAATTGACCACTGTGGGACAGGGGGAAATAAAAATAAGCATAAAAATAAGTTATTCTATTCATAAATACATAATTCATATTTTTAAATTCAACAAAATTTGATTCCAATCTTGAATACTCTACATGAACTTCATTGTAAATCAGTGTTTTTAAGCGTGGCGCATGAAGTAAAATTTCGAGTTTAGAAAAGCCTAATTTGGATTGGCCGCTCCGCTTCGCTACGCGGCCAATCCAAATTTTTAGGCTTTTCTAAACTCGAAATTTTACTTCATGCTTAGTCTGGGAGTGGAAACCCTCGTTTAAAGATTCAAATTGAAATCTTTTAAAAAAACAAAGAATGTCGTAAAATTTAAAGTGCGTGCATATGTATACCTAAAAGAAAATGTCCCTGTATAATATTCATTAGTTTAAGCCAAATGATACCTAATTTTTTATAATATTCGCTCAATTCTATTGTTATCTATTAGTGGTTTACTGCTATCAATTATCATGTATAATTATTAACAATTTTCCTCCAATCAGAACATACTCGTAATTCTTGTACATTTTCATGTTTAATTTCTTTTTGCAATTATACAGTTTAAATACTAATTGATAGCACCATGTAGATACAAATAGAATTGAGCGAATATTATAAAAAAGTAGGTATCATTTAGCTTAAACTAATCAAACTCCTTAAGATATAAATAAATAAATATAAACAAACACTACTACTGACATTTTTATTTAAATTAAATCTATCAAAGTTTCCACGAACAAACTTTAGGCTATGTTTCCTATAAGAATATACCGATCTAATCAAAGTCCACCGGTTGATATTTACATAAGGAAAATATCTAGAAAGTCATAAGTGGATCAGCTGGAAAAAGATAAACAATCAAACGCAAACGTAAAAGAAAATAGGGTAAAGCAAACCAGTTATTATTTACATAGGGAAAATCTCTACTGCATTACTATCAATAAACAATAATAATAATTTACAATTTATCTATCATTTCCTATTTCAGGATTATCTTGAAATTTATAGTAAACATGCATTTGTGGGTTTGATTGAGTCTGGGTCATTAATTTTTTTCTAAAAATGATCGGAGTTAGGAATCGTAAGAGTTTTATAGCAAGCGCTTGGGGGGTTTATATGAGCGATAAAAGCGCTTAAGGCCGAATCTATTTTAAATCCACAAACGCGATCTGAAATCGACCATTTGATGCGGAGAGGGTTTTCCATACGATTCACTACAGAGATGCTAGATACGCTCGCGCGCCGGCAAGCCCAAATTATCAGCCTTTCCTTAACTCAAAATTTGAAATTTCGTTTTATTTTTTAATTTAAATCTCATGTTTAATTAAGATGTGGAAACAGTTGTTGAAAGTCTCGTTCACAAAAAGTATAAATAATATTGGCCCAGAGTGGGTTCCTTGAAGAACCCCAGAAGCTTCGGAAATTGGTTTCTAAAATAAGGCGAATGTTTTAAACTTTTCTTTCGACTTTCAAAAACTGTCGACGGCGTATCGAATTTCATTCTTAGGCATTCATCAGAGAGACAGTGGATGTTTTGATCGGTTCCTTTTAACGCTTAGGTCAAGTCAAATAAATCAAGTGAGTAAAACAAATAATGTGTTTACAATGCCAAGATAAGTACATTTACTTCGAATCAAAATGCATATTTTTAACTTCAGATTGTACTTTGAGATCATTCTAGCAGCAAACTTCAAAGTTGTAATCGTCACCAAATAATGTAATAAATCACCTACTAAACATTACGTTCTTTAAGTACCTTCTAAAAATACTAACTCTACATAAATCACAATTTATAAACATTTTCTTTGATAATCTCCATAGACAAGAACATTCAAATACCTTTGAGATTATAAATGTTCGTATAAGAATTTATTACAATCGTGTTTTCTTCCTTGTGGAAAACAGTAACAAATTGCGGTTTTCGTCGCCATGTGCATTAAGAACGGATGTAACAAATAGCGTTTGCTGATAAGAAAGTTTTAAATTCTGGCGCTTTCGGGGCTGAACTTAACGACGCGGACCTGATAAAGTGGATCACCATTTTTATGCACCTCTCAGGAGGTATTATTTACCACACTAACTTTTCTTCGTAATAACGATAAAGGGAATTTATTATAACTACATACATTTCAGCATTAAAATAAAATTGTCAACTAATATAAACTTTTTAGCCCCTAATTTTCGGAAGAGGAGCGACCAAACCAAATTTGTAGGCTTTTCTGAACTCGAAATTTTACTTTTTGCGCCGCGCGTATAAAACACTGTAATACCTGACCATATATAAGCTTGTTGGTATCTTTTGTAATTCACTCCTGATAATGCTGTAAAACGCGAAACTAGTCGAGTAAATAGTAAAGTAAAAAATTGTGAAACAAACCAAGTGTAATTTAATTTAAACCTTCATTATCAATAATATTGTGAAGTTTAAAAAATACAAATGTGAAAAATCGGGGTATGTATACTTAATACAAACATTTTCTGTACGAGAAATCAACATTTAAAACAAAACGCCCGTTTAATGGGCAATTATTATTATAATTTTACCCACATACGCACTCACGCACACACATGAAATTACAATTAAATTTTCTTTTGGTTATTGCCCTTGCATCCAAACGAAAAGTTCGTTTTGTGGTTATTCAGCGGTGTAAATGTCTAGTTTAACGCTTCACAGCTAACAACAATAAGTTTCAATTGAGTTTGTTAGAGTTACGGGAGCGTTTTCTCGGATTCCCGTTTTACTCTATTTATATGAATTATTTAGTCCCGACTTTTTTTATTGTTACTATTTGGGTCAATTTTTACTTGGAATGGAATTTGTCGAGGTTCTTTATTAATGGTTTTACATAAGTATTGAAAATTACATTAGACCAAATTAAAAATGCTTGATTGTGTCTACAAGTTACATTGAATATCTATAAGCGTTTTAACACTCACAGTTCTCTTAATTTAAGAAACAAATCTGATTGCATACAGGGCGTACAAAAAGAAATGTAACGCTTTGATATCTCGGTTTGCGATCACTTTAGAAAAAAATGTTTTAAATAGAAGTTGTAGCTATTCATTTAAGCTACTAATAGACGATCACTTTTAACATATAGGGTAATTAATTTTCATAATATGTAACAAACTTACCTAACACACAGAATTAAGACACCTATAAGAAAAAGCTTAAGCAGTACAACAAAGAAATCTGAAAAGCGAAAAGAGACTCATGGAGAATGTTATGCGAAGAGTTAATTGACACTCCGGCATGTTCGAGAATCCACAAAGTCCTGGCAAAGGATGGGAGTGCTGCAAAAGAGGTAATTTTCTTCAGAAAATCTGACGGGACCTATACTAAAACAAAGGAGGAAAATCTCAAGGAATTACTAAAAGTCTACTTTCCAGCCTCAACAATCCTGTCAGAGTAGGGCATACTCGACAATCGAAAAAAGCCAGAACGAAATGATTGGAGGTTAGCCACAGAGGTCACAAGACCAAGCAGAATCAGATGGGCCATAAGCAGGTTCCAACCTTATAAGTCCGCTGGGATGGATGGGATTTATCCCATCCTGCTACAGAAGGGCATAGAGGAGCTGGTGCCGCATCTGTTAAAAATCTTCAAAGCCTGTCTGGCATGGGGACACGTACCAAGGGCGGGGCAAAGTGTAAGGATAATCTATTTGCCTAAGGTAGGTAGAATAGAAGATCTAACACCGAAGTCTTACAGACCCATCAGCCTCTCTTCATTCCTACTGAAAACAACGGAGAGACTGGTCGACAAATACCTACGAGAGGAGATACTGTGGAAAGATCCCCTCAGTAATCGTCAGTACGCTTACCAGCCAGAAAAGTCTACAGACTCGGCGCTGGACGACCTAAATAGGCTCATCACAAAGTCAGTGGAGGACAAACAGATAGCTATGGTCACATTCCTAGATATAGAAGGGGCATTCAACAATGTGACAACCAACTCGTTTATAGAGGCACAAGCAAGAAAGGGCGTCCCGCCAAGCCTCTACCAATGGATAAGGGCTAGCCTAGAGGAAAGGACAATCATATCCACTCTAGGAGTGCACACTATTGAAGCTAAAGCCGGCGGAGGCTGCCCGCAGGGAGGAGTACTATCTCCGCTGCTATGGGCAACTCTAGTGGACGACTTACTAAGGAAACTGTCCGAATAAGGCATCCACTGCCTAGGGTATGCGGATGACTTGGTCATAGTCATCAGAGGCCGGTTCGCAGGAGTTATCTCACAACGAACACAAAGGGCCCTAAACATAGTAGACAATTGGTGTCGACGGGAACGACTGACAGTCAATCCCGAAAAAACACAAATTGAAGGTGTTTGTCAAATTGTTTAGAGGGAATGGCAAAGCTATACTGAGGAGAGATAAATCTCGAAACGCGTCTATAGATAGCCTGAATAATTTGACCCAAATTGTTACATTTGCAGTAGGTTACTGTATGTAACAGCAAACACTTGTTGTATAATTCAATGTCCGTCGGGGTATTAGCCCGGGAAGTAGTTGTTTCAATGAGTGTTTGATATAGTCTTTGTAAGAATAACTTGTTGTAGATTGCGAAAAGAATCGCACTTTTAATGTTTGAAGTATTCTGCAACCAAGAATTGGCAATTTCATTTATACAAATTGTCGTGTTCACAAAAAGAAGAGTTTATAAGGTCTAAGGCCACCGACGCTCGGGGGCACAAAAATTCCCTTCGTCAAGGAGGCGATAGATCCCCATAGTGCCGCTTAAAAAACCGGCACCCTGTATAGTTCCTTTTGTTATATCAACTGAAGTTAATTTACATAAGCATTTCTTGTATGCATGTAATAGTATTGTATGTGGTTTAAATGGGTATAGGGTTCATTAATTCGAATCCATTCCAGTGACCCCCTTTATCAGATGGCTAAGAATAATCGATGCATTGTTGCTGTTGCTGTATATTTCTACGACGAATATGCGACTGTGGATGCACGGAATTAAACGTTTTTCATGCGACTTAACGATGCCCATTAATCATTAACAATACCACAGAAACAGTAAAACCAAAAAACACAGTTATAAACACAAACGAGCACGAAAGCGCTAATGTGAAATGAAGAAGAACTGAAATGAACACATACACAAGTTATAATTAAGTGCATCTTAATTACATCAGTATTTATGTACGATGAAAAATATTGAATTTGATTATGAAAAACAAAAGTCTTATAATTATAACACAGGCTTACTACAATCAAAGTACTTATTATGTATACTTCGAAAATTATTTTTGGTGAATGAAATTAATTTTATCGAATTATTCTTATAATTTGTTTAATTGTTTTAGAATTGCTATTATTATTTGTAAAATGTGGTCGGATATAGTAGACATGAAAGCTATAGCCCTCTATAGCCTTTATTAGAGTTAATTCGTTTTTAATGTCCGTCGTTATTCACACGTGTCCCGCTTAAATGTAAAACAGACGGACGTCTATGAAATTAATGATTAAGCGAGTGCGAAATACACCCAATTAGACGGAAAAGTTTTCCAGCAATTTTGTCGAGATTCGCTCGCTAATTATCAGCAGAGTTTTGCTGCTTTTCATTTCGGAGAACATTTGCTGAAATGCTAAATTTAAACACGTGCCCACATATTACCGCCTTAATAGTCATTAAGTGCTATTTATTTTCTATGCACTTAATAACTTTTACCTTTTAGCTGGCCTACATATAACCACACATGTAAAACTATTGATCATTATAAATTTCTGATGAATTCAACATAGTATGGGTCAGTCAAATAGTTTACTTTGAACTTATTATTAACATAAATGTGTACATTAGGGTGGTCCTTAGTTACTATTGTGAAAAAAAAATGTCGATTTTTTTTTGCAGGACCGGCTGAAATTGTTCTTTTTAATGAAAAAACGGTGTTCCCAAAGTCTTATGTCAATAAAATAAGTTTAACCCGTGCCGCAAAGCGATTAAATTTGGTTATGATTTTTCCACAGAGTATAATTAAAGAGACTAATACTCCGTGGTAGTGTACAGCTAAGTCACGTTTTTAGTCAGATTTATAGAGGAAAATATCGTTTTATATATAACATATATTGTAGGAAGATGTATAAATAATGAATAAATGTATGTATAAATAATTAAAATGCAACATGGCTGCCAAAAAGTAGTCAGCTGTTGGAATGTAGTTCTAGATTTTCCCGCACTGTAAACATACCAGCTGTTTAATACGTTTGTGTTGTAATTGTTTTACTTTTCTCAAATTCGGTAACGTGTTTCGTATTTCTTCAAAATGCCGCGATCTAAAATATATTTTATCGGTACAGTGAAAAATCAAATTCTTGGTAGCAAACTCCCCTCACAGAAAGATTGTTTGAGTGTTTTATTTGATAACATGCGAGTAGTGAAATTAAATATATCGGATGCTGCGAATTTAGTTATCGATGAGTGTTTAATTTTTTGGAAGAAAGCTCGGATTCCAACAAAAGATCGAAGTGATTGTGTTAAAAAATTGAAGAAATTATATGAAACTTGGAGAAATTTAGAAAAAAGCTGCAAACGAATCAGTGAAACACATAAAAACAATGTAGAAACGTTTGAAGAACATTTGAATAATTTGTTTGATTTGCCCATGCAAATGCTTTGGACTTGATAATTTTTGAAGAGGACAGAGAAGGTAGTATGCTTGGGATTGATTTAAAAGTAACGACATCAGAAAAAAGAAAAGCCGAAAGAGAAGAAAGGGAAGAACTAAAAAAGCGGAAAGGTAAAGCAGAAATGGAAAAACTAACATTAGGTGAGTTAAACAAAATAACGTTTAATGTATTTGATCTAAATAATCTTCATTAAAATTGTATCACATTTCAGTTCAGACTTCCACCTTTTTGAGTTCAGATTCAGAAAATACCGATCCAGAAAGTGTTTCGAATAAAGAAGATCTCCGGATGGGAATTTCTGGAGTCACCAATTTTCCTGGTCCTGGTGTATCCAACAAACATTATAATCTCTTCCAACTTTCTCCTAGGACTGTTGTTCAAAGAGCGAAAATATCAATTATGACTGAAAGACTATCAGCAGCCTTAGATAAATGCAAAGTAAGTGATCGAGATGCGGTTCATATATTAAGTGCATGCGTGGAAAGTTTGTCGTTAAACCCGATGGATTACATTATAAATCGAGCATCAATAAGAAGAGAACGGCAGCGAATTCGCGAAGAGACTGCGAACAAAATTCAAGCAGATTTCTTAGAATTGAAAGTCGATTATGCTATAGTGCATTGGGATACAAAATTACCTGTTATAGTAAAAACACCAATAATGGAGCAGCTATTAGGAGTTCCGCAGATTCCTTCAGGAACTGGTCAAGAAATTGCTAGAGCAGTTTTTGATACATTGGAAAACTGGTCATTACAAGAAAAAGTCCAGGCATTTGTGTTCGATACCACAGCTTCTAATACTGGCAGAATTAATGGAGCTTGTGCACTGTTGGAAATTAAATTGGGACGTGATATACTGTTTATAGCCTGCCGTCATCATATTTTCGAATTAATTTTACAGGCGGCTATTTCGACAACGAAATTATTTTCTTCAACTGGCCTCGATATTCCATTATTCAAGAAATTCAGAGCATGTTTTCCAAAAATCAATTCCAGTAATATATAGAACTGCGACTCCTGCACGGAGATGGTAAAACTTATTGATGAAAAACGCGATGAAAATCTCCATTTCTGCATCACAAAACTCAAGGATGAACAACAGCCTCGCGATGACTATAAAGAGTTCTTAGAACTCACCGTAATCCTTTTGGGAGGAACTCTTTCTAACGGAAATAGAATACGTCCACCAGGCGCATATCATCAGGCAAGGTGGATGAGCAAACCGATATATTCATTGAAAATAATTTTATTGCGAGGTGAATTCACCTTAACACAACATGAGGAAAAGGCCTTAATTAGGATATGCGGTTTCATTGTAGTAAATTATATCAAGCCTTGGTTTACTGCAAATAAAACAACAGAAGCCCCATGGAATGATATTTCACTACTCAAGACACTGAAGAAATACATAGAAAAGGATGCTGATATTGCAGAAGCTTGTTTAAAAAAAATAATAAATCATCTTTGGTATCTGACAGATGAACCGATCCTCTTTGCTCTGTTTGGTGAAAACGTACCACTCGAAGAAAAACAGAGAATGGCTGAAAAAAATCGCGAATACTTGAATGATGATCAAATAAAAGACATCGAAGACGAAATTTCTTCTTCGAAAAAATATTTATTATCTTATACAGAACTATCTAATTTTTTTAAGAAAAATTTACCAAGTGATTTAATAATTAAAACTTCCTTGAATTTATTTAAACGTTTTAATATGGATACTTCATTTCTCCAAACTGATGCCACTCAGTGGTTTCATAACGACGGTTATATGAAAGGGAAACAAATAATAAGTTCCATTGATGTAGTTAACGATTCTGCTGAAAGGGGAGTCAAATTGATGGAGGAATTCAACAAATCTTTTACCAAAAACGAATTCCAAAAATAGTATATTCTTCAAGTAAGTGAAACTTAAGAAGGGGTACCTCGAATTCAGGATTTAACGTTCGATTGTTTTGTTATAGGTTGTACAGAAATATAGGAAGAAATATCCCCAGTGTACGAAAAAAGCAATGAATGCACTTTTCGACGAGTAATGGTGAAAATGTTTTATACAATTATTTTTTAAATATAGAAATATAACAATTACCAATATTTATTGAATTTTACTTAATTTCACTTATATATAATCATTCAGTAGTGTATCATCATTATTGATTTAAAAATAAAAATAAAAAACACAAATTTCCTTCCTAATTGTGCGTTTTCAACTTTTTCAATCGCTTTGCGGCACGGGTTAATATTTATTTTTCGACTTGAAACTTGAAGAATACTATTATTTCAGTAAAAAGAACAGTTTCAGGGGGTCCTGCACCCAAAAGTCTGACATTGAAAAATAAGGACCACCCTAGTGTACATCGTTGATTGTTGAGGCATTTAAGTGTTGAAAATCCATATTACTTTACTTATTTTAAAGAAAAAAACTCGTTGATTTTCAAAAATTGGAATGGCAACTAACTCTCTTCACCTTGTAATGGGTTAATAAGGGTCATGTGCAGATATTATTTTTGATGAAAATGATTTACAATATTGATTTAAAAATTTAAAAAAAAAAATAATAAAAGCAAAATCAACGTTCAGTAAGTACGAATTATAATAATAATAAATAATCATATCTCAGCAGCATATATTTTCAACTTAACTTCAAATCACTGGTGTATACGCGTGGCGCATGAAGTAAACTTTCGAAAAGCCCCGCGTAGAAAATTTGTCTCGGGTCGCTACGCGACCCTCGACAAATTTTCTACGCGGGGCTTTTCTAAACTCGAAATTTTACTTCATACTCAGTCTGGGAGTAGACGACACTCGTTTAATTTTTGTTAGATTTTCAACATATCGAGTTTTCATGAATTTTTCAGCGTCGATTAATTAATTTAGACATCATAATAATCGTTAACGATTAATAAATATTTTGAAATTTGCAAAACCAAAAATTAACGAAATTCCGGGATTTTTTTTTTAAATTAACAAAATCAAGGAAATACATGAAAGGTGTCAAAGTTTTGAAAAGTAACGAAAGGAGTCAAGAATTTGTAAATCAGCAATTATCTTAGAAAATGCATGGTTTTTGTCAAAATTTTAAAAATTGTTATAAATCTTCCAAATTAAAAAAAAAACGAGTCGTCAAAATTTTGAAAATAATTAAAATCTTGCAAATTCGTGAACATTGACAAAATTAAAAAAATTGGATAAAAACTTAAAAACCCTTAAGATTTTGTAAACTAATAAAAATATTGTAAAAAGCCATTGATTCTATCCAACGAATGATTTCCACTTCCAGACTAAGCATGAAGTAAAATTTCGAGCTGAGAAAAACCCCGAGGATTTGGATTTCTGGATTTTCTCAACTCGAAATTTTACTTCGTGCGCCACGCGCATTAAAACACTGATTAATTTTTAAGTTTAAAACATTTTTTTATTATAAATTATCACTTTTCACATACTTCAAATTGTTGTCAAATTTCAATATTTCTTGACATTTCATTACTTTTTGACATTGTTTCAACATTTTTTCAAATTTAAACATAATATCAATTTTCGACTGTTTAAAATTATTTCAAAATTCTGGCATATTTAAACATTTTTACCATTACATTTGATCACTTTCCCATGGTTTTCGCACCACAGACAGAGCATACAATTCTAGATGAAGACATTAAACTCTATTAATATTATAATTATTATTATATATATACACATTAATAAATGTTAATATGTAATATATATATATATATATATATATATATATATATATATATATATATATACATATATATATACATATATATATATACATATATATATATATATATATATATACAAAGAGTTTTTAACACTGAACATTTTCATCCAATACAATTAGACACCTTTAATTTTAAAATTATGTGTATATTGGGTTGCCTATATGACCATTACAAATTGTAGCCAATCAATCGCAATTAATGCCTCAACTTGTACATACAGAGAGTTTTTCTTTCAAGTATACATGTCCCAATTACAGCGTATATACCGTAAATCTTTAGATAACCGTTGTTTTTTTTTTAAATAAGTTCAATTTGAAATGAGTGTGTTCCACTCCCAGACTAAGCATGAAGTAAAATTTCGAGTTTAGAAAAGCCTGAAAATTTGGTTTGGTCGCGTAGCGCGAAGCGCGGAGCGGCCAAACCAAATTTTCAGGCTTTTCTAAACTCGAAATTTTACTTCATGCGCCACCGATACAAAACACCAACATATTACGAAATTTTAAACACACCGCTAAGCTTTATATTGAATCAGTGTTTTGTAGCGGTGGCGCATGAAGTAAAATTTCGAGTTTAGAAAAGCCTGAAAATTTGGTTTGGCCGCTCCGCGCTTCGCGCTACGCGCCCAAACCAAATTTTCAGGCTTTTCTAAACTCGAAATTTTACTTCATGCTTAGTCTGGAAGTGGAAAACACTCGCTTAAAGCTTCAAATTGAATTCTTTTAATAAACCGAGCATCGGAAAATGTGCAACGTATGCATATGGATATTGAAAAGAAAATTCTCGTTATGAAAATGTTCGGTGTTATATAAAACTCTCCCTCTCTCTCTCTTTCTCTCTCTCTCTCTCTATATATATATATATATATATATATATATATATATATATTTATAATGATTGTAATTCATAATTATATAATAAAAATAAGTATTGGAAAGGAGACAAGCAAAAACAGTAGAATTTTTGGTCGATTGAAATTAAAATCGTGAATATTTATTTATCCAGTTTACTTGTCTACTAAAATTTAATACCAATTTATTCGCCCGGCGCTATCTAAACAAACAAAAACGTCATAATTTTTATTGCGCACTCATAATTTTTATTATTCGTTGTGATCAAATTCGGCAAGAACTATGAACTAATATATAGTCAAAACTACTTTCAGCAATTTTGCTATCTCTGCGCCATCTCGTACCTCAGAAACACACTACTAGCGAAAATTGGCCCTCTTAACATAAATGTGTACATTGTTGATTGTTGAAGCATTTAAGCGTTGAAAAACCATATTACTTTACTTACTTTAAAGAAAAAACTCTTTGATTTTCAAAAATTGAAATGTGAACTCTCTTCACCTAAAGAAGGAATAAATTAAAATTGAAAATCTACGTATTTTTTTTTTTTTTTAAATAAGTAAAATAAATGTGTATCTTACATGGTGTTAAAATTACTTTATACATTTTGATTCTAGTTTTTTAGTAAATAATTTAGATAAGACGGATACGTTATACATTTTTGATTGACTTAAAATCATAACGAGATTTATTCAACAGATTGTTTAGTAAACGTACGACATCCACAAGATATCTTAATATGCTAATGAACCAAACCACGCATTGTGCTAACGCGAAATCAACATATTAATGAAACAACTAACATAATTAAATCCCCACTCACAACCTCCCCCCGTACCTCTAATCAATTACACGCCGTAACGAAGCCATTTAATTTCGCCCCCTCAATAAATACACCCGCATTATCTTAACATAATCCAGAAGCCCGTTGACTGCACGTTTATTATTGTTAGGATAAAATTTCAAAAATACGATACTAAATCGACAATTTTTTATTGAGTTAATTAGTAGGAATTTCGTTTAAGTATACGTGTTTCAATTACAGCGTATATGCTGCAAATCTTTAGATATACGTTGTTTTTATTTTAATGAAGCTTCAAACGAGTGTTTTCCACTCCCAGATTAAGCATGAAGTAAAATTTCGAGTTTAGAAAAGTCTGAAAATTTGGTTGGGTCGCGTAGCGCGAAGCGCGGAGCGGCCAAATCAAATTTTCAGGCTTTCCTAAACTCGAAATTTTACTTCATGCGCCACGCGTGTAAAACACTCAAATGTTTTGAATGTTGCAATACGCTACTAAAGCAGTATTCTGCAGACGTATATTTTGAACTTCACTCAAGATCAGTGTTTAGTACGCGTGGCGCGTGAAGTAAAATTTCGAGTTTAGAAAAGCCTGAAAATTTGGTTTGGCCGCTCCGCGCTTCGCGCTACGCGACCAAACCAATTTTTCAGGCTTTTCTAAACTCGAAATTTTACTTCATGCTTAATCTGGGAGTGGAAAACACTCGTTTAAAGCTTCAAAATAAACTCTTTAAAAAAAAACAACCATAACTGGCTTTTGTCGATGTCTTTTTGCATTCACCTGTCCAAATTGAACAAAATTTGATTCCAATCTTCTAAATCTTGTTTTATTCATCGGCGGCAAATGTGGATCAGTTTAATTAAATACTCTACATATTCGAGCAAATATTCTATCTCAGTTGCCGCGTATAAAGAATAAATTGATAATTTGTTGATCTGTGTAATTATTCATTTGGATGATTTCTGTAATACTTTGTACTAATTGTTTTTATTATTTCACATTTCGCATTATAATCGCGACAAAACAAAAGCATACTACCCACTGAGCAAATCTATTTAAGTAATGTTTCATCAACATTAAATCAATGTTTAATGTTGCTACAATGTTGATAAAACGTTATTTGTATCTTTTTTACTCAGTGGGTACTTGCCTACTAAAATTCAATTGCAACTTATTTGCGCATAAATGTGACGAAAAACGAATCTTCAGACTAATTCTAACACTTCTTGCTTTAGGAATATAGTTGCATTACACTTTTTTGTAGCAACCTTTTCCCCCCAATCGTCCCATATGATAAAAAATGGGTTATTCCATTTAAAAAACTGAATTCAATATCTAAGTGTCCTCTTTAATTTCTCATAATAATTTTTTTTTTTAAATAGAATAATCAGATCGGGGGAAAAGTTGCTACAAAAAACATGTAGATAAATATATTTTAAGAACACTTGTCAAAATTCACAGTTACATCAACTTAATAATTAATATCTAAGTGTCCTCTTCAATTTCTCATATTATTTTTTTTTTAAATGGAATAATCCGATCGGGGGAAAAGTTGCTACAAAAAACATGTAGATAAATATATTTTAAGAACACTTGTCAAAGTTCACAGTTACATCAACTTAATAATTAACTATCTCGAATTCCAAAATCTTTTGAACAGCTATACATAACGCATTCCCAAATAAATCAAATCACTGCTCAATGAAACTTTTGAACAAACACTTATGATCCATGCAACCTCACCCAAAACCAACACAATAGAAACGAACATGTACAGAATTCTAGCAATTCCCTGGCTTTTCAAAAAGTTGACATTAACACAGCGGAATCTGCGGTCGTTCGTTGAAAAGGTCGGTATGTGTTGCACGCCAGCATCCAAACATATTTTAAATGCAAAACCAGTGCATCCCTTTCCATTGTGGCGATATCTACAAAACAATGCCGACCCCCGAAAACCAGCTGAGGTTATCGATTTTCAGCGCGCGCCTGAAATCCACGAAATCTCCCAAAATTACGCTGAAATGATAATAACACCTTTACTAAAATTCTTTAGGTTACGCGAATAATCTTAGGATTTAATTATTGTTAAATATGAGTTTCCTTGTTTTAATATTAATTAATGAATTTTACGAAAATACGCGTTTGTTGAATTTATTAGATACCTACTACCTCTTGGGGATTAATTAAATTTTATAATTTCGCGTGTTTCGGCGTAATTCCGAAATTTATTTTTTTCCTTTATTGAATCAATATTTGTGTGTGATATTTATTTCCGCTGGAGGGAGCCGCCCTTTCCCTTCCCCGTTCCCCCCTTCTGTTCCATTCCTGCTGCTGGTGAAGGGATCAGATCAATGGCCAGATGTTCACAAAGTGCTATGTAATATGTATGATTACTTTTAGACCTGTCAGCAGCGTAGTTAGAGCACAAGTGTCCCATAAGTCAAGGCAGGCATGTTTTTTTTTTTCATATTTCCACAAAGTTGCTGAAATATTTTCTGAATCACTCACATATTTTTTAAGAACCGAATGTAGTTTACCTAAAAGAGGTGTGATTATTTATTTTATAACACAATTTATTTATTTTAAAATAAACAAGTCCTAAACATAGTACGATTATTATTTCACTTATTAATAAAAGTAAACAAAAAAAATGGTGTCAAGAAAATGTGTTAACATTATTAGAAGCATCTGTAAAGGTTAAACATGACTTTTTAACACATTTTTTGTGTTTGAGAGATTCCAGATTTAATATCATTATACCGTGCGTTTTATTTAAGTATGGCCATAGGGATTTACATGGTAAAAATTGTACCCCATGTTAACTTTTATTGTCGTCCAAATTCGAAACATTTTTTTTTATCAATAAATCAAAAACGTTTCTACAAAATGTTCATTGTTAGAAGGACATAAACATGTTAGAATTCTTTATTTTGGCTTTCAAGTTTAGCAAAACAAATGCTTACATTATGACATTTTCGCCAAGTTGATTTTGTAGCTTAATTATTTGTATTATTAACCCATTAACGGCCGAGGAATTATAGAGTTAACTTTAAAAGTTGATTTTAGGTAAAATTCTACACGTCTTTTAATGATTTCTACGAATGACTTATTGAATTATATACTGTGCATTTTCTTTTAAATATACATAATGTATAGGCTGTAAATGTAAGGCCTTCGTCGATTTTGTATAAAAACGTGGAATATAAAGTTTAGAATGAGTATTTCTACTCCCAGACTAAGCATGAAGTAAAATTTGTCGAGGGTCGCGCAGCGACCCGAGACAAATTTTCACGGGGCTTTTCTAAACTCGAAATTTTACTTCATGCGCCACGCGTTTAAAACACTGAAATATTGTGAAGTTAGAAATACACTGAAAACATTTTTTTTAAATAAGTAATATTCGAGACATTTAAATTAAAAAATATTTACGTTTTTCTTCATACATTTTTAAATCAAGTCAAAAAATATAATATATCAAATTAACTTATTTAGTAACTGAATTAACATAAAGTTAATAATGTTGCGTATATGCATCAATGGCGCCTAATGGGTTAATACAGCGAATTTTTCTTTTAAGTGTACACATCCTAATAATTATAGCGTTTGATAAATTTGTATTTTTTGTATAATTTAAACCTTCTAACGAGTGTTTCCACTCCCAGACTAAGCATGAAGTAAAATTTCGAGTTTAGAAAAGCCCCACGTAGAAAATTGGTCGAGGGTCGCGCAGCGACCCGAGACAAATTTTCACGGGGCTTTTCTAAACTCGGAATTTTACTTCATGCGCCACGCGTATAAAACACTGATTACTTTTGCTTAAACAAAACAAAGCTTACTTTGCTTAAACAAAAGAATTAATTTTGTACAAGAAATTTCTGCGTGGATGTTTTGATTGGGCCATGTATGTACTTTAAAATAAACACTTATACATAACTCAATTTATTATTTATGGGTTGTATTAATGGTAGAAAAAAACTGGAAACATAGATTTATAGATTTCTTAAATAGAAAA
Organism: Philonthus cognatus; assembly: GCA_932526585.2. NCBI lineage: Eukaryota > Metazoa > Arthropoda > Insecta > Coleoptera > Staphylinidae > Philonthus > Philonthus cognatus. The sequence goes on from OW052241.1 coordinate 21,434,863, forward strand.
AAATATAAACAGATGGCATCGAATGATAAGGGCAAATTATGATAAACAAGTAAATAGAAGATCAGCATTACGGCTGGTAAAAATAGTGTGGATGTTTTGATAGGGTTCCAGAGTTAACTGATTACAAAAAATCAAATGTGCACCTTAATAAATAACCGTTATATTATAAAAATGCATTGACATTAACAATCACGGAATTAAATTTACTAATGTAACACCTCCATTAAGCCCTGTCAAAGCTAAACCACCTAAATAATCTAACATCTTAACGACCTGCTATTCGAAACTATTACATCTGGGGTTTTCGATGAAAGGGATAGAAAAGGACCACCTGGTCGCCCGGCCATTACCTGCGCGCGTGCTCTTAAAACCGGAAGTAAGATAAAAGCCCGCCCTAGCGCGCTAATGCAACCCTTAAGAAAAGGTCCCGTCCTAGACTACCCCAGTAATCAAATGACCTCCGTATTTACCAATCCTACGCAAACAGGACGTTTCAATGTTTAAATATTTAACCATTTCTCCCGGGCAGCCCATTGTTAATAAAACATGAAACAGTGAAAGCCGACAGGATTTATTTAATGGACTGCATTAATTAAACCTGATGGATTCAGTAAAATAGAATAAAAACCCTGAATAAAAAATATGTATTATTTAAATGAAAATGTGCTAATGCATCTGTCGAATGTGTCTATAGGAAAAATATGTATATAAATATTAGAATCAGTATATTATTTATAATATACCGTGGGTCCCCGGATTACTACCCGACAAAAAAAACTTTTTTATTAACCATTTTACGACAAATAGTAATTCCTAGAAAAACTTTTGGACGACTGAAAAACAACATTTTCATTATCAAATCCTTATTTGACCACAGAGGGCGCTCAAAAATTAACAAAAACAGAAGGTATGATAAGGTGTTCCCGTAGGAGGTACCAAGGATTCGGTTTTTCTCAAAAATTTCGTGTTTTTTTTTCGAAAATTCGCACTGCCTCCGGGGGCGGTGATTTTCTCAAAAAAAAAATACTCGTCCATCGAGTTTTTTGTGCTCTTTCCGAATGTTAAAACCGCGATTTTTTATCTCTTGTAGTTGTGTCAAAAAAAATTGTCAAAGTCGTGATTTTGAGGGGGGGCGGTGCCCCATTTTTCAGGGAAAAATGTTATTGGAAAATGTAATATGTAATCGAGAGTTAAGTCTAAATATAAAGTATTAACTTAATAGGAATAATTTTATTATTTATTTTTTAAATGTTTTTTCGTATTTTTAACATTTATTCATTCAAAATATTTCGTGCAAAACCCTTCCTGTGACCACAGCTGAGGCTTCCTTGCGAAGTCCGATGTGGTCCAGGCAAACCAATAAATGCTACAAATCGATAAATGATTGTGCAAATGATTTAAAACTGTAACAAGTTAATTAAAACTACTTTGAAAGAAAAAATGAAAATAATTGCATTTTTATTAAATTACCTCTAATCAATCACGTTATAATATACCATGTGTCTCCGGATAACTGCCCAGATAGGTATAAGTTTTTTTATTATCAATTTTTGAACCAAAAGTCATTCATTATCAAAAGTTTGGCCTTTCTCAAAAAACCATTGCCGTAAAGACATTACAAATTTTATATAAGGGTCTTTACAATGAGTAAAGAATAAAATTAGCTTATGAGAAAAGTGGCTTCAATTTTGGCTTTTAATAAAAATATTATAAGACCAAAATGTATTTAATAATAATACTAATATTAAATTGTCTTTATTCAATTGAAAGAAAATACAAAGTAAACAAAAAACAAAAAACAGGCGAAGTTCAGCGATAGCTTAAAAAAAACTATCTCTGCTCTTCCACTTAACCTGTGAGGAAAAAAATATATATATCGTTTAAGAGTGCTTAATTAAATAATGGTGAAACAAATAAAGAAATACAGATTTTTTTTTATTTCAATGTTCGTTCTAGAAATTACCTATTTTATAAAAAAAAGAAAAAAAGAGAGAGAATTTTATTTATGTATAATGACAATAATTAAACTAAGATTCTATGGGGAAAACTTATTACATAATATATATTTTTTCATTGCTTGTTTGAAACTATTGTTTGTGAGATATTTGAGTAGATTCGAGGTAATTAATGAGGTAATTAATTTAAATATTTAGAGATTTTTTTTTTAAATTTTAAAACAAGTTAAAGAATTAAAAACAATAATTGATGAAGGACAGAAAATGTTAGCCGGAGAAATTCAAAAGTTAAATGAAAAATTAGAAATATTAAACAAAACCAACGAGGAAAAAGATAAAAAAATTATCGCGTTAGAAAATAGGGTTCAGGAGTTGGAGAGTGAGATGTTTGCAAACGACGTGGAAATAGTAGGAGTACAAGAAAAAGAAGAGGAAAATTTATTGGATGTAGTGTGCAACATAATAAAAAAAACCGGAGTAAACATTGAAAAAAATGAAATTGTTGATGTTTTCAGAGCAGAAACCCGAAACTTTGAAAAATCAAAACCAATTGTTGTTAAAATTAACACAAAAAATAAAAAGCAGGAAATAATCAAGCATAAAAATAAAATAATACTTAACTCCGAGATTGTGGGACAAAAGTTCACTGGTAAAATTAAAATTTATGAAAGATTACCAAAAAACACAAAAAGACTATTATGGCAAGCGCGAAATGTAGCAAATGAGGAGGGATGGAAATTTGTCTGGACTAAAGAAGGAAAAATATTAGCAAGAAAAGAAGAGGGGTCAAAAATTGTTGAAATAAAAAATGAAAATAACCTCGATAGACTTTTCTGAGGGCAACCACAACCGAGAAAGCGACGATATAAATATGGAAAATGAGAAATACGATATATACATAGAGGATAACATAAACTGTGAGAAAATTAACAATATTGGACCCTGGATTCGACAAAAAACAAATACCCACGACTTCTCTGTGCTGCATCTTAACATAAACTCTATAAATAAAAACTTTGACAACCTACTATTAACTTTAGGAAATGAATTGTACTTATTTGATATAATCATACTGTCTGAAGTAAAAATTAGGCAGGGAGGAAATGTTGAGGACTTTTATATCAAAGAGTATAAAACATTTCAATTATTAAGACAAAAGAACTCTGGAGGGGGACTGTTAGTATACATAAAAGAAAAACACAACTGTAATATGACTACTCAACAAATAGCGACCGCAGAAACGTTGTCGTTAGAGGTAGAAATTTCCGAAAACAAGAACATATGTATAATAGTTATATACAGACCGCCAAATTCAAACATAAATAGCTTTTTACAAGAGTTAGATAGTCTATTAAAGGGCATGATGAGCCGAACAATTATGTTAATTGGTGACATAAATATAAATATATTATCAGAAACAAGAGAAAGACATAAGTACGAGGACATATTGTTTGGCCACGGATTTACTAGACAAATTGACAAACATACAAGGGAGGAAATAAGAAATGGAGAGTTAGTCAGAGCGTGTATTGACCATATATATATAAGAGGCCCATCTGTAGAAATAGATACATCGATACTAACAACAAAAATTAGCGACCACTACGTCATAAGTGGCTCAATCAAATGGACAAATAATAAAAAAGAAAACGAAAAACAAGAAAATGAATATATGTCAGTAAATAGAAATGTGATGATAACTGAAATCAAAAACAACTGCAAAATATAAACTGGAATACTAAACCAGACCCAGAAGAAATTCTGGAAGACATTATGAAAATATTCAGAGAAGAAAGAAGAGCAGCATCGAAACCTTCAAAAAAAGAACAGCGAAAAACACATAAACCAAATTGGATATCACTATATTTAACTGAGGAAATGAAGGAAAGGGATAGATTATTCAGAGTTTGGAAGAGAGCAACTGGAGAAGCTATAGATAGAGACAAACTAAGAGAACGTTACAAAAAACAGCGAAATAAAGTGACAGAACAGATTAAATACGCAAAAAAAAATATTTTATGAAAATACATTTAGTAACATAGGACATGATATGAAAAAAACATGGAAGACAATAAAAGACTGTTTAGGAAGAAAAAAAGAATCCGACGATGGTGACAAAAAACTACTACAAACATTTAAATCAGACATACCTACGTTAACAAACAAATTCACAACTGCGTTCGAGATACAATCTAGACAAACATCACACAAATGCGACAAAAAACTACACAATATGGCGACAACAACACAAATACAATCAATATACATACCATCAACAACAGAAAAGGACATAATGGATATCATAAAAAAGATACCGAACAACAAACCAGCGGGTCATGATGGAATTAGGCCAAAAGACATCAGAGACGTATCGCAGGAGATTAGTAAACCGATATCTATTATGATAAACCTAACCTTAGAACATGGAACCATACCAGAAAATCTTAAAAAAGCCATAATTAGACCTATCTACAAAGCAGGTAAAAAGGACCAGTATGAAAACTATAGACCAATTTCGATTTTACCGTCTATATCGAAAATTATGGAGAAACATATAGATATGTCTTTGTCAAAGTACTTAAAAAAATATAAGATAATTAACGAAAGGCAATATGCTTACCAAGAAGAAAAGGGCACTATACATCTGCTGGAAGACTTCACGAATTTAGTTTATAGAAAATTGGATCAAAATATGCACATAATGTGTCTGTTTATCGACTTTTCGAAGGCATTCGATAAAATCAGTAGGCGCAGCCTTATAAGCACAATGAAGAGGTATGGAATTCGAGGTAAAGTACACGACTGGTTGTCCAACTATTTACAAGAGAGGACATTTAAAGTGAAAATAGGAGGACAAACAGGAAGGGATGTACACACCGAAGAAGGGGTGGCACAAGGAAGCATCCTAGGGCCTAAGCTATTCCTGCTACATGTGAATGACGTGGGGGAAACATGCCAGAATACCGAACACTTTATGTTCGCGGATGACGTTTTGCTTGTTTCTGTTCACAAAAGCGCACAGAATGCACTAGAAAATCTGCAGCATGACTTTTACCAATTTCAGAAATGGGCTCATGACAAAGAATTAACAATTAATAAAGAGAAGACGAAACTGTTACATATATCGACACCATGGACAGACAGAGGACCGCAGCCAAACCTTACATTTCATTCGACCGACTGTTTACATACTGACATACCTTACAGACAGGACTGTTCTTGCACAGACAAAATTCAAACGGTTGACAAATACAAATACCTAGGACTCTGGATTGACAGACATATGACATGGAAAATACACATACGCCACATACAAGACAAACTGCGACATTTAGGACATAGGTTCTATTACTTAAAAGAATTTTTACCCGACAATATCATGAAAAAAATATACCATGCACTACCAGAGTCCATCGTCAGCTACGGAATATCAATATACGGCCTAGCATCGGAATATCTAATATCAGACCTACAAAGAACACTAAACACCGTAACAAAACATTTATTTTATTCCAAACAAAAACACAAAACAAACTTTAACGTATACGAAGAAGAACAAATTATGACAATTAAACAACTGACAAACTGGCTGGGAATTATTAACAACTTCAAAGACGCAGCAAATTGGAATAAAGTGCAGCATGGAAAACAAACAAGACATCAAACAGCAGGACACTATGAAGTGATATGACACAATAACAAATACGGACTTCGACGAAAAGAAATAAATCTGCGCAAATTATTTAACACTATACCTAGAGACATTATAACAAAAGTAAGGATAAATGAGTTTAAAACAAGAGTGAGAGAGTGGCTATTTAAATGACAAAAACAATAGACAAAACTAGTAAAGGCGATTGCCACATAAAAGTCTCGGACTTCGTGGCATAATAAAATAAAGTATTTTTCTTTAAACACTATTTTTTATGTTCGCATCACTTCTTATTAAGAATTGTTATTTATTTCGTGGTAATAATAATACTGATAAAAAATATATATTGGAAGTGTGATTGATGGGGCGCTCGGGCTTGAAGAGCTTTGATCTGTTCAAGTGCGGGTTACACATCGGTCTCACAGTGGCGAGAAGGAGGTGATAGGGCAAAAAAAAAAAAAAAAAGTATATGCAGCGAATTTTTATTTTGAGTATGCATACGCTGTAAATTTACCGACATTTGTTGCTTTTTTTTAAAGTTCAATTTGAAGCTTTAAAGGAGTATTTTCTATTCCCAGACTAAGCATGAAGTAAAATTTCGAGTTTAGAAAAGCCCCGTGAAAATTTGTCGAGGGTCGCGCAGCGACCCGAGACAAATTTTCTGGGCTTTTCTAAACTCGAAATTTTACTACATGCGCCACGCGTATAAAACACTGATTTTAGGTGAAGTTCAAAATATTCTACTAAAGCGGTATGCTAACAACGTGTATTCTAAACATCACATCTCATTAGTGTTTAGTACGCGTGGCGCATGAAGTAAAATTTCGAGTTTAGAAAAGCCTGAAAATTTGGTTTGTCGCTCCGCGCTTCGCGCTACGCAACCAAACCAAATTTTCAGGCTTTTCTAAACTCGAAATTTTACTTCATGCTTAATCTGGGAGTGGAAAACACTCGTTTGAAAGTTCAGTTTTTAATATTTGTAAAAACAACGAAAATCTGAAGATTTACAGCGTATACAGTATATTGAGATGTGTATACTTAAAAGAAAAACTCTCTGTATAACAATACTGATATGTACATCATAGTACTTTCCATGACATCCAAACGATTTGACAGAAAATATATTGTTCATTAACAGGATTAACAGATCATCATTTAAGTTATCTGACAAAAAAAAATACCAACTTTGTAACTGGGAATTTACAACAATTTGTTAGGATATGTGAGAGGGAGGAAAAATGTGTTGACAACATGAAGTACACCAAACACATGTAGGTTTATGTAGAATGTAAATCAAATTATATTAGTTGTTTTTCGGGCTAAACTAGGGGTTGTGTTGCCGCCAAAGGAGTCTCTGGTTACAAAAAGGGTTTAATTTAGTGCCGGCTGTTTAATGTATTTGCAAATAATTATTGTGTGTTTATAAGAATAATTATATATTTTAATCAAACGAATATTTAGAATACAAAGCTATTTGAATTGAAAAGAAAAAGCCAACGTTCCTTTTAATATGCATAACTTAAAACATAATATATAAAATTACTATCCAAACTTGTAATAAAATACTTTTAACCTTTCTTCACAAATGTATTCTTTACTAGATGTACATTTCGGACACAAAGTGACCATTATTTTTAAGTTTACTGTACATTTCTCTGTAAATAAAATTTATTCTGCTGAGAAATAAAGTATTAGTAGTATCATTAATATTATGAACAATAAAAAAAAATTACATTTTTTTATACATTTACTGGACCATTCCACAAACACATTCACACACGTCCATGGACCCCGGTGGAATCATTTTGGACTTTAAAATGACCCCACCCGGCGGGTTCGAGCCTGCGACCTATGGGTTAGGAGGCAGGGCCTCTATCCACTACCCCACCGGGGTGTCCCAAAATAACATTTAATTCATCAAAATATTCTCTTTAAATTTTGAAATAAACCGAAATACAAAAATACTATTCAAATCTACAAATACAAACAACATTGATTTATTTATTTTGTTATGTTAATGTTTCATACAAGCAAAGTAATAAATTATCGATAAATAGGGCATAAAGAACGCTGATCGATAGCCGAGACAGACTAACAAATTAATAATAAAGACACATTTTATTTTTACGCTGTTGAATTTTAAATGGAACACCCTGTATGCTTTAATGTCATTAATTAGTATTTCAAAATAGCTTTTCATTAATATACATATAAAACAAATATTCGCAAAAATTTGCAACAAAAAAACGATGATTTTGAATATTAAGGCCCTTGTCCCACCAAAGCTACGCGACAGCGACGCGACAACGACACGATTTCGACATGACACAAGCAGGCGACATGGTGTTGTCTCACCAAAACGACGTGTTTTCTACATTCAGTTCAGTGAACAATGTCATCAAGTGAAGACGACGATTTGATTGCAATGTACTGGTACTTACAAAATAGAAACAAATCTAGAAAGTCTAAGAAAAGGAAATGGTGGGTGCATCCTTTTATTTCAAGAACCCAAAAAAACAGAATGTTTGTTGCTGCTAAGGAACTCGACAGACACCCAGTGAAGTTTAAATTATTTTACCGGATGTCAAAAGAACTGTTTCTTGAGCTGGTTGAAAAAGTCAGATTCCACGTCCAAAAGAAAGATACAAATTTCCGAAAAAGTGTGAGTGTTGAAGAAAGGCTGTTAATAACGCTAAGGTAAGCAAATAATATTATTTCTAACGTGCAATTTCTGATCACTCACCAGTGATGAGAACTGTTATATAAATTAACAAAAATTGTATAGTACTGTATATTACTTTTATTGCGGACAATATGTATAATCTACAAAGTTAAATTAGTAATTTGGTGGAAGGTTAGATGTGTTGTTGTTGTAGGAGAGAGGCCATTGATTTCCGCTGGAAATATCGTTTGGCTCACGCGAATTCGTGGTGCTAGTGTGGTTTGCCCACCGATTTTCAACGTCGGTATTGCTAGGTAAAGGTAAAGGTGCCCTGGTTGTATTTCTGCTGGACCATTCATTTTCGTCGTGGGTGCTTGCAGTTACAAGAGGTGCAGGAGAAGGAGTTGTAGTCAGACTACTTTCGTTTGTCCATGAATTTAGGTTGTAGGTGTGGATAGATGATGCAGATGAAGGCTTACTACTAGTATGGAATGTAGGTGATTGTCCATAATTTGCGTTGGATGCTGTCACTGAAAGTGGTCCATCTAAAATGTCGTCAATGAGATACATTACTTGTCTTTTAAATCGTCTGGATTGTTGAGGGTTCATCTGATTTACTTCTGGTAACAAACTCAATAAGAACATTTTATTTGGGTCCACATTTTCACTTCTGTTCTTACGACTTTCACAGAACTCGACAAATGTTCTATCAACATCGAGTACTTCTGACTTTCGTTTTTTAGCCTTGTTTTTAGCTGTATTTTGAACGGCGTCTCCTCTTTTAATCACTGGCTCTGTAGGTTCAATCACATCAGCTTCAGTGTCCTCCACTGCAATCTCATTTTGCACCTCAAGATTTTCGGATTCGGATTCATTTCCACTCTCAATATTTTCCGTGCCTCTAGCAACTGGTGATGGTAAATTTCCTTGTGTGTCGGAGTCCGGGGCATTCGTCTTTACAAATGGCAATAAGAATTGCATGCTGTCGTTTAAATAGTATGGCTTTTTAGATTTAGTCGATGATCCACTTGGAGCTGATTTAAAATTCCTCACAAACGCTGATCTTATGTTTTTCCGTTTTTGTTTACAGGTGTTTACTGCAACACAAAGTATATATAGTTGTTTCTCAAAATTATTTTTTTACGAAATTGAGTTTTACAAAATTTAACACATAGTTTTTTTATGTGTGATATAGTTTGTTGTTTTTTACAGATATCTTGCCACGGGATGTACCTTCAGTTCTCTTGCGTTTTATTTTTCTCGAGGACATAACACTATTGCAAAAATTGTCTGAAACAACAGAAGCTATTTGGAAATGTTTACATGAGCAATATATGCCAATTCCCAATCGAAATCAGTGGAAAATAATAGCAGACAGATATGAAGAATTGTGGAACTTACCAAACTGCCTGGGGTCGATCGATGGAAAACATATACGAATTCAAAAAATGCCTAGAACTGGTTCTGAAAATTTTAATTACAAATCGTTCCACTCCCTTGTCTTGATGGCTTGCAGTGATGCTGACGGGAATTTCATTATGATCGAAACTGGGTATGCTGGGAGAAATAGTGATGGTGGCATTTTCAAAGCGTCACGAATGGGTCAGTGGATACAACAAGGATTAGATTTGCCAGAACCCAAGCCTCTGCCTCGTGATGAAACTGGTCAAAATTTTCCGCATTACTTTGTTGCTGACGAAGCATTCCCGCTTCAGAAATATCTTATGCGACCATATCCGAAAAGAAGACTGAATAACAAGAATCGAATATTTAATTACCGACTATGGTATGGTATGGTATGGGGTCGGTGGGTCGTGTGGCCTCTGGGCCTTTCGAAGTTACCTCGACCTAAAAGATCTTTTGTAACTATCCCTGACCTACTTGAGTCCCTCAATGTCTAGACTTCTTATGAAGTCTACTATAACTTGAGGGTTAATGTGTACCAGTTCCTCGGTGTTTAAAGTGGCCGATGACAGGTAGTTCCCTCTTTGAAGGGACAAGGCAGGGCATTCACAAAGTAGGTGCTCTGCTGTTTCTTGTGCCTCGTTGCAGAACCTGCAGTTGGCATCAGTTGTCTGACCCATCTTGGTGAGGTGGTACTTCAGAGGACAGTGTCCAGTTAGAAGGCCGGTTATGAGCCTTAGGTTGCCCTTGCTTAACCTGAGAAACTGTCCGGCTCTTACGGCAGAGAAGGCGATGAACCTTTTCGCCTGCCGCAGACCAGGTGTGTCTCTCAGGTGAGCACTTTTGGCAGCATCTTCCCATTCCCGGATCATCCCCTTGATGCGGACTTTAGTTATTCCACTGTAAGGTTCTGGTCCGACAAATGGAGTCTTGGACCCTTCCTTGGCAAGGTTGTCGGCAATTTCATTGCCTTTGATCCCTGCGTGTTCCGGAACCCAGACCAGCTTGACTCTGTTGTTCCTAGCCAGCTGCTTTAGGGATAGCTTGCACTAATTACCGACTAAGTAGAGGCCGCAAATCTATTGAATGCTCGTTTGGCATGATGACACAAAAGTTTCAGGTGTTATTGACTGCGATTCGTTGCAAAACAGTGAAATCTGTTAATCATATTATTCGAGCAGTGTGTATCCTCCATAACTATGTTCGCATAAGAGAAGGAAGACCGTATTTAACAGAGTATGATGTAGAGGAGGAGGGGGAAGACGACACTAATGACAGATCATCTGACATGTCTGTAAATGAGCAAGAAGTAATTACTCTTTGTGACAGATCAAATGCACAAACTTTAAGAGATTATTTATCCCAGTACTTCCTACGGGCACCTCTATCTTGGCAATGGAAATATACCATTAACAATTAAAACCTTTTTTAAATTTACAACGCAAGTTTTTTTTACAAATAAAGTATTAATAAATAATTTACCTGTGTCGCTTTTTTGGCTACTGCCGCCCAAGCTTTTTCGGTCACATCTTTTCGAGAATATTCTGCTGACCTATAATTGTATAAGCACGTATATTCTTCTACAGCATCAACTAATTTTTCATTGAATTCCTGTTCATTTTTCTGTTGGGCCGTGATGTTCATTTTCCTTTTCGTCATTAAACGCAAAGCATCACCGCACACACAGCTTGGATGTTGCTTCGCAACTGACCTGTCGAGTCGCTCGGCAACATGAAACCGACACGCAGCTTAGATGTTTCTTTGCTGGAGGTTGGTGGGTATACGGTGTATATAAACCATGGGTTAAACACGAAAAATGCACGCTGGCGACATCGCGTCGTTGTCGCGTCGCTGTCGCGTAGCTTTGGTGGGACAAGGGCCTAAGCCCGCTTGGTTTATTGGGGTTTCGGTCATCACGGCGAAAAGTATTCTTCTATTTTATGAGGGTTCAGGCCTTTGCATTTATTGCTGTTTGCGAAACAAATTTTCTTTGAATAAGAAAGCTTAAAAGTAACATGTTATAAAATCTATTTAAACGAACTTTACAGATTTGGTGCTAAAAGATTACGAACTGAATTTAGAAATGAATTTGTAAAGTAATAAAAAGATTATAAAAGTTTTCGGAAAATGTAAACGGGGTCCGCTGTTCCGAGAAATTAGGAGTTAAAGATGTGCGTCCGTGTTATGTTGCAGCTAAATTTACTGAGTAATTAAATTACGGCGATCACGATAGATCGCCGGTAACAATACTTTCTTAAACACCTCACTGCAAAAATTCTTGCAATCCGTTACAATCGTCTTACTGCACCGTAATTCTCTTAAATTCATTCGGCATCTTGTTTACTTTACCTGTTATTTTTAAACTAAGAACACTTGTGCACACTTCTTTCAACATTACCAGCAGATATACTATTTTTTTCCCGTTAAAATCGTCTTTTCACTACACTTTTCCTTACAGCACAGATAGAGAGTTTTATGTAACACCGAACATTTTCATAACGAGATATTTTCCTTTAACTATACATAAATATACGTTATACATTCGCCGACTAAAAGAATTTAATTTGACGCTTTAAGCGAGTGTTTTCCACTCCCAGACTAAGCATGAAGTAAAATTTCGAGTTTAGAAAAGCCTGAAAATTTGGTTTGGTCGCGTAGCGCGAAGCGCGGAGCGGCCAAACCAAATTTTCAGGCTTTTCTAAACTCGAAATTTTACTTCATGCGCCACCGGTACTAAACACTGACGCAATGTACAGTTTAGCGGTGTGTTTCAAACTCTGTAATGTCAGTGTTTTGTACCGGTACGGTGTATATAAACCATGGGTTAAACACGAAAGATGCACGCTGGCGACATCGCGTCGTTGTCGCGTCGCACAATGTGCCAAATCGGAGCGCGAGCGCCAGGGGGGGATTTTGAGGAAAAAAATTAAATTAAAAATTTCGAGAAAAAAACATATCCACTCCATTGTAGATACATGTAACCCTTCTAATCTTGCATGTTTATATTTTTCAACCCCCTATATTATTAACAATTAACGCTTAAAGTTGAGCGATTTAGAAAACATCAATTTTACGGCATTTCACTCGCAAGTTTAAATAATTTATTACATGGATAGTAGGCGTACTATCAATATAACATTATACACTATTGTTTATAACATAATACTGTATATTATGGTTGAAAAATCAAGTCTCTAAATATTTTAGAACAAAAGTTAAAAAAAAATTGAATATGAAATATATTTTAAATATAAATTTTAACTTTAGAAAGTGTTATAAAAAAAATGTCAACTCGATGAGGTCTGGGACTATCACTAAAAATTAGTTCTATGTTTTCTCTAACTACCCTCAAAATTTCGTATCTCCACCGGTGCGTTTTTGGGGTTTTTTTAATTTTTTTATTTGACGCCACCAATTAAAATTGGGTCGGGCGAGGCCCGTGTGCGGTGAGTATCGTGGAGTCGAGCGCGCGCTATTCTCGAACAGCCCGCAACATGATTTGTACGTTGGCCCCGAACAAAAAATAATAGAAACGCACTTAAAACGCACATGTAAAAATTCAAAAAAAAAATAGGGCAGTTACAGAAAATATTAACAAATGTTTATATGATAGTCACAGTTCTTCCAGTTTGCAATCTTCTAAAAAAAAATAATATAATAATAATTCAAGGCAGAAAAATTATATACAATTGTTATAATCATTACATAGGTTGTGACTTTCACCAAAAAATGTGGTATGTTTTTAAATGCCCTAAAAACTTCGTATCTCTACATGTGCGTTTTGTGTCAGGTTTTTGCGAATGACCGAGTCGATTTTTATCGGTTGCGCCTAATAAAAAATACAGCACCTCAAAAAAACGTACAAATGTGAAAAGTATCTTCTGTAGTTTAAAAATAATTTAATCTGTTGTTTAAAATATGAATTTTTAATCAGAATATACATTACATTTTTCTGATTTTGCACAACGAAGTTATGTATTTTATACTGTTTTATTTACTTACTTTTTTAAAATGAAAATTTGTCAGTATCCTCATCAGTCTGTTCGTCTTCACTGTCACTTGTGTCCGTTTCACAAATAACTAATTTTTTAGCGTCTGCAGGTAGTTGTTTTTTATGAATTTTTACATCGCTTCTCAAAGAAGAAATTATTGGATCAGAACATACAAGAAGCATATTAAATAAACCTCGAATTGTATTAAGCCTAGAGTTTTTCCTAGCATGGTTTTCTCTAACTCTCTTATATATTTTATTGGTTGCTTCCTGTGCCTCTTCCGAAAGTTCTCCGATTGGTAAAAGACATTGTCCAATTATTTTGCTCCCGTGAATTAAAATTTTATGGACACTATGAGGCATTCTATACCATCCATATAACGAGGTGTAAAGTCGGCCCGGGCCGTATCTTCTGCATATTTATCAAACATCAATACATTTATTTTACGAGAACTCGACATTGTATAAAATCTGTTCAATAATTCTTCATTCAATTCAGTGATGACAGCTACTTTCTCATAATTTCGAAAAAATATTCGAGCAACGTTGCCAGTATTTGAAGTACCTCCTCCTTGCACAACAATATCAACCCTTATCCCTAACTCTTTACGTAATAGTTTTTGTATTCTAGTTTTCCGACTAAATATATTATTTTTCTCTTCTATCGTACATCCGTGAGTAGTTGTTTTCTTCAAATCTAATTTATAAGAGATATGAAGAACACATTACATGAACTTAATCCATGCATGGAGGGAAGAAATACCATAATTTAAATTATCTTCGATAATAGGAATATTTTTAATTCTTTCAATATCATTCATCTCCTTCGGAGAACATTTGCATATAAAATAATTTGAGCTCGGAGTATTTGTTAAGGTATTTATAACTTTGCCGTCGATCATTGTAAACAACAAATTAAATTTTACCTCTACATGGTTACCATTAATATAAATTTGTTGTTTTTCCAATAAATTTACCTCTTGCCTCATACTCTTAACTTCATCTAGAATAAGCTGTTTTGTTTCTTTAGCATAAATAAATTTTATTGGTCTACATAATTTAATAGATGAATGTTTTTCGTTTTTCCAAATAACACTTTCATCAGAAAATAATCTAAGTGGAACCAGTGAAAACACAAAGACACTCTTCTCTGTAATTTCTTCTTCATCTGTACTGCTATCATCAGATGGCTTTTGCATATAAGTAGAGTGCCCTGAGCTGCCATCGCAACCATGTTTACACAACAAAATTAATTTACTAAATGATGTATCTTGAGGAAATTTAATTGTTGATATTAATCTACATAAAGTATGCTCAAGAAGGCTCTGCAAAGGTACTGATGCTCCATTTTGAGAAATAGAAATATTAGCTGGGTAACACATTGTCTTCATTATTTTAATTTTATTGTAAGATGGTAAAAGGTCTTTTGCTCCATGAGAACGTAGTTTTTTTCTTAAATTTTTATAACTTGCTGCCGTCATTTTTGAATCAATAAAAATTGATAGAGCTTCTTCATCTGTAAATTTTTTTACAGTTTCAACTTCATTTGTTTTTAAATAAGTTAAGACTTTTTTTATTTTTTCCTGTGAATCCGAGGAAGCACTTTCCACTTATTTGGCCGCTGGTATATTTCCTTTATCGCGTAAAATTTTTTTTGCTGCTGAAAATATTTGTTCTGGTGTATTTTCGGTGATCAATAAATTAGTTTGTCTTCTTTTAGATGTATTACTTTGTATTGTGAACTGTGTACCTGATGTACTTGGTATTGGTGAAATATTTTCTATATTTTCAAAGAGGTTTGTATTTTCAATTAAGGCAGAACCCTCGTTGTATTTAAAAGGCAGCAGTAACCAATTTCTATTTTTTTTAATGAAATTGATATGAGATCTTGAGCACATTTTCCACTTTCTATTAAGAGTACTGCAGAAATCCTTAACTTTTTTAAGAATGTCATCATTTTCACTATTGTTTTTCGTCGAAACATTTTCAATATATTTTATTAAATAATCAATGGTATTGCTTGACTGAATAAGGTTTTTAGGTTTTAGTTCGTACCATACCTTATATAAATCACCGTTTGTAATTTTAATTTTCTCCATTATCACTCAGCGTTTTGGATTAATTAAATTACACTAACACTAAACACTAGTTTAATTAAAGTAAACTATTAAACACTAAACTAAACTATTTTATACACAAAAAAACACTAAATCAAAGAATGAGTCAACAAATTAAATAACACTTAACACTAACTTAATTAATAACTACTTTATAATGTTCAATCGTTCGCTTAGGGATCAGAAAAATATGTGAACTGTTGGAGACTTCGTTCAACACTAAACGCATATTTTGCTTTCAAGAAAATTAAGAAAAATCCATTTCAGATACTTAAACCGTAAAAACTGTGTGACAAGAATGCCATTTGTTACGGTAAATGACAGCTCCAATCGGACCCCTAATAAAAATGTAAACACATATATCAATAAGAAAAAAAACCCATAAAACTATTTTTGTAAATGTGATTTAAATGGTGCAAAAAATACTCAGAGAAGAAATAATTTCACTATGATATATACCTGTATATTAGAAAAATTGTAGATTGTGAGGATTATGACTATTATATAAACATTTGTCAATATTTTCTGTAACAGCCCTAATTTTTTTGAATTTTTACATGTGCGTTTTTATTATTTTTTTGTTCGGGGCCAACGTAGAAATCATGTTGCGTGCTGCTCGAGAATAGCGCGCTCGACTCCGCGATGCTCACCGCACACGGGCCTCGCCCGACCCAATTTTAATTGGTGGCGTCGAATAAAAAAATTAAAAAGACCCCAAAAACGCACCGGTGGAGATACGAAATTTTGAGGGTAGTTAGAGAAAACATAGAACTAATTTTTAGTGATAGTCACAGACCTCATCGAGTTGGCATTTTTTTTATAACACTTTCTAAAGTAAAAATTTATATTTAAAATATATTTCATATTCAAATTTTTTTAACTTTTTTTCTAATATATTTAGAGACTTGATCTTTCAACCATAATATACAGTATTATGTTATAAACAACAGTGTATAATGTTATATTTATAGTACGCCTACTATCCATGTAATAAATCATTTAAACTTGCGAGTGAAATGCCGTAAAATTGATGTTTTCTAAATTGCTCAACTTTAAGCGTTAATTGTTAATAATATAGGGGGTTAAAAAATATAAACATGCAAGATTATAAGGGTTTCATGTATCTACAATGGAGTGGATATGTTTTTTTCTCGAAATTTTTAATTTAATTTTTTTCCTCCAAATCCCCCCCTGGCGCTCGCGCTCGGATTTGGCACATTGTGCGTCGCTGTCGCGTAGCTTTGGTGGGACAAGGGCCTAAGTTTCATGATTTTTAAGAACTTTTTTGATCAATTACTGAATCTACAGATCACTTCATTATTAACAAATAATACTTACATCTCTGTAATAATAACATCAAATATTTATCTAAATGTTTCAGAGTTAGATACACAATTTGCCAACAAAAAAAGAAAACTTAATTTCATAAATAAATGTAAAGCTAATTTATTGTGCTCTGCAATGACATAAAAACATATAGGATGTTTCATTTAAAAAAAATCAGCTTTGTATCATAACTCTGCATTTTACGATGAAAACTACACAAATGGTTATTCAACTGTTTTTTTGTATATCTTGTAGTTACAAAGGTTAAGACATATTTAAAAAAAGCCAACAATTGAAAAACGCCTGATATCTTCCAAACTAACCAAGTTAGCTATGATTTGTTAACGCCATTATTAATATCTTAGAAAAAGAGGTCATGAGGTATATATCAATTTTTTTCTAACTCTTTAGGTTACCGAAATACCATATGAAAACATCTAATTTGGGCCACCCTGTACAAAGTAGGTCTAATAAACAGTTAGATAATAAATAAAATTAATTAATAAGAACATATCATTTCCAGACATAATAAGCGAGGCGTGAAATTAATGTGCCGAGATAGACCATTTGACGCATTCTCACCCTTCGGGAAAGAAGAGGAGAAAAAAAATGGGTGATTTATTTTTATAAATACGCTGTCGTTATTAATGTCAACTCGGAAAACGTGGTAATTTATACTTTCACATAAAGTCGTTGTTTATAATCACAATGTTAAGATAAAAAACTGCCATCTCAGAGAAATTCAGAAAACTTTGTGATAGTTTTATGTAGGATAGCCACCCACATAGGCACTAGTATGTTATGCAACAGAGCTGAGCAGGATTCGAATCATTCAGGATTCGAATCCTGGATTCGAATCCTTTTAGAGGATTCAAAATAAGCATTCGAATACTTTAGTTCAACTGGATTCGTGATCCGAATTCGTTACATTTTTTTAGGAGGATTCGTATTCGAATCCAAATGTGGGTGATTCGAATCCTTATAAAAGAATTCGAGTGTTTATAAAAGGATTCGAATATTTATAAAAGGATTCGAATATTTATAAAAGGATTCTAATATTTATAAAAGGATTTGAATATTTATAAAAGGATTCGAATATTCATAAAAGGATTCGAATATTTATAAAAGGATTCTAATATTTATAAAAGGATTCGAATATTTATAAAAGGATTCTAATATTTATAAAAGGATTCGAATATTTATAAAAGGATTCGAATATTTATAAAAGGAATCGAATACTTACAAAAGGATTTTAATCGTCAAAAATAATTCAAATTGTGAGGATTAACATGAAACATGTCTTTTGCGTGTTTTTAAATTTCTCGTTAAATCACTGTTTTATACGCGTGGCGCATGAAGTAAATCTTCGAGATAAGAAAAGCCCAGAAAATTTGTCTGTGAAATTTATGTATATTTGAACCTCACTCGAAATCAGTGTAGTATACGCGTGGCGCATGAAGTAAAATTTCGAGTTTAGAAAAGCCCAGAAAATTTGTCTCGGGTCGCTGCGCGACCCTCGACAAATTTTCACGGGGCTTTTCTAAACTCGAAATTTTACTTCATGCTTAGTCTGGGAGTGGAAACGCTCGTTCGAAACTTCAAACTGAATGCCTTGATAAGAACATTAAATGAGTGAAAATGTTTTTAAAGATAATAATCTAGTTTTTAAAATTTTGTTTAATATTATTTGAAGTAAATCTGAAATGTTAAATTTTTCCGACATTTCCCTGATTCAAGATTTTTTCCCGGCCTTTTAATATAACTTTCTTCTGTCGGAAACTCTCATTTTGTTAAATTGTTCTCATTGTGTTCGCAATATTTAAGTTAATTTTATAAATTTTCACGTGTTTTGTAAATTGCCTGCTGATTTTGACAAATTCAATAATATCATATGGCTTTTTTGTGTGTTTTGGTCAATTTGAATATAATTCTATGTTTTTTCTCTGACTTTTCCGGTTTTAATGATATTCATTTTTTTATTTAATTCAAGTAAAGAGAAAATTGTGAAACAAACCAAGTGTAATTTAATTCAAACCTTCATCAATATTTAAAAATGTTTCACCAAGTGATAGGTGAGAAAATTATTCAAGAAATATTTTCAGGTATTTGTCGATTTTATAATAAAGTTCAATTTGAAGTTTTTAACGGGTGATTCCACTCCCAGGCTAAGCATGAAGTAACATTTCGAGTTTAGAAAAGCCCCGTGAAAATTTGTCGAGGGTCGCCCAGCGACCCGAGACAAATTTTCGGGCTTTTCTAAACTCGAAATTTTACTTCATGCGCCACGCGTACAAAACACTGATTTGAAATGAAGTTCAGCAACACACAAATAGATCTTTAATCGGAGTAGCAGGGAATCAGATATTTAGTGTGTTATCAAATATGTTCAGTGTTAATAATAAATAATTGGGTTTTGAATATTTTTGTTAAAACCACTGGTAACGATATTTATATATTAATGATTGCAAAAATATAATAAAATCAAATTTATTCTTAAAAGATTTGTATTCGTGATGCAAAAAAACAGGATTCGAATCTTTGATTCGAATCATATTTATGTCTTACGAATCCTTTATTCGAGTTTTCGTGATTCGAATCATATTAGGTGATTCGAATCCTTTTTACGAGGATTCGTCCCAGCTCTGTTATGCAATACAGCATTTATTCATTATAATTACAAACATTAACTACAAAGAACAGGTATAGAATT
The DNA here is from genome assembly GCA_932526585.2 of Philonthus cognatus. Taxonomy (NCBI): domain Eukaryota; kingdom Metazoa; phylum Arthropoda; class Insecta; order Coleoptera; family Staphylinidae; genus Philonthus; species Philonthus cognatus. The sequence goes on from OW052241.1 coordinate 21,454,680, forward strand.
ATTTATCAATCGTTTTGATTGCGTTTTGCAGCCATGAATACATCTTAATTAATTCAAGTAATTTAGTAAACTTACATTAAACACAGCACTTCCGTTTCCGATATAAAACCCCCAGATTACACTAACACACATATTTGCAAGCGTAATCCACTCCATCACGAAATTAATTTCATGTACAGGGGTTTGATTCACATTAAACTTATCACAGAACCGCATTAATATTTAACATTAAACGCACGCGATTAGATCCAATTGTTATCAATTTAAACAACAATTATGCCGGGCACAATTTAGCGGACTGTGGGTTTACTCTATCGGAATGAATTAATTAAATAAAATTCAATGCGGGATTTCGCCGTGTCCGAAAAATCAACGATCAAAGGGTTGATTTATGGCGAAAGGGGGCCTTTTTCGTTTATTTAATGAACCCGCCGGTTTTTATTGGACGGAAAGGACGATAAACGCGCGTCGGGGGGTAATTAAAAATGATCGTAAAAAACGATACCCCCTTTTGGCTTTTGTCTCTTGATCTTTCTGGATGTTTTGTGATTTTGAGTAATCTTTTTGTGGCCGGGTTTAATTAAGGTTGATTAACTTGAAATGCGTTCATGGATGATCAATACTGCTTCAAACATTCTAGTTTTATTAACATACTTTATAGAGTGTAATTATGGAAAATCAACAAAGAAGAGGTGTAGAATATTTATCAATGATTGCGTTTTATTGCCATCAATACATCTTAATTAATTTAAGTAATCTAGTAAACTTATATGAAACAGTACTTCCGTTTCCTATATAATATTTTTTTATTGTAACTTTATATATCGTTTTCATTTTAATTAAAACAAACAGTATTTTTTTATATATATATAAATCTTTATTGGCAAATTTTGGTAATAGTCATAATACAAAAATAAATTACAATTAAATAAAGTAAAAATTAAATAATTTGCCAATTGGCTATCGACCGTTGGTCTTTCTGCCTGGAATTATAGAGTTCTGTCCTTGTCAGTTCTTGTGTAGGAAATGTCTTGATTGCTAATGTCGTCCATTGTCTAGTCAAATGAATTTAATTGTCGTGATCACTAGGGTTATGAAATGATGAAATGAAATCATGAATTGTAGAGGTAAAACGTTTACGTTTGGGAGTGATATTAGGGTTTCGAGAAATGCATAAAGGGTGGAGGAGATTATAAAGGGTGGGGTTTGAGGCGAATTTATCAGCTAAATAGGATAGGCGGGTTTCGATGGAGGTAACTTTTGTTAGTTTGTACAGCAGGAGGTTGGAGGGGTTGTGCAGTGGGTTTTGGGGGTGACGGATTTTGGTAAGCACTCTCAGGGCCGATCTTTCGGCGACTTGTAAATTTTTGAGTGTAGTAGGATGGGGATTGTGGAAGAGGATAGCAGCATAGTCAAGTAAGGGGCGGCATATCATTTTATATATATGAACGGCTGTTTTTGTGGTAATTCCTTGTTGTTTGAAGGTCAGTCCTTTAAAATGAGCCGCCCGATTCTTGATTTTTGCTTTGAGGATTGTGGAGTGAGCTTTAAAAGTAAGGTTGGGGTCAAAAAGGATACCTAAATATTTGCAAGTGGTTGAAGGGCGGATAACTTGATTGTTTAAAGAAATTGAAAATGGGGATTGGTTTGCTCGGTGAAAAGGGATTAGAAGCTGGGTTTTATTGGGGTTTATGGAAATTCGCCATTTCGCAAACCATGTTTGAATGGTGTCGATAAAGCCCTGTAGAGTGCTGAGGGCTTTTGGGAGTGTGGGAGCATGTGCGATTAACGTAGTATCATCGGCGTATAGGAGAGGGTAGGCAGATTTATCAAAATAGTTAGGATCGGGGTTGTACATATCATGGACGAGAAGGTTGTAAAGAAATGGTGATAGCGGGGATCCTTGTGGGAGGCCTTGCTCAGGAGTAAAGGCGCTGGAAAAGGTGTGGCGTATTTTAACTTGAAGGGATCTGTTGTGCAGGAAACTGTCTAAGAGGTTGATTAGGTGTGGAGGTATATTAAGGGAGCTGCACTTAAACAGCAAGCCCTGGTGCCAAACTGAATCAAACGCTTTTTGAATGTCTAGGAATATTATGGCAGATTTACGACCTTCAAGGCTTGCTGTTTGACAGTTGGACGTCAGAATGGATAAAGGTAGAGTTGTGGAGCGGTGTTCGAGGAATCCGAACTGGTAGGGAGGGATAAGGTCCGCTATGCAGGACATAAGTTTGTTTTTGATTATGGATTCGAATAATTTTCCGAGGACTGGGAGAAGGGTGATGGGGCGATAATTGCTAGGATCTAGTGGGTCATTTCCGGGTTTGGGTATACAGGTAATTATACCCCGCTTCCACTCTGGCGGTAACACTTGGGTAGAGTATATATGGTTAAATATTTTTAGGATATAGGTGTGGATGTTTGTTGGAAGAGATTTGAGGATAATTCTAGGAATGTTGTCATAACCGGGTGCCGTGTTTTTGCCTTTTTCGAGGTTTTCAAAATATTCTTCCTCCTTTATAGCATCATTTGGGGGAAGAGGTGTTTGGGTGATTTTAAAAGACGCATACCAGGAGTTTACACTGTCGAGGAATTCATTGTCATAGTCTGTGTGGTCAGTCATTGTGTACGTGTGTTTAAAATAAGTCGCAAAGATGTTAGTAATGTCGATATCGTCCGTCACCGTATTGTTTGTCATTGGGTCTGTGATTTTTTGGATAAAATCGGTTTTCCGGTACTTGCTGAGTTTTTTAATCTCCTGCCAGTAGTGTTTACCATGTAGGTCGTTTATTTGTTCGCACGATTTTATCCAGAGATCACTTTTGTACTGTGTAATCATCGTATGTATGTCTTTATTTAGTCTGTTGAATTTTTGTTTGAGTGTCATGTCGTCAGTTTGTCTAAAGTCTCTATATAACTGTCGTTTGTATTTAATTAAGTGGAGGATATATTTGGGAAGAGGATATTTGTAGGGTTTTTTGGTTATAGTTGGTGTGTTATGTTTGATAAATTGAGATAGGGTTTCTAGGAAAAGGGAAATCGTGTTAGGGTTAATAGATTCATTTTCGGAGATAAATTTTGTCATTTCGTCGGTCACGTTTGTAGTGTCACAGTATTTGAAGTTTAAAATTGTCTTGGGAACGGATGGAAGAGGGGAGCAAACATTAAGGGAAAATTGGATAGATAAGTGGTCTGAACATAAATCAGGGACTAGGGTGACATTATCTATAAGGTGTTCGATGTTGCTTGTACAAAGAAGGATATCGGGAGTGGTGGATTGGTTGTTTGACATGATGAATGTGGGACTGGTATGGATACCCACAAAGTTGGAGTTTGCTATAAAGGAGGCGAGTTGCTTTGATTTTGTTTTATTAATGTTAAAATCACCGATTACGACAACATGATCATAAAGGGAAGCCTTTGTGAGGATTGTATCTTCAATGGAAGAGGAGTTGTGGATGTATACAAGGAAAATGTGGAGTGAGAATTGAGGCAGCTCAATGGTGCAGTGCAGACATTCGTTCATAATATTGTTTATTTTAGGCGGATTTGATTTCAATAATTTTATTTCTGATCTGGCTGCCACCAATGAGCCACCTCGTTGGTTTTGTTGGGGAGTGAGGAAGGAATTTGGATGTAGGACCAATTATTAAATGAAAAAGAGGTTTTTGTTTTTGTTTCAACCATCATAATGACATCGATGGGATTGTTGGTAAGGTAATTGGAAACTAGATGGGATTTTAAGGAAAGGGAGTTGATATTGCCGTATATAAAATTATACACCGCCATTGTTGCTACTTAGGTGTGAGAGTCTGGTCTGGATGCCGGATAGGGGGGCTACAGGAGGGATGACATATGGGGATTCGAGGTCAAACATGACGACGAACATCTTGTTGCCTGAAAAATTAACATGGGTGTCTACATTAAATGAATCGATGAAACGAGCTTTCAGTTTTTTGATAAGTGCGTCTCTATCAGTCACCGTTGGTTCGTTAATCTTTGTCGTGTAGATGTCGATAATGTAATCATGAACAGTGATGGGGGTGTGAATTCGTGAGTTTTTTGTCAAGTCCTTGTCAATTTGGGAAGATTTTTTGTTTTGATTCATCATTTTAATATTGGGGATTCCCTCAATCGGTTGACGCGGTCTCTTGGCGCATTTCGTTGACCATGCCCCGTGGTCTGTTTCTCCGCAAGCCTTGCATTTGATCGGCAATTCAGTGCTGCACGTAGATGCGGGGTGTTGTCCTGCACATTTAGCACAGGTTATATTTTCGGTGCAGTTGCTGGTGATGTGGTCGTACTTGTTGCATCTGCTGCATGGGACAGGTAGTGGCGTCGGTGGTTTACTTTCAATGACTGTATAGATCTTGCACATAAATCTGAAGTGGTTATGAAGAAGTTTTGTAAATGATTCTAGTGAGGGGGTGATTACTCTTATCATACGCGTGGCATAATCATCCTTCTTGGCGATAATGCGGCGACAGTAACAGTATGTAATTCCTTGGGCGTTCAGCCGCTCACTGATGGTCTGGTTCGCGATCTCCGGCTCCACTCCTCTGATAATATAACAATAGGAGGGCGCCGGCGCGCTGCGCTGAGTTGCTGCGTCCGTGCTAGTGTCAGCGTATGGAGGGGCGGCAGAGTGGAGCGAACGAAATTCATGGATAATGCGCTCCGCTTGCAATGATTTAATTGCTTTTTCCAGGTTGATTTTTCTTTCGTTCGATTTCAATAAAAAACCAGACTGTGTCTTTATTATTAACGCATTGCTGTCAAAATTGCGTTCATTCCATAACAGGGCAAATTGGTAGCGAGTGAGGTCATTGACAGTTGTAAATGTAAAGGTGTTGCTGTATTGTTCATGGTTGTGTTTTTTGTTAGGCACAAATGATGTTTGTTGTATTTGTGTCGGAGGTGTTGTACTAGTTGATGGCTGTGATTGGGTGGATTGTGTAAGTCTAATTTCTGCTTGTGATGCGTGTGTGGTGTATGTAGCGTTTTGTTTTTGTGCTGGTTAGCTGTGTTGTGTAGTCATTTGTTTTAAAACTGATTGCAACAGTTTGTTTGTGGTTTTTGGCATGTTACTTGCTCTTTTTGCGGTGTGGTATTTCGGCGGACGGCCACGTTTCTTTGATGTAACCTCTTGAAAGTCCCGCAACTCTGAGGTGTCCATGTCGGCGTCATCCACGACATCTCCGTCCATCCTGTCTAGGCTCTGGGTCCAGATAATTGATGGCTTGATTTTTTCACTTTATAAGAACTCTCGCACGTCTGACCTCTACGAAGTCTCGCTCGCGAATGTATTTTTTTAATAAAACGTTGAATCCGCGTTTAAAACATAAACAATTAAACACATGCTTAAATCGTGTTAAAACATTTTTTAAACACGTTTAAAACGTGATTAAAACAGAACATACAAGGCAATTTTCTTTTGAGTATACATATCCCGATAATTGCAATGTTTTTAAATTTTCGGGAATTCGTTGTTCAAAAGGGATTAATTTGAGGATTTTAACGAGTGTTTTCTACTCCCAGACTAAGCATGAAGTAAAATTTCGAGTTTAGAAAAGCCTAAGAATTTGGATTGGCCGCGTAGCGAAGCGGAGCGGCCAATCCAAATTAGGCTTTTCTAAACTCGAAATTTTACTTCATGCGCCACGATTAAAAACACTGATTTACAGTGAAGTTAAAAAAAACACACACATACAACAACGATTATAGGCAACGTAATATACGTTAGAGTTATTGGGTTGCCTATAATCACTGTTTTAAACAATTTCTTCAGCACATAATTCGACTCACGTTTTATTCACATCTACACATTGGATTGCTAAAGCCGTATATTTTAAACTTTGCGATAATTCAGTGTTTTATACGTGTGGCGCATGAAGTAAAATTTCGAGTTTAGAAAAGCCTAATTTGGATTGGCCGCTCCGCTTCGCTACGCGGCCAATCCAAATTTTCAGGCTTTTCTAAACTCGAAATTTTACTTCATGCTTAGACTGGGAGTGGAAAACTCACGTCTAAAAATTCAAATTAAAATCTTTTTAAAAAACAACGAATGTCGAAAAATGTACAGTGTATGCATATGTATACCTGAAAAAAAAAATCTCTGTATTTAAAAATCACATTTATGCACACATATTTGTTATTTTCTTGTAATAAAATGTTATGTCTGCAAATTCAAAGTTTTAGGCTTTTCTAAACTTGAAATATTACTTTATAGATAACTAAAATTCTAAATGTTGTTGACAATACAATATCTCCCTCCAAAGTCTTAGCAAATTTCGGGGGGGTAAAAATATTGTTTTTGGTCTTTTTGGGCCACTTTTACATACAAAAAATTAACATTTCGAAAATTTCGGGGGGTGTTTGAACCCCCATATCCCCCCTGGCCACGGCCCTGCCTCCCTTACACAGTAATTCAATAAAAAACACTTTATTTAGGCTAAGACGACGAAATCTAGTACAACCCTAGCGCCGGCACTGTACATCATTGTGGATTTGCAATTACATTTTTCTGTGTAATTTAATTAATATTGATATGTAGCATCGATGATTGATTTTATTTACAAACAAAACGTAAAAAGTGGATTTTTTACCCTCCGCATATAAACCGTGAGTGTTATTGATTAAACACCAAACGTCAGTGATTTAATAGGACGTGAAATGATTTCCCTGTGTCCCCGAAGAGCTCTTCTGCATGCAAGTGCGCGACAAATGAATCCTTATTATTATGAAAATCTTTAGTATAAATTTTCCATTACGTTATTTTCTGCGCGAATAAGTATAAGATTGTTAATTATTGTATTTTTATAATAATATTTTGATTCAAACATTAATGTGTTTAAAATTGTAACTTCAATCATATCTATCAACGATGTTTCTTGGCGTAATGTTATTGCATTTAATGCATCTGAAGTTCATAATAATACTTAATATTATTGACTTTATTGCATTTACAAAGTATTATTTTAGAACAATCGTAATACTACTGAATTTAAAACTGGTTTAAAATTAATTGGTTATTGTTTCACTGTTTGTTCTTATTTTTAACTGACTAGTTTCTGTCAACTATTAATGGATTTCGATAGCTAACGCCATCTAATGCTTCGTAGTGGCATCGTCAGTGGTCGGGACCACACTGAAGAGGACCTTGAAGTCCGAAACGCGTCTGTGGGTATCTGGTGCCGGAATACTGAACACAAATTCAATTTAGTTTCTGTCAGACGACCATTATTAAAGTTATTACTAATGTTACAGGTAGAGCGGTGTGCTTTTTATACCTAAAGGGGGGGATTAAATCATTATCTAATTGTTGGGCTGCAAAGAGACAAACATATCGAGCAGCGGGGTCTTTAACGTTTATAAGTTGTCGTTAGTAACGTGATCTCCTTTTTCTATTGAATATATCATAATACCAATGAGAACCAAATCAAGATTATATCATAATACGAATAAATGTATAATTTATATCTAAAATTACGATGTTTGGATAGTAAAATAATTTGGGTGAGTTACGTGAAGATGATAATAACTTGAAAAAAACACTTCTAACCTTTCATCACAAATTTATTCTTTACTAGATGTACACTTCTGTGCAAAAAAATTAAGCACAAGTCTCATAACTATTTTTCACAATATTCTAGTTGTATAATTCGGGTCTGTGTTAATTGCCTAGCAGCAGTTTCAATAAATGATAAAACACCATAACTTGAAAATAACACCTTTATTAAAAAACCAAAACTATGACCGGATACTCTATCTATTGAAACAGGGGTACCACAGGGTAGTATTTTGGGACCTCTGCTTTTTGTGTTGTATATAAACGATATTGGAAACTGCTTAAGTCACTGCAAATTCCATCTATTTGCAGATAATACTATTATATACAGAACATCAGTAGACATAATAAAAGCAACAAATGAAATAAATAGCGACTTAATTAATTTAAACAATTGGTTACAGGATAATAGTTTGAAAATTAATACAACCAAAACAAAAGCAATGATAATTAGCAGAAAAGATCAGTCCATAGAAAATAATACAATTAAATTCAATAATAGCCCCATAACATATGTCAATACAATAAAATACCTAGGAGTTCAATTAGATAAACGATTACAGTTCAATGAACATATAGATTATACATGTAAAAAAATAGGAAAAAAGTTAGGAGTATTAAGACGAATTAGTTATTATATGTCGCAAGCTACCAAAAAAACAATATATAACACTATTATACTACCACATTTTCACTTTGCAGGATCTATTCTTTATCTTGCAAATAGTGGATCTTGGAATAGACTCCAAATATTGCAAAATAAAGGAATGAGAATAATTTTAAATTGTAATAAATATACAAGTATAAGAACGATGTTAGAACAACTGGATTGGATAAACATAGAGAATTTTGTTAAATTTAAGGCATTAATTTTTATTCACAAAGTTTACACTGGGAAGATGCCCAAATACTTTGATGAAAGTATCATCACTAATGCAGACATCCATACGTACAACACAAGAGGGAGAGGAAATATTTTTCTCCCATTCAAAAACACAAAGGCAGGACAGAATTCACTCTTTTTTAAAGCTGCTCAAGAACACAACAAGCTATCAATAAAAATAAAAGAAGAAGAAAATATTAATAAGTTTAAATCAAAGTTGCTAGATTACTTGAAGAGTCTTCAGAAATAGTCGTAGTGTATGGGCTGTGCATTATGTGTATATATTATTAATTGTTCCTATATGTATAAGTACAAATTTTAAATAAGTATTATTACCTTTTTAGTTATTGTTTTTTTTGCATAAATGTATAAGTATTGTTGTATTATGGATTTATTATTTTTACATAGATATTTAAGTATGGTTTTAGACTGATTTTATTAAAGTAGTAAAAAGATTATATATTAAGTATTATTATGTGATAAATTTATTATACATACACAATTTATAGATTAAGGATGATCAAATGTTTATTTTATATATATATATATATATATATAGATATACATATATTTTTCTATGTTATTATATAGCAAAGATGCTAAATAAAGATTATTATTATTATTATTAAAAAAATGCTCGTAATAAATACAACAAAGCCGAAATAGAAAAACCATGTTCTATTTTAGTTAGAATTCGAATTTTTGAATTGTTGTCTAAATGACGCAGCATTTTGACATTAAGAAAATTGACATATTTATATATTTTTGTAACTAGGAAACTCATCACGTCGATTTTAAACTATAACATATTTTGTGTGCTTAATTTTATTGGACAGATGTGTACATTTCGGACACAAAGTGACTATTATGTTAAGAAATATTTACTTCGTAATATTGTTATCCTTAGAGATGTTATTAAAAGGAAAATCACATTAATCAATGCTTTCAATATCCTCATGACTTTCTTGACCGTGGAGTATAGCAACAACTTCCCTCCCTAGAAATAATTCCACTTAGTTCCGATATAAACCCATCCATAATCCGAAGTTATGCGATCCCACCGCAAAACTTACCACACTGCAGATGATATGTTCGCAACTAATGCAATTAATACAACTTTAACTTCTCAACAGCGCCCGCTATTTTTCTAATAAACAACTCACTTCTTATTGTTGTCTTATCGAATACCTCACAGCTTTTATATCGTTAATATTTGACGATTATACGATATATTTCGTAGATTGAGGAAGAATTATTTTTGTTTTTTGTGCTTGATGTTTGCTGCATTAAAAAATGCGCACATTATATATATAAGCGTGTAAACGAACTACTGTACAGGCTCTCTACCACATAAGGGGCAGCGTTTAAATAAACAATACCTGCATTTGAAATTACCATACCTTTAGTAGATAGCTCACAAATAATTATTAAAAATAATTAATAATAATAGGCCACATGTTTGTGGTATCTGGTGTACGCGCACATTGCGTATTTTAAGAGAGATTCCACATAGACTGGTAGTTTTTAAACGATTTGGATATCGAATTACACCATCCAGAGAAAAGTGGGTCAGATTGTGAAGAATTATTTCTATGTTATCGTTTTCATAAGTACCCATTGCTGACTAAAGTTTAGTGCGTGCGAAGTGATTTATGCGCCTCGCAGTAGTAAAAGTAAATAAAAAATACAACAACTTACGCATCCACGAAAAATATCATGAACACAGATAACCAGAAGTTTTAAAAAAATGAAAAATGCATGAAAAATTATGAAAAATCCAATACTTTTTTTCCGATTTTATTTTTGCTGCAATTGGTGTCAAAATATTTTGTGTATACGCCCTTAAGAGGATGTACATTAGTTCGATTACACGCTGTATTATATTATTATACGAGGGTCATGTTTAAAGTAAAAAACCGTTTTGGTTTAAAGTAAATTCAACCAAGGTTTTTTTTCAAAAAAAATTCACAATAACCAACATCCTTTCGCTATTTTTCGACGTAATCCCCGTTCGGTTCGAGGCATTTTTTCGTACGGGAGATGAGTTTGACGATCCCCTCGTTGTAGATGTCGTGCGCCAGTCCATTTTGCCAACCGTTGACTTTGACGTTATCCTGCGCTAGCATTCTTGAAACCCACTTGGCACAAATCTTTGCATAATGGAAGTGGTTGCTGACAGTGTCATAGAGAACAAATCGGGAAACATATTAAAAATTGTTATGCCGTTCGTCGAAATTAAAGCGCCTGTTTTGCCGAATGTGTGCATTGACAGTTGCTTTCAGTTCGTCCGTGATTACGGTTGGGTGGCCTAAACGTTCCTCATCCTGGATGTTTGTTCTTCTACCAATAAATAAACGGCACCACTTTTACACGGGACCCTATCAAAACATCCACACCTTTTTGCCAGTGTAAAATTAAAGTACTTATTCGTATGTACTAACTTCTAGACATTTAAATACCTGTAATTTATTGCAGTTTCTCCATTAAAAAATGCAATTTATATTAAAAATAGTGTGCTTAATGTTTCGCAAATTGTAAATATTTTCTTTAAAAAAAATCTTGTTGGTTTTGTTTCCAAAGCTCACTTTATGAATAATTTTTGTACAAGAAATCTCTGCTCTTAAAATTTCATTCTTAGGCATTCTTCAGAGAGACTGTGTGGATGTTTTGATGGGGTACTTTTTCGACCGATGTTAAGATAGCCATAGATTTTCCAGCCACGGATTTACCCGGCGCGTCCACCATCGATCGTAAATTAAAATAAATGTTTTTTTCTTAATTTCAGGCATATTATGAATGAAACAAAGAAAACTAAACTAATTCCAGCCCTAAGAATATAGCTCATCCAAACTTAAATTTATTTTCGTATATAGGCTTTATCAAACACAAACAGATAGTCCTCACAAAAGCATGAAATAAAATGACCAGATTTCAAACTTAAATTAAAAGTATGTAGTTTTGATTAAAATTATTTCTTTTAACTCTGACGTGTAGCTTAAAGCCTAACGAAGCCATTTAAGTAATAAAATTTTGGCAAAAATGTTAAATGAATTTTTTATAATTTTTTTTTTCCATCCGAACGACTCGAATAATATAACCAGATTTCAAACTTAAATTAAAAATATGTAGTTGGGATTAAAATTATTTCTTTTAACTCTGACGTGTAGCATAAGGCCTAACTAAGAAATTTAAGCTATAAAATTTTGGCAAAAATGTTAAATGAATTTTTTAATAATTTTTTCCATCCGAACGACTCGAATAAAATGACCAAATTTCAAACTTAAATTAAAAATATGTAGTTGTGATTAAAATTATTTCTTTTAACTCTGACGTGTAGCTTAAAGCCTAACTAAGCCATTTAAGTAATAAAATTTTGACAAACATGTTAAATACATTTTTTATAATTTTTTTCCATCCGAACGACTCGAATAAAATGACCAGATTTCAAACTTAAATTAAAAATATGTAGTTGTAATTAAAATTATTTCTTTTAACTCTGACGTGTAGCTTAAAGCCAAACTAAGCCGTTTAAGCTATAAAATTTTGGCAAAAATGTTAAATGAATTTTTTAAATAATTTTTTCCATCCGAACGACTCGAATAAAATGACCAGATTTCAAACTTAAATTAAAAATATGTAGTTGTGATTAATATTATTTCTGTTAACTCTGACGTGTAGCTTAAAGCCTAACTAAGCCATTAAGGCTATAAAATTTTGGCAAAAATGTTAAATGAATTTTTTAATAAATCTTTTCCATCCGAACGACTCGAATAAAATGACCAGATTTCAAACTTAAATTAAAAATATGTAGTTGTGATTAAAATTATTTCTTTTAACTCTTACGTGTAGCTTAAAGCCTAACTAAGCCATTAAGGCTATAAAATTTTGGCAAATACGTTAAATGAATTTTTTATAAATTTTTTCCATCCGAACGACTCGAAAAAATGACCAGATTTCAAACTTAAATGAAAAATATGTAGTTGTGATTAAAATTATTTCTTTTAACTCTGACGTGTAGCTTAAAGCCTAACTAAGCCATTTAAGCTATAAAATTTTGGCAAAAATGTTAAATGATTTTTTTTAATAATTTTTTCCATCCGAACGACTCGAATAAAATGACCAGATTTAAAACTTAAATTAAAAATATGTAGTTGTGATTAAAATTGTTTCTTTTAACTCTGACGTGTAGCTTAAAGCCTAACTAAGCCATTAAGGCTATAAAATTTTGGCAAAAATGTTAAATGAATTTTTTATAATTTTTTTTGCATCCGAACGACTCGAATAAAATGACCAGATTTCAAACTTAAATTAAAAATATGTAGTTGTGATTAAAATTATTTCTTTTAACTCTGACGTGTAGCTTAAAGCCTAACTAAGCCATTTAAGTAATAAAATTTTGGCAAACATGTTAAATACATTTTTTATAAATTTTTTCTATCCGAACGACTCGAATAAAATGACCAGATTTCAGATTTAGCTTAAAGCCTTACTAAGCCATTTAAGCTATAACATTTTGGCAAAAATGTTAAATGAATTTTTTTAATAATTTTTTTCCATCCGAACGACTCGAATGAAATGACCAGATTTCAAACTTAAATTTACTTGTAGCTTAAAGCCTAACTAAGCCAGTTAAGCAATAAAATTTTGGCAAAAATGTTAAATACATTTTTTATAAATTTTTTCCATCCTAACGACTCCAATAAAATGACTAGATTTTAAACTTAAATTAAAAGTATGTAGTTGTGATTAAAATTATTTCTTTTAACTCTGACGTGTAGCTTAAAGCCTAACTAAGCAATTTAAACTATAACATTTTGGCAAAAGTGTTAAATACATTTTTTATAAATTTTTTCCATCCGAAAGACTCGAATAAAATGTCCAGATTTCAAACCTAAATTAAAAATATGTAGTTGTGATTAAAATTATTTCTTTCAACTCTGACGTGTAGCTTAAAGCCTAACTAAGCTATTTAAGCTATAAAATTTTGGCAAAAATGTTAAATGAATTTTTTATGAATTTTTTCCATCCGAACGACTCGAATAAAATGACCAGATTTTGAACATAAATTAAAAATATGTAGTTGTGATTAAAATTATTTATTTTAACTCTGACGTGTAGCTTAGAGCCTAACTATACATACTTTTAATTTAAGTTTAAAATCTGGTCATTTTATTCGAGTCGTTCGGATGGAAAAAATTTATAAAAAATTTATTAAACATTTTTGCCAACAATTTATTGCTTAAATGGCTTAGTTAGGCTTTAAGTTACAAGTCAGAGTTAAAAGAAATAATTTTATTCACAACTACATATTTTTAATTTAAGTTTGAAATCTGGTCATTTTATTCGAGTCGTTCGGATGAAAAAAATTTATAAAAAATTCATTTAACATTTTTGCCAAAATTTTATTACTTAAATAGTTTAGTTAGGCTTTAAGCTACAAGCCAGAGTTAAAAGAAATATTTTTATTCACAACTACATATTTTTAATTTAAGGTTGAAATCTGGTCATTTTATTCGAGTCGTTCGGATAGAAAAAATTTATAAAAAATGTATTTAACATTTTTGCCAAAATTTTTTTGCTTAAATGGCTTAGTTAAGCTTTAAGCTACACGTCAGAGCTAAAAGAAATAATTTTATTCACAACTACATATTTTAAATTTAAGTTTGAAATCTGGTCATTTTATTCGAGTCGTTCGGATGGAAAAAAATTATTAAAAAATTCATTTAACATCTTTGCCAAAATTTTATAGCTTAAATGGCTTAGTTAGGCTTTAAGCTACAAGTCGGAGTTAAAAGAAATAATTTTATTCACAACTACATATTTTTAATTTAGGTATGAAATCTGGTCATTTTATTCGAGTCGTTCGGATGGAAAAAATTTATTAAAAAATTCATTTAACATTTTGCCATAATTATATAGCTTAAATGGCTTAGTTAGGCTTTAAGCTACACGTCAGAGTTGAAAGAAATAATTTTAATCACAACTACATATTTTTAATTTAAGTTTGAAATCTGGTCATTTTATTGGAGTCGTTAGGATGGAAAAAATTTATAAAAAATGTATTTAACATTTTTGCCAAAATTTTATAGCTTAACTGGCTTAGTTAGGCTTTAAGCTACAAGTCAGAATTAAAAGAAATAATATTAATCACAACTACATACTTTTAATTTAAGTTTGAAATCTGGTCATTTTATTACATGCTTTTGGGAGAACTATCTATTTGTGTTTGATAAAGCCTACATACGAAAATAAATTTAAGTTTGGATGAGCTATATTTTTAGGGCTGGAATTAGTTTAGTTTTCTTTGTTTCATTCATAATATGCTTTAAATTAAGAAAAACATTTATTTTAATTACGATCGATGGTGGATGCGCCGGGCAAATCCGTGGCTGGAAAATCTATGGCTATCTTAACATCGGTCCTCTTTCGCACATTCCCTTCATTCATACATACATTTCTACGAGTTGCCGATGAATTTCAGCAGGACGAATGATTTTTGCATTTATAAATCGAATCACAGCGCTAACTTCGCAATCGGCGGGATTAGTAATGGACATAGCTGATATTAAATCCCTGCACAATATCTTCTACTTTCGCTAGCAACTGGAGACTAACTGACAGCATTGATAAATAACTAGAGAAGACGTTAATAGGTTAAACGATCGCGGATAACACTATACGCGGAGAGAGGGCGCCAACGGTTCTTACTTTAAAATGACCCTCGTATTGTGGCATTTTGATAGTATTTTATCATTAAATTGGCTGTAATTTACCTATTATCTTTTGAATCCTTTTTAACCTGTATCAAAATTGACATTCCTATTTAACAATACAGAACTTTCTCCGTCAATAAAACGACAATAAATTTATTACATCAATTTTCAATGGTTTTAATGATGAAACAAACGAGTGTCTTCCACTTTCAGGTTAAGCATGGAATAAAATTTCGAGTTTAGAAAATCCTGAAAATTTGGCACGGGCGCGTAGCGCGGAGCGACCGAGTCAAATTAGGCTTTCTTAAACTCGAAATTTTACTTGAAGTGCAACGCGTATAAAACGTTGATATAATGTGAAATGGTCTTTAACCAATTAACAAATGAAATACGTTTAATATGTTAATCAATTATTTAAATGGCGGAGACAGTTTTATGATTTTTTGTAATTGTTTTAGTATAACTTTAGAAAAATAAATTTACGAAACCAAATACCAACTCAAATCCCCACCCTATCAGAAAAAGCTATCTACGCCACTTACACTGTTTTTCCTGAAGTATATGAATAATATGTAGGGATGCATTTTAAATTTTTATATTTCAATCATTTTAATTTTATCTCGCTAAAACGGTCAAATTTTATACTGTGCGCCCCTTGGTTCTAGCGCCCCTAGGCGCCTAATGGAACAGCCGGCACTGTATTTTGATATATACAGGGTGTCCCACTTTGAGTAAAACAGCATGAGTAACTTTCTTATTATTAATGATAGAGATTCTGTTAAATGGGAAAAGTTGTGCAGTTTTATGTGCTTATTTAGATTCCACTAACAAATAAATTAAACATTCAAAAACTTTGAAGTTATTGAGAAAAAGTAAAAACCGCGATTTTCGAAAATCGTCCATATCTACCTTATTTTTAAGTATTTTTAAAATCTGTGATAACTTTGTTAAAGTAAATGTTATGGCCCATCTGATACTGATCGATTTTAAATTATCTTGCGATTCGTTTTTGTTTTATGAACTGTGGAGGCTTCTACTTCGTTATACATGTTAATTCAATGAAATAAAACACTGTAACTTTGTTTGTATAATACACTAGTGTGTTATACAAACAAAGTTAAAGTGTTTTATCCACAACCACTCTATAATATTATAATTATACATGCTAAGAGTCAATAATAATGACGTTTATTATAAATAGGTTATGAAACCTGTGAGTAATATTTTGACTTATCACTGCTCAACTGTGAATAATAAGAAATCACTACAAAATCAGGATACCTCATGTTAATCAATTTTGACATAAACAAAAACAATTTATAAATTGAAAGCAAATTGTATTAATTGTGTTGTGATAGTGTGGTTAATAGTTTATCGAAGGTGAAAGAAGCAACATGGAATCCGATCCTGACTTGTTGACACCCCCGGAAATAAGGGACGTGGCAGAAATCGCTTCCATCAATTTGTTGCCTAAAAAGTCTCGCAACATATACCAAAGTACATACAACACGTTTTGTGAATGGAAAAAGGAGAAAAAAGAACATTCTTCAACTGAGTCGGTAGTTTTGGTGTATTTTACTGAATTATCAAAAAAATACAACACCTCATCGTTGTGGCAGAAGTATTCGATGCTAAAAAGTACATTGAAAATCTTTGAAAACATCAATATTGGAAACTATGGCAAACTTCTAGCTTTTTTGAAAAGAAAAAAATGAATGGTTTACTCCGAAAAAAGCCAACACTTTCTCCCCAAAAAATGTTAACAGTTTCATTGCAAATGCACTGGATGACAAATTTCTTGCAACAAAAGTAAGTTTTAAATTATTTTAATATTTTTTAAAAATTGCAGTAATTTTTTCTTCAGGTTGCATTAATTATGGGTTTAATGGGCGCTTGTCGTTCAAATGAGCTGTATAACATGAAAATTAAAGATAAAGAAGACCTTAATTCCTGCTATATGATTAAGGTGCCAACCACAAAAACTAAAATTTGTAGGAAATTTACAGAATCTGGTAATTTTTACCACATTGTAAAAAAATATTTGTGCCTCCGAAAGCAGATAAACTGTGATTATTTCTTTCAAAATTTTTAAAATGGATAGTGTACTAAACAGCGAATTGGTATTAATAAATTTACAAAAATGGGAAGGGATATCGCCAGTTTTTTGAAATCACTCAATCCTGAGCAATATACAGGCCATAGCTTTAGAAGAACCTTAGCCACCATTTTGGTTGATGCTGGTGGAGACATCACTGCGTTAAAACGTCATGGAGGATGGAAGTCAACTGCGGTTGCAGAAGGCTATATTAACGATTCTTTGGAAAACAAAAAGGAAACGGCCAGAAAAATTGCATCGTCAATAGAATCGACAGCAAATAATGTAACAGCTGCATCTTCCAGCACAAATTCCGTTAATTTCGATATTTTGGATCAAACAGTAAATCTTGGTGTACCCACTTCAATGCCCCCTATTGTGTTTAATAATTGTTCTAACGTTACTATTAACATTAATCCTAATAAATAGTATTATTATATGTATTTCTTAGTTATAATTAAAAGTAAATGATTTAATGAATTATGTTCTTATTCTTGAAAAGTTGCAGTAAGCAAGAAGGAATATACATTTTGTGGTTGTGGATATAGTATAGTATTCTACTCGCGCATAATGGCTAATAATCATTCGAATGATTTACTCCACTCGCCTGCGGCTCGTTCCGTAAACCTCATTCTCATGATTAATGGCTTTCATTATGCGCTTGTTGAATAATATACTATTATTTCATCGTTTTTGTTTTATTAATAACAACTTTTGTATTTCAAATGGAAACATATAGTAATATGCATATCATTGAACTGCATTTTTTGTAATGTGTAACTTGTTACATTTATTGATTTTAATTTTTTAATTGTTTTAAAACGAAAGCAAACCACACATATTTTTCTTATTTGTGATTTTTCCTGGAAACTGTATATATTGTCAAAGTGAATGTAATTGTGCATTAGATAATGATTTTTTTTTTAATAAGCTGGGAGATTTATTTTTGTTTTATTAATAACAACCTTTGTTTTTCTCAGTGAAACATATCGCGATATGCATATCAGTAAACTGCATGATTTACGCCGATTTCAACGGTATACCACACATGCAGATTTTGAAATATGTATTCTTTAAGGTGTTTAACCATGGAAACGAATAGTTTATCTAATTGACAAGTGCTTGTTGACAAAACAAATAACAACCTCAAAAATGGTCTTGTAGGAGTTACGTGAAGTGTTCGTTATAAATATGTAAGTAGTTTAATTCCTTTATCTTCGCTGTTTTATTTTAATTCTAGATGTACATTTTAGGCACGATGTGTTATTTTTCAATAGTTTAACGTAAATACGTTTAATTATTGAAAAAAGGCACATCGTGCCTGAAATGTACATCTAGAATTAAAATGAAACAGTGAAGATGGAGGAATTTAACTACTTACATATCTATAAATAACAACCTATCGATAGTAGCAGAGCTGGGACGAATCCTCGTTGAAAGGATTCGAATCACGAATCCGAATCACCTAAGATGATTCGAATCAGGAATACTCGAATAAAGGATTCGTAAGAGATAAATATGATTCGAATCCTGTTTTTTCGAATCACGAATACAAATCGTTTAAGAATAAATTTAATTGTATTATTTTTTACAACCATTAACATATAAATATCGTTATCAGTTGTTTTAACAAAAATATTCACAACCTAATTATTTATTATTAAAACTGAACATCGTTGATAACAGACTAAATTTCTGTGTTACTCTGATTAAAGATGTATTTATGTGTTTTTGAACTACACTTCAAATCAATGGTTTATACGCGTGGCGCATGAAGTAAAATTTCGAGTTTAGAAAAGCCCCGTGAAAATTTGTCTCGGGTCGCTGCGCGACCCTCGACAAATTTTCTACGCGGGGCTTTTCTAAACTCGAAATTTTACTTCATGCTTAGTCTGGGAGTGGACAACACTCGTTCTTAGAAGTTTCAAATTGAAGGATCACTCTAGATTACTAATTTTATTACCATTTTACAAAAGCTACAGCTCGAGGGACCAATCATGGTCTTCGGAGACCGAAGGACCACAGGGAATCGACTTTTTTTTACAAGAAAACAACGAATATCTGAAGGTTTACAGCATGGATAGGAAAGAAACCATACAATTTTAAAAAAATATCGAATTTGGGTTAGTTTTTAGTGCATTTTTAACTTCACTTTAAATCAGTGTTTTATACGCGTGGCGCATGAAGTAAAATTTCGCCCCGTGAAAATTTGTCTCTGGTCGCTGCGCGACCCTCGACAAATTTTCTACGCGGGGCTTTTCTAAACTCGAAATTTTACTTCATGCTTAGTCTGGGAGTGGAAGACACTCGTTATTTTAAAATATGTCACAACTGTTAAAGTATGTATCGTCGGATGCCCGTCTTTAGGGGTGATATGTAAGCAAATTATGGGTCCTAGGAGTTGCCAAATAAGTGAGTTACTCAACTGTTTCCAAGGCACTCTTTGAAAAACCAAAAGATTAATATTTTACATATAAAATGTACAATAAACTATAAATGTGATACATCATTGAATTCAGTAAAAAAATATTCTTCCAAATAATATCAAAATCCAAAATGGCGCCCATAAGAAAAACAAAAGTTAGCTATAGTAATTAGGTAAATGTTATAGTTATCTTAGAACAGAATATGTTACTAGAATTATCGTTAAAAAGTGCCTATAATGTCAAAGTTGTAAATGTCTGGATTCAATAGTTTTTGAATAAAAAAATAAAAACGAATTTTCAAAAAATACGTTTTTTGACAATATCTCATTAAGGAAATAAGATATTTCAAACTTGTTTTTGGGTTATTATTGGGCCCTAAATTATGCAACTTTGCCCCAATTTACCCGACTCTCTATCTCTTTAAATAACCGAGATCCCTACACATTCTGTTGAAATACGGACACCCAGTATAATAATAATATAAAATTTATTGTATTGATATTTTCTAAATATTTTAATTAAATAAATATTTCACATTATTTACCGTATATTTACGAATGTATTAAAAATAAAGACTTATTTCAGTAATTCAATATTAATTATACCATCAAATGTCTAAAAGTCTTGTGTTAAAAATCACCAAAAATCATTAGATAATTTTTTATTAAACGAATTTCACTATACGTCTAAGTCAAAAAATGTTTGAAACAAAAGTTGTAGCCAACGAAAAAATATAGCTCTTTTACCTAAACACTTTTCACCTCAGCTCTTTTGTTTTTGAATTAGAAACTAAAAAATCTAGTGGAGATCAACAACTCACCGATTATGGCTTTCGACATCTAAATCAAAAAATGTTTCAAACAAAAGTTTTTGCCAACGAAAAAATAAACCACTTTTACATAAATACTTTTCACCTCAGCTCTTTTGTTTTTGTTTAATAAACCAAGAAAGATTTTTTTGAAAATAAATACGCAACCATATGACAACTTCATGATAATTCGAAAATTTACGAACGAATGTCTCCACTCCCAGACTAAGCATGAAGTAAAATTTCGAGTTTAGAAAAGCCCCGCGAAGAAAATTTGTCGAGGGTCGCGCAGCGACCCGAGACAAATTTTCACGGGGCTTTTCTAAACTCGAAATTTTACTTCATGCGCCACGCGTATTAACCACTGATTTCAAGTAAAGTTAAAAATATAAAAACATATTAAAACTGTTTTCAGTTGTAAAAGTTATCAAAATATGTCAAAATAATTTTAAATTGCCAAAAACATCAAAATGACCAAAATGTCATCTCGTAAATATAAAAAATATCGAAAACGTCAAAAATTCGGCGTGTTGATATAATCGATTTACGTCAAAATTATCATTTTATGTCAGTACGTGACAGTTTGACAAAAACGTTCTTTAAAAACAAAAAATTTCTGTTAAAATCAGTAATAATGTCAAAAAAGTTTTATAATAATATAAAAATTGTTATCTAATGTAAAACAAGTAAATATGTAATATCAAAAATATCAAATGTCAAAATTGTCGTCTAATGTCAAAAAAGTAAAAAAATATAAAATGTCAGAACTGCCATCTAATGTCAAATACGTCTGTTCGCGCTAAGTCGCGAATTTCGAATTATTTTACATGTTAATAATTTTCTGTAATTTTATACATTTTAACTGAGAATTTCTATTTCTTTGTGTATATTTCTTTTGTGTTTATTCCTTTGTGTCAGTGAGGTAGGCTGTATTTTATAACGGTCAAACGCGCTCGAAGCCACCAATAAACCCTTTTGTAAAGAGTTTCTTGTTGGATAATGGTTTCGAGCGCGGACGTGCCAAATTGGGCGCAATGCAAGATTGGCCGTCCACGGCGACTAAGACCCAAAGTCATAAAATGCAGGTCCTGCCAAAATATATACCTCTGTGTGTTATCTTCTTCTTTCTCTGCTTATCTCGTGTCAAATTACTTTCTTTCCTTCTTACGTTTCAACCTACTCATTTTTACTTTAATTCACTTGTGTATTTTTCTAATGCTCGAAGAGTTCTTTTCCGACCACGACACGAGTAAGTTCTAAATCTCTTCTTGCTAACGTGAAACTTTGTCTCTTATGTTTTTATCTTGTAACTTTGTGTGATCTTGTGTTTGTGTTTTACCTTTTTTTATCTGTGCTATTATTCATTTCATTTGCTGCTTTGCTCAATTGTTATTGTATCTATCTTTGTTCTAAATTAATTTGTATATTTTTTTGATGCACGTTGTTATTAATAAATCTAATTTGTTGTAATATTACGTGTCTAAGTAATTTATTTAAAAAACCGCTGAAACGCGTAAACAACGTCATTTAATGTCAACATCAGAAATAGTAAAAAAGTAAAAAATGTCATTGTGTATCAAAAGTAACATCTAATGTGAAACATGTCATCTTATGTCAAAAAACGTAGTCTAATATCAAGAATATAATCTATTGTCAAAAATGTCATCTCAAAAGGTAAAAAATATCAAAAATGTCATTTAAAGTCAAAAATGATAAAAATGTCTTGTAGAAAAAAAAATCTCAAATTTGTGTGTTCAAATAATGATTCAATAATTTTTGAAAATCGTTACAAATAAATAAAAATATTGAAAATCTTACATATAAACATTTTATATATTTGACGAGAAAATCTCGAAATATCCAAAATTTCATCAAAAGTTTATAAATCGATAAAAATGACAAAATATCAAAAATCAAGATATGTTGAAAATCTGATAAGAATTTTTATAAATTAATTAAAAATCTCGAAATAGTGAAAATTTCATCAACATTCGATAAATTAAGGAAAATTAAGGAAATATTGCAAAATCTGATAAAAATTTGATTAATCGACGAAAATCTCGAAATGATGATAATTTTACGAAAATATCGATTTGTTGAAAATCTTATAAAAATTGTTTAAATCGACATGTTAAGTGTAAAAATTTGATTGGGAATGTCAATTCATATTCATCAAAATGTTATATTTGGCGAAATTACCGAAAAACAATTAAAAATCTCAAATCTGGCAAAAATCATCAAAATTTATCAAAATGTCAAATTTGACACAAATCATTAATTCATTTGATTTTATCACTTACAAACGAGTGTCGTCCACTCCCAGACTAAGCATGAAGTAAAATTTCGAGTTTAGAAAAGCCCCGCGTAGAAAATTTGTCGAGGGTCGCGCAGCGACCCGAGACAAATTTTCACGGGGCTTTTCTAAACTCGAAATTTTACTTCATGCGCCACGCGTATAAAACAGTGATTTAACGAGAAATTTAAAAACATTCAAAACAATTTTTTTATGTTAATCCTTAAGATTAATTCGAATTATTTTTGACGATTCGAATCCTTTTGTAACTATTCGAATCCTTTTATAAATATTCGAATCCTTTTATGAGGATTCGAATACTTTTACGAGGATTCGAATCCTTTTATGAGGATTCGAATCCTTTTATGAGGATTCGAATCACAGCATTTGGATTCGAATACGAATCCTTTTAACAAAGTGAAACGAATCCGGATCACGAATCCAGTTTAACTAAAGTATTCGAATACCTCTTTTGAATCCTCTAAAAGGATTCGAATCCAGGATTCGTATTCTGAATGATTTGAATCCTGCCCAGCTCTGGATAGTAGTATATTTTCAAATTAAGGTTCATATGTATCCTAACAGCTAAAGAAACAATTGGATTGTTTGAAAACAATTGAATTGTTTGAAAACAATTGAAAATTTAAAATCACTAAAAGTACTCGTGTTGCATATCATTGAAATCAGGGCAAGAAATGTAGTTCAATAATATACATATCACCATATGTTCTTATTTGAAAAACAAAAGTTGATATAAATAAAACAAAAACGAATCGCCATATAAAATCAGGTGGAACATCGTCTGATGCGCTATAGCATTTACATTGACAATGTTTTCACAGATTTTCTATAAAAGTACAAATAAGAAATATATTTATTTATTCCTACATGTTATTTATTGCTTTAATGTTGTTTGTCTAAGTTGTTTGATGTCTTTTGTTATTTACCATCTTTATTAAGTGATATTTATCTGTGATATATATTTCTACTTATGACTAGCAACATTAACTGTGATATTTTGTTAATGTGAGTCTATTATCGAATATTTTTATATTTATTATATTCGTCCACATACACATTTAATGCATTTTATATAATCGGATAAGCAACAATAATTTAACCTTAGCCATTGAACCGTTTGGTGTTAGCGATTCTGGTTATCCCTTTGTAAAACATATTTCTCATATATATATATATATATATATATATATATATATATATATATATATATATATATATATATATATATATTTGATATTATTTTGTTTATACATTAATTTTGGTTATACTTAGTAACGTAATGAGTATGATGTGTTACTTTATACAACTAATTGTGTTAATTTCAATTGTAAAAAAGGTGAATTCCGTAAATAAAGAATAATAATAATAATAATATTAAAAAGATTTTAGAAAATCCCGATTTTAAGTTTTTTCTTAATAACTTCGAAGTTTTACAAAATGTTTAATTTTTGTCGATGGGATCTGAATAAGCACATAAAATTGCACAACTTTGCCCATTTAACCAAATCTCTATCATTGATAATTACAAAGTTACCCATACTATCCTACTCAAACTGGGACACCCTGTATACAGGGTGATTTAGTTTGGTGTTCCATCCCCTTCTAACTTTTTATTTTGATAGGAAAGTATAACAAACTGTATACCGGGTGCTGCATCGGACGACGCACCATAGGGATTTCAATGTATTTTTTTAAATTCTCATTTTTTTACTTCCCGCGTCATTTTATCAAAAAATCATAAGATAGGTTTTTTGTGGGGATCAAAAAACTGAGTCTAATACACCCACTTGAGATATTTTAAATGTATCTTTTTTCAAGATATAAATTATTTTTAGATCATTAGTTTAAAAATATAAATATGCCGTGCCTTGCAAAAATAATGTCGCGTTTACACCTGTCATTATTAATTAAATGTATTAACATCTGCAAATAAACACACTGTTAAAAGTACTCTTAATATCTACGTATTGAATACGTAACGAAAAATTATAAATGGTTTTACGGGTGAAACAGTTCTCGACAAGAAAGTGCCAATTTACGGTTAAATATCTAAAACCGACTTAATAGAACTGATGGTCATTGTCAGTAAAAATAAGTGTGGAAATAGATTACAAGAA
This sequence comes from Philonthus cognatus, assembly GCA_932526585.2. NCBI lineage: Eukaryota > Metazoa > Arthropoda > Insecta > Coleoptera > Staphylinidae > Philonthus > Philonthus cognatus. The sequence continues at coordinate 21,479,600 of OW052241.1, forward strand.
TACTTATACAGCTTAATTACTCGTAATTATCATTGGCGCAATGAATTATAAATGTAAGCGCAAGACATTATTATTTAAAACTAATGTATATCCTACATTTAGAAAATAAATAAATATTTATAATAGGTTACATGATTTTTTGATAAAATAGCATGGGAAGGATATAAAGGACCATGTATTTATTTAAATCTCAATTATTTACTCCCCATGTGCTTTTATCGTAAAATCAATAACAGTTTTTATGTAGAGTATACAAAAATATTTCTTAATAGTTTTATTTTATAGATTTTAAAGACAATTAATAAAACTCATTATGTAATATTAAAAACTGAATAATCGTTTAATTAACACCAAAATAAAAAATAACTATAAACTAGATTCCGAAGCCAAAACAAGAAAGAATAAAAAAAAAACTATATCAAGTGTTCGAATACATTTCCTTCGGCAGCTTGGCAATATCCCAATTATAAAATTCACGTCTAACATTTGCTAACTGATAGCGAGTTATTTTTCCACACTCGGCACAAATGGCATTTTTAAGATCCTCCACATTATTGAATGGTATTCCATTATAAATTTTGGATTTTAAGTGTCCCCATAGATAATAGTCGTTAGGAGAAAGGTTAGGCGAACGAGGAGGCCACTGAATATCGTAATTAGGTCCAATTATTTTTCGATTAAAACTGTCGTTTAAAAATTCACGCACAATGCGGCTGTTATGCGCAGGGCAGCCATCCATTTGAAACCATATTTGTTGGTCTTCTTGAGCCACTTCAGTTATTGCTGGCGCTATTTTTTCAATTAACAATTCCAGAAAACTTTCTTCTGTCAAGTTTCCATCGATAAAAAATGGTCCTATAATGTGTTGTCCTAAAATTCCAGCCCAAACGTTGACTTTTACAGGATACTGTGTTTTGTGTTAATCACTTTATGTGGATTTTGTGTAGCCCACATTCTAACATTTTGCACATTGGGTTCGTTATGCAGAGTAAATGTGCATTCATCCGTAAAACAAATATTTTTAAGAAAGTCCCGATCATCGTTTACCTTTTCCATTATTTCGTAACAAAACGCACTTCTTTTAAACATATCTTTTTCGAGAAGTTCTTGGTGACACTGGTATTTGTAGGAGTGAAACTTGCTTGCTTTCAAAATACGCAAAACTGTGGAGTGGTGTACGCCAACGTTTGCAGATATTTGTCTTAAACTCAATGTTGGATTTTCTATCGTAGTGGCCACAACATTAAAAACACTCTCATTTTCTACTTGAGGACGTCCAATTTCTTTATGACACTTGCAATGATCAATTAGTGTACCAGTATTTTCAAACTTTTTAACAAATCTACTAACTGTTGTGTGATCAGGAATATTTCGATCTGGGTATTTTACACTAAACATTGCACTTACTTCTCGAGAACTGTTTCCTCCGTAAAACCATTTCACCATTTCTATTTGTTCGTCAATTGAATACATAATTTGATTTTAAAAGTTCTTTTAACACAGTAGGTAATATTACTTTTACTATTTGATGTCAATAGAGATAATTAAAAATGTCAGTTGTAAGCGCGACGTTATTATTTTTCCAAGGCACGGTATATTTATTTTTTTTAAATTGTAATTTTAAAATAATGTGTATCTCGAATTTAGATGATAAATAAATATTTTAAATGGGTGTATTAGACTCAGTTTTTTATCCCCACAAAAAACCTATCTTATGATTTTTTGATAAAATGACGTGGGAAGTAAATAAATGAGATTTAAAAAAAATACATTGAAATCCCTATGGTGCGTCGTCCGATGCACCACCCGGTATATTTGTAAACAGCAGAAAATTCTTTAATTAATGGCGTCACCGAGTTCACGATACGATGACAACTGTCAAGGTAGCGATAATTAACTTTTTTCTCAAATAACACCATACCTATTTTTTGTTCAATTCGGATAGACGGCATTTTTCGACATCCGCATATTTATCTCAACTATACCTTTAGATAAAAAATAATAAATTGGTTGATTTTATAAAAAATCGCATGTCCATAGAATAGAAATATGAGGATTTACCAATATATTCATTTTGTTATCTTAATTTGTATCTATTTTATATTTTTAAAGAATTACTTAGTTTCTTAAATGACCTACCTTCAAGAATTAAACACTTAATGAAATGGTTTGTTTAATTTTCTATCATTTTCGTAGCGACATACGACTTTTGTATTTTTTTTATGTTATCTAAGCGTATAGTTGTGAAGGATGTTCGGATGCAGGAAAGTGTACTCTATCCGAATTGAATAAAACATTAGTATGTCATTTAAAAAAAAGTTGACTATCGCTACTTTGACAGTTGTCATCGTATTATCAATTTGACACCAATAAATAGAGAATTTTCTGCCGCTTACAAACATGTATGGTTTGTTATACTTTACTCTTAAAATAAAAAAGTTAAAAGGGGGTGGAACACCAAACTGAATCACCCTGTATATATATTTTTGGTTTACATATCTAAAGAATACCGATGCATTTAATACTACAACGCTTTCGCATAGGGGTAAACAACTACTCAAACACATAAAATTTCAAAACGAGGGTGTATTAAACTTGCATATCCTGAGGCACAATCTCATACCTTGAGCCGTCATCGTCAAGATCAAGCAGCACACCAGCGCGTAGGGAAGACCCATATTCAGGAAGCGGCAATTGCGATCTCCCCCCATCCGAACAGCTGAAGACATCCAATATTTATCCAGTTAGGCGTGAACATACACACGTTCCCTTTCTGTATTTGGCGAACTGGCACGGAAGGAAAAAAGCACGCAACAACAACAACTGGGATAATAATAAACAACAACGTCTCCGAGGGCGACTCCAGTTAGCCGATCTCATCAGCGCCGAAGGGCGCGCACACTTTGCGAACCTCAACAGCTGTCACAACCCGGCGACCACCGAGCACCACAGTTTTAAATTCTCAAACAGAGCCACAGTAATAACAAAGCATGTTTGTTTGTAATTTTAGATTCACACCAATAATTTATTTGTAGATGTTTGGAGGTTATGCAAGACATAATTGTCTCCTGTTTTCAATTGTTAAATTTTAACAAATTGTTTTTAAATGTTTGTGTTTTAGGAAGCCCACTATTTTTTGTTAACTTTCGTGGATAATAATTTAAGAACACAGAGGAACGTAATATCAGCACATAGTTTGTTAGTTACAAGACACTATTATTTAAAACTAATAATAATTGTTAATTTTATTTATTATCAACCGTATGCAGAGTTTCATGAATGTGTACGTATGGTTTTCAAATTAGATTGCGTTGCTCTGCTTTGGTGCTTAAGCAAAGATACTGCGGGTGCACACAGCTCGAGCGGCGTTTTCAGACTGAAGGCGAAACGGCGGCGCGACCGACGACGCGGCGAATCCCGCGAGCAGCCACCCTCGACGCCGGCTGAAAGCATCCCTACCATTCGAAATTGGACGATTCGGTGTATCGCCCCCGAGCGCCCGGCGCGCATTTATCCGCTGCTCTAGGCCGGCCACCCTTAATATTTGATGCATACGCAGCATGGGGATCACGTCGACAACGGCTTGGCCCGCGCGATCTTTCCTTTTTCCATTTATTAAATCAAATGCAATGTTCTCAGTTATTACATCCAGGTGCTTTTCCAGGATAAGGAATTGTGCTACCCTACTCTCTGATGAATATAACGCAATTATTAGCCATCGGTTTTAAAATCCAATTTGAAGATTTCATAGCCCTAGTATAAATTTAATCTTGTATAAATATTGAAAAACATTTTTAGAATCTTGTAACTATAATCAAATTTTAACACGAGATTATGATCTCTTGTAATAATATAACGAGTGTCTATAAACTGTGGGCATCTCGGTTCCTTTGAAAAACAAATTACATGTCTGAGATAAAGTCATACGATTCGGTGAATCTCGGAAACGTCAAATAAATTTAATTATATGTCTAATTACGACGATGTTTCTCAAGGTACGTTGATTGGCGTAATACATATGAATACATACAGAGAGTTTTATACAGGGTGTCCCCGAATGGTCTGTACAACGCTCTACCACATATTCTCTGAAACAAAATAAGACGATTTAACTAAGCTTATCTCTATCCAAAAGTGGTTCCTAAGCCATCTACGAAGCCTCAAAGATATTATTTTTTTTCATTATTTTTCAAATATTTTTATTTTGGAATTAGGTAAGAAAACCTAATTTGGCACATTTAATTACATTGATACCATGCACTTTTTGCGATATGTTTCTTTATCCTACGTTTAAAGTAAGTGGTCAAACTAGGACCATCGACTTCTTAAGATACCTAAATCTTTATTCAACAGGTCAAATCATAAGGAATACTTTTTTTCTGCAAGATCATTCAATTTTACGTATTTTTTGTCTCTTATAAAATTTTGCTATTTTCCCCACAAAAAAAAATATTTTTATTTGTCAAAACAACAAAGAAATAAAATTCTAAAAAAAACTGATTCTTTATTTACAAAAATAGAAATTGAGACACCTGTGAAATTCAGTTATCGGTGATTTTGTGACAACGTCAGTCATGTACTCAATTAATGAATTAACTGATATTGTTTTATTTTTTGGGTTTTGTGAAGGTAATGGCCGCAAATGTGTAAGAGTGTACAGTGAAAGATTTCCAAATCGCCGAATGCCAAACCATCAAACATTTGCTTCCGTAGAAAGGCGACTTCGAGAAACTGGCCGCTTAGAATACTCTGCGAGGGATTGTGGTAGAAGACGCACTGTACGAACTGTGGATGTTGAAGAAGAGATTTTAGAACGGATAGATGAAGATCCATCTAAAAGTACCCGGCGTTTAGGTGCTGAACTAGGCGTATCTAAAAATGTTGTGCATAAGGTGTTTAAAGAGCAACTGCTATACCCATATCACATTCAAAAAGTTCAAGAGCTAATGCCTTAGGATCACGATAAGCGACTTCAGTTTTGCCAATTTATTGTTAATAACCAAATTGACAATTTGAATTTCGCCAAGACAATTTTGTTTACAGACGAAGCGTGTTTTACCCGAAGAGGTATAACAAATCTTAAAAGTGAGCATGTTTATTCCGAAGATAATCCACATGCAACTAAAACCATGCATTTCCAACGGCCATTTAAAATAAATGTTTGGGCCGGTATAGTAAATGATATTATTGTAGGACCAGTAATTTTACCACAAAATTTAAACGGAGAACAGTACTTACAACATCTTCAGGAATTGCCAGTCTTACTGGAGGATGTGCCGCTTTTACTTAGGCGTGATATGTGGTTTATGCATGATGGGGCTCCACCTCATTTCACTTTACCAGTGCGTACTTTTTTAAACCAAAAGTATTCCGGTAAATGGATTGGGAGAGGCAATGACGCACCAGTGCCTTGGCCTCCACGTTCCCCGGATATCACCCCAATGGACTTTTTTTTGTGGGGAACTATTAAATCTATTGTTTATGGTAAGCCCATAAATACGCACGCCGAATTATGGGCGCGAATACAGAATGCGTTTCAAACAGTTAAAAACAATGTTGGTGTTTTACAACGTGTCCATTTTAATCTTTTGCGACGTGTAAATTGTTGTATTGCTGAAAATGGCAATCAGTTTGAACATTTGTTGTGAATCTAATAAATTTGTGTTTATTGTTAGGTACCTATCTTTATTTCTACTTTGTTAATTGTTTTCAGAAGCAAAATATTGTTCATAATTTTATTACTATTTTTTGACAAATAAAAATATTTTTTTGTGGGGAAAATAGCAAAATTTTATAAGAGACAAAAAATACGTAAAATTGAATGATCTTGCAGAAAAAAAGTATTCCTTATGATTTGACCTGTTGAATAAAAATATTTAGGTATCTTAAGAAGTCGATGGTCCTAGTTTGACCACTTACTTTAAACGTAGGATAAAGAAACATATCGCAAAAAGTGCATGGTATCAATGTAATTAAATGTGCCAAATTAGGTTTTCTTACCTAAGTCCAAAATAAAAATATTTGAAAAATAATGAAAAAAAATAATATCTTTGAGGCCTCGTAGATGGCTTAGGAACCACTTTTGGATAAAGATAAGTTCAGTTAAATCGTCTAATTTTGTTTCAGAGAATATGTGGTAGAGCGTTGTACAGACCATTCGGGGACACCCTGTATAATACCGAACATTTTCATAATTATCTGGCCGAATGCAAATAGTTGAAAGTGTACAATCCTTTAGCTATGTCGCCACATCTGGGGTACCCCAAGGGTCAAATCTTGGACCGCTTCTGTTTTCGCTTTTAGTTAATGATATAGGCAAATCCCTCAATTTTTCATTTCTACTATATGAGGAAAATTGAAAGCGGCGCCGACTGTGCTATCCTTCAAGATGATCTTAATAACATCTGTGACTGGTGTAATACTAATGGCTTATCATTAAATACAAAGAAGTGCTGTGATATGAAATTTTCAAGAATGTAAGTAAAATTGTTAATGAGTGTTATCGTACTCTTGGGTTTATTATAAGAAACAGTAAGTCATTTACATCTATCGATACGCTAATATCTCTATATACTGCTTATATATGTAGTAAACTGGAGTATTGCTCCGTCATCTGGGCACCGCAATACGCTAAATATGTTGGGCTACTTGAGAGCGATCAACGCAAGTTTTTAAAATATTTATATTTTATGAAGCATAAAAGCTACCCGGATAGGGGGGTTAGTTACTCCAGTTTATTAAATGAGTTTAATGTTATAACAATAAGTGACAGGTACAAGCGTATATCGTGTTTGTATCTCCATAAACTGATTAACAATTTTATTGATGACACCCCTGCTTTGGAGCTAGTTAACCTTCATGTACCTAGGCTTGCAAATAGGACATGTTACACATTTTCTTACAGCACTCCTCATACATCTCACCATAGCAACTCTCCATTATATAAATTATACAACTCATATCACAGTGTACAATATAACGCCGATATTTTTGGTGATTCGCATAGTAATTTTATCAAACATGTTAACGAATGTTTCATTACATAACTAAAAAAAAAAAAATTATAATTTTTATTGTATGTTATATTTATTATATATTTATGTATTTATTATGAAATTGCTTTGTAATTGGACTGTAGTATGTTGAGCAATAAAGAATTATTATTATAACGTTTTTTTTAAGTATCCGTATGCATACGTTGTACATTTTTCGTTGCTCGGTTTATTAAAAGAATTTAATTTGAAGCTATAAGCGAGTGTTTTTCACTCCCAGGCTAAGCATGAAGTAAAATTCCGAGTTTAGAAAAGCCTGAAAATTTGGTTTGGTCGCGTAGCGCGAAGCGCGGAGCGGCCAAACCAAATTTTCAGGCTTTTCTAAACTCGAAATTTTACTTCATGCGCACCGGTACAAAACACTGACATATTACGAAGTTTAAAACACACCGCTAAACTTTACATTGAATCAGTGTTTTGTACCGGTGACGCATGAAGTAAAATTTCGAGTTTAGAAAAGCCTGAAAATTTGGTTTGGCCGCTCCGCGCTTCGCGCTACGCGAACAAACCAAATTTTCAGGCTTTTCTAAACTCGAAATTTTACTTCATGCTTAGCCTGGGAGTGGAAAACACTCGCTTAAAGCTTTAAATTGAATTCTTTTAATAAATTGAGCATCAGAAAATGTGCAACGTATGCATATGGATACAAAGAAAAATTCTCGCTATGAAAATGTTCGGTGTTACATAAAACTCTCTGTATGTGTTACAAGCTACGACAGAGTTGGATCTTGTCATGTTTTCCTCTACCCCTTTCCCTGCATGCCCTAGTTCGTGCGAGAGAGAACAATGACGTTGTGTTTGGTTACGTTTATGAGTCTATCATAACCTCTCTTTCCGGTTTCGCTGTACTTTTATTGATAGATCATTAATGTTTTGTGTTAAAAATAAGTGTTATTGAAATGAGACTTTGTGTTGGTGTTAAGTGTAATTAAAATAATAGTTTGTGTTACGTGTAATTAAATTTAAAAAAAATATGTTGACGTTCATTGGGTTTGAAGGAATTTTCTATTAAGTACACATATGCATACTCTTTTGAATTTAAAGCTTAAAACGAGTGTTTTCCACTCCCAGACTAAGCATGAAGTAAAATTTCGAGTTTAGAAAAGCCCTGTGCGCGACCCGAGACAAATTTTCTGGGCTTTTCTAAACTCGAAATTTTACTTCATGCGCCACGCGTATAAAACACTAAAATATGAAATTTGTGTATATTTAAACCTCACTTGAAATCAGTGTTTTATACGCGTGGCGCATGAAGTAAAATTTCGAGTTTAGAAAAGCCCAAAAAATTTGTCTCGGGTCGCTGAGCGACCCTCGACTAATTTTCACGGGGCTTTTCTAAACTCGAAATTTTACTTCATGCTTAGTCTGGGACTAGACAACACTCGTTTAAGCTTCAAATTTAATTCTTTTAAAAAAACAACGAATGTCAGAACATTTACAGCTTATGCATGTTTACCTAAAGTTTACCATCAAGTAACCACATTTAAATTCAGCGCGCATTTGTGACGTAAGCGATCTCTACCCGCACTCTAAAATCTGCGATTCTGTCGATCCTTCTTTCCGTATATTCGACCGTCCTTGGATGCTTCTGAAGTTAGAACCTACTGGGATGCCGACCCCTACCCCGTTCCCCGCATGCCCTAGTTCGTGCGCGAGAGAACAATGACGTTGTATTTGGTTACGTTTTTGAGTCTATCATAACCTCTCATTCCGGTTTCGCTGTACTTTCATTGATAGATTTTTAATATTTCGTGTTAAAAATAAGTGCTATTAAAATAAGACTTTGTGTTAGTATTAAGTGTAATTAAAATAATAATTTGTTTTACATGTAATTACATTTAAAAAAGTATTAGGTTTGATGGAATTTTGTATTAAGTACAAATATGCATACGATTTTTTTACTGAGTTTAATTTGAAGCTTAAAACAAATGTTTTCCACTCCAAGACTAAGCATGAAGTAAAATTTCGAGTTTAGAAAAGCCCCGTGAAAATTTGTCGAGGGTCGCGCAGCGACCCGAGACAAATTTTCTGGGCTTTTCTAAACTCGAAATTTTACTTCATGCGCCACGTGTATAAAACACTAAAATATGAAATTTATGTATATTTAAACCTCATTTGAAATCAGTGTTTTATACGCGTGGCGCATGAAGTAAAATTTCGAGTTTAGAAAAGCCCAGAAAATTTGTCTCGGGTCGCTGCGCGACCCTCGACAAATTTTCACGGGGCTTTTCTAAACTCGAAATTTTACTTCATGCTTAGCCTGGGAGTGGACAACACTCGTTTAAAGCTTCAAATTTAATTCTTTTAAAAAAACAACGAATATCAGTAAATTTACAGCTTATGCATGTTTACCTAAAGTTTACCATGAAGTAACCACATATAAATTCAGCGCACATTTGTGACGTCAGCGATCTCCCCCACTCTAAAATCTTCGATTCTGTCGATCCTTCTTACCGTATATTCGACCGTCCTTGGATGTTTCTGAAGTCAGAACCTACTGGGATGCTGACAGTTTATAGACACTCGTTAGAATTCAAATATGTAAATCATTATTAAGAATATACTAGGTTGCGCAAAAGTCACCCCCCTATTAAAAGATTCTATAATTTTTACAAATGACGATAAATATCAGTTCCGCTTTGACATTTGTGAAGTAAACAGATACAAAAACACGTTAACAAGACAGGAATCGCTATACTCCGCAAGAACGCGAAATAATTGTTTCGATTTTTTTGCGAAACAATTCGTCGGTGGTGTGAATTTAGGCGCAGATTTCCAGGTTGTCCGACGCCGACTTGGCAAACACTACGGCGTTTAGCCGCTCGCCTAGACAAGTATGGGACAACATGAGATACTGCCAGGTCTGGCCGGTCCCGGAGCAGCCGTTTTGCTGAGAATATCGCGGCTGTGGCTGAAGATGTCGCAGAGGACTCCGGAGTATCGACCAGAGGTCGTGCCATACAATTGGGCATTAGTCGGCGATCTTTACAGAGAATTTTAGTGAAAGACTTGAAGATGTTCCCTTACAAAGTGCAGACAGTGCATCAGCTGCTAGCCATTGATCACCAATCACGTGTAACCTACGCTCCAGCCATCCTGAATCTCGACCACGAGGAACACAAGTTTTCATAGAAAATCATCATGAGCGACGGGGCCCATTTCCATCTCTCTGGATATGTGAATAAACAGAATTATCGCTTCTGGGGCACCGAAAATCCGCGTACAACCCATAAAGAGCCATTACACCCGCTCAAAGTTACTGCATGGTGGGCTCAACTTGGCACTTTCAATTTTTTGGAAAAAAATCGTTGCGCAGGAAATCCCTTAGCTAACGCAAGCAAGCACAGCAAAAATTAAAGAAAGCACAGAAAAGGTAAACGAATTATGGGGGATTCACAGCAAAAATTAAAGCAAGCACACAAAAGGTAAAAAAGTTATGGTGGTTTCAAATATGGGGGGGGGGCTAAGTTGACGTTTGCTCCCACTTTTGATTTTTAAACTTTTTTTATATGATTTGGATTCCTTAGAGTTAGCGCAAGCTAACACAACCAATTTTGGAGCTAACACAACCAATTTTGGAGCTAACACACCCCCAACAACCCCTAAAAAATACAACCCCAGCCCCCCACTTTAATATTTTTTTATTATTTCTAGGAAAATCTGTATCTATTCCCCTAGAAATAATAAAAAAATATTAAAGTGGGGGGCTGGGCTTCAAACCAATTTTGTATTTTAAGGAGTTGTTGGGATTGTGCTAGCTCTAAAATTGGTTGTGCTAGTTTGCGCTAGCTCTGAGGAATCCAAAACATATAAAAAAAGTTAAAAATTGAAAAGTGGGGGCAAACGTCAACTTAGCCCCGCCATATTTGAAACCACCATAACTTGTATACCTTTTGTGTGCTTGCTTTAACTTTTGCCGTGCTTGCTTGCGCTAGGTAAGGGCTTTTCTCTACAACGATTTTTGTCCAAAAAAATTGAACGTAGGGGGCCAAGTTGACGGAGCCCACCATGCAGTAACGTTGAGCGGGTGTAATAGCTTTTTATGGGTTGAAGTTGAAGCTCTGCATGGTGTGCTGTTGACGCTGGAGGCGTCATCAGGCCTAATTTTTTCGAAATCGTGCCAAATGACTACTGTGAACGGCGAGCGCTACAGAGCTCAACGACTTTCTCCTTCCTCAACTGTATGAATTGGGACTGAAAATCATGTGGTTGCAACAGGATGGAGCGACGGCGCATACTGCGCGAGTCAAAACCGAAATTCTGAGGGCTGCATTTCCGGGTCGCCTCTCTCGTTTTGGTTATTTGCACTGGCCGGCAAGATCGCCCGATTAAACCGTTCCAGACTTCTTTTTGTAGGATTTTTCAGTCACGAGTCTATCTCAACAAGCCTCAGACTCTTGAAGCCCTCAAAGAGAATATTCGTCAAGAATACGAAAACCTACCGCCGGAAGTTATGACAAGATTGATGGAAAATGCCAAAAATCGGGCCCGTATATAATTTTCTCGACTTAATGGAAAAAAATTAAGACATCAAATAATCACAATATGAAAGCAAAACCAAAGTTTTTCAATAATAATAAAAATTACAGCCAAAGAACATCGGGTGACAAATTTTTCGCCACCTTGTATTTATGTTCTATACAGGGTGCCCGTTTTTTGAGCATCACTGTGGGGATCTCGCTTATTTGAAAAGATAGAGAATCGATTAAATGGGGGCAAAGTTGCGAATTTTAGTGCTTACTTATAATCTGCATACATTTTAAATATCTTTAATAGTTTTGATGTACTTTGAAAAAAACGGAAATGTTCGTTATTTTTGATATAATTCCAAATTCATAAAAACATTCTTAGAGCAACTTATTATGACTCGACTTATGGAATAAGTTATAAAACTGCTAAGAGATTAGTTTTTGTTTTTCCAGAGACAACTTTTGTTTTTTCCTATGTGCCCATATCAAGATATGCATATCAGCATGTTTTACACTGATTTCAGTGATGTGCCATATGATGACTTAAAAATGTATTGTTTTTATGGTACGTTGCCGTGGAATCAATCGCGCAAAGTCAACAAAAACAATTTATTTGGGTAAAAAAGATAACCAATTATCAATAGATTTCCTGTTAAATAAAATATCAACTGTTGCATAACAACTTGATATTGTTTGGTTGCCATTGGAGCTTAGAAAAAATATTGGGCTCAAAGGAATTTTCTATTAAGTACACATATATGTGTATTTTACTTCATGCTTAGTCTGGGAGTGAAAAACACTCGTTTTAAGCTTCAAATTTAACTTTTTAAAAAAAGCGTATGCATATATGCATACGCTTTTTTTTAAAAGTTCAATTTGAAGCTTAAAACGAGTGTTTTTCACTTCCAGACTAAGCATGAAGTAAAATTTCGAGTTTAGAAGAGCTCCGTGAGAATTTGTCGAGGGTCGCGCAGCGACCCGAGACAAATTTTCTGGGCTTTTCTAAACTCGAAATTTTACTTCATGCGCCACGCGTATAGAACACTAAAATATGAAATGTATGTATATTTGAACCTCACTTGAAATCAGTGTTTTATACGCGTGGCGCATGAAGTAAAATTTCGAGTTTAGAAAAGCCCAGAAAATTTGTCTAGGGTCGCTGCGCGACCCTCGACAAATTTTCACGGGGCTTTTCTAAACTCGAAATTTTACTTTATGCTTAGTCTGGGAGTGGACAACACTCGCTTAAAGCTTCAAATTTAATTCTTTTAAAAAACAACGAATGTTAGAAAATTTACAGTTTATGCATGTTTACCTAAAGTTTGCCATGAAGTAACCACATTTAAATTCAGCGCGCATTTGTGACTTAAGCGATCTCTACCCCCACTCAAAATCGAAATTTATTCCCTAAGAGATTTACGTACAGCGAATTCTCATTACAATTCCTTACTTAAATAATGTATTATTATACAAATAGTAGTAATAGTAGTAATATTTATTAAATGTATTTATACATGATAAATATACATTATTTATTTATTTTTTATGGTATGTTGCCATGGAATCAATCGCGCAAAGTCCACAAAAACAATTTATTTGGGTAAAAACGATAACCAATTATCAATAGACTTCCTGTTAAATAAAATATCAACTGTTGTATAACAACTTGATATTATTTGGTTGCCATGGCAGCTTAGAAAAAATATTGGGCTCAAAGGAATTTTCTATTAAGTACACATATGCATACGCTTTTTTAAAGAGTTCAATTTGAAGCTTAAAACGAGTGTTTTCCACTCCCAGACTAAGCATGAAGTAAAATTTCGAGTTTAGAAAAGCCCCGTGAAAATTTGTCGAGGGTCGCGCAGCGACCCGAGACAAATTTTCTGGGCTTTTCTAAACTCGAAATTTTACTTCATGCGCCACGCGTATAAAACATTAAAATATGAAATTTATGTATATTTAAACCTCACTTAAAATCAGTGTTTTGTACGCGTGGCGCATGAAGTAAAATTTCGAGTTTAGAAAAGCCCAGAAAATTTGTCTCGGGTCGCTGCGCGACCCTCGACAAATTTTCACGGGGCTTTTCTAAACTCGAAATTTTACTTCATGCTTAGTCTGGGAGTGGAAAACACTCGTTTTAAGCTTCAAATTGAACTCTTTAAAAAAAGCGTATGCATATGTCTACTTAATAGAAAATTCCTTTGAATTCACGGGGCTTTTCTAAACTCGAAATTTTACTTCATGCTTAGTCTGGGAGTGGACAACACTCACTGAAAGCTTCAAATTCAATTCTTTAAAAAAAACAACGAATGTTAGTAAATTTACAGTTTACATAAAGTTTACCATGAAGTAACTACATTTAAATTTAGCGCGCATTTGTGACGTAAGCGATCTCTACCCCCACTCAAAATCTTCGATTCTGTCGATCCTTCTTACTGTATATTCGACCGTCCTTGGATTTTGCTGAAGTCAGAACCTACTGGGATGCCGACAGTTTATAGACACTAAAAAAAATATATCAACTGTTGAATAACAACTTGATATTGTTTGGTTGCCATGGCAGCTTAGAATTTTAAGGGGGCATTTACTAATAAAAACCGTTTTAAAATTGTATTTACAGGGTAGCGACCGACTATGAAAACCGGGAAAGTCAGGGAAAAATCAGGGGATTTTATTCATGATGAAAAGTCAGAGAATTTTTAAACTAAAAATAATAATAAATAAGCAAATAATACGATTAAACAATTGACAATTTGTTAGTTCTGTCGGAGTACGAATTTGACACATTAAATAATATTAAAAATAAGGGGAAAAATGGTCATGTGTCCATCATAGTATAGCACTTTCCGTCTAATTTGAACACAATCACTAACTTCAAGTGAAATCTTCAACTTCTTGGTTAGATAAAAATAAATTTTGTAAGTCAAATTAAATTTAAGTTGAAGTCAAATTAAATTTAGTATGTCAATTACTAAATTTAATTTTAGTTCAACTTAAATTTAATTTGACTTACTAAATTTATTTTTATCTAACCAAGAAGTTGAAGATTTCACTTGAAGTTAGTGATTTATACGAGTGGCGCATGAAGTTAAATTTCGAGTTTAGAAAAGCCTGAAAATTTGGATTTGCTTTTATAAACTCGAAATTATACTTCATGCCTAATCTTTGAGTGGAAACCCTTGTTAGACGATCAATCAGATATTTATTTTGCAGTTTCCTTAATTGTCAAATTTATGACAATAAATAAATAGAGTTGATGTTATTTTTTAGGTTAAATTTAGAACATAAACAAAGTTGTGTGCATTTCGCTTCGCTCGCGCGCCCCAGCAAATCTAAATTTTTAGGCCTTTACTAAACTCGACATTTTACCTTATATTTAATGTAGGAGTGGAAACCCTCGTTAGACGATCAATTCGATATTTATTTTGCAATTTTCTTAGTTATCAAATTTATGACAATAAATAAATAGAGTTGATGTATTTTTTAGGTTAAATATAAACCATAAACAAATTTGTGAGCATTATTTATGTTATTAAACTTTGATGAACAAATGATAATATTCATACTTTTGGACGATAATTATCAATATCTACTTTTTAGAAATAACGTGAAAAGTTAATCTAATAAATGAATTGAAATTATTGATAATTTACAAATTATACGGAATTGACGAAAAATACAGCTCAATAAATAAACTACTAAATAACCAATTTTAATAATAAAATGAGTTCATTATTAATTTATCAACTTTTAATTTTAATTGAACAATTTTTAACAAAACTGCAAAAGTTCAAAGTGATCATAAATGATTCAATTTGAATACAATTTAATTTCATAAAAAATAGGCCAACAAAATAAACAGGTATATATTAAATCATGACCCACAAACTAATTACTATTTTGATGCAAAATATTCCACTTTATTCGGTTTGCGTACTCCTTTTATCCCCTTAATTATCCTCCCTTCGCAGATCTCTTTAATTGCATTAGAGATAACTCACGTTGTTAACCCCCCTACCGTACGGTTACGGAGTTGTCCAAAATGTTGCTGCAGGCAATTGATATTTCTTATACTTCCCTGACGTCTTAAGTTAAGTTAGTTAAGTTCCCAATTAATAGTCTGCGAGATTTATCCACTAAGTCGAAATTTATTCCCCAAGAGATTTACGTACAGCGAATTCTCATTACAATTCCTTACTTAAATAATGTATTATTATACAAATAGTATTAATAGTAGTCATATTTATTAAATGTATTTATACATAATAAATATACATTATTTATTTAGACCTAAATTGAATCAATTATATAACAATAATTATTACTTTTCTTCAAGTATTTTTATCTTTAACGCTTACATTTTAAAATACATAATGATTATTTTATTTTAACATAAAGACAATTTAACATAAAAAAAAAATTGAGTTTGTCAATAGTTTGCAGAATATTTACAAAATATAAAAACGAATTAAAATTAATATTGACTTTCTGCAAAAGTCTCCAAATATTCATAGAAACAACTACTTCTCGAGCTAATACCCCGACATTATTATTATGAATATTTCAGTTACACGACAGCTCTGCTGTTCTATGCATAATTTATATGCAAATTCTTCTTATTGGTTCTAATTTATTAAATTTAACAAATCCTTGAGAAAAAACTGGTCTGTAGATCCGTTGTTGTTTACAATAGATGACAACTATCTATTATAAATGATCGCAGATAAATAGTAGTTATATTCCTTTATCTTCACTATTCATCTACTTTTTTCCTAGATATATATTTCAGGGCTCCGTCAACTTGGCCCCCATTTTCGATTATTTTTTTTTTAATCTAAAAACCTAATGGATTTATTTAATTCAATCCCCCTTGTAAATGAAATGTCCTTATAAAAATTAAATCTAATTTTAAAAAAATCGTAAATTTGAATATCAGCTAATGATGAATTAATTTCTCACTTAACCCGTGGTGAAACATATTTAATTAATACGCTTTGATTAAAACACTTGGTTTGTTTCACTGATTTTTTTCAGTGAAACAAACCAAGTGTTTTAATCAAAGCGTATTAATTAAATATGTTTCACCACGGGTTAAGTGGGAAATTAATTCATCATATAGTAAGTGCCAGTACAGCAGATCTCACCATTATGTACAAATGAAATCTGATCAAATTCACCAAATTTAACAACCACATTTGGTTTAACATCATGTGTCTCCGAGAACAGTTAATACCAAAATATACGAAGATTCACATTAATCATCAGTCAAATGAAGCAGAAAAGGTAGTCAACCATGGTTATAAATTCTGGATATCCCTGGAAATGAAAAAATGGTACAGTAAGAGGGATGCCACATCACATATTCTCAAACTGCTCCACACAAGACTCCTCATGCAGCTACACCCAGCAGAGTTTGATAGCCTTGATTCAAATTCAGGAGAAGAAGCCAACTTTATCGGACATCAACAATATAACAAACAGAAAGAAAAACTGGAATAACTGCGAAATAAAAAAGTCAAATCATCTACTCAACCAGCTGAAGCTAACAGGGGTGAGCAATATAACACAAAATTTTACCCTAGACTCAAAAACCTAAGTAATGTTCAATTAAATTCTAACGAAAAAACAATATTAGAAAAAGGCTTGAAATATAGTCCTCATATCAACATCAATTCAATATTAGATTCAGTCGGCATTAGTGCTGAAATAATTTGCAATAGAATTAAATCTGATAATGATAGGCTGTTAACAAAAAACAAAATTGCAAAACTCATAACTAACCACAAAATCAAAAAATCCACATATAATGCAGAAAACAAAATAATTACAAATTTAAAGAAGAAACTAATCAATGAAAACATAATTATAACTAAAGCAGACAAAGGGAATACGGTAACCTTATTACATAAAATAGAGTACATAGAAAAAGTAGAGGAATTATTAAACTTAAACAACTTTAAATGCATAAAAACTGACCCCACTAAGAAATATCAGCAAGAATTAAAAACCACCTTAAAAAATTGTGAAAACTTGATTGTGAAAACAGAATGTTTTAAACTGTTAACTGTTGAGGCTTCTACTTCGTTATACATCATTATTAACATAAATAAGACACTTAAACTTTGTTTGTATAACTGAGGTTTTTTTTTTATTGTGACTATAGTTTCGACAACTTTAACTTGTCATTATCAGACTACAAGTGTCACTTGTAGTCTGATAATGACAAGTTAAAGTTGTCGAAACTATAGTCACAATAAAAAAAAAACCTCAGTTATACAAACAAAGTTTAGGTTTCTTATTTATGTTAGAATGTTTTAAATTTATTAAAATGAACCCTAGAGCACCGGCTTTGTATGGTTTACCGAAATTACACAAAGACGGAATACCTATGAGGTTATGTAAATATTTAAATAAAATTTTACCAGAGTTCATTAATTTTAAGTCAACATACTCAATTAGAAATTCAATAGAATTAGTAAAAAAATTAAAATCTTTAGAGGTTCCTGAAAACTCAAAATTAATATCGTTTGACGTTAAAAGCCTTTTTACTTCAGTCCCAACAAAGCAACTACAAGATATTTTAGATGATCTCATCAATAGTACCAACCACCCAGATTCAAATAAAACAGAAATGAAAGTACTAGTCAATCTCTGCATAGATCAAAATTATTTTGAATTTAATAATAAAATATATTACCAAAAAGACGGTTTGCCAATGGGGTCTCCATTATCGCCGCTCCTAACTGAAATATTTATGGCTAATTTTGAACAATATTTATTTAAACATTAAAAGTGCGATTCTCTTCGCAATCTACAACAAGTTAGTCTTACAAAGACTATATCAAACACTCATTGAAACAACTACTTCCCGGGCTAATACCTCGACGGACATTGAATTATACAACAAGTGTTTGCTGTTACATCAGTAACCTACTGCAAATGTAACAATTTGGGTCAAATTATTCAGGCCATCTATAGACGCGTTTCGAGATTTATCTCTCCTCAGTATAGCTTTGCCATTCCCTCTAAACAATTTGACACCTTAGACTGGCGGTCACGTTACCGTTCAAACATTAGTATAAATGAAATTGCCAAGATAAATCTCGAAACGCGTCTATAGATGGCCTGAATAATTTGACCCAAATTGTTACATTTGCAGTAGGTTACTGATGTAACAGCAAACACTTGTTGTATAATTCAATGTCCGTCGGGGTATTAGCCCGGGAAGTAGTTGTTTCAATGAGTGTTTGATATAGTCTTTGTAAGACTAACTTGTTGTAGATTGCGAAGAGAATCGCACGTTTAATGTTTGAAGTATTCTGCAACCAAGAATTGGCAATTTCATTTATACTAATATTTATTTAAACAAAAAACTACTTCTAACATATTTTATTGGGCTAGATATGTCGATGATATCTTTTGTATTTGGAAAGGAACAACTCGTCAACTTGAACTCTTCACACATCTTCTTAACACCATTAATAATAATATTCAGTTCACTACAGAAATGGAGGTTAACAATAGTTTAAATTTCCTCGACTTAACCATATCCAGAATTGATAATAAATTAGATTTTAAAATTTATAGAAAACATAGCTTTACCGATACCATAATACCTAATTCTTCTAACACACACCATAAAATTAAATACAGCACTTTCCACTCCTTAATCCATAGACTTATACATATCCCCCTTAATCAACATAATTTTAAACAAGAACTAAAAACAATTGCATTTAATAACGGTTACAGTACTCAATTAATAGATAGATTTGTCAAAAAGAAAAAATTAAAACAATTTGAAAAATATTTTTATGCGCAAAACAAAACGGAAATAAATAAGTGGTGCAAACTGGAATTTGTTAACAGCCTATGAGAAAATATAAAAAATTGTTTAAAAGGGTATGCATTTAATGTTAATGCCCGAAAATTACGTAAATAAAAAATTCACTGAATATCATTAAAACCGGGAAAGTCAGAGAAAAGTCATAGTATTTTATTCAAATTGACCCAAACACTAACAAAAGCCATATGAGATTATTAAATTTGTCAAGATCAACAGAAATCATAAAAATTACAAAACACGTCAAAATTTATAAAACCAACTTGTAATGATTCGACCCTAGGTATTATACAAATTTATAATTTGTATTATTGTTTACGTTTTATTGTGTATGTAGTAACCCTTTTATTTATTTACCAGGTTCGTTGTTTGTGTCAATGTGCATTATCGTCAATACTGTGTCTTTCTTCCCTTTTAATTTGACTAGGAGGATGTGTGGACAATAAATAAAACAGGATATGAGCTTAACGTATGCAAAGTTTATTGACCTTTCATGACATTTCTAATGAATTGGTATGTCTTATATTATTTATATTCACAAAATATATTACCCAACGTTTATGCTTAGAAGTCATGTGCATTTAGTTAAACTCAAAAAAAAATGTATGACTCTACTTGTGGGAGCAAAATTTACTAGCCCCTGCATTTGCATTACGAGATGGGAAACCCACAAAAACCATCTTGAAGTTAGCATCACACACACTAGACACACTTGCGATTAGTTAGTGGGACAATCTCTCACATCGGCCCTACACATCAATCGCCATTCATTTCCGATTAATGAGTAGAACGACCTTTCACCTCGTTCCACTCATAATCGAATTATTTTTTTCTTGTGATTAGTTAGTAGGACACTTAGAGCATAGACAAATTTGAAAAAAGTGGTGTATACGAAATCAAGTGCGGAGATTGTGATTGTGTATATATAGGACAAACAAGAAGAACTTTTAAAATTAGATTAAGTGAACACAAAAAATCAATATTAAATAATAAATTTTCCACAGGACTTTCACAACATTGTATAGAAAATAACCATTTTTTCAATAATAGTAATTTAAATATTTTGTATTCAGGTAATAAGGTACGTGACTTGAATCTCCGAGAGGGATTAGAAATAAACAGAGCAATAAAAAATAGAAAAACCACGCTTAATAACATCGAAGACATTTGGCTTTCCCCCATCGCGACGGCCCTTATTAACTGAAATTAGCTGTAAAATTTGTATAAATATCGATACATTTGTAAAATTTTGTACATATCTCCTTGAGGATGACCTAAGGTCGAAACTAGTTGGAGTAAAAATAAAAAAAATCAGTGAAATAAATTAAGTGTTTTAATCAAAGCGTATTAATATCAGCTAATTTTAGTTTACCTATAATCTATATCCAACATTAACACTCATCATTGTCGCGTGCATTTGTTTGATGCAATGTTTGGAAAACAGGAAAAATAATCAAAATAAATTGCACTTTACACCCCCGTTTCCATCACAATTACGAAAGTGCAGCGTCGGGGCGCGCATTGAAAAATATGCGGCATTAATTCTGACTGATGTGTTGATCGAGCCGTCACACGTCCGTCCGCATCGTAGCATTAATGCCGTCCCGTCCATCAAAACCACCCCTAAATTCTAACCCCAATTAAAATTCGCGTCTAAATCGGCGGCGCTCTTTTGTCCAGAGGAACGAACTCGAAACAACCACTAAATAGACTGTTTAAAGTGGCCCTAGAAGTTAAATCATGTAGTTGTCAAATGGAGAGTACCTGCGTTATTGGCTAGGTGATATGGGGAATTGGTGACAGTGCCAATCACGTCGACAATGTCGATAAAAGTCAACAATATATGCAAGCTTACAATTAAATTTAATGAATATGTATCGTATGTTCAATTAAAAAAAAACCTCTAGAATGCCATGGACAAAACTGTAGGTTGGCAACTCTGAAATAATATATCAAAATTATTATGTCTGACGTTGTATATGTCAATTCCCAAAGCATGTAGCTAACTTAAATTTAAAAAAAGATGAAATCATGGCACTGTAGAGGTTTTTTTTTATTGAACTATAATAGGTAATATATAGTATTTTTAATGCCCATTTGGAATAACCCCATCCTTATTTATTATTAAAGTTTATTTATTTTCACCAAGTAAAATCAACAGGTTGTTTACAATCATTACAACTAACATTACAATGAATATTTTACAAAATGATCCTACCAGGCGGAAAATAAAAAGGTATGAATTCAGCGCAACCGAAGTGCGGCTGATCTTCTATTCAACCAATAAATTACCGTAACAAATGTGATGGATTCAATATAACAAAAAAAGTAAATAAAAATCATAAGAAATAAAAATTGAAGAAACGAATGATATATTTTGGATTACACAGCAGTATTAACCGTGTTGCTGAACATAAGTTCTGAGTCTAGATTTGAAAAGTAGGACGTTCATAGTCTTAAAGTTACCTGGAATGTTATTATATATTTTTGTAATTACATAGGAGTACGTTCGCATAAAAAGAGCTGAACGAAATTTTGGGGGTGTTAGTGTACCCTTAAACCTAATATTAAGACTATGAACGTCTGTGCGAAACTTTATTTTATTGTAGAGGTAGGGCGGATTTTTATTAATTATAATAGATTGAAATAAGCACGCACTATGTAAACATCTTCTGTTTTTCATATTTAACCAATTTAGATCCGTGAGTTTATGACTAATTCTGTTATGCTTCCTTATTCCAAAAATAAAGCGCATACTTGCATTTTGCACTCTTTGTATTCGCATAATATCTACGCAATCAATACATGGATCATAGAGGACATCCGCAAAGTTGAAATGTGATAAGACGAGCGACTCGCACAACATTTTTTTTTTTGATCGGATAGATAAGAGGCAGCGATTACTGTATAAATTTTTTAGGTTACTATAGGCATTTCTAATACATTGATTTACATGTGATTTGAAGCGAAACCTGTAGTCAATGGTAACCCCTAGACTCTTGACTTCATTGCTATATGGAAGCACAGTATTATTAATCGTTACTCTGAATAAATTGTTTTGTATAAGGCGTTCTCTAGCTTTTTTTGGGCCGAAGACAATTAATTTCGATTTGTCAGGATTAACATAGAGACTATGTTCTGTTCAGGCTTTAACTAAATTTGAAATGTCTTCATTGACTTGACTACACGCTAACACTGTATTGCAGCTATGAAAAGAATAAAGCAGCTGAGTATCATCAGCATAGGAGTGGGTTTCGCAGAATTTAATAGATTTATGAAGAAAGGAAGAATATATTAAAAATAATAGGGGTCCCAAAATGGATCCCTGGGGTACACCTGAGGGAACTGGTAGGCTATTCGAGAGATTTTCTTCAACTTTGACCCGCTGAGTGCGATTTCTTAAGTAATTTTTGAAAAAAGTTACAGGCACTTCAGCTAGCCCAATATGCCTTAGGATAAGTAGTATCGTATCGTGATAGATTGTATCAAATGCTTTGCTATAATCTAGCAATACAATCACAGAAAGCATGCCATTATCCGTAGCTCTAATAATGTTGTCACACATATTAGACAATGCGGTTGTGCAACTATACTTAGGGCGAAAACCTGATTGTGTTAGAGGTAACAGGTTAATAGAAGCGATGTAATCTCTTAACTGAAGGTCAACAACTTTCTCTAAGATTTTGGACATAACTGGGAGCACACTAATAGGACGCAGATCCTTGAACTGAAGGGGGGTTTTAATTTTAGGAATTGGGGTAACTATAGCCTCTTTCCAAAGTGCCGGAAACTCACCTTTCTCTAAACACATATTTACTATATCAATGATCTGTGGCAAAATATGCGGACAACAATATTGTATCATTTTGATACCAATGCCATCGCAACCGATTGCATTACTTTTTATGTTATTTAGAATTTCACTAATTGATTCTTCACTTACGGGCTGAAAGTTAAAAGAATAATTGGATACTAGGTTATTTTTATAATACTCTTTAAGGGTGTTGTTATTCCCACTTTTGGGTATAGAGTCAACGAAATAGGAGTTTATTTCATCAGGATTTTTTAGAAATGTCGGAATATTATGCGTATCCTTTCTTTTAATTATTCCCATTGATTTTAATGTTCGCCATGTAGTTTTGTAATCTCGAGTATTAAGAACATTTTCTAAAAAAGCCTTCTTCTCCCTTCTAATGGAAGCTGTTGTGAAGTTTCTTAGTGACTTATAATATTCCCATTTAGCTGCGGTTGGATTAGATTTATATTGTCGTAACGCGTTATTTT
This sequence comes from Philonthus cognatus, assembly GCA_932526585.2. Taxonomy (NCBI): domain Eukaryota; kingdom Metazoa; phylum Arthropoda; class Insecta; order Coleoptera; family Staphylinidae; genus Philonthus; species Philonthus cognatus. The sequence goes on from OW052241.1 coordinate 21,503,248, forward strand.
GAAGCGATTTCATAAATTTTAAATTGACGGTATACCAAGGTGACCAAGGTTTAGAGAATATCCTAGCCATTAACGGTGCATGAGTATCAAATAGAGTTAAGAGTTGCAATATTAGATAGTTGACTTTATCATCAACATTATTAATATCATAAATTAGGAAGAAAGGCACAGACTATAAATCTCCCAAGAAATGATTGTAGTTAAAGTGTCTAAAATTTCTAAATGTTACCAATTTTTGCTGTATTTCATTATTTTTTATTTTTAGTACTGTATAGATGAGTTTGTGATCGCTAATTTCTGGTACGTTAGCAACTCCAGTACTGACTACCAGCGTTTCATCTGAAATACAAAAAATATCAATTAATGTTTCAGATGAGTTAGTTACTCTAGTAGGTTCACAGATTATCAATCATGAATCAGATGAAACCAAAAATTACCAACAAAAATGAACGTTGATTACTAAATAGATGTTACGTCAAAAGTTTGATGTCTGTTAATGTCATTAAATAACGAAAAAATACCCTACTAAAATGCGATATTCCGATGAATCCAAAAAGCTAATGCTTAATGTAGTAAGTTATTTTCAAAATGAATTAGGATCTCGATTTAAGGCAATTCAAAAAGCGCCCGAAGTCCTAAAAGTTCCACAAAGCATATTATACAACCTACAAGATAAAAACAGATCAACGGATTTCGAATTTAGAAAGAATATGCCTGCAAACGTTTCCCTGGGCAAAACTTGAATTACGAAGAATACTCTACATTTCTTAAGGGCAATGATTTACAAAATGTATGCCCAAAGGAAACATATTACTTTAGAAACTATTCACTGACAATTTATGGAAGAATTATCAGAAATTGAGATCTTGAAAAGTTCTTCATATTTGGGAATTAAGAAAATGGGCTTTAGCTCCAAAAAGCAGGACCGAAGAAAACATTTATTGGAAATGCCTGGAATCAGGTTGAAAAGAATTTTATTTATAAATAAATGTCAAGTGTCTAAAAAAGAGAACATTGTAAATTTTTTTGTAAAACATTAAGTTTTACTATAATAACATAACAACATAACGTCTACAGAGAGTTTTATGTAACACTGAACATTTCCATAACGAGAATATTACTTTTAAGTATACATATGCATACGTTGTACATTTTCCGACGCTCGGTTTATCAAGAGAATTCAATTTGAAGCTTTAAACAAGTGTTTTCCACTCCCAGGCTAAGCATGAAGTAAAATTTCGAGTTTAGAAAAGCCTGAAAATTTGGTTTGGTCGCGTAGCGCGAAGCGCGGAGCGGCCAAACCAAATTTTCGGGCTTTTCTAAACTCGAAATTTTACTTCATGCGCCACCGGCACACAACACTGATTTAATGTAAAGTTTAGCGGTGTGTTTTAAGCTTCGTAATATGTCAGTGTTTTGTACCGGTGGCGCATGAAGTAAAATTTCGAGTTTAGAAAAGCCTGAAAATTTGGTTTGGCCGCTCCGCGCTTCGCGCTACGCGACCAAACCAAATTTTCAGGCTTTTCTAAACTCGAAATTTTACTTCATGCTTAGCCTGGGAGTGGAAAACACTCGTTTAAAGTTCTAATTGAATTCTCTTAATGAACCGAGCGTCGGAAAATGTACATCGAAATGCATATGTATACTTACAAAAAATATTCTCGTTATGAAAATGTTTGGTGTTACATAAAACTCTCTGTATATAAATTATTATATTGCATATTATGTAATTAATTAATATGTGTGATCCTACGCCGTAACTGGTTGTTTTGAATGTCAAGTTACTCTACCTGTCTAATCCCTAAGATTAGACATATATTTAATTATTAATTATTCTATTACGATTGCATCATTCGTTCAATAATGCAATCATAACACAACACAATTCCGGACAATTACCTGATGCCCCACTTACGCAAGAATGACGAGCGGCTGTCCGGCCGATCCACGGCAACAACTTCTACAACTCAGCAACGGACTTGTGGACTTTGTGACCAACATCGTCCCAAATCACCGGGCCAACGCTACCAGTCAGCACCAACACCAAATATAAATACCCGCGAGGAGGCCAACTGACCAGAGTTATTTCGACTCTCAAACCATTAACTACCATGTCATGTATTTAAGTTATTATGTTACAATATATACCTATTTTAAATCCACTACTCTACCCTGAACTATTACATCCGGTTCGAAGTACCATGTAATAGTTCAGGGTAGAGTAGTGGACTTGAAATGGGTATATATTGTAACATAATAACTTAAATCCATGAAATGTCAAAATGGTATGCAGCCATCAATTCCAACCAGTTAAATATCCATCTCCTTGGTGCGTATCAAACAGCACATAATTTCCTCAGCGAAACCTACCAACAAAATTTTAAGCATCCATTACAGACAAAATAACTTCCATATTCTAATACCTCCTTCTCAGATTCAATCCATCATAAAACATGCAAACCTAAAGCTCCCATCCAATCTACAAATACTATCCGCACCTATCACAAATGTGCAAAGCAAACAGGATAGCAATACAATACACATTTATGGGCACTTCCTTATTGTGGATACATCACAGTTCACAATAATGAAAGCAACAGCGACACCATGTCAAATTCATAAAACATACTACGAGGCGCTGGATATATCTCAAGACATCATCGCAGTTGACTACAATCAACAACTCTACTTCCATTTGCAAGAAACAGAATTTTCGGCTTGCAGAACACTGACACGACACAAGTATGTCTGCGCACCCACCCAAATCATGGACATCGAGACACATCCCGAATGCATCATCAGTCAAATATTCGACCGAGATGACAAGATACATTGCAGAACAAGAAATTTTCCATTACATTCAATTACATGGAAGCAACTACATATGTCAAACACATGGTTATTCATCACACCATCACCCATCAAAATAGCCATATCCTGCAATGGTACACGAGAGGATGTTCAACTTAGCAACACAGGAGTAATCCAAATAACCCAGGATTGCATCATACACACACAACATGTGATGCTAACGCCTAACCAGATGGAATCCAAAGCAATACTGGCCACATATTCAAAGAAGGCTAACGTTTCACTTATAAGTGGACAAACAGTACCGCCTATAATTCCAATTTCATTCAAATCTATTCTACGATCGCAGAACAATAAGATGGCAACTGATATAATCAACAAAGAAGAGGAACTTAGGGACCAACTTTCGAACATCAACTGGAAACACATCAGATACCACTCGTCCTGGACCAGTGCTGTAACAACCATAGGCACATTTGGCGTATTAGGACTAGGAATCGCAATCATTCGGCACATCTGGAAGAAAAAGCAAGGTGGCGAAACCTCACCGGCAGGACATCCAGAAGAACATCAAATGGTTCCAAGTCCAGCTTCCAGAGCATACTGTACAGTCCAGAGGACACCAAAAAATGTCAACACACACCCACTTCCAAGGAACTTATCACCGACAGAGTCCATCCAACTACAACCGCTGATATCCCACACTCCCGGCGGGCAGAATGTCTAATCCCTAAGATTAGACATATATTTAATTATTAATTATTCTATTACGATTGCATCATTCGTTCAATAATGCAATCATAACACAACACAATTCCGGACAATTACCTGATGCCCCACTTACGCAAGAATGACGAGCGGCTGTCCGGCTGATCCACGGCAACAACTTCTGCAACTCAGCAACGGACTTGTGGACTTTGTGACCAACATCGTCCCAAATCACCGGGCCAACGCTACCAGTCAGCACCAACACCAAATATAAATACCCGCGAGGAGGCCAACTGACCAGAGTTATTTCGACTCTCAAACCATTAACTACCATGTCATGTATATAAGTTATTATGTTACAATATATACCCATTTCAAATCCACTACTCTACCCTGAACTATTACACTACCAATGCCCTAAGAATAATGGTTTAGATGTCGGCCATTTGACATGACAAGTTCCTAACCTAATTTTGTGTGTGTGTGTGTGTTCAAGAAGCCGCATACGTTAAGTCACTAAAACAACTGTTACTTCTAAATAGGTATTAAAAATACTATAACTATACTCGCGTTACACTTGAATTATTGCCTCTTTTACCAGTTTTATCATGTCATATTGGCCTATTATTCGTATTTCTACAATACGCGCTTAGTTTTGATTGAATCTGTATTAATTCGGTACTGCCAAGAAATTCTTAGTAGATAATACGAAGGGATGAATGATAAGAAAGCATCTTGAGCGTCCTGGGCCAGACAGACTCTATTAATCAGTTCATTGTGTTAAGTTTGCACATTTTCAATTCATCTTTCTGTTGCCTCCATTCAGTAATTACCCTTGATTGAGCCCCCTTTTGCTCGCGTTACTAATGACTCCAACCCTTTTGTCTGCGGAAGCCCGTTCGGCGGTGGAAAGGAAAGGATCAAACACCGCCCCCTTATTTCACGGCTTCGCTATTTGTCTTGGCTTTAAGGGATTTTTTGTTCAAAGGGGGGATAGTTTAGACGTTGCTCAATTGACTTTACTATCATTGCAGGGATGTATGCTAATTATGAGTTTCAATGTTGCTCAGTTTACCAATACAAGTTAGAAATAGATAAAATTTCATAAAACCAATTCGAGTGTTTTGAGATTTTGGCAACCTAATTCTATCGTATGTCCAATAAAATAAGTTTTTCTTTAAAGTATACGTATTCCAAATTCAGCTTATTTTCTTTAAATCTCTAGTTATTCGTTGTTTTTTTGTTAAGTTCAATTTGAAGCTCTAAACGAGTGTTTTCCACTCCCAGACTAAGCATGAAGTAAAATTTCGAGTTTAGAAAAGCCCCGTGAAAATTTGTCGCGGGTCGCGCAGCGACCCGAGACAAATTTTCTGGGCTTTTCTAAACTCGAAATTTTACTTCATGCGCCACGCGTATAAAACACTAAAATATCGTGAACTCTATGTATATTTGAACCTCCCTTGAAATCAGCGTTTATACGCGTGGCGCATGAAGTAAAATTTCGAGTTTAGAAAAGCCCAGAAAATTTGTCTCGGGTCGCTGCGCGACCCTCGACAAATTTTCACGGGGCTTTTCTAAACTCGAAATTTTACTTCATGCTTAGTCTGGGAGTGGAAAACACTCGTTTAAAGCTTCAAATTGAACTCTTTAAAAAAACAACGAATGTCGGAAAATGTACAGCTTTATTCCCTGTATTTCGACCAAGTTGTAATTTAGTTTTCATCATTGTCATGGTACTATTAAAAATTATTACAATATATAAGTGGTTCTTTAATGCTCATTGTTTATTTTGCTAGGGCGTAGGTAAAGTATCGTACGTTTCTCGAGTGGTATGGCAGTTACATACTCGCGGAATACTGCACTTGCTGCTGCGCGGCGTTTGCGCAACATGTCCGCTCATATGTAATATGCTGCATACCACTCTCATTACGTTATATACTATTTAATTGTAATCTTTGTGAGTTAATTGAATTTTCATATTAATGTCAGATTTCCCTTCACATAACCTACAAATTATAAGTTGATTTACAACATAACATGTGATTAATATTGTCCTAACCTACAACACACAACCTGCATCACACCACTAAATTCTTGAAATGTCAAATTTCCTGACCTAAAACACACAACCTGCATCACATCACTAAATTCTTGAAATGTCAAATTTCCTAATCTAAAACACCTAACCTGCATCACACCACTAAATTCTTGAAATGTCAAACTTCCTAACCAAAAACACACAACCTGCATCACATCACTAAATTCTTGAAATGTCAAATTTCCTAACCTAAAACACAACCTGCATCACACCACTAAATTCTTGAAATGTCAAATTTCCTAACCTAAAACACACAACCTGCATCACACCACTAAATTCTTTAAATGTCAAATTTCCTAACCTAAAACACAACCTGCATCACACCACTAAATTCTTGAAATGTCAAATTTCCTAACCTAAAACACACAACCTGCATCACACCACTAAATTCTTGAAATGTCAAATTTCCTAACCTAAAACACACAACCTGCATACCACCACTAAATTCTTGAAATGTCAAATTTCCTAACCTAAAACACACAACCTGCATCACATCACTAAATTCTTGAAATGTCAAATTTCCTAATCTAAAACACCTAACCTGCATCACACCACTAAATTCTTGAAATGTCAAATTTCCTAACCTAAAACACAACCTGCATCACACCACTAAATTCTTAAGATGTCAAATTTAATTGGTCTTATTAAAAAAAAACAGATTATATTTAGGTTATAAAAGGGTGTATAAAAATAACACTGCACCAATAAATATACATCTCTCTGAAGAGATAACACTTTTTTTTAAGTATTAACGTAATCGTCTGTTTGTTGTTTTAATAATTCCCGTTTATTTCTGTAGCCGTTCCCGAAAAGACGTGAGCGTGAGAAAATTTATTTCTACACCCTCTTGTCTCTGTTTATTCCGCGCCGTGATAATTGGAAAAATACCTTTTCTCCAAATAAATGTTCGAATCTTTCGTCTGAAGGTGTGTGTGTGTGTGCGTATTTCAGTAATAAATACAACTGCGAGCTGGGATATAAATTGCTCTTAATTTCATTCCCCGAGCGAAAATTAATATTGTCGGTACGATATCGTTTTCTAAGAGTATATTTATTGCTATTTTAGTAGAACAACATTAATCTCGTACAGAAATAATATAAAAATAGAGAGTTTTATTAATGGGTTTCTTAATTGTAGTTTATACATTAATTGTAGTTTATTTATAACCTCTAGAGTGCTATGATAGAATCTTTTTTTAAATTTAAGTTAGCTACACTCTTTAGAAATTGAAATATAAAACGTCAAACATCTAGAGTGCATGATAGTATCTTTTTTTAAATTTAAGTTGGCTACACTCTCTAGAAATCGACATATAAGACGTCTAACCGCTAGAGTGCCGTGATAGTATCTTGTTTTAAATTAAAGTTTGCTGCGCTCTTTAGAAACTGACATATAAAACCTCAAACCTCTAGAGTGCCATGATAGTATCTTTTTCTAAATTTAAGTTGGCTACAGTCTCTAGAAATCGACATATAAGACGTCTAACCGCTAGAGTGCCGTGATAGTATCTTGTTTAAAATTAAAGTTTGCTACGCTCTTTAGAAACTGACATATAAAACCTCAAACCTCTAGAGTGCCATGATAGTATCTTTTTTTTAAATTTAAGCTGGCTACACTCTTTAGAAATTGACATATAAAACGTCAAACCTCTAGAGTGCCATGATAGTATCTTGTTTTTAATTCAAGTTGGCTACGCTCTTTAGAAACTGACAAATAAAACCTCAAACCTCTAGAGTGCCAAGATACTATCTTTTTTAAATTTAAGTCGGCTACACTCTTTAGAAATTGACATATAAAACATCAAACCTCTAGAGTGGCATGATAGTATCTTGTTTTAAATTTAAGTTAGCTTCGCTCTTTAGAAACTGGCATATAAAACGTCAAACCTCTAGAGTGCCATGATAGTATCTTGTTTTAAATTTAACTTGGCTACGCTCTTTAAAAACTGACATATAAAACCTCAAACCTCTAGAGTGCCATGATAGTATCTTTTTTTTAAATTTAAGTTGGCTACACTCTTTAGAAATCAACATATAAAACGTCAAACCTCTAGAGTGTCATGATAGTATCTTGTTTTAAATTTAAGTTGGCTACGCTCTTTAGAAACTGACATATAAAACCTCAAACCTCTAGAGTGCCATGATAGTATCTTTTTTTAAATTTAAGTTGGCTACACTCTTTAGAAATTGACATATAAAACGTCAAACCTCTAGAGTGCCATGATAGTATCTTGTTTTAAATTTAACTTGGCTACGCTCTTTAAAAACTGAAATATATATATCCAAGCGACCAGATGAATATGCGTCATTCAAGGTATCAGTGCTGAAAGATTTTGAAGCATTAATGAAGGACCCTAACATATGGCCGAGGGATGTTCGCGGTAATCGTTTTTTTCATCATCTACAGAAGTCGAGACTCAAATCATAAACTCTCCTAATATTTACGATGCTGTAAACTTAAAGATTTTAGTATTAAACACACAGTCACTTCGAAATAAAGTGACAGAACTGGAGGCACTAATATATAGTCATAACTTTAGTGTCATGTGTCTATCGGAGCACTGGCTATCCGAAGCGGAGGCCAGTGCCATTACTTTTGAGAATTTTAATGTTCTGACTAATTTTTCGCGAAAAAATCATATTCATGGAGGGGTTATGATTTGTGTTAACCCATCGTTTAAATGCGAGGTACTCAATTTCCATAACTTGTCCATTGAAATCGATTGCGAAATTTGTGGAATTCTATTATGTGATATTAATGTTATTATATTGTCTGTGTATAGAAGCCCCTTGGGAAATTTTAACACTTTTATTGATATTTTAAACAAGGTCTTATCCAAAATTGACTTTAATAAATTTAATGTTATTATAGGGGGCGATTTTAATGTTAACTTCTTAGGCAGTGATTATAAAACGGCCCAATTAGAAGATTTTTTAATGAGTTTTAACATGTTTCGTACTGTAAACTTTCCCACACGATATGACTCGTGTTTAGATAATATATTTACTAATATCAATAATCAGCACTTCGGTACAGAGCCAATCACAGCTCATTTTTCTGATCACGATGCTATATATTTCAACTATAGTTGCTGTAAAATTAAACCTAAATCAAGCACTAAACTTATTAGACCTATTACCAAGTACGGCAAAGATATATTCTACCAACTCTTGTCAAATGAGAATTGGATTGGACTCTATCGAGGTGAAACAAATGAAATATGGTCAGATTTTGTAAATGTTATTATCAATTGCTTTAACACAGCTTTTCCAATAAGATCGAAAGAATTTAAAGGTGATAAATCCAGGATTTCTTGGTTCTCGACAGAATTGTATAACATGCGTGAAAATCTGAATCTAATTCATGAAGCATCGACTCGTTACGCGATCCCGAATTGATTGCAATGAAAAAAATAATGCGGCTGAATTACAAGAACGCCATTATTAAAGCAAAAACCAAAGCAAATGATAATTACATAAATACTTCTGCTAATAAGTCCAAAGCCATGTGGCAGGTTATTAAAATTAGTAAAGAGGTACCCAAGACATCTGGCAGTATTACGGCTGGCGAATTTAATACTTTTTTTGCACACATAGCCAATAAAATTATAGACAATATGGACTCTTGCTCACCTGATCCCATTATACTGGCATGTGAACATATCTCAACGGACAATGTCCCGTTGTTTTCTTTTAAAAGAGTTTCTGGCGTGGTGGTAAGAGATGCAATAAATTCTTTAAAAAATAATAAAAGTAGGGACGTTTTTGGTTTGACCTGTGAGGTAATTAAAAGTGCTGTGGATATTATCATCGAGCCTCTCACTAAACTAATCAACAGCTCAATTGCTTCTGGTATTTTCCCGAATATTCTCAAAGTGGCTAAAGTAATACCCATACACAAAAAGGGAGACAAAGATGACTGCGGGAATTATAGACCTATCTCTATTCTGCCGGCATTCTCCAAAATAACGGAACGAATATTGTTTAACCAAATAATGGATTTTTTCGAGAAACACAAGTTGTTTTCGATGCATCAGTTTGGTTTTAGAGAAGGCAAGTCTACCAGCTCAGCTGTTGCTAATTTAATCGAAAATATTGTGGAATCGTTCGAAAAGCGTGAATTTACTCTAGCAACTTTCTTTGACTTATCCAAAGCATTTGACTGCGTCTCGCATAGTCAACTGTTGCGGAAACTTTATGTATATAACTTCGAGCCAAGCAGTTGTAAACTCATCATGTCGTATTTAACTGGTCGATTACAATATGTCCATCATAATCATGAAGCTTCCAGTCAGCTTCCTATTTCATGTGGGATTCCGCAAGGGTCTATTCTGGGACCACTACTATTTTTAATCTTTATTAATGATTTTGACGCATATATGGAACCAGTTAAATCGATTATGTATGCAGATGACACATCAGTATTAACATCTACAAAGACGCTGGAAGACTGCGTGCTGATGCATGAGGCAGCCAAACGTAGAGCAGCAACATGGTTTCTCGCAAACAAACTTGCCCTTAATGATGACAAAACCATATCAATGTTATTTACTCTTAACAATCACGGCCTTGAGGATTTAACAAAATCTACAACATTTCTGGGGGTACATATCGATTGTGCCCTATTGTGGAAACTTCACGCTGATGAAATCGCCAAAAGATTGAATTCTAGTACCTATTTAATTAGAAACCTGCGCGAAAGAGCATCTCAGTATGTTGTACGAACAGCGTACTTTTCCTTGTACGAATCACACCTGAGATATGGCATTTTAGTTTGGGGCCACTCCAATGCCCGGCACCGAATATTTTCATTACAACGTCGTGTAATTAGGATCATTGCAGCGCTGGGGTATCGGGAGGACTGTAGGCATATATTTAGAGAAATGGGTATATTAACTGTTCCCTGCATTTATATATTCGAATGCCTTATTTACATCAGGAAAAATATCCACAAATATACTAGTCATACTCTAAATCATGATCATGACACTAGAACTAAGAAAAACCTTTGCCAGCCACAATTAAGGCTAACTAGAACTCAGATGAGCGTAAATTGCTTCGGAATCAAATTCTATAACATTCTACCTCTCGAACTACGTGCCCTGCCACTGAAACCTTTTAAAAGAAAAATAAAAGCAATACTATTGGACGGTGCCTTTTATGACTGGGATGAGTTTTTATTATTAAGATTGTAACCATCTATTGTTTGACATTTGTTTTAAAATTGCTATATGTTTTGTACTGACGTATGTATGATCTGTGATCCTAAACATAAATAAATTATTCTATTCTATTCTATTCTATTCTATACAGGGCACACAACCTTATACCATTCCATTCAAAGAAGAGCATACAGAGAGTTTTCTGTAACACCGAACATTTTTATAACGAGATTATCCAGTATCCAGTATCTATATGCATTCGGTTTATTAAAAGAATTTAATTTGAAGCTTTAAGCGAGTGTTTTCCACTCCCAGGCTGAGCATGAAGTAAAATTTTGAGTTTAGAAAAGCCTGAAAATTTGGTTTGGTCGCGTAGCGTGAAGCGCGGAGCAGCCAACCCTTCATGCGCCACCGGTACAAAACACTGACATATTACGAAGTTTAAAACACACCGCTAAACTTTACATTGAATCAGTGTTTTGTACTGGTGGCGCATGAAGTAAAATTTCGAGTTTAGAAAAGCCTGAAAATTTGGTTTGGCCGCTCCGCGCTTCGCGCTACGCGACCCAACCAAATTTTCAGGCTTTTCTAAACTCGAAATTTTACTTCATGCTTAGCCTGGGAATTAAATTCAAATTCTTTTAATAAACCAAGCATCGAAAAATGTGCAACGTATGCATATGGATACTTCAAAGAAAAATTCTCGTTATGAAAATGTTCGGTGTTACATAAAACTCTCTGTATATAACTATATTTACATTCAGTGTAAATTATTTATGTAGCATATGGGGCGGGACAAGTGTTAATAACATCAATACAATTCAAAGACAGCAGAATAAAATATTAGAAGTCATATATAATCTTGATAGATACACACCTACAAAACAAGTGTATGAATTTATACCTGAATTAACTATAACCAAGAAAATAAACTTAGAAAGATGTATAGTTATACATAAAATCATAAACAGCGATAACTCAAATATTGAAAAAAAAACCGCAAACAGTTGCCCGACCACAATACACGCAGAAAAATGAATCTTATCATCCAACAAAATTCTACCGATATCTTAAAAAATAGTATATTTGTTTCAGGAATCAAATATTATAACAAATTACCAGCTACAATCAAACAATTAAAAAATGTAAACAAATTCAAAGTTAAAGCTAAGATATATATTTTAAAGTCAAACTCGTTACATATTACCTAACAACTATCATCATCACAATCACCCTAACGTAATAAACTTTAATTTTACTAATTTAGAGAAATTCTCCAGTACCAGAATTGTTTTTATTTTAAATCAATTTCTGTTGGAGAAACACTTCTGTGCAATAAAATTAAGTACACAAAATATGCTACAATTTAACCCATTAACGGCCGAGCAGTTGTAGAGTTAACTCAAAAAGTAGATTTTAGGTAAAATTCTACACTTCTTTTAATGATTTCTACGAATGACTTATCGTTTTACATACTGTGATTTTTCCTTTTAAATATACATAATTTATACGCTGTAAATGTAAGGCATTCGTCGGTTTTATATAAAAACGTGCAATATGAAGTTTAGAACGAGTATTTCCACTCCCAGACTAAGCATGAAGTAAAATTTCGAGTTTAGAAAAGCCCCGCGTAGAAAATTTGTCGAGGGTCGCGCAGCGACCCGAGACAAATTTTCACGGGGCTTTTCTAAACTCGAAATTTTACTTCATGCGTCACGCGTATTAAACACTGAAATATCGAAGTTAGAAATACACTGAACACATTTTTTTTAAATGGGTAATAATCGAGATATTTAAATAACAAAATATTTATATATTTTCACGTCAAGTCAAATAATATAATATATCAAATTAACTTATTTAGTAATTTAATTAACATAAAATTAATAATGTTGCGTATATGCATCAATAGCGCCTAATGGGTTAAAGCGGACATGATGAGTTTCCTAGTAAATATGTCAATTTTCTTAATGTCAAAATGCCGCGTCATTCAGACAACAATTCAAAAATTCGAATCCTAACTGAAATAGAAGATGTTTTCTCTACAAGACAAATTGTTTGATTGTTGAATCTCAGTAAAGACACTGTTTTCAGAGTTAAGAAACGTTGGGAGGAGGACAGAAGTGTTATGGTGTTTTATTATTTATTGAATCTGCTGCTAGGCAATTAAAACAGACCTGAATTATACAACTAGAATATTGTGAAAAATAGTTATAAGACTTAATTTTATTGCACCGAAGTATACATTCCAATAATAAAATTGGGGGTTTATATGCTGGATGAGATATTATCTCGCTAGCATCTATTCAACCAAACATAAAAAAAAACGTCACACCTCTAGAGTGCCATGATAGTATCTCTTTTTAAAATTAAGTTGGCTACACTCTTTAGAAATTGACATATAAAACGTCAAACATAGTAAAATAAAGGGTGTCCCAACAAGAGCGCCGGATTTAATTATAAAGAAAAACATATTTATTTTTTGAATTAAGCAAACATTTTTGTTTCAACATAAAGAAAAATAGTTCCAATTAAACATGAAATACAACATCAGGCAAATGGCCACCACGAAACCTCTGGCACAGGGTTATTGTTTTGTTAACATTTTGAATAACGTTTTCGCATAAATGTGGCTGTATTTCACCAATAACGCGCCGGATTTCCTCTTTAAGATGATGAACTGTTTCAGGCTTATTTGCATACACCTTTTGCTTCACATAGCCCCAAAGAAAAAAGTCCATCGGCGTTAGATCGCACGATCTTGGTGGCCAATGTTGATCACCAAATCGAGAAATGACACGGCCTGGAAATTTGGTCTGCAGTCACGTGCTGTGTGGCAGGTCGCACCGTCTTGTTGGAAAAACATGTGCTCCACATCAATTACATCCAATTCGGGCCACAAAAACTCCGTTAACATTTCCCGATACCGCACACCAGTAACAGTTAGCGCATTTCCAGCCGCATTTTCAAAGAAATACGGCCCAATCACTCCGCCAGCCCAAAATGCGCACCAAACCGTTACTCGCGGTGGATGCATTGGCTGTTCGAGTACCACACAAGGATTTTCAGCACCCCAAATCCGACAGTTTTGTTTATTTACGTATCCGTCGAGTTGAAAATGTGCCTCATCTGAAAAAATGATTTTCTTCGAAAAATCCGGATTAATTTGATGATGTTCCAACACCCAATCAGCAAATCCACGGCGCTGCTCATGGTCCCTTGGCTTGATTTCTTGCACCAATTGAATCTTGTACGCGTGCAAATGCAGATCTTTTACCAAAATTCGTTGCATAGTGGTTTTGGAAATGTTTAATTCTTGACAACGATGCCGAATGGAAGTTCCTGGATTCTCGGCCACAGATTCCCTTACTGTGTCTATATTTTCGAGTGACCGACAAGGACGACGACGAACAATGGTCTTCTGATCCATCAGCGTAAATTTGGTCTCAAATTTTCTAATTAAACGCCTCACTGTCGATTCATTTGGCGCATAATGGCGACCGAAAACTTGACGTAATATGCGCATTGTTTTCGCAAAACTTTCACCATTTTTGTAATGTGTTTTTACAATACTTAAACGTTGTTCGTTTGAATACTTCTCCATATTCTTAAATCGCGTCTGGACTTGACAACTGTAAAAAAAAATCACCGTACAACTCGTATTAACAAAATGGCGGCAAATTTAAATCCGGCGCTCTTGTTGGGACACCCTTTATAATACATAATTTCAGAGTTGCCAACCTACAATATTTTCCGCGGCACTCTAGATGTTTTTTTGTTTTTAAACATGCGTATTATTACAATGAATACATAAAATTAGAAAAAAATCTTTCTCAAACATAATTAAAACTAGTTTATTCTGAATTTATTGAAGTGTCTTTTAAAAGATTAAATCCCATTTAAATTTATTCCCATCACACTGTGGATATCATTAGAAAACTTTACCATTTAATATTACATTTGGAACTTAGATTAGACACTCTCTCTCGCCCAGTTTTTTTTAATCTCGTAAAACTCGAGTGATTTATACACAACTTCTGGTAAAAGTTAAGGGTTGAGAATAGGAAAAAAGTTACCTGAATTCCATTAATACCTGTCGCTTTGAATGGGATTTATTTACTTGTGTGTGCGTAACGTCAAAAAATCGGTATATAAATTATTAGAGTAGAGTGCACCCTCCTCAATGAAGAGGACCTTTTTTATACAAGGACGGGGGATGAAAAGGCGTGGTGCAGATATTTCAGTTCCAGCCATCTGTTCAACTGCGACCAGCTTATTATTTCTTTTACGGTGAAGTTTATATTGTTACTATTCAAGTTTGTTGGTATTGTATGATGGAGTAGCTATTGTTAATTTATAATTGTTGTGAGTCAAAGTTGCATCAGGTACATGCAGAGGAAGCAAAACATTGTTGAGATACTCTTAATGTGTTTGCATTACTTTTTACCTCAAAATTAGAAGTTCTACAGCCTTATAATAGAATTTCCATTAATATCATCATATTGGAATGTGTTTTATATATATATATATATACACAGAGTTTTATGTAACACCGAACATACTAAAATGTACTTAATGTTGTTAATTTTCCTATGTTCGATGTGTACTGGGACGCATCAAAGCATTGAGTACGATGTGATTGGCTAGGATTTCTAATGGTAATATAGTCAACCCAATGTACACTCTTCACGTCAAAAATAAATTAAATTTGTCAATTATTATGTCAATCAGAATATGTTGTATTATAGATATTATATAAACGCTTCATCAGTAAACACAATTTTTCGCAACATTTCGTTGTTTAATTTAACATAATAAATACAATTATACAAAAATATTATCGCTTAATTTTGTTATACAGCAACTAGTAATGTTGGAATTTGTAGGACCTAAACTTAAATTCTTGTTGAACTCCTGCGTACAAAGGATTTTTAATTATTAAATGATTTTGCAATAGTAAGGATATTATTAGACACTCTTCGATATAACAGAAATTGTTTATTTCATCTCTTTCGATAATATCGACAGATTTCTAACTCCTCGCTTGTGAAATTTATCCAAACAAACTGTTCTAGAAGGTTCGAAATGATTGAAATAAATGGTAGTCTGATTGACCAGATTTTTCAGAAAATAAATGATGGGAATTTCTTGAACTGTTTTCTCCTTGGTATAAGTTTACCAGAATAATTTTTTCCTCGTTTGTATACATTATTGATATGTTTAACTCTCCGTTCTTCGTCTACGTCTGCTTCAAGTGCTAGAACAGCAAATATCACTTGCTAGCGATACTGACAGATTTCATTTATTTTTGAAGGGAAGAGTGTAAATTGGGTTGACTATATTACAATTACAAATTGTAGCCAATCACATCGCACTCAATGCTTTGATCCGTCCAAGTACACATCGAACATAGGAAAATTAACATTGAGTACATTTTAGTATGTTTGTTCGGTGTTACATAAAACTCTCTGTATATATATATATATATATATATATATATATATATATATAACCCATATTTCTATATATATAGGAATATGGGTTTTCTTATGTAGGAATATGGTTTTTCCTTTTTTTTAAATGTACACTTTTGTGCAATAAAATTAAGTACACAAAATATGTTATGGTTTAAAGCGGACATGATTAGTTTCCTAGTTACGTAAATCTGTCAATTTTTAAATGTCAAAATACCGCATCATTTAGACAACAATTCAAATAGTCAAATTCTTACTATAATTGACGATGGTTTTTATATTAGACAAATTTCTTGATTGGTGAACATCAGTAAAGAGACTGTTTTCGGAGTTAAGAAACGTTGGGAGCAGTAAAGAAGTGGTATGGTGTTTTATTATTTATTGAAACTGCTGCTAGGCAATTAAAACAAACCCGAATTATACAACTAATATATTGTGAAAAATAGGCATAAGACTTGTACTTAATTTTATTGCACAGAAGTGTGCATCTAGCAAAAATAAAAAATATTGTGAAGAAAGCGTTAGTGTTTTCATTCTAAGTTAATATCATCATAGTTTAATGCTAATTAATCTCTACTAGATGCATAAAAACACGATCTAACAGTTCGTATTAATAGAATAAAATCTTCTGAAATGAACGTGACAACATTGCATTTCATGTGTTCTAACTTCATTGTAATTTAGAGGTTATGTTACATTGTTTTTGTTTATGTTTGTTAAAATGTATTTCTTCTGCTGAATTATTTGATTGAAATTTACTTCTAACGAGTTTTTTTCACTCCCAGGCTGAGCATGAAGTAAAATTTCGAGGTTAGAAAAAACTGAAAATTTGGTTTGGTCGCGTAGCGCTACACGACGAACCAAATTTTCAGACTTTACTAAACTCGAAATTTTACTTCATGCGCCACGCGTATAAAACACCGATTTCAAGTGAATTTCACAATATACTGCTTAGGCTTGACGTTTATTAATTTTTACAAATGTTTATTTAAAATATGCGAAAGTATACTTAAAACAATTAATATTTTTGAATCTATCATAGGTGAAACATAATAAATCTAAATTATCTATTAATAATCAAATTCAAAACAAATATTAGATTGGAATAACTTAATTTAATAAAGTAAGAACATTATATTATAATATCCTAACTGTTTCATTAAAAATAAAACATTAATGAATACAGAATACACTCAACATTTTGTTTTGTTTGTTTCGTTATTTCTTCGAAGATGTCGCGGCAGTTAAAATGCACAATCGCTCATTAGTTCGAGCCATTAATCAATTAGAAACATCGTGGCTGTCGCAATAAAGAAAGTAAAAATTACACTCGCGCTGAGTTAAGGAGGTTTTCTTTCTTTTTGAACCGTTTTGTCCTGGCCAGGGGCCAAAAATGCCGAACCCGCCACATCAACTCACCATCTAAATGCTACTTCTATTCCAACAATATGCTCCAATCACCGCCAAAGCGTTTATTTCCTCACACAAACAGATAACTTTAATTGTAAGTCAATAGAGGAAACTATAATATAATAAAATAATAATTTAAAGTTGTTTAACAGGTAAATTTAAATATTAATAAAACTTGATAATAATAATAAAATTATTCAAATAGATTTAATGTATAGGATGAGCTGAATTAATCGATGCATAAATGAAGCTTTGATATTTAGTTAGGTCGTAGATAATAATATATTACGTCACGAGGGTGGTATGCAGCATATTACATATGAGCGGATTTGTTGCGCTTGAGCCGCGCAGCGGCGAGTGCAGTATTCCGCGAGAATGTAATTGCCATACCATTCGAGAAACGTACGATACTTTACCTACGCCGTAGCAAAATAAACAATGAGCATGAAAGAACAACTTATTTATTCAATAATTTTTGACAGTAACATGACATTGATGAAAACTAAATTACTACTTGATCAATATATCTTTAATTAATTTCTCACTTAACCCGTGGTGAAACATTTTTGAATATAATACTGGATATTTAATTAAAACACTTGGTTTGTTTCACTAATTTGAAACAAACCAAGTGTTTTAATTAAATATCCAGTATTGATCAATATACATCAAAGAAATGTCATTTGGTTGTGCGGTAATCAATCAGCTGTTCAGCTGTTAGCATATAATATACTTGTCAAAGCTATTACGTGCATGTGTAGGTAATGTCAATCATACGGGTCAAGATGACAGTGTGGTATGATGCAGTTACTAGATAGAGCGTAGGTAAAAGTGTTTAAAATAGTCAGTCTCATTTATAATGCATTAACCATTTCAACACTAGTGCTAAAAAGTAGAGCTTCGCGCATATTAATCGATACATACATCAATGTTTTATGATGAGGTTGTAGATAAAATGTATATTCACATCTGCTTTTCTGAAAATAATAATATTTTGCACAGATTCCACAGTGATGCAGGAATTAATTTTCAACTTACGTTATTGTCTATGCCGTAGTGTAAACTTTCTTTTTATTTGTAATGAAAGGAAACGAGCCCTTCAGATCAAGCATTTAATCCCTCCAGGTCCATTCGAGCGCTTTTGTGCCGTGGCAGAATGGACGTTCGTTCTTTGAATGGAGGGTCTTCTAATAATAATAACGAGGCCCCGGTAATCTTCAGTCTATGCATAATATTGCTCGAGTATTGGTGGTTGGAGATTTTAGAGAAAGCACATTGAATTTTAAAATAGTTTAGTCTACAGTTCATTAGGCTTACAAAAAAAATATAATTATGATGAAAATGTAAAAATTATTTAATATCGACTTTCTGCGAAAATTTAGTCTATTTAAGACTGTTCTAAAACTGTTCATTAAAACAACTACTTGCTGAGCTAATATTCCGACGGATATTGAATAATACAATTAAATTTTGAGTTGAATAAACAGATTTACTGTTATTAGGCTTAATTTATAGGTATGCAAAATGTAACATCATGTTAAATTACTCTCACAACAAACTAAATAAACAAACAGGAAAGTGAACATTTTGAAAAAAAATGACAGCGAATGAATATAAATTAAAAGAATCTTAGGCATTCTTAAAGAAAAAGTCTTTAGCCGTCTATAGATGCTTTTCGAGATTTATCTCTCATCATTATAACTATGCTTTAGATAGACTTTTAAAATATGTTGAAATTTCTGGAAAAAACAACGAACATATACAAAAAAATAAGTGCATTTGCTAAAAATAGTTTTATTTACACGAAAACGACGTATACTACTGTCGGCATCTCGGTTGCCATGAAAAACAAATTACATATCTTAGATTAAGTCATACGATTCGGTGAATCTAGGAAACCTCAAACAAATTTAATTATACCAGATGAGTATTTTCAATCCAGAACATACAGAGAGTTGTATGTAACACCGAACATTTTCATAACGAGAATTTTTCGTTGAAGTATCCATATGCATACGTTGCATATTTTCCGAAGCTCGGTTTACTAAAAGAATTCAATTTGAGGCTCTAAGCGAGGTTTTCCACTCCCAGGCTGAGCATGAAGTAAAATTTCGAGTTTAGAAAAGCCTGAAAATTTGGTTTGGTCGCGTAGCGCGAAGCGCGGAGCGGCCAAACCAAATTTTCAGGCTTTTCTAAACTCGAAATTTTACTTCATGCGCCACCGGTACAAAACACTGATTCAATGTAAAGTTTAGCGGCGTGTTTTAAACTTTGTAATATGTCAGTGTTTTGTACCGGTGGCGCATGAAGTAAAATTTCGAGTTTAGAAAAGCCTGAAAATTTGGTTTGGCCGCTCCGCGCTTCGCGCTACGCGACCAAACCAAATTTTCAGGCTTTTCTAAACTCGAAATTTTACTTCATGCTTAGCCTGGGAGTGGAAAACACTCGCTTGAAGCTTCAAATTAAATTCTTATCATAAGCCGAGCATCGAAAAATGGGCAACGTATGCATATGGATATTTAAAAGAAAAATTCTCGTTATGAAAATGTTCGGTGTTACATAAAACTCTCTGTATAATATAATTAAGGATGAGCATTTTCAATCTGGAGCATGTAATAAAATGAATTGTATAAATGACTTTAAATTTGTCTATTGTTATAAGGTGTCAAACTTAATTTACAAAATGAATATGAATTATACCATTGAAAAAATAATCTTCATAGTAAAAACTTTTTACACTGGAGGCCGGCATAAGGAATGTGCGTGATTTATTTTTTAAATAATTAATTACAGTCCATTTTGAACTTCACATCAAATCAGTGTTTTATACGCATTGTGCATTAAGTAAAATTTCGAGTTTAAAAAAGCCTAAAAGTTTGGATTTATTCGCTACCGTGACTAAATCCAAATTTTTACCTTATGCTTAACCAAGGAGTGGAATAAACTATTTTGTGTAATATTAACAACTTTGATAAACACTTGCCCACTTGATTTAGAAAGAAACAGTTGACCTTTTTTTTAGGATACTTTATGGATCACCCTGTATAAAAACAAATACGCTCATCTCGTAGATCTCGTCGAAATAGCCGAATTGCATGTATTATCCTTTTCTGTAACTTGAATAGTTTTTGAGTTATTACGTTTTTGTGAAAATTAAAAAAATGTCGTGAATTTACGCGAGTGCCCCCGCTTTTTTTTTATTTCGCAAAAATTGCGAATAACTCAATAACTAATAGGAATGCAAAAAAATTGTTTAAATGAAAGTTTTAGATAATAACATTTACGACAATTTTTCTCTCTTCAAGTTTTTTCGTAGCAATTTTTTTTCTTGGAGAAAAAAAAAACATTTTGTTGAAAGATTCGTAAAAACTTACAATTTTCACATAATCATCGAATAATATCTTAAAACTATTTGTTGGAATTTGTGTATGTTTTTTTTTACTTCGGGATAAACTAGCGTTTCACGCGCGTGGCGCATGAAGTAAAATTTCGAGTTTAGAGAAGCCTGAAAATTTGGTTTGGTCGCTCCGCGCTTCGCGCTACGCAACCAAACCAAATTTTAAGGCTTTCCTAAACTCGAAACTCGAAATTTTACTTCATGCTTAGTCTGGGAGTGGAAAACACTTTTATACATAATATTGATAACTTTGATAAACACTCGTCTTCTTGATTTAAAAAAATACAATTGACATTTTCTATTAGATACTTTATGGATCACCCTGTATAAAAACAAATAAGTCCATCTTGTAGATATCGTTGAAATGCATGTATTTTACTTTTCTGTAGCTAAATTATAACGTTAAACGTTAAACACTCGCCCTCTTGATTTAGAAAGAAACAATTGACCATTTTTATAGGATACCTATACCCTATATAAAAACAAATACGCCCATCTCGTAGATCTAGTCGAAATAGCCGAAATGCATGTATTATTCTTTTCTGTAGCTTGAATAGTTTTTCAGTTATTACGTTTTTGTGAAAATCGAAAAATGTCGAGAATTTACGCGAGGGCGTACGCTTTTTTTGTATTTCGCAAAAGTTGAAAATAACTCAATAACTAATGGAAATACAGAAAAATAATTTAAACAAAAGTTTTAGATAATAACATTTTTGACAATTTTTCTGTTTTCAAATTTTTTGTAATTATCTTCTTTTTTAGAGAACATTCTCTATCAATAAAATAATGGTCGGAAAATTATTATTTATTGGAATTTGTGTATGTTTCTTTTACTTCGGAATAAATAAGCGTTGTACGCGCGTGGCGCATGAAGTAAAATTTCGAGTTTACAAAAGCCTGAAAATTTGGTTTGGTCGCGTAGCGCGAAGCGCTACGCAACCAAACCAAATTTTCAGGCTTTTCTAAACTCGAAATTTTACTTCATGCTTAGTCTGGGAGTGGAAAACACTTTTGTACATAATATTGATAACTTTGATAAACACTCGCCTTCTTAATTTAAAAAAAAACTGACATTTTCTATTAGATACTTTATGGATTACCCTGTATAAAAACAAATACGTCCATCTTGTAGATATCGTCGAAATGCATGTATTTTACTTTTCTGTAGCTGAATTAAAACGTGTTTTTTGTCAAAATTGAAAAACGTCGAGAATTTACGCGAGCTTTTTTGTATTTCGAAAAAGTTGCAAATAACTCAATAACTAATGGAAATACAGAAAAATGATTTAAACAAAAGAGTTAGATAATAATATTTTTGACAATTTTTCTATGTTCAAATTTTTTGTAACTATCTTCTTTTTTAGAGAACACTCTCTATCAATAAAATAATGGTCGGAAAATTATTATTTATTGGAACTTGTGTATGTTTCTTTTACTTCAGGATAAATAAGCGTTTTACGCGCGTGGCGCATGAAGTAAAATTTCGAGTTTAGAAAAGTTTGAAAATTTGGTATGGTCGCTCCGCGCTTCGCGCTACGCAACCAAACCAAATTTTCAGGCGTTTCTAAACTCGAAATTTTACTTCATGCTTAATCTGGGAGTGGAAAACACTTTTATACATAATATTGATAACTTTGATAAGCACTCGCCTTCTTGATTTAAAAAAAAAATTGACATTTTCTATAAGATACTTTATGGATCACCCTGTATAAAAACAAATACGTCCATCTTGTAGATATCGTCAAAATGCATGTATTTTACATTTCTGTATCTAAATTATAACGTTAAACGTTAAACACTCGTCCTCTTGATTTAGAAAGAAACAATTGACCATTTTTTTAGGATACTTATACCCTATATAAAAACAAAAAAAAAACAACAATACGCCCATCTCGTAGATCTCGTCGAAATAGCCGAAATACATGTATTATCCTTTTCTGTAGCTTGAATAGTTTTTGAGTTTTTACGTTTTTGTAAAAATTTTAAAATGTCGAGAATTTACGCGAGGACGCCCGCTTTTTTTGTATTTCGCAAAAGTTGCAAATAACTCAATAACTAATGGAAATACAGAAAAATGATTTAAACAAAAGTTTTAGATAATAACATTTTTGATAATTATTCTAACTTCAATTTTTTTGTAACTATCTTCTTTTTTAGAGAACACTCTATCAATAAAATGGTCGGAAAATTATTATTTGAGGGATTGTGTTTGTTTAAAATCGTATACAGATCTTTATCGTGGGTCATTATTCATCTTGAAATGCACAACATATATACGTATAAACATGTGAATAAATAGCATGCACGTTCTGCAAATCCTTTAGTTACTTATGTGCCTCTTTTTCCTCTTCTCCGTACACACTCACTATCAATCACACCCCTTATCTAGAAAATGGGAGCCGTATGAGCGTCATCTGTTATTACCGACACCATCGACAAAAGGGCGCGACATTTTAAATTAAGACGTATATTCCAAATACATACTAGGTACCGTTTATCCTTATCAAGTTATTCTCAATTTTTTTTTTTTAAATGTTACAATATTTTTTTATTCAGCTCGTAAAACTGCACTGCTTTGCCGATTTTGGCCGTTTCAATATCTTTTATAGTTTCTGAGATGATCCCCAAAAAGAACATGAAAAAAACTCACCCTATATATAGATATAGATACTTATACCTAATGAACAATTCAAATTATTTTAAATAAATGTTAATGACATTTCGGGCGAATTCGCCGGGTATAATGCATTTACTTAAACTCTGATGTTGTGTTTAATAATAATAATAATACTTTATTTCCCAATGGAAGAACCAATGCAAGAAAAGATGAAACATCGCATGTAAATATGTAAATAAAAATTATTTAAGTGATACTTGTGTTTAAGTGATACTTGTGTTTCAGTAATACTTGTGTTTCAGTAATACTTGTGTTTAAGTGATAC
Organism: Philonthus cognatus; assembly: GCA_932526585.2. Lineage (NCBI taxonomy): Eukaryota > Metazoa > Arthropoda > Insecta > Coleoptera > Staphylinidae > Philonthus > Philonthus cognatus. The sequence continues at coordinate 21,527,250 of OW052241.1, forward strand.
TTGTGTTTAGGTAATACTAGTGTTTAAGTGATACTTGTGTTTAAGTGATACTTAATATTTTTTAAATATTTAAATTTTAAAGAAAAATTTTATATTTTGTCAACAATTGGTCTCATCTGCCAATTTAAAGAATTGGACCAATCAAAATGGCGCATTACTTAGAAATTAGCCAATCACATACGAATTACGTGAATATTTTGATAGCAAATATTTGCCGGACAAAATATTCGAATATTTTCCGCGAAGATACCTAAATGCCAAATTTTCAATAATTTTATTATTAAAGGTAAATAACAAGAATATCAAAAATAAGTATTTATAGCATTTTTATTTATAAGAGGTCAAAATTGGAACAGTGAAATTAAAAGTACAGTTATGCTAAATATTTCGATGTTTTTGTTCCGTTTCGTTCACCGAAATTTTATTCAACAGTTGTTAATATTTTAAACTAACGAGTGTCTTCCACTCCCAGACTAAGCATGAAGTAAAATTTCGAGTTTAGAAAAGCCCCGCGTAGAATATTAGTCGAGGGTCGCGCAGCGACCCGAGACAAATTTTTACGGGGCTTTTCTAAACTCGAAATTTTACTTCATGCGCCATGCGTGTAAACCACTGATTTACAGTAAAGTTAAAAATATATAACGGTTAGATGTGATGGTAATCATGTTGTTATTGATTAACAGATATGACGTCATTGTTTCCTAAGCACTCTTTGCAAAAAAGAAAATATCATAATTTTAAATATCAAATCTAAAACAAATTATGAGTGTGATACATCAGTGAGTTCAGAAAAAAATATTCTTTCAAAAAATATAAAAATCAAAATGGCGCTTGTGAGAAAAACAAAAGTTGGCTATGGTCCTCGGGTAAATGTTATAGTTATCTTAGAAAAAAATATGTTTCCAGATTTCTCATTAAGGGGGTAGCACACTCTGAAATTTTCAAAAAATAGATTTTTTTTTGGTCTTTAAAAATTATTTTTAATATCTACTTTATGGTAGACTTAACCACAAGTCCGCCAGAAACTACGTTACAGAGTTTCAGGCCAATTAGTAGACCCGTGTCACGGCGCTCAGAGCGCACTCAGAGAACCAGTCCGTCATCGGCGAAACGGGCGATGTTTTTAACATTAGAAAAATTAGAATTCTTTATACGTTTCATCCCTTTGGCATACACGCTCAATGGCTGGGTATTCTCCATAGCGACTACTGCAGAGGATGCCTTGAAGCAAAAGATGAACGTGTTCTGCACTACCTCTGTCAATGCCCCTCTCTAGCTAGAATAAGAAATTCCTACCCAAGCCGACCATATATGGAAGAACTTTCTGACCATGAGTCGGTAGACGTCAGGAACCTCGCAAAGTTCATCATTGGCTCCAAATGGTTCTCGTGAGGGAAATGTAACACTTATGACATCACAATGGGCCCTATTTGGGCCTAAGTGTGCTCTTGTTCGTGGCCTAAGTTCATTTTTTTATATTGAGTTCCAAATGTTACCGCATCGAATAGTAGATGGCTCTGGCAGTCTATGGCAACCTGTCATTACAAACAAACGTTCCTCGTGCTCTCCGGCGTTGTTTTTTTGTCTAAAATGGCTAATAAATGGTTGAGCGAAGGGCAGAAAGGCACAAAATACAACAATTTCCGTCAGAAAAACAGTTCCATGAAACGACGCCGTCCGATTAATCGGTATTCCTTGGAAGGCGATGTTGCAGGTGTTTCGGCGTCTACAAAAAAAACTTCGAGCATCGAAAGACAAAAACGTCCACGTGAATGCTGGTTTTAAATATCGGCTCATCGAATTCCTGAGTGTTTTCACTGCACTGTCCGAGTTAGTGGTATGTAAAAAGTGCGGTTCGGAGTTACAGTTTCAAGAAAGCGGTATCCGCGGTCTGGGGTTCAAAATTGCTGTATGTTGTACGTCTTGTGATCCGCAGTACATAAATTCCAATCCGCTAGTTGATGGTCACGCATTCGAAATCAATCGTCGCATAATCTTTTGCAATCTGGGAATCGGATACAACGGACTATTGAAGTGTTGCGCATTCATGTGCTTGCCCAGTCCTATTGTGAAGACAGCGTATTACAAGATCGTTGACGCAATTCACACAGTCTCAGAAGCCGTACGAGATGTTTCGATGAAAAAAGCAGCTACAGAAGAGAAGTTATTGTCCGAAGAAGATAAAGAATTCAGCAGGTTAATGGTGTCCGGCGATGGGTCTTGGAGGAAGAGGGGATTTTCGTCTCTGTTGGGCGTGACTACTCTTATTGGCTGGCATACTACACAATTTTAGATTATTTAAATAGCGCTTAGCATTATAACATATTCATTTAAAAACGTCTTTATTATATCAATATTATTATACTATTTGTACTTGTATATTCTTTTTGTGTATCTATGTATCACTTATGTTTATTGACGCATTCAATTGGCAGCAGTACTCCTTTTAATATGTAATTTTTTGTGATTGTGATTTTAAATGAAGCATGTATCCATTTTTGAATAAAGACTATAATAATAATAATAATAATAATAATAATAAAAGTATTAGACCTGGAAGTAAAGTCAAAAATATGTAAAGCTTGCGATCTTTGGAAAAACAAGGAAAGGACCACAGAATTCGAGAAATGGCAGGAAAGTCACGAAAGCGATTGTCAACGAAATCACCAGGGCTCATCCGGAAAAATGGAAGTTGATTCTATCGTCGAAATGTTTCAGCAGTCGGTCGATTTACATGGCGTAAAGTACAGTATATATGTCGGAGATGGCGATAGTAAAACGTTCAAGGGGATTGTTGATTCGGATCCATACGAGGACTTGATTGTGCATAAAAAGGAGTGCATCGATCATGTGCAAAAGCGCATGGGCAGCCGACTTCGCCAACTGATGAAGAAAACTAAAGGACTCGGCGGTAAGGGGAACTTGACGGGAAAATTAATTGATGAATTGACCATCTATTATGGGTCAGCTATTCGGAGGAATTCCGCATCGACGGAAAATATGAAAAGGGAAATAATGGCGACACTGTATCACAAAATATCCACGGATGTGGATCCGCAACACAACAATTGTCCGGAAGGCGCAGATTCCTGGTGTACGTGGCAGAACGTTACAGCCACCGGTCAGCTGAGTGGATACAGACACAACCCAACCCTGAAGAAGAAGGTGTTTGATGCCATATGTCCAGTGTATGTCGAGTTGAGCCGCGATAAATTACTGGAACGTTGTCTGGGAGGATACATGCAGAACGCAAATGAAAGTTTCAAAGCTTGCGTTTGGTCAATATCGCCAAAAACTATTCACAGCGGGAAGAAAATTGTGGAAATTGCGGCGAATGTGGCCGCATGCAATTTCAACGACGGCCGTAATGGCCTCTTGCAGATCTTAAAGGTGCTCCAGCTCCAAATCGGTCTGACATGCAACAGTTTTTGTGCGAAAGCCGATAAAGAGCGCGTCGAGCGCGCTAAGAAGCGGGTGTCAGAAGCGGTAAAGGAGGCCCGCAGGTCCAACGTGGCCGTGAAGAAGCAGCAGAACGATGCCGACTTGAACATGGATGGATTATTGTACGGGCCCGGGATAGCTGACTAAAGGTAAGTAGACAAAATCGCTAAAAAAAAGTTCTCGAAACTTTAAACGCGATTATCTCGGAAACATCTTTTTCAAATTGGCGGGAGTTCTATCTTTGAAACGGTTTATCCGATTTAACAAAACATTTGTTTTTTGAATTCTACACAATATTTTTTATCATGTACGTAGCCGTTTTTTGTTATCGTCAAAAATAGATTTTTGGTGCACGCTTTTATCTATTTTTTTTTTGTCCAAAAACGAACATCTTTTTTAACGCGTCGCCATTTTTCTTTTTATCAACATTTCTCTAAAATCCTATGTACCATGATAGAAAATCTATCTGACAATATCGACAAAAAACGTTATTTCTTGCAGCTCTAACAGGATGACCTGCAGAACTCCCGCCAATCAGTAGTGTTTGGACTGCGGCGTCAGACTTTACCTGCTGCAGCGGCCACAGGAACGATTATTTTTTTTCAAAAAAAAAAATACTTTTGCGCCGGAAGGTTCAACTATTAAAGCCATCTATTCCATTTATTCGTGGGTTGTTATTTATCTTCGGAAAAAAAAATCGCAAAAATCACCTTTTTTGCGCTGCCAGAGTGTACCGCCTTAAGAGGTGTCTTATATTGTCAAAATTCTAAATGTCCAGATTCAGAAGTATTTGAATAAAAAAATAAAAACTATTTTTCAAAAAATCAGTTTTTTGTTGATATCTCGAAAATAAAAGAAAATATTTCAAAATTGTTTTCTGATTATTGTTAGGCCCTAAAATACGCAACTTTTTCCCAGTTTAACCGACGCTCTATCTCTTCCTGCTTTATATTGTCAAAGTTCTAAATGTCTAGATTCAGAAGTTTTTGAATAATAAAATAAAAACGATTTTTCAAAAAATCAGTTTTTTGTTGATATCTCGAAAATAAAAAAAGATATTTTAAAATTGTTTTCAGATTATTGTTAGGCCCTAAAATACGCAACTTTGCCCAATTTAACCGACGCTCAATCTCTTCAAATAACTAAGATCCCTATACATTCTGTCGAAATACTGGCACCCTGTATTTCGAAAGGTAAATTTGTGCTACAATTAAGCTAATCCTACCACGTTGAAGGGTCTTTATTAGGGGATTATCTGTTAGATAGTTTAAAAATTAAATTTAGGTTGAATTCCACGAATCAATTACTCGTTTGGAATTTATGTAAATTAGGAAAAGTTTAAAATGACACAAAAATTGCTAAAAATCATGACAAATTCAAGACCTCATTTCTTGTTTGATATCTGTTCACGTTATTGAGCAAATATCAATAAAGAATGGACAAATTAATAAAAAAAAATCAAGATTGGAATAATAGTCAATACTAGGCGTATTCTTAGTTTCACTAACTAATTTAAGCATTTAATTTACATCGTCGAATAAATTTATAAAATTATTGTTTTATATAAAAAAAAACAACCTTTATTGGCATAAAAAAGTCTACATACAAAATCAAACTTCTATATCTATTCCATTAATCTTTTCTTTTTATCTCCCTCTGCCAACCCAATCTCGCTACAATCCTTAGACCAGTTTTATAAACTAAATGTCTATTACTGGATGATTTAAATTAAATTTAAATTAAAACACTTTAATTTAAATCATCCAGTATTAGATTCAAAAATGTTTCACCACGGGTTAAATGAGAAATTAATTAAAGATTTAAATGTCTATTACAAGTGAGTCACATAATTTCGAGTATTATGTTCATATTTGAATCAATCTTTTATTTTCTCCTTTCTGACCACGTAATTATTCTCATAAATAATCCTCCAAATATATCGAATTACACTAAATCTATTCTCTGTGCTCTCGTATATATCAAATTACGAGAAATCTATTTTATATGCACGGGGGGAGGTGAGTGCCAAAGTTTTCTGGTTAAATTCCCGCTTTCCCTCCTCACGGGGGAGGAAAGCCGGGCCAGGAAAGGGGGTGTAGTAGATTTATGAAGCTATTTCCCGTCTAATGAAACACGGACCGACGCGCCGGTGATTACATCCTAATGAGAATGCACTTCGATTTTTTGATATTGCCAAACTTTAAGACGATCAATGGTCCGAAACAAACGAAAACTCAAAGAAAATCGAGTTGTAATTATTTGTGGTTGATTAGCCGGGTTGTATGCTTTTTTCTCGCAAAGGGTGATATATTTTAATTATGTCCACGAAATTGGTAAATTATGTAGGTCTTGTTAAACTGAACAGTGCACCAGATGTAATCCAATTATAGTGTACAAATTACGAAATTCGTTTAAGTGTATTTTCGGGGAAGAAGAGTAAATCATCTTAAATTATGATACTTGCAGCTTTTCGTAATTTATTATAACTTGAAGTAAAATTTCGAGTTTAGAAAAGCCCAGAAAATTTGTCTCGGGTCGCTGCGCGACCCTCGACAAATTTTCACGGGGCTTTTCTCAACTCGTAATTTATTATAACTTAAAACCGATTTTTTTTATGCAAACTAAAACAAATTGGTCCTACAAAGAATAAAAACCGATTTTTTTATGCAATCTGAAACAAATTTGTCCTACAAAGACAAGATTAAATCAACTACTTCCCTACTCTCCCTACAACTAAGTATTAGCAGATTCACTTATACTTGCATTATAATTTAGTAACACGGAAATAAATGTATTCCGGGTGTTGACTTGGCGGACGCAACATGGGAAATTTCATGTAAATTTTGAAATATTCAAATTTTGGCTTTAGAAAAAAAATGTATTTACCTTTTTTGTAGAGAGAAAACTTCTGAATTTATTCGTATTAACGTTTATCACTTTACGTTTCCCTAAGTTAAAATAATTAAGAAAAAGTCATGCGATTTTCTAAAAATAATGACATACCATGGAATTGATACAATAATTGCAGATATTCCCTGTTTTTTTTTATAGTTAAATTTACAGCTTTAAACAAGTGTTTTCCACTCCCAGACTAAGCATGAAGTAAAATTTCGAGTTTAGAAAAGCCCCGTGAAAATTTGTCGAGGGTCGCGAAGCGACCCGAGACAAATTTTCTGGGCTTTTCTAAACTCGAAATTTTACTTCATGCGCCACGCGTATAAAACACTATAATATTGTCAAATTTATGTATATTCGAACTTCACTTAAAATCTGTGTTTTATACGCGTGGCGCATCAAGTAAAATTTTGGGTTTAGAATCATTCGTGTTAACGTATATCACTTTACGTTTCTCTAAGTTAAAATGATTAAGAAAAAAATAATGTGATTTTATAAGAATAATGACGTGCCATGAAATTGAAACAACAACTGCGGATGTCAAAATGGCAAAAGATATCGTAGTCACTTGATCAAAGTAAATGTTTTCAAAATGATTTACAAAAAAAATGTCATTATTTTTATAAAATCACATTACTTTTTCTTAATTATTTCAGCTGTTAATTTTCTGACATTCGATAATTTTTAAAAGAGTTCAATTTGAAGCTTTAAACGAGTGTTTTCCACTCCCAGACTAAGCATGAAGTAAAATTTCGAGTTTAGAAAAGCCCCGTGAAAATTTGTCTCGGGTCGCTGCGCGACCCGAGACAAATTTTCAGGGCTTTTCTAAACTCGAAATTTTACTTAATGCGCCACGCGTATAAAACTCTAAAATATTAGGAACTTTATGTATATTTGAACCTCACTTGAAATCAGAGTTGTATACGCGTGGCGCATGAAGTAAAATTTCGAGTTTAGAAAAGCCCCGTGAAAATTGGTCTCGGGTCGCTGCGCGACCCTCGACAAATTTTCACAGGGCTTTTCTAACCTCAAAATTTTACTTCATGCTTCGTATGGGAGTGGAAAATACAAGATTCAAATAGAACTCATTTAAAAAACAACGAATGTCAGAAAATGTACAGCTTAGGCGTATGTTTACCTAAAAGAAATTATGTTATTATTTTCTTTAAATCTTTAGATATTCGTTGTTTTTTTTAAAGTTTAATTTGAGGCTTTAAACGAGTATTTTTCACTCCCAGACTGAGTATGAAGTAAAATTTCGAGTTTAGAAAAGCCCTGTGAAAATTTGTCGAGGGTCGCGCAGCGACCCGAGACAAATTTTCTGGGCTTTTCTAAATTCGAAATTTTACTTCATGCGCCACGCGTATAAAACACAGATTTTAAGTGAAATTCGAATATACATACATTTACCAATATCGTAGTGTTTTATACGCGTGGCGCATGAAGTAAAATTTCGAGTTTAGAAAAGCCCAGAAAATTTGTCTCGGGTCGCTGCGCGACCCTCGACAAATTTTCACAGGGCTTTTCTAAACTCGAAATTTTACTTCATGCTTAGTCTGGGAGTGGAAAACACTTGTTTAAAGCTTTAAATTGAACTTAAAAAAACAGGCAATATCTGCAATTGTTGTATCAATTCCATCGTACGTCATTATTTTTATAAAATCACATGACTTTTTCTTAATTATTTTAACTTAGAGAAACGTAAAGTGTAAAGTGTGAACATTATTAAATTTAGAATTTTACCTTCTACAAAAAAGTGAAATACATTTTGTCTCTAAAATGAATAGGGAAGCCAATATTTGAACACTTTAAAATTAACATGCGATTTCCTATGTTATATATATATATAAATATATATATATATATATAAATATATATATATATAAATATATATATATATATATATATATATATATAAATATATATATATATATATATATATAAAACACTGAACACTGCAGTATGTTAAGGATGTATTTTTGAACTTTAATTAAAACCAGTGTTTCAAGGCGTGGCGTATGAAGTAATATTTCGAGTTTAGAAAAGCCTCAAACCAAACCAAATTTCAAGGCTTTTCTAAACTCGAAATTTTACTTCATGCTCAATCTGGGAGTGGAAACACTCGTTCAAACTTTAAATTGAACTCTTTTATAAAATCGACGAATGCCTGAAAATTTACAGCGTGTACACTATGTATATTTAAAACAAAAAAGAAGTCCTAATATTTATTGAAATACTTTATAATATACGTAAAAGAAAAATATACAATAGAAAAGTTTAAAGGTGTAATTATAAATTATGGTAAAATTAATAACAGACGTGACAACAGAGACGTCCCTCTTACATTAATGAACATCCATCCACATCCGCATCCCTCCGTCACATTTACTGTGGAGCTAGTAGGTACATTTAGACAGAATGTGCGGCATTTATTCAGGGGGGGGGGGGGATGAGGCAGGAAGAGTCAGTAAACGCAGGTTGAAATATGAAACGCCGGTAGGTATGTAGCTGTTAATATAATTCATTATGCGCAATGTTACCGTTGGGCATACGCCATCTCCACATGTTGTCCACTTGTCCGTTGATGAGGACCATTTGTCAACCCTTACTTCGTATTCATATTACACTTCTACCCTCACCTATACCAACGCAGACACCTACATATAAAATACACCGAATTGTTTCGGTGGAAATTTTAAAATTACAAAATCGCCCCTTTTTCACACACATACACCGGAAAGCTCGGGCATAAACGGAATGGCGAATTAACCCCCTTACATTTTAGATACAGCCGGCCCCCCAACATGAAGTTTTTTATTAATGCCATACATTCCGCTGTGCGAATATTCGCGATTAACAAAACCCTTTGAAATTAAACAACGGCTTCTATTGGTAATTAAACGGTGCATATGTGAGGGAGGCGTAATGGTCCTATTTTTAAATGCAATATTTTTTTTTTTAGAGAAATAAGTAAGAATATTTACAAATATAAACACTTTTAGTAAATAACACACTTGGTTAAGATTTCACTGTTTATTAGTTGACACTGCAACAATTGTTTCGCCACACAGTGGCTTCATAAGGCAGATCATTCATCTGCCTGATGAAGCCACTGTGTGGTGAAACAATTGTTGCAGTGTCAACTAATAAACAGTGAAATCTTAACTAAGTGTGTTATTTACTAAAAGTAATAATAAGGCAGATCATTCATCTGCCCGATGAAGCCACTGTGTGGCGAAACAATTGTTGCAGTATCAACTAATAAACAGTGAAATCTTAACCAAGTGTGTTATTTACTAAAAGTGTTTTTTTTTTTTAGGGGCAAGGAACGGAAGTAAGGGTTATTTCCGCCCTAGCACCGCAGCCGTGTGGCTTATTGTTCTTTCGTTTCCGTAGTTAATCAAAGAGCTCTGTTTCATTAGCTAATTCCAGCAGCTTTTCGATCATCTTTCCCTTCGGGAAGTGGGTTGAATTCCCTTTGACAAGGTTTGCTTCCCTCCAGGTAGTACATGTGATTTAATAAAGAAAACACTTGGTTAAATTTCACTAATATTTTGGTTTTTTATTCCAACTAGTTTAGACTTTGAGTCATTCTCAAGGAGTACAGGAAATTACATTTTTACAAACATTATATACAAGAGAGGTTAATTTAAATTTTATGGTTAGGCAATAAGGGCTGTCATGATGGGTGAGCTCCACAGATCTTCGATGTCAGTAACAATTGGTTTTCCCTGTTTTATTGCTTTCTGAATTTTCAGTCTTTCGCGATAGTTGAGATGACGTCCTTTATTGCCCTTTAGCGTTTGGTTATTAAAAAAGTGATTATTGTCAATGCAGTGTTTAGCTAACCCAGTGCAATATGTTTTATTTAGGATTGAAGCTTTGTGTTCTTCCAGTCGTTTTTTTAAATTCCTCCCGGTTTGGCCAATGTATATTGAGTCACAATCGTCGCACTGGATTTGATACACTCCACACTTTTTAAATTTATCAAGATATAGTACATGTGAGGCGTCTTTATCCTTTTCATAGCATTGGATCTTCTGTAAACAGTTTCATGTTATGCAGATGTTTCCTTAGGGTGCAGTGTCCAGTTATAATTCCTGTGGCCATTCTAAGGTTGTTTCTACTGAGTCTGAGGGCCTCAGTTGCTAGTTCTTGGCAGGGTTTTTCCATCAGTAGTTTACTGTGTCTGTGCCCTGTCAGGTTTTTCCAGCGCTCAGTGTATCTTTTCAGAGTCCACTCTCTTACGCTTGGTCTTATTGACTTTTTGGGGATCGGTAGCATCGGTTCTGGTCCAATGTAGGGTCTACGTGGTGCAATCTTTGCCAATTCGTCGGCTTTCTCGTTGCCATCCTCCCCTGTGTGTCCCGGCGTCCACCGTAGAGTTACGGAGTTTACGGTCACCAGTTTCGTCAGGTTTTGAATGCAGTCTCATGTTAGCGTAGATTGGATCTTGTAGCTATCAAGTGCTCTTAGAGCAGCTTGGCTGTCTGTGAGGATCAAGATCTTTTGCCTCCTATGTCCCCGTCGCAGGTTTTCCATAATACATTGGTTAATCGCGAATATTTCGGCTTGATGTGCAGTTGCCATCCTCCCCAGAGACACAAAGATGGCACATTTTAGGGTTACGCCGTGGATCCCAGCGCCAGTTCCACCTTCTTTGCTTGATCCGTCGATGTACCAGATCAAGGATCCAGGTGGAGGGTTGCGCTTCTCCTTGTCCTCTTCACACTGTATTGTGAAGGGTCTATACCCGCGAAGATTTCGGCTTGATATGCAGTTGCCATCCTCTCCAGAGACACAGAGATGTCACATTTTGGGGTTACGCCATGGATCCCAGCGCCAGTTCCACCTTCTTTGCTGGATCCGTCGGTGTACCAGATCATGGTTCCAGGTGGAGGGTTGCGCCTCTCCTTGTCCCCTTCACTACTAAGGGAGTAGCGTGGTATCATGTAGTCACTTCCCATTTGCAGTAGAGGTTTCGTAACTACCTGTTCTATTCTGGAGTGGTTTCCTGTGAGGCGCTAGTTTCCAGTTGTCCTCAACCTATATGTCCCTAGTCTGGCCTCACTTTTAACCACTAGATCTAGTGGTTGGAGGTTTCGTAGGGTCTCCATTGGGGCAGTCGGTGTCGTACGCAGAGCGCTAGTTATGCATAAGCAGGCTAGTCGCTCTACTCTAGAGAGAGCTGTCAACGCAGTACTTTGTTCTACTTTACTAAAAGTATTGATGGTCAATATAATCGATCTGTCAATATAATCAGTAGTGTCGAAATAGTTAACATAACCGATACAGTGAGTACTGTCAAAATAATTAATATAATCGATACAATAAAATGCAAAATATAAAAACGAATAAAAATTAATATCGACTTTCTGCAAAATTTTTGTTCAAATATTCATTGAAACAACTACTTCTCGAGCTAATACCCCGATAGATATTGAATTTTACAATGAATATTTAAGTTACACGACAGCACTGCTGTTCTTTGCAATAAAATGCAAGTCTAGTTATAGTTAGCACAGTCATTTTGGTCAAATTACAGAATTTTGTGTGTTTTTTTTTATCACTGTGTAAACATTTGTCAAAGTGTCGTTGTTAATTTTGAATTTTTAAATTTTCAACATGAAATGACATCTCAGACAATTTATAATTCAATAAAATTAAGTTAGATCAGATGACAAGCTGCGATTAAGCTAATGTTATTTTTCTAATCTAACCCATCGTGACATTTTGACTATACGTGAGGTATCTTAATGTCCTTAATCATTGTGACGTCACAGCATGTCAATTGTTTATTAACCGTTATGTTGTGTTGTGTTATGTTGTCTTAAAATCACTTGGCCTTTTAACTGTGATGGCATTTCTTCATTAAATGACTATTGTAAGATTTTAATAGTAATTTCGCTATTATGACATTTTGATAGTATCTCAGGTGGAAGAAACGGTCGTACTTCGTCGAAACATTCAGGGATTATTAACAGGGACGTCGACCAGTGAGTAGGCTTTCTTATTTCAATAACTTAATTGTTGAGGCAGTTAATAGTTGAAAATTCATTTTCACTTTGATTTAGTTTTAATAAAACATTATTCTTCGCCTGCAGAAGCCACAGTGTGGCAAAACAATTGTCGCGAGTACAGTAAAGTGTTTGAAAGTAATAAGTGATTTCTTATTTCAAGTAATCAATTTATTGAAATCAACCTGATTGATTTTAATAAATTGATTATATAAAATAAGAAAGCCTACTCACTGGCCAACGTCCCTGTTACTAGTCTCTGAGTATTTTAATAGTATGACATTATTGAAACATTTTGATAGTAATTTTACCATTATGGCATTTTGATAGTATTTCATCATGTAATTGCCTATTGTAACATTTTGACGGTAATTTCACTATTATAGCATTTTGATAGTATGTCATCATTTAATTGACTGTAATTTAACTATTATGTTTTGAATCCTTTTTAACTCAAATCAAAATTGACATTCCGTTTTAACAATACAAAACATTCTCCGACAATAAAAGTATTACGTCAATTTTCAATTGCTTTAATGATAAAACAAACGAGTGTCGTCCACTCCCAAACTAAGCATGAAGTAAAATTTCGAGTTTAGAAAAGCCTGAAAATTTGGCTCGGGCGCGTAGCGAAGCGAAGCGACCGAGCCAAATTAGGCTTTTCTAAACTCGAAATTTTACTTCATGCGCCACGCGTACAAAACGTCGATTTAACGTGAAATTGTCTTTAACCAACTTGACAAGTGAATTAAGTTTAATATGCCAATTATCAGTTGTTTAGGTAATAGGGAAAGTACTATAATGGACACACGACTATTTTTCATTTTAGTAACTATTCTGTACATAATATAAACAAAGAAGCACTTAATCTCAAACTTGTATCAAAATTGACATTCCGTTTTAACAATACAGAACATTCTCCGACAATAAACGTATTACGTCAATTTTCAAATGCTTTAATGATAAAACAAACGAGTCTTCCAATCCCAGACAAAGCATGAAGTAAAATTTGGAGTTTAGAAAAGCCTGAAAATTTGGCTCGGGCGCGTAGCGAAGCGGAGCGACCGAGCCAAATTAGGCTTTTCTAAACTCGAAATTTTACTTCATGCGCCACGCGTACAAAACTTCGAATTAACGTGAAATTGTCTTTAACCAACTTGACAAGTGAATTAAGTTTAATATGCCAATTATCAGTTATTTAGGTAATAGGGAAAGTACTATAATGGACACACGACTATTTTTCATTTGAGTAACTATTCTGTACTTAATATAAACAAAGAAGCACTAAATCTTAAACTTGTATCAAAATTGACATTCCTTCCACTGGAAGAACACAAAGCTTCAATCATAAATAAAAAATATTGTAATGGGTTAGCTAAACACTGCATTGACAATAATCACTTTTTTAATACTTTGATTAAAAAACACTTAGAACCTTTCTTCAATACTTTATTTTGTAACCAAATGTACATTTCGGACACGAAGTGTCCATTATCAATGGTTTGATACTAATACAAAAAATATACATTTTACACTGATTTATATACACTAAAAAATGAGGGAATTAGAGGGTGTCGGTAGGGGGTGTGGTTATGGTGGTAATAAACTAATTTTAGCCGAAAAAAGGTTATCTGTGGGTAAGTAGGTACGTGTTTGATGGGGATTCCAAGGGATTAGGAAAACACACGAGTTTCAGGTGGACACACTAAATCTAATAAAACATTTTCGAGCGGACTTAAATCGAAATTTAACAGTAGGTTTTCTTGTTTTTTCATTTGAATTGCCTCCAACATATTTAAATGATAGTGTGTAGAATGTTTCAATAATTTTACGTTTTCTAAAGTGAACTTATGGCCCGTTTCAATTGCATGGTTAGCGACCGCAGATTTATCCGGATTCAGGTGTTTAATGTGTGAGACATGTTCCTTGAATCTAGTTTGAATGTTTCTTTGTGTTTGTCCTATGTATATTTTGTCACAATTCGAACATTTAATGGAATAAATTCCAGATTTTTCTAAGAAATGTGTTTTGTTAAAAGTGTTCCCTAGTAAATTGTGTAATTTTGTATTTACATAGTACGCTGGGGTTAAATTGAATTTCTTGTACAAATAACTTAGTCTGACATATTTTGTTTCTTTTATGGTTTCTATATCTGTAAGTGAAGTTATATTTCGGAGTTTATATTTACGTGAATGTCTATTAATTAGTCTCTGTATTGTATTTCTGTTGTATTTAAGGTGTGCTGCTATTGTGTGAATGAATTTTAGTTCCTTTTTTCTAATTTCGGGTGATAATGGTATGTTGAAGGCTCTATTTATCATACTATTAAAGGCAGATAGTTTATATTTCATTAGTGCAAATGCGTTGGCATGGATATAATTGAAAGTATGAGTATGTTTCCTGAATATATCAAATACTAATTTATTGTTTTCTCTTTCTCTTGTTTTCCGTTTTCGGCCGGCTACACGGAAATGGTCACACCTAGAAATGTTGGCGTACGAACTACATCTACGATTAAGCAAATCAACAACTCCGCAAACATGGGACGATTTCCAGAGAAAAATACATACAGTTATAAATAAAAAAGTGAAAAACAAATCAATTGTCCTACAGAAGAAATTGAAAACTCTCCTCCTGCAAAAACAAAAACTGAAACAAAATTTTCCACCAAACATTTTACCCGAACTCACACAAACACTTGTTATAAATAAAACAGACATCACATTCTCCGACGCCGAACAAGAACTGCTAAGAAAAGGTTTAAAGCATTCCATAAACCCAAAGAAACTTCCCATCGAAGAGGTTGTCAACGACGTAGCCATCGCAGCAACTAGACTAACACCGGATCTTTCCATACAATTTTGCACTTCCGCTAAGGACACCTTAAAGACAACCATGGATAGGTCTAACCAACAAGAAGTTTTCAACACCCACGAAATCGTCGAGAAATTAAAAGAAAAAGATTGTTTTTACCTAAAGGCGGACAAAGGTAACAGTGTCGTGATTATAAATAAGACAGACTATTTTAACAGTGTAAATAATTTATTAGAATCAGGACCATATATTCGGCAAACAAGAAACCCAATAAATTCATATATCAAGAAAATTAATGCTACACTGAAGGCCTCAACAATTTTAATTGATAAAATACTTAATTTAAATCTGAAAGTCAAAAACCCAATAATACCTCAATTATACTGTTTACCAAAAATTCACAAACCAGGTAATAAATTCCGCCCGATTGTTTCAAATATCAAATCTCCCACATATAAAATTGCTAAATGGTTAGTCACCCAGTTCAAAACCTTAGAAATAGAAAACGATTTTTCAGTTAGAAATTCCATAGAATTAACAAAACACTTAGAAAAGATAAAAATCTCATCCGATCATAAACTAGTATCCTTCGATGTCGAATCACTATTCCCGAGCATACCAATCAAGAACACCATTTCTATTCTAGAAGAAATTTTAATAAAAAATAATATTCCAAACGAACAAATCAAAGAATACTTACAGCTTACCGAACTAGTGATGGATTGCAACGTGTTTGAGTTCAATAATTCATACTATAAGCAAACATTTGGCACTGCCATGGGTAACCCGTTATCACCGTTTCTTGCTCACATTTTTCTAAATAATTTTGAAAATATTGCCAAAAAATCAATAACCCAGTTTCCGAATATTTGGTTTAGATATGTCGATGACATATTTGCTGTGGTCGAAACAAATTTCGATATTAACAACTTCATCTCATCCATTAACAATATTTACAATAGTATTAATTTTACATACGAGTTAGAGGACGAAAACTCACTGCCCTTCCTAGACATTCTTATAAAAAGAGAAAACAATAAATTAGTATTTGATATATTCAGGAAACATACTCATACTTTCAATTATATCCATGCCAACGCATTTGCACCAATGAAATATAAACTATCTGCCTTTAATAGTATGATAAATAGAGCCTTCAACATACCATTATCACCCGAAATTAGAAAAAAGGAACTAAAATTCATTCACACAATAGCAGCACACCTTAAATACAACAGAAATACAATACAGAGACTAATTAATAGACATTCACGTAAATATAAACTCCGAAATATAACTTCACTTACAGATATAGAAACCATAAAAGAAACAAAATATGTCAGACTAAGTTATTCCCCCACAATCGAAAATAATTTCAAAAAATTGTACAAGAAATTCAATTTAACCCCAGCGTACTATGTAAATACAAAATTACACAATTTACTAGGGAACACTTTTAACAAAACACATTTCTTAGAAAAATCTGGAATTTATTCCATTAAATGTTCGAATTGTGACAAAATATACATAGGACAAACACAAAGAAACATTCAAACTAGATTCAAGGAACATGTCTCACACATTAAACACCTGAATCCGGATAAATCTGCGGTCGCTAACCATGCAATTGAAACGGGCCATAAGTTCACTTTAGAAAACGTAAAATTATTGAAACATTCTACACACTATCATTTAAATATGTTGGAGGCAATTCAAATGAAAAAACAAGAAAACCTACTGTTAAATTTCGATTTAAGTCCGCTCGAAAATGTTTTATTAGATTTAGTGTGTCTACCTGAAACTCGTGTGTTTTCCTAATCCCTTGGAATCCCCATCAAACACGTACCTACTTACCCACAGATAACCTTTTTTCGGCTAAAATTAGTTTATTACCACCATAACCACACCCCCTACCGACACCCTCTAATTCCCTCATTTTTTAGTGTATATAAATCAGTGTAAAATGTATATTTTTTGTATTAGTATCAAACCATTGATAATGGACACTTCGTGTCCGAAATGTACATTTGGTTACAAAATAAAGTATTGAAGAAAGGTTCTAAGTGTTTTTTAATCAAAGTATAATTATCTTCAAGTAACTCAATCAATCCAAACTTTTTTAATAACCAAACGCTAAAGATTTTATACACAGGCAATAAAGGTCGTCATCTCAACTATCGCGAAGGACTGGAAATCCAGAAAGCAATAAAACAGGGAAAACCAATTGTTAATGACATCGAAGATCTGTGGAGCTCACCCATCATGACAGCCCTTATTGCTTAACCATAAAATTTAAATTAACCTTTCTTGTATATAATGTTTGTAAAAATGTAATTTCCTGTACTCCTTGAGAATGACTCAAAGTCGAAACTAGTTGGAATAAAAAACCAAAATATTAGTGAAATTTAACCAAGTGTTTTCTTTATTAAATCATTGAAATTCCGTTTTAACAATACAGAACATTCTCCGACAATAAACGTATTACGTCAATTTTCAAATGCTTTAATGATAAAACAAACGAGTTTTCCAATCCCAGACAAAGCATGAAGTAAAATTTCGAGTTTAGAAAAGCCTGAAAATTTGGCTCGGGCGCGTAGCGAAGCGGAGCGACCGAGCCAAATTAGGCTTTTCTAAACTCGAAATTTTACTTCATGCGCCACGCGTACAAAACGTCGATTTAACGTGAAATTGTTTTTAACCAACTTGACGAGTGAATTAAGTTCAGTATGCAAATTATCAATTGTTTAGCTAATAGGGAAAGTGCTATGGTGGACACATCACTATTTTTCATTTTAGTAACTATTCTGTGTGCAATTAACATTATGTAAACAAAGAATCACTTTGAACATGAAATATAGAGACTTAAACTTATCCAACCCCTAAACCGCATCTCTTGAATTATTATTCTCTATACGCGCTTTAATTTTTAACTTTTTTCCCTGCGCTTAATTACAAAACTTCCGGGTTCAGGGCTTGTGTGTATCAGTATTAAATTTATCGCGTTTTTTTTATTATTTCGGCTTTCTCTCCTGTAAATTTGGGCCTAAATTAAACGCGACCACAATAGAACGGTTGAATAAAAGCACGTCACGAATAAAAGTGAAAGAATTGCGCGCTTGAGGTATTTGCTGCGTGCGTTGGCGGGCATAAAACATATTGTGTGTAATAAATTATTTTGTAATTAAGGGTGTGTAATTGGGAGAGTGGAAAGGAAAAATTTTAGGGAATAATGTTTGAGAGTGAGATTGGGGAGCGTTTGTTAGAAGCATGGTTTGTAATGTTTTGTAAAATTCTACTTGGATTATTCCTGGCAGCTTGTTTCCAATCCGGAATAATGTTTAAAAAATCAACAAATTGACAAAGAACTATTAAAAATAACTATAAACCATTAAATTGCTCACATCTACTTATATAATAATGTTAAACTTATATCATATGTTCAATAAAAAAAAAACCTACAAAGCTACACGCTTTAGAAATTGTCATATAAAACGTCAGATATAATGATTATAACGTATAATTTCAGAGTTGCCACCTGCAATATATTCCATAGCACTCTAGAGGTTTTATTTAATTGAACATACGATATTATTCGATAGATAAGATCGATCAAATTTTCTCCGCCTCGCTACGCAACCAAACCAAATTATCAGGCTTCTCTAAACTCGAAATATTCAGGCTTTTGTAAACTCGAAATTTTACTTCATGCGTCACGCATATAAAACATTGCACTTTAAACTACTTCTTTGGCATACTGGTTTAAAAGTGTATTTTAAACTTCGCAATATTTTAGTGTTTTACACGTGTGACGTATGAAGTGAAACAATAAAGAAAACACATTAGAGGTATCTCAAAAATATCAAAAATGTTAATTATATCATTCGTTAAATTATGTGTTATCTACGTACAACGAAATATATACAGTTTCTCAAAAGTTATGAATACATATAATTAAACACTAAAAGTGCGATTCTTTTAGCAATCTACAACAAATTAGTCCTACAAAGACTATATCAAACACTCATTGAAACAACTATTTCCCGAGCTAATACCCCGACGGACATTTAATTATACAACAAGTGTTTGCTGTTACATACAGTAACCTACTGCAAATGTAACAATTTGGGTCTGTTTAGAGGGAATGGCAAAGCTATACTGGTGAGAGATAAATCTCGAAACGCGTCTATAGAAGACTTGAATAATTTTTCCCAAATTGCAGTAGGTTACTGTATGTAACAGCAAAGACTTGTTATAATTCAATAATATAACAAGTCTTTGCTGTTACATACAGTAACCTACTGCAAATGTAACAATTTGGGTAATATTATTCAGGTCATTTATAGACGCGTTAATGCAATGTCCGTCGGGGTATTAGCTCGGGAAGTAGTTGTTTCAATGAGTGTTTGATATAGTTTTTGTAAGACCAACTTGTTGTAGATTGCGAAAAGAATCTCGGCACTTTTAATGTTTGAAGTATTCTGCAACCAAGAATTGACAATTTTCATTTATACATATAATTAAATTGTAATATTAAAAACTACTCGGACGTGTTGATTTATATTTTAGATTCGTCATTTAATGATGTAATTTTCAACTGTCCACATCTCAATCTCTAAGCGCTAACAACCCCAGCTTTTAAAATACAAATAGCAAAATACTCCTCGTAAAATATCCCTTGTGAAATATTGACTATTATTAAAAAGTTCTATAAATTAATTTTCATTAATAAATTTAACTGATTCTATCAGACTTAAACGAACCAATTCCACCTTTTACATTCCTGATGGGGTTGCGGCTCTGAGGATTTGCGAATTATTTTAAGCATTCTAAGTGAGCTACTTGTTATGCGACACGAGATAATAACATTGCATCTGGAGTCGAAATTGTTATTTTGGGAGTAATAAAGTAGACGTCCGGACGTTTTCGTATTAAAGGGAATTGTGACCGTCTGCAAATTGAACCATTAAACCGTGTTCGGCGTTCGTTCGGTTTTACTCTCCCTCGGCCCAAAGCGACAAATCAAACAAAAAAAAGAGAGAGAAAAGTGGAAAAAGTTTGGGTTGTAATAATTTATTAGAAAACTTTAGATCATATAAAAACAATTATAAAAGATCTCGAGTGGTTATATCGTAATAGTTTTCAACATTTTTAAATCAATATATGTTTGTTAGTTGTTTGAATTGCAGCGAAGAGATTGAACAGTTTTAGATACAAAAAAAAATGTAGCGAATGCACAATATATATTTGAAAGTGTTTAAATTGTTTTATTTATATAAAAGTGAATATGGAGTTTCAATATTTATCTGCCTTATCAATTAATTTTTTTACAAAAAAAAGACTTTTATTGGCATAATACTATATTACATCCATATCTACACTAATCACTGCCCCCTCTCTTCCTTCTGCATTCCCTCTCTTCCCCCAACTTCTCCAGCGTCCTTTTTATTGATTTTTTTTTACAAAAAATATGTTATCAAAATTGTCTTTGTAATCTTACTAGCCCCTTTATTTAATTTTAAGGGCTTCTTTATCAGCATCATAATTTACTGGTTGTGCATTACGAATTACTCATATTTGTAATATAACTGGACGGCAGAAGTAATCCGTTGGTTGGAAATGAAAGAATTCCCCAACATCATCAACCCCAAAGAATAGAGTACATAGAGCAATCGCAGTGCACAGCATATCATAAGGGGTTTATATAAACGGTAATCGGCTTCTATAAACATTAAATACAACAGAGTGTGTGTGTTAATAAGGGTGGATGACCGGAAACGGCACCATTATCTGTGGTCCCATAAATAACCAACCGGCGGTGGTATTTTCATTCCGGCGCCCATCCCCGTAGAAAGCGATTCGATAAAGGCTAAGAGAAACTGGACACGTTTCCGGAGGATGTAAAGATGGATGTACTTTTTCGATGTAGATTGTTTCAATTAAAATATTACTAATTTATTTCTCTTACACGTCCCTAATACTATCTATAGATTAAACCAATAATCTCTCCTATTCTGTTTTCGGCGTTTATCATTAGAATCATTAAACTTTTCTAAAGTAAGTATGTAGTAGAGATGGGCGAAATGACTCTTTTCAGTGAGCTGGTTCAAAAGATCTAACTCACTTCAAAGAGTCGATACACTTAGTCAGCTCAAAAGAGTTACATGACTCAGTTACGAGCGAGCGAGCCGCCGAGAGTTCTGACTCTTATAGATTTATCTTATTCTTCAACTTATTAAATTTATCAATACCTTGATTAATAATGTCGGTTATACAATGATTGCAATAATTTAATCATAATCTATATAAAGAAATTTTTTAAATATGTAATGAAAATTATAACAATCGCGTTATAATTTCGTGCGATTACACTTTAAGAGTGTTTAAATACCGGGCTTTCATTAATTCCCGAACCCCACGTGACTAAATTTAAAATTGCCGCGTAAATTATTGTATTTGTACGTTGGAGGCTTTGAAAAAAGTAACCAAACGTTATTAAAGTCAAATTTGACATAAACGTTTATGCGCGGTGCATCGTTAAACCAACCTTTGAGATCTTACAAGATTCGCCCGGAATTTTCAGGTAAGCAAAAATTGTTTAATTATTCTGAAACATTGAGTTTTATTTCTATTTATTTTGCAGAGTCAATTTGCTAGGATAAGCAAATACTGCGAAAATTAATAAAAATTAGTTACATTTTTGAAGATGAGCCTATTTTTTTAATCATTTTAAATATAATATTTTCAGTCGTCATAAAAATACGCCGGCGAATAAATATTTTTAAATCTAGGGAATTTTTGTGTGAGCCATACCACCTTGTACATTTGGTTGCCTATTATTTTTGGTCACGTGGGGTTCGGGAATTAATGAAAGCCCGGTATATTTAATACGTGTGCGCGCCTATAAAAACACATACATTCAGCACGAAAACAGCGATCCAACTCCAAATCTCCGACCTGGATCGCGACAATTTATGAATCATCGCGATGCAACGTGGAACTGGGTCGCAATGAGCGAGCTAGCTCAATCGGTTCAGCCGCTCGATCGGGTTCAAGAATCGTCATGACTCTTTAGAGTCGAATCGCCGCTAGCTCAATCGGTCCAGCCGCCCAATCGAATTCAAGAACCGTCATGGCTCTTTTAGAGTCGAATCGCTCAATGAGTCAATAGAGTCGAATCGATGATGCTACAATAAAATAAAATAGAAATATAACGATACCTATTTTCTTACTACAATAACAAATACTTCTTATTAAATTTACAATTTTGGTTACAAATAGGTGACGAAAGAAAAATTAAACATCTAATGATTACTATACAGTAAACATGGGTGTTTGTTTATGATATTTTAAGTTGTAGTATATGTGAATTAACAGAAACGAATTTTTATTAAAATAAACAAATAACATAGGTTTACGAAATGCCGTGCAAAATGCTGTTTTTAGAAATCAATTTGGGACACGACCACATTCGTGTCCCAAGCCAATGTGGTCGTGTCCCAAGCCAAATCAAAATTG
Source organism: Philonthus cognatus (assembly GCA_932526585.2). Classification (NCBI taxonomy): domain Eukaryota; kingdom Metazoa; phylum Arthropoda; class Insecta; order Coleoptera; family Staphylinidae; genus Philonthus; species Philonthus cognatus. The sequence continues at coordinate 21,549,932 of OW052241.1, forward strand.
CTAACAAATTAATTTTGATTATATTTCTAATCTTACTAAGTTATTTAATCAACTATAAACATAATTTTTAGTTTTTCTAATATTTATCATATTTTTTTAATTAAAGAAATGTTTGAATTACTAACATAACGAAACATAATAACACACATAATTTAAAAAAAATAAAGATGATGCACTAAAATGCTGCAGACTAAGAAATGCCGAAAGTAAAAAGTGCATGTTCAGCAAGGCCGAGCTCAGACAGCCTGAAGATCGACGAGCCGCGTGAAAATCAAGAACCGTTAATACAGTGCGAATCAACATTCAAGGTGAGTCGTGTAACTCTAGAAAAGCGGGCGAATCAAAATAAGTCATGGCTCAAAAAGAGCTGGACATTTTGAACTCAGGAGCTTGGCTCACTAGCTCACTTCACTGAACTGACTCTTTGAGTCGATTCGCTCAGGAGTTACCCATCTCTAGTATGTAGCATATGGGAAATTTTGTTAGTATTTACATATGTTCGAAAGCATAAACGCCATCTAATGTCCATTAGCTTAAGTAGCATCGTCAATAGCTGGCAAATTAAACGTTTGTATACAGCAATTGTTGGTGAATGAATGAGTACTGAACACAAATTCATATTCTTGATATTTGTATTCTATAAAATAAAGCCCTGTTTTGGACGAACAATTGCTGTATACAAACGTTTAATTTGCCAGCTATTGACGATGCTACCTAAGCTAATGGGCGTTAGATGGCGTTGATGCTTTCGAACACATGTAAATTGCACAGGACATAAAAAAAGACCTTTATTGGCATATCTTAATATCTTACAGACTATTTACAATTCATTCGTTATTTCTCCATTTCCGTATCCCTCTTACCCTCCCTTCTCTTTTCCCTCTCCCTCCCCAGCTTTTCCAACGTCCTTACCCCGATCCCATCCTCTCTCATCCACTCCATTACCCTTCTATTCCCTTTCGCTCCCAGCCACTCCTCTTTCACCCCCTCACATTCCTCCGCCAAGTGTCCCCACGTATCCTTCCCCTGTCCACACAACACACACCTTCCATATTCTTCCCCCATCCATACTTTCCTTCCTCTCTCCTCCGATCCACACCTCGCCCTTGCCACAATCACCCTATCCTCTCTACCCCATCCCTTCTCTATCAAATACTTCGGCACTCTTCCATACACCTGCCAACTCCCATACATATCATTATACTCATTTCTCTCAATACGCCCTTGCCTTTCTTGCCCTTCCACCTCCTTCCCTTTCCCCCTCATCCACCTTCACCCCTATGCACAGGACATAATAAATCGTTGATGAAAGATGTTCAGTTTCCTTCTAGCACTGGTTCGGGACTATACTGCTGATGTCGTTGAATCCTGAAACGCGTATATAGTTAGCCGGTGAATGAATGAGTACTGAACACAAATTCATATTCTTGTTAGTATTTATTTCTCAGAAAATATTATTCTTTAAAAAAGTTGGTGATTGATATAAAACAGACAGAAAAAGTGTTTCCACTCCTTGATTAGATATTAAGTAAAATTTCAAGTTTAGAAAAGCCCGAAAATTTGAATTTTTCGACACGAACTCAAGCGTTGTGCACCGGCAAATCCAAATTTGTCCAAATGGTGTTAGTTAACTCAGGATATTTTCACTAAAAACATTTATTATATAAAATAATTGTACTTTAAACTATTAAACTTTAAACACAAACAAATATTTTTAATGTATGAAACTATACATTGTTTTAAATAATAGGAAACAAAAACTCGTTTATTAAAATACTGTATGGTGAATGCGCCGGGTTTTGACCAAATCTTACATTACGGTCAAGGGGTCTTTTAATTTGGAGACCGTTTCATAACAAATTATCAAATATTTATCTTATGTACATAAGAACACAAATTATATAAAAAAATATAACTAGTAATTTGCTACAAGACCCTGAACCTTACGTTTTAAAACACGGAAATGAAGAATGCGGCTTCTGCAAATTTCTCGGACTTAATTTAAATACCAAATTTAACTAGAAAGATCATAAAAGTAAACATTTTAGAGTAAAATTAAGCTGAGTAACTTATTTACTTAGAAATATCAAAACATCTCTACCAGACTCCGCGACTATTTCAGCATATTATGCTCTCTTCCAGTCCTAAATGCAAATTTCTCGGACTTAATTTAAATACCAAATTTAACTAGAAAGATCATAAAAGTAAACATTTTAGAGTAAAATTAAGCTGAGTAACTTATTTACTTAGAAATATCAAAACATCTCTACCAGACTCCGCGACTATTTCAGCATATTATGCTCTCTTCCAGTCCTAAATGCAAATTTCTCGGACTTAATTTAAATACCAAATTTAACTAGAAAGATCATAAAAGTAAACATTTTAGAGTAAAATTAAGCTGAGTAACTTATTTACTTAGAAATATCAAAACATCTCTACCAGACTCCGCGACTATTTCAGCATATTATGCTCTCTTCCAGTCCTAAATGCAAATTTCTCGGACTTAATTTAAATACCAAATTTAACTAGAAAGATCATAAAAGTAAACATTTTAGAGTAAAATTAAGCTGAGTAACTTATTTACTTAGAAATATCAAAACATCTCTACCAGACTCCGCGACTATTTCAGCATATTATGCTCTCTTCCAGTCCTAAATGCAAATTTCTCGGACTTAATTTAAATACCAAATTTAACTAGAAAGATCATAAAAGTAAACATTTTAGAGTAAAATTAAGCTGAGTAACTTATCTACTTAGAAATATCAAAACATCTCTACCAGACTCCGCGACTATTTCAGCATATTATGCTCTCTTCCAGTCCTAAATTAAATATTACTGTTAATATAGGAACATTTTATTTTAAGTATTCATACAGGGGATTTTCTATTAGGTATACATATGCATCGGGTTTTTTTAAGAGTTCAATTTGAAGTTTAAAACGAGTGTTTTCCACTCCCAGATTAAGCATGAAGTAAAATTTCGAGTTTAGAAAAGCCTGAAAATTTGGTTTGGTCGCGTAGCGCGAAGCGCGGAGCGGCCAAACCAAATTTTCAGGCTTTTCTAAACTCGAAATTTTACTTCATGCGCAATGCGTTTTAAACACTGAAAGCACTTAAATATTGTGAACGAGTAAACTTCGCTTGAAATCAGTGTCTTATACGCGTGGCGCATGAAGTAAAATTTCGAGTTTAGAAAAGCCTGATAATTTGGTTTGGCCGCTCCGCGCTTCGCGCTACGCGACCGAACCAAATTTTCAGGCTTTTCTAAACTCGAAATTTTACTTCATGCTTAGTCTGGGAGTGGAAAACACTCGTTTTAAACTTCAAATTGAAGTCTTAAAAAAGCGTATGCATATGTATACATAATAGAAAATTCCCTGTATGTATACTTAAAGGAAAATATACCTGTATTACCAGATTAATACGATGACTATTTGCCAAATCTACTGAATATGAAAATACAGGGAATTTAGGTATACATATGCATGCGCTTTTTTAAGAGTTCAATTTGAAGTTTAAAACGAGTGCTTTTCACTCCCAGACGAAGCATGAAGTAAAATTTCGTTTGGCAAAGACCGGGAGGTGAATAAAAAGGCACGAACTTCGGAAAGTCCTCTTTGTTTCAACCCTCTCCAATCCACGGCCCCCGTTGCAAAACGAAAAAGTTCGGGTTTGGACTAGTTGCTAAAGCGGGGATATAACTTGTGGATGCTAAATGGACACGTTTTTATTGAATTAAGTTCTGACCATACATGGGCGTAGCCAGGATTTTCATCCCCTTCGACATACAATTGTACGAAATTTAGTAAATCATCAGAAATGGATTTTCATCTCCTTCGACATAAAAATATACCAAATTTATTAAATCAGCAGAAAAGATGAATATTAGAAAATCGACATAAAAAACAATTCAAACATGTATAAAATATTGTGGTTTCTTACGTTCATTCAAATAAAAATGTTTACACTTGATTGTAAAATTATGATGACTCTCATAAATTGTTTTAAATGTTGATAGTTTTAGTCAGTTTAGGTTAATTTTGTTATTTTTACAGCCAACAAAAAATCGTAAATAAATTTTAGTTTTGTAGTAGAGTTTTGTTATTATAGATGATGTTTTCGAATTTTGTCAAAAAAATTTCCCAGAGAAAATAAAATTTTAATTTTATTTACTGTTACATAAAATACACTTATTGAACTGATTTATTTAAAAAATAATGAATAACAGTATATTTTGAATTTCACTACCAAGCGAAGCGCGGAGCGGCCAAACCAAATTTTCAGGCTTTTCTAAACTCGAAATTTTACTTCACGCACCACGCGTATTAAACACTGAAAGCACTGAAATATTGTGAACGAGTAAACTTGGCTTGAAATCAATGTCTTATACGCGTGGCGCATGAAGTAAAATTTTGAGTTTAGAAAAGCCTGAAAATTTGGTTTGGTCGCTCCGCGCTTCGCGCTACGCGACCAAACCAAATTTTCAGGCGTTTCTAAACTCGAAATTTTACTGCATGCTTAGTCTGGGAGTGGAAAACACTCGTTTAAACTTAAAATTGAACTCTTAAAAAAAGCGTATGTATATGTATACCTAATAGAAAATTCCCTGTATGTATACTTAAAGAAAAATATCCCTGTATTACCAGATTAATACGATGACTATTTGCCAAGTTTACTGAATATGAACATACAGGGAATTTTCTATTACTTATACGTATGTATACGCTTTTTTTAAGAGTTCAATTTTAAGTTTAAAACGAGTGGTTTCCACTCCCAGACTAAGCATAAAGTAAAATTTCGAGTTTAGAAAAGCATGAAAATTTGGTTTGGTCGCGTAGCGCGAAGCGCGGAGCGGCAAACCAAATTTTCAGGCTTTTCTAAACTCGAAATTTTACTTCACGCACCACGCGTATTAAACACTGAAAGCACTGAAATATTTTGAACGAGTAAACTTCGCTTGAAATTAATGTCTTATACGCGTGGCGCATGAAGTAAAATTTCGAGTTTAGAAAAGCCTGAAAGCCTCTGCGCTTCGCGTTACGCGACCAAACCAAATTTTCAGGCTTTTCTAAACTCGAAATGTTACTTCATGCTTAGTCTGGGAGTAGAAAACACTCGTTTTAAACTTCAAATTGAACTCTTAAATAAAGCGTAGGCATATGCATACCTAATAGAAAATCCCCTGTATGAATACTTAAAAAAAAAATTTCCTGTATAATCTGTTAATACAAGAAATGTTTAGGCTTAACTTTGAAGTGGAAAACACTCGTTTAAACTCAAAATTCACCTTTTTCAAGATATGTATACTTAAAAGAAAACAATCACAAGAAATTATAATAAAAAGCTTTTCTAAAAGTAATGACACTAATATGCTCGCGATTTAAACAGTATGACATTATCATGTAACGTCAAAATTTGACACAACTAAAAAAAATAGTTGCAGATACAACTGTCGACATACTCTCTAAAAAAATTGAACCACATATTCCCCATCAATGAATCATAGGACATCTTTCCCGAATTCCACTATAGCATATGCCTCTATAAACAGCACGGAAATAACAAACGACATTTTTTCTAGAACATATCTGGCAATGACTTTGAGGGGGACAAAGTTTGTGCAGTTCTAATTTAATTTCTGAGCGTTTAAACTTAATATCGACAGTGTCGTTATGTAAATGAGTGCACTCGGGTGCAGTGCCGTGGGGAAGAAGGCGTTGGGGTTGAAGGAATAAATCATCTCTCTAATAATTAAATAAGTTTGATATGAAAAATGTATAAGGAATGTAACTTTTTCGTGCATCCGGAAACGGGGAAACGATCCGATTGCACGATTTATCAATCAACGAAGTGTTCTAATACTGAAACGACCGAGAATAATTAGAGCCTGATTTTTTTTTATACGTTATTTAAGTAAGAATGCAGTTTCTACCCGATTATTTTATTTAATAAAATACGTGTGTTTATTTATAGGAAAATCAAGAAAGAAAAACCACCAGAGTCCATCTAATTTGCATGCATATCTGTAGCTACTAGAATCAGGGATTTATTTTCTTCTTTTTTTATACGTTATTTAAAAAACAATGCAGTTTTTACTCTATTATTTCATTTAATGAAATACGTATGTTTATTTATAGGAAAATCAAGAAATAAAATCCACCAGAGTCCATCTAATTTACATGAATTTCTGTAATCTAATACTGAATCGACCGAGAATAATTAGAGCCTGATTTTTTTTTATACGTTATTTAAGTAAGAATGCAGTTTCTACCCGATTATTTTATTTAATAAAATACGTGTGTTTATTTATAGGAAAATCAAGAAAGAAAAACCACCAGAGTCCATCTAATTTGCATGCATATCTGTAGCTACTAGAATCAGGGATTTATTTTCTTCTTTTTTTATACGTTATTTAAAAAACAATGCAGTTTTTACTCTATTATTTCATTTAATGAAATACGTATGTTTATTTATAGGAAAATCAAGAAATAAAAACCACCAGAGTCCATCTAATTTACATGAATTTCTGTAGCTACTAGAATTTTTTTATTTCTTCTTTTTTTATACGTTATTTAAAAAAGAATGCAGTTTTCACTCTATTATTTCATTTAATGAAATACGTATGTTTATTTATTGGAAAGTCAAGAAATAAAAACCACCAGAGTCCATCTAATTTACATGCATTTCTGTAGCTACTATAATCAGGGATTTTTTTCTTCTTTTTTTATATGTTGTTGAAGAAAGAATGCAGTTTCCACCCTATTATTTTATTTAATGAAATACGTATGTTTATTTATAGGAAAATCAAGAAAAAAAACCATCAGAGTCCATCTTATTTGCATGCATTTCTGTAGCTACTAGAATCAGGGATTTGATTTTCTTCTTTTTTTATACGTTATTTAAGAAAGAATGCAGTTTCCACCCTTTTATTTTATTTAATGAAATACGTATGTTTATTTATAGGAAAATCAAGAAAGATAAACCACCAGAATCCATATAATTTGTATGCATTTCTGTAGCTACTAGAATCAGGGATTTTTTTTCTACTTTTTTTATACGTTATTTAAGAAAGAATGCAGTTTCCACCCTATTATTTTATTTAATGAAATGCGTACAGAGAGTTTTATGTAACACCGAACATTTTCATCCAATACAATTTGACACCTTTAATTTTTAAGTTATGTGTAAAATGAGAAGCCTATATGCCGTTAAGAACTGTTGCTAATAAATCGCAATTAATGCCTTAACTTGTACATATAGGGAGTTTTTCTTTCAAGTATGTCCCAATTACAGCGTATATGCCATAGATCTTTAGAAACTCATTTTTTTTTAAGAGTTCAATTTAAAACTTGAAATGAGTGTGTTCCACTCCCAGACTAAGCATGAAGTAAAATTTCGAGTTTAGAAAAGCCTGAAAATTTGGTTTGGTCGCGTAGCGCGAAGCGCGGAGCGGCCAAACCGAATTTTCAGGCTTTTCTAAACTCGAAATTTTACTTCATGCGCCACCGGCACAAAACACTGACATATTACGAAGATTAAAACACACCGCTAAACTTTACATTGCATCCGTGTTTTGTACCGGTGGCGCATGAAGTAAAATTTCGAGTTTAGAAAAGCCTGAAAATTTGGTTTGGCCGCTCCGCGCTTCGCGCTACGCGACCAAACCAAATTTTCAGGCTTTTCTAAACTCGAAATTTTACTTCATGCTTAGCCTGGGAGTGGAAAACACTCGCTTAAAGCTTCAAATTAAATTCTTTTAATAAACCGAGCATCGGCAAATGTACAACGTATGCTTATGTATACTTAAATGAAAAATGCTCGTTATGAAAATGTTCGGTGTTACATAAAACTCTCTGTATGCTTTATTTATAGGAAAATCAAGAAAGATAAACCACCAGAATCCATCTAATTTGCATGCATTTCTGTAGCTACTAATTTAACCAATTATTCTAATAGCCGTTTGGGAGTGGTTGTAATTATACATTTTATCCAAGTGGGGCAGTAAAAGGGGTTGTGGCGGAAGTGCATATTTGACAAGACTGGCATCTGTTTCCCGCCAGAGGGGCGAGTTGTTCAAGATGAGTTTTACTCATTTCACGGTTTTGTTTTAGTGGTTTCAAGAATAATATTTACTGAATAGGGAAAAGGCGAAAGTTATTAAATCAGTTGTAATTTTATCGCAAAACACGAGGGAAATCAAATTTGCATGAAATAAATTATTTAACGATTTTTATTGTTATGATTAAAAGTAGCCACGAACAAATAATTTATAATTTGTATTCTTATTTACGTTGTGTTATGTATGCAGTAACCCTTTAATTTATTTACCAGGTACCATCTTATATACTGTTTCTTCTTTTTTAATTTGACCAAGAGGATGTGTAAACAATAAAAAAAACAGGAGATAAACTTAATGTATGCACTGATTATTGACTTAATTATGACATTTCTAATGAATTGGTATTTCTTATATTATTTATATTCACAAAACATTGTGTTAAATGTCTGTGCTTAAAAGTCATGTACATTTAGTTAAACTTAAAAATGTTATGACTCTATATGTGGGAGTAAAATTAACTAGACCCTGCCTTGTCTTTGCTTTAAAATCATGTACATTTAGTTAACCTTAAAAATTATATGACTCTATATGTGGGAATAAAATTAACTAGACCCTGCATTTGCATTACAACAGCGACGGCTCGCAGCCTAACTTCTGGGTCGGCCACAGCGCCAAGGCACACAAAATTTGAGGTTGGGATCGCGCTTTATAAATACAAGGAATTGCACAACAGTCACCTTTCAATAACGGATACATATTACCTTGGGTCTCTGGCCTACCCTGAAGTTAGGCTGCGAGCCGTCGCTGCATTCCAAGATGGGAAACCCACGAAAACCAACCTAGAGCTGGCATCATACACTCGACACACTTGCGATTATTTAATGGGACAATCTCTCGCATCGGCCCTACACATCAATCGCACATCTATTCTCGATTACTGAGTGGATCGACCTTTCACCTCGGTCCACTGAAATCAAGTTCAGCATTTGCGATTAGTATAGGACAATCTCTCGCAGTGCTAACTTAAGTCGGATTTACACATCAATCTAACTTGTTAGATTAGTCAGTAGTATAATCTTTCGGTTTCCACGCTTAAGTCAGCCTTACACATTAATCATACATCAATTCTGCATACTTGAGATTAGTTAGTAGAACAGTATCTCCGAGTACTAACTCAGGTCGGTCTTACACATCGATCGTAATCGGTTGATTAGTTGTAGGACAATCGTTTTTAACGCCCAAGTCAGCCTTACGCGTCAATCATACTATTCTGCATACTTGTGATTAGTTAGTAGGACAATCTCTAGCAGTACTAACTCAGATCGGCCTTACACATAAATCGAAATCAGTCGATTGGTCAGTAGGAGAATCCCACGTTTTCCACGCTTAAGTCAGCCTTGCACAGTTACTCTGCATACTTGCGATTAGTTCGTAGGACAATCCCTCGCAGTATTAACTTAGAACAGGCTTGCACATCAATCGAGCTCGGTCGATTAGTTAGACAATCCCTCGTTGTCCACCCCTAAATTAGCCTTAAACATCAATCACACATCTATTCTGCATACTTGTGATAAGTGTAGGATAATTTCTCGCAGTACTAAATCGGGTCGGCCTTACACATCAATCGAACTCATTCGATTAGTTTTAGTAGGAAATTCGGTCTTACACATCAATTACAAATCTATTCTGCATACTTGCGATTTGTTAGTAGGATAATCTCTTGCAGGACTATCTTAGATAGGCCTTATACATCAATCGAACTCGGTCGATTAGTTAGTAGGACAATCCCTAGTTTTCTACGTTCAAGTCGTTGTTGCTTTACACATCAATCACACATCCACTCTCATTTAAGTTTACCTTATTCTTTACCCATTGTTTTAGTGTCGATATTTGTCTCTTCCTCTCGCGATGTTGCAACATTATTCTTTATGTAATGCCCATCAGCACTTTTTGATCCCAACTCAGTTCTTTATTCACAACCAAGTTGTTTTCAGGGGGTGACTGAGCCCCTTTCCTCCCTTCAGACACCAATATACCATAACTTTAAAATCGTTGCAGCCAAAAAACGATCAAGTTTCGATTAACAATATAATTTATAATTATTTAACACTGAGTTGGTATTGCCAATGATAATTAATAAAGCTTAATACTCGAAATGTGTATCTATTCTATTCTATTCTATTGAAAGTGAGTGGGTAGTTATGCTACCCTCCACTGCGACCGCAAGGATCTATTGTGGCTCACAATTAAGGTCGAACATCCGACCTTACAGCTCACCTTCCAAGTCCATCTTCTTGATGAAGTCAAGGATCTTGTCAGGTGAAGTTTTTTCCAGGTCCTTCAGGTTTAGCTTCGGTGTGCCAAACACCGTGGTCCTGATCTGGTCGCCAGCTGGACAGGCACATATGACGTGCTCTGCTGTTTCATCATCCTCTAGGCATAAGCGGCACTCAGTGGTGTCGCTTAGTCCTAGTTTATTAAGGTGATGCCTTAGACGGCTGTGTCCAGTGAAGAGAGCAGTTAATGTGTGAACATCTGATCTGCTCAGCTTCAACCATGAGGCCGTCCTGGCCGCAGATGGTTCACTTGTTACCGCTCTGAAATGTCTCATCCCAGGGCGGTTTTGCCAGAAATCCTGTGCCTCGTGTCTCATCCATCCGTTGTTACGGTCTCTAGCTGTTGATCTGGGTATCCCCAGAGCGGGTTCTGGTCCGATGTAGGCTGTACGCGCCCCCTCTCTGGCTAGGGAATCGGCTAATTCGTTTCCCTTCACGCCAGAGTGGCTTGGCACCCACATCAGACTGACCCCGTTTACCTGTGCCATTTGGCAGAGGGCTTCCTTGCAGTTCCGTACAGCCAGCGAGGAGCATCTAGAAGATGCCAGGGCCTTAAGGGCCGCCTGGCTGTCCGAACATATTTTTATTGTCCTGCCCGCCCAACCCTTTCAAAGGATTTCGTGGGCGCACATTTCAATGGCGTATATTTCAGCCTGAAGTATGGTAGCATACCTGCCAAGGCTGTAGTAAAGTTCAGTCCTTGGTCCGACGACTGAGGCTCCTGTTCCAGTGGACAGTTTTGAGCCGTCAGTGTACCAGTAGGAGTCAGCCTTTTCTGGGGTGATTTTGTGTCGCTCCCAGTCGTCCCTGCTTGGGAACAGGACCTTGTACGGCTGATCCTCGCAGTAGTCCGTGACTGCGTAGTCAGTCCTCATACTTAGGGTGTCATCCGCCTCAATGGCAGTTGACAGCCCATTTGGTGTGAATACTATCACCTTCGGATCCAATAGGGCCGCGTGGTGATATCGATACGTTGCTAATCTGGCCTCGCCCTGTATTAGGATATGCAGGGGGGTGAGGTTCAGTAGCATTTCTAGAGCCGCTGATGGGGTAGTGCGTATGGCTCCAGTTACCGCCACTGTCGCCATTCTCTGCAGTGAGGAGAGGCTTGATATGGCCGTTTTTCGAGTTGTAATTGGCCACCAGGCGATACTACCATAGGTTATTATTGGTTTTATGACCGAACCATATAGCTAGTACATTTGCTTGGGGTTTAATCCCCATGACTTCCCACAAATTCTATGGCACGTCCACAGGGCGTACCTTGCTTTGCGGATTGTTTTGTCCAAGTCCAGGGTGATTCCTAGATACTTCGCTTCCTCCACAAATGGTATGGTTTCTCCCCGTAGAGTAAGAATGTTTTGCTAGAGTTTACGTTTAACCGTTCCCCTATACACCAGTTCTGAGTCGCATCCAGTGCCTCCTGCATGGCTTCACAGATTTGGTTTTCATCCGTGCCCCGTGCAAGAATGACTATGTCATCAGCATACGCTTGCACTTCGACGTCAAGCGTATCTATTATTGCAAGCAGATCGTCTACCAGTAAAGACCACAGCAGGGGGGAAAGAACCCCTCCCTGCGGGCATCCCCTGGCAGTCCTCAGCTTGACCGTGTCGCCACATAGTGACGTTGTCACGGTTCTGGTGTCGAGCATTGCTCTGATCCAGCCTGTAATAGCCAGTGGAACCCCTCTGTCCCTCGCGGATTTGCAGAGTGATCCCGTCAGAGCAGCGTTGAAGGCCCCTTCTATGTCCAGGAAAGCTGTTACCGCAATTCCCTTGTAGTCCAGGGTTTGCGCAACTTTCCCGGCTAGTTTATTCAGCGCCAAGTCCGTTGACTTCCCCTTTTGGTAGGCATACTGGTGCACACCAAGAGGATTAATACTCAGTATCTCCCTCCTGAGCGTATCTATTATTGCAAGCAGATCGTCTACCAGTAAAGACCACAGCAGGGGGGAAAGAACCCCTGCCTGCGGGCATCCCCTGGCAGTCCTCAGCTTGACCGTGTCGCCACATAGTGACGTTGTCACGGTTCTGGTGTCGAGCATTGTTCTGATCCAGCCTGTAATAGCCGGTGGAACCCATCTGTCCCTCGCGGATTTGCAGAGTGATCCCGTCAGAGCAGCGTTGAAGGCCCCTTCTATGTCCAGGAAAGCTGTTACCGTAATTCCCTTGTAGTCCAGGGTTTGCGCAACTTTCCCGGCTAGGTTATTCAGCGCCAAGTCCGTTGACTTCCCCTTTTGGTAGGCATACTGGTGCACACTAAGAGGGTTAATACTCAGTATCTCCCTCTTGATGTACCTTTTCCAGGGTCTTTAGGATAAATTACATCAGGCTTATAGGTCGGAATGATTTTGGTAGGGGATCTGTTTTTCCCACCTTAGGTAGATAGACTACCTTTACTTCCGACCAGCTAGTTGGAATGTAATTCCACGCTAGGCTTGCCCTGAACAGTCTTATAAGGTGGAGGATTACTTTCTCCAAGCCTTTTTGGAGTAAGACAGGGAAGACCCCATCTATTCCTGGTGCTTTGTATGGTTGGAAGGATTTGTATCTAACGATTAACGATTCTTCTACTGACTAATCGACTGATTTCGATTGGTGTGTAAGGCCGATCTGAGTTAGTGCTGCGAGAGATTTTCCTAATAAAATTATCTACTTAAAAAAAATAATCTACTTTAAAATTAACAATAGTTAACGAAATTCATCAAATTTTATAAACAAAGGGTGTTTCTTTTTTTAGGCTAGTAAGGATAACTTCTAAGCCGTAAAAGTTGTTTGACATTTATCTTCAGTAATATTTAACAAACCATCATGAATTGATTTACACCAGAAGAATGCTTCCGTATCATTCTAACTTATCTTGAAAATCTGTCTTCAATTCGCGAAACTTATAGAAGATTGCGTGATTTTTATAGTCTTTATATCGACCAACTGAGCACCTCGTGTTGTGGATAAATTTCATCAACGTAATTGAAGAATATAATATGTGTATTATGCCGAACTGCAAAAATAAATGAGGTGGAATCAACCTGGACACAGGTCCGTGCTCCACACTCGCAATATCTAGTACTCGTGATAAAATTCGGCAAGCATTATAAACCAATAAATAATCAAAACTATTTTCAGCAAGTTTACTCCCTCAATACCATCTCGTATCTTAGAAACACACTAACAGCAAAAATTGGATCTCTTAACGAATGTTTTTCACTCCTTGATTTACTTCATGCTTAAAATTTCAGCCTATTTTCTGTAAATCTTTAGATATTCATTGTTTTTTTTTAAGTTCAATTTGAAGCGTTAAACAAGTGTTTTCCACTCCCAGACTAAGCATAAAGTAAAATTTCGAGTTTAGAAAAGCCCCGTGAAAATTTGTCGAGGGTCGCGCAGCGACCCGAGACAAATTTTCTGGGCTTTTCTAAACTCGAAATTTTACTTCATGCGCCACGCGTATAAAACACTGATTTGTAGTGAAATTCAAAATATACTGTTATTCATTATTTTTTAAATAAATCAGTACAATAAGTGTATTTTATGTAACAGTAAATAAAAATAAAATTTAATTTTCTCTGGGAAAGTTTTTTGACAAAATTCGAAAATATTATCTATAATAACAATACTCCACTACAAAACTAAAATTAATTTACGATTTTTTGTTGGCTGTAAAAATAACAAAATTAACCAAAACTGACTAAAACTATCAACATTGAAAACAATTTATGAGAGTCATCATAATTTTGCAATCAAGTCTAAACATTTTTATTTGAATGAACGTAATAAACCACAATATTTTATATATGTTTGAATTGTTTTTTACGTCAATTTTCTAATATTCATCTTTTCTGATGATTTATTAAATTTGGTATATTTTTATGCCGAAGGAGTTGAAAATCCATTTCTGATGATTTACTATATTTCGTACAATTGTATGTCGAAGGGGATGAAAATCCTGGCTACGCCCATGTATGGTCAGAACTTAATTCAATAAAAACGTGTCCATTTAGCATCCACAAGTTATATCCCCGCTTTAGCAATAAGTCCAAACCCGAACTTTTTCGTTTTGCAACGGGGGCCGTGTATTGGAGAGGGTTGAAACAAAGAGGACTTTCCGAAGTTCGTGCCTTTTTATTCACCTCCCGGTCTTTGCCAAACAAACGTTATTTTATTTGGTGGTGGATTGCGCGATTGTTATGCAGGGTAAGTACGTCCTGGGGGCGTTCTTGTTACAGACACCGGACTCGCTGATTGCCAACCCCCCAAGAAAACCACCCTCCGAAATCCACCTTCCACTTCAACTCTTGATTTCTGCTTAAAGGCACATACACACTCGGATTGCAAAGTATTTTCAGATATAGTTTAAGTCCTGTTAAAGTTGTTTGAATAAACACAGTTGATTATGTCGGGGAACGTGTATACAGCTAGTATAATAAAATATTAAATTATGTAGAGGGGATTTTTGCTATTTAGAGAGAGGGTCAGTTAAATTGTGGCGTATTTTTGTGCTCAATAATAAACTTCTACAACTTCTACTTTACGTTATTTAGAATTGAAATATTTTTAAAAACAAACTTTTAATGCGATTTTCTCAAATGCGGAATTTTTGACATTGGCCTTTTTAGCTCCAAGCCACAGATATTATACAATAATATTTTAATTTTTGCAAGAAAAATACATTATTTTTATTTTAAAATAAATGAATTGTTGTTAATTTATTAATTAATGATTATTGGAAACTCATATAATTACTCTAAATTAATTGAAGTGAACATAATAAATGATCAGAAATGTTGATATTTTGTATAAAGTGTTTCAAACTACATTCATTTTTCTGCGTCGTTATATTCTATGAATTTAATAATTATTCGGGCCGATTCTGTAAGCAAAATGTAAAATTTAACGTATATGTTAATTTTTAGTCTCACAATATAACTATACATAACAAATACCAAATCCGGTCAGACGGCGAAATGATAGAATAACATACACGTAAAATTCTACATTTCGCTTACAGAATCGGCATGATTATTCTATAAAAATGCATTTGTAAATAGGTTTATCTGAACAAACTGAATTAAGATAATTTGTAGTGTTGGTCCAAGCAGTTAAAATCAATTTAGACCAGGGACCAGTTTGTGGGTAAAAGTTTTCACCTCGTGTGACTTGAATAGTCATCGGCTGAGACGATGACCAGTCAGCACTAAACTTGCTCATTCATTAGGCCCCGGGCACACCCTTTCATTACCCAAGTTTCCTTCAAGAACAACTTCTCATAGGGAACAGAACATGTTTAACTAGCAAATTATTGATGATGCACCCTGACTATATTAAAATTAACTCAATAATAATAATACTATTTAATAGTTTTTAGTCATAGAATAAAAAAAATATTACTTCAAAGAATGGTTCATTTGAAAGCTGTTGTATCTCTTAATGTTTGATATCTTGTACGGTTTTGCCACAAATATATAAAATATGAATATGGTAACCTCAACTTACTTAGCAAAATCCTAATACAAGTAACATACAGTGTTTTTTTTTTTTTCTTTAGGTAAACATATGCATAAGCTGTAAATTTTCCAAAATTCCTTGTTTTTTAAAAGAGTTTGAAGCTTTAAACGAGTGTTTTTCACTCCCAGACTAAGCATGAAGTAAAATTTATAAACTCTTTAAAAAAAGCGTATGCATATGTATATCTAATAAATTCCCTGTATGTATACTTAAAAGAAAAACACCTTGTATTAACAGATTTATCCGATGACTATTTGCCAAATCTACTGAATGTGCATTCGATTGAAATAACATTTTCGTTTGAGCTTACACAAAATCAACATAAATGCATTATTTATTTCTGTAAATAGCTGGACCATTTAGTAGATAATAGATTAAACTATTTACGTATTGCATGTATTGGAGCAGAGAGCGCTAGAAATCAAGGAAACCATGGGACACCTCTCGTGAATCGTACCTTACTCAGGTATCCAATAAAAAAAGCCTGACGTGGCCAGTCTGAATCACACGGTATAATTTTATAAACCTACAGCAAAATCTGTTACCGATAAAACTATGTAAAGCCGATCTTTTACCATCGGTAATTTGAATTCACTTTGGATGAAAATAAAGTCAGCAAAAGTACATGTCAAAAACAGCGTGATTTTATTTTATTAATTACTTAATTGTTGAAATTCTTACCTTGCATTTATTTCTTTCCTTAGCTCATTAATTTGACGTCTTGTGTTGCTATTTTCATACGTTGACAGACACAGTTTCGCTTTTAAAGAAATCATAACACGCGATGGAATTTATATACACAGGGGATTTTCATTAAGTCATTTTCTCCCCGTCTGCAGCTTTAATTTAATTCATTCTACTCAAACACACATACACACATAACCATACCTTTTAGTGTGTTGGTATTTAATTTAATGTACTCCTCGTAATTAATGGTTGTCCCCATCTTTAAGCGACAACAATTGAGCGAAACGCGGATTGTCTGTAATTAATTTTACAAGACTGAGACATATTATTTTCAATTACTATAAAAAAAGGTGTCACTTTTTTCCGTCGATGATATGATGTTTTAATATTAAACACGTTTTTTTTACACTCTGTATATTTGAATTAATAAACAGGAACCGAGGTCAATTAAACCTGAAATCCGCCGAAGTGCCGCATATTTTTCATTTACAATTTAAAAGATATTTCCGTCATTTACAGCAAATGTGTTCATTCCAAACATAGGATAATGCATGAATTATATTTAGCAAATCAGAGCAATTGAATTCTTAAATATGTACAACTATGGTAGAGTGCGCCTCCAATCATAACCTATTATATTCTCGCCCTTACGTTGTCAATACTGCTAATATTTTGACAGTGTTTTCGAAATATGACACACTTTTGAATTTTCCACTCATTTTTGACGTCATCACATTCCGATCCTATTATTTGTTCATATGGTTCGATGTATCATAAAATTATGATCGCAGCGATCTGTAAGTTGGGTGTTTATATCAAAATTCTGATAATTTTATTCTATTCTCCTTAAAAAGGTGCCTGCAGATCAGAGCTGAGCAGGATTCGAATCATTCAGGATTCGAATCCTGGATTCGAGTCCTTTTAGAGGATTCAAAAGAGGTTTTGAATACCTCTTTTGAATCCTCTAAAAGGATTCGAATCCAGGATTCGATACTTTACTTCAACAAGATTCGTGATCCGGATTCGTTACATTTGTTTAAGAGGATTTGTATTCGAATCCAAATGTGGGTGATTCGAATCCATATAAAAGGATTCGAATCCTTATAAAAGGATTCGAATATTTATAAAAGGAAAGGAATATTTATTAAAGGATTCGAATACTTACAAAAGGATTTGAATCGTCAAAAATAATTAGAATTAATTGTGAGGATTAACATGAAATATGTCTTTAGTGTGTTTTTAAATTTCTCGTTAAATCACTGTTTTATACGCGTGGCGCATGAAGTAAAATTTCGAGTTTAGAAAAGCCCAGAAAATTTGTCTCGGGTCGCTGCGCGACCCTCGACAAATTTTCACGGGGCTTTTCTAAACTCGAAATTTTACTTCATGCTTTGTCTGGGAGTGGAAAACACTCGTTTAAATGAAGACAACCTTGTACAAGACTGTCTCAGTTTAAACCGAGTCGACCTTATACAGTAATGACTTTAATTTTGACGTCATGTGAGGATTTCCGCGCGTGATAAGGTCGTCTCGGTTTAAATCGAGACAACCTTGCACAGTAATGATCTTGGTTTTGACGTCACGTACGGATTACCACGCGTGACGACATCAACTAAGGTTTGTCTTGATTTAAAACGAGCCGACCTTGTATTGTTTAATTACCTTGATTATTGACGTCACATGAGGACTTCCACGCGTGACGTCAGCAATCAAGGTGGTTAGTGTATGAGGTTGCCTTAATTTAAAACAAAGTCGACCTTGTTCGTGTAATTACCATGACTTTTCACGCCACGCGAGAAATTTCATGTGTGACGTCAGAAAAACTCCCTGTATTTCTCGGGACATAGATATTTCTAAAAAAATCAAACTGATTTTGCTATGAAATTCAAACATAAAAAGAAAAACCAGTCTATTTTCAATTTCACAATATTTCAGTTTCGCTACGCAGCTAAACCAAATTTTCAGAATTTTCTAAACTCTATATTTTACTTCGTGCGTAAACAAGGACAGTAAATCTATGCTAAAAAACAAAAATTAACATTTCTTAAGATATAAACTTTTTGGCTCGTGTAATATAAGGCAAAAGTAATGTCATATAATAATAATAAATAAATGTTTATTGGTTGTTTACAATACAATAATTATTAACATATGTATTCTTATAATTTAAAAAAATGTTAGCAAAGGGTTATCGACCTGAAGTCTTTCTACCCTGGTTTGTCATTTATTTAGTCCGTCATGATTGTTAACTGTCATTGTCTAGCGAGGTGAAATGTTTGATGAATTCATATGTGGTTTCTGATGGGTGTTTGCATTTAGTTGGGATTTTGGGATTTCTGGGGATATATATTTTATCTGAAGCTCTAGATTTTCAGGGTTAGTGGAGAATTTTCGGGAAAGGGTTAAAAGGCGGTCTTGGATAGGTGTAATTCCGGTACTATTGTAGAGTAGGATGTTTGATGGATTATATATGGGGTTATGTGGATGCCGTAATTTAGTTAAAATGCGGAGGGATGATCGTTCGGAAATTTGAATATGTTTTAATACGGAGGGGCGGGATTGTGACAAGAGAACGGCTCCATAGTCCAGCATAGGTCTACATATCATTTTATATATATATGTGCGGCGGTGCTAATATTTATACCTTTACCTCTATAAGTGAGGCATCTAAAGTGTTTAGCTCTAGCACGAATTTTGTTTTTAATGGCCAGTGTATGCTTTTTAAAATTGAATTTTTGGTCAAATAATACGCCCAGGTATTTGCAGGTTAAAGATGAGGTAATGCGGGTATTGTTGATGGTAATTGAATGAGGAGTCGGTGGGATGCGATGGAAAGGTATTAGGAGTTTGGATTTTAATGGGTTTATTTTAATTCGCCATTTGTTAAACCACGATTCAATTTTGTTGGAGAATTGCTGGAGGGTGGATATGAAATTTGGAATATTATTAGAGTGGACAACGAGAATAGTATCATCTGCAAATTGGAGAGGGTATGCTAAAGGATTGAAGTAGTCAGGGTTTGGGTTGTAAATGTCGTGGCAGTATAAGTTGTATAGGATGGGAGAAAGTGGGGAACCTTGAGGGACACCTTGCTCTGGAGTAAAGGTAGTGGAAAGGTCGTTATGGATTCTAATTTGTAGGGATCTATTTTGTAGGAAGTTGGCTATTAGGATAATGAGGTGTGATTAAGGGTGTAGCATTTATATAAAAGCCCTCGATGCCATACGGAGTCGAAGGCTTTTTTATTGGCTAGAAAAAGCATAGATGATTTTCTACCCTCTAGGTGGGCTGTCTCGCAGTTAGAAGTAAGAATTGTGAGGGGAAGGGTTGTGGAACGATTGGGTAAGAAACCAAACTGGTATGTTGGGATATATTGGGTAATGGTTGACATAAGTTTGCGTTTAATAAGAGATTCGAAGAGCTTACCAAGAACAGGAAGAAGTGTAATTGGACGGTAGCTGGAAGTTAAGGAAGGATCTAGATTTGGTTTTGGAATACATGTTATTATACCGGGCTTTCATTAATTCCCGAACCCCACGTGACCAAAAATAATAGGCAACCAAATGTACAAGGTGGTATGGCTCACACAAAAATTCCCTAGATTTAAAAATATTTATTCGCCGGCATATTTTTATGACGACTGAAAATATTATATTTAAAATGATTAAAAAATAGGCTCATCTTAAAAAATGTAACTAATTTTTATTAATTTTTTCGCAGTATTTGCTTATCCTAGCAAATTGACTCTGCAAAATAAATAGAAATAAAACTCAATGTTTCAGAATAATTAAACAATTTTTGCTTACCTGAAAATTCCGGGCGAATCTTGTAAGATCTCAAAGGTTGGTTTAACGATGCACCGCGCATAAACGTTTATGTCAAATTTGACTTTAGTAACGTTTGGTTACTTTTTTCAAAGCCTCCAACGTACAAATACAATAATTTACGCGGCAATTTTAAATTTAGTCACGTGGGGTTCGGGAATTAATGAAAGCCCTGTACCATGTTTCCATTCTGTAGGGAAATATTGGTGGCGGTAGTTGTGGTTGAATATTTTAAGGATGTATTGGTGGATATTGTCACTAAGGGATTTTATTATACGTCGTTGGATATGGACATGCCCTGGAGCTGTGTTTTTTCCTTTATTTAGGATGTCATTAGAGTCCGATTCGTCTAGAATGTCATTGTCGGGTGGAGGTGAGGGGTGAAGAGGGAATGTGTCGTACCAAGAATTTACTGTCTCAAGTAGTGTTTTGTCAAATGATTCGTCTTGCGCAAATATGAAGGTGTCCTTGACACTTAATGCTTAGTCTGGGAGTCGAAACACTCGTTCGAAACTTCAATCTGAATGCTTTGATAATAACATTAAATGACTAAAAATGTTTTTAAAGATAATAATCTAGTTTTCAAAATGATGTTTAATATTATTTGAAGTAAAACTGACATGGTACCCACAATCTGAAATGCTAAATTTTTCCGACACTTCCCTGATTCAAGTTTTTTTCCCTGGCCTTCTAATATAACTTTCTTCTGTAGGAAACCTCCATTTTGTTAAATTGTTTTTATTGTTTTTGTCAATATTAAAGTTAATTTTATAAATTTTTATATGTTTTGTAATTTGCCTGCTGATTTTAACAAATTTAATAATGTCATATGGCTTTTTTGTTAGTGTTTTCGTCAATTTGAATATAATTTCATGACTTTTCTCTGACTTTCCCAGTTTTAATGATATTCAGTGAATTTTTTATCTACGTAATTTTCAGACATACGTCGATTTTATAATAGAGCTCAATTTGAAGCTAAAAACGAGTGTTTTCCACTCCCAGACTAAGCATGAAGTAAAATTTCGAGTTTAGAAAAGCCCCGTGAAAATTTGTCGAGGGTCGCGCAGCGACCCGAGACAAATTTTCGGGCTTTTCTAAACTCGAAATTTTACTTCATGCGCCACGCGTACAAAACACTGATTAGAAGTGAAGTTCAGAAACACACAAATACTACTTTAATCAGAGTAACAGGGAATCAGATGTTTAGTCTGTTATCAACGATGTTCAGTGTTAATAATAAATAATTAGATTTTAATAATTTTTGTTAAAACAACTGGTAACGATATTTATATACAGGGCTTTCATTAATTCCCGAACCCCACGTGACTAAATTTAAAATTGCCGCGTAAATTATTGTATTTGTACGTTGGAGGCTTTGAAAAAAGTAACCAAACGTTACTATAGTCAAATTTGACATAAACGTTTATGCGCGGTGCATCGTTAAACCAACCTTTGAGATCTTACAAGATTCGCCCGGAATTTTCAGGTAAGCAAAAATTGTTTAATTATTCTGAAACATTGAGTTTTATTTCGATTTATTTTGCAGAGTCAATTTGCTAGGATAAAAAATTAATAAAAATTAGTTACATTTTTGAAGATGAGCCTATTTTTTAATCATTTTAAATATAATATTTTCAGTCGTCATAAAAATACGCCGGCGAATAAATATTTTTAAATCTAGGGAATTTTTGTGTGAGCCATACCACCTTGTACATTTGGTTGCCTATTATTTTTGGTCACGTGGGGTTCGGGAATTAATGAAAGCCCGGTATAAATGGTGAAAAAAAATTATAAAATCAAATTTATTCTTAAAGGATCTGTATTCGTGATTCGAAAAAGCAGGATTCGAATCATATTTATCTCTTACGAATCCTTTATTCGAGTAACCGTGATTCGAATCATATTAGGTAATTCGGATTCGTAATTCGAATCCTTTTTACGAGGACTCGTCCCAGCTCTGCTGCAGATCACGCAACTTTTATCTTAGTCAAATTATAAACCACTGAGATGTTTATCATTATAAAATCGAAATTGGAAAATAATGAGTTTTTGGATATAACTCCAAAACAAAAGACGTTAGCCGATTATTGTTTTTAACATTAAGTTTACGTTGGAAAAAAGATTTTCTTTATCTCTTCTAGTTACCGAAATCCCCTACAGAAACACCAAAATTTGGCTACTCTGTACAATGTTATGTTTATATGTTATGCACTCCATAAAGAATGCAGTTTAAAAAACATCATTAAGTTCATATTAAATAGGATATTATACATCTAAGGTCATTTTTCTAAAATAATTACGAGTATTTTCTTGTATTTATATTGCTATCCAAGCAATATAAATACAAGAAAGTACTCGTAATTATTTTAGAAAAATGACCTTAGATGTATAATATCCTATTTAATATGAACTTAATGATGTTTTTTAAACTGCATTCTTTATGGAGTGTATAAAATATAAACATAACATTGTACAGAGTAGCCAAATTTTGGTGTTTCTGTAGGGGATTTCGGTAACTAGAAGAGATAAAGAAAATCTTTTTTAATTTGGACTGTACTGTGGGTTGTGGACAATAGTTGGACTCACAGTAACACGTATCATTACTCAATAAAAGAAGCATCAGTAATAAATGTATAATATTCTAATTTTATTACGTATATTACTTTTGACCCTACTTTTCTCGCCCTTTGTATTTCAAAATCCAACAAAACAATGGGCGATCCTGATAATTACCACATCTGTACCGAAATATATTCTATAAAATATTGCGTATATGGGAACGAGAATTAAGGGTTGATTAAAATTATAAATTCCTGTTAATGCCGACCACTGTGTTTTATGTTGCAGGTCTAAATTGGCCCCCGGATTTGGGGGCTTTTACACATATACACACGGGAAAATTGTTTTCACGCGTAATTGAAAACGTACACATAAATAAGTTGGTTGGTTGCGTAATAGAACTTATTGCCTTTATCATTATTCCACTCACAAGTAAATTAATCATAACAATAACAACAACAAAAATATTGCTCCAAATGTGTCGAGTGAAGCAAGTAAAAATAATACCTACGTTTTATAAGAAACACTCACCAAAAGTAAATTAATCATCGGAGAAAAAACAAAATAATTATTACTCCAAATTTGTATAGTGTAACAAGTAAAAAAACGACTAAATAAAAGAAATATTTTTCTCCCAAGAATTCACAAAAAAATGTCTTGTTAAAAGTAATTACTAAATTAACGAAAAAATCAATTTGATAAATTTTAAAACAAATTAGGTCCAAATTAACATTCTTAGCTAAAATTCTAAGCATTATTCTATAATATTCTACAGGGTGAGTTACTAAGCGGAAATCGGTTTATAGTGGGCGTATCGTTGAAAATAGCAAAAAAAGTTTCAAATAAAAGTTGTTCAGAATCTACTTTTTTATAACCTAAAATTATTGTTAAATATGGCGGTTATTTATTTATTTATTTATTTATCAACGGAAATCTCCTTTATACATCAATACACAATTAAAACAGTGATATAAGATAAACATAATATTACTTTGAAAAACATATAAATAGAGTGAGAAATATAATACAACAAACAAAAATATACTAATTAACAATATCCAGATTAATAAACTGTAAGTGGCGTTTGAATACACTGTAAGAATTACTAAAAATGTAAAAGTTGGGATACAACATAAGGACATTACAATACCGCAATATACGTACCACAGGATTATGGGAACCATACAATGTTCGATGGAAGTTTAAACGAAATGAGGGCCTACAACGAACTCGAGTTGTTAAAAAAAGTTCAACAATGATAATAAAAAACTGCAATTGACATGTCCATTAATCAGTTTGAACCCATAGCATAAGTCAAGTGATATTCTTCTATATTCTAAAGATTTTAAATTAAGACAATTCAATATGTGTGACCGACTATAGTCAATGCGTGCGATCCCCATTTTAAAAGATACCAGTAGTAAGAACCTATTCTGAACTTTTTCAATGATTTCAATGTTACAGTTGTGGTAAGGAGACCAAATTGCAGAACAATATTCCAAATGTGGCCTTACCAAACTGACGTAAAGGGTTTTGAACGTATCCACGCCAAAGTGTTTCGAAAATCTATTAATGAAACCGAGCATAGAAAGAGCTTTACTAGAGATCTTATTCAAATTGGTAACAAAATTTAAGCGAGAATCAAATATAATACCCAAATCACGCACTGTCTCCACCCGGGGCAATTTATTATCATTAATTGAATACTCAAACTTGCTATTATTGCTATGGCGACAAAAAGAAATTGACATACATTTTTTCAACTTGAGATGAAGATGATTGCATGCGCACCAATTAGCCAAGTTATATAGATATATTATATCAGATTGTAAAAGCGCATGATCCGAACTTCTCTCAATTACTTTGAATATTTTAACATCATCAGCAAACATCAGAAATTGACTATTTTTAATATAACTCCCAATGTCATTTATAAAGATCAAGAACAGAATTGGCCCACAGTGTGAGCCCTGGGGGACCCCAGATGTAACGTTGATTGCTCTGGAGACGAAGTTATCAATCTTAACAAACTGTTTACGTTCCCGTAAATAGCTTGCGAACCATTTTGTCACAAAATCACTAAATCCCAAGCCTTCAAGTTTATTTAAGAGAACAGAGTGACTAACACGATCGAAGGCTTTGGAAAAATCAGTGTAAACAGAATCAACCTGACGACCCCTTTCCAAAGCACTCATCAGATACATCTGGTAGGAAAGCAAATTAGACGTTGTAGACCTGCCCTTTAAAAATCCATGTTGTTCATCACAAATAATATTCCTGCAGCACCAAATGAGTTGATCGGATATTAGTTTATCTAGCATTTTAGGAATTGCGGAGTGGATAGAAACTCCCCTATAATTTTGTATGACTTCCCTCGAGTCCTCTTTGAAAATAGGGTTGATGTAAGAATGTTTCCAAAAAGTAGGAAACACCCCGGTATTAATAGATTTATTGAATAATGTTTCAATCGGGGTAGTCAGTGAATAAATACATTGTTTTACAAAATAAGGGGGTAAACCATCCGGCCCAGAGCTAAGTGAGTCACTTAACTCATTGATTGAATTAAATATATCGGAAGTTTTTAGACTAAACCTTGAGCAAGATGTTTTATGATCATAATTGAATAATGGAGCATCAATTATATCCTCATTGTAAACAGTGCAGAAATAGTCAGCAAATAAATCAACACAAGAACTTCCAGCATTGCATTGTGTATCATTAAAATTCATTTTATTTGGAAAACCTTTCATGTTTTTGCACTCAATAACAAAAGACCAAAATACTTTAGAATTAACTTTTATGGTATCCTCAGTTTTCCGAATATAGGATTCATAAAGTGTTTCACTTAAATTGCAACAAGAAGATCTAAGATTTTTGAATGTTTCATAATCAGTAACACGACCACTTTTTTTAAAAGCGACATGGGCTTTTTTCTTAGATATAATTAAATCAATGAGTTCACGATTAAACCATTTTGGATAATTTGATGATTTATAATATTTAGAAGGCACATATAATAAGAGGGCATGATTAATGATGTTATAGAAATTATTTAAGTTTAAATCAATATTTGGCTCCTGAAATGCTAGACTCCAATCAACATTGCAAAGATAATCATTCATGGCGCTGTAATTAGCTGATTTGAAATCATAATAAATATAATCAGTGTATAAAGGACTAAATGTCTTTGATAAGTTCACAGTAATATCATAGGATATGTGATGATAACTATTATTGAGTAATGGATTACTAGATGTTTTAATATTAATATTAAGTAAATTAGAAAATATTAAATCAAGAAATATGCCACGTTCATTTGGAATGTGGTTCTTTTGACGCAAATCATTAAAAATAAAAGAATCATTAAATGCACGGGCACACTGGGATGTATTTGAGTTAGACAATAAGCTATAACCCGAAAAGTCCCAAACTGCGGTCGGTAAGTTAAAATGACGTCATAAACACAACAGCTAACCTTAAGATGTAAATCACGAATTTTTGATTTAAGGCCTCCGATGTTCTGGAAATACACAACTAGTTTTTTGGCCTATTAACTGCAACTCCTGATGACCGAGTACTGACTATACTCGGGACTCCATTCCTATATTTAATTGTCAAGTCCGTTTCACCCGAATTTTTGCGTAAAGTAAGTTCGTCGTTTAAAGTCTTTAGCTGATTTCGTTGAATGTTCGTACGATCGGCGTAAAATTTCACCGCACCAGTATTCAAAGTACGCACAGCTTTGAGTACTTGAATTGCAGAGTGATGATCAGCTAAAGACACTTTCAGTGGCCTAGGTTTGCCGGACTCTTTTTCTAAGCGAATTACTAATTTAGGCACAAATGAGATTGAGGGCTCTAAGATAGTTTTAAGAGCTTCGATATCCTTTTTCTTCTTATCATCAGCATTGCCTTTGCGCTCTGGAAAATTGAAAACCATGATGTTCGCAGCCCTACGTTGTCGTTCTTCAATTTCATCCACCATCGAAGCCTGATTAGACAAAGTAGGAGAAGATTCGGTTCTGGAAGTCTCAATTATCAAAAGGTGTTTTTTTTATGTTATTAATTTCTTTTTTAATTTCAGACATTGCATATACCGGAAGTAAACACCAACTTTCTTATTTTAGATAGAATACCCTATATATTTTTTCATTTTTGGATTTCTCGTTAAAAATAAACATGACAACATTGGGTCTCAGTTGAACCGTTTTCGAGTTATTTCATTTTTTTGATAAATTTGACGATTTCATAGCTCGACGCCATTAACAGTATCTTCAAAACGAAATAAGTCAGAGTTGTGCGGCTTACGGTTTTGGATTCGGGAAGAAATGTAGTATTTGTTTAGGTTTTTGCCATTAGTCAGATTTTCTAAATTGAGCCGAGTCCGTCGACGGTATTCTTCAGTACTTCAAACATGCATAACTTCATTTATTTAAATGGAACCATATATCTTGTGACACTTTATCTGATGCGAAATTAAGTTTCCTTTTTATTGATACCCGGTTGTTGCCATATCCTTCCAACAGTTTTTGAGAAATTTGCGATTTTGTAAAAATTTTAATACATTTCGTATTATCGCGTTAGCCCTGGATACACTGGTCGGCATGAAAATCGGCCCTGACACCATTCCTGCTGATTCTTATGTAAAATGACCTCCTGAATCCGAATATGACCCCCGTTTTCCCCCATCACCCACCGTTTTCGGGAGAGGTCTCCCACCTATTTTTATCACTTTTCGATCATTTGGAGGGATGAAAAGGATTATTTTAGCCTTTACGTTTCTTCTGAGGGGCTAGAGAGGTAAAAAGTTCCAAAACATGAACATTTGTAGCAAGGAGGTAGATTTGGGGGGGGGATTTGCCCCCTTAAATTGTAAAAAAATCCTTAAAAATGATCGATTTTTCCGTTTTTTTCGCAGTTTTTTCACTTATTTTCTACATATTCCAGCTTCCATCCCCCCTCATCCTCCCCCAAACAATAAAAATATATAGCAACAATATATAGCAACAATAATAAAAATATATAGCAACAATAATAAAAATATATAGCAACAGTTCGGAAGATTCACTGTACCACGCTGGCGCTCTCAATACCTCGCGCGCACAGGTTTGCCCAGGAATTTTCATGCTTTGACAGGTTTAAACTTGCATTGCTCTTGTCACTATAGACCTGCACTGTAATCCTTATCTTCCCTCAGTACATCTCTAGCGATCGTTATCGCATGTTAGCAGAGTACTGCTGGTTTTTGATACGAGAAACTTCTACCTCAGGGTACAAAAGGAAAGCAAGCACCAAATGAAGGTACTTATCTTAGTTATTTATTATTCTTTACATTTATTATTTTACATTTATTATTTTACTTTTTATTTATTATTCTTTACAGCTAAAATAATCCTTTTCACCCCTCCAATGGATGGGGGAAACGGGGGGAGTATTGAGAGCGCCAGCGTGGTACAGTGAATCTTCCGAACTGTTGCTATACATTTTTATTATTGTTGCTATATATTTTTATTATTGTTGCTATATATTGTTGCAATATATTTTTATTATTTGGGTGTGTTTGGGGGAGGATGAGGCGGAATGGAAGCTGGAATATGTAGAAAATAAGTGAAAAAACTGCGAAAAAAACGGAAAAAATTGATCATTTTTAAGGATTTTTTTACAATTTAAGGGGGAAAATTCCCCCCCAAATCTACCTCCTTGCTACAAATGTTCATGTTTTGGAACTTTTTACCTCTCTAGCCCCTCAGAAGAAACGTAAAGGCTAAAATAATCCTTTTCATCCCTCCAAATTATCGAAAAGTGATAAAAATAGGTGGGGGGCCTCCCCCGAAAACGGTGGGTGATGAGGGAAAACGGAGGTCATATTCGGATTCAGGAGGTCATTTTACATAAGAATCAGCAGGAATGGTGTCAGGGCTCGAAAAAAAAATATTTTTTGCAGTGATACTGATGACGTTTGGTGATTTTGTTTTGACTCGCATGTCCGACAAATGTCAGTTTATTTTAGATTATTTTGGCGAGATCTTGCAATAAAAAAAAACCGAACATGTTTTCTCAAAAAGAACTAATTGGTATGCACTACACCTTGGGCAGTGCTGATGGAAATACATTACTTGCTTCAAGAATGTATGCCCAACGTTTTGCCGATCGGAGACATCCAAATTCAGCGACATTCGCTACATTTATACTTAATGACTAACGTTTATGTAATAAATGTTGACATTTCACTGGGCTATTCACAGCACAGATGCAATTTGTCATCGGTGAGAAGTCGCACTAAAATGACGTCCTTTCGGAAAGAATTTACCAAATCGTATGAAGTAAAATGACGCCATTTTAGTGCAACTTGTCACCGATGACAAATTGCATTAGTGCTGTGAATAGCCCCCTAGAAGTTTCCCAATATAATATAAATAATAAAAACCAGACTACTCCAATCATTAAACCAAATCTTACATTTTAAGTACAAATGGTGTATTCAGACTTTAAAAAGTGGAAAATTAGTTTTTTTTTTGTTCGTGAAACATCCATCTAATGTGTATTCCAAGGACGGTCGAGTATACGGTAAGAAGGATCGACAGAATCGAAGATTTTAGAGTGAGGGTAGGGATCGTTAACGTCACAGATGCGCGCTGAATTTAAATGTGGTTATTTCATAGTAAACTTTAGGTAAACATGCACAAGCTGTAAATTTTCTAACATTCGTTGATTTTTAAAAGAGTTCAATTTGAAGCTTTAAACAAGTGTTGTCCACTCCCAGACTAAGCATGAAGTAAAATTTCGAGTTTAGAAAAGCCCCGTGAAAATTTGTTGAGGGTCGCGCAGCGACCTGAGACAAATTTTCTGGGCTTTTCTAAACTCGAAATTTTACTTCATGCGCCACGCGTATAAAACACAGATTTTAAGCGAAGTACGAATATACATAAATTTCACAATATTTGAGTGATTTATACGCGTGGTGCATGAAGTAAAATTTCGAGTTTAGAAAAGCCCAGAAAATTTGTCTCGGGTCGCTGCGCGACCCTCGACAAATTTTCACGGGGCTTTTCTAAACTCGAAATTTTAAAAATGAACTTAAAATCTGTGTTTTGTAAATTTTCTGACATTCGTTGATTTTTAAAAGAGTTCAATTTGAAGCTTTAAGCGAGTGTTGTCCACTCCCAGACTAAGCATGAAGTAAAATTTCGAGTTTAGAAAAGCCCCGTGAAAATTTGTCGAGGGTCGCGCAGCGACCCGAGACAAATTTTCTGGGCTTTTCTAAACTCGAAATTTTACTTCATGCGCCACGCGTATAAATCACTCAAATATTGTGAAATTTATGTATATTCGTACTTCGCTTAAAATCTGTGTTTTGTAAATTTTCTGACATTCGTTGATTTATAAAAGAGTTCAATTTGAAGCTTTAAACGAGTGTTGTCCACTCCCAGACTAAGCATGAAGTAAAATTTCGAGTTTAGAAAAGCCCCGTGAAAATTTGTCGAGGGTCGCGCAGCGACCCGAGACAAATTTTCTGGACTTTTCTAAACTCGAAATTTTACTTCATGCGCCACGCGTATAAAACACAGATTTTAAGCGAAGTACGAATATACATAAATTTCACAATATTTGAGTGATTTATACGCGGCGCATGAAGTAAAATTTCGAGTTTAGAAAAGCCCAGAAAATTTGTCTCGGGTCGCTGCGCGACCCTCGACAAATTTTCACGGGGCTTTTCTAAACTCGAAATTTTACTTCATGCTTAGTCTGGGAGTGGAAATCACTTGTTTAAAGCTTTAAAATGAACTTAAAAAAAACAGGGAATATCTTATTGACTAACTAAATGTCAAAACAAAATCACCAAACGTCATCAGTATCTAGGGCTAACGCAATAATACGAAATGTATTAAAATTTTTACAAAATCGCAAATTTCTCAAAAACTGTTGGAAGGATATGGCAACAACCCAGTATCAATAAAAAGGAAATTAAATTTCGCATAAAGTGTCACAAGATATATGGTTCCATTTAAAAAAATAAAGTTATGCATGTTTGAAGTACTGAAGAATACCGTCGACGGACTCGGTTCAATTTAGAAAATCTGACTAATGGCAAAAACCTAAACAAATACTACATTTCTTCCCGAATCCAAAACCGTAAGCCGCACAACTCTGACTTATTTCGTTTTGAAGATATTGTTAATGGCGTCGAGCTCTAAAATCGTCAAATTTATCAAAAAAAAATGAAATAACTCAAAAACGGTTCAACTGAGACCCAATGTTGTGTGCATAAACTCATGTTTATTTTTAACGAGCAATCCAAAAATGTAAAAATATATAGGGTGTTCTATTTAAAAAAAGGAAGTTGGTGTTTACTTCCGGTATAACCGCAAGGCCGCCATATTTAGCAATAATTTTGGGTTATGAAGAACTTGATTCTGAACAACTTTTATTTGAAACTTTTTTTGCTATTTTCAACGATACGCCCACTATAGACCGATTTCCGCTTAGTGACTCACCCTGTGTATGTACAAAGGAGATTTTCGTAAACTAATTAATAAATAAAACGTTGATTATTTCCGACAGTTTAGTTTCATTAATCCTGTTATGTATTATTATTATAAAGATGTGTGTTTTTAAATTTCACAATAATTCAATAATTTACTAGAATGAATGAAATACTAGAAAATACTATAAATGACAATTCTGTCAAGCTTTTAACTCGAGTAAGCATATTATACAGATCCCGATAATTTCACTTAACAATACAACAATGAGGTAATACATCCATCCCTTCATCCGAATTTGCAAAGTCTCAAAGTCGGATGCTTTACAACAATATAAAATTAATCATTTCAAGCATTCTAATAAAATTATCATTCAACCCCACTCGCCCGGTAGACATTAGCAGAATTTTTCCTTTTTCTCTCGTTCCGCACCGGAAAGTATTAATGAAGTCGGGAAATCGCTTTTAATTTAATCCCCCTGGAATTGTTATGATTCCAAACTCGGAATGAAAAGAAGTAAGTGTACAATCTGTTTCTTAATTTTTCTGTTTTCTTGAGGAAAAAGGGGGGCATTTAAATAATTATTCATTGTTGGGATAAAGGGTTTTAGGTATTAAAATAGAAGGGTTATTACAGGGTGGATGTTTTGAAAGAAACTTTGTTTTAAATAAGAAAAAGTAAAGCTACTTCTGCTATTCTCGTGTTGCTGGAAAGTCTCGGTTGCATATTTTATTATGTGTACACCAATGATCTAATAACTACTAGATCGAGCGTTCGCAGACCCGCGCGTGCTCTGCCCCGGCACCAACATCTGTCTATCCTTTACATATACGAAATTGCTGTTGTTGGAAAAGAATGGAACGAAGTTCGGGCAAAACGCGCTTGTTTATGCGCTTTTATAAGAGAATATCAATTAATAATTTTTTTTCAACGTATAACGTATATTTAGGAAATCCGAGAGAATTTTGAAAATGATAGCGTCAACATTTTTAAATTTAACTAACATTTAGGTAATTCACGAAAATAACCAAGATATTACAAATTGACGAAAGTCTTGAAAATTCATTGTTAGATTTTCGGTATTTTTAAAACATTTTATACATTTCATGAGTATACATTTATTTAAAAATAACGAAAATCTATAAAAATCGTTTAACAGCTTGAAAGTTAAAAAGTTGAAACTTCACGAAACACATTAAGATTTTGAAAACTTAAGAAATTCACAAAAAACAACCGTCATGATATTTATAATTAAAAAAAAATCTGAAAGACGTCAAAATGTTTAAATTAACAATTATTTTACAAATTGATAAATTAAATAATTTATGACATTTCCTGAATTAATTTATGACATTTATCCCTTTTATATGTGTACATAATTACTTAACTACTTATATTTTCGAGTTTCAATCTGCTATACTTAATTTATTAGTACTCTAGGCCTAGGAATAGTTTTAAGCTTATTTTAATCAATTGTATTAGCACGAATAAAAAAAAAATGAAAATCTTGAAAAAATCACGATTTTTAAAAATTAACAAAAATCTTTTAATTTTATGGAAATCTAGAAAATGTATGAAAACTATCAACATTTTTAAACACAATGAAAAAAAAACTGTTTTTATTCCTTACTTCACTTTTATTTTTATGTGTTAGATGTACATTTCGAGTGCTAAGCACTCATTATCAATAACTAATGTAAATTAGTTATTGATAATGAGTGCTTAGCACTCGAAATGTACATCTAACACATAAAAATAAAAGTGAAGTAAGGAATAAAAACAGTTTTTTTTCATTGTGATTAAATACTCCACATAACTCAAATCAAACAATCAGTAACATTTTTAAAATCAACGTATAACCCAGAAACGAAAACCGTAACAGTTGTGAAAACTACTAAAATCTATGAAATTTAAAAATCTTACAAAATTTTCAAAATATTGAAAATCTCACGAAAATTTGTATAAATCGAGAAAAATCTTAAAATATTAAAAATTTCATGAAAATGAAGCAAATTCACGTAAACTGCTAAGATGTCAAAATTTGAATTTTACTTGAGATCAGTGTTTTATACGCGTGGCGCATGAAGTAAAATTTCGAGTTGAGAAAAGCCCGAATTTGGATTTGGACGCTGCGCGTCCAAATCCAAATTCTTGGGGCTTTTCTCAACTCGAAATTTTACTTCATGCTTAGTCTGGGAGTGGAAGACATTTGTTCAACAATTGTCAATATCTTATTTTGTTTGTTTCTGTTTTATAAAATGATGGATATTAAGAAATCAAATGAAATTTGTTAAAAACGAACAAAAAAAAAATTACGGCTGTCCATTTAAAATTGAAATCATACATTTTATAACAATCAATAAAAAGTTGGACATTTACCAAAAGAGTCGACATTTTCAAAAGTGACGAAAATCTTGAGATTCTTTGAAAAACCACGAGAATTTCTCTGTATACCCGAAAATTTTATATGTCGTTGAAAATCTCATGACAATTTTATAAATTGACGAAAATCTCGAAATATTGAAAGCCTCGTAAACATTACATCAACATTACGAAAATCTTAGATATTTACAAAAACTGCCAAGGTTTTAAAAGTCGACTGAAAATTTAAATCTTAAATGAGTAGTATATTTTGAACTTTCCACTAAATCAGTGTTTTTAAGCGGGGCGCATGAAGTAAAATTTCAAGTTGAGAAAAGGCTGAATTTGGATTTGGACGCTGCGCGTCCAAATCCAAATTCTTGGGGCTTTTCTCAACTCGAAATTTTACTTCATGCTTAGTCTGGGAGTGGAAGACATTTGTACGACAATTGTCAATATCTTATTTTGTTTGTTTCTGTTTTATAAAATGATGGATATTAAGAAATCAAATGAAATTTGTTAAAAACGAACAAAAAAAAAATACGGCTGTCCATTTAAAATTGAAATCATACATTTTATAACAATCAATGAAAAGCTTGGACATTTACCAAAAGAGTCGACATTTTCAAAAGTGACGAAAATCTTGAGATTTTATGAAAAACCACGAGAATTTGAAAATTAATGAAAATATTGGATATTTACTAAAAACCCATAATTTTTTAAATTTAACGAAAACCTTTAACATATCGCAAATTATTAAATATCTGTTAAATTCACGAAAAGAGTCGAAATTTTCGAAGATAAAAATTAAACCTTGCAAATTCACGAAAAGCGTCAACATTTTTCTAAAAATTGACGAAAATCTAGAAAATTTATGAAAAGTTCTAAAATTCAAGAATTTATGAAAAGTTCTAAAATCTGTCAGAATTTACAATATTAACGGATGAATAGTATCAAGATTATAAAGTTTAGCAAAAATCTTGAAAATTTAACGAAATCTTGGAAATTCAGAAATAGCGTTAAGATTATATATAAAAAAACTGATATTTTTAAATTAATCTAAATCGTAGCAATTCGCCAAAAGTATTGATATTTTTAAAATTAACGATAATCTAAGAAATTCATTAAAAATTGACAAACATCTTTTGAAAATTTATGAAAAGTATCAGTATTTTTAAAATTACAGAAATCCGAGAATTGGACTAAAATTGTCAAGAATTTAGAAATCTAGGAAATTCATCAAAATTGTCAAGATTTTGACAATTGATTAAATGGCTTCCGTTGATTTGACAAATAAATAAATAAATCAAAGGATGAAAATTCACATACAAAAAAAATTATGATGAATCGAGTAAATTTAAAAAAAGTAAAAACCTCATGAACATTTTATGAATTTTTTTTTATGTTCATATGATTTTTTATTTTGTAATTTTTTTTGAAATATTAAAAATCCTGAAATATCGAAAATCTTACGAAAATTTTTATGTTAAACATTTTATAATTTAACGAAAATCTTATCAACGTTTTATAAATTGAAAATCTCAAAACATTGAAAATCTCGAAATATTGAAAATCTCATGATAATTGTATGAATTGTCGAAAATCTCGAAATACCGAAAACCCGACGAAAATCTCGAAATATTGAAAATCTAATTAACATTTTTTACATCAACAATAATTGAAAATTTTGTCGAAAATCTCGAAATAACGAAAACCCGACGAAAATCTCGCAATATTGAAAATCTAATTAAAAATTTTTAAATCAACAATAATTGAAAATTTTACAAAAATCTCGAAGTGTCGGAAATCTGACGAAAATTTGATAAATTGATAAAAATCTGAAAATATTGATAATCTTACGCAAATTTCGAAATATTGTAAATCTCATTAAAATATTATAAATCGACAAAAATTGAAAAGTTTACGAAAATCTCGAAATTTCGAAAATCTTTATGAACATTTTATAAATTGATGAAAATCTCGAAATATTGATCTCACGAAATTTTTCTGAATCGATAAATATTACAAAATATAGAAAATTTCATGAACATTTTTATAAATCGACAAAACGAGTGTTTTCCACTCCCAGACTAAGCATGAAGTAAAATTTCGAGTTTAGAAAAGCCCCGCGTAGAAAATTTGTCGAGGGTCGCGCAGCGACCCGAGACTAATTTTCACGGGGCTTTTCTAAACTCGAAATTTTACTTCATGCGCCACGCGTATAAAACATCGATATATTTCAATGGTTTGTTTATTATTATTATTATTGTTTTGTAAATTCATCATTCTTGGCAATATTATCAATCTTAGGTGAAGACCTTTAAAAAATAATTTGCACCATTAAATAATTGTATATATTCAATCTAAAATATCTAGTATCGAAAATTATCAATATTTTGAATATCGACACTTTTCATTATGATATTTTACCGTATCGATACGATATATTTAATACCCAACATCGATATTTTTTTTAGGATCGGAACATCGCTACGCCACATATTAATTCGCCATCTTTGTGGTGAAGAAATAGAATATTTTTTACTGACACAAGATTTGCTTTCAACGTATTTTTAAAAACACTTCAAAAAAGGCTGTGAAAACAATAATATCCTCGTGAACACGCATGCAATATTCATCGTTTTACCCGAACATTGGCCTCTCTCTGTCTAGTTAAGTAGGTGCCGCGTTTCTCTCTCTATACTCGATCTATTAGTTAGTACAGTGATTCCCGAACTGTGCGCCGCGGCGCCTCGGGGCGCCGCGGTTTAGTGTCACTGTATTTAAGAAAGTAGCGTAAACTGGCATCCATTTTGACGCCTTTAGGCGCCAAATTCAAAGTAAACCAATCATATTCTTTATTGATTGACGCGGGTCCTGTTAATTTGATTTAGTTTGAATTTGGCGCCTAAAGACTTTAAACTGTATAAACTGGCATACACTTTAAAGTCTCTAGGCGCCAAATTCAAACTAAATCAAAATAACAGGACCCGCGTCAATCATTAAAGAATATGATTGGTTTAGTTTGAATTTGCTACTCTCTTAAATACAGGGACACTACCGCGGCTGGGCTACAGGGGCGTCGCAAAAATAAGCTGCTAGTTGAATCTGCCTCGCGTTGTCAGTTCACCACCCACGGTGTTAAATACACGGCGAAAATGTTTTGACTTGGGGCGCCGCTGAAAAATTCTGATACATTAAGGGCGCCGGAAACGGAAAAAGTTTGGAAACCACTGAGTTAGTAGATCATTGATGTACACTTGTTTTAAATTGAACTCTTAAAAAACAACGAATATATGAAGATTTACAGCGTATATAATATATTGGGAAATGTAAACTTGAAAGAAAAACTCCCTGTGTAAAAGAAGAATATGAATTTATTATAAATATAAAAAATACACTGTTTTCAAGTTTTTCGCTGTAATTCCTTGAAGGTTCTTATTAGAAGGGCTCGGAGGCCCTGAATGCAGATCACGTAGGTCCAGCAGAGCGTTTACGCTGGCGTTATTACACTTGTTTTCTCCGTCGCTCCTCTCCTTTTCTTCCCTTTTCGGCCTTGTTTTGATTTCTGCGTTAATATCACGGGACCGACCGGAGCGCGGTTGAATTCTCATGATTTTTTATTGCGAATTCTCCGGACGCTCCTCCGGAGTGATTTATTCTAACGCGAATGAAATATCGCCCGCAGGAATATTTAGGTGAATGAATGAGAAAGTGGAATTTTTTAATTTTCATTTTCCATGAGCTATACAAAAATGCGCGTGCATTTAACGCACAAATTGAATAGCATTTTATAGTCGTTTAGGAGAGCGAATTCTGGCTACTTTGAGAGTGATGTCATTATCAATGACTAATGACGGGTGGATGTTTGTAACTTATAAAATTAATACAAAGTATCAGACCTGGATTAAAGAAGTTCTACACAGACTCGAATGTTTGCTTGTTGACCTTATTCTGGGCCATACACTTTACTTTAGTTGTTTCAGTGGATATTAATTGTATTCGTAATCTTATCAATTGAGACTTATTGTTTGCATTTTATGCGAACATTATTGTAATTCTATACTGAGAGTTTTATGTAACACCGAACATTTGCACAACGAGATTTTTTCTTTGAAGTATCCATATGCAAACGTTGCACATTTTCCGATGCTCAGTTTATTAAAAGAATTCAATTTGAAGCTTTAAGCGAGTGTTATCCACTCCCAGGCTAAGCATGAAGTAAAATTTCGAGTTTAGAAAAGCCTGAAAATTTGGTTTGGTCGCGTAGCGCGAAGCGCGGAGCGGCCAAACCAAATTTTCAGGCTTTTCTAAACTCGAAATTTTACTTCATGCGCCACCGGTACAAAACACTGATTCAATGTAAAATTTGGCGGTGTGTTTTAAACTTCGTGATATGTCAGTGTTTTGTACTGGTGGCGCATGAAGTAAAATTTCGAGTTTAGAAAAGCCTGAAAATTTGGTTGGGCCGCTCCGCGCTTCGCGCTACGCGACCAAACCAAATTTTCAGGCTTTTCTAAACTCGAAATTTTACTTCATGCTTAACCTGGGAGTGGAAAACACTCGCTTAAAGCTTCAAATTAAATTCTTTTAATAAACCGCTCGGCAACGTATGCATATGGATACTTACAATAAAAATTCTCGTTATGAAAATGCTGGGTGTTACATAAAACTTCCTATATGTTGAATCATTGTTAAACCTATTGCAATAATGAAGCATTAAAATCATTTCTTGATCAGGAAAAGTATTTTAATTTTGAAAATTATAAATAGTATAAATTCCGTTTTTTTGAAAAGTTTTAAGATTATTCGAACGAGTGTTGTCCATTCCCAGATTAAGCATGAAGTAAAATTTCGAGTTTAGAAAAGCCTGAAAATTTGGTTTGGTCGCGTAGCGCGAAGCGCGGAGCGGCCAAACCAAATTTTCAGGCTTTTCTAAACTCGAAATTTTACTTCATGCGCCACCGGTACAAAACACTGATTCAATGCAAAATTTGGCGGTGTGTTTTTAACTTCGTGATATGTCAATGTTTTGTAACGGTTGCGCATGAAGTAAAATTTCGAGTTTAGAAAACCCTGAAAATTTGGTTTGGCCGCTATGCGCTTCGCGCTACGCGACCTATCCAAATTTTCAGGCTTTTCTAAACTCGAAATTTTACTTCATGCTTAGCCTGGGAGTGGAAAACACTCGCTTAAAGCTTCAAATTAAATTCTTTTAATAAACCGCTCGGCAAAGTATTCATATGGATACTTACAACAAAAATTCTCGTTATGAAAATGTTGGGTGTTACATAAAACTTTCTGTATGTTAAATAATTGTTAAACCTATTGCAATAATAAAGCATTAAAAACATTTCTTGATCAGGAAAAGTATTTTAATTTTGAAAATTATAAATAGTATAAATTCCGTGTTTTTTGAAAAGTTTGAAGATTATTCGAACGAGTGTTGTCCACTCCCAGATTAAGCATGAAGTAAAATTTCGAGTTTAGAAAAGCCTGAAAATTTGGTTTGGTCGCGTAGCGCGAAGCGCGGAGCGGCCAAACCAAATTTTCAGGCTTTTCTAAACTCGAAATTTTACTTCATGCGCCACCGGTACAAAACACTGATTCAATATAAAATTTGGCGGTGTGTTTTAAACTCCGTGATATGTCAGTGTTTTGTACCGGTGGCGCATGAAGTAAAATTTCGAGTTTAGAAAAGCCTGAAAATTTGGTTTGGCCGCTCCGCGCTTCGCGCTACGCGACCAAACCAAATTTTCAGGCTTTTCTAAACTCGAAATTTTACTTCATGCTTAGCCTGGGAGTGGAAAACACTCGCTTAAAGCTTCAAATTAAATTCTTTTAATAAACCGCTCGGCAAAGTATTCATATGGATACTTACAACAAAAATTCTCGTTCTGAAAATGTTGGGTGTTACATAAAACTTCCTGTATGTTGAATCATTGTTAAACCTATTGCAATAATAAAGCATTTAAAACATTTCTTGATCAGAAAAAGTATTTTAATTTTGAAAATTATAAATAGTATAAATTCCGTGTTTTTTGAAAAGTTTTAAGATTATTCGAACGAGTGTTGTCCACTCCCAGATTAAGCATGAAGTAAAATTTCGAGTTTAGAAAAGCCTGAAAATTTGGTTTGGTCGCGTAGCGCGAAGCGCGGAGCGGCCAAACCAAATTTTCAGGCTTTTCTAAACTCGAAATTTTACTTCATGCGCCACCGGTACAAAACACTGACATATTACGAAGTTTAAAACACACCGTTAAACTTTACATTATATCAGTGTTTTGTACCGGTGGCGCATGAAATAAAATTTCGAGTTTACAAAAGCCTGAAAATTTGGTTTGGCCGCTTCGCGCTTCGCGCTACGCGACCAAACCAAATTTTCAGGCTCTTCTAAACTCGAAATTTTACTTTATGCTTAACCTGGGAGTGGAAAACACTCGCTTGAAGCTTCAAATTGGATTCTTTTAATAAACTCAGCATCGGAAAATGTGCATATAATTCCTCGCTATTTATAGTGTCGTCAAATACTAATGACTGTTTAAGTATGTCTAACCTTTCTGATCTGAAATTAGGATTAAAATTACTGTGATTTATGTTATTATTTATACCGGAGAAATTTTGAATAGAAGTTTCGAATGTTCGGGGATTAGAACGAGCTGGTAGAGCCTCTAGTGTGATATTAATATTTTTGAGAGTAATATCATTATCGTTTGTATTTAAAATTGTTGTTAATGCCGTGTTGGATTCTGGGTTTACGTTAACAATACTACCAGCCAAATATACTCCTTTTGAGTTTTCTGAATTTGGGACAATACTTACTCTAATCCCGGGATTCAAAATTTTAGCAGTTATCACAGATTCTGTTCTAGGTTTAAGAGTAAGTATGTTCTAGGTTTAATTTATGTTGCTTCAATGAGTATGCTCTAGGTTTAAGTGTAAGTATGTTTTTATTTAGAGATTCTAAAAGAT
Source organism: Philonthus cognatus (assembly GCA_932526585.2). Taxonomy (NCBI): domain Eukaryota; kingdom Metazoa; phylum Arthropoda; class Insecta; order Coleoptera; family Staphylinidae; genus Philonthus; species Philonthus cognatus. The sequence continues at coordinate 21,590,718 of OW052241.1, forward strand.
GTGAATTGTTATGTTGTTGAGATTCCTGTTTATTAAGGGGCATTGAATGAAATGATAATGTGTCGTCATTAATAACATTACTATCGAAATGATTTGGAAACGAATTAGATGTTAGATTATTTTGTGGATTATTTGTTTGTTGAGAAGTTGGTTGTTTTTTTATAATTATATGAGTTTTAAGGTGTAATTTTTTTTCCACTTCAAAAAGGGCTAATTTATGATTTCCGATTATTAAAATATTATATCTATAATCTAGAATTGCCCTCATTTATTTCATAAAATCTGACCCTATTATTCCGTCATATAAAAGAGGAAAAGAGTCTGGTATAACATGAAAAATGTGTGAAAATAATTTAGTCCCCAATGTAAAATGTAATCTTTTATAACCAATCGTTTTACCTGGGTTCGTAGATTCGTTAAAGCCTATTAAACTGATTTTAATATCTTGAAAGAATTTGTGATTTTGTTTCAAAATAGACAATTTTATCAGTGAAATTTCCGCACCTGAATCGACTAACAATTTACTTTTTAAATTCGACGTTTTCGTTAAATGTTAATGTTATGAAAGCGTAACTTCCTAACGGAAATTTGTTAATGTGGCTAACATTTCGGGGGTCCCTGGCGTTGCCGCCGACAGGGACAGAGTTTAGTTTAAAGAAAAATCTTTGGGGGAATTATATTAAATAAAACACTGTTTATCACTTTGTTTGTATAACAATTGGTTTATTTGGTGACTATAGTTTCGATACTACACGTATCATTATCAAACAAACGGTTTGATAATGATACGTGTAGTATCGAAACTATAGTCACCAAATAAACCAATTGTTATACAAACAAAGTGATAAACAGTGTTTTATTTATGTTCAACAATGTATAACGAAGTAGAAGCCTCTATAATCAGGGAATTATATTAGCTTTACATAGAATTATATTCTGATTGGGTGGAAAAATGTCTACCTTGAGAAGTGTTATGATGGTTGTTTTTTTTTGTGGATTGAAATTTATCCTATTTTGAAAATTTAATTGGGGTTTTTTATCTACATTATTCTGTTGTCTTAGTCTATTATTGAAAGCCCTTTTCCGACAGTTTTCAATAGAGTAGCCAATTGATTTGCAATAATTACATACAATCTTTCAAGAGGAGTGCGGGGCATTTGAATTGCTATTGAAGTTTCGCTGACCGTCGAAAAAAATACTTTCAGATTTAGCAAAGGTGATTAATTCATCTAAAGAATCAAAAGTACGTGAGAGTATTGCGTTGCACAATAAATCATTATTTAAGCCTAACAAAAACTGGCTAATGACTTGTTTAGTTAAGCTATCTACAAGGGTTTACCTAGTATCGTTATTTAAATCGCTATCAACAGAACCCACTAAATCTCGGAAGCATTTGTCTATTCTCAAACAATATGAATGTATATCTTCGGCCCTTGTTTGCATTTTTGCCAATCTGTTAATAGTGTCGCTAAATATTCATAGTGCAATAAAACATTTAGGTAATACCATGTCCTGCGGCATGGATGGCATCCCCACTTTTTTAATCAAAGATTGTGCTTCTGTTTTAATTGAACCCCTTGAAACAATTTTTAATCTAATACTTAAGTTCACCATTTTTCCCTCAATCTGGAAGAATTCGAGAATATGTCCCGTACTTAAATCTGGCGATTACAAGGTAATCAGCAACTACAGACCTATTACCTTGTTATCCAACTTTGCTAAGGTTTTTGAGTTAATAATTTATAATTACATATACCTGAAAGTTAGTAACCATATTTCAAGTTATCAGCATGGGTTCATAGAAAGCAGGTCAACAATGACTAATTTATGTTGCTTCAATGAGTATGTGTGCAGCGAACTCGATGGTAAAGGTCAGGTCGACTGTATATATACAGACTTTGCGAAGGCCTTCGACCGTGTTGATCATGCTGTACTTTTGCAAAAACATAATAATTACGGTTTCCATATCAATTTAATTAAGTTATTTAACTCATACTTATGTGATCGTCCACTTAATGTTTGGGTTAATGGATTTAAATCAAAGAAATTTTTGGCTTGCTCTGGTGTACCCCAAGGCTCAAACTTTGGCCCGCTACTCTTCCTTCCTTTTATAAATGACTTGAGCTTTATTTTAGATTGTAAACATTTATTATTTGCCGATGATCTTAAATTGTTTTCAACTATCTATGACTCTTCATCTTGTTCGCAATTACAAAATATGCTTGACATACTTTGTACATGGTGCCAAACTAATAACCTTTATCTTAATATAGTCAAATGCAAAGTTGTGACTTATTCGCGTAAAAGAATTCCGATCATATATACATATACCGTTGATAATCAGTCAATTGAAAGGCTCTCTGTATTTATAGATCTAGGGATAACCTATGATTCGCTTTTTGCGTTTAAACATCATTACAGCGTTATTATCTCAAAAGCTAACAGAGCTCTTGGATTCATCATACGTAATACTAGATCATTTAATAATATTAATTGTTTAAAAACGTTGTATAACTCATATGTGAGACCGATTCTTGAATATGGCTCAATTGTTTGGAATCCAATTTAAATTTCATCTATTCAATCGGTCGAGAATATTCAGCGTAAATTTTATAAATACTTGTGGTGTAAAAAGCATGGTACCTACCCCCCTCAAGGTTTCAGTCATGAATTACTTTTAGAAGAGTTTGATGCAGTTACTTTGGTCGAACGTAGGAATAATCACGGTCAAATCTTCTTGTTTAAGTTACTACATAATTCAGTGGATTGTTCGGAACTTTTGCAATACATACATTTTTATGTACCTAGACTTTCGACACGTCATTGTACCATCTTTTATGTTCAAAATGCTCAAACTAATGTCGTGGAACTGTCCCCAGTGCGACGCATTTGTGTGTATCACAACACATTTGCCACTCATTGCGATATTTTTCACTTGGACTTACGTGAATTCAAGAACATAATTTCTGGCACTTGTTATTAATTACAACAAACGGCTGCATAGACTAACTATTGTTATTTCTTTATTATTTTGTCATTATTTTATTATTATAATTTTTAAATATTTAATTTATTTTGTTTAAATATCACGTGATCTTTATTTTGGTAATTTTATTTTGTTTTGTTTATATACATTATTTCACTTTTCAATTACACGAGAATCCACACGTTCAGCAGCATCACCGCTTAATTTTGTTAAAACTAAAATAAATAATTTTTTTATTGAATTCTCGTCTGTATCGGATAACAACTTAAAACAAAAATTACAGGTTCTAACAAAAGTCTCTACATCTTCGTTCGAGTTGCCAGAAAAAGAAACACCGTTTAATAAACCCGATGCAAACCCTAAATTTGCCATTTTTGAGCTTTTGAAGTGACCAAAATTATTGATTGGGAGGGAGAAAAAAAATTGAAGATCGACTTGTAATAAAAGAATGCACTTACCAAAATTAGAAAATACAAATGATTGTCATTGTGGGGATGCGGTTTGAACGTTCAATTCTTTCTCTCGTTGCTCAGGTTGGGTCGGTGAGTTCCTTCTAGTGGTGATTTTAAAACTCTCATCGGAGCGGTAACTTCTTCCACGTGATCAGGGATGGAAATCTTCTCGGGTTGTTAATCAAGGGGTTGATTAACAACCCGAGAAGATTTTTTGAGCGTGACACATATGAACACATACAGAGAGTTTTATGTAACACTGAACATTTTCCTAACGAGAATATTTCTTTTAAGTATACCTATGCATTCGTTATACATTTTGCGACGCTCGGTTTATTAAGAGAATTCAATTTGAAACTTTAAACGAGTGTTTTCCACTCCCAGGCTAAGCATGAAGTAAAATTTCGAGTTTAGAAAAGCCTGAAAATTTGGTTTGGTCGCGTAGCGCGAAGCGCGGAGCGGCCAAACCAAATTTTCAGGCTTTTCTAAACTCGAAATTTTACTTCATGCGCCACCGGTACAAAACACTGACATATTACGAAGTTTAAAGCACACCGTTAAACTTTACATTGAATCGGTGTTTTGTACCGGTGGCGCATGAAGTAAAATTTCGAGTTTAGAAAAGCCTGAAAATTTGGTTTGGCCGCTTCGCGCTTCGCGCTACGCGACCAAACCAAATTTTCAGGCTTTTCTAAACTCGAAATTTTACTTCATGCTTAGCCTGGGAGTGGAAAACACTCGCTTAGAGCTTCAAATTAAATTCTTTTAATAAACCAAGCATCGAAAAATGTGCAACGTATGCATATGGATACTTCAAAGAAAAATTCTCGTTATGAAAATGTTCGGTGTTACATAATACTCTCTGTATATTATAGTATAGAAATGTTGAAATTAATAAAATGAAAAGGTTAATAATGGGGATTTTTTTAACACGATTTTTTGCTGTCAATTTTCAGACCTTCGTTGTTTTATTAAAAACTTTAAAGTTGAAGCATCTAACCAGTGTTTTCAATCCGAGATTAAGCATGAAGTTAAATTCCTGGCTAAGAAAAGCTTAAAAGCCACTTTATTAGTGGAATTTAATCTAAATTGTATCTACTTTTTATTTGTGAATTTACAACCGTAAACATACTTTTATTCTGATGTACTATAATACAATTCTCAAAAAATTAAAACAATTGCTTACATATTCAATCACCCCTTAAATATCTTAAAAATAAGATAAATGGAAACAGCGCCGCATCTCGAACATTATAAAATTCTCTTTCATTTCATCGCCCCCGCAAAATTACATTCATCCACTGCATATTTTTTCATCTCTTTTTCGGAAGAAAGACATTCCCCTTACATTTATCACATAAATTTACTTTTCCATTTATGCAGATGGAAAGTACATAATGAAAGAGCAGAGGGGAAGAGGGAGGTCGATCTGGCGGACGTAAAGATGAAAAGCGTTTCTATATATTTTATAAAAAAAAAGTACTACTCACATTAAAAACAAATCAAAAAGAAAACTTTTCAATTGTTCCTGAATGTAATAAAGCAGGAGGGTTGGATTTGTGATTGATATGATTAAGTGTTTAAGTTAAGGGGGAGGGGTGTTCTATTTTATCCGTTTAGAAATTGAAATTTATGAAACTCTTTTTAACTTTCAAATTGTAACATTTTTTTGTATATATTCCTATAATTATATTCATATTTTCATTGTGCGCAATTCACAATTGGAAATGAATATAATAATGTTTGTAATTCATTTATCGGAACTTTTAAAATTATTACATCGTCGACTTTTCTTACCACTTATTCAACTTTAATAATACAGGGTGTCCCGTTAATGTGGGGAAATGGCTTAACCATAGATTCCTGGGATCAAAATATGATGATTTAACATAATTATATATATTAATTTCTTTTTTGTTAATAAAGAAAATTTAAAAAAAAATTCAGCCAGTTATTGTGCCGTAGAACTTAAATCTATAGTATAGTGATCTGCTTAGATATAATTTGATGATATTGTGGATTGTATTGTTGGTGTATTGTTGATGGTATTGTGCAGTAGTAATACGTAATTATTCAATATGGGCTGTATCGTTCGGCGAGCCACAAACTCGGGTTCGATTCCCGTGCACGGGGAGACTTTATTTGAAAAATAATGTTTCGTCGTGACTCTGGGTGTGGTATAAATGTGTGTGTTTGTCCGAATGAGAATAATTAGCATCAAAATATATACATAAGAGATATGGCCGTGGCGAGAGTCTCTGCCAGGATCATCGATCCAAATTAAAAAAATATATATATTCAATATAGACCCACCAGTAGTAGATAACCAGATTACTTTACAGTGGTAGATAAAGTTTATAAACCAATTGATTAGTATTGCTTAAAAAGTTTTAATTTTAATTAAGAGACGCATGTCTTGAGAGGGCGCGAACGAATCCTGTCGGATAGTCAGAACGACGCCCGGGGGTGTTATGAGGTTGTACACTCTAAGAAAACGGCCCTAAAATTTTACTACTAAGAAAACACAAATGCCCTCGTAAAACTTAACAATAACTCGACGACGACTCTCACTATAAATCTAATTAACAAGCCCCAGGATTTAATTAAGCGCAAGCGAGAAAAGGAAGAGGAGAGAATCACAGATGTATTAATTAAATAATTTTACAATGTTTGTTTGAAATAAATAAGTCCACCAGGTTTGTCTATGTACAGTTGTGATATGGGCCGGCTACATTCAGGCTTATTTGAGCACAGTTATATTCCTTTCTTCACTTTTATTTTTCTTGCTAGATGTACATTTCGGGTACTAAGTACCCATTATCAATAGCTATTGATAATTGATTTCGGGTACTTAGTACCCGAAATGTACATCTAGCAAGAAAAATAAAAGTGAAGAAAGGAATATAACTGTGTTTAATTAAGTGACTTAACACCTTCACGTAACTCATACAACAACATTAACTTATTTGAGCACTTTAATATTATATGAATATTTAGCTTTTGGAGTTCGGTCTGGCTACAAAATATCTAGCGACATTTTGGCACAATTAATAATAAAGTTCTTGTTAACTTATACGCGTATTTTTTTACCAGCAATTTTGAAAATGTACTGTAAAAGGTGGAATAAAAATAGTAAAAATACTAAATGGTTAGTCAGGGAGTGGAAACACTCGTTAAAAACTTTAAATTACCCTCATAAAAAAATGGTGATCTGTCCATCATAACACTTTCCCAGTTAAAGAGATGCGACCTTATGCATAGTCTTGTGATTAAACTGTTACTAACGTGTGAATAGATAATCGAGGTGTTACTAAGTACGCCGTACTTGTTAGCAGCGTTTATCTTTAGTTACTCGTGGCGGCAACATTGCTTTTTTTGTCAGTTCCATGTGAAATGGAATCATAGAGAAACAACCATATAGATGTCTTTACGATATTTATCTATGTAACGAGGATTGCTACGCCCTCTGTGCCAGTGTCGCCAACTAATTTAGACTATAACAAATGTTTTCAGCGCGCATTTAGCAATATTTAATTACCAATTATGGATTTCCATTAACTTTTACAGCTCTCTATAAGTTACTATTCACCATAGACCTCATAGTGATTTGAACTACTGTTGTAAAGTTCTTGAACGAGCACATACACGTGCGCTTTCTTGTTGACCACAAAAATGAGCATACTGGGCTTAAATCGAAAGAAAAAAGACAATTCTATATACGTACGATGAAGATAAATTATTACGCTGTATTTGTTAGGCTTACAATTGTAAACGGATGAACGAATGTGGCCTTCGTCCAACCGCTGTTCTAGGGAAATTTGTTTCTCCTACAGTGTGCATATTTCTATAAGCACAGGCATAGCACACCATTTTTGAGTTTATTCGCGAACTTTACAACACTAATTTGAACAAAAACACAGCTCATTATTCTAGGAAACACAGAACTTGGACGCTCACAATTACATGAATGACGTTTGAGGTTACGTATCATAGATTAAATTAGATTGATAACTCCTAGGGGGTTCCACGTATCATGATTTTAGTTGACCGACCCACTCGATGTGGCGGCGCTACAATCGCAAATGACGTCATTCGGCGCGGGGAGCGGGCGGGCTCCTTGGTATGGTATGGTATGGGGTCGGTGGGTCGTGTGGCCTCTGGGCCTTTCGAAGTTACCTCGACCTAAAAGATCTTTTGTAACTATCCCTGACCTACTTGAGTCCCTCAATGTCTAGACTTCTTATGAAGTCTACTATAACTTGAGGGTTAATGTGTACCAGTTCCTCGGTGTTTAAAGTGGCCGATGACAGGTAGTTCCCTCTTTGAAAGGACAAGGCAGGGCATTCACAAAGTAGGTGCTCTGCTGTTTCTTGTGCCTCGTTGCAGAACCTGCAGTTGGCATCAGTTGTCTGACCCATCTTGGTGAGGTGGTACTTCAGAGGACAGCGTCCAGTTAGAAGGCCGGTTATGAGCCTTAGGTTGCCCTTGCTTAACCTGAGAAACTGTCCGGCTCTTACGGCAGAGAAGGCGATGAACCTTTTCGCCTGCCGCAGACCAGGTGTGTCTCTCAGGTGAGCACTTTTGGCAGCATCTTCCCATTCCCGGATCATCCCCTTGATGCGGACTTTAGTTACTCCACTGTAAGGTTCTGGTCCGACAAATGGAGTCTTGGACCCTTCCTTGGCAAGGTTGTCGGCAATTTCATTGCCTTTGATCCCTGCGTGTTCCGGAACCCAGACCAGTTTGACTCTGTTGTTCCTAGCCAGCTGCTTTAGGGATAGCTTGCACTCCCAGACAGATTTAGACTTGCATGTAGGCGATTTTATTGCCTTTAATGCAGCTTGACTGTCTGAGCAGATGCAAACCCTCTGTTTGTTGTATCCCCTGTCTAAACATATGTGGGCGCATGTGTTCAGGGCCTCGATTTCTACCTGAAATATCGATGGGGATCGTCCCAAGGCCCTTAATAACTCGCATCGAGGGCCAGTGATACCGATTCCGACTCCGTTTTCAGTTTTGGATCCGTCAGTGAACCAAACTATCGAGGAGCCTTGTAACTGCTTGACCCTCGCTCCAACATCATGGCGGCCATGGATGGCCACTTCAATCGTTGTGTCGAAGTCGTAGTCAGTTGACATGTAGTCTTTGGGCATGTTTATCGCTCTTTCACACACAGTGTTGAGGATGGAGCTCCTTGCTGACCGTAGTATACTCCGTGAAAAAATGCTCCTAGTTTGAATATGATGAAAATCTCCACGACCATGGGTATTTCGTTTACTAGAAAATCATCCACATGTGCTACGAAGAAATAAAGAGAAATAATGTAGTAACACCCTGGTTTTGAATTTGTTCGACTATAGACTTATTTAAAATAATACACAATAGCTTAAAATTTGAAAATATTATACATTCTTACGGTTGTAATTATTGATATTTATTAACGCTCATCTCAAGACGATTTCGTCTTATCGGCATTTTTGTGCCTTCAGAGCTAACAGCTGCTGATTGCACACTAGAGCCCACATGTTCGAAATTGCGGGAAATTTGAAATTCCGACATATGCGCCTTCCCATCGAATGGGTCGGTCAACTATATACAAAGAGTTTTATATAAAACCTAATATATTCATAAAATACGATTTGACACCCTTAATTTTTAGGTTATGTGTAAATTGGGATGCCTATATGACCATTACAAATTGTAGCTAATTAATTGCAATTAATGCCTCAACTTGTACATACAGGGAGTTTTTCTTTCAAGTATACATGTCCCAATTTCGGCGTATATGCCGTAAATCTTTGGATAATCGTTGTTATTTTAAAAGGAGTTTAATTTGAAACTTAAAATGAGTGTGTTCCACTCTCAGACTAAGCATGAAGTAAAATTTCGAGTTTAGAAAAGCCTGAAAATATGGTTTGGACGCGTAGCGCGAAGCGCGGAGCGGCCAAACCAAATTTTCAGGCTTTTCTAAACTCGAAATTTTACTTCATGCGCCACCGGTACAAACACTGACATATTACGAAGTTTAAAACACACCGCTGAACTTAACATTGAATCAGTGTTTTGTGCCGGTGGCGCATGAAGTAAAATTTCGAGTTTAGAAAAGCCTGAAAATTTGGTTTGGCCGCTCCGCGCTTCGCGCTACGCGACCAAACCAAATTATCAGGCTTTTCAAAACTCGAAATATTACTCCATGCTTAGCCTGGGAGTGGAAACGCTCGTTTAAAGCTTCAAATTGTATTCGTTTAATAAACCGAGCGTGGTAAAATATACGTCTGTATGTTTATACTTAAAAGAAAAATTCTCGTTATGAATATGTTCGGTGTTACATAAAACTCTCTGTATGTGAACTTACAGAATCATATGGAGTCGACGAGGTCCGGACGTGCTGCTCAATCGTGTAACTTGCCATGGTGATTTGGCATCAGTGACTGAATAATAAACAACAGATTTGAGCAGACGCCGCCAAAACAACATGGCCGTCACAGACTGTCAACATCGACCCACCTTTATTGGAAAACCGTTTATTAGAACATGTGCCAAAACAACTCAAACAAATAAACTTGTTCTTTCACAGGTTCGTATTCCCATTCAATAATTGTAGAACGCTCGCATTATTCTATTTCGGTGAAGCGCTACTCCAACTGTATCCCAATCATATGGGAGAAAATGTTGCACTTAAAATAATTACTAATTGTTTAACCTTCTTTATTCTAAAAGCTATAATTAATCTTAACTTTAAGTCAAAACAATCGACCATTGTTATGTATAGAGGAGACGCGTTTCTTTCTGCATTCCTTATGAGCAAAACAGGCGAGGGTGGAAAATAGATAGAATAGACAGGGAATAGAGAGAGAATAGATCTCCCGCGGTGGTGAGAGTAAGGGAGTAATTTATCAGGAAAGTAGTTAATCGCGAACGGCTGGCTTTGTCTTCCCCCGTTACACTCTTTGTCCATTGTCGCCAGAAATAACGGATGGAACAGCCATCCTCTTTGACAAAAAAGGTAGCGCACACACCTACAGCACCGCCATTTCTCACGGTCCTTAATGAATTACACTTGTTCACATCGAGATATTTCCCAACACGTCTTTTGCTTACTTTTTTGAACGGCAAATGTCAAATATACATCAGCTTAAGCTTAATAGTGTTTGTTTCTACAATCATTGCTTCATTAATTAGACTAATCTAAAACTATCTACATTTTTTTAAATTTAGGTTGTAACAGATTTTTTTTATTTTTCTACTTTCACAATAATAGATTTCAAACAAGATAAACTCAAATTCAAAACTATTTGAATTCGAGAAAATAAGCTTACGCTTCTTATAGTTTGCACACTTTAAACATAATATATAAAATTACGAAAAAAACTATTCGTAAAAATGCAAACAATGTCTTAATTAATAACTAATAATTCAATATCCGGAGGTGTATTTGCACGGGAAGTAGTTGTTTCAATGGATATTTATCGTCGTAAGTTGTCTTATTAATTAAGACATTGTTTGCATTTTCACGAATAGTTTTTTCGTAATTTTATATATTAAATAGATTTCAGTTTTTAATGTATGATACCGTCAAGTGCAGTTTTCAATAATTATTACTATTTTAAATAAAATCGTCAAGACGATGCGAACAAAACACGAAATCCCGACAAAACGCGTTTTGTCTACACAAAATATGAATTTTCCAATGTTTTTAGTAAATAGCCAAATAAAACTGCATTCGTTTGTCATTTCGCATATTGTCTAGACAAAATGCGTTGTGTGTAAGGGCTATTAGACAAAATGCGTTGCAAGATTTTACATTGAAGAAAAAGTACTGGAAAACAAATTTTGTTTTATATACAAAATGACAAGTTATTAATAAGGTGTATATTTTAAAATTCATTTTAAATTAGTGTTTTATACGCGTGGCGCATGAAGTAAAATTTCGAGTTTAGAAAAGCCTGAAAATTTGGTTTGGTCGCTCCGCGCTTCGCGCTACGCGACCAAACCAAATTTTCAGGCTTTTATAAACTCGAAATTTTACTTCATGCTTAATCTGGGAGTGGAAACACTCGTTGAAAGTTCAAAATTGAACTCTTTTATAATAAACTTTGCATACAAAAATTAAAATAAAACTACTTGATTTAAATAGTAAATAATTATAGGCATAAGTTTTACTTCAAATAATATTAAACCAAACTGGATTAGTTAATAGTGATTCATTATTAACTTATCCAATTAAAAGAAGAAGAATTTTTATACAAGGTTACTTATAAAAGCGTTCAATTTGAAACTCCTAATGAGTATTTCCACTCCTAGATTAAGCATAAAGTAAAATTTTGAGTTTAGAAAAGCCTGAAAATTTGGATTTGCCGAGGCGCGCGAGCGAAGCGAGTCGCGCCAAGGCAAATCCAAATTTTCAGGCTTTTCTAAACTCAAAATTTTACTTCATGCGCCACGCGTATAAAACACTGATTTAAAATGAAGTTTAAAATATACACCTTATTAATAACTTGTCATTTTGTTTATAAAACAAAGTGAAGGTTTACAGAACTTTTTTTGTTGTGTTTTATTGATCGATTTATTTCATAATTTCGGAAAAAAGCCGGAGAATGTCTCGTATTTTTCATTATTTAGTACCAACATTTAGCTCCTCTAGCTTAATCGGCTCAATTTTGTTGTTATTTTTTTTAGATAAAAACAAAGAAATTAATATTTCCTTACAAATCGTTAATTTGTTTATATTTCTTTATTATTTTGCGAGCGGCAAAATAATGCACAATTTTCTTATATTTTCAACAACTTCGATTAACGTTGAGCTTCTGTTATTACAGCTTTACAAATTTGACATTTTTATGACACTTAGCATGCTAGGACTTGTCTAATCTCATGCGGACAAAACCCGAAATTATGTTTTAATTCGGACTATGTCTGTGAGCAGTAGATATTTCGCGGTTTGTCCAATTTTGTGTTTTGTCTGTGCAAAGGTTTAAATCATGAATTAGATTGATACTACTGACCGTTAACACATAGTTTCCCATAACCTCAAATTTAATCCATCATTCAATTAGCATTCTGGGCGACCGCACAAAAAAAATGCAGCCTACTCTAAATCATAATTTAAATGATCGCACGGTACTACTATCCTTTTCAAAAAGCGAGGCATGTCATTTTGAAGTTAAATATTTTGAAGTCGATGGGGTCGATTGTTTTGAAATTTAAACCACATAAAGATACATCATTTGTACATGTGATGATTTTTTTTTTAGAATTGTAATGTCAAAGATAATCTATGTTCTCAAACTTGTATTAAGGTGTGTAACAAAATTCTGTTACGAATTTTTAAATAAACCATTACAACTGTAAAACTTAAAAAAATACATTAGCAAAAAAATATATAAAATATAATTATAAGTTTATGTTTTGGAAAACTTTATAGTGGTTTTATATATACATATAATATTATACATATAATATTATACATATAATATACATATAAACAAAAATAGGTACCTACCTACTTTTTGTAAACAGCCACCCCCCTGGGTGCGCGCCTGTAATGCACATATAAACAAAAATAGGTACTTGCCTACTTTTTGTAAACAGTTTTACTTGGATTAAAATTTAGAATGACATAATCCGATCACAAAACTGCAATAACTATTTTTACCACCGTAAAAATTCCACAATTTATTACAGCCATTAAAGGTTGTATCGAATTAGCCGAAAAGGGATTAAGGGATTAGACGACCTATTTGTCTATTACGTAACGAAGTTTGTAATCAAGGGTTCTATTTCTGTGTTTACACTTTCGTTAATTCATGAAAAGGCTATAAAAGGATTATTAGTTGTTTTGACAAGAGGTAGTTAGAAATGTTTTGTTATGAAGGTGGGAGGTAAATTATGTTTAAATGTTTCTATAAGTATTGCCCTTTTCGTTATAATTATTCAGTCTTAGATTTTTTGTTAACATACAACTACAATCGCAGAGCGAACAAATTGTTAATAATGGAAGATAAACGAAAATCACCGTTCTTAAGTAAGGAGAAAAAAATGATAGTAAATGCACGAAAGTTTTTTGAAGAAGAGAAACGATGCGGCAAGGCAAACATTGACATTGAATCTGTCGTAAATAGAACAGCTTCGTGTTTAGCTATTTCAGTTCGTAGTGTTTGTCGTGTTAGTTCTGATCAAAGAAAATTCGAAGATATATGTTCCCCCCGCACATCACCTGGACGCAAACCCATTGTGTTTGATGAGTTTTTGCAAGGAGTTATTAGACGTACTGTGATGAGTTTCTATTTGGAAAAGTCTTTCCCATCCGTTCAAATGGTTCATGAAAAACTGAAAGAAGATATTGCCGATTTACCCAAGTTTTCATCTACCACTTTATACAGACTTTTAATTAAATTGAATTTCAAGTATATGAAACTGAATAAACGGCCAATTTTAATGGAGAGCAACACAATTTCTACAGCACGTGGACATTTCTTAAATAAAATGAAACGATATCGAAATGATAGCTGGAAAATATTTTATACGGACGAGACTTGGTGTGGAGCCAACCACTCTAAAAAATTTGGTTGGTGTGAACAGATCTTACTGGATGAAAAACGAGATAATTATAATTACTACAGAGGTACCATCCAGGAAATAAATGGATACCGTGGTGGAATAATAACTCCATCGGGAGCTGAGAAAATAGTAATTATTCTCCACATAGGGAGTGAAGATGGTTTTTTGGATGGATGTATGAAGTGTTTTATTGGCAACAAAAATTCTAATGACTACCGCGATGAGATGAATGCCAAACATTTTGAAGAATGGTTTAAACATGTTCTGACAATTATACCAAATAATTCAGTGATAGTCATTGACCAAGCACCTTATCACACTATGTTGCATCCAGATTTTAGAAATCCAACAACTGCATGGAGAAAGGCAAACATAGTTGACTGGCTTATTAAAAAGAATGTACGATTGCCATCCGAATATGATTCATTTGACGAAATGTCAAGACCCGCACTGTTATCATTGGCAAAGGTGCACCATTATCCAAAAATGTATCTATTAGATAAAATAGCAGAAGAGGTTAGAGGAGAATCTGTTAAACTTATTTGGTTACCAGTAGCTCACTGTGAGTTTAATGCGATAGAGCTAATTTGGTCATTTGTTAAAAATTATGTGGCAAAAAAGAACAAAACATTTAAAATAAATGATGTTTCAAATTAATGCAATGAAGCCATGGGAAACGTTCCTGATACTTTGTGGCCCAATTGTATAAGACATACAAAGAAAATTGAAGACGATTATATAAAAAAAGATCGGTTGATGTCGCAGTGGAACCATTAATTATTAATATTAGAGAGGATGAATCGACAGACAGCGAAACCGGTAGTGAAAGCGGAAGTGAATCTGGGTAACTTTAATGACAATTGTGTTTCTTATATTTATTTAAAATTATATTTTTGTTCTAAATTCTTATTAATAATTTATTTTTGTCCTTGTTTTAAATTTTTATTTATATCTACATTTAATAAATGTTAAATAAATACATTAATAATTTTAATATTTAATATTTATCTTATATTTTTTGTCTTTTATATAGTACATTTTTATTATTTTATAATATTTATTTTATATTTGTTGTATTGTATTTTTCTTGAAACATATTTTTTATTTTAATTTTAATATTTCATATACCGTGCGTTTTATTTACGTATGGCCATAGTGATTTACATGGTAAAAATTGTATCGCATGTTAACTTTTGTTGTCGAACAAAGAAACATTTTTTGTTTTTATCAATAAATCAATAAACTTTCGTGTGATGTTATAACATTTACTTGTTAATAATAATAATCATTATGACATTTTCGCCAAGTTTATTTTATTTACATAATAATATGTCTTATTCATTTCAACTTTGAAACCGTCTCTTTAATGTTTATTTTTAAACAATATTATGAAGATAATACACGTTTATGTTAATTAAGTATTTCTTTAATCCACCATTCCATTATCGTGGTTGTAAATATAAATATTATAAAATAAATCCAATTGTAAATAACTGCTGTCTTCCCTTTCGTTATAAACTTTTCATCATCGTCCGCATCGTAACGACGATGAACCGAGCGGGACCCCCTCTATTCCCCACGCCTCACTTTCACCGTCATTATTTTATATCTCTTCGAACAATTTTTAATCCACTAAAAATCGAATATTTGATATATTCATAATTTGTTTTATACATTTTGCAATATAATTGTATAATATATATAATATCTGTTATTTGTATGTAAATTGATTGTAAAATAACCGAGAACGTAGGTGTCGACTTTTTTTAAAATCGGGGAATAAAGGGTGGACACATTTAATTTTTATTTGCGTCGTTATATAAATATAAGTCTGATCTATTACATGTATTTTTTTAATTTCTTATATGTAGCCAATCAATTCATATAAAATATTAAAGTTGATCTTAGTAAAAATCCACAAAAATGTAGGTACCTTTTTAAACATTTTTATTAATATCTCAGTAAATAAATGTGATAAAAATTTGATTTTCTCAAAATAAATGAGGAACATTCCAAGGAATGTAGATACGTATTTATATATTTTCAAAGATTTTTTCTTTTGAAAATACAGCATCCGAAAGTGACATGCCTCGCTTTTTGAAAAGGATAGTAATTGAAATTATTGTCAGCATTGTGGAAGTCACGAACGTTCTACAAATAGTCGACGTCTATGTTAAATTCGACACGTCGACAATGACATTGTCGACGTGACATTGTTGACGCCGCCCATCCCTGGTTATCATTTTAAAGTACTCAATTTATATAATTTGTTTGTTTATTTTACAATGAGTAAGTAAATTGGCCATCAACAGTACCAAAAATATTAACCAAATTTTAATTATCAAATCTAAATATGATATAAATTATTCTATAATGACATTACATATTCTTGTGTATACAATGACGAATGTATTCGTCATAATTTCATGTTTTCAATGACGATAAATTTTATAACCATTTGCATAACCCACACAAAAGATACATAATCAAGCCCCAATCTTAACGACTAATCTAATTAATTAATTAATTATGCCTACGCGCGCAACAAAACAAACATTGTATACGTATGTACATCCATGCTGCACACACGGTAATTATCGGGACATAATGTCCTTTAATCCGGCAAAACTGTTCGAATTTCTGGTCGGCGAATCATGCACAATGATCTAATTCCAATAATAATTTATCAGCAACATGCAGTATATCTATTCACAATGCTGCCAGTGTTTGTATAGCAACAGTTCAACAATAAAACCCCCAAAACCGCACACGCTCACCGTCCGAGTATGATAAAACTTTAATTCTTGTCCCTTAGCCATTGTTTGTTGTAATTAAAATTTCTTTTGATTGTAGGTAACTGTGTTTTAAGATAAAATTAAATGCAATGTGCAGAAATCACATGTACTGCGTTTCAAAAATATCGAAAGAATAAATAAAATGACACTCTCTGATATCCAGAGGTGTAACTAGGGGGTGCAAGACCTCGCAATACAAGGGGCGGGGGGGGGCTACCAATGTTGCCTTTAGGTTAATAGGCATTAACGAGCAATTAAAAATCTAAACAAAATCACAGACACTCTTTCAAATATTACAAAGAACTCTCAATGAAGAAAAGTATTTATGACTTATCGATTAATTAACGTTTTACTCAAAACGATTCGTGTTTGTTTTATACACTCAACTTTTGTTTTTCCTATGGAAACATACAAATTTATGCACATCATTGAAACACATAAGCATTTGTTTAGTTATTGTTGTTGTTAAAGTTGCTATGGTAATGATTTGAAAAAGAAAACATTTTTTTGGTGTTTTATTCTTTTATTATTAACTAATTTTTATTTTTCATTATTAACTAGTTTCGACTTTGAGTCATTCTCAAGGATGGCAATCAAACAATATCAAGTTCCTATGCAATAATTAAAATGTTATTTAAAAGTAAACTATTAATGATTGGTTATCTTTCATTGCGCAAATAAATAGTTTTTATGGACATTGCGCGGTTGTTTCCATGGCAAGATACCATAAAAATAATAAGCGTAAAAAATGCTGTTCAGTAATATGCATAACTTATGGGCCCATGAGAAAAACATAAGTTGCCTGGAAAAACAAATACGAATCGCTTTGCAGTATTATAACTTATTCCATAAGTCGAGTCATAAAAAGTTGCTCCAAGAATGTTACTATAAATTTCGAATAAGATCAAAAATAATGGAGATATAGAAAATATCGAAAATTTCTGTTTTTCTCAAATTAAATTATGAACTGTGGAGGCTTCTACTTCGTTATACATGTTAATTCAATGAAGGAGATCATTGAGTTGAAATCAGATCCCACTAGCAAATTTCAAAAAGCTCTTAAATTGTTCACTAATAACCCTAATCAAATTTTCTCACAAACAAAGAAATTATTTAATAAATTGCCGACTTACTTGAAACATGAGCGGTGTTTCAAATCATTTAAATCAAAAATAAATATTATTGTAAGAGATATTGAACCTTACTCTCTAAATGAGTTTTTAGAATTTAATCTAAATTACTTACATGTGCCTATTGCTTAAGCATGTTTTTCTCTTATGTGACGCATATTCTTATATTAAGTATTCATGTATATCTTGTATGTTTATATTTATATTAGAATAAAGATTATATTATTATTATTATTATTATTGAACCCATTTACACTACTCCCCATGAATCCAATTGCCCCCAGGTTGTATGGTTTAGTTAAAATTCATAAAGAGAATTCACCTATCCGCCGAGTAGTTTCATACATTAATTCTCCCGGCCGAACCATTTCTATCCAATTAAACTCATTATACAGAGAACTAACTAACAAACTTCAGTGACCCATATTCAATTAAAAATTCCGTAGAACTAACAAATAAGTTAACAAACTTCAAACTTCAATCAAATTACAAACTGGTATCATTCGACGTAACAAATATGTTTGCAAATATACCTCCAAAAGAATGCATTAAAATAATAGAAAACTCATTTGATGAAAAGAACGTCAACATCACCATAAAAACTGAATTTTTAAATAAATTAGAGGTAATTTTAAACAATAATTATTTTTCTTTTGAAGGTAAATTCTACAAACAGACACAAGGCCTAGCAATGGGCTCCCCCTTGAGCCCCTTGCTAGCAAAGATTTTTATGCATAACCTAACCTTAAAAATCTTAAATTCACCATTAGCCCATAAACACATTAAAATGTGGCACCGCTATGTCGACGATATCTTAGCTTGTTTTGTAGGCACGGATAGACAATTAAAACAGTGTATTGATTTTATCAACAACTTTCACCCTAATATTAAATTCACCGCAGAAACAGAAGTTAACAACAATATTAAATATTTAGATATTTCCATTACTAGAGTCAATAACTCATTCTCTTTTTATATTTATAGAAAACCTACTTTTACAGATTCCCTCATTCCTAATAACTCTAGACATCCCCTTAAACACAAAACAGCCGCATTCAACACAATGATCCACAGAGCCTTAAGCATCGCTTTATCAGCTGTTTCGCTAAACAAAGAAATTAATACCATAAAACAGATTGCAACTAACAATGGTTACAACTCTAATTTAATTGACAACATGTTGAGAAAACATAATATCAAGAAAATCGAAAAATTATTATATGCTGGTAATCCATCAACATTGAAAACACCTTTCCGATCAATTACATATTTCGGTAATATTAGCCTACAAATTAAAAACATCCTTAAAAAACATAATGTTAACGTTGCTTTTAAAACATATTGTAAAACAGAAAACCACATTTTTAATAACAAAACAAAACATTGTAATCTTAGTAAATCCGGTATATATATAAACTTATTTGTCCCAATTGTGAAGGAGTATACATTGGTCAATCTGGTCGTAATTTTAGCACTCGGCTCAAAGAACATCAGCGCTCTTTTCGGCTTAATCAAATAGAAAAATCAAATTTCGCCAAACATCTAATCGATGAAAACCATTCTTTTGGCGAGAATGTACTTAAGATCATCCATTATGCCGAAAAGGGCCGAAAAATGAACCTCCTAGAATCCCTGGAGATACAGAAAGCCCGCGCTAATCCGGGAATCCCCCTAATTAACGACAGGGTCGAGCTAGTGTATACCCCCATTTTTAATGCTATTTTGTAAATAACCATTTTGTGTATATATACCTGTACCATACCGTAATTTAAGTTACTCTGTTTGATAATGGCAAGTTGAATTGCCGAAACTGCAGTCACGAAAATAAAAATAGTGTGTTATACAAACAAAGTTAAAGTGATTTATTTCATTTCTCAAATTACATCGAAACAATCAAAAATATTTAGAATGTGACAGTAGATTATAAATAAGCACTAAAATACGCAACTTTGTCCCCATTTAGCCGATTCTCCATCTCTTCAAATAATTAATCTCCCTAGTGCCACTGGAATACTTGGACATGAAATTATATCATTGGTATAATGATAAGATGAATAAAAATTTTAATGTATACTTGTAATATTACTTTACATGCGTGTAAGAAGTTGGGATGCAGTTGTGAATTTATGTTGAAGTACGCGGACGTGTAACTTCAGCACGTACGAGTATACTTGTGCTCGTGTGCTGTAGTTCGTAAGTTTTAACATTCTGCGCGAGTCGAGAGCTTCAAAACTAAAACAAGAAACAATGCCTAATGAGGCGCTTGGAAAGGCTAGAAACCAGCACTTAAATTTATAATTATGACCGCATGAAAAGAAATCTTTTTGTTAGGACTATCAAAGGTATCATTATTTTGTGTACATGCATAAACATCAATTCTCATGTGTATTCTCAGATTTTTAATAATTTTATATTTCAAATTTGACAATTCAAGAATTTAGTGGTGTGATGCAGGTTGTGTGTTTTAGGTTAGGACAAGATTATGTTCTTATGTTATGTTCTAAATCAACTTTTCATTTTTAGGTTATGTGAATGGGAATCTGACATTAATATGACAATTCAATTAACTCACAAAAATTACTATTACAAATGAATTTACCTAGATTGATTGAGTGAGTTACGTGAAGATCGAATTTAATTGATAAATAAAGCACTAATAACCTTTCTTCTCACTTTTATTTTTATTCCATATGTACATTTCGGACACAATGTAACCATTATCAATAGATTAATCCATTGATAATGGTCACATTGTGTCCGAAATGTACATATGGAATAAAAATAAAAGTGTGAAGAAAGGTTATTAGTGCTTTATTTATCAATTGAATTTACCTTGATTATTTGTATATACTATCAATTTAATTAAGTGTCTCTGAGGATCAAGTAGGATAGAACTCCGATCAAGTAATATTACTTGCTCAGGAATATCTGTCTTCTTTATTATCTGTCCATTTATATCTTCAAATTTTAACTAAGTTCTAAATACAAGGAATTTTTCTTTTAGGTATACATGTTACGATTTTTCAATCTAAATGTTCTGACATTCTTATTAAAAACTTTCAATGTAAAAACGAGTGTTTTCCACTCCCAGACTAAGCATGAAGTAAAATTTCGAGTTTAGAAAATCCTGAAACTTTGGTTTGGTCGCGTAGCGCAGCGGAGCGACCAAGCCAAATCAGGCTTTTCTAAACTCGAAATTTTACTTCATGCGCCACGCCTATAAAACACTGATTTAGAGTGAAGTTCAAAATATACTTCGACTTAGTTTTGTTAAGTTCTTTAATTTTACAAATGTTTATATAAAATATGTGAAAGTTTACTTAAAAGAAAAAATCCCTGTATGTGTTGTAAAGTTGCAAGTTGTAGTGTTCTCCTTTTTGAAAATTTCTGCATCATGACAATTTATTTAACAAATTATGATTTATTTGTCACATTGATAACTATTTATCAACATCTCAAAATTTGAAGTTTAAAATACCCTACTGTTGAGCAGGACTGCAACTGTTATAAAAAAATACAGAGTTTACATACCGTGCGATCGTTGATTTAGAGTTGTGATGATTCGACCCTAGGTATTATACAAATTTATAATTTGTATTATTGTTTACGTTGTGTTGTGTATGTTGTAACCCTTTTATTTATTTACCAGGTTCGTTGTTTGTGTCAATATGCATTATCGTAAATACTGTGTTTTTCTTCCCTTTTAATTTGACTAGGAGGATGTGTGGACAATAAATAAAACAGGATATGAGCTTAACGTATGCAAAGTTTATTGACCTTTCATGATATTTCTAATGAATTGGTATGTCTTATATTATTTGTATTCACAAAATATATTACCCAATGTTTATGCTTAGAAGTCATGTGCATTCGGTTAAACTCAAAAAAATGTATGACTCTACTTGTGGGAGCAAAATTAACTAGCCCCTGCATTTGCATTACGAGATGGGAAACCCACAAAACCATCTCGGAGCTAGCATCACACACTCGACATACTTGCGATTAGTTAGTGGGACAATCTCTCACATTGGCCCTACACATCAATCGCCATTCATTTTCGATTAATGAGCGGAACGAACTTTCACCTAGTTCCACTCATAATCGAGTTATTTTTTTCTTGTGGTTAGTTAGTAGGACACTTAGCGCAATACTAACTCGGATTGGCCTAACACATCAATCGACTGTTTTGATTAGTTAGTAGGACAAACCTCGTTTTCTCGCTCAATTCGGCCTTACACATCAACCACCATACATCCCTCATTCGTGTGGTTAGTTAGTAAGACACTTAGCGCAATACTATCTCGGATTGGCCTAACACATCAATCGACTGTTTCGATTAGTTAGTAGGACATACCTCGTTTTCTCACTCAATTCGGCCTTACACATCAACCACCATACATCCCTCATTCGTGTGGTTAGTTAGTAGGACACTTAGGGCAAGACTGACTCGGATTGGCCTAACACATCAATCGACTAGGTCGATTAGTTAGTAGGACATACCTCGTTTTCTCGCTCAATTCGGCCTTATACATCCATCATTCTCATCCCCCCCCCCCCCCTCCATCTTCCCCCTTTCTCAGATGTTTAAATTATTTCGCTGGTTTTGTTTGTTTGATTCCAACTTAGTCGGTTTAATGTAGAATTAATTTTACTCTTACGTGATAGTCTCTCCAACGTTGTTATCCCTAACTCCATTCTCCATTCTCTAACTCCATTCTCAATACTTAACTCTTTTGATCAACATTACTTCACTAACTCACATCCCACAGAAACTTATCATTATCAACTGTCCTCATTTACATTCAAATACTGACTGTCCTAGTCCCTGTCCCAAAACTAACTCCTCTTTAGAATCGTTTCTATGCTGCTCTCCAAGTTCTCCCTCCCCAAATTTTGTTGCTTAAATTTTATCTACTACCATATATGGTCACAAAACCCTTCCCTCTCTGACGTCAACTTCATTTCCCTGACTTTGCGCACTTGTTGTGTTTGCGTTCGTTAAACCCTGAACTGAATCTTTTTGTACGTCTTAGCATTTCTCCACGCGCCGGTACTTGTTTATTATTTTGAGGCGATGCTGCATTTGTTATTTCTTTCACATAAAAAATTTTGATCGACTAATGTTATTCTCGTATTTACTGGATGTTGATTTTTTATTTATTATTTTCTTGGGTGATTTTTGTGTTAAAATTTTAATTTAATTTCCTCAAAAATAATATTTGCACATGACCCCTACTGACCTATTACAGAGTCGTTGGCATATTTTTTGTGCAACTGCCCAGAATGCTAATTGAATGTTGCAATAAATTTAAGGTTATGGTAAACTATGTGTTAACAGTCAGTAGTGCCAATCTAATTTAAAATTTACAGCCGACTCTAAATCATGTTTTAAATAATCGCACGGTATCTAAATACTGTAACTGTAATAATATATTACGTCACAAGAGTGGTATGCAGCATACTACAAATGAGCGGATATGATGTTGCGCACAAGCCGCGCAGCGGCGAATGCAGTATGTAATATTGCGCGACCCTCGACAAATTTTCACGGGGCTTTTCTATACTCGAAATTTTACTTCAAGCTTAGCCTGGAAGTGGAAAACACTTGTTTAAAGCTTCAAATTGAACTCGTTTAATAATCTACGAATATCACTGGTTTAAAGTTTCAACTTGTACTCTTTTAAGAAGCAAGGAATATCGGAAAATTCACAGCGCATGCATTTGTATACTTAAAAGAAAAATTCCCTGTATAATTAAATGTATTTGACGTTTCCAAGATCCACCGTTTCGTATTGTACAATCTAATATTTGTAATTTGTTTTTTAAGGCTATCTAGATGGCGACAGTTTATAGACACTCGTTATAATTTAACATTGCAGTTAATTTAAATATTTCTCATTCCACTTAATTCTGTATATGTTTTTTGTTTATATTAGTACATTATACAGAATTACATTTGCTAATTAGGTATTGTAATTATGTAAATAATTATCATTTATTATTATTGGTAATTAATCAATTTCGACAAAGATCGAAATTTCTGTAATTATTTAACGCATAAATCAAGATTGATTTATGTGTGTCTGGAATGCGCTAATGCATATGTTAATGAAAAATAGCATCAGTTATAACATATACAGTAATGCACGGTGGGATTAAAATATCCATCGATTTTATTCGCGTTGCAAATGACCGATTAATTAATTAATTTCATACAGGGAATTTTTCTTTTAAGTATACATAAACATCAGAGCTGGGCAGGATTCGAATCATTCAGGATTCAATTACCGGATTCGAATCCTATTAGAGGATTCAAAAGAGGTATTCGAATACTTTAGTGAAAACGGATTCGTGATCCGGATTCGTTACATTTTTTTAAAAGGATTCGTATTCGAATCCAGACGTAGATGATTCGAATCCTTATAAAAAGATTCGAATTCTTATAAAAGGATTCGAATCCTAATAAAAGAATACAAATCCTTATAAATGGATTCGAATCCTTATAAAAGGATTCGAATTCTTATAAAAGGACTCGAATCCTTATGAAAGGAATCGAATCCTTATAAAAGGATTCGAACCTTCATACGCGGATTCAAATCCTCCTAAATAATTCGAATCATCGCTATTAAGGCTGGGATTCGAATTCGATTAATTCAAATAGTTAAATATTCTAATATGAATATTTAAATCACTAAATTATTCATATTTGAACATAAATGTTATGTTAAATTTTCGAATAATTCAAATATTTGTGAATGCATATTTGGTTACTTAACCATAAAAAATATCGAAAGTTAATAGTATATTTTTAACTTCACTTGAAATCAGTGTTTTATACGCGTGGCGCATGAAGTAAAATTTCGAGTTTAGAAAAGCCCCGTGAAAATTTGTCGAGGGTCGCGCAGCGACCCTCGACAAATTTTCTACGCGGGGCTTTTCTAAACTCGAAATTTTACTTCATGCTTAGTCTGGGAGTGAATAACACTCGATCTTAGAAGTTTCAAGTTGAAGGATCACTCTAGATTACTAAGTTTATTACCATTTTACAAAGGCTACAGCTTAAAGGACCAACCATCGTCTTCGGAGACCAAAGGACTACAGAGAATCGAAGTTTTCTTCCAAAAAAACAACGAATATCTGAAGGTTTACAGCATGGATAGGAAAGAAAACATCTAATTTTGAAAAAATATCGAAATTGGGTTGGTTTTCAGTGCACTTTTAACTTCACTTTAAATCAGTGTTTTATACGCTTGGCGCATGAAGTAAAATTTCGAGTTTAGAAAAGTCCCGCGAAAATTTGTCTTGGGTCGCTGCGCGACCCTCGACAAATTTTCTTTGCGGGGCTTTTCTAAACTCGAAATTTTACTTCATGCTTAGTCTGGGAGTGGACAACACTCGTTTGAATTTTAAATTTAACTCTTTTAAAAAATCGACGTATGTAATATAATAAATCATTCATTGAAATCATAGAAAAAGATTCAAAATTTTACCTAAAATTAACTTTTAGAGTTAACTTTATAATTTGCTCGGCTCTTAATGGGTGAATATTCTATTCCTAAAAAAAAACCGTTTTAAATATTTAATTGATGAGGCGGATACATGATGAAACTCCATAATACTATTTGAAATAAAACAACGCAGTTGGGAGGGTTTCACTTTTATTGTTGAACACTGCAACATGTTTCACCACACAGTGGCTTCATCAGGCAGATGAAATAATGATTTTACAAAGTACAGGTAAAAGCTTATATACTAATGCATTTAAGTTAATAGAAGGGGGGGAAGGGTCCGTTACTTGCCGAAATTTTCATGAATTCATTAGAAGAAATAATTAGTAAACACCCATTGTTTAATAAATGCCTATACTGGTTTAGATATGTTGATGATATTCTCACCTGTCAAAAACATGAATTCAATATTTTTCACAAGCTGACCCATACAGATACTACGATCCATAGCACATCATTCCATCCTATGCAACATAAACTAGCAGCTTGCCATTCCATGTTGCATAGGCTAACCACTATCCCCCTATCAATTAATAATTTTAATAATGAGCTCAACAGAATTCTCATAATAGCTAATAACAACGGCTTTCGTCAAAAGCTTATCTTAGACATCCTTTATAAAAAAACAAAAACAACAAGCCCTGAAATTAGTATATCTCACCAATTTTTAAAGTCAGAATAATAAATATTGCTCATTAACATTTATCGGTCCCCCTTCGATTGCAATCAGCAAAAAACTCAAATCCTTAAACCTAACTCCTTCTTATAGAACGGTCAATTCACTTAATAAATTCATTAATAATTCTAAAGACAAATCTGATAAAACTACGAACTCTGGCGTGTATTTGCTAGAGTGTGGAGATTGCCCTAAGGTATACGTTGGACAAACTGGACGTAGCTTCCCAGATCGCATTTCAGAACATCAAAAATGCTTTCAATTTAAGAAAACCTCCTCAACCTACGCCAATCATTTAATCGAATACCAACATAACTTTAACCCTAAATTCAAAATTTTACACGAATGTAACAAAAGTCGTAAATTAAACTTATTAGAAGAATTAGAAATTAATAAATATAACAAAAAAGGTATTCTATTAAATGACCAAATAGAAGTAAACAATTCATTCCTAATCAATATTTAGTCGCTCAAAATTGTGTGTATTAGTTTCAGCCTAATTACCTCATTACCCCCCTTCTATTAACTTAATTGCATTAGTATATAAGCTTTTACCTGTACGTTGTAAAATCATTATTTCATCTGCCTGATGAAGCCACTGTGTGGTAAAACATGTTGCAGTGTTCAACAATAAAAGTGAAACCCTCCCAACTGCGTTGTTTTATTTCAAAAAATAAAAACCGTTTTTATTTAATATTAAAGTTGCATGGAATACAATAACAAACTGTGAATAAATCGACATAAATCTAGAAATATCAAAAATCTCGACATGTAGACAATCTTGACGGTCCACTCCCAGACTAAGCATGAAGTAAAATTTCGAGTTTAGAAAAGCCCCGCGTAGAAAATTTGTCGAGGGTCGCGCAGCGACCCGAGACAAATTTTCACGGGGCTTTTCTAAACTCGAAATTTTACTTCATGCGCTACGCGTATAAAACACAGATTTAAAATGAAGTTCAATAACATATATATCATCATTAATTAAAATCATTATATAATCAGCTATTTAGTCGGTAAATGAACATTTTTGTTTATAGAAACTGATGGAATAAAATACTACTGGCTGCAAATAATAGATTTAAATTTATTTTTAAAGGATTTGTATCCGTGATTCAAAAATGAGGATTCGAATCTTTGATTCGAATCATATTTTTCACTTACGAATCCTTTATTCGAGTATTCGTGAGTCGAATCATATTAGGTGATTCGGATTCGTGATTCGAATCCTGTTATTGAGGATTCATCCCAGCTCTGATAAACATACGCTTTATTTATCATTCTCATTATTATAGAACACGTATACACCAATTTTAAGCAAAGGCTCGAAACTGAAAAATTAAGTCTACGAAATCTTCTGGTACTAAATCAAGACCCTTCCCCAAGGAGTGTATATTTCAAATCCTGGATTAAGTATACAGATAATAAAACAATTCAATTCAAATCGAAATAATGCTGTAATTCACACATGCTCCCGGCAATTAGAAAGATTTAACAAGTGTTGCGTGCGGGCCGAGCCCCTCAGTCGTCAATCCCTTTACACCCTTCGCAGTGTCGTGCAATTGGTTCAAAGTGTGCGCATAAATTCCGAAGAAACACATGTGTCGAATTGAGTCGCGCTGCTATTTGGATTTAAAGCACCCGTCCAACCGGATTAAAAGAATAGGTTGTAAATAACGTCTGGTGCATATATTTGCAAACATAAAAGCACAAACACATGTAAATTGGAAATTAAAGGATGATGAATCAAATATTCAATGTATACATTTTTAACAGTACCGAGATCACGAGTAGGTTATTATGTGAATGTAAAATTACAATTTTAAAATTAGAAAATGTTAGCTCTAAATAAAATGGATGTTAGAATGTTTACCTACGCCCTATCTAGTAACCGCATCATACCACACTGTCATCTTGATGCGTATGATTGATATTACCTACACATGCACGTAATAGCTTTGACAAGTATATTACATGCTGACAGCTAAACAGCTGATTGATTACCGCAACACTAAATGACATTTCTTTGATGTACAGGGTGTATTTGAAATAACGAACAGGCTCTTAACCACAAAGAGATTATATTATTTCTAAACATAATTCACAATTATTTTGATTATAGTTCTAACAATGAGCCCGCAATAAATTATTCAAATAAATGAGTAAAAATAGTCAACATTTTTGGAAGCACTGGCAATTAGAAATAATTTTTAAACGGCATGCGGCGTCAGCTTTATCAAATTACAACAAGCGCTTAGGGAAAGTATCGGAGTGCACGTAATGTAAGGTCGTCACGCCGTATTGTGTCAATGGAGCAGGTCGACGGCCGGGCCTCGGGATTTATGGCACACTTGTAAAAACATTTATTGCTTACACATTTTTAGAAATTTACAATGAATTAAGTAGGGGTGGTAAGGGCGGATTTCAAGAAAAAATATGTTTGTGTTTAGTCTTTGCTGAAACTTATTCAGACAAACATCTTTTTTTTGTGAAAATGGCTCGACACATTTATTCTAATATAGGTGCAATTCCGCGGAAGCAGTAAGGCTTTATCAGGATCGGTTTCCCGAACGGCATTTACCAACACCAAATCGTTTTCGGGAGTTACTTCAAAGAGCACGTGATACAGGAAGTTTGCAACCCGTTGGCGCAGTTGACAGAGGTTTTAACCGAGCAGATCATTTGTTTGCAGTGGAAAATCAAATTTTAAATTTGTTAGAAGCGGATCCCGGTTTAAGTACACGGGTTATCTCTCGGCAGTTGGGTGTTTCTCATAACTTTGTGCATAAAATCATCCGCGAAAATAATTTTCACCCCTATCATTATCAACGGGTTCAACATTTTCAGCCAGGTGATTTTCAACAGAGAGTTGCGTTTTGTGAATGGATTTTAGAACAAAGTGCCCGAAATCCAAACTTCACTAATAACATTTTAGTGACGGATGAATCGTGCTTTACGCGAAATGGCTGTTTTAATTTTCATAACATGCATGTTTGGGCAGAGAATAATCCCCATTCTACGCGCCGATCGCATTTTCAGCATCGTTTCTCCCTTAATGTTTGGGCAGGCATTGTAAATGACCAATTAATTGGACCTTTCATTTTTCCATTTAATTTAAATGGCGGCCGTTATTTAGATTTTCTAGAAAATGAACTTCAAGATCTTTTAGAAGATGTGCCTCTAGCTGTGCTGAGACAGTTATGGTTTCTGCACGATGGTGCACCTCCGCACTACGATCGGCGTGTTAGAAATTATTTAAACAATGAATTTCCAGGACGATGGGTTGGACGTGGAGGTGCTGTTCCATGGCCTCCTGGAAGTCCGGATTTAAACCCATTAGACTTTTTTCTTTGGGGGTATTTTAAAAGTGAAGTGTATGTCGAGGAAATTGACGATGCTGATACACTCAGACAACGAGTTCACGACGCAGCTAACGCAATAAAAGAAAAACCGCGGCAAATGTTCACTTCGGTTCGTGAAAACTGGCTAAGGAGAGCAAAATTGTGTATTGAGTGCTAAGGGCGTCAATTTGAACATTTAATTTAGTTTCATGTGACTTTTTATAAAACAATTGTGACCGACTTTTAATTGTTTTATACGTGACCTACTTTTAACAAATTGCATGCACGAGTGTGTGGTAAGTGTTATCGTAGTAAAACTGCTATTTTACTGCTATTTATACATGAAAATAACATGTGTTGAAGATATCAATTTACTAGCTCAAGTCAAGTGCATTTTTCTTAATGAATGTGAATGAACTTGAGGAATGTTTATCTTTTACAAAAAAACGTGATTACACTTCAAATTTCGAAGGCAAAGACTCTCCCGTTGAAAGTAAACAAACACGCATTCCACGCAGACCGAATTAAACGAGAAAAGCATTGGTTCTCAAAATGTATAGAAAACAACTCGAAAAATGTTGAAACTTAAAAAAAAAATCGAAAAAATTTTGGTGGGGATGGGTTCACACATATTTTGTGTATGTGCCCTTAAATGCCTGTTCGTTATTTCAAATACACATAGTATATTGATCAAGTAGTAATTTAGTTTTCATCAATGTCATGTTACTATCAAAAATTATTGAATAAATAAGTTGTTCTTTCATGCTCATTGATTATTTTATGAGGGCGGAGGTAAAGTATCGTACGTTTTTCGAGTGGCATGGCAATTACATACTCATATGAAATTTTACTTCATGCTTAGCCTCGGAGTGGAAAACGCTCATTTAAAGCTTCAAATTGAACTCTTTTAATAATCTACGAATATCGAAAGATTTAAGTATATCCACTGTAATTGGGATATATATATACTTATAAGAAAAACACCCTGTATGTCTTTGGGTAGTGTCACAGTACTGAATCTAATTACGACGTATGTTTCTAAAGTCAGAACCTACTGGGATGCCGGCAGTTTATGAAGTCAGAACCTACTGGGATGCTTATAGACACTCGTTATTTTATTTGGTAATATAAATATTTTTCAGACTTGAAATGAGAGTTGCGGTTATTGTTTCCTTATTTTAGGTTGCAACTCGAAACGATATATAAACCTTTTTGTGGGAATTTAGTATAAGCACCCCAGGAGTTGTTATAATTCTTATTAATAATAAGTTATGTAAGTGTAGTTTTTGAAAACACCGAGAAAAAAAATTACGAAATATAATTCAAGTAGAAATTAAGAGTTTAGCTTGTGGATAAATTGTATTAGTGTTGATGTCTGGAAATAAGGGGTGGTAAGAGTATGAGAGGGTGCATTCGGCGTCAGCGCTAACTGCCGGTGACAGGCGGAACCGGCGAGTGTAACGTTTAATACTCTCTGCTGGCTCAGTTCAAATGGTTACAGTGTCGTCTGACGGTAATAATTACATTAGGCAAAACCCACCATTCCACCATCATCTACCATTTCTGCTGGGTCGACCGTTAATTGATATAATTGAAATCTTCTCGGAAACGCTCCTTAAATTGTGGCAATTTTAATTTTAATGCGCACGGGACTAATGGACCCAAATATGCTCTGAATAAATCATAAGTTACAGAAGTTTAAAAAGTTAATTTTTCTAAATTATGAATTCTAATGTAATATAAAGTGTTTGATCATTATATAAATAATATAATATTTATATTTAACAGTTTGCCCGGCACATTCACCATATAATAATGCTGTGTACAGATGTTCGATACGATACATATCGATATTTTGAAGTATCGATACATTCATACAAAATAATCGATATTTAATTTTTCGGTATATCGCTAGTGGTCGAAATCGTTGCATACGATACTCATAATTTATTAGACGCCATCTATTGTATTAAATTGTATATAAAGTAAAAATCTACCTGCACATAACACAAGGCCTATGTTTTCAAGGAGAATTACCTGTATTTTGTGAAGTGCTTTTCTAGTTAAAACTTGCTCAAAAGAAAAAGCTAAATATAAAACACAGTTATATTCCTTTCTTCACCTTTATTTTTCGATGCTAGATGTACATGTATTAGGTTTTCCAATAGGGATGATACAGTGTGATCAACAATGATTGTAGACAGGTTAAATTTCCCGCCAAAAAATGTTGGTACAACTGATTATATGAAAAGAAAATGCCCTAGATTGCTTTTCCATTGGCATAGCAAACATTTTTTCCCAAAATAAATTAAATATTTAATCATAACTATATATAAAATTTTTACAATTTTAATTAAATATACAAAGTAAATTAAAGTAAGATAAGGTTTTGTGTATTTTTAATTAACGTAGAGTTAGCATCCCTAATTTTATAATAAATGTTGAAAATGATGGCCTTCAATTTCTAGGCAAATGTTAACTCTACGTTTTTTATTTGGAAATACTGGTTGAAGCTCCTCCGGATTTATGTTCCTTATCTCTTCTTCAATTGCTGCTTTAAGCTCGTTTAGGGTATGCATTCGATTTTTAAAAACCTTATTTTTTAAATGCCCGAATAAATAAAAATCGCACGGAGTGAGGTCTGGCGAACGTGGTAGCCATAATCCGTCGCTTACCAAGCGATCATCGTAAAATTCCCTCAAGTAATTTAATGTCACCAACGCAGTATGAGGAGTGGCTCCATCTTGCTGAAAATAACCCATTATCTGTTCGTCATCATGCATTTGATTCAAAAATTCATCTAGAATGAGTGTTCGGTAGCGCTCCGCATTGATTATTTCGTTGAAAAATATTGGGCCAATTATCCGACGTCTCGAAATTGCTACCCAAACACCAATTTTTTGTGGATGTAAATCCGTTTCAATAAAAGTATGAGGATTTTCTGTAGCCCACGTACGATAGTTTTGGCTGTTCACATATCCTGACAAGTGAAACCACGCCTCGTCAGTAAAAAAGGTCTTATCCAACATACCATTATCATTTAAATTCTGATTAAACCAATTGCAATAATCAATTCTTTTTTGGAAATCAAGTGGCTGCAGTTGTTGAAATACCGATACCTTATACGGGTGCAAATGCAGAATTTTTTTGCGGCTTTTATGCAACTCCCATACGATACTCCTGTAAAAGGATTAAACATTAAAATTTGTGCGCACCTTAAAATTAAGAACATACCCGTTTGAGCTGAAAGTTTTTTTAAAGATTTTGTTGGGCTATGTTCAAGTCGTTGTTGAATGTCGCCAACAACCTCTTCTTTTAAGATAGGCAATCTTCCAGCTGACTTGCCCTTACAGATACAATTCTTTCCCTCAAAACGGTCAACAATGCGGGTTTTATGCGAGGAAAATGTTTTGTAAGAAATGTGGACATCGGGGAAAGCTTGAATAAATTGATTCAGACACGATTGTAATTAGTAAGTCCATGTGCCATCTTCATTCATAGTTCCACTTCGATAATGAGCCTTCAGGATGAAAGCATCATGCTGTGGTGCAAACATCACGGTAAACACAAGCGAATTCTCTTAAAATCTGTAAATTTTGGATTAAACTTAAATTTTCTAATTTTCTAACCTTAAAAACAGCAAATCACTTACCACAAAACAAAGACTTATACAAAGTAGTCCTGATAAGAACTGATGTCTATGAAACAGAATGAAAAATAATTTAATTCGAAGAATGAATTAACACAATGGCAAAATACGACGCACGACGCTGCTAATGTCAAATCGAGTTACTGCTTATTAATTTTTCCTTGGCATGAACTTGGAGTGATCAAATTCCCCAGATTTTTCATCGGGAAATTTAACTTGTCTACAATCATTGTTGATCACCCTTTATGATTTTGAAGTGACGTTTCGGCCATATATAATATGTCATGATCTGTCAATTATTTTTCATTGTATTCAGTAGTGTTTACAATTTCATCATGGAGAGATATACGCAAGAACAACGTTTACAAATTATTCAGATTTATTATCAAAATAATCGTTCTCCAATTGCAACTTTTCGTGCGCTTTTGCCATTTTATGGTCGTAACAATCGTCCAAGTGTGCTCGCTATTCGTCGAATTGTTGAAAATTGTGAGCGTACATTTTCTTTACATAATGTTAAAGTGCCAATAAGACAAAGAACCGCTCGAAGTAATGCATATTGCTGCCGTTCAGGCAAGTGTTGCTGAAGACCGCAATTTGTCGATTCCAAGACGTTCTCAACAATTGGGACTGTCTCGAACCACAACCTGGCGGATTTTGAAAAAGGATTTGGGTTTGCATCCGTATAAAATTGTTCTCACTCAAGAACTGAAGCCATTGGACCACCGTAAACGTCGTGAATTTGCTGATTTTGCCTTGGAACAACTTGAAAACGATAACGATTTTTTTCATCTGAGTGGTGCGGTAAATAAACAAAACTGTCGATTCTGATGCGAAGAAAATCCACAAATTGTTCAAGAAAAACCATTACATTCACCTAAATTGACAGTTTGGTGTGGTTTTTGGTCTGGTGGAATCATCGGTCCGTACTTCTTTCGAAATGAAGATGGTAACACCGTTACTGTCAATGGATAGCGGTATAGATCGATGATAACCAACTTTTTATGGCCGAAATTGGAAGAAGTTGATCTTGACAACATTTGGTTGCGACAAGACGGGGCTACGTGCCACACAGCAAATGCAACAATTGAATTAGGGCGAGAAAAGTTTGGAGATTCGATTATTTCAAGAAATTGTGATATTGAATGGCCTCCAAGAAGTTGTGATTTAACACCATTAGACTATTTCTTGTGGGGTTATTTGAAGTCATTGGTCTTTCGAAATAAACCAGACTCTCTTCAAGCTTTACAAGTCAATATTGAACGTGCCATTCATGACATACGACTTGATTTAGTGGAAAAACCTCGAAAATTGGGTTCATCGAATTCGTTCCTGCAGAAGAAGTCGTGGAGGCCATTTGAATGACGTTTTATTTAGAACTTAATTGTATCGAATGTACTTCACATTAAATAAAAAACATTTGAATTTCCTTAACAATGAGTGTGTTTTTTTTTCTAAAGAAATATTACTTTTATTGGAAAACCCTTTATTACCGCTTCTTTCAGGGGCACTTTGGATATTCTTGAAGAAGAAGAATCCATAAACTTAATACACAAAGCAGATTTGTACTTTCTTTCTCACGATCGTTCAAAACATATTTGTTCAAGTTTCAAGTTCAAGTTATTCCTTTTTTAGCAATGGAGATTCAATTGTGCTTTTTCATTGACGATTATTTTCAAGATGCAAAACATTTTTTAATGCTTCTACTTTTAAATAAATAAATAAATAAATAAATAAAATAAAATAAAACGATTATTTACGGCAGTGCCATTATTACAAAATAATACAATAAAAGAAATCCAAGAAGCTTAAAAAAATATAAGAAACAGAAAATAATTTAAAATATACATGCATGATTGATAACTAAAAATAAAAATTAATTTAAATAATTTAAATCGACTGAATATAAAATATAAATATTATTATAATACGCTTACGAAAAACGATTCAATCTAGCCTTAAATTGTTGAAATGACAATCCAAAGAGATCAAACCATTGGTATTGGTTGTAGTCATTGCCGGTCTTCATTAGTCTGGTAATCGTGTTTATCGATGCTGAAACTGTGCGATGAGAGTCCAAATAAAATAATGTATTGGTCCGGGTGTTCCTTGTAGGCACATGCAAAGTTAAGGCATCTAACAGGCCGGGGGAATTAATGTGCCCATTGATTATCCGATATAAAAGGCAAATGTCGGCATTTACTCTACGATTTTGGAGAGTTGACAAATTGTGGTCTTCCATTACTTGTTTGTAATCACCGCGAGCATGGCGATGTCCGGATTTGTACTCAATACATCGCAAAAATGTCCTCTGTACTACTTCCAAACGTTCCATGTTGTAATTAGTAAATGGTGTCCAGACGGGCGACGCATATTCAAGATGAGATCTAAAGAGGGAGCAGTATAAAGTTTTAAAACATTCCGTGTCCAGATTTTTAGTTATATGCCACACGAATCCCCACATTTTGAAAGCTTTCGAAATAATATTGGAGATGTGGATGTTAAAAGAGAAACTCGAATTGAATGTTACTCCAAGATCTTTAATTGTGTCAACTCTCTCAAGGTTTATTGAATTGATGTTGTATGTATGAAATATTTGACTTTTGTTATTACAGGTGGACATAGCGAAGCACTTGGATATATTTAAATATAAATGATTATCATTGCATCATTTGTAGAGCTGGTCTAGATCGGATTGCATGCCAAGGCAGTCATTTTCAGAGCGAATAATTTTGAATAACTTTAAGTCATCCGCAAACATTAGAAATTGGCAGTTTTTGAAGATATCTTGTAGATTATTGATAAATAATAAAAATAAAATTGGCCCTGAATGCAACCCTTGAGGCACACCTGGTATTATGTGTATAGGATTTGAAATAAAATTTTTAATTTTTACAAACTGGACACGATCTTTCAAAACGGAAGCTAGCCAAGCTAAAGTATTGTTACAGAAACCCATAGAATGCAACTTGCTCAGAAGAATGCTGGTATCAATTCTGTCAAAGGCCTTAATGAAGTCAGTGTAAATTGTATCAACTTGATAGCGTTCTTCTAAGGCCCTTGAATCAAACTGCTTGTACTCTAGTAAATTAGTAACAGTGGAATCGCCATTAACGAAACCATGTTGCTTGGTGGATAGTAATTGTCTGGAGAACCAAGCCAATTGATCGGCAACCAATTTATCCAACAACTTTGGGATAGCCGACTGAATACATACTCTGTAATTCTCAACAAGATCTCTAGGGCCCTTCTTATACAGTGGAATAATGTAACTTGTTTTCCATTTGGACGGTACCATACCATCAGCTAGAGATCTTATAAACAGGTCATGAATTGGCCGACATAGCGAGAATATACAATTTTGTAAAAAGTAGTTAGGTACTAAGTCGGGGCCACTAGAAAATGTCGGTTTCAGGCTACTAATTGCGTTAAAGACCTCTTGAACACTAATTGAGAGATTGCAGTTTTGTAACTGATGCGATTGACAATCAAGAGGTGTAGTATTTATATTACTAGATGTATTGTAAACTGAAGAACAATATTGGGAAAATAGATTGACAATACTTAAGCCATTATCCGCAGCAGCATCTTTGTATCTAATTTCGCTTGGGTAACCACTACCATTGTTTAGATCTTTAGCGTATTTCCAAAAGAATTTTGGATTTGATTTCAAAGATGAGCCGACTCTCGATAAGTAGTCTTTGTAACATTTTTTCGAAATCGTTTTGCACTTCTCTCTTAAACTGGAAAAGTGATATAATCGTTATAAAGACCGTGTTGCTTGAATCTCAAATGAGCAATGGAGATTCAACTGTAGCATTTCTTTACCGATTATTTTTAGGATGCAAAACAATTTTTTTCAGTGCCGTTAATTTTTTAGCACTATCCACTAAGCACCCATTATCAATAGCTAACAAGTTAGCTATTGATAATAGGTACATAGTACCCGAAATGTACATCTAGCATCGAATAATAAAAGTGAAGAAAGGAATATAACTGCGTTTTAATTAGATATATTTTTTTCTATTTTAACCCTTGCAATAATGAAATTAATGTTAATGGCGAAACAGTCCATTTTTACATGTCAAAATTCACGATTTTTTATCAATGTATGAATGTATTAATTCATTCATCACTTTCTCCGTCCCATCACTTATCATCTAACCGTACACGATGTTTAATAACTGCACTATCAAAAACACGCATTACTTTAAAGTAATTTATCATCGCTCACCAAACAATCGAGTTGATTAACTTCGAGAAAAAAGTAAACCGCAGATGGGTGCGAAGAGTTGTGAATACGATGATGATGGTGATGAACATGATATGTGCGGGTGAGTTTCAGGGGTGCACCTCACTATGTAAATGTCTATGCTTATGTCTATGTCAGCCAGTCATCAAGTGAGTGATCACCGACCGACATGACTCGGATTTTAAATTTAATAATCATCTGTTATTGATTGATGGAGGGATGTGTTTTCGTCAGAGCCAAATCAATTGCATTTGAGTTATAGTTATGTGTATGGGTGGATTATGATTTCTGTATTTTCATTATTTCTTTTGTTTTTGTTGTGTCATAGATGTTAGTAAAGTACATGTATACGACAAAGAACAACTAACACATAAATACCATCTATTTAATATCGTATGTTCAATAAAAAAAAATACCTCTAGAGTGCTATAGAAAATATTGCAAGTTTGCAACTCTGAAATTATAATTATTATGCCTGACGTTTTATATGCCAATTCCTAAAGGTGCAGCTAACTTAAATTTCATAAAAGATGAAATCATGGCACTATAGAGTTTTGTTTCTTATTGAACATACGATAGTTCTCTAGAAATCTTATTATACAGGAGATTTTTCTTTTAAGTATAAATACATCATTAAACTGTAAATTTTCAAGCCTTATTTAGTTTTATCAAACGGTTTAATTTGATGCTTCTAACGAGTGTTTTCGCTCCTTGGTTAAGCATGAAGTAAAATTACGAGTTTAGAAAAGCCTGAACATTTGGTTTGGTCGCTCCGCGAAGCGGAGCAGCCAAACCAAATGTTCGCGTACTAAACACTAAAATAGTGTGAAGTAAGCAGTACACTTTGAACTTGAATCAGTGTTTTATACGCGTGGCGCATGAAGTAAAATTTCGAGTTTAGAAAAGCCTGAAAATTTGGTTTGGCCGCTCCGCTGCGCGGAGCGACCAAACCAAATTTTCAGGCTTTTCTAAACTCAAAATTTTACTTCATGCTTAACAGAGCTGGGCAGGATTCGAATCATTCAGGATTCGAATCCTGGATTCGAATCCTTTTAAAGGATTTAAAAGAGGCATTCGAATACTTTAGTCAAACTGGATTCGTGATTCGAATTCGTTACATTTTTGTAAGAGGATTCGTATTAGAATCCAAATGCGGATGATTCGAATCCTCATAAAAAGATTCGAATACTTACAAAGGATTCGAATACTTACAAAAGGATTTGAATCATCAAAAATAATTCGAATTAATTGTGAGGATTAACAAGAAAAATGTCTTTTGTGTCTTTAAATTTCTCGTTAAATCACTGTTTTATACGCGTGGCGCATGAAGTAAAATTTCGAGTTTAGAAAAGCCCAGAAAATTTGTCTCGGGTCGCTGCGCGACCCGAGACAAATTTTCACGGGGCTTTTCTAAACTCGAAATTTTACTTCATGCTTTATAAAGTATTATTCGATTGTCTTGACAGATTTGTACCGATTAAGATTATAAAACAATCCAAATTTCCACAATGGTTTACTCCCGAACTCCGTTCACTCATACAGGAAATACGACTGGCTCATAAAGCATTTAAATTATCAAAACTAACTAAAAGATGTAGATTGGCTACAAAATGCTGCTATGCTAATTACATTTCTTACAATGAACAAGCAATACTTGAAAAATCAGCCCCGTGAAAATTTGTCTCGGGTCGCGCAGCGACCCGAGACAAATTTTCTGGGCTTTTCTAAACTCGAAATTTTACTTCATGCTTAGTCTGGGAGTAGAAAACACTCCTTTGAAGCTTCAAACTGAACTCTTTAAAAACAGCGTGTGCACACTCGTTAAAAGTTTTAAATTAAGCTCTTTTGAAAAACAACCGATGTCGGAAAATGTACAACTTATTTATTTATTTGACGCCAAAACAACATTTTACATCGATTACATTAATACACATATACCTAAAAAGAACATTTTATATGAATAGCATTAATGTACATAAACTAAACTTAAATTTAAAAATGACTACGAACAAACAAAATGCCGAGCGGCCGATTTAAATCTGATAAGGGATACATCAAAAAAGTTAATTTTATCACAATATTTGTTTACAGAGTTGCACATTCTTACAATCGGGCTAAACATATTATAGGATGTACGACGGAATGGAATATGTAATAACTGCAAGTTACGTGTGGAATACTGTGGTATATTCAATGAAAAACATTCTAAGCACTCAGATGAGGTTATAAAATTATTCAAAACTTTATATGAGAAGCTAATGTCATAGAATTCACGTCTTTTAAATAGTCTACTTAAATTTACACAAGATCTCACTTGGTCTACATTCAGAAATATATTATGAAAACATAATTTAAATCTGATGTATTTCAAAAATTTAATTTGTACATATTCCAGTCTGTCTATGTAACAGTTGAAGTGTGGTGACCAAATAATATTACAATATTCTAATATTGACCGAACTAATGTTACGAAGAGAGTAGTTAAACTGCGGATGTTTGTAAAATCTTTAGTGGTTCGTTTAATAAATCCGAGTATTCTGTTTGCTTTTGCAATAACAGTCTCGATGTGGTAAGCAAATGAAAGTTTTGGATCAAAATAAACACCTAGATCTCTAGCAGTTTCAACATAATCAAGATATATGCTGTCTAAAAGATAATTGAACTTGAATTAATTAATGTTTCGACTAAATAACATTACATGACATTTATTTATATTAAGTTTTAGATAATTTTTTAATCGCCAGGTGTTTATTTTTTCCAGATCAGATTGTAATATTAAAGCGTCAGTTTCTGACTTAATTTGTCTGAAGAGTTTCAGATCATCCGCAAATAGTAGCAATGGAGAGTTGATTCCGGTGCCGACATCGTTGATAAAGATATTGAATAGAAGGGGGCCTATATGGGAACCTTGTGGAACACCAGATGTTGTGTAATAGATATCAGAAAAAAAATTATTTGTACAAACTTGCTGAGTACGATCTGTTAGATATGACGCTATCCATTTAAGAATAGGACCACAAATTCCGTACCTGCCAAGTTTCACTATCAGGAGTTCAATGTTACCTTTGTCGAAGGCTTTGCTAAAGTCCATGTATACGGAATGAACTTCGTATCCAGTTTCAAATGATTGTAATATAAAATTACTGTACAAAAAGAGATTAGTTTCCGATGAGCGTCCACTCATGAAACCATGCTGCTGTGAGATAATGACATTTTTGAATATGCTGGTCAGGTAATTGGAAATAAGTGATTCGAACATTTTCGGAATAGCTGACAGAATACAAATTGGACGATAGTTTTTTATATCGTTTTTGTTACCAGATTTAAAGATGGGCTGAACATAAGATGACTTCCAAATAGAAGGAAATTCGCCCTGAGACAATGACATGGAGAACAGAATATGCAATGGCATAAACATTGAATAATGATAAGATTGAAGTAATTTTGGTGGTATTTGATCAGGACCAGTACTACCTTTAACATCAATATTCAGTAACGCTGACTGTACTTCAGATGGAGAAATATTTATTTCTGCTAAGTGTATATGTGATTGAATATCTGACCCTAGCGGTAGCATACGTTGATTATTATAGACAGACGAAAAATGTTTTGCGAATGCATTAGTTATGCTTCTACCATTGTTTAACTGAATATCATCCAAAAACATAGAGGATGGGAGTTTATCCGAGTGTGATTTAGATTTTACAAATTTCCAAAAATGTGCTGATTTTTCAAGTATTGCTTGTTCATTGTAAGAAATGTAATTAGCATAGCAGCATTTTGTAGCCAATCTACATCTTTTAGTTAGTTTTGATAATTTAAATGCTTTATGAGCCAGTCGTATTTCCTGTATGAGTGAACGGAGTTCGGGAGTAAACCATTGTGGAAATTTGGATTGTTTTATAATCTTAATCGGTACAAATCTGTCAAGACAATCGAATAATACTTTATAAAACATATCTGCAGCGGTATTAATATCACTAATATTGACGAATAAATCGTTCCAATTTATCGATAGTAGATTCAACAGGATATGACACAAAACACAAGTCAAGCACTCCACCTGCAATATTTTCGATATTATTGTATTGTGATAAATCATTAAAAGCATACACATCACATACTGCACTTTCAGTTGCACTTTTTGTGTTACAGTTGCTCTTGACGTTAATTGGAAATAATTCCACGTAGTCTTCAATTTCATTCCATCGAAGATCTGGCAAGTTGTAGTCTCCCATAATAACAAATCTTGCGTCAGGATTTTGAGTATGTATATCAGTTAAGGACGTCAAGTGAGAGTTATATACCTCGAATCCAGATTTCGGCGGAATGTAAACGCATCCAAGAATGAAGTGATTGTTATTAATTATAGCATTATCCCAAATTTCCTCTGAGCTGCTATTGACAGTAATGACGGAAGATTTCAATGAATTTAATACAGCGATAAGAACTCCACCACCACGAAGTTTCGAACTATTGACTGTTGACCGAGCAGTGCGATAAACCATATATCTATTGTCAAACAGCTCGGAGCT
The DNA here is from genome assembly GCA_932526585.2 of Philonthus cognatus. Taxonomy (NCBI): domain Eukaryota; kingdom Metazoa; phylum Arthropoda; class Insecta; order Coleoptera; family Staphylinidae; genus Philonthus; species Philonthus cognatus. The sequence goes on from OW052241.1 coordinate 21,632,599, forward strand.
AGCTATACCTGGCTCAAGCCATGTTTCTGTAAGAAATATGATTGAATACTCCTCAGAAATGACGGAGCAATAAAGATCTTGTAACTTTGTCCTGAGCCCCCGTACATTTTGATAGTACATTGTAATATCGTTCAGATATTTGGATTTGACGGTGTTGTTTTGGGAAAATTTCCAACATTGGATGGTTTAGAACCACGGCGATGAAAAAATTCCTTCACAGCAAGTCCAGTTGGCCACAATGTCGGGTCCAGTAGTGACTTCACAAGTGATTCCTTAACTCCTAATTTATAGGAGCATATATCCTCGTTTCTTGCTACCGATGTAGATCCATTGACGTCTCTTGGCTGATATGAAATTATTTATAACGCCTGTAGTTGTAGTAGCCGTATTTCTATTTCCAATAATTGTTTTTTTTTTTGGAGGTTGGACAATAGTATTGTTGGCTTTATTAGCAGAAAGAGCGTCTTCCGATGCCGATTTAGATCTTAGTCTATTACTATAAGTATGTATACTTGAATTATGCACCATTTGCTTTTGTTTTATATTTCCAGACGTACTAGGAGTTAATATGGTCTCTTTAACTAATAATGGGTCGATTTTAGGTACTTCAATTTGTATAGGTACCTTAATTTGTTTAGCGAGAGAAGTCAAGCTTTCTTTTTGTATATTGAGAATGCTAAGAATGGAATGTAGTAAAGTGGAATGTTCTTCAACTGTATCAAGAACATTCTGCATTTTGGTGCTAGTAGTATTTTCTGTATCAATACAATCCTTGCAAACCCAGTATAAGCTTATATTATCCAGTAAAGCTTTACACACGGTTTTGTTCAAATTGACACACTTAGTGCCATGGAAAAGATAGTTGCACAAACGACAGCGAACAGTATCCGAGTCCGCGACAGTTACTGATGCATCACACATTTTGCATTTAGACATATTTATGTTTTAAAATAAGTAATTAAGTATGACTATGAATAGAAATATTTACACTCATATAAAATAAAGTAAAGTAACTGACAACAGTCTGACAAAAAGGGTAGACAATCTTCACCACAAGGGGCCGATCATGTGGACTTTCAATACGTTATGATTAAAAAAGGAAATATAGAAAAGTAACTCAATGTAATTTAATAAAACTCATAAGTTACAAAGAACAGTTTAAAAAGCAGTAAAAATATATATCTATAGAAAAATAAAAAAATAAAAGACAGACTTGTTCGGGAAGCGAATCTGCAATCTACGGGTTAGCAGGCGACGAACAAACACCTAGGCCAACTTCTGAATGATAATTAGGGAACTGCGCCGCACTTAGAGTACAATTTATTTTTACTTCGATGAGATATAGGTTGTGTTGATACGGTAATAATAACAATACACGAGATTAGTTGAAACTCTTTAGAAATAGATTATAAATACTTACAATGATAACCAAGTATGACCAAAGTTGCCTACTACTAGTGAGTAGCGAAGGAATAAGATATTTGAGTTTATTATTGGAAAAATTGTATAGTGTTTACGAGCACAGTTTGTTGGTTGCATATGCATATGTTTACCTAAAAGAAAAATGTTCAAGTTGTTTTTTTTTTAGAAGAGTTCAATTTGAAGCTATTAACGAGTGTTTTCCACTCCCAGACTAAGCATGAAGTAAAATTTCGAGTTTAGAAATGCCCCGTGAAAATTTGTCGAGGGTCGCGCAGCGACCCGAGACAAATTTTCTGGGATTTTCTAAACTCGAAATTTTACTTTATGCGCCACAGGTACAAAACAAAAATATTGTGAATTTATGTATATTTGAACCTCACTTGAAATCAGTGTTTTATACGCGTGGCGCATGAAGTAAAATTTCGAGTTTAGAAAAGCCCAGAAAATTTGTCTCGGGTCGCTGCGGGACCCGAAAAAAATTTTCACGGGACTTTTCTAAACTCGAAATTTTACTTCATACTTAGTCTGGGAGTGGAAATGCTCGTTCGAAAGTTCAAACTATGCTTTGATAAGAACATTAAATAACTGAAAATGTTTTTAAAGAAAATAATCTAGTTTTCAAAATTTGGTTTAATATTATTTAAAGCAAAACTGACATGGCAGCCACAATCTAAAATGTTTTTCCTGGCCTTTTAATATAACATTCTTCAGTGGGAAACCCCCATTTTGTTGAATTGTTTTCATTGTTTTTGTAAATATTTAAGTTGGTTTTATAAATGTTTACGTGTTTTGTAATTTTTATGATGCCTGTTGATTTTGACAAATTGAATAACATCATATGGCTTTTTTGTTAGTGTTGTGGTCAATTTGAATATAATTCCATGAATTTTCTCTAACTTTCCCGGTTTTAGTGATATTCACTGATTTTTTTTTATAAATGTACTTTTCAGGCATTCGTCGATTTTATAATAGAGTTCAATTTGAAGCTTTAAACGAGTGATTTCCACTCCCAGACTAAGCATGAAGTAAAATTTCGAGTTTAGAAAAGCCCCGTGAAAATTTGTCGAGGGTCGCGTGAAAATTTGTCTCGGGTCGCGCAGCGACCCGAGACAAATTTTCGGGCTTTTCTAAACTCGAAATTTTACTTCATGCGCCACGCGTACAAAACACTGATTTGAAGTGAAGTTCACAAACACATGAATACATCTGTAATCAGAGTAACAGGGAATTAGATATTTAGTCTGTTATCAACGATGTTCAGTGTTAATAATAAATAATTAGGTTTTAAATATTTTTGTTAAAACAACTGGTAACGATAGTTATATTATAATGGTTGCAAAAAAAATATAAAATCAAATTTATTCTTAAAGGATTTGTATTCGTGATTCGAAAAAACAGGATTCGAATCTTTGATTCGAATCATATTTATCTCTTACGAATCCTTTATTCGAGTATTCGTGATTCGAATCATATTACGTGATTCGGATTCGTGATTCGAATTCGTTTTACGAGGATTCGTCCCAGCTCGGATGCTTAATCAAGGATCGAAAACACTCGCTAAAAGTCTATAAATAAAAACAAAAACAACGAGTCCCATAAAATTTACAGCGTATGCGTGGAGATATAAATAATTCAGGTGATTTTGTCTCGAGTTACGTTGCGTAATCAATTAATTTCGATTTCAATTTTATGTAAATTGCTAATTATTTACAGAGCGTCTCGTTTATTTGAATTCCATTAAGGATTACGAAAATAAAAAAAAATCTATCTGACTGGTTTTCGTTAGGGGCGACATTCCCCAATAGAAGAATTTTCAATTTTGTATAACTTTTCTATTGTTTTTAGAAATATTAATATAAACCTGTGATTAATTTAGAAAAATATTAATGATTATTTATTTTTATTTAAGAGTTTTAAGAATACAAGATAGGCGTAAATGTATGATTAAAACCAGGGACGAGGGGCAGCAACAATGGCACGTCGACAATGTCGTTGTCGACGTCGACTATTTGAGGAACATTACTGACATCGACAATGTCGAGAATTGTTTCTATAAGTATAACATTTAAAGTATTCAGCATGATGCGATGCGGTATTAGTAAACCGTTTTTAAGTATACAGAGTATCTAAAACACCCAAAAATATCAAATACAAGATATGAATCGTTTTAATCTGGAACAACGTTGGGAAATATAGAAAAGATATTTAAAAAGTGTGCTGTGTCGCAATGGAGTGCGCTAGAGACATGCTGACTGATTTTTTGGGGCCGAAATTAGACGATTTCGACTGGGACCAGCTGTGGTTCCAGCAGGATGGAGCAATACGCCGCACCAAACGTAAAACTATCGATCTTTTGCTCACTAAATTTGGTAACCGTGTTATCAGTCGTTTAGGAGACATTACCACTAGGACAGCGTTCTTTTTTACGGTTTTTCCGAATTTTTATTTTTGGGAAATTTAATACATGTGATCTTGCGGTATCTTGCAACTTGTTTATAGATTCATAAACTATAAAAAATGAATTTTAATTCTTTTCAATCGTCCGGCTAAACCTCTAAACCTGGCCTCAAATAAGGCCGTATCCGCCGTGTTTTTCCTCATGGCCGGAAAGATTTTTTCGATTCTGTGATTTGAAACGTAAAATGAAGTAGTAGTCATTAGTCTGTATTAAATTATCTGGAGTTTGAACCACCCACAATAAAAAATCTCGATAAATAACAAAATGGAGGCCATTCGAAAAAAGTGGTCGCTTTTTGCCCCCCTTTTTCTGACTTTAAGGCTCTATGAAAAATATCAAATGTTAATATATTTGAATGACGGTGGTTCAAACTCCAGAGGAAAATGTGGAGAATCGAACACTAAAAGCTCAAGTCAATCCCTTTCATGGTTTGAAAAGGAAGTTTCCGGCCAGCGAAAAAAAAGTGGTTTCGAGAAAAACGCGTTTAAAGTTTTGACACAAGTTTTAACTATTTTTGGAGATTTTTGGCTTTAGTCAGCTATGCCAGCTCCGTACACTAGGCCCTCCTCTTCCTCTAAAAACTGGGTTTGAATGATTTACTCCTGCCAGCGTTGTTGGATGGCCTTATGAGTTGCTGGAGTCAGGCAAAATTCGTCCCACATCTCGCGCTCCGCGTCGGTCCGCACCGGAAAGCCTTGGCTTGCAGGCCGATATGGATTCCCAGTGTCTCTGTCGTCTTAAAAACTGCCGAGTATCCGTCGTTGAAAATGCTGGTAGCTATGAAAGACACGATAGCGACGGTTTTTGCACCACAGTTGAGGTGCTTCGAAGCCAGCTTCCAGACACAAGCATTCAAACATTCGTTTGAGTTCTGCGTATTTCCACCCAGCCACCTACTCAGCATTGTTTACTTCAACAAGCAAAAATCTAACTAACTAATTGGCCTATTGTAAAACGGCTTTCGGACATGAAACTAGATATAGATCTTCCAGCGCTATATGAAAAAAATGACTTAAAATTTGCAATAAATTTTTATACTTTTATAACACCATAAACCATAATCCTCAATAAAAGTATCCCTCAGCAAACAGCTTATTGCATGCTCGTTCGTGAGTCGGCTGCATAATTTCAGGTCCGTATTAGAACATTTCATTACAATGACTGACGTAGATATGTAAAAATGCACATTCGGTGGTATTCTCTATCGAAAACGTTAAATTTAACGTTTGACAGCAGAGTTGTATCTAGTCTAAAATAAAGGGAAATTGATTAAATTCCCTATCATTTTAATAGTTTTTGTTGAACTTATAATTTAATTTACACCAGTTGTCACCATTTATTTTAACGCGGATATCAATAATTAAATTTTAACGTTTTCGAGATAGATAGTCCAATAAATGTATACCAAGGAAAACACTTTAATTTGCAGCTCTTACGATACAAACGTCAGTTATCTGATTGAAAGAGTTAAATGACGGTTGCAACTTGTTTTCTAGTCGATAAATTGTTTCATACTCTTATTAGCATGAAGTTCTGTTTCTTAACACTTCTCTATCAATTTACATCTTATTAATTGATACACAATCTACATCCAAAATATGTCACCCCTTTATGATTGAATTTTTGTTAATCGCATGCTATTTTTGTATGTATATAAAAGTTTTATAAAAATGATGTATTTTTCTTGATAGTCGATAAGTAAATATTAATTTAATTATAATAATTTAATTAGTAATTAAAATTAAAAATGTTTCAAAATACTTTTGATATTTTAAAAATATATCTAAATATCATTTATTTTTCTAAGAAATTAACTAACGGCCCTAACTTTAACTTATACATTTTTTTATTTAAAAAATATTGGTATTAAATATATACAATAATATTAATTACTCTTTTTAAATATTACAAAGTATCAATTACAATAATCGAACTCAATTGTCCATTAGCGTGAAATAGTGAATGAGCGGCTCTTAGCGATTATACAGGTAAAGGTTATTAAGAAAATTGTATTAGGGCCAATTACAGGATTATATGTATATAATCCTGTCATTGGCGGAATTAAAAGGTACTGGGGATATCCCAGATTAACTCAACTTCTGAACATCTCGACATTCCTCGAAAAACTAATGGTCAATTTGACCCTTTATGCAATAAGGAACCAAGAGGCCCAGGATTAAAAGGTTTTATTAAAATTTTAATTTAATTAATGATGCATTTCAAAATGCGAGGCGCCTCACTTTGAAGTGCTGTATTTTAAAAACAAAAAATCTTAAAAAAATATCTGAGCACGTTTCTGTAATACTGAGAGTGTTATTTATTATTATTGAAAAAAATCAGATTGACCTGCAAAATATATAATTTAATTTTCAATCATATAAATATTTGATTTTTCGTGGATTAAAAACCATAACCATCGCGCATCTTCAATCTCTCAATGAGGTTTTCAATCGACGAAAAATCAAATATTTAAATTATTGGAAATTAAATTATATATTTTATGTTATGAACCATTTCTAACAATTAACTATAATTAAAAAACCGGATACTTAATTACCGAGAACGTTGAAATAGGATTTTGATATAGTAGGGGTTGAAAGGGTTCAGATATGCATTTCTTTCTTGCACCACTCTATAAATAAAGATTTAATCTTTTACCAGTATTTATTTCAAATTTTTATACTTAACTGATTAGGATTTATAAAGAGTTAGTAAAAATCCGTCGAAAAAATAATTATTTATGATAAAAATCTGATTTCTTCAATAATAATAAAAAAACACTCAGGATTACAGAAACGTGCTCGGATATTTTTTAAGACACTTTTTGAAATGGATGTAGGTATTTTCACATGTTTAATGGTTTGATAAATCACACAATTTAATATTAGTTAATGTTAAAAGAGCATAAATGTTTTGAACGTTTCATTCTTACACTTAAATGAACTCGGTTAAACAATCAACATTTTTAATCTCAACATCTCTGAACATTTTTTCTTCCGCTGTTTGCCTCGCGCCCCGGGGACAACACACCTTGTAGCGGCCCTGTTCATTTCGGTCATGAATTTTCTATGCAAATCATCTGGCCAGCGCAGGTTAGTTTTATTGAGGTTATGGTCATAAACCCCCAATTATCATTTACAAGTTAACCGCAAACTGAAGTCATATTTTTCATATAGCGCTGGAACTACTATACTATCAAGTATCAATACATGCAAAAAAAAAATCAATTTTTTAAACCTTCCGAATGGTAATACCCCCTTAATTGGCCATCGCGCAGCTGCGTTTTGTTGCTTTAGGACTATTTATTGTGGGGGGTGTGTTAAGGACTGTTATTACTTCAATGATCCACAAACAATTGATGCATTAAAGGAAAACATCCGTGGAACTATTTGCCAAATAGAGCCACAAACAATCGAAAATGTACAGCAACATTAGGTGAAAAGGATAGACTACTGTCAAGCTAGCCGCGGCGGCCTATTAACTGAACCTGTTCTTTATAAATAATCGGAAGGTGTATTATCTTGAATACAGATACAATTATTAAAAAATATTCAAAGATGTAGTTTTATTAGCAACTTCAAAGAAAAAACATCAGATGACCGACCCTTTATATACTTAAAACAAAAATTCTCTGTATTTAGAACGTGTTCGAGAAACTATGATAGAAGATAATCAATGTATAAAGTGGGTATTTTTTCTATGTTTTAATGTTTGCAATTGTTTCATTGATAGTTGAATAAATAGACTTTCCCTGCTTAAGTCAAACTTAGGTAGTAGAATTTCATAAGTCAAATAAAATTACACTTTTTGAAAATGTCTAAAGAAATTAGACACATATTTTGAAAATGTAAGATGGTTGGATTCCTCGATTGGTATAGAAAAGCCCAGAGAATTTGTCTCGGGTCGCTGCGCGACCCTCGACAAATTTTCACGGGCTTTTCTAAACTCGAAATGTTACTTCATGCTTAGTCTGGGAGTGGAAAACAGTTGTTTAAAGCTTCAAATAGAATTAAAAAGAAACAGCCTAACTTTAGGGTAGGCCACAGCGCCAAGGCACACAAAGTTTGAGGTTGGGATCGCACTTTATAAAGGAATTGCACAACAAAGTCACCTTTCAATAACGGATACATATTACCTTGGGTCTCTGGCCTACCCCGAAGTTAGGCTGCCAGCCGCCGCTGAAGCGAGGATTAATATACATAGTTGTCGTTTGAAAGATTGTCGAATATTCTTTACGGATGTGCTTGACGATTGCAACGTTAAGTGCCCCCCACGAAATAAAAATTGACTTATCCTAGTGGTTTTTAAAATGCCATGGCTAAAACAGCCTAGTTTCATTTTCGTTGGGCCATTCTGCACTGCGATAAAAGAGTAAGTAGCTAATGACAATACATTATGTAATTTTTTATTATTAATGCGCATTTGATTATAAGCGGTAAATTACTTGTAAAACATGTGTTCCGTTCGGTAAGACAGCGATAAATAACTGTATAGTTTGCGGTATGCAAGTTCTGAGTAAACTTGTGAGCAGGGACACACACAACTATAACCTCAATTTATAGTTACAAGTGTTCGGAACAAGTGTTACCCCATTTACTTACTTGATTTAGTGCTCGGAACGCTCCCCCCTCAACCGCCCCCGCTTTCTCTCTGGCGCGCACGATATCTAATTTCCTATTTTTAGTGCACTCAAAACTTGTTATCAGCACGTGACTCCATCAACCTAAGGAATTATCACGGGAAATAACCAATAAACTGCCGAGCGAGAGTAATTATTTCCAAATATTTCCGATGATTCAATTAATTGATCCTGGTTTTTTGATAGAATTTGGAAGAACACTAAACAATTATTCATATAATTATAAAAATAATTAAATTACCCTGTTATTTTTATAATTAAAACATATTTATTTTTACGGTTTTCCCCCGTAAACCACCCCCGTAGGGGGTACAAAACGGTAAACATCGATTTGCCACAAATCTGCACATGAAAAAAAATGTTTCAAACAAAAAATGTAGCTTAGAGTATTTTGAACGAGAAAAGTTCCTTGGCACTATTATGTGGAATGAACCGTTCTCTTAGCAATAGTGATTCAAGTAACTGGTCAATTTAAATTCTTGTTTTTTTTTCACTTTTTTCTTTCAGTTTCGCGTGCAACGTGACATATTTGAGCAAATGCATAACAATTGAAACAGGATTTTAACTTTGTTTGTATAACTGAGACTTTATTAAGTGACTATAGTTTTGAGAACTTTAACTTGTCATTTTCAAACTTACTTTTGATTTTAACTTTGTTTGTATAACTGAGACTTTATTAAGTGACTATAGTTTCGAGAACTTTAACTTGTCATTTTCAAACTCACTGTGAGTTTGAAAATGACAAGTTAAAGTTCTAGAAACTATAGTCACTTAATAAAATCTCAGTTATACAAACAAAGTTAAAACCGTGTTGCAATTATGAATTATGATGTATAACGAAGTAGAAGCCTCCACCGTTAACCGTTTAAACGCATAAGAAATTTGATAACTTTTATTCTCAGTGTCTCACTGGAAAAAATAAAAATGTATTTTACAGGGAAAGAGTTCAGTTTTCTTGCATTGAATCCTAATTGATTTCTTCATTTTAATGATAATATTGTTAACGAAGTCAACACAGAAATTTTAATTACCCTCCCTGTGCGCAACCCTAATAAAGAGTTAATTTAATAATGCAGCGGTCATGTTAAGGGGGGGATGCTATAGAATGCACAAACAGAAAGAGAGACCTGTTAGATCACTTGTCACGTAAATTCAACCCCCGTTTCCCCTCATTCCCCTTCGATGGAAAGAGGGGGTTGAACTGACCGCTGTCCACACTTGTTTCGCCGCCCACGCAAACTCACCCCTTTTTGTATACACGCTTAAAAACATGCCGACGTCGGAGGGTGGGTGTGGGGGTGTTTGTGCGCCGGATGTTTTTGATTTATATACGGCTTTATCGGTGTTACGCTCTCAATAAAAACCAAACAGAATAAATTAATCAAAAAGTTTTTTTAACTTTTTACGTCGTTTTTACTTTACCCGTATGTATTTTATAAGGGAAAGCATAATATTTAGCTGACATTTCCTCAATGAGCTATTTCTGTGCTTAACTGCTTATACAAGGAGTGTCTTGCGAAAAATTTGTATTAATTATAAATAAATTAGTAACTATAGTCCAATGGCGCACGGTGGGACCAAATGGTCGAAAAAGCGCGCATAGACTGTATTTCATAATGGTATACTGTATGTGAATCTTTGAAAAAGGATTTCTATAGGTTTTATGGTCCACACAATTCTAATAAACTATTTTTCTGAACGATTGACAACAAACAGAATAAATTAATCAAAAAGTTTTTTTTAACTTTTTATGTCGTTTTTACTTCACCCCCAATGAGATATTTCTATGCTTAACTGCTTATACAAGGAGTGTTTTACGAAAAATGTGTATTAATTATAAATAAATTAATAACTATAGTCTAATAGCGCACAGTGGGGCCAAATGGTCGAAAAAGCGCGCATAGACTGTATTTCATAATGGTATACTGTATGTAAATCTTTGAAAAAGGATTTCTATAGGTTTTATGGTCCACACAATTGTAATAAACTATTTTTCTGAACAATTGACAACATTATAAAAGTACTTTATTTCAACACTTGTGATGGTTATAGATGATTCTGAGTAAAATTCACTGAGTTCAAATCATTTGTCATTCTGATAGATTGTCGCATGAAATATTGCCATGACAACTGTCAATTTTATGAAAATAAATGTTGCTAACACATTTATCATTGGCTCAACTATTTCACATTAAATCAGCGTTTTGTACGCGTGGCGCATGAAGTAAAATTTCGAGTTTAGAAAAGCCCAGAAAATTTGTCTCGGGTCGCTGCGCGACCCTCGACAAATTTTCACGGGGCTTTTCTAAACTCGAAATTTTACTTCATGCTTAGCCTGGGAGTGGAAAACACTCATTTAAAGCTTCAAATTGAACTCTTTTAATAATCTACGAATATCGAAAGAATTTTTCTTTCAAGTATACATATGCAAGCTCTGTGAATTTTCCGATATTCCTTGCTTCTTAAAAAAGTATAAGTTGAAACTTTAAACCAGTTATACTCGTAGATTATTAAAAGAGTTCAATTTGAAGCTTTAAACAAGTGTTTTCCACTCCCAGGCTAAGCATGAAGTAAAATTTCGAGTTTAGAAAAGCCCCGTGAAAATTTGTCGAGGGTCGCGAAGCGACCCGAGACAAATTTTCTGGGCTTTTCTAAACTCGAAATTTTACTTCATGCGCCACGCGTATAAAACACAGATTTCAAGTGAAGTTCGAATATACATAAATTTGACAATATTATAGTGTTTTATACGCGTGGCGCATGAAGTAAAATTTCAAGTTTAGAAAAGCCCAGAAAATTTGTCTCGGGTCGCTGCGCGAATGACGGATAATATTCATGCTTCGTCTGGGAGTGGAAACCCTCGTTAGACGAAAAATCAGAAACTTAGTTTTTAGTTTCTTGTCAATAAATGTAAAATGGTAATAATATATTTCAATAAAATACACATTGTTTGCATTTCACACGAAAAACATTTTCGTAGTTGCACCAAAAATATCTTTAAAAAATCTGAATTTATCAACGATTAATTGCACCAAAAATATCTTTAAAAAATCTGAATTAATCAACGATTAATTGCACCAAAAATATCTTTAAAAAATCTGAATTAATCAACGATTAATTCAGATTTTTTAAAGATATTTTTGGTGTAATTACGAAAATGTTTTTCGTGTGAAATGCAAACAGTGTGTATTTTATTGAAATATATTATTACCATTTATCATTTATTGACAAGAAACTAAAAACAAAGTTTCTGATTATTCGTGTAACGAGGGTTTCCACTCCCAGACGAAGCATGAAGTAAAATTTCGAGTTTAGAAAAGCCCTGTGAAAATTTGTCTCGGGTCGCTGCGCGACCCTCGACAAATTTTCTGGGCTTTTCTAAACTCGAAATTTTACTTCATGCGCCACGTGTACAAAACGCTGATTTAATAGTTTTGAACCAATTGACAAGTGAAATAACTTTAATATGTCAACTATTCATTATTTAAATGACGGAGAAAATGCTATGATGGTACCTAAAATAAACGTAATATTTGAGTATAAATAAAATTGCCCATTCTTGGTTGCAAAATAAAAGGTGATCCAAGTAGAGATACTTTTTTCAATAGCCTTTTTTTGACAGATCACGTGTGAGTCGTGTCATGCTGTCATGTTATTTTTGTTTAGTATTGTTTGGCATTTCATAATAGAAAGACTTACGCCTGAACAACGTTTACAAATCGTTCAACTTTATTACGAAAAGTCACGTTCTGTGAGGAATGTGTTTCGTGCGCTTCGCATAACTTATGGTCAACATAATCGGCCTACTGAGCGTACTATTCGTAACACCATCACCCATTTTGAGACCCAGCATTCATTATTGGATAATATTCGACCGAATAGACCACGTCCAGCACGCTGTGAAGAAAATATAGCGGCCGTAGCTGAGAGTGTACACGAAGACCGTAGAGAGTCGATTCGGCGCCGTTCGCAGCAACTCGGACTGACGTATGGAACGACTTGGCGCATTTTACGTCGAGATCTTAGATTGAAAGCGTACAAAATACAGCTTGTGCAACAACTGAAGCCGCTCGACCTTCCCAAGCGACATCGCTTCGCTCTATGGGCTCTTGAAAAGTTCCAAGAAGATCCGACGTTTTCGAGGCAAATTTTGTTTAGCGATGAGGCCCATTTCTGGCTCAATGGGTATGTAAACAAACAAAATTGCCGCATTTGAGACGAAGAGCAACCTGAAGAGATTCAAGATCTGCCACTTCATCCAGAAAAAACAACGGTTTGGTGTGGTTTGTGGCCCGGTGGAATCATCGGTCCATATTTCTTTAAAAATGATGCCGGTGCGAACGCAACCGTCAATGGCGACCGTTATCGTGCCATGATAACCGACTATTTGTTGCCTGAAATTGAAGCTCGTAATCTCGGCGACATTTGGTTTCAGCAAGACGGCGCCACTTCCCACACATCGCATCAATCAATGGATTTATTGAGAGAACATTTCGGCCACCAAGATCGTGTGATATCACACCGTTAGACTTTTTCCTGTGGGGATATGTAAAGTCTAAAGTTTATGCGGACAAACCCGCTTCGATTCAGGCCTTGGAGGAAAACATCACGCGTGTCATTCGCCAGTTACCAGTCGAAATGCTCGAATGAGTCATCGAAAATTGGACTCAACGGATGGACCATCTGCGACGTAGCAACGGCCAACATTTGATAGACATAATCTTTAAAAAATAAATGCCAAAGAATGTTCTTTCAAATGATAATAAACATTCTCCAATAAATTTGAATTTTCTGTGTTTTTTTTTCTTTAAAAAAGTAGGAACCTCGAAATGGATCACAAAGTAATTCCAACATTAAAAGTGCGATTCTTTTCGCAATCTACAACAAGTTATTTCCATTTATACTTATGTTTGAACGGTAACGTGACCGCCAGTCTAAGGTGTCAAATTGTTTAGAGGGAACGGCAAAGCTATACTGATGAGAGATAAATCTCGAAACGCGTCTATAGATGGCCTGAATAATTTGACCCAAATTGTTACATTAGCAGTAGGTTAGTGTATGTAACAGCAAACATTTGTTGTATAATTCAATGTCCGTCGGGGTATTAGCTCGGGGGGTAGTTGTTTCAATAAATGTTTGATATAGTCTTTGTAAAACTAACTTGTTGTAGGTTGCAGAATACTTCAAACATTAAAAGTGCGATTCTTTTCGCAATCTACAACAAGTTAATTTCATTTATACTTATGTTTGAACGGTAACGTGACCGCCAGTCTAAGGTGTCAAATTGTTTAGAGGGAACGGCAAAGCTATACTGATGAGAGATAAATCTCGAAACGCGTCTATAGATGGCCTGAATAATTTGACCCAAATTGTTACATTTGCAGTAGGTTACTGTATGTAACAACAAACACTTGTTGTATAATTCAATGTCCGTCGGGGTATTAGCTTGAGAAGTAGTTGCTTCAATAAATGTTTGATATAGTCTTTGTAAGACTAACTTGTTGTAGATTGCGAAAAAAATCGCACTTTTAATGCTTAACGTAATATTTAATAAATACAACCTCATTTACTACACTACACTTAAAACTAGATATACATAATAGACACCGACTCATTTAATATTATAATTTTATAATCGATACATTTATCTGCAGTTATAAAATAGTGTCCGTGTCGCATACGAAGAGAGAGAGAGAGAGAGAGAGTAACAGAAGGTTACATATTAACGTTCCTGCCACCAGCATGTGGCGAAAAAAATATGGATGTGTTCATTTAGTAGCATTGGGGGCAATCAGGGCTGTAAATCATCCCCTTCGCCAATATTCCACACCCTTTTTTTCCAGTGAAGGAAACAGGAAAAACAATAAATTCGCGTGACCACCCTCAGGTCCATCCAATATAACTTTCTCGAGAAGTTTTTTGTCGTTGATTTTTTCATATTATCAATATTTACGAGTAAGGGCCAAGATATTTTAATAATTTTTGATACTTATGCGTAAGGCTCGGATTATATGTAAAATGCATATTTCTAACTAAGAGGTTCATTAACAAAATTGTAAGTTTTTATTTTTTTACTCAAAAACGATTGAATCCAGACATTTACAACTTTGACATTATACAGGCATTTTTTAACCATAAATCTAGTAACATATTTTACTTTAAGATAACTATAACATTTACCCAGGGACCATAGCCAACTTTTGTTTTTCTTATGAGCGCCATATTGGATTTCGATAATTTTTGGAAGAATATTTGTTTCTGAATTCAATGATGTATCACACTTATAGTTTATTGTACCGGGTGGGCGAATAAGCGAGGTAAGCGGCTGTATCTTAGAAACTAATGATCGTAGAGAGTTACGGTAAAAAATTTTATAGGTAAAGTGGGCAAGGGAAAATGCTGGAAATTATTTTCAAGTTTCCAAGATGGCTGCCAGTGGGCGTTTCCACCATCTTGAATTACATAAAGTTACGTTTCTCGCGATTTTCCCCAATGAATGTAACAAAAAAGTATTTGCGTTTTAATACGTACCTAAAGTGGAACATTTTTTGTAAAAACAATTTTTCTCTATCTTTCGAAATAAAGTGCTTGGGGGGTATTTGAATGTTGTTTTAAATAAATGCCTGTAACTTCGAAACGACTTAATGGATTTGGATAAACTTAGTATCATTGAAAAGAGCATTTCTTGGGCTTTCTTGTAATCATGACAGTTGTGACCTACACGGCCGCCGATAGAGGGCGTTATTCGATATTATAACCAAAATATTGGATTTTCTCGATGATATGACTTTATTTTAGACTTGAAAATAGACAAATGACCAACCAATAAGCCTGCGCAAACCGCATCTTAATATCTTTTTCCTAACTCAAATTATAAAAAAAAAAAATACTAAACCAGGAAAATGCATATATCTCCATTTCAGAGCTGGGCAGGATTCGAATCATTCAGGATTCGATTCCCGGATTCGAATCCTTTTAGAGGAATCAAAAGAGGTATTCGAATACTTTAGTGTGAACGGATTCGTGATTCGGATTCGTTACATTTTTTTAAAAGGATTCGTATTCGAATCCAGACGTATATGATTCGAATCCTTATAAAATGATTCGAATCCTTATAAAAGGATTCGAATCATTATAAAAGGATTCGAATCCTCATACACGGATTTAAATCCTCCCAAATAATTCGAATCATTGCTATTAAGGCTGGGATTCGAATTCGATTAATTCAAATAGTTAATTATTCTAATATGAATATTTAAATCACTAAATTTATCATACTTGAATATAAATATTTATATTTTCGAATAATTCAAATATTTGTGAATGCATATTTGGTTACTTAACTATATAGAATTTCCAACCTTAATAGTATATTTTTAACTTGAAATCAGTGTTTTATACGCGTGGCGCATGAAGTAAAATTTCGAGTTTAGAAAAGCCCCGTGAAAATTTGTCGAAGGTCGCTGCGCGACCCTCGACAAATTTTCTACGCGGGGCTTTTCTAAACTCGAAATTTTACTTCATGCTTAGTCTGGGAGTGGACAACACTCGTTCTTAGAAGTTTCAAATTGAGTGATCACTCTAGATTACTAAGTTTATTACCATTTTACAAAGGCTACAGCTCGAAGGACGAATCATGGTCTTCGCAGACCGAAGGACTACAGGGAATCGAAGTTTTTTACAAGAAAACAACGAATATTTATTTATTTATTTATTAATTAACGCAGGCCATTTCGTACAGAACAGTTACAATAATATTACAAATATATAAACATATTACAGACATTTTAAAAAAATCTTAACTATTTTGCACTGAGTGCACGACGCAAAAAACTTAGAGTTCCTACAAATATATCAAAACCTATGCGAGTGATAAATTGATTAGCATGCCTTAAAATGCGTGTAGTTATATTTCACACACCCTTCCACAGAACTGATTATGCGAAACAGTCGGCTACCTGTTTCGCATAATCAGTTCTGTGGAAGGGTGTGTGAAATATAACTACATTTCGCAGTGGACGAGCGGGAACATGGAGTCCAAGAAGCTGTAGAAAGTCGGGACAGTCAATAGCTCCATCAATCACTTTTTTTACCAGCACAATATCTTGGTTGACACGCCAAGAACATAAACTCGTAATATTAACCTTATTGAGCAGGTCGCAGTAGTCACCAACTAGATGAAATTTGTAAGCTACAAATTTAACAAATTTTTTTTGTACTTTCTCGATTTTTTCAATATCAGCGCCGCTATAAGGAGACCACACGCAAGAGCAGTATTCCAAATGTGGGCGAACTAGCGCGTTATATAATACATTAATTGTACCAAGGTTCCGAAAATTTTGGACGTTACGTTTGATAAATCCAAGTAATTGGTATGACTTTGCTACAATCTTTGAGATGTGCATTGAAAAAGATAAAGTAGTATTAAACGTAACACCTAGATCTTTTACACAATTTACCCGTATTAAAGGTTCGCCAAGCATGGATTACTGGAAATCTACCGTTGTTTGCCGTCTGGAGAACGTGATGACATTACATTTTTTTAGGTTTAAAGATAGCTTGTTAGTCTTGCACCAACTATCAAACGATTGTAAGTCATTATTAAGAACTTTGGCATCATCGACGGAACGGATTTTCATGAATATTTTCATATCATCCGCAAAGTGAAGGCATTCTGCATTGGAAAAACATTTAACTACATCATTAATATATATATTAAATAGAAGGGGGCCCAAGTGTGACCCCTCAGGAACACCTGACGTGACACAGATGGGACGTGAATGACAGCGCCCAATTTTAACAAATTGGAATCTTCCCGAGAGATACGACCCTATCCAACTTAGCAAAGTATTGTCAATACCAAAATCCTTTAATTTGTTGATTAGTAAGTTATGGTCGACCGTGTCGAATGCCTTGGAGAAGTCAGTGTAGATGGAGTCCACCTGACACCGCTCCTCAAAAGTACGAACAATATATGCATCATACACTAGAAGATTAGTAGAAGTTGATTTACCAGTACGAAATCCGTGTTGACGCATAGAGATCGAGGATTGCAGTACCCCTGTTAGGTAATCACAAAGTAGTATTTCAAAAATTTGAGGTGCTACAGCTAAAATAGAGATCGGTCTATAATTGTCATCACGATTTCGATTACGAGATTTAAAAATTGGCGTGATATAAGCACTTTTCCAGCAGGTGGGAAAACTACCCTCACGTAGAGATGCATTGAATAAAAGCCATAATGGGCGACTAAGGGAAAAGGCACAATTACTAAGGAAGGTGGCGCTAAGTCCATCAGGCCCTGGGCTACAGTTGTTTTTTAAAGATGACAACTCATTCAATATATCTGATATACTTAATGTAGGAGGAATGCATTCGTTTATGTGATTGTTACTAAAAGTAGTCGAAGTTACATTAATATTTGATGACGAGTTTAGGTTCGGCGTATGATAAACAGGTTATGCTATCGGTGTCGTTAACAAGGGAATTTCCGTTCTCAAATGTTGTTGGAATCTGGTTAGAAGCTCTTTTAGACTTAACGTAACCCCAAAAAGCTTTAGGATTGTGTTTTAGGGAATACTCAACATTATTGATATGGTTTAAGTAACACTCGTTTGCCAGTCTCTTGCATTGATCACGAGTTTTGCTAAATGAAACATAGTCTTCAGCTGATTGAGATGTTATGTACCTTTTATGGAGCGTTTTCTTTAAAAATATAGGATCTTTTAGCTCTTTAGTAAACCAAACTGGGAAACAAGATGTTTTTGCTTTGAGGCGTTTTTTAGGAACGTAAAGCTCAACAATTTCAAAAAGGGTTGAATAGAATTTATCACATGCTTCATTAATATCAGAGCAGCTTAATAAATCATCCCACCTAACGTTAATAAATGCATTGTTTAAGGCTGTGTAGTCAGCATGCTTAAAATCAAAATCAAAAGTAAAATTATTTTCTGTCTCCAGTGCATTTTTAACTTCACTTTGAATCAGTGTTTTATACAAGTGGCGCATGAAGTAAAATTTCGAGTTTAGAAAAGTCCCGCGAAAATTTGTCTCGGGTCGCTGCGCGACCCTCGACAAATTTTCTACGCGGGGCTTTTCAAAACTCGAAATTTTACTTCATGCTTAGTCTGGGAGTGGACAACACTCGTTTGAACTTTAAATTTAACTCTTTTATAAAATCGACGTATGTAATATATTAAATCATTCATTGAAATCATAGAAAAAGATGCAAAATTTTACCTAAAAAGAACTTTTAGAAATAACTTTATAATTTGCTCGGTTCTTAATGGATGAATATTCTATTCCTAAGAAAAACCGTATTTATTTAATATTAAAGTTGCATTTAATATAACAACAAACTATGAATAAATCGACAAAAATCTAGAAATATCGAAAATCTCGACATGTAGAAAATCTTAACGGTCCACTCCCAGACTAAGCATGAAGTAAACTTTCGAGTTTAGAAAAGCCCCGCGTAGAAAATTTGTCGAGGGTCGCGCAGCGACCCGAGATAAATTTTCAGGGGCTTTTCTAAACTCGAAATTTTACTTCATGCGCCACGCGTATAAAACACTGACTTAATGTGAAGTTAAAAACGCACTGAAAACCAACCCAACTTCGATATTTTTTCAAAATTTGATGTTTTTTTTCCTATCCATGCTGTAAACCTTCAGATATGCGTTGTTTTCTTGTAAAGAAACTTCGATTCACTGTAGTCCTTCGGTCTCCGAAGACCATGATTGGTCCTTCTAGCTGTAGCCTTTGTAAAATGGCAATAAACTTAGTAATCTAGAGTGATCACTCAATTTGAAACTTCTAAGAACGAGTGTTGTCCACTTCCAGACTAAGCATGAAGTAAAATTTCGAGTTTAGAAAAGCCCCGCGTAGAAAATTTGTCGAGGGTCGCGCAGCGACCCTCGACAAATTTTCACGGGGCTTTTCTAAACTCGAAATTTTACTTCATGCGCCACGCGTATAAAACTCTGATTTAGAATGAAGTTCAATAACACATATATCATCATTAATTAAAATCATTATTTAATCAGATATTTAGTCGGTAAATGAACATTTTTGTTAATAGAAACTGATGGAATAAAATGTTACTGGTTACAAATGATAGATTCAAATTGGTTTAAAGGATTTGTATCCGTGATTCAAAAATGAGGATTCGAATCTTTGATTCGAATCATATTTTTCACTTACGAATCCTTTATTCGAGTATTCGTGATTTGAATCATATTAGATGATTCGGATTCGTGATTCGAATCCTGTTTTTGAGGATTCATCCCAGCTCTGCTCCATTTAAATATGTATCAGTTGCGTTCGATAAGAAGGCAAGTAGTAGGCCATGGATACGACAATCGCCTAACAAAAATATTGCCAAGTAACTTCAAACTTTTGTCACACGCAGCCCAATATTGTTGATTGCGCATAATTTGAGTACTTTTTAATCAAAATGCCTCTCACAAATAATGAAGCCGTTGACATGATTGCGATTTATTTCGAGTGTTTTCAAAATGCAGCTATAGCTGCAAGACAGTACGCGGCACGGTATCCAGATCGCCGTCATTACGGGAGAAGAATGTTTCCGCGCTTGGTACAGCGATTACGCGATACTGGAAGATTTTGTCGTCCTAAACGTCGCAGGCGTCGCAATGGAAGGACCGAAAAAGCATTATCAATGTCTTGGCTTACATAGAATTTGATAGACATGTAGGAACAAGAACATTGTCTCTAGACTTGGGAATAGCACGAACAACTGTTAGAAATATTTTGAAAGATTATAGGTAAATAATTTTATCTTATTCCAAGTATCTTAGCACATACTCTCAAATACACAATTCAGTGTTATTCTGATTATATTATTTTTACGCATATGTTGTTTTTTACTTTTAGATTACATCCTTACCACATAGTCTTGCACCAGGCGCTAAATGAACAAGATTTCGATAATAGATTAAATTATTGTCAATGGATGCTAGGCAGGCTTGAGGAAAACAGAAATTTCTTAACGGAAATTCTCTGGACCGACAAGGCTACCTTTAGTAGTGATGGTAGAGTAAACCGTCATAATATGCATTATTGGTCCGCTGAAAATCCGCATTGGTTATTTCTACTTATTTATATCATATACTTATTTCTTTGACGTGTCTAATATTGTAAAATTAAACAATGAAGGACCAATAAACAATTTGATTTAATTTGATTTGATTTGTTAAGAGAAGTGCAGCACCAGGGACGCTGGAGCCTAAATGTGTGGTGCGGTATCATTGGGGACAGAATTATTGGACCTTATTTTTTGGTCAAGCTTTAACTGGTAACCGCTTCTTAGAGTTTTTGATCAACGACTTGCCAATTTTGTTGGAAGATGTGCCACTCGCAACTAGGAGAATTAAATTCTGCAATTAGATGGTTGTCCGGCACATTATTTAATTAATGTCCGAAACCATATTAACGGGACTTTCGGGAACGCTGGATAGGAAGGGGAAGCCTATTTCCTTGGCCGGCAAGATCTCCCGACTTGACATGTCTCGATTTTTACTTGTGGAGACGCTTAAAAGATATTGTTTTTCAAACTCCACCAACAACACGAATGGATATGAAAAACAGAATTTAAAACTCAATTCGTCAACAATCAGCGGCAGAAATCGAGGCTGCGGTTCTGTCGACTCAAGAAAGACTGGAACAATGTGTGGAATATGACGGAAGGCAATTTGAACACAGAATGCATTAATCTTTTTTCAAAATCGGTCTTTTTCAGGACCACAACTTTATTTAAAATAACAATCGCTTATAAATACGAAAACGCGTGACTTAAAATCACAGCACTAAATAAACTGACATTTTTTGTGAATATTTTAGACAGGAGTTTGTCTTTAATTTCGATGGCCTACTACTTGCATTCTTATCGAACGCAACCGATGCATTTTTAAACGGGGATATATGAATTTTCTTTGGTTTATTTTTTTTAATAATTTGAGTTAGGAAAAAGATATTAAAATGCGGTTTGAGCAGGCTTATTGGTTGGTCAATTGTCTATTTTCTAGTCTAAAAAAAATCATTTCATCGCATTTAAATTTTTTGAGAAAATCCAATATTTTGGTTATAATATTGAATAACGCCCTCTATCGGCGGCCGTGTAGATCACAACTGTCATGATTATGAGAAACCTAAAAGCCCAAGAAATGCTCTTTTTAATGATACCAAATTTATCCAAATCCATTAAGCCGTTTCGAAGTTACAGGCATTTATTTAAAACAGCATTCAAATACCCTCCACCACTTTATTTCGAAAAATAGAGAAAAATTGTTTGTACAAAAAATGTTCCAATTTAAGTTAACATTAAAACGCAAATATTTTTTTGTTATATTCATTGGGGAAAATCGCGAGAAATGTAACTTTATGTAATTTAAGATGGTGGAAACGCCCACTGGCAGCCATCTTGGAAACTTGAAAATAATTTCTAGCATTTTCCCTTGCTCACTTTGCCTATAAAATTTTTTACTGTAACTCTCTACGATCGTTAGTTTCTGAGCCGCTTACCTCGCTTATTTGCCCACCCGGTATATTTTATATGTAAAATTTTAATCTTTTGTGTTTTGTAAAGAGTGCCTTGAAAACAGTTGAGTAACACTTATTTGACAACTCCTAGCACATACTGGGTGGGCCTGAAAGGCGTACGATTTTAAAAACACTCTTGCGTTTGAAGCTTCAGAGAGGGGACTGCGCGGGTGGTGGGGTTAAGTAGCCCGGTTCTCGGAAATTTAGTCGCGATGGATCACTTCACCGGAGCGCAACGTGCATTCTGCGTTAAACATTATTACAAAAATGGCGATTCGTGCGTTATTGTTCGGCGTGAGTTTGGATTACATGACCTAAATCAGTGTCCGAACGAAAGTGTGATTCGATCGTGGGCCAGAAAGTTCGAAGCTACTGGTTCTCAAACAGAAGCCTGCGGGACGTCCAAGGTCAACGAGAACAGAAGACGCAATTGAACAAGTTAGAGCTTCGGTTCAACGTAATCCTGCTAAATCGACTCGAAAGCGTTCAGCCGAACTTGCGGTATCCAGAACATCTTTGCGTCGCATTTTGTTGAAAGATCTGAAATTGCACCCGTATAAAATTCAAGTTGTGCAGGAATTACAGCCAAATGATCCAATTTTACGACGAGCCTTTGTTCAAACAATGTTGGAACGCTTTCGGAGTGTCAACAATATTCTGTTCTCCGACGAAGCCCATTTTCACATAAATGGGCATGTGAATAAACAGAATTGCCGTTACTGGGCTGCAGAGAACTCACGTGCAAAACACCAAAAGCCTCTGTATTCGCCAAAAGTAACCGTTTGGGCGGCCATGTCAGCGCACGGAATTATCGGACCCTACTTCTTCGAAAATCGACAAGGCCAATCTGTCACTGTAAATTCTGACCGATACATAGCCATGTTAAGGGATTTTTTCTTTCCACAACTGCAACAATTTGAAGCCTATAATCGTGCGACATGGTTTCAACAAGATGGCGCGACATGCCATACAGCTAATGCCTCTTTGACGGTCGTAAACGAGATGTTTGCTGGGAAACTGATATCGCGCCGAGGTGACATTGCATGGCCTCCTAGAAGTCCAGATCTAACGCCACTGGACTTTTTTTGTGGGGATATCTAAAAAGTAGAGTCTACTCCAATAACCCAGCCACGATTAACCAGTTGAAGACCAATATCCGGGAAGAAATGGCAGCTATTGCCCGTGCAATGTGCCAGCGAGTTTTTACCAATTTGAGGTTCAGATTCGAAGAATGTTTGTACGACACCTGGATGACGTTATTTTTAAGAAATGAATTTCCCAGATGTAATTTTTTATAGAAATAAAAATTTGTATGTGAATTGTACTTAGTTTTTTTTAATGATTTTTTCAAATTCGTATTTATTTCTGGCCCACCTGTTATAATTTGCTTACATATCCCCCTGAAGACGGCCATCCGACGATACATATTTTAACAGTTGTGATGTATTTTAAGCTAACGAGTGTCTTCCATTCCCAGACTAAGCATGAAGTAAAATTTCGAGTTTAGAAAATGCAAGAATTACTTTTTTGTGAATCGTTTTGGAATAATAATAATAAAAATAGAATAAATTTAGTTTGTCCAACTGTTATGTGATAATCGATACTTATTATTATTATTACAAAAGATTGACAGTTATTATCATTATTCATTTTAAGTGCTAACAATAATTGACTGCTGTCAAGATTTTATTGATTAACAGATATGACGTCATTGTTTCTAAGGCACTCTTTGCAAAAAAGAAAACATCATAATTTTAAATATCAAATCTAAAATAAATTTTGAGTGTGATATGTCACTGAGTTCAGAAAAAAATATTCTTTAAAAAAAATATGAAAATCCAAAATGGCGCTCATAAGAAAAACAAAAGTTGGCTATGGTCCCCGGGTAAATAATAATTATCTTGAAAAAATACATGAATATGATTTTTTTTGTTGTTTTCTAGATATCAACAATAAACTGATATTATGAAAAGTCGTTTTTATTTTTTTATTCAAAAACGACCGAATCTGGACATTTAGAACTTTGACAATATACAGGCACTTTTTAATGAGGAACCTAGTCATTAAAAAGTGTTGAACTAACTAAAAATCCTCTAAAAACGTATACGAACAAAATCAATAACTTCCTTAAAACTCCAGCATGTTTAATTGATAAAAAGCTCGCATATAAATTAAAAATCAGTAATCCAAAATTACCAAAATTATATTGCCTACCTAAAATCCATAAACCGGGAAATGAATATAGACCTAGTGTCTCCAATATCAACGCACCCACGTACAAGATTGCAAAATAGCTGGTTCATGAATTCCAACAATTAAAAATAGATAACGATGTTTCCGTTGAAGATTCTTTTCAATTCACAAACAAATTAACTAACACAAATATTCAACAGAAACAAACAAACATTTGGTACCGCTATGGGTAACCCCCTTTCGCCATTCTTAGCAAGCATTTTCATAAACCATTTCGAAAATCGGGCCAAAAACACTCTAGATTATTTGCCTAGAATATGGATCAGATATGTAGATGATATTTTTGCTATTATTGAACCAAAATAGAGATATCACACAATTTGTCAATAACCTCAACAACTTATACCCCAGTATATGGGTCTACACAGCGATAATAAGGCCAACAACTGCAGACCATAATGAGGCGCCTATCCCAGGTGTAAAGAATAGCTTGTCTCAGCGCGACGGGTGCAATGCGCACTACCCCGACTCTGGCAATGGAAGTCATGCTATGTCTTCCACCGCTGGATCTGTATGTGGAGAAGGAGGCCATAAATATCATACTCCGTCTCCAAGCTGAAGGGTTATGGACACGTAACACATGTGGAATGGCTAGAGGCAGCCTCTGGAGGAATGTCTGCAAAGATATACCTCTGTTAGAGGCTAAAAACGACCTGTGCTCGCTAACAAATACCGTACCGGGATACGAGGTACGCGTCCATCCCTCGATGGACATGAGAGAATCGGCTAATCGCATTTACACCGACGCATCATCTAAAGGACGCTCGGGACTGGGGATATACTCTAGGAACCTGGGCATCAACCTTAAGACTCCAATGGGGGAGAACACGACCATCGCACAACTAGAAGTGATGGGAATAGCACTTGCGGCTGAAACCATACAGAACCGCAACGTGAGGAACAAAAAGAGTATCCTAACAGATAGCAGGCAGGCTCTGATGGCTCTGAAAAACAGAGTAACGTCATCGGAGACAGTTCTGGACTGCCACAGCAAACTCAGGCTTGCTGCCGCAGAAAACAGAATCGAGATATCATGGGTGAAGGCCCATGACATTAATGTAGGCAATCGAAAGGCGGATAAACTGGCTAGAGCAGCGGCTGGGGAAACTATTTCCTTGCCACAGCCGCTAGTAAAACCCACCATCTCGACCCTAAACGAATTGATCCACAACGAAATCCTGAAGAAATTCAGGGAACGCTGGGATGACATTAAGGACTGTAGGAACCTTAGGGTATCCGAACAAAGAGACGGCACTACAATACCTGCAAATGAGCAGAAATAATCTGAGACGCATAACGGCCGTTCTCGCGGGCCATTGTGGACTAAATGGGCATCTCTACAAAATGGTAGTCGTTGACTCGCCAGATTGTAGAGGCTGTCATGAGGAGGACGAGACTGCCGAGCACATCCTCTGTGATTGCCCAGCACTCGCCTCGCAAAGGGAAGAAATTCTGGGGTCCAGATGGCCGACATTGGCCGACATTAGGGAAGAGGCAACCGCTGCTCTGCTGGCCTTTCTCGACAGAGTGGCATGGCTGAGCTGAGGAGTGACACAACCCTAGGGGGGGATGCAAAAAGGGCCCATTGGGCTCTAATTGCTGTGTCTAGGTACACACCCCGTTATGATCCAGATCCAGACCCCAGTATTAATTTTACATTTGAATTAGAATTCAACAACGAACTTCCATTTTTAGATTTAATAGTAATTAGAAACAAAAATAAACTAGATTTCAATTTTTTCCGAAACACCACACACACCATCAATTATATTCACTCAAGTTCATACAGCCCATTTAAACATAAATTAGCTTCTTTTAATAGCATGATCCACAGAGCAGTAAATTTCCCAATTTCAAAAGAAAATAGGAAAAAAGAATTTAAATTCATATTTAAAATTGCAGAATATATAAACTATAGTAAGAGAACAATTAAAGAATTAATCAACAGATACATTGGACATCATAACATCCAATCCACAACCACTTTAGAACCAATTTTAGAATCAGACAACAATAAGAAATATATAAAAATAATTCATGAGCCAAAAACCAACCAACATTTAAATAAAATATTCAAAAAATACAATTTCATTCCTGCACATTACACCAATACCAAACCTAAAATATTATTGGGTAATACTTTTGAAAAACAAGACCAGTTGCTGAATTCAGGGATTTACTCAGTCAATTGCAATAATTGTACTAAATTATATATTGGACAAACAAAAATAAACGTGCACATCAGATTCAAAGAACATATGTACCACATCAAAAGCCAAAACCCTGACAAATCAGCAAATGCTCATCATACTTTGACAACAGGCCACAAATTCAACATAAATAAAGTCAAATTATTAAAAGAATCTAGCAGTTATCAATTAAACATGTTGGAAGCGATAGAAATGATGAAAAATAAGACAGAACTACTCAATTTCGATTTAAGCCCAATAACGAACCCCTTATTAAATTTACTACCCAACAGATAATCCTCATTAATACCATTGTGAACCCTCCCAAGTCCGAAGCCGAATAATCCCTAACATTTCCAAGATACCGCATTCATATGTACAATAAGAAAAAATCAAATATTAAATTAACCTAGCATTAAAAACAAAAACCTTTACATTATGCTGCGTTATTGCATCAATGGCGCTTAATTAATGGGTTACTTCTTAAAAACACAACTATTTTATTCACAAATTATTTACACAATCGCATTATTCATTCTAGAAACATGCTCGAGATATCTAAGAAATTTACAACATTTTTATATTCTAGACTTTTGAGATAATCAGATGTTTAATCAATGATTAGTGAATGAACGTTTAAAACACTGAAATATCGCAAAGTTTAAAATATACGGCTTAAGCACTTTAATATGTAGATGTAAATAAAACGTAAGTTAAATTCTGCGCTGAACAAATTGTTTAAAACAGTGTTTATAGGCAACCCAATAACTCTAACGTATATTTGGTTGCCTATAATCGTTGTATGTGTGTGTTTTTTAACTTTACTGTAAATCAGCGTTTTTAAGCGTGGCGCATGAAGTAAAATTTCGAGTTTAGAAAAGCCTAATTTGGATTGGCCGCTCCGCTTCGCTACGCGGCCAATCCAAATTCTCAGGCTTTTCTAAACTCGAAATTTTACTTCATGCTTAGTCTGGGAGTGGAAAACCCTCGTTTAAAGATTTAAATTGAAATCTTAAAAAAACAACGAACAACAAATTAATAACAATCGAACAACAATTGTTTTGACTAAGTTTGTTTAAATATACGTGTATTTAGTTAAAGATCAAATTCCAAATGAACACATTGAGGTATATCTTCAACTTACGGAATAGGCTGTGAAATTGATAGATTATAATGTATTAAAGTTCTACCGGGGATTTTTCTTTCAGGTATACATATGCATACACTGTAAATTTGTCGACATTCGTTGTTTTTTTAAAAGACTTAAATTTGAATCTTTAAACGAGGGTTTTCCACTCCCAGACTAAGCATGAAGTAAAATTTCGAGTTTAGAAAAGCCTAAAAATTTGGATTGGCCGCGTAGCGAAGCGGAGCGGCCAATCCAAATTGGGCTTTTCTAAACTCGAAATTTTACTTCATGCGCTACACGTAGAAAACACTGAAATATCGCAAAGTTTAAAATATACGGCTTAAGAAATCTAATACGTAGATGTGAATAAAACGTTAGTTAAATTCTGCGCTGAACAAATTGTTTAAAACAAAAGCAATCATAAAGAACTTTAATACGGTAACACAATTGGGAAAATTAATACTACCAAGAACACTACTTTTATTGCACACTGTATGCACTTAAATTAACTGAAATGGTATGTATAGATAATGTTCGAGCTGTGCCTTTCCGAAAATTTGGTTCAGGCAAGTGTAAAACAACATCTCTAAAATCAACGCTTGGTTTGTCTTCTACATCTGGGAAAACAAAATCATAGGACCTTGGATTTGTTCGGAAATGTGACACTTGATAATCAGTCAAATAATATTTCGAAATAACTTTGGCCACATAATGAATTACTGATTTCAACCCAATACCTCTAACGTAAATGAGGTTGCCTATAACCGTTGTATGTGTGTGTTTTTTTAACTTTACTGTAAATCAGCGTTTTTAAGCGTGGCGCATGAAGTAAAATTTCGAGTTTAGAAAAGCCTAATTTGGATTGGCCGCGTAGCGAAGCGGAGGGTTTTCCACTCCCAGACTAAGCATGAAGTAAAATTTCGAGTTTAGAAAAGCCTAAAAATTTGGATTGGCCGCGTAGCGAATCGGAGCGGCCAATCCAAATTAGGCTTTTCTAAACTCGAATTTTTACTTCATGCGCCACACGTATAACACACTGAAATATCGCAAAGTTTGAAATATACGGCTTAAACAATCTAATATGTAGATGTGCATAAAACGTAAGTTAAATTTTGCGCTAAAAAAATTGTTTAAAACAGTGATTATAGGCAACCCAATAACTCTAACGTATATTAGGTTGCCTCTAATCGTTGTATGTGTGTGTTTTTTTTAACATCACTGTAAATCAGCGTTTTTAAGCGTGGCGCATGAAGTAAAATTTCAAGTTTAGAAAATCCTAATTTGGATTGGCCGCTCCGCTTCGCTACGCGGCCAATCCAAATTCTCAGGCTTTTCTAAACTCGAAATTTAACTTCAGGCTTAGTCTGGGAGTGGAAAACACTCGTTAAAAGCCTCAAATTAACCGCTTTAAAACAACAAAATTACTTTTTTGGTTTTTCCGCCTAATCCGACTAGGTATATATTGTAAACATTGATCGTTTTATATTCAGTTAGCTATTGATAATGGGTACTTAGTACCCGAAATGTACATCTAGCAAGAAAAATAAAAGTGAAGAAAGGAATATAACTGTTTAATTAAGTGCCTGTATATTGTCAAAGTTCTAAATGTCCAGATTCAGTCGTTTTTAAATAAAAACGTTCATTTTTTTTAAATCAGTTTTTTGTTGATATCTCGAAAACAACAAACAAATTTCAGTATAAATAAAATTGCCAATTCTTGGTTGCAGAATACTTCAAACATTAAAAGTGCGATTCTTTTCGCAATCTACAACAAATTAGTCTTACAAAGACTATATCAAACACTCATTGAAACAACTACTTCCCGGGCTAATACCCCGACGGACATTGAATTATACAACAAGTGGTTGCTGTTACATACAGTAACCAGTCTAAGGTGTCAAATTGTTTAGAGGGAATCGCAAAGCTATACTGATGAGAGATAAATCTCGAAACGCGTCTATAGATGGCCTGAATAATTTGACCCAAATTGTTACATTTGCAGTAGGTTACTGTATGTAACAGCAAACACTTGTTGTATAATTCAATGTCCGTCGGGGTATTAGCCCGGGAAGTAGTTGTTTCAATTAGTGTTTGATATAGTCTTTGTAAGACTAATTTGTTGTAGATTGCGAAAAGAATCGCACTTTTAAACAAATTTCAAATTGTTTTCAGATTATTGATAGGCCCAAAAATACGCAACTTTGCTCCAATTTAACCGACTTTCTATCTCTTAAAATAACTGAGATCCCCTGCATTCTGTCGAAATACGGGCACCCTGTATATTTTATTCATAGTATTCATATAAAATAGCATGTAATTACGAACATTTTCGTATAATAAAATTAAGTTTTCATTGAAAAATAAGCGAGTACTGATCATTCAAAATGTGGCCGGTTCCCGTCGGTCACCATGTATGAAAAAATGAAATCAATTATTTCTGAACTCACTTGTTTTTCTTTATATATACAATATAATTTGTTTTCTTTTAACATTTTTCCTATTTCACATTTAAAGAAAACCACTTTTAACTTAAAATTTCGCGTGGAAATTAGGTGAAATCACTAATCTTCGTCACCTTGTGTGAAAAAATCAAATCAATAATTTCAGACCTCACTTGTTTTTTTTATCTAACTTAATTTGTTTTATTCTAACATTTTTCCCATTTCACATTTAAGGAAAACCACTTTTAACTTTAAATTTCGCGCGTGGAAATTAGGTGAAATCATTAATCTTCTTTTAGTCTTATTTCCCAACAATCATTACCCTGCTCGTGTCTCGAGGCGAGAGTTTTTGGTTTTTCTCATTCCCCCCCTTGAAAATGGGGTTAGGGTCAATTTTTCATTAGAAAACGCCGTTTGACGGATTGGCACTCCTTTCGCAGCATCTGCGCCCTTCTTGCTTGCCTCCAAGATTTATTCGGATTTTTCACTTTGCACGTTTTCCGTGGGGCTTTTCTTTTCGAATCATTTATTCCTCGAATGTAGTGATTTATTTTATTTCATTTATTCCTCAAAGAATTAATTACCAATTATCGTAAAAAATCACGTATCGGTTTAATATGTTTTATTTCTAAAATAAAAAGTATCAGGCTAACCACTATCCCCCTATCAATTAATAATTTTAATAATGAGCTTAACAGAATTCTCATAATAGCTAATAACAACGGCTTTCGTCAAAAGCTTATCTTAGACATCCTTTATAAAAAACAAAAACAACAAGCCCTGAAATTAGTATATCCCACCAATTTTCAAAATCAGAATAATAAATATTGCTCATTAACATTTAACGGTCCCCCTTCGATTGCCATCAGCAAAAAACTCAAATCCTTAAACCTAACTCCTTCTTTTAGAACGGTCAACTCACTTAATAAATTCATTAATAATTCTAAAGACAAATCTGATAAAACTACGAACTCTGGCGTGTATTTGCTAGAATGTGGAGATTGCCCTAAGGTATACGTTGGACAAACTGGACGTAGCTTCCCAGATCGCATTTCAGAACATCAAAAATGCTTTCAATTTAAGAAAACCTCCTCAACCTACGCCAATCATTTAATCGAATACCAACATAACTTTAACCCTAAATTCAAAATTTTGCACGAATGTAACAAAAGTCGTAAATTAAACTTATTAGAAGAATTAGAAATTAATAAATATAACAAAAAAGGTATTCTATTAAATGACCAAATAGAAGTAAACAATTCACCCCTAATCAATATTTAGTCGCTCAAAATTATTTGTATTAGTTTCAGCCTAATTACCTTATTACCCCCCCCCCCCCCCCCCCCTTCTATTAACTTAATTGCATTAGTATATAAGCTTTTACCTGTACTTTGTAAAATCATTATTTCATCTGCCTGATGAAGCCACTGTGTGGTGAAACATGTTGCAGTGTTCAACAATAAAAGTGAAACCCTCCCAACTGCGTTGTTTTATTTCAAAGAGTACATTTATTATTTATTTATCAATATACGGCGGACCATTTACAAAAACATTAATTTACAATAGTAATATCACAATATATAATAAATATTAAAGTACTTAAAATAAACAACAAATAAAAAGTAAATGTAAAAATGTAAAAATATAATATAATCACCTTAATGATAAATACAACACAACATTTTATTGGCTACGCAAATAGGCTCTTAAACGAGAATACTCTCCCGCAAGCATATCAAATTGTATCATATTAGCATGGCGCAGAATACGCACAGAGGCCGAATTTTTAGCATAATCTGTACCTTTAAATGATACATGAAAAGTGTCATCGTTGCGCAGCATTCTAGCTGGAACGCGAATGCCAATTATTGATAGTAAATCAGGACAGTCTATATGCCTATGCAAAAGTTTAAAAACTAAAAGTATATCAGCGTCAATGCGTCTCTGCTCCAGACTCTTAAGACCATATCTATATAGCAATCCTTGGTATGTATCCTGCACATCGAATTTAAATGCAAGATACTTCGAGAATTTCTTTTGTACCTGCTCAATTTTATTTATGTTGCACTGCGTGTAAGGTGACCAAACAGATAAACAATACTCCAAATGTGGACGTATTAAGGGATTGTAGAGGAGTAATATTGTTTTTGCATCAGTGAAATCTTTGCTGTTACGCTTAATAAAACCTAGCAGTTGATATGCTTTGGAAACGATTTTGGAAATATGGCTTGAAAAAGTCCAATTATTGTTTACTATAATTCCAAGATCTTTTATAGAATTGACTCGCTCTATATTCCTATCATTTAAATGGCAAACGCATCCTATTGAGGGTGCTCGTCTTGAAAATGAAATTATTTTGCATTTATCCACATTTAGACACAGTTTGTTCACCCT
Source organism: Philonthus cognatus (assembly GCA_932526585.2). Taxonomy (NCBI): domain Eukaryota; kingdom Metazoa; phylum Arthropoda; class Insecta; order Coleoptera; family Staphylinidae; genus Philonthus; species Philonthus cognatus. Next base: position 21,665,084 of record OW052241.1, read on the forward strand.
ACACCAGTTACAAAAAGAAGTAAGGTCTGCTTGAAGATTATTTGTGTCTTGTAATGAATTAATACGTAAAAAGATCTTCATGTCATCCGCGAATAACAGAGTTTCGGCATATGAGAAACAGCTAATAACATCATTATTGTGCCAACTTGTTTATTAAAATACCATTATCAACACTGTCGAATGCTTTAGCGAAGCAGAGTTGGGACGAATCCTCGTGAAAAGGATTCCAATCACGAATCCGAATCACCTTATATGATTCGAATCACGAATACTCGAATAAAGGATTCGTAGGAGATAAATATGATTCGAATCAAAGATTCGAATCCTGTTTTTTCGAATCACGAATACAAATCCTTTAAGAATAAATTTGATTTTATTATTTTTTTACAACCATTAAATATAAATATCTCTATCAGTTGTTTTAACAAAAATATTTAAAACCTAATTATCTATTATTAACACTGAACATCGTTGATAACAGACTAAATATCTGTGTTACTCTGATTAAAGATGTATTTGTGTGTTTTTGAACTTTACTTCATATCAGTGTCTTGTATGCGTGGCGCATGAAGTAAAATTTCGAGTTTAGAAAAGCTCCGTGAAAATTTGTCTCGGGTCGCTGCGCGACCCTCGACAAAAAGCACTAACAAAAAGGCCATATGATTTTATTAAATTAGTCAAAATCAACAGGCATCATAAAAATTACAAAACACGTAAAAATTTATAAAACCAACATAAATATTTACAAAAACAATGAAAACAATTTAACAAACTGGGGGTAACCCACAGAAGAAAGTTATATATTAGAAGGTCAGGGAAAAAATCTTGAATCAGGAAAATGTCGGAAAACTTTAACATTTCAGATTGTGGATACCATGTCAGTTTTACTTCAAATAATGTTTAACAAAATGTTGAAGACTAGATTATTATCTTTAAAAACATTTTTAGTCATTTAATGTTCTTTTCAAAGTAATCAGTTTGAAGTTTCGAGCAAATGTTTCCACTCCCAGACTAAACATGAAGTAAAATTTCGAGTTTAGAAAAGCCCCGCGTAGAAAATTTGTCGAGGGTCGCGCAGCGACCCGAGACAAATTTTCACGGGGCTTTTCTAAACTCGAAATTTTACTTCATGCGCCACGCGTATAAAACACTGATTTAAAATGAAGTCAAAAATGCACTGAAAACCAACCCAACTTCGATATTTTTTAAAAATTGGATGTCTTCTTTCCTATCCATGCTGTAAACCTTTAGATATTCGTTGTTTACTTGTAAAAAAACTTCGATTCCCTGTAGCCTTTCAGTCTCCGAAGACCATGATTGGTCCTTCGAGCTGTAGCCTTTGTAAAATGGTAATAAACTTAGTAATCTAGACTGATCCTTCAATTTGAAACTTCTAAAAACGAGTGTTGTCCACTCCCAGACTAAGCATGAAGTAAAATTTCGAGTTTAGAAAAGCCCCGCATAGCAAATTTTCACGGGGATTTTCTAAACTCGAAATTATACTTTAAGCGCCACGCGTATTAAACAGTGATTAAACTAAAAATTAAAAAAAACAAAACACATTTTTCATGTTAATCCTCACAATTAATTCGAAGTAATTTTGACGATTCAAATCCTTTTGTAAGTATTCGAATCCTTTTGTAAGTATTCGAATCCTTTTATAAATATTCGAATCCTTCTATGAGGATTCGAATCACCCGCATTTGGATTCGAATACGAATCCTCTTAAAAAAAATCTAACGAATCCGGATCACGAATCCAGTTTAACTAAAGCAGTGGTGGGGAAACTTTTTTTAAGACGGGCCATTTGTAATAACCAGACAATCGTAGCGGGCCAAAGAATAATGCTTAATCGTAGGTAGGTAGTTTTTATGCGGGTCGTCACATTACGAAGTAAGAACGCGTTCAAACATTCTCACGACGGCACTCTTAAACGGGCCGGATTAAACCTTTCCGCGGGCCGTAGTTTCCCCATCACTGAACTAAAGTATTCGAATGCCTCTTTTGAATCCTCTAAAAGGATTCGAATCCAGGATTCGAATCCTGAATGATTCAAATCCTGCCCAGCTCTGTAGAGAAGTCGGTATACACAGAATCAACTTGACACCTGCTCTCCAAAGCATCCACAATGTAGGAGTCATATACTAAGAGGTTAGAGGCAGTTGAAGCCAGAGCACGAAACCCGTGTTGATTAAAAGATATTGTGGAATGTAAAGCGTCGGTTAAAAATGATGTTAACAGTTTTTCAAATATCTTGGGAATAGCTGATAAGATCGATATAGGTCGATAGTTTTGAAATCTTTTATTATCACCGCTTTTAAAAATTGGAATAATATTTGCAATCTTCCAACATGCAGAAACCATACCACTGGATAGGGATTTATTAAATAATAACCATAAAGGTCTAGACATAGAAAAAGCACATTCTTTCAAAAAAGAGGCAGGTAAACCATTGGGACCTAGTCTATGATTTATTTTCAGTGAGCAGAGAGAGTTTAAAATCTCAGTAATCTTTAACTTTGGTGGATGAGGGATATTTGTAACAGAAGATAGTGCATTAGATGATGTTATCGTATTGTGAAAGTAGACGATGAACAATAAACTGATTCAAAATGTTTTGCAAATAACTCAACAATATTGCCTTTTTCAATCACTGCATTGAGTCCATCCATGAATATAGAAGGTAATTGAGAACAGCCTCGTTTGGTTTTGACATGGGTCCAAAAAGATTTAGGGTTATTAAATGGATTCGATAGCTAACGCCATCTAATGCTCCATAGTAGCATCGTCAATGTCATTGAAGATGCCACTATGGAGCATTAGATGGCGTTAGCTATCATTATAATGAACACATCCACTAAATTTGGCAAAAGTTTGTAAACATCTGAAACAATCAACAGATTATTTAATCAACATGAAAATCCCTGAATTTACATAGAAATAATAGACCCACAAAAATAATATTCTAATATTCTGTTTTACATTCCTTGATTAAGCATGAAGTAAATATTTCGAGTTTAGAAAAGCCAGAAAATTGGGATTGGCTTTTCTGAACTCGAAATATTTACGTCATACGCCAGGCGTATTGAAAATTCCACACTAAATCAGTGTTTAGATTTAGTGTGGAATTTACAAAACATTTTATTCGCCTTATAAATAACACAAAAATAAACAAAACAAATATTAAGAGATTGACATTTTCCATGTTTATTTCTATTACAACTTTTTCTGGCTGATTCCGGCATATTTAAAAATATTTGAGTATTCGTTGTAAATTTCCCACTGAGCAAACACATTGAAGTAATGTTTCATTAACATTAATACAACATTTAATGTTGTTACAATGTTGATATAACGTTATTTGTTTGTTTTTTGTTCGGTGGGTATACCGGGTGTTGACTTGGCGGACGCAACATAGGAAATAATAATAATAATAATAATAAACTGTTTATTGATCAACGTATGCAGCGAATAACACAATTAAAAAATACAATACATATAAACACAATTGTTAATCAAAACGGCTGTATTCAGTTTAATTAAAAACAATTAATTAAACTGATCTTCCATACAACCGTTGGACATATTAAGAATATAATTCAAGTGGGGGTAAAAGTGCATTTATAAATAAGAAAGAAGTAAGAAAACAGAAGAAATCTTACGTCAGCAATTTTTTTTACATGTTTTGGAGTGAAAGGAATCAGTTTAACATCTGATATAAGAGTTCAGCAAAGCAGTCTGTTCAATTAGTAAACTATTTCGCATCTGAATTTTCAAAGTAGCGGGGGATAGCATTTTGAATTGTTCAGGTATACTATTGTAAACTTTCATAATTTGGTAGGTAAAGGACCGTTCTAATATTTTATAATGACATTTTGGCGTAGATATTATGTGTCTAAAACGAAGATTTAAATTATGAACATCGGTTCTAAATGTTATCTTATTATAGAGATAAGAAGGCTGCTTGGTGTTGATAATTTTGTTGATAAAGACAAGCCGCGTGTAATTTTCTTCTATTTTCCATATTGAGCCAATTTAGTTTCTCGAGTGTGTAGGAGATTTTATTAAATTTACGTATTCCGAAAATGAGTCTCAGGCATGCATTTTGGACTTTCTGGATTCTTCGACTATTCGTGGCATGGATGCAGGGCCCATAGACACTATCACAGTAATTGAAGGTAGAAAGAACCAGACTGTCGCATAACAAAATATCAGCTAAGACATTAAAATCAGCTTCACGTGCGCTATCACCGACTCTACTAAGTTTTTTTTTTTTTTTTAAATCATTATTTCCACTATAATGCTTTTTACAATAATTAAATTAACAATACATTACACAAAATACGGCAGCATAGTGAAAAAAGGCGGAGTTCAGCATATACATCTCTAGGAGATATTGCTGATCTTCCACTCAACCTTTAAGAACAAAACAAGAATATTTACTTAATTACTATATTACTATAAGCCTAACAGTACATACGCATTTACATTATTTTTGTATAAATATAAACATACTCTGTGTGACAGATAATGTTAAGCTATTATTTTCAGAGTTACTTTAAATTTATTGTAGCTAGATGTTTGGAACAAGTCATGAGCCGAGTTGTAAGCCTGATAGATTTGATACGTGAAAGAGCGTTGAAATAAACAGGTTTTGTGTTTTGGAGGAGATGTTCTTCCCCTGAATCTAGTGTTCAGGTGATGAACGTCATTCCTAAAAGTGATTTTGTTAAATAGGTAAGCCGGCATTTTGTTATTAATTATTTTGAAAAATAGACACATAGCTTGAGTCCTCCTTCTAGCTTCCAGTTTAATCAACGAAAGTTTTGAACATTGAATATTCCCAGAAAATTTGAAATCAGGGATAATAAAACCAATATTCAAAAAAAAGGCGATTTGACAGATTTTTCTAATTACCGCCCCATTACACTTCTAAGTACTTTCTCCAAAGTCATAGAAAAGCTTATTGCCATACGAACAATTAACTTTTTCAATGACAATAAATTGTTCAATACTTGTACTGTATTGAACAATTTATTGTCATTGAAAAAGTTAATTGTTGGATTTACAAAAAATAAATCGACAATTACTGCACTTTTTGATTTCATGCAAACTGTTTCGAATGCATTGGAGAGAAGAGAGATGCCAGTTGGCATTTTTCTCGACCTCTCCAAAGCATTCGATACCATGGACCACACAATCTTACTCGATAAGTTGTATCGGTATGGCGTAAGAGGGACACTTGCCTCTTACGCCATACCGATACAACTTATCGAGTAAGATTGTGTGGTCCATGGTATCGAATGCTTTGGAGAGGTCGAGAAAAATTTACTGAAAACATATTTAAGCAACCGTAGACAAAAAATTAATATTAACAACTCAGAATCAGAGATACAGTACTTAAATGTGGGTGTACCGCAGGGAAGTATTTTAGGCCCATTATTATTTATTATTTATATAAATGATATGCCTAATACTGTCCCTTTAATTAATGCAAAACTAATCACTTACGCCGATGATACCTCAATAATCATAACTAGAAACGACCCAAATAACATTCAAACAAATATACAAAATGCAATGAATAAGATCGAGAACTGGATGGGCCAGAATAAACTAGTAATAAACAAAGAAAAAACACATATAATTGCATTTCAAACCAAAAACTCACAAAATTTCCTTCATGGAGTTAATGTGGGTGAAGTCACCATTCCATTATCATTTCATACTAGGCTACTAGGACTTACTTTCGACTACCGTTTATATTGGAAAGAGCATTGTTTGAAATTAATGAAAAAATTGAATTCCATTGCATATACAATTAGGATTCTAAAGAATTTATTTGAGAGAAAACATTTAGTTCTCTTGTATCATTCAAACTACGAATCTACATTTAGATATGGTATAATGTTCTTTGATAGCAGTTCCGCGGCAAAAGATATTTTTATACTACAAAAGAAAATACTGAGAATAATATTTAATTTAGATTACAATGAAACATGTAGAGGACTTTTTAAACGTGAATCTATTTTAACATTTTACGGCATTTATATCTATGAACTACTCATTTTTTACTTTAAAAATAAACACCAATTTACAAATCACATCATAGACCACACATATAATACACGTATATCAAAAAAAATATAACACACCGGCACATAGATTAACACTTTCCGAACATACACCAGAATACTGTGCATTTCTATATTTTAATAAACTACCACAAGATCTTAAAGACATTGAACAATTAATTTATTTTTTTATTAATTCCATTACATTGACTGGGGGACATTATTCCCCACCCGTTTTTCCCCACCTACATTTTCAATACCATTTTTTCCCCACCTACATTTTCCCTACCATTTTTTCCCCACTACTTATTTCCCCCATCGTTTATTTCCCCATCATAATTTTCCCCAGTAAATAATAATTTCCCTGCTATGAGAATACATTTATTACAAAAGATGTAAAAGGTACAAATACATGTGTAAAATTGTAAAAATGTGTAAAACTAACAAAAATGAATGTTGTAGCAATGGATTCCAAATATGTTAAAACGTCATCATCAGTATCATCAGTATCGTAATTTGCAGCAAGTTTTAAAATTCGATCTTCTTTCAATTGTTGAGTTTTGGGTTTTAATTTTTTAACAACGCGTCCTAGTCGAAGTTCTCTCTGCATAGCTTCAGTGTCTCCTTGCTCCTTCTGAATCTCCTTGATGAAATTGAACAAACTGGGATGCTTCTTTCCAACCACCACACGAAATCGGTTGTGCCACCCCTCTGATAGGTTATTCGTACGGGCAAGATTCTGGATAACCGATTCATGGACGCTCCAAAGAGACGGTGGGTTTCTGGGTATCACGGCTTTGCGTCGCCCAACTGCTTTTTTTCCGCGTACATAATACACCTAATTAGATACAGTAATTAGAATTAAAGTGAAATAGTGAGACTAACTTGACTAATGAGACTAACTTCGAAGTACTCTGCAATTGGTGCAAAATTTGGTGGAATATGTCGTTTGAAGATGTCAAAGCAGTGTTCTACGTCTTCGACAGGTACATATGCGAGTGCCGTCATTATTTGTACATTTTTTTTAAATGTTCTGTCTTCGGTGTTTGTGTATTCGGTAACTAAACCCTCACTTTGAACTTTACGATACACTGATTGCTTTAAGTGGAAAAAGCATCCTTTTACAGTTGCGTTAAAAGTGGCGCATGCATTAATTATTGACAATTCGAAGTCCGACATGATGTATTGAGGTTGCATGGCAAGACCAAGTTCCCGGCCTTTCAATAAAACCACGTCGAAGACTGTTGCGTACGCTGTTTCATTTTTGCTCTCTAGCAGCGCGTAGATGAAGGGTAAAGCTATTTCTTGTTCTAAGCCAGTGTTAGATACTTGAACTACGGAACCCATTATAACAAATAATTGAACAAAAATTGAGGGTGCCGTTTCGAAAGTTCCATCTAAAAACCAAGTGCGACATTTATCGAGTGCGTGTAAATTTTGTTGAGTGCTGAAAATCACAATTCGTTCCGAATCTTCAACTTCTTCATCCGAGTCCGCCTCCTCATAGGAGTCGTAAAGCAGAAATGCCTCGCCTATAGTTGGAAAAAGGAATTAGTGACGAATTACTGGAAATCAGATCAGTGAAAAATTACCACTCAAAGCAGTTTTGTAAATCGAAGGAATTTCGCCCAAATCGGAAAGATTGACTGGATTGGTAGGAAGATTTTTGTTTCGTTGTCTCGTGATGATTTTCTTCAAGTTGCTTCTTTTGGGGAGCTCTGCCAGAACTTCTGAAGGCACTTCGCTCAAAGCTCGCATAATCTGCACTGGAGGAGCTTCGGGATGTTCGAGAGCCTTTCTTTTCATTGCATTGATGCATTTCAGCGCGGTAACCTCTTCCGCATTTGGAATACATTTGTGAACAGACTCAAGCGGTCCCCCACGGACAATTTCGACAGTTTGGCCGCGTGCAGTTGTGGTTGCCGAGGCATAACAACGAGGTTTCTGCTTGCACTTCCACCTGACATTTCCTCCTGATGTTTCCGTATGCTTATAATAGAGGTAACCGTCGACGTGCAATAGAAATCCAGTTTTATTAGGAATCAATTCAATTACGGACATATTGATAGCACAACTGATTTTGATGACACAACTGACACAACTGGCGTTTGACATTAAATTTGTTTGACATGAAGGTAGACGTGACATGAAGAAAAGAAGTTCGAAAAAAGTTCGAACAATCGAATGTTTGAAATGAGTGGGGAAAAAATAATTCCGATTTTAAATAGGTGGGGAAAAAAGACATGGGGAAAAACAGGTGGGGAAAATGTCCCCCCCCCCCCCCAATGTAATGTATTTGATTAAGTATTTTCAAGAGAAAACTCAAGCAATTTCTTATCCAGACTGAATTATACAGTCTTAGAGATTTCGAAATGTAGGTTCATGTTGTTCATGAATGTTGTCACTAATCTTTTCATTTACGAAGAGTATTCTGTTGCCTTATTCCATCAGTGTATTTAGTGACTCTGCTTTTGTTTACATATTTGTATTTTTGTGACGTGTTCATAACTTTATATGTATAGGATTGTATTTCAACTTGTATATGTATTATTTTTGAATAAAGATTGATTTGATTGATTGATTGATTGAACATGCTTCGCAGATTTACACTAAGGCATTCTTTACTCCCATACAACACTTTTAGTTTGCCATAGGAACACTGTATTAGCTTGCTAACTTGTTGTTTAAATCTTAATTTAGTATCTACGAGGATACCTAGGTTCTTTGCACACTTAATGGGAAATAGCTGTTCGTTTTCCAAGGTGAGAGATACAGTATCTTTTACTTTTATCAAGGTACTATCTTTTCCAAAAAGTAAAAGTGCAGATTTTGCTGGATTAATTTGTAGGCAGTGTTTTTTACAAATGGTACTTAGGTTGGAAAGATCACTACTCAGCTGATCAATTCCCTGTCACTGTCATTAGCATCGAATGATAAATACACCTGCGTGTCATCAGCATACAGGTGATAGCGAGATTTGATGTTTGCAAAGATGAAGCTGGTATAAATGCCAAACAATAGCGGACCCAGTACAGATCCTTGTGGTACCCCCGAGCGCAGTTGCAATGGTTCAGACATGGTCGTGTCGAGTTTGACGCGTTGGAATCTGTTTACCAAGTAGGCTTTGAAAAACTGGATAGCAGCCGTGCTAAGGCCAACGTAGTGCAGAATAGCTAACATCATATCGTGGTTGAGCGTATCAAAGGCTTTAGAAAAATCAATAAATGTCAATGCTGTGATGTTGTTGACGTCTGTGGCCTTAATTATATCATCTATTACCATTAGAAGTGCCGTCTCGCAGCTATGAAGTTTCCTGAATCCTGATTGATTTTTAGGTAAGATATTAAATTTATGAACATGGCCTTGTAGTTGAATTTCTACGACTTTTTCGAGAATTTTTGATAAGGCTGGAAGTATGCTGATTGGTCGAAGGTCTTTCAATTCGAGTGCAGTGGGTTTTTTGGGAAGTGGGATATCCAGAGCTTCTTTCCAAACTTCCGGACAACATGACGAGGTTAAACAATGATTGATAATATGCGTAATGTACGGTAGAAGGTATGGAACGCATAAAGTGAGTAGTAGAATATTAATATCATCTACACCTGTGGATTTGGATTTGATCTTATTTATTATTTCGAGAATATTTTGTTTCATAACGAGAGTAAAATCAAACGTGTCTGTTATGCCATCTCTGACATTGCCTTTGTAGAAGTGCATGTAAATCACATGTTCATTTTAAGGTGTTCAAATGTTGGCTTCCCTATTTATTTTAGAAACAAAATGTATTTCACTTTTTTGTAGAGGGAAAAATTCTAAATTTACGAATGTTCACACTTCACACTTTACGTTTCTCTAAGTTAAAATAATTAAGAAAAAGTTAGGTGATTTTATAAAAATAATGACATACCATGGAATTGATACAACAATTGCGGATATTCCCTGTTTTGTTTTTTAAGTTCAATTTATAGCTTTAAACAAGTGTTTTCCACTCCCAGACTAAGCATGAAGTAAAATTTCGAGTTTAGAAAAGCCCCGTGAAAATTTGTCGAGGGTCGCGCAGCGACCCGAGACAAATTTTCTGGGCTTTTCTAAACTCGAAATTTTACTTCATGCGCCACGCGTATAAAACACTGATTTCAAGTGAGGTTCAAATAACACACATTTCACAATATTTCAGTCTTTTATACGCGTGGCGCATGAAGTAAAATTTCGAGTTTAGAAAAGCCCAGAAAATTTGTCTCGGGTCGCTGCGCGACCCTCGACAAATTTTCACGGGGCTTTTCTAAACTCGAGATTTTACTTCATGCTTAGTCTGGGAGTGGAAAACACTCGTTTAAAGCTTCAAATTGAACTCTTTTAAAAATCAACGAATATCAGAAAATTAACAGCTAAAATAATTAAGAAAAAGTAAAGTGATTTTATAAAAATAATGACATACCATGGAATTGATACAACAATTGCGGATATTCCCTGTTTTGTTTTTTAAGTTCAATTTAAAGCTTTAAACAAGTGTTTTCCACTCCCAGACTAAGCATGAAGTAAAATTTCGAGTTTAGAAAAGCCCTGTGAACATTTGTCGAGGGTCGCGCAGCGACCCGAGCAAATTTTCTGGGCTTTGCTAAACTCGAAATTTTACTTCATGCGCCACGCGTATAAAACACTCATTTCAAGTGAGGTTCAAATAACACACAATTCACAATATTTCAGTCTTTTATACGCGTGGCGCATGAAGTAAAATTTCGAGTTTAGAAAAGCCCAGAAAATTTTTCTCGGGTCGCTGCGCGACCCGAGACAAATTTTCACGGGGCTTTTATAAAATCGAAATTTTACTTCATGCTTAGTCTGGGAGTGGAAAACACTCGTTTAAAGCTTCAAATTGAACTCTTTTAAAAATCAACGAATATCAGAAAATTAACAGCTAAAATAATTAAGAAAAAGTAAAGTGATTTTATAAAAATAATGACATACCATGGAATTGATACAACAATTGCGGATATTCCCTGTTTTGTTTTTTAAGTTCAATTTAAAGCTTTAAACAAGTGTTTTCCACTCCCAGACTAAGCATGAAGTAAAATTTCGAGTTTAGAAAAGCCCCGTGAAAATTTGTCGAGGGTCGCGCAGCGACCCGAGACAAATTTTGTTGGCTTTTCTAAACTCGAAATTTTACTTCATGCGCCACGCGTATAAAACACTGATTTCAAGTGAGGTTCAAATAACACACATTTCACAATATTTCAGTCTATTATACGCGTGGCGCATGAAGTAAAATTTCGAGTTTAGAAAAGCCCAGAAAATTTGTCTCGGGTCGCTGCGCGACCCTCGACAAATTTTCACGGGGCTTTTCTAAACTCGAAATTTTACTTCATGCTTAGTCTGGGAGGGGAAAACACTCGTTTAAAGCTTCAAATTAAACTCTTTTAAAAATCAACGAATATCAGAAAATTAACAGCTAAAATAATAATTAAGAAAAAGTATTGTGATGTTATAAAATTAATGACATTTTTCTTGTATAGTGTAAATCATTTCGAAAACATTTACTTTAATCAAGTGACTACGATATCTTTTGCCATTTTGACATCCGCAGTTGTTGTTTCAATTCCATGGCATGTCATTATTTTTATAAAATCACATTATTTTTTCTTAATTATTTTAACTTACAAAAACGTAAAGTGATAAACGTTAACACGAATGAATTCAGAATTTTTCCCTCTACAAAAAAGAGAAATACATTTTGTTTCTAAAATACCTTTGTAATGACTTAAACTCTATCTTAACAAATAAACAGCATGGTTTTCGATCAGGATACTCTACCACAACAAACCTACTTATCTTTGGTGAGGCTGTCACTAGATCTTTGGAGGAAGGATACGAAGTAGATACCATCTACACGGATTTCTCCAAAGCATTTGATAGTGTGGATCATGGTATCCTGGTCGAAAAACTTGCTAAGTCTGGTATTCATGGCACTATGCTTGAGTGGATCTATTCATATTTAACAAATAGATCACAATTAGTGCGCATGGATGACTGCTTATCTCGTCCTATATCTGTGACCTCCGGTGTCCCACAGGGATCACACATAGGACCACTACTTTTTAATATATTTATTAACGATATTGTCGGTTGTTTTCAGCATTCTAATTGTCTTCTTTTTGCAGACGATCTCAAGTTATACACTCCTATTAAGGATACATGTTCATATAATAATTTACAACATGATTTGAATTCCCTCAGTAGTTGGTGCATTTTAAATTGCTTATAGTTGATTGTTTCTAAATGTTTTGTTCTTTCTTATTCTAAAATAAAAAGAAAATTAAAACGCAGAGAAATTATTTCCTGTCGAACACGCAATTGAATCATACACACTCAATAAGAGATCTTGGTGTAACCTTCAATAACTCATGGAATTTTAACAACCACATTGGTATAATAATATCTAAATCATCTCAGGTGTTAGGGTTTGTAAAAAGGCAATGCAGACATTTCAATAACATAGATACTTTTGTCAAACTTTATGTTTCCCTAGTTCGGCCCCACCTTGAGTACTGTTCATTGATATGGTCACCCAGTACACAATTTGGAAAACATCAAATAGAACGCGTACAGCAGAAGTTTCTAAGTTTTATCCTGGTTTGTCGTACACTGAAATATTATTAAATATCAGTTTACAAACGCTTGAGCAGCGTCGGTTTAATACGGACATAATTTTTGTACATAAACTAATGAATGGTTTGACGTGCTGTCCAGAACTGTTAAATTTAATTAATGTTCATGTTCCAAACCGTCCACTACGGAATACTACGACATTTTTTGTTCAAATGCACAGAACAAACTATTGCACTCACTTCGGTTTAAGTAGATTATGCGCAAACTGTAATAAAATTGACTTTTTTAATGGCAATTTAAAATCTCTTCGATCCTTCTTAACCCTTAGTGAGATGTAGGCTAATTTTAAATGTTGTACCTTAACTAATTAAATCATTGTTTTTTTGTGTTTGTGTAAATGGCTACCGTTCATTTGACAAATAATATGAAATAAAATACTTTGAAAATTCCTAAAGTGATAAAAACGTTTACAAATAAAATAAACTAAAGTTGATATGTTGAAGTGAATTAAAAAAAAAATAGGGACAAAATACGAGTTAACAAAATATGCAGAATCAGCAGACTGTATAGGTGACATTTTTTAAGCCTTATTTATTAGGTTTAAGTTAGTTTTATTTTTATACCTTTACTATTGTAATCAATGTTTATATTTATGTATTTCTGTAAATGGCTTCCGTTGATTTGACAAATAAATAAATAGGGGAGCCAAAATTTGAACATTTCAAAATTTACATGGGATTTCTTATGTTGCGTCCGCCAAGTCAACACCCGGTATAGAATATAGAAATATAGAATAGAAAATCGTAATCGTAAATAAATATCTAGGACCCCAAAATAGTTTAATCCAGCCCTGAGTCTACGGAGTTATCTATGATCCGCTAGTTGTAGCGGATTTTTCGCTGACTTTGCAACACTGCCTGAGACCCGAGTGACGCGACATCGTCGCCACTTTGATGATATGACGATAAATACACAATTATGATAAATCTACTCCTACAGCTTGCGAACAGAGTAAAATATTTTTACTCGCCTTCAAAATTTGTTTAAGTGCATCGTGCGTAATCTTCTGTAATACATTTGTAAATAATGTAACCAGAACGTATCCTTTGAATTACAAACAAAGCGCACAAAACCAAATAATAATACTTCACTTCATAAAAATCAAGTATTCCCCGCATTCCGCATTGCGTTCAATGCGCAGCAATTTTACGTCTCGCGTTTGTGTGATTCAGCAGACATATTGATTAATCAGTGAGGCCAGTCAAGTCAGTGTGCGTGGTTGTGTTATTGCTTTTCACTGATAAATTATCATTTGGTGAGTCTTATCAAGCTGCAATTGTAATAATCCTATTTATAAACATCAGAATTACTGAACGTTTGTAATAATTGTCAATGCACATTTTAATGCAAATATTCGGGCCAATTCTGTAAGCGAAAAGTTAAATTTAACATATTGTTATTCTACAGCACCACGTTCTAAGTCGATTTGTTATTTTCATCTGTATTTAGAATGTGCAGTTATGGAATAACAATACATTCCATTTAACATTTCGATTACAGAAGCAAACTTACAGGGGCATAATGCTCTAGGCGCACTTAAGAGCGCAAGGTTAGGCTAGAAGAAACAAATAAACTAGGTAGAATAATACTCAGTGGCGTATCCACAGGGTTTCCCGGGTTTCAGAGATTATTGAGAAATTAATATACTTTGTATTAATTTTAAAAAAATTAACAAGTGGAAATAAAATTGCCAACATTTAAAATATACAGAAAGTTGTATGTAACACCGAACATTTTCATAATGAGAATTTTTCGTTTAAGTATACATTAGCATACGTTGTACATTTGCCGACGCTCGGTTTATTACAAGAAAATAATTTGAAGTTTTAATCGAGTGTTATCCACTCCCAGGCTAAGCATGAAGTAAAATTTCGAGTTTAGAAAAGCCTGAAAATTTGGTTTGGTCGCGTAGCGTGAAGCGCGGAGCGGCCAAACCAAATTTTCAGGCTTTTCTAAACTCGAAACTTTACTTCATGCGCCACCGTTACAAAACACTGATGCAATGTAAAGTTTGGTGGTGTGAAACGAGTGTTATCCACTCCCAGGCTAAGCATGAAGTAAAATTTCGAGTTTAGAAAAGCCTGAACATTTGGTTTGGTCGCGTAGCGCGAAGCGCAGAGCGGCCAAACCAAATTTTCAGGCTTTTCTAAACTCGAAATTTTACTTCATGCGCCACCGTTACAAAACACTGATGCAATGTAAAGTTTGCTGGTGTGTTCTAAACTTTTTAATGTCAGTGTTTTGTACCGGTGGCATGAAGTAAATTTTCGAGTTTAGAAAAGCCTGAAAACTTGGTTTGGCCGCTCCGCGCTTCGCGCTTCTAAACTCGAAATTTTACTTCATGCTTAGTCTGGGAGTGGAACACACTCATTTTTAGTTTAAAATTGAACTCTTGAAAAAAACGAGTATCTAAAGATTTATATCATATACGCTGTAATTGGGACATGTATACTTGAAAGAAAAACTCCCTGTATGTACAGGTTGAGGCATTAATTGCGACTGATTGATTACAATTTGTAATGGTCATATAGGCAACCTAATTTACACATTATTTAAAAATTAAAGGTGTCAAATTGTATTGTATTGGATGAAAATGTTCGGTGTTACGTGGAACTCTCTGTATACGATTTTTAGTTCAGAATATCCGTGTCTTCTTTTCAAAAAATCCTTAAATTTTCATGAAATTTACAGACATTACACTGCGTATTCGATAAAAAAAATGGTGATGTGTCCATCATAGTACTTTCCCCCGTAAATTGCGTATTAAATCACTTTTAGAATATTTGTAGCATTATTATTTTCAAAATGTCTTCAACTTTTTGATAACTACAACTTTTAGTTGAAACATTTTTCAATTGGATCAACACATACTGACACAAACCAATGACTAGATAAAAAACACTATTTATTGAATATCTCAAAAACTAAGAGTGCTATGACAAAAAGTGAAGATACAAAAAATCTTTAATATTTTATTACCTACAACTTTTATTTGAAACATTTTCCAATTGTATCAACACACACACTGACACAAATCAATGACTAGATAAAAACACTATTTATTAAGTATCTCAAAAACTAAGAGTGCTATGACAAAAAGTAAGTGAACAATACATCTTCATTTTGTTATTATCTACAACTTTTATTTGAAAGAATTTTTTGTTTGATAAACATTTATTGAACAAATCTGAAAAAACTGAAAAACGCTAAGAGTAAAGTACCACTTCCGGTTTTCCGATTCTCACCAAAAGCTTTTCAGTTCTTCCGATTGTGACAAAAAGCTTAAGTTTCAAGTTTCATCTCGATATTTTTAGCGGTTTTTGCTGTACAGCGCACACAGTCAGACAGACAGACAGACAGACATTTTTCAAAAATGGTCTTATTCGACTCAGGGGACCTCAAAACGGATATTTCCGCTAAAATTTTTGATTTGAAAATTTTCACGAAAACAATACTTTCCCTTTGTATTACATACGGGGGAAAGTAAAAATTATGTAGTACAAAGAAGCGATGTAAAGATTATTAAAATATCTCGTTTCAAAATAAATGATTATTTCCATCACTAGTTTAAATACTAAGAAATGACATCAGTATTCATTTTTTTCAATAATAACTCTTTGGCCAAATAATAACTGACTTAGTATTTTTAAATAACCGCCTATATTTTTTTTAATTTTATTACATTAGATATATTGTCTCTGAATCCAATAGCGTATAATATGTTGATTTTTGTGCATGAAGTAAAATTTCGAGTTTAGAAAAGCTTCAGTTTGGATTTAGACGCTTCGAGTCCAAATCCAAACGCTCAGGCTTTTCTAAACACAAAATATTACTTCATAATGTATTACACTCATACTTTATCTTAGATTTGATGTTGTTATATATTTTTAACTTTACTGTAAATCAGTGGTGTATACGCGTGGCGCATGAAGTAAAATTTCGAGTTTTGAAAAGCCCCGTGAAAATTTATCTCGGGTCGCTGCGCGACCCTCGATAAATTTTCTACGCGGGGCTTTTCTAAACTCGAAATTTTACTTCATGCTCAGTCTGGGAGTGGAAGACACTCGTTAGAAATGAATTTCAAATGAAAATTCAACATTTTCACAAACATAAACAAAAATAGTGCAACGTAAAGTATTTTATTTGTCTCTCATTTGTAAACGTCAATTTATCAATAGACAGTATTAAACAAGTAAGGTTATGTTTTCAAGCTACTGACTTGTAAAATTTTAACAAGTCAGTATACTAACTTGTTAAAATTTAACAAGTTAGTACTGGAATAGTAATTTATAGTTTTTCGTGAATTGACGCCCTCATGTTAAACGAATTGCGAAATAATTTAATTTGATTTAATCAAATAAACAACATAAGTATCCACGGAAATGTTTCATAACTTACTACATGTTTTTTTGTAATTCCAATTTGATTAAATTTACCAAATAATTGTGTTTTAATTAATTACAAATGATTGACAAATAAATTATATAACAATATACGCAAGTTAACGGGTTTTACTGGCTTCAGAAGGTGACTGGCTCGTCTAGCGACTCGCCAGTCATATCCTTCTGTCCGCCAGTAAAAACCGTTTTAACAATGCTAATAATGTTAAATACTATAACCATACACGACCGTACTCGATTATACACGACCATACACGAACAACGACCGGGTTTGTTCGTGTGTTTTCGGACTTTACGCTGAAACAGTGTCTCGTGAGCGTGGCGCTTGAACTAAAATTTCGAGTTTAGAAAAGCGTAAATATGTATAACCATTTTAGTAGTCATGTGTAATATACAACTAACCAAATGGTCACACAAAGACCTCCCTTCATTTATTTCTTTGTCATGTAATACATTTCCTTTGTTCTATATGCATAATTGTTATCGTATAATTAAAATGCTTATGTTTTATATTTTAATCGCACCTTATTATAATCGCAATTATTGTAAGTCAGTCTTAGTCTGTATCGCAACGAGTTTGCATCGCTCGTGAAATAATAAAATCGCTTTTTAAAAAGACCAGTTATTCCCTAAAACCTATAATTTACATATAAATCGACAATGTGCACGCCATCTGCTGCCAATTTTTGAGTAGTATCGTTACTGCTATTGACAGTAGATGGCGTTCACGTCGTTAATTTAAATGTAAATTACATATGAGACTATTAAAATGGATAAAAATGGTTAGTTTTCTTCTGGATTTCAAATTGCACTATACATTGACAATTTTAATAGTCATATGTAATTTACATGTAGGTTGACGACGTTAATGCCATCTACTGTCAATAGCATTGTCGATTCTACTCACAGAATGACTAATATATATGTCAATTGATTGTGCATTTTGAAATCCAGAAGAAAAATGAACATCTATAACCGTTTTAGTAGTCATATGTAATTTTCATAAAAATTGACAATGTGAACGCCACCTGCTGCCAATTTTTAAATAGCATCGTTACTGCTATTGACAGTAGATGGCGTTCACGTCGTTAATTAAAATGTAAATTACATATGAGACTATTAAAATGGATAAAGATGGTTAGTTTTCTTCTGGATTTCAAATTGCACTATACATTGACAATTTTAATAGTCATATGTAATTTACATATAGGTTGACGACGTGAATTCCATCTACTGTCAATAGCATTGTCGATTGTACTCACAGAATGACTATTATAAATGTCCATTGATTGTGCATTTTGAAATCTAGAAGAAAAATGAACATCTATAACCGTTTTAGTAGTCATATATAATTTTCATAAAAATTGACAATGTGAACGCCATCTGCTGCCAATTTTTTAATAGAATCGATACTGCTATTGACAGTAGATGGCGTTCACGTCGTTAATTAAAATTAAATTAAATTACATATGAGACTATTAAAATGCATAAAGATAATTAGTTTTTTTCTGGATTTCAAATTGCTCTATAAATTGACAATTTTAATAGTCATGTAATTTACATTTAGGTTGACGACGTGAAAGCCATCTACTGTCAATAGCATTTTCGGTTGTACTCACAGAATGACTATTATATTTGTCAATTGATTGTGCATTTTGAAATCCAGAAGAAAAATGAACATCTATAACCGTTTTAGTAGTCATATGTAATTTTCATAAAAATTGACGATGTGAACGCCATCTGCTGCCAATTTTTGAATAGTATCGTTACTGCTGTTGACAGTAGATGGTGCTCAGGCTTTTCCAAACTCGAAATTTTACTTCATGCTTAGTCTGGGAGTGGAAGACACTCGTTAAAAATGAATTCATTTCATAAACAAACAAAAACAGTGTAACGTAAAGTGCTTAACTATACACGACCATACCCGACTATACACGAACAAGTAACAGGTTTGTCCGTTTAGAAAAGCCTGAGTTTGGATTTGGACGCTTCGCGTCCAAATCCAAACGCTCAGGCTTTTCTAAACTCGAAATTTTACTTCATGCTTAGTCTGGGAGTGGAAGACAGTCGTTAGAAATGAATTTCAATTGAAAATTCAACTTATTCACAAACATAAACAAAAACAGTGTAACGTAAAGTGTTTAACAATACACGACTATACACAACCATACTCGACCATACACAAGCATACTCGACCATACACGAACAAGCTCCGGGTTTGTTCGTGTATGTTTTCGGACTTCACGCTAAAACAGTGTCTCGTGCGCGTGGCGCATGAAGTAAAATTTCGAGTTTAGAAAAGCCCCGTGAAAATTTGTCTCGGGTCGCTGCGCGACCCGAGACAAATTTTCTACGCGGGGCTTTTCTAAACTCGAAATTTTACTTCATACTTAGTCTGGGAGTGGAAGACACTCGTTAGATATAAATTTCAATTGAAAATTTAACATTTTTACAAACAAAAACAGTGTAACGTAAAGTGTTTAACCATACACGACCATACTCGACCATATTTTCACAAACAAACAAAAACAGTGTTACGTAAAGTGTTCAACCATACTCGACCATACACAACCATACTCGACCATACACGAACAAGCACCGGGTTTGTTCGTGTATGTTTTCGGACTTCACGCTGAAACAGTGTCTCGTGCGCGTGGCGCATGAAGTAAAATTTCGAGTTTAGAAAAGCCCCATGAAAATTTGTCTCGGGACAAATTTTCTACGCGGCGGTTTTCTAAACTCGAAATTTTACTTCATACTTAGTCTGGGAGTGGAAGACACTCGTTAGATATAGATTTCAATTAAAAATTTAACATTTTTACAAACAAAAACAGTGTAACGTAAAGTGTTTAACCATACACGACCATACTCGACCATACACGAACAAGCACCGGGTTTGTTCGCGTATGTTGTCGGACGTCACCCTGAAACAATGTCTCGCTACGCGTCCAAATCCAAACGCTCAGGCTTTTCTAAAATCGAAATGTTACTTCATTCTTAGCATGGGGGTGGAACACAATCGTAGGAAGGTTCAAAATTTTTAAAAATGGTCTTAATCAACTCGGGGGACCTCAAAATTAATTGGATATATCCATTTTGAGGTCCCCCGAGTTGATAAAGTTTTTGATTTGAAAATGTTCGCGAAAACAATACTTTCCCTTTGTTTGGCATATGTACCTAAATGTGTTAACAAACTACACATTTAGGTACATATGCCAAACAAGGTTACTCTTTTTTGTACCTATATTTATTATGTATTGGTATTTATATTTCATTTATTTTTATTTTTAGTTTTTATATTAATGTACTTAAATGGACTTCCGTTAATAAATAAATAAATATGGGGAAACTAAAACTGAGTAACTTTTTTTATTTAATTATTGTGTTTATATTGTTGTATTTTTTTAATGGTCTCCCGTAATAAAGAATATATATATTTAAAGGTCAATATAAACAATATTTGTAAGGATATTGTAAAGAGGTCAATATAACCAATATTTGTGAAGGACAAAAATCAAAATAATAATTTATGTTTATTTTTAAATAATTATTGAAGAAATATTTTTTGTTTTATTGGCATTCAAACACAGGGGTTGAATGCCTTTATAAAACGACATTTTAACAACTTCCGGTTATAGAGCGGAAACGGTTAGAGTTAGATTAATTTTCTTTTCACCATTAAGTAAAACACGAAAAAGTGACTCTTTTTCGCGAAAACGATATTTCAGTATCTCTTCAAATAAAAAAGTTTTCAATATTTAATTGATGAGGCGGATACATGATGAAACTTCATAATACTATTTGAAATAAAACAACACAGTTGGGAGGGTTTCACTTTTATTGTTGAACACTGCAACATGTTTCACCACACAGTGGCTTCATCAGGCAGATGAAATAATTTATTCATTATTTCATCTTCCTGATGAAGCCACTGTGTGGTGAAGCATGTTGCAGTGTTCAACAATAAAAGTGAAACCCTCCCAACTGTGTTGTTTTATTTAAAAAAAAAGTTTTCCATATGTGGCACCTCCAAAATGCACCACCCTGTATATTTTATATGTAAAATTTTAATCTTTTGTTTTTTGTAAAGAATGCCTTGGATACAGTTAAAGAACTCACTCATTTGACAACTCCTAGGACCCATAATTTGCTTACACATCACCCCTGAAGGCGGGCATCCAGCTGATTAATTACTGTACTGATAGATAATGTATTTATGGCGGCTGCGTTTTTAGGAAATTAACGTCGTCATAGAAATGTAAAAATTAGTTATTCTTTTGAGAAGTGAAAATACAACACAAGTTTTGAATAATAACTCGTCTCATTGATCTTCTTACATATTTGTTTATAAACGAAATACTGGTGTGAAATTTTGAATATTAATGAATTGCTTGGTAGAGAGACATTATTTGCAAAAATCCTAGCTGTTAAAAGACAGACAATCAAGCAACTTACAGTCACAATGGTCAAAACACGGCCAATAAAGATATAATATGACAAAATGCTATGATAGTCCAAAGACAGTCAAGCAATTTATTGAAAATGTCACACCATTATTTTCCAATAAAGATATAATATGAAAAAATCCTATGATAGTCCAAAGACAGTCACTTTGGACTATCATAGGATTTTTTCATATTATATCTTTATTGGAAAATAATGGTGTGACATTTTCAATAAATTGCTTGACTGTCTTTGGACTATCATAGCATTTTGTCATATTATATCTTTATTGGCCGTGTTTTGACCATTGTGACTGTAAGTTGCTTGATTGTCTGTCTTTTAACAGCTAGGATTTTTGCAAATAATGTCTCTCTACGGACTGTATTTCGGCTATTGTGATGTTATGATTGTAAGTCACTTAAATCAAAATACTAATAAGTTAAAAGACAGCTAACCAAACGACCTACAGTCATAATGCCAGAATAGTCGAAATACATTTCATAGAGACATAATTACACGAAATCTCACCATAGTCATAAGACAGTTAACAGAGTGACATAGAGTCATAATGTCACAATAGTCAAAATGTAAATTTATGACTGTAAATCACTAGGTTGACTGACATAAGTCTATCGTTTCAACTTGACATCGGCGCTAGCCGACATTTAGTTCATTGTGTCAACTTGACATAAGTCGGCGTTGGCCCACATTTGGACTATAAAGACAGTTGACATACAAGGCGGCGCCAACCGACATTTGAACTATAATAACAGTTGACATAAGTCGGCGATAGCCGACATTGAACTATAATGACAGTTGACATAAGTCACTGTCATTATAGTTCAAATGTCGGCTATCGCAGACTTATGCCAACTGTTATTATAGTTCAAATGTCGGTGGGCGCCGCCTTGTATGTCAACTGTCATTATAGGCTAACGCCGACTTATGTCAAGTTGACACAATGGACTAAATGTCGGCTAGCGCCGATGTCAAGCTGAAACGGTAGACTTATGTCAGTCAACCTAGTGATTTACAGTCATAAATTTACATTTTAATTATTGTGACATTATGACTATAAGTCACTTGGTTAACTGTCTTATGACTATGGTGAGATTTTGTCTAATTCTATGGAATGTAAGTATATTGAATCCATCGTGTCAACTTGACATAAATCGCTAGAGCCGACATTTGGACTATAATGACAGTTGAAATGACTCGACGCCAGCCGACATTTGGACTATAATAACAGTTTACATAAGTCGGCGGTAGCCAACATTTGAACTATAATGACAGTTGACATTCAACCATTCATGCCAACTTGACACAAAGTTGAATTTAACTATATTAAGATCGATGTTGTTGTTTTGATGATGTTGTTGTTTTTCTTTGCGACAGTTACGATACATATTTTAACAGTTGTGATGTAGTTTAAACTAACGAGTGTTTTCCACTCCCAGACTAAGCATGAAGTAAAATTTCGAGTTTAGAAAAGCCCCGCGTAGAAAATTTGTCGAGGGTCGCGCAGCGACCCTCGACAAATTTTCACGGGGCTTTTCTAAACTCGAAATTTTACTTCATGCGTCACGCGTATAAAACACTGATTTAAAGCAAAGTCAAAATGCACTGAAAACCAACCCAACTTCGATATTTTTTCAAAACCGGATCTTTTCTTTCCTATCGACGCTGTAAACCTTCAGATAATTGTAGTTTTTCTGTGAAAAAACTTCAATTTCCTGCAGTCCTTCGGTTTCCGAAGACCTCAATTGGTCCTTCGAGCTGTAGCCTTTGTAAAATGGCAATAAACTTAATAATCTAGAGTGATCTTTCAATTTGAAACTTCTAAGAACGAGTGTCGTCCACTCCCAGACTGAGCATGAAGTAAAATTTCGAGTTTAGAAAAGCCCCGCGTAGAAAATTTGTCGAGGGTCGCGCAGCGACCCGAGACAAATTTTTACGGGGCTTTTCTAAACTCGAAATTTTACTTCATGCGCCACGCGTATTAAACATTGAAATATTATTATTATTTTGTAAAAGGTGAATATTGATAATTTCGTAACCGTTATTAAACTATGGACTAAATGTCCAATTTATGTCAACTGTCACTATAGTTCAAATGTCAATTAATGCATATGTTATCTGTCATTAATAACCTAACCTAATATAACTGTCAAAACACAAGCAATGTGCTCGAAATGTCAAAAAGTCACATACAATGTGGATAGTACGTTTAAAAGTGATGAAACTTTAAGAGTTACATTAGTTAGGTTAGGTAAGGCTACATTTCGTTTTGTCAAGTTCGGTTAGGCTAGATATCACTCCGTGAAATGAGGTTAGGTTAGACTACATGTCGGCTCACGCCAACTTATGTCAACTGTCATTATAGTTCAAATGTCAATTAATGCATATGTTATCTGTCGTTATTAACCTAACCTAATATAACTGTCAAGACACAAGCAATGCGGTCGAAATGTCAAAAAGTCACATACAATGTGGATAGTACGTTAAAAAGTGATAAAACTTTGAGAGTTACGTTAGTTAGGTTAGGTTAGGTTACATTTCGCTTTGTCAAGTTCGGTTAGGTTAGATATCACTCTGTGAAATGAGGTTAGGTTAGACTAATTGTCGGCTCACGCCAACTTATGTCAACTGTCACTATAATTCAAATGCCGGTTAATGCCTACGTTAACTTTCATTGTATCAACTGTCATTATAGTTCAAATACCAGTTGCTGCACACTTCAACTGTCATTGTATTAACTGTGATTATAGTTAATATGCGGATAACCGCCGACTTATGTAAATGTAGTTCAAATACAGGCTAATGCCAATCTACATGTGAGTTAACTGTCATTATAGCCCAAATGACGGCCAACACCGACTTGTCTTGTTGTCAACTTATATCATATGTCGTTTTATTTTTTTGAAAACTAAATTATTATCTTTAAAAACATTTTTAGTCACTTAATGTTCTCACCAAAGCATTCTGTTTGAAGTTTCGAACGAGCGTTTCCACTCCCAGACTAAGCATGATGTAAAATTTCGAGTTTAGAAAAGCCTACAAATTTGGTTTGGTCGCGTAGCGCGACTAAACCAAATTTTTAGGCTTTTCTAAACTCGAAATTTTAGTTTATGCGCCACGCGTATAAAACAGTGATTTAACGAGAAGTTTTAAAACACAAAACAAATTTTTCATGTTAATCCTCACAATTAATTAGAATTATTTTTGACGATTCAAATCCTTTTGTAAGTATTCGAATCCTTTTATAAATATTCGAATCCTTTTTTAGATATTCGAATCCTTTTATAAATATTCGAATCCTTTTGTAAATATTCGAATCGTTTTTATCAATATTCGAATCCGTTTATAAGGATTCAAATCCCCTGCATTTGGGAATCAGAATCCTCTTAAAAAAAGTAACCAATCCAGTTTTAACTAAAGTATTCGAATGCCTCTTTTGAATCCTCTAAAAGGACTCGAATCCCCCCTGCATGTGGATTCGATTACGAATCATTTTAAAAAAAGTAACGAATCCAGTTTTAACTAAAGTATTCGAATGCCTCTTTTAAATCCTCTAAAAGGATTCGAATCCCCTGCATTTGGATTCGATTACGAATCCTCTTAAAAAAAGTAACGAATCCAGTTTAAACTGAAGTATTCGAATGCCTCTTTTGAATCCTCTAAAAGGATTCGAATACCCCCTGCATTTGGATTCGATTACGAATCATTTTAAAAAAAGTAACGAATCCAGTTTTAACTGAAGTATTCGAATGCCTCTTTTTAATCCTCTAAAAGGACTCGAATCCCCCCTGCATGTTTATTCGATTACGAATCATTTTAAAAAAAATAACGAATCCAGTTTAAACTAAAGTATTCGAATGCCTCTTTTAAATCCTCTAAAAGGATTCGAATCCCCTGCATTTGGATTCGATTACGAATCCTCTTAAAAAAAGTAACGAATCCAGTTTTAACTGAAGTATTCGAATGCCTCTTTTGAATCCTCTAAAAGGATTCGAATCCTGAATGGTTTGAATCCTGCCCAGCTCTGCTATATATTACTTTTTTTTTAGAGAAAATGGATTCTGATTTAATGGATTGTTCAATATGTTTGGACCGCTTCCAAGGCAAAATCTACCTCTGCGAGGGTGGACACAGTTTCTGCGGAGATTGCACCAAAAGGATGAGCATCTGCCCAAAGTGCAGCAAACCCATGACCACCAAACGCAATTACGACATGGAGACATTCGTCAACGAACTCAACAAAAACGTGAAATTCTCCTGCAAGAACAAAGGCTGCACTTACAAACTAACGATGGAACAACAATCCGACCACGAGACGGAATGCAAATACCGAACGCACCTTTGCCAGGTCTCAATATTCACCGGAAGGACTTGCAACTGGATAGGAACATACGATGAAATTTTAAACCACTACAAACAAAAACATCCTGATAACTGTAGACTGTCAGCCGTCACGAAACGTATATTGATTAGTCCGGTTTTTGAAAACTTCAAAGACTCTCAACTGCTACCATTTTTGGACGGCAAGCAATTGTTCTACTACAAGCACAAAATTGACAAGAAGGCGGGTTTGGCTTACTGGGTGTTTCAATTCGTCGGGCCTGCAAAGGAGGCAAAAAATTATACCTACGAGTTCGAGATTAACAGAGAGCATAAAAAGTTGAAAATCAACGGGGTGTGCTGCGCGGATACGGAAAGTTGCGAGCGCGTCATGGAAGAGCAGGATTGCGTTTGTATGACGCTGAAGCAGTTGAAGAATTTCATGAATGCAGATAAGGAGATTGATGTGCGTTTTCGAATTTCTACTATTAATTATATTCCAGGTGGAAATGATACTGTTAAGGTAAAGAGTACTGAAGTTACACAGAAAATGAGAAAATTAGTTTTTAATAAATGAATAATCCTTTTTAATGACTGATTATTTTGCAGTAAACTAATATCGTATGTTCAATAAAAAAAAACTTCTAGAGTGCTATGATTTAATCCTTAATTTAAAGTTAAGTTGGCTACATGCTTGAGGTTTTTGTATATCGATTTACCTTGATTTTTGAGATTCTGAAAACGGAATCGAGGTAAACGTGTATGGGACGCACGAATCTAAAGTTCGTTGGTTAAGGCGACTTGCCGTTTGGCCACAAATTAAATTTTAAGTTTTACTTTTGAGTTTATGTATGGTCGTATTTTCGGCTAAATAAACACATTAGGGATACCTATTACACACATGATAAAATTATCTCCAAAATGATGACGTAAACTATCCAATTTGTAGTGTTATCTTCATTAATTCAGTCAATAGCACTATATTAATTTTACACTAAAATTGACGTCTACTGACGTTTATTTAAAATAATGGATATATAAATCAAGATTGACTAGTGAATCATAGGTATTCTAATTTACGATATACAAAAATAGATGGCGCTAGATGTATTATAATCAGTGGCGGTTCCTCAGTAAGTGCACATGTGCACGTGCACTCCCAAATTAATGCCTGCAAACATATTTAAATTTCCTCATTCTTTAAATAATTTTATCAATCCATTTTACTTGTAAAATAAATCCCAAACATTATTTTTTTCCGCTAGACGCTATCCAATGCGTCGTCCTAATATCCAAGCGCAAAGCAGAGAACGTCGAGTGCCACCGACCCGACGGCAACCGAACACCGCGGCCGCATCACCTCACCTGATCCGCTCGTGCACTGCACATGTGAATTTTAAATCTAATTGGTGGAACCTCTGCTCCCCGCACTCTTTCTTCCCCGCGACAGCCCAGCGACGTTCAATGCTTTAAGCTGGCTCGTGTGCACATATAACTAGTGCACATCGTGGTCGGATTGATATCGGCGTATCGGTTTTAGGTTGATTTCACGAATTTCCAGAATGGCGGAGTGTTCGAACTCCATTATTACCGTGCAATATTTAAAGACAATCAAATTTTCTTCGCTATCTTTAGAGGAAAAAATGAATATCAAAAGTGTCGGTCGTCCAAAACCCATTTTGTTAATAACGACGACCCCAAAAATGTTGCCTGTTGCGCTTACTGTCTTTCCAATATTGTGCACCCCCAAAGAATTAAACCACGCGCCGCCACTGATTATAATGTGATAAATATTAACTGTTAACGAAAACTGTCATCGACATCTTTGGGAGTGATGTAAAATATTAATGTTAATATTTAAATACTCAGGGGCTATTCCGTACACGCAGAGACTTACGCAATTTATTCTATTGCAAACTTTTCTCCTAATCTAACCTAACCTAGCAACATATAGAATAATTAATGTGCGCAAAGAGATTTAAGCAATTTATTCTATTGCAAACCTTTCTCCTAACATAACCTAACCTACAAGTATGTGGAATAGTCATCGTCTGCAAAGAGACATACTCAATTTATTCTATTGCAAACCTTTCTCCTAACCTAACCTAACCTAACCTAACCTAGAAGTATGTGAAATATTTAACTTGCACAAAAAGACTTTCGCAATTTATTCTATTGCAAACGTTTCTACTAACCTAACTTAAAAACATGTAAACTCGCCTAAGGATAATAAAATGTTTATCTGCATCTTATTATTTTATAGAAAAATGTGTGACTATACTAAGCCTTAAATCCGATAATTTTGCTTGGTTATGTGGTTCTATTACATTATTTTAATTGTATTTAAATTTAACAGTGTGTCTACTAACCAAACTGGATATGCCGTACAAATTTAATTTTAGTAAAAACAGTGAATTAAATATAAAAGTAATATTTGTAGGTGTTATTATATATTGTTATATTATTTGTTAATATTTTATTATGGCAGTAAATATCCTAGTTAACGTACGAAGGTGCCATCTATTTTTTATTCGTAAATTAAAATGCCTATGATTTAATAATCAATCTCGACTTATATATCCATTACTTTAAATAAACGTCAGTAGACGTCAATTCTAGCGTAAAACTAATATCGTGATGTTGGCTGAATTAATGAAGATAACACTACAAATTGGATGAATTACGTCCTCATTTTGGAGATAATTTCATCATGTGTGTAATTTGTATCTGTAATGTGCTTATTTAGACGAAAATACGACCATATATAACCTCAAAAGTGGAAATTAAAATCGATTTGCGGCCAAGCGGTAAGTCGCCTTAAGCAACGAACTTTAGATTCGTGCCTCCCATACACCTTTACCCTGATTCCATTTTCAGAATTTAAAAATCATGGTAAATCAATATGCAATTGCAGTAAACTAATATCGTATGATCAATAAAAAAAAACTTCTAAAGTGCCATGATTTAATCTTTATTTTAAAGCTAAGTTGGCTACATGCTTTATTAATTGTTATATAAAACGTCAGACATAATAATAATAATGTATAATTTCAGAGTTACCAACCTACAATATATTCCATGGCACTCTAGAGGTTTTATTTTATTGAACAGACGATATTATGCGAACATACAGAGAGTTTTATGTAACACCGAACATTTTCATAACGAGATTTTTTCTTTTAAGTATCCATATGCATACGTTGCACATTTTCTAATGCTCGGTTTATTAAAAGAATTCAATTTGAAGCTTTAAGCGAGTGTTTTCCACTCCCAGGCTAAGCATGAAGTAAAATTTCGAGTTTAGAAAAGCCTGAAAATTTGGTTTGGTCGCGTAGCGCGAAGCGCGGAGCGGCCAAACCAAATTTTCAGGCTTTTCTAACTCGAAATTTTACTTCATGCGCCACCGATACAAAACACTGATTTAATGTAAAGTTTAGTGGTGTGTTTTAAACTTCGTAATATGTCAGTGTTTTGTACCGGTGGCGCATGAAGTGAAATTTCGAGTTTAGAAAAGCCTGAAAATTTGGTTTGGCCGCTCCGCGCTTCGCGCTACGTGACCAAACCAAATTTTCAGGCTTTTCTAAACTCGAAATTTTACTTCATGCTTAGCCTGGGAGTGGAAAACACTCGCTTTAAGCTTCAAATTCATAAAAACCCATGCATTTCTGAAGATAGTGCCATTTTTAGTGTTGAAATATCTTAATTCTGGGATGAACTTTTAAAGTTTTTGTGTAACCCAGAAACGTCGGAATTGTTTAAGTTCAATTTGAAGTATTAACCGAGTGTTTTCCACTCCCAGACTAAGCATGAAGTAAAATTTCGAGTTTAGAAAAGCCCCGGGAAAATTTGTCGAGGGTCGCGCAGCGACCCGAGACAAATTTTCTGGGCTTTTCTAAACTCGAAATTTTACTTCATGCGCCACGCGTATAAAACACTGATTTCAAGCGATGTTCAAATATACGTAAAAACACAATATTTTTGTTTTGTACGCGTGGCGCATGGAGTAAAATTTCGAGTTTAGAAAAGCCCAGAAAATTTGTCTCGGGTCGCTGCGCGACCCTCGACAAATTTTCACGGGGCTTTTCTAATCTCGAAATTTTACTTCATGCTTAGCCTGGGAGTGGAAAACACTCGCTTAAAGCTTCAAATTCATAAAAACCCATGCATTTCTGAAGATAGTGCCATTTTTAGTGTTGAAATATCTTAATTCTGGGATGAACTTTCAAAGTTTTTGTGTAACCCAGAAACGTCGGAATTGTTTAAGTTCAATTTAAAGCTTTACACGAGTGTTTTCCACTCCCAGACTAAGCATGAAGTAAAATTTCGAGTTTAGAAAAGCCCTGTGAAAATTTGTCGAGGGTCGCGCAGCGACCCGAGACAAATTTTCTGGGCTTTTCTAAACTCGAAATTTTACTTCATGCGCCACGCGTATAAAACACTAATTTCCAGCGAGGTTTAAATATACATAAAAACACAATATTTTTGTTTTGTAAGCGTGGCGCGTGAAGTAAAATTTCGAGTTTAGAAAAGCCCAGAAAATTTGTCTCGGGTCGCTGCGCGACCCTCGACAAATTTTCACGGGGCTTTTCTAAACTCGAAATTTTACTTCATGCTTAGCCTGGGAGTGAAAAACACTCGTTTAAAGCTTCAAATTAAATTCTTTTAATAAACCGAGCATCGGAAAATGTGCAACGTATGCATATGGATACTTAAAAAAATTTCGTAATAAAAATGTTCGGTGTTACATAAAACTCTCTGTATATAATTTTGAGCAATTCGTATAATTTATAATTTGAAACTAAACCTGTGCAATTGTTTTTGTTTAATTGGCGTTAGAAAGTAAGTCCATTTGACCATAATTAAGATATATAAGTATATAATAATTGACTGTTTTATAAATAATTTGTAAGTTATTAGTAAATGTATTCTGTAAAAAGATTCGTTATTTAAATTTACATATTATGACATTTATTAAAACACTCTTGTATAAAGGCTACTTATCTTTTCTTCAAAAGAAAAGTACAAAGGCTGATTTTAAAATTTTAATAATAATGGTTAAAAAATGTACAGGCAAACTTAAGTCAATCTCCGAACTCGAGTTCAAAGTGTCATTACAACAATAGGAACTGTCATCTTGAACCCGAGTTCAGAGATGAACTTAGTTCAAAGCCTTTGGTGCAACTGGGCCTTAGGGCAATTTATGCTGGGTTTCAGTCTTGTTGACTGAGTTATTTTGGAATTTGACAAGATGCCTTTTATTTCACCGAACAAGCCGTCGCTGAAATAAAAGGCATATAAACAGTACTATAAATATCTATATGTCAGAAGGCAAAGAGCTCAAAATGTACACAAGTTTAGAGACACACAGCATGGACACAATTAAGGTTATCACAAAACTTAACACATGTCAAGTAAAAACAATACTTCTCTGCCACCTAGTACCTAAAATTAGAACTACACAAGGCATCAGCAAATTTCTAGAAATATGTTTACAAGATGTTCTCAAAAGAGGACACTGGGCGTTAATGGGTTAAGATAGAAAGCCGATTAAACAAAATGATCTACGAGAGGAATTTGCTTGAAACACTTCTGTTCACCCTGAAAGAAACGAAGGTTGACTTGCAAATTCGCTCTGCAAGTCAACCTTCGTTTCTTTCAGGGTGAACAGAAGTGTTTCAAGCGAATTCCTCTCGTAGATCGTTTTGTTTAATCGGCTTTCTATCTTTAACGTAAACCGAGATATCCTCCGAGAATGCACTAATGGGACACCCCTGTATATGCCTTTTATTTCAGCGACGGCTTGTTCGCTGAAATAAAAGGCATCTTGTCAAATTGCAAAATAACTCAGTCAACAAGAACTATTTTTTAAATTCGTAATTCTAAAACCAAACTCAACCCAATTCCTTAATCAAACTATATCTTGAAAGATACTTACTGTTCATCCCCCGGTGTTACTTTATATTACACCGGAGAAAATGAGGGGTCCTGAAGTACCAGCATCATAAGTCAAAAGTGGCGGGATTAGGATAGGCGTCGCGACGCCTCATGCTAGCGGTTTTCGGCCTTGATGTACAGGTAAACTTTAATCAATCTCCGAACTCGAGTTCAAAGTGACATTACAACAATAGGAACTGTCATCTTGAACTCGAGTTCAGAGATACTCTGGGCCTTAGGGCAATTTATGCTAAGTTTCCGTTAGGAAAGCAGAGCGAATTTGCAAGTCAACCTTCGTTTCTTTCAGGGTGAACAGAAATGTTTCAAGCGAATTCCTCTCGTAGATCGTTTTGTTTAATCGGCTTTCTATCTTAACGTAAACCGAGATATCCTCCGAGAATGCACTAATGGGACACCCCTGTATATGCCTATTATTTCAGCGACGGCTTGTGCGCCGAAATAAAAGGCATTTTGTCCAATTTCAAAATAAGTGACAACAAGAACTATTTTTTAAATTAATAATTCTAAAAACAAACTCAACCTAATTCCTTAATCAAACTATATCTCAACCCTTTCGGTCCTGGCGTACACTGTAGTGTACAGCAATTCAAATCTATTATAATACAAAATTTATTTCGATTATGACCACTGCGTCCCAGCGTACACTTCAGTGTATATCGTAGTAACGTTATAAAACGTGTGGTGCCATCTATGGGTACAGAAATGAAAATTGCATATTTTATTGTTACAGCGATCGTGTTTCTAGCGGAATCCACAAGAAGAGATTTGTTTAGTATCTGTTTTGATTGTGTTAGCTTGTATTATCAACGTTGTACATTTTTTTAGTTATAAACAACAGTTGAAATTAACTGTCTAAAATATTAGTTAGTGCTGTGGTGTTTTCTTTTTTTGATTTTTTGTCAAATATAGACACGTACACTATTGTGTACATTGGGTCTTGGTGAAGTAAGTACATAAACCTAACCTATTTTTTGAGAGTTCATAAAAAGGGTATTCTTTCAGCATTTTTTTTTTTCAAAATGAGTAAAAGACCGCTTTCATACGAAGAACTTGTTTACTATTTGGAAAATAATGACTCTGACCTTGATATTTTGAGCGAAGATGATGACGGATAGGATTCTCAACTACCAGAAGGTTCGTTTGAAATTGATGTTTTCCAAGCCCATGCAGCTTGCTAATAAGGTGTATTTGTATTATTAGGTGCGCAGTTTGAAATGGATGAGCCAGAAACTCCTGATTTGGAACCCGAGCAGGATGAGGTATTTGCAGATGTTCCTGTGCAGGACCAAGCTGATGTGGACGTTGAAATGGCCAAACCTTCTATTGAACCTGTAAACCCCCACCAAGTTTCCAATGAAATTTCGCAAAAAGAGCCCACAGCAAGTAAAACTGCACGTATAAATTTGTACTATATAGAAAATGAACTAACCCAAAAAAAGACATTTCTTGGCGCAGAAATGTACAATACCTTACCCCAAACATAACATGGTTTCATCCAATGACTATTCAGCCGGTAGAATTGGAAAGTCCCCTACATTTTTTCCGAAAATATTTCACTAATGATTTGTTCAACCTTATGGTTGAGAATACAAATCTTAACGCCGTACAGCAGCATGCTAGGTTCTCTCCAACCTATCAGGGTGAGTTGGAAACGTTTGTAGCTCTGCATATCCTAATGGGAAACCCGAATCATCCCAGAGTTCGCTGTTATTGGGAAAATAAATTGCGAATTCCTATGATAGCTGATGCTATAGCTAGAGATCGATTTTTTAAACTGCGAAAACATTTACATTTCGTAAATGTTCAAGAAAAACCATCTGAATGTAGGGATAGATTGTGGAAAGTGCGGCCACTTTATGATAAACTTCGAAGTCGTTTGTTAGAACTGCCTTTGGAAACCGCTTTGTGTATCGACGAACAGATGATCCCCTTCAAAGGCCAAATAAACATAAAGCAATATGTTAAAGGGAAGCCTACTCCATGGGGTATAAAGTTATTTGCTCTATGTGGCACAAGCGGCATTATGTACGACTTCATAATATATCAAGGTTCTACTACAGAACTTACTACTGATCAACAGGAAGTTTTTGGATTAGGAGCCTCTGTTGTTCTGAAGCTTACTGAGCGGATCAACAAGAAAAATGTACAATTATATTTTGATAACTATTTCTCAAATTATAATATTCTCCAGTATTTGAGGAACAAAAACATATATGTTGCTGGTACTGCATGAACTGAACGTTTCAAAAATCCTCCCTTTTCTAAAGATTCGGAGATGAAAAAGAAGGGTCGCGGTACTGCAGAGGAACTCATAAGTGGAGATGGAGAAGTTATTCTAACCAAATGGTTTGACAATAAGCCAGTGACTATGGCTTCTAATTACATGGGTTTTGGTTCAACAGACCAGTGCAAAAGATGGGATAAAAAAATAAAGGAATACATAAATGTTTCTCGTCCGGAAGTTATCAGAAACTATAACGTCAACATGGGTGGCGTCGATAAAATGGACTTTCTGATAACTATTTATAGAACTACTATTCGGTCACGTAAATGGACCCTTCGAATGTTTACTCATGCCTTAGATTTAGCTTGTACAAATGGATGGTTTGAATACAAAGCTAAAGCTATAGCCCTTGGACTGAGAAGAAATGATATTATGGACCTTTTGCATTTTCGTGCATAAATTGCTGAGGCTCTTATTGGTACCAATAAAGATATACAAAAAAGGCAACGAGGAAGGCCCTCAACTTCATCATTATCGGCTTCGCCTTCTGTAACTGTCAAACATGGACCAACGGAAGTACAGCCTGTGAATGAGGTCCGATTAGATGGCTACAATCATTTACCCACAATTGATGATAAAAGCTTTGCATCCCGTTGCAAATTCCCCCTATGCAAGAGCAGAACTCATAATATATGTCAAAAATGTAATGTACATTTATGTATTGCACAAAAACAAAATTGTTTATTGTTATATCATACTAAAGAATAAAAACTCAATTAGTAGATACAATTCTTTTATTGCCAATATTTAAAGAAACCATAAATATTAATATTTTTAATTTTTTTTTGCTTTTGCCGTTAAGTCCCAGTGTACACCACAGTGTTCATATCAAATGTCAAAATTGGGTGAAAATAGGATTTATTAACAAAAACTAAAAATCATTAAAAAAATCAAAGATATGATGTACCAAGTTTCATAATTTTACACCAAATTTAACAAAATCGGGACCGAAAGGGTTAAAAGATACTTACTGTTCATCCCCCGGTGGAACTATTTTTTAAATTAATAATTCTAAAAACAAACTCAACCCAATTCCTTAATCAAACTATATCTTGAAAGATACTTACTGTTCATCCCCCGGTGTTACTTTATATTACATCGGAGAAAACGAGGGGTCCTGAAGTACCAGCATCATAAGTCTGAAGTGCCGGGATTAGGAAAGGCGTCGCGACGCCTCATGCCAGCGGTTTTCGGCCTTGATAAATGACTCTGGATCACTTGTGTGTGTTTCAAGATCAAATAATATATGGACTTGTACGTCTTAGACGCAGACGTAGATTACCAAAATGAGCAATATTAAGTACACTCCCCAAACGCAAACAAGAGGGATCGTCATAGAGACCGCATTACAAAAAAAAGAAAACTATGCGAATAAAGGGTGGCGACCAACCGGAAAAGTCGAGGGATTCCATTCATAAAAACCCATACATTTCTGAAGATAGTGCCATTTTTAGTGTTGAAATATCTTAATTCTGGGATGGCCTTTCAAAGTTTCTGTGTAACCCGGAAACGTCGGGATTGTTTAAGTTCAATTTGAAGCTTTCAACGAGTGTTTTCCACTCCCAGACTAAGCATGAAGTAAAATTTCGAGTTTAGAAAAGCCCCGTAAAAATTTGTCGAGGGTCGCGCAGCGACCCGAGACAAATTTTCAGGGCTTTTCTAAACTCGAAATTTTACTTCATGCGCCACGCGTATAAAACACTGATTTCAAGCGAGGTTCAAAAATACATAAAAACGCAATATTTTTGTTTTGTACGCGTGGCGCATGAAGTAAAATTTCGAGTTTAGAAAAGCCCAGAAAATTTGTCTCGGATCGCTGCGCGACCCGAGACAAATTTTCACGGGGCTTTTCTAAACTCGAAATGTTACTTCATGCTTAGTCTGGGAGTGGAAAACACTCGTTTATAGCTTCAAATTGAACTCTTCTAAAAAAACAAGGTGCACATTTACTTTTAGGTAAACATGCGTAAGCTGTAAATTTTCCAACATCCGTTGTTTTTCAAAGGGGCTTAATTTGAATCTTTAAACGAGTGTTTTCCACTCCCAGACTAAGCATGAAGTAAAATTTCGAGTTTAGAAAAGCTCCGTGAAAATTCGCGCAGCGAACCGAGACAAATTTTTTGGGCTTTTCTAAACTCGAAATTTTACTTCATGCGCCACGCGTATAACACACTGATTTCAAGCGAGGTTCAAATATACATAAAAACGCAATATTTTTGTTTTCTTCGCGTGGCGCATGAAGTAAAATTTCGAGTTTAGAAAAGCCCAGAAAATTTGTCTCGGGTCGCTGCGCGACCCTCGACAAATTTTCACGGGGCTTTTCTAAACTAGAAATTTTATTTCATGCTTAGCCTGGGAGTGGAAAACACTTGTTTATAGCTTCAAATTAAACTGTTCTAAAAAAAACAAGGTGCACATTTTCTTTTAGGTAAACATATGCATAAGCTGTAAACTTATCAACATCCGTTGTTTTTGAAAGAAGCCTAATTTGAAACTTTATAGGAGTATTTTCCACTGCCAGACTAAGCATGAAGTAAAATTTCGAGTTTAGAAAAGCCCCGTGAAAATTTGTCGAGGGTCGCGCAGCGACCCGAGACAAATTTTCTGGGCTTTTCTAAACTCGAAATTTTACTTCATGCGCCACTCGTATAAAACACTGATTTCAAGCGAGGTTCAAATATACATAAAAACACAATATTTTTGTTTTGTACGCGTGGCGCATGAAGTAAAATTTCGAGTTTAGAAAAGCCCAGAAAATTTGTCTCGGGTCGCTGCGCGACCCTCGACAAATTTTCACGGGGCTTTTCTAAACTCGAAATTTTACTTCATGCTTAGTCTGGGAGTGGAAAACACTACTTTAAAGCTTTAAATTTAACTCTTAAAAAAACAACGAATGTCAGAAAATTTACAGCTTATGCATATGTTTACCTTGGAACAGATTAAAATTCCGCTAGAATTTTTATTTGTTCCTAGATATTTATTATATGCAACTATATTCGCATTTTATAATTTATTTAATTTTGGAATTTTTAATTGCGAGCAACGCACGCGTCTTTTTTTGTGGTCTTTTCACGCCTGTGACTTTCGCTCGTTCTGAGCGCGATAAGATTTCTTTCAATGGTGGCCGTGGATACACATTTATACGGATTTAAATAATTGTGGACAAATTGTTTAAATTTCGAAATTTAATTCGGATTATCGTAAAAATATATCCAAATTTTTGTAAGATTTGGTGGAGTTGGTACAAATTCAGATTTACCTTCGTGGGATTATCAGCACCATTGGAGATAAAAACGGATTCCATTTTCAACTAGGAATCAGAGGAAAAATCTTAGTGGAAATTCACTTCCATTCCAATCTAAGTCCATTCTAAGAACCGCACAAGATCTGAGGTATGTTGCGTAACTTGTTCATGCTCAATTCACTCCCGATTAAAAAGAAAAAAATGTCGATTTATTGTGTATAAAATAAAGATTGTTTCAAGTATCTAAGGCGTAATTGGTGTTTTAGGTTCTTTACTTTTGGTTAAAAATTAACTCATTTCCCGTTTGTTTCCTCTAATTGCTAGGTACGCGGAATTAAACAGGAAGATAAAAGGAAGGAAGAAAGAAAAGGGGGGTTCGTTATCGTTTGGAAGTTCTGGAATTCCGGATGTTCGTTCTGCAATCTGAGGGTTAGGGTGTCGTAAGGCAACTGGACAGTAGTTGGTCAGTCAGCGTCGTCAGCAGCAGGCACAGTGGTAAACGGAAGCAACAACGGAACCAGATAAGCTAAAACTCTATCTCACTTTTCTTTTTCTTCCCATTCATTTTTTTTTATTCTATTAATATAATTTAAATAGCGATTAATACATCAGATATTTTTTTTGATATAATTTAATTAATTAAATAGCCAGTGGCGTAGCATGTGTACGACTACGTAAATATAGAGTTATTCTTACAATATTAAATTTCACATTTGATCAGCTGTTATATGAAATAAAAGAAAAACAAAACGAAACCCTTAGCGCTAAAGGTACGTCGAAATTTCATGAAACGAATAGTTTTTGTTTTGGTATAAAGCCCAAAAATGTTTTTTTGTTTAATTCGGGGGAGCTCTATATTAGCAGTCATTTGTTTTTTTTTTGTAATCTAGTATTATTTGAATTAATTTATTACATTATTATAATTTGTATTTATTTATGAACACTTGAATATCATATTTTGGTTACGATTTATTATTGGGGGAAAATAAATTATATATTTTTTTAGGGCAGGTGGTGGCCGAGCGGTAACGTCGCCGGGCTGTATCGCTCGGCGAGCCACAAATTCGGGTTCGATTCCCGTGCACGGGGAGACTTTATTTCAAAAATAATATCTCGTCGTGACCCTGGGTGTAGTATGAATGTGTGTGATTGTCCGAATGAATAGTTAAATACTACAAATTGTAATAAATTAATTAATACAAAAATATATAGATTGATGATGGCTAATGGGCAAGTTCCTAAGGCCAGGCAAAAGCCAAAAAAAAATATATATATATATTTTTTTTATTATTTTCTGGGAAATTAATGATTTTTTTTGTAATATCCTTCGTTGGTTAAAAGTAGTTTTCGTGATTTTGTTTGAAAGGTTCTGGCGATAATCGTTGAATAAAATCACGCGGCGCCCAAAATAAACAAAAGAAAAATAACAAATAATCTTGACCCACCCCATCTTCACTGAGCGGGTCGGCCGGCGATTATCAATTATCAGCAAACATAACTATTAAGTGCGCGAACGTGACAACCTAAAAGAAAAATTTACTGTATGTTGCTTGTATTAGGATTTTGCCAAGGAAATTGAGGATACCATATTCATATTTTATATTTTTCTGGCAAAACCATACAAAATATCAAACATTATTAACAGACAAAAAAGCTTTGAAGTAATATTTTTTTAATTTTTATAATTTGCGCCAATAAAAACATGTTTTAGTTTTTATGCTGTTGTACTACTGTTTTTAATACTTCTTGTCAGTCAGTGATGACCATAATAACTTAAATGATGTGTTGTATTATGATAATCAACCATAATTATTTTTAAGTTCCTAACTTCGTCGCTAGAGGGCGTAACATTTATCGCCAAACACAAAAACAGGTTTTTATCATAAAACTGCTAACTGAAGC
The DNA here is from genome assembly GCA_932526585.2 of Philonthus cognatus. Taxonomy (NCBI): domain Eukaryota; kingdom Metazoa; phylum Arthropoda; class Insecta; order Coleoptera; family Staphylinidae; genus Philonthus; species Philonthus cognatus. The sequence goes on from OW052241.1 coordinate 21,704,390, forward strand.
TAGATTGAAAATATACAAATCATAATCTACGCTGAATTTTACTCAATTTTAACTACTCACTTATTTCTTTATTTTACCTATATGAAGTAGGGGATAGCGGGAAAATGTGATCATTAAACTGCATGGAACTTTAGTTGCGATTAACCAAAACTATTAAAATGAATCTCATTTGATAGGTAATTAAAAGCACTTTTAAAAGACGTTTTACTCTCGTTTATCTTTTTATTCTTTTGTTCTGTCCTTCTGTTCTCCTACCCTCTAGTCGTCCTGACCTGTTCTTCTGTCCTGTCCTGTCGTCCTGACCTGTTCTTCTGTCCTGTCGTCCTGACCTATTCTTCTGTCCTTTCCTGTCGTCCTGACCTGTTCTTCTGTCCTGTCCTGTCGTCCTGACCTGTTCTTCTGTCCTGTCGTCCTGACCTATTCTTCTGTCCTGTCTTGTCGTCCTGACCTGTTCTTCTGTCCTGTCCTGTCGTCCTGACCTGTTCTTCTGTCCTGTCCTGTCGTCCTGACCTGTTCTTCTGTCCTGTCCTGTCGTCCTGACCTGTTCTTCTGTCCTGTCCTGTCGTCCTGACCTGTTTTTCTGTCCTGTCCTGTCGTCCTGGCCTGTTCTTTTGTCCTGTCCTGTCGTCCTGGCCTGTTCTTTTGTCCTGTCCTGTCGTCCTGGCCTGTTCTTTTGTCCTGTCCTGTCGTCCTGACCTGTTCTGTCCTGTCCTGTCGTCCTGACCTGTTCTTCTGTCCTGTCCTGTCGTCCTGACCTGTTCTTCTGTCCTTTCCTGTCGTCCTGACCTGTTCTTCTGTCCTGTCCTGTCGTCCTGACCTGTTCTTCTGTCCTGTCCTGTCGTCCTGACCTGTTCTTCTGTCCTGTCCTGTTCTTCTGTCCTGTCCTGTCCCCCTGTTCTCTTGTCCTCCTGTTCTCTTGTCCTCCTGTCCTCATGTCCTTCTTTCCACCTGTCCTTCTTTCCACCTGTCCTTTCCTCTTGTCCTCCTGACCTTTTCGTCTGTCCTATCCTCTTGTCCTGCCCTCCCATCCTGTCCTCTTGTTCTGTCCACTTGTCCTGTCCTCTTGTTCTGTCCACTTGTCCTGTCCTACTGTCCTGTCCTCTCCTCCTGTCCTCTCCTCCTGTCCTGTCCTCTCCTCTCCTCTTGTCCTGTCCTACTGTCCTGTCCTCTTCTCCTGTCCTGTCCTCTTTTCCTGTCCTGTCCTTTTGTCCTGTCCTTATGTCATTCTGTTCTTCTGTCCTTTTATGTTGTTGTCCTAATGTCCTTCTGCCCTTCTGCCTTTCTGCGCTTTTATATCAAGTTCGTTGGGTAACTTAGTATTTAACCAATACTGGATTGAGCTTAGTAATCAGAGTTTTAAACAAATAAAACTTTCGCTGATTTTAGTTGTTATAGTAAGCGCCACAAGGCCTTTTTGGAACAATACACTATTTTCTAGATTTTGTTTAAAAATTTAAATTGTAAGGTATAGTTCTTTTACACTAGATTATTACAGGGTGAAATACTGAGAAAAATAGTAAAAACCTCGTTCTAATATCTTTATCCTAACCGAAGTTATAGAAAAAAGTTTGGTAGATTTGCCCATTTATAACTACGCACCTTATAAAAATATATTTTTAAATCTAGTAGGTCTTTAGGCTCATTTGTTTTATGTCCAAGAGCTCAACGAGAATTGAAACAATAAGAAAGACCACTTTTCCCCATTTATATGTTATGTTAATCCAATATGCGGGCAAATTCAAGATTATTTACAATTTCAAATTATAGAAGGCTATGAGATCAGTGGCGTAGACAGCTTTTTATGATGGGGGGATTTGAGTTAGTTGTTTCATAAATTTATCTTTCTAAAGTTGTACAAAAACAAGTAAAAAAAATGATGATGTGTCTATCTCATTTGTATTTTTAATTGTTAGTAATTATTATTTTAATTGGGCGCCAATGAGCGAGATGTGGTCAGAAAGGGGTAGGAAGGGTCTCATTCGATAGAAGGGGTCTTGAAGTTTTGTTACCTCTCAAGCCAGTGGTCGTCGTGCGTTGGACAGAGGAGGAGCGTGCGTTCGCCGTCGAGGCCCACCTTTCCAATGGCCGTTCGGTGGTTGCCACCCAACGTGCCTTCCGAACTCGGTTCAATATTCATCCCACGGGTCCCGTTCCTGGCCGGCAATCAATCGTGTCGTGGGTGGACGCATTCAGGGAAAGTGGCAGTGTGGCAAAAAAAGGGCCTGGAGGTCAACGGAATTCTAGAACACTAGAAAACGTCGAGAGGGTGAGGCTGTCGTTTTTGCGCTCTCCCCGGCATTTTTTCTTCCAAAACTTGGAGAAATGGAACTTGGGGACGTATGGTTCCAGCAGGACCTCCGTCCTGCTGGAACCATACTGCTGTGTGTACCGTGGCTCCCCACGGCAGCGAGAACTTCAATGGAACTTTTGAGGGAACATTTCCACGAGCGCCTAATCTCCTTGAGGAGTGACGTACTGTGGCCGGCGCGCTCCCCCGATTTGGCTCCCTGTGATTTCTTTTTATGGGGATATATCAAATCCATTGTTTACAATGACAAACCACGGACCCTGCAACACCTGAAAGACAACATTCGCCAAATAATCGCCAACATTCCCGTCGATATGCTCGAAAGAGTGGAGCGAAACTTCAAAAAGCGGGTGAATCAGTGTATCGCTAATGAGGGCCGCCATTTGTCCGATGTCATTTTTAAAACCATTTGAAGGGCAGCTTGGTGGTGTAGTGGTTAGAGTGTTGTACTGCCACGCCACGGACCGGGGTTCAAATACCGGCCTAACAAGTTGTCTGCATTTATATAGGTTAGGATAAAAATGCCAAACACACACTCTGTCTTCTCGGATATGACGTTAAATGCATGTAGGACCCGTGTACTGCCTGGATGTTGCGTGCACGTTAAAGATCCCTACCGGGTTCGGCAAAATTTCCGGATAGCTGTAGACCTAATCTCCGGCGTCATGATTGGCCTTAGCAGCGGAAATAGATGACGTAAAACCCAAAATAAAAAATTAAAATTAAAAAAAAACACTTGAAACAAAAATTCAGGATGTGTACAATGCGACAAAAAAAGAATTAAATCGATATGTGAAATACTTTTTCTTTTATTGACCTTTCAAATCAGCAAGTTTCCCTGCCGCACCCTGTATGTATTTCACTTACTAATTAGTTAAATAAAGACTATTTCACATTAAATCAGCGTTTTATATGCGTGGCGCATGAAGTAAAATTTCGAGTTTAGAAAAGCCTAATTTGGCTCGGTCGCTTCGCTTCGCTACGCGACCGAGCCAAATTTTTAGGCTTTTCTAAACTCGAAATTTTACTTCATGCTTAATCTGGGATTTGAAACACTCGTTAGATTTATTTATTATTATAAGATTTATGACTAAAGTAAATGGAGGTAATATTTTATTCAATTTTTAGCGTATAGGATTTTTCTTCCAGTTTAACTAATTTTTAATTTGATAACATTAAAAGAATATTAATAGTAATTTTTATGAATTTCATACAAGTAAATCCAAAGTTTAGTTGATTGTTTCCAAAATAAGGTAGTTTACTTTTACATACTGAAAAAGCCTAAATTTTTCTAAAAATCTCAATTTTTAATTGTCTAGAAAATGAAAATATTGTATCGTAAGTTTAAGTTATATTATGATAATCAACCATAATAAATTTCAACCCCTAAATTAACTCAGGATTTTTGCTTTAGTTGTTAACTTGTCTGTACGTGTGTGTGCCTTTTACCAGTATTCATTTTCCAAATTGTATGTAATACGAGATTAATTTGTGGACGACTTTTGTAAGAGTGGAGGGTTTCATTTGGGAAAACAAATTCCTGTTGTTTTTTCGCCCTTTGATAGTGATGGCGATGAAGAGGGCACGTGCTCGTACAAGAACTATTTAATTAAGTCCATGGGGAGGTGACACGAGTACACTTGTAATTTTGATACGTCCCTTTTGATATATGATACAAAGATAGATACTGAAAACCCTGGCGTACGAGTGTATTAATTGATGATCATTAAATATTTGCAAATTACCAACTTACTTTAAATGATTGGGTAACATTTAATACTCGAATGAATGAGTATTGTGCCGGATATAGTTGCTTGCGTCCACTGAAAATACACGATAAAAAAACGGTTCGGTATAATGATTTTTTTTTTTTACTTTCCCGCATATGCAAAACGAAGGGAAAATATTGTTAGCGCGAAAATCAAAAATTTTAGTGGATATATCCATTTTGAGGTCCCCCGAGTTGATTAAGGTCGAAAATTTACATGTTATTCCATATAAATGAGTCAGGACATTTCTCCTGAATTCCACTATACAGTGTGGAAATTAAGTAGCGGATAAATTCGGTAACTCCGTTAATGTGTATGACAGAGAAAAAATCTAAAAGACGTATAGCGATTAAAATCACTGCGCATGTGAAAAATATTTTTTTTAATTTTTCAAATAATATTTGTAAACGCTGTGACGTCATCAATATTTTTTTCAAATGACAACCTATATTTTTTATTTTTTATTTCGGTAGAGTTTTTTAATAGGTTTTCAACCATATAAAATTTTGTATAGCTTACATAAGAAAAAATACAAGAAAAGCGGTCTTAAAGTTAAAATAGTAAAGATGAATTAAATTAACAGACTAATCCTAGTTATCGGGGTTTAAAACAAACAAAACAGTGTGTTCACTTTGACATGTGTCACGTGCTTGTGTACAAGCAAAGTGTTTAGTGCGTTTTTCATTCCCCGTGGATAGTACGAGTATTTAATACGTAGTAAGTATCTTGTTTAACCAAAATGCCATCGCTGACAGAGAAGCGAAAAATGGAATTTTTAATGATGATTGGGTATGGTGATCGAGTTAGAACCCATCAAGAAGTATGTCGAATTTTCAGAGACAAATATCCTGATCACCAATTAACCCAATCCACAGTCAGTAGAATTGAAAATAAATTTAGAGAACATGGTACTATTCAGGATCTTCCAAAAACTGGCTGCCCTTTGACAACAGTAACCGAAGATATGCAGCATAATATATTACTGGAATATGAAGATAATCCGCATTCAACTAGTCGAAATATCGCGTTAAACCACAATCTGAGGCATACTTCGGTACTGAAACTTCTAAAAAAGCAGAAATTTCATCCTTATAAGGTAAACTTGGTCCATGAGTTATCAGACACAGACTTTGATCTTAGGCAAGAATTCTGTGAACAAATGATGGAAATATGCAATCGTGATCCAATATTCTCGCGGCGTATAATATTTTCGGATGAAGCAAGTTTTTCCTTACATGGAACTGTCAACAGGCAGAATTGTCGATATTGGGCTAGACAAAATCCACACTGGATGCATGAAGCTCATACACAATATCCCCAAAAGCTCAACGTATGGGCAGGAATAATCGGTGACAGGATTTTAGGGCCATTCTTTTTCGGCGCAAATTTGACTGGGGAACGATACCTAGACTTTTTACAGTTTGAATTAGTACCTGCATTAGCGATATTATTTCCGAATGAACACGACCCTGAGATACCAAACAATAATATTTGGCTGCAACAGGATGGTGCTCCGCCACACTATGCATTGGATGTGCGACGTTATTTAGACGAAGTGTTCCCAGGAAGATGGATTGGAAGAAGAGGTCCAATTGAATGGCCGGCTAGGTCCCCTGATCTAACGCCATTGGACTTTTTTCTGTGGGGGCACTTAAAAAACATGGTATACAAAAATCGACCTAATCATTTAGAGGACCTTAAAGAAAGAATTCTGCATGAGTGTAGTTTAATAAAGCCTCAAATGCTTCAAAACGTGGTGAATGCATTTTATTTCCGTCTTGGGTATTGTCAGATGGTGCATGGTCATCAGTTTGAACATTTAATATAATTGTCCAAACCCTACTTTTGTTTGTTTTAAACCCCGATAACTAGGATTAGTCTGTTAATTTAATTCATCTTTACTTTTTAACTTTAAGACCGCTTTTCTTGTATTTTTTCTTATGTAAGCTATACAAAATTTTATATGGTTGAAAACCTATTGAAAAACTGTACCGAAATAAAAAATAAAAAATATAGGTTGTCATTTGAAAAAAATATTGATGACGTCACAGCGTTTACAAATTTTTTTTTGAAAAATCTAAATAAATATTTTTCACATGCTCGGTGATTTTAATCGCTATACGTCTTTTAGATGTTTTCTCTGTTATACACATCAACGGAGTTACCGAATTTATCCGCTACTTAATTTCCACACTGTATATAGCGATTTTATTTGATTTATAAAAAATATCAGGTGTTGACTTGGCGGACACAACATAGGAAATCGCATGTTAATTTTAAAGTGGTCAAATATTGCTTTCCCTATTTATTTTAGAGACAAAATGTATTTCACTTTTTTGTAGAGAGAAAAATTCTGAATTTATGAATGTTCACACTTAACACTTTACGTTTCTCAATATTTTTGTTTTGTACGCGTGGCGCATAAAGTAAAATTTCGAGTTTAGAAAAGCCCAGAAAATTTGTTTTGGGTCGCTGCGCGACCCTCGACAAATTTTAACTTAACTAAGAAAAAGTAATGTGATCTTATAAAAATAATGACATACCATGAAATTGATACAACAATTCCGAATATTCCCTGTTTTTTTTTAAAGTTCAATTTATAGCTTTAAACAATGGTTTTCCACTCCCAGACTAAGCATGAAGTAAAATTTCGAGTTTACAAAAGCCCTATGAAAATTTGTCGAGGGTCGCGCAGCGACCCGAGACAAATTTTCTGGGCTTTTCTAAACTCGAAATTTTACTTCATGCGCCACGCGTACAAAACAAAAATATTGTGAATTTATGTATATTTGAACCACACTTGAAATCAGTGTTTTATACGCGTGGCGCATGAAGTAAAATTTCGAGTTTAGAAAAGTCCAGAAAATTTGTCTCGGGTCGCTGCGCGACCCTCGACAAATTTTCACGGGGCTTTTCTAAACTCGAAATTTTACTTCATGCTTAGTCTGGGAGTGAAAAACGCTCATTTAAAGCTGCAAATTGAACTCTTCTAAAAATCAACGAATGTCAGAAAATTCACAGTTAAAATAATTAAGAAACAGTAATGTGATTTTATAAAAATAATGACATACTATGGAATTGATAGAACAATAGCGGATGTCAAAATAGCACAAGATATTGCTGTTACTTAATTAACGGCAAAAAACATAACGCAAATAATAATAATAATTCATCTTTATTTCTTCTAAAATACATTACAATAATAATGTTACAATCATGCAATGTGAAAAAGAAAGGCGTCAAGAGGGGGTGAAAAATACATATTAGTTATAATATTCATTTATGCTGTACATTTCTTTTTCGCAGAGGAAATCAAATAATGCTATTTTATATTTTTTATTATTTTGTATAACTTTAATATTTTCAGGTAGTTGATTAAAAAGTTTTATGCAATTATAGTTTTTTTTTTTCAGAAGCTGTTAATCTATGTTTTGGAATTATGTAATTGGCTCTGTGTCTTGTGTCATAATCATGGTTAATTTTATTTTCACTAAAAAGGGGCTTGTATTTAAAAATGAATGTTAAGCATTCGAAAACGTACAGCGCGTACACCGTTAATAAACGATTCTCTTTAAAAATACCTTTACATGAGGTATTGAAACCTAGATTGTACATGGTTCTAATGACTTTTTTTTGAATAATAAATATAGATGTATATAGGTTACTATGTCCCCAAAAACGTATACCATACCGCATATTTGCAATAAAGACATTTTTATATACAATATTAAGACTCGTTGTGTCCAACATATTTTTTAAATTTCGTATGCAAAAACATATTCCACTTAATTTTTTGCATAATATCTGTATATGGTCACGCCATCTAAGATGATCATCTAGCTCTATTTCCAATAATCGCACTTAATTACTCACGAAGACATTATCATTATTTATTAATAGAGCAAACATCGTGATAACTGTGGTCTACGTAATACCACTTTATTAGGAGGATTTTTTTCTTTTAAGTGTAAATCATTTCGAAAACATTTACTTTAATCAAGTGACTGTGATATCTTTTGCCATTTTGACATCCGCAATTGTTGTTTCAATTCCATGGCATGTCATTATTTTTATAAAATCACATTACTTTTTCTTATTTATTTTAACTTAGACCTAAAGTGATAAACGTTAACACGAATGAATTCAGAATTTTAGCCTCTACAAAAAAGGTAAATGCATTTTGTTTCCAAAATAAATAGGGGAGCCAAAATTTGAACATTTCAAAATTTACATGGGATTTCCTATGTTGCGTCCGTCAAGTCAACACCCGGTATATGTATCTCTGCGAATAATCAAGTCTCATCATGAATTTAACCTTATAATTAACAAACTTATTATATCGGAGCGTTATTTTATTTGAAATAAAACTGCTTCAAATTGAAAATGATTTAAAATCAGTAGAAATCAATAGAGTCAACCCAAAATTAAAACCATTCATCCTATTACAAACCCAACATGTTAAATAACAATATAATTAACCTAGCACCCTTTACACACACCTAATTCTATCCTTTTGTAGTTCAACAAAAGCCGCAAATCGCATTCGATTTTCGAAAATTTTCCAATTGTCCAAAATTACATCCCGCTTACTATTCAAGTGTAACGAGGTCAGTGTGCATGTAGGACGATGGGGTGAGTTTTATCAGGGGGTGGCACCCCTGCATATCGCACGGAAAATCCAAATACCATGGAATGACGCATTTACTACAACTATAGTGCTGAGGCAGAGGGTACAAACTGACCTAGGAATACTATTTGAATTGTGAAACATCCTCGAAACGTATAAAGTATAGTGTACGTAGGGATACACAAAGGTTTCGATAAAGACAGTTTAGATAAGGGTAATTTATACGTTGTGGAAAATGTATAAGTGGAAAGTTTATGTCCAGTGTGGTGTGTACGTGTGTTAGATAAAGGATGTTTAATACATAGTTATCCAGATAATTGCTGAAAATGTATGTTTATTTTTTATTACAATATATAGCGTTTCGTGTAAATTGTTCAAGAGCACTAACTTGATACATACTCATACATACATAGGACTTTATATTTAAAATAAATGTTTTAATATTTTAAATATTAAAATTGTTAAATATCTGTATTGTTTCGAGTTTACGTGAAGTGATTAATCACAAATATAAAGACTGTTATTCCTTACTTCACTTTTTATTTTTATGTTAGATGTACATTTCGAGACACAAGGTGCTCATTATCAATAACAAACTGTTAGTTTGTTATTGATAATGAGCACCTTGTGTCTCGAAATGTACATCTAACATAAAAATAAAAAGTGAAGTAAGGAATAACAGTCTTTATATTTGTTGTTGTTAAATATCATTAAAATATTACACATACTTAAGGACAGTTGCACCAAACACATTGAACTGGTTCAACTCTGAACTCGAGTTCAAAGTGAACTGTCATCTTGAACCCAAGTTTAGCTTGGACTCGAATCCAAAGTTTTTGGTGCTACTGGGCCTTACATTTGGTATACATTTTATAATGAATATTTAATCTATTTAAAAGAAATTCGATAAAACGATACATAATATTACCTACGAAATTCAAATATTACTGACATTTATTTTTACTATACTGTTACCGATGGAAGCTTCTACTTCGTTATACATCATTATTCACAAATTAAACACTTTTTAACTTTATTTATATAATTTACACTCAGAGCTGTTCCGACTACTAGTAAAATGTACTCAAGTACTGAGTACTATTACTCTGCATAAAATGTACTCGAGTACCAACTACATGTACGTAACAATAAGTACTTAAGTACATATATAAGAACAACGTACTAAGTACAATCAATTGAAACACAAACACGTATAGTTTAACGGTCTTTGATGAATAATGTGTTTTATACATTTTGAACAAATAAACATTAATAATAATAATAACTTAACAAGAAATCAGTGTTATATACGCCTGGCGCATGAAGTAAAATTTCGAGTTTAGAAAAGCCTGAAAATTTGGATTTGCAGGGGCGCGACTCGCTTTGCTCGCGCGCCCCTGCAAATCCAAATTTTCAGGCTTTTCTAAACTCGAAATCTTACTTCATGCTTAATCTGGGAGTGTAAAACACTCTTTATGATAATTTTAATAATTTTATGAAAAAAATACGGTAAGAAAAAAAATATAAGCTATAATGCCCCAAGGGCAATGATAATTACGTATTAATTTTATCTAACCCAAAAGTCTGTTGCTTGGTAATTGCCCAACGCAAGGAGGGCAATTACCAAAAGCAACAGACTCAAGGGAATTATTGCCTGAGGTACATTCGGTCAGATAAGTTCTTGAATAACCACGTATAATATTAGGTACAGTACAATCATTTAAATTATGATTTAGAATAGGCGGCATTTTTTTTGTGCGGTTACCTAGACTGCTAATTGAATGATGGAATAAATGTGAGGTTATGCTAAACTATGTGTTAACAGTCATTAGTGCCAATCTAATTTAAAACTGAAAGCCTACTCTAAATCATTTTTTAAACGATCGCACCGTATATGCAAGAAATATTTCAACAAAAATAATTTAAACAAACTTGAAAAGAATATGACAGATAAAATGTCATTAGTTGCATGGGAGTATAATTTTGTTATACAGGGTGTCCGTATTTCGTGGAAACGCATGGAAATCTCGGTTATTTGAAGAGGTAGAGAGTCGGTTACATTGTGGCAAAGTTACTAATTTTGATTCCCACTAATAATCTGAAAACAAATTTGAAATATCTTGTTTTATTTTCGAGATATTGGCAAAACACTGATTTTTTTTAAATTTCGTTTTTATTTTTTTATTTAAAAACTATTGAATCTAGAGATTTTCAACTTTGACATTATAGAGGCACTTTTAAATGAGGAATCTAGTAGGATATTGTAGTTTAATATATCTCTAACATTTACCCGGGAACCATAGCCAACTTTTGTTTTTCTTATGGGCGCCATTCTCGATTATTGTATTTTTCGAAATATTATATTTTTCTGAATTCATTGATGTATCGTACTCATGATTTAATTTACATTTGACATGTAAAATGATATCTTTTAGTTATTTGTAAAGAGTGCCATGGAAGCAATGGCGACATATCCATTTATAAATAAAATTTTTACAGCTGTCATTTAATTTTCAATTCTTCGAAAAGTAACCCTTATCCTACATTACACAACAAGTAAAAAATTCCATTATCAAATCAAGAGCAACGAGATCTGATAGAAGTGTAGGAACCAACACATTCCTTCCTATCAATTCGGATTCCTCCAAAATAGATCAACCAGCTATATTATTCCTAGATATAAAAAAGGCCTTTGATTTAGTTTGACATCGAGGTTTGCTGTTTAAATGTAGCTTCCTCAATATCCCATTACACTTAATTTATCTTATTGATAATTTCCTAAACAATCGACTCCTTAATGTCCTCGTCAAAAATACCATTTCCAGGCATTTTATCCCCCAACGAGGTGTTCTTCAAGGCTCTCCATTATCTCCTCTCCTGTACAACATCTATGTTCATGACATATACAACCCTAAACCACAGTACCTTAATCCCTCTGCATATTTTCTTCTCTTTGCCGACACTGCCCTTATAACACACCAACCCACCCTTCCTAAAGCCACAGGTCATATATATCCAGTTAGACAGTCTCTCTAATATTATTCTTCACGCAGAAATGTGCTCATTTCATCGGAGGTGTATCTTCAGCGCTATCCAGAAAGGCGCTAGCCAAGTGAAAGTTATGTTTTAAAACTGGACAGACATTTGTTGTAATATGTTTTTTTTGTCAAGCCATGACCAAGATATGAAAATCACGTACCTTTTGAAAATGAAAATCAGATTTTGCAAGCGGTAAAATAATTTTATATCTAATATTAACAATATGGTAATAATTATTTCTATAGATTCAAGGTAACCCCTCTTCATCCACTAGAGAACTTGCGAACCAATTTGGGGTAACGTTTCAATTCGTTTAGGGATTAAACAGAATATGTTTAGAGGTGGATGGGTATTTGTTCAAACACTTACTATAATTTCCAGTGATATTTTTAGTGTATATTGTTACTAAAGTTATTTATTGTTGAGTTAATTTCTTAATTTTGTTTCATATTTTAAACGATATCATTTTGAAAATTTTCTGTGAATATTTTTACTTTCCCCCGAATGTAATACAAAGGGAAAGTATTGTTTTCGTGAAAATTTTCGAATCAAAAATTTTAGCGGAAATATCCGTTTTGAGGTCCCCTGAGTCGAATAAGACCATTTTTGAAAAATGTCTGTCTGTCTGTGTCTGTGTCTGTGTGCGCTGTACCGCAAAAACCGCTAAAGATATCGAGATGAAACTTGAAACTTAAGCTTTTTGTTACAATCGGAAGAACTGAAAAGCTTTTGGTGAAAATCGGAAAACCGGAAGTGGTACTTTACTCTTAGAGTTTTTCAGTTTTTTCAGATTTTTTCAATAAATGTTCATCAAACAAAAAATTCTTTCAAATAAAAGTTGTAGATAATAACAAAATGAAGATGTATTGTTCACTTACTTTTTGTCATAGCACTCTTAGTTTTTGAGATATTTAATAAATAGTGTTTTTATCTAGTCATTGATTTGTGTCAGTGTGTGTGTGTTGATGCAATTGAAAAATGTTTCAAATAAAAGTTGTAGTTATCAAAAAGTTGAAGACATTTTGAAAATAATAATGCTACAAATATTTTAAAAGTGATTTAATACGCAATTTACGGGGGAAAGTACTATGATGGACACATCACCATTTTTTTTTACGTTGTTGACACATATCTGGATATTACTGTAAATACGTTTTGAATGTAATACATACATTTTTGTATTAAATTTATTTCATATCTTGTTACTTCATTTAAAAATAGTAGTTTTTATATTTACGAACAACACTAACGCATAATTATTATCAATATGTCAATTATACTTCTTCAGGTAGTGCAGTAACGAATCTGCTGGAGGTCCGTCCTTAAGGGAGATGTATAAGAAGTTGTTGGCCCTAGGAGTTATCAAATATGCAACTTACTCAATTGTTTCTAAGGCACTCTTTACGAAAATGAAATATATAAAATAAATTATAATTCTGATACATCACTGAATTGAGAAAATATAAAAATTAAAAATGGTGCCTATAAGAAAAACAAAGTTGGCTATGGTTCCAGGCTACATTTTAGAGTTACCGTAAAATGAAGTATGCTACTAGATTCCTCATTAAAATGTGCCTATATAATTTCAAAGTTGCAAATCTCTAGATTTAATAGTTTTTGAATAAAAAAATAAAAACGAAATTTCAAAAAATCAGTTTTTTGGCAATATCTTGAAAACAAAAAACATATTTAACATTTATTTTTGGATTATTATTGGGCCCTAGCATAGGCAACTTTGCCCCAATTTAACCGACTCTCTATCTCTTCAAACAACCCAGATCCCCATGCATTACCACGAAATACGGACACACTGTATATTATTATAACTTATAACACACATTACTTCCTAATTTCCGACCCCGCAAATAACCTCAAAAATGTTGCAAATACCTGCTGTTGCGTATGTGAGTGTTGTTTCTTCAATTTATTTACCTCTTTCGTTTCGAAACGTGATGACATTTTTAATGTTTGTTAGGTTGGCGCAATTGAAAAATCATGTAAGCCAACTGAAAGCATTGAAAAGCAGCGGTCTTTTCAGTTTGAGCTAATTGGAAGCATTGGTCTTTTCACTTGGAGCCAATTGGGATTATCAGAATTGATAATTCCCCTCGGGGAATTGACGTTCTAAGTTTTTGTAGAATACTCCGCGAGACGAAAATGAAGCAATTTCATTAGTTGCTTATTTTTTAAAGAACTTATCGACGTAATTTTGCGATTTATTGAATTTTTAATTTAATCGATTTGTGATAAGAAAATAATTTGCCAAAAATAATTTTTATCACAAATCGATTAAATGAAAATTTCAATGGGTTTTTTGCAATTTTACGAAAAGCATAATAGCACAAATGTAATTCAAATAAGTTCATAGCAAATACACATATTTCATTTTGAGCGTCATATTTTTTGTCCGTCATTGTTATTTTCGTCATTTCCTCATACGTGATTTATTTTATTAAAGGGCATAAATCGTCTCTATGGTGCATCCTCCTAGCACTTTAAATGAATAATTCAAATATTTTTTTGCTTCAAAACAAACATTGGCCCAGATTCGTAACTATAAAACCGTAGGGGGTGCGAATCTACAATCAGGGCGCATATTGGGGTGACTTCGTTATGGCGTATCCTCAATGGTGCCATAAATCAATACGGATCAATGGGGGCCATTATCTCTGGCACACTGCCTCACTCACTGTGGTAATGAGATCCCCTTTATACTACAAAGAAAATAATAATAGTTATAATAAAAGTAATAATAATAAGGTTGAGAGATTTTTGAATGAAAATATTTCTATTGTATTTTTATCGATTTCAATAAAATATTAAAACATGGAAAATATTGTTGCTTGGTAGCTCTGAAATTATGTATTATAATTATTATATCTCACGTTTTATATGTCAATTTCTAAGGCGTGTAGCCAACTTATTTATGTTTATAATTTTGTTTGTTTATATATATATTGTTTTAAGAATTTTTACTTTTGTAATATTACTCTGTAATTGGGAGTCTTGTTGGGTAATAAATATTATTATTATAAATAAAGGGTGTTTCAGAATGTTTTTCGTTTTTGAATTGATCAATTCGCGCCAACCGCAGGTAGCAGGGGGAGGGGAGTGGTCTCAAACGCTTGACCATCTTGTTAAGTTTAGTAGTCATGAATCGTTTCACTGGACCACAGCGCGCGTTTTGCGTGCGAGCGTTTTATAAAAACAACGATTCCTATACAGGACAAATTTTAATTTAACAAGCTTAAAACATGTGCCAAGTGCCAATTTAATTAAGAATTGGGTTCGCAAGTTTAAAGAGACTGGGAATACAATGCCGGACAAATCGTCTGGGCGCAAAAGGACATCAAGAACGAACATAAACGTCGACCGCGTTCGCCAGTCTGTTATGGCCGACCCACGACTCTCGTTGAGATTGCGCGCAGCTTCTCTTAATTTGAAGACTTCTACGGTTCATCGCATTATTTTGAAAGATTTACATTTTCACCCCTATAAAATTGTTATTGTTCAAGAAATGAAGCCTGATGATCCTGATACACGAGTCGAATTCTGCAGGACAATGAAAAACCGTTTTACGAATTTCAATAACATCTGGTTCTCCAACGAATCAAATTTTCACATCAACGGTCACGTGAATAAACAAAATTGCAGATACTGGGCTTCCGAAAATCCGCTAGAACTGCATCAGAAGCCCTTGCACTCGCCAAAAGTTGTTGTTTGGGCTGCCATATCAAGTCAAGGAATTATCGGTCCTTATTTTTTTGAGGATGACCGAGGTCGAACTCAGACCGTTAATTCTGATCGATATTGCCATATGATCCGGACTTTTTTGGCTACAGAAATGCAAAACCAAGAGGGCTACAACCGCAACACCTTTTTCCAGCAAGATGGCGCCACTTCTCATGTTACAAATGACTCATTAGCTGCTCTTCACGATTTATTCCCCGGAAGAGTGATAAGTCGCCGAGGAAACATCAACTGGCCACCGAGGAGCCCTGATTTAACGCCTGCTGATTTTTTCCTATGGGGCTACCTAAAAAGTAAAGTTTACAATCCATTGCCACCCAACCTGAATGTTTTGAAGCAAAGAATCACTGAAGAAATCAGCTCTATTCCAAGAGCGATGCTCCAGCGAGTGATTGAACATTTTAGCTCCAGGTTAAATGAGTGTGAACAAGTGAATGGTGCGCATTTGCAAACGGTTGTTTTTTTATAAATAAACTTCAAGAACTGATCTTTAATTTAACAATACATAAAACGAGATTTAATTGATATTGTTGTTTTTTTATTTAACATCTAAAAACGAAAAGCATTCTGAAACACCCTTTATTATTATTATTATTATAAATATTATTATTATTAAGTTAAAAAAATATTAAGGCCCATTTGCAACCCGACTGATTAACTTTAATCGTCTACTAATCATTAATTAAACCTTTGGTTAAGTAGAATATAAGAGTATTATAAATTTGTAAGATGTCAAGTAGGTACTATCTTATGTTTACATAAAAAAAAAACCTCTAGAGTAATGCCCATTTGCACCCAAGTTAATTAACTTAATCATTGATTAGTATTTCTTGAAAACACAACAATTGTATTTACAAACTCTTTTCTTTTGCATATTGAAAAAAGAGACATGTTTAGGATCATGTCTCTTTTATCAATATGCAAAAGAAAATAGTTTGTAAATACAATTGTTGGGTTTTTAAAGCGAAGTTAAAAATGCACTGAAAACCAACCCAACTTCGATATTTTTTCAAAACCGGATCTTTTCTTTCATATCCACGCTGTAAACCTTCAGATATTCGTTGTTTTTTTGAAAAAAAACTTCAATTCCCTGCGGTTCTTCGGTTTCCGAAGACCTCAATTGGTCCTTCGAGCTGTAGCCTTTGTAAAGTGACAATAAATTTAGTAATCTAGAGTGATCCTTCAATTTGAAACTTCTAAGAACGAATGTCGTCCACTCCAGACTAAGCATGAAGTAAAATTTCGAGTTTAGAAAAGCCCCGCGTAGAAAATTTGTCGAGGGTCGCGCCAGCGACCCTCGACAAATTTTCACGGGGCTTTTCTAAACTCGAAATTTTACTTCATGCGCCACGCGTATAAAACACTGATTTAAAGCGAAGTTAAAAATGCACCGAAAACCAACCCAACTTCGATATTTTTTCAAAACCGGATCTTTTCTTTCCTATCCACTCTGTAAACCTTCAGATATTCGTTGTTTTTTTGTAAAAAAACTTCAATTCTCTGCAGTCCTTCGGTTTCCGAAAACCTCAATTGGTCCTTCGAGCTGTAGCCTTTGTAAAATAGCAATAAACTTAGTAATCTAGAGTGATCCATCAATTTGAAACTTCTAAGAACGAGTGTCGTCCACTCCCAGACTAAGCATGAAGTAAAATTTCGAGTTTAGAAAAGCCTCGCGTAGAAAAGCGACCCGAGACAAATTTTCACGGGGCTTTTCTAAACTTGAAATTTTACTTCATGTGCCACGCGTATAAAACACTGATTTTAAGTGAGGTTTAAATCTACATAAAAACACAATATTTTTGTTTTGTACGCGTGGCGCATGAAGTAAAATTTCGAGTTTAGAAAAGCCCAGAAAATTTGTCTCGGGTCGCTGCGCGACCCTCGATAAATTTTCACGGGGCTTTTCTAAACTCGAAATTTTACTTCATGCTTAGCCTGGGAGTGGAAAACACTTGTTTGAAGCTTCAAATTAAACTTAAAAATAAAAACAGGCAATGTCTAAAGATTTACAGAAAATACGCTTATTTTTAACACAAAATATTCAAAAAGTCTATCAATGAAAGTACAGGTTAGAAAAAGAGAGGTTATGATAGACTCAAAATACAACGTCATTGTTCTCTCTCGCATGAACTAGTGCCTGCGGGGAAAGGGGTAAGTGAAAACATGGAAAGATCCAATTCTGCCATACCTTGTAACACATGTGTTCATGTGTTACGCCCATCGACTTACCTTGAAAACAGCGAGCAGAGGCATGAAAATTATCGTTCGCCAACAGAACGTTCTCTATATTTCGCCATTTCGGTCATAGAGATCGTGCTCGAGAATTTTCGCCAACTCACAACACTATATCGCATACAAACAGTAAAAATAAGAAAATCGTATTTAGCCCATCGACTTACCTTGAAAACAGCGAGCAGAGGCATGAAAATGATCGTTCGCCAACAGAACGTTCTCTATATTTCGCCATTTCGGTCATAGAGATCGTGCTCGAGAATTTTCGCCAACTCACAACACTACATCGCATACAAACAGTAAAAATAAGAAAATCGTATTTAGGGGACCTCAAAGCGGTTCTTGGCATGATTACAATACTTTCTATATAGTAGTGTCGGAAAGTAATAGTATATTGTGTATCAAGGGCCGAAAATAAGCTTTAGCAGCCCGCCGCTTTAAGCAGCTCGACCGAGCGAAGCGAGCGAGGGCTGCTAAAAGTGAAGGGCTGCTAAAGCATTTTGGCATGAGTTACACTCGATATTTTTTCTCTTGCCTTAAGTAAAAAAAATGGTGATGTGTCCATCATAGTACTTTCCCCCGTAAATTGCGTATTAAATCACTTTTAAAATATTTGTAGCATTATTATTTTCAAAATGTCTTCAACTTTTTGATAACTACAACTTTTATTTGAAACATTTTTCAATTGGATCAACACATCTGACACAAACCAATGACTAGATAAATAACACTATTTATTGAATATCTCAAAAACTAAGAGTGCTATGACAAAAAGTGAATCTACAAAAAATCTTAAGTTTTTCATTTCCTACAACTTTTATTTGAAACATTTTTCAATTGTATCGACACATACACTGTCACACACCAATAACTAGATAAAACACACAACTTTTGAAATATCTCAAAAACTAAGAGTGCTATGTTTTTGTCATAGCACTCTTAGTTTTTGAGATATTTCAAAAGTTGTGTGTTTTATCTAGTTATTGGTGTGTGACAGTGTATGTGTCGATACAATTGAAAAATGTTTGTAAGTGAACAATACATCTTTATTTTGTTATTATCTACAACTTTTATTTGAAAGAATTTTTTGTTTGATGAACATTTATTGAATAAATCTGAAAAAACTGAAAAACGCTAAGAGTAAAGTACCACTTCCGGTTTTCCGATTTTCACCAAAAGCTTTTCAGTTCTTCCGATTGTAACAAAAAGCTTACGTTTCAAGTTTCATCTCGATATCTTTAGCGGTTTTTGCGGTACAGCGCACACAGACAGACAGACATTTTTCAAAAATGGTCTTATTCGACTCAGGGGACCTCAAAACGGATATTTCCGCTAAAATTTTTGATTCGAAAATTTTCACGAAAACAATACTTTCCCTTTGTATTACATACGGGGGAAAGTAATAGTGTTGCAGGAAATTTTCTATCGCGCACCATTGAAAGTGAACTGAGTTTATCCTTGTAGCCTACTCATATTCCGTGAAAAGTTGTCTACATAATATATACAAACTTTCAAATAATATTGTAAACTGTAATAAATAATGAAAACGTAATTAATGCACAACAAAATTCAAATATATTTATTTAATATAAACACAATACAAAAACACATCAAACATAATTCGATATTACATTTTCTGATGTGTTTTTTGCCTTTTTACGTAGTTTCCACTTGCAAAATACGGCATAGTTTTGTTTATATCGTTGCCTTGATTTATCCGGCAATAGATTGTCGCTGACACTGGATAAGATGTTTTATAATTCTGGAGGAGTGCACACCATTAGATCATCGCTGTCGCCCTTTTCTGACATTCTACACGAATTGATTTCCTAATTCACTAATAGCTTCTGCTACTAATTATTATAACATACGTTGCACTATTGAAATTGAAATGTCACTGTCAGATTTTTGCATAGCCTTCCGCGAAAGGTTGTCTAGATTATCCATATTATTTTTTCGGCCCTAGTACGCTCGTTTCGGCCCGATTTTTATAACCGAAATATATGGTTTTGGTAGAGGCAGGCGAAAAAATCTGTAGGGGTAACATTTTAATCATTTTTAGTCCCACTGTACAAGCTTATAACATTATTCAAGTATAATTTATTAACCAATTATCCAGCAACACGTGATCACATTCAAAATGGCACTAATCACTAATCCATGCATTAAGATCTTTAAAACACAGCTCTTGCTGTTTTGACATTGTTCGCGGCAAAAGGGCGTCAGCGTTGAATTTAAATTTTATTTTCCCCTTAAGGGCGCACTAAAAAAGAGGTTCAGAAAATTGATGGGCCGTATGCGCAGGTTATAAATAATAACAACTTTGACAACGCAGACCGTTAGTGGCGAGTTTTTTGATTGTCGCATTGAAAAGGGCCACGCGCTGCCACGCGACCTTTCATGACTCATATAAGAACAGATTAAACACGGGATTAATAGTGTAAAACGAGATGTAGGGATGTGAATGAAAAGAGCACTTACTTTATATCTAAGCAAATTCAATAATACTTGGAATATTACAATAAATTTTCTTTTTTTACTTTCCCTGTAAATAATACAAAGGGAAAGTATTGTTTTCGTGAACATTTTCAAAGTAACATTTTAACGGAAATATCCGTTTTGAGTCGTATTTTTGAAAAATATCGAAAGATATTAAGATGAATCATTAAACTCAAGCTTTTTATTGCAATCTTAGGATCCGATTTTGGTGAAAATGAGGAAACCGGAAGTGGTAGTTTACTGTTAGTATTTATTATTTTCTTGATCATTGATCTTGAGAATACAATGTTTGAAGAAGCTCCAAGATATGGCGATTTACATCTATGTAGAGCAGCTCCATCACCAACTCCTGCTATCCAATAGATATGGGTCGTTATGAATGATTCGTCCGAAAAAAACGATTCTGTACGGTGATTTGAATGAAGTGATTCCGTATTTCAAGAAGAATTGATTCGTTAATGATTCATTCACTCGAGACGACCCACAGTGGTCGATTTTCAAATTTAACTGAACATTTCGTTATTATTTGTTTTGTTTTTTTTTTAATTCTGTTTAATAGAAAGAAATATTTTTTCAATTAAGTATTTAATTGTCATTTATGTTATGGACACATTTTCCACCCCACTACCAACCCCTAATCAAAGATTTTTTTGTAAAAAAAATCTTTTTTTTTAATATTTTAAACAAATATAATGAGTCATTCTTCGTAAAATAAAAAAAATAATAAAAAGTTTTAAACAACCCCCACTCATCTGATTTATATAGAAAACACTCTCATATTTCAAAATAATTTAAAATTTTGTAACAAAATATGAGATTATTTTACTTGGAATAGTTCCTATAAAGATTACATGTTTATTTTATACTAGAAATACAAGGCCGTAGCTAGGGGGGTGGGGAATATGGGAGTTTGAACCCCCCCGAAATTCTGTACGAAAATATAAAACGTCTTAGCGAATTTTGTAGACTTGTATGAAAATAACAAAAAACAAATTGTTTTGTAAACCCAGCCCCCCCCCCCCCCCCCCCCCGCCCGCGTTAAAAATCTTTTTTTATTTTATTTTGTGTTTAAGGGTAATCCAATTAATTGCATTAGAGAATGTTTATATTATTAGAAAACTATATATTTACAACATTATTTACACAAATATATTATATATACATATTATACATGGACACACTATATACACATAAATATATATACACATGTTCAATTAAAACCAGAATATTAGGTACATAATGCAAATACACATTTACACCAAACTATTCAGTATCAGTGTCGGAGTTTGAATTATCTGATAAATCAAAATTATTTGAAATGTGTACCAATTTAACAGCCTCCTCGTCAAATGTTTTAATTCTAGCAGATCTTGATATATGATTTCTTTTTGATATAGTTGAAATATATGGATCAGAAGAATATAACAATGTATGAAATAGGTCTGTGATGGTTTGTAAGCGGGAAAATTTTCGAGTGTGATGTTCTCGGTATTTCCTTAAATCTTTATTGCGAGCTTCTAGTGCCTCTTCGGATAACATCCCAATTGGCAATGTTGCTGATTGAATTATATCCGCACCATGAATTAAAATTTTATGCAAAGAGGTGGGCATGTAATACCATGGATATAATTCGATATATTTTTTTGCTGTTTCATCCAAATACAAACGAAACGCTTCTATATTTGTAGCTTCTCCGCAAGAAATGACTTGCAAAATTATTTTAATTCTTTTTAAAAAATTTTCGTCTAACCCTGTAATTTTTGATGTTGTCATATATTCTTCAAAGAAACGACTTGCGGTATTACCATCATTTGTTGTTCCGAAATTAGGTTTTACCACATCAACTAATAATCCTAATTTAGATTTTAATTCCTTTTGAATTTTTAATTTTGTAATTTCCAATGTTTTTTTTTTCATTGATATCTCGAACTTGCCATTTTTTGATATCGAGACGATATGTTATATGCAGCATGCATAGTATTTTTCAATTTTCGGTAAATTTGTTACTTTTTCTAATTGATTCATTATTTTAGGGGTAGCTCCTCATATAGCACACGTTTGAGTTGAAGTGTCTGTAACTGTGCTATAAGTCTTGCCATTAATCATAGTCATTTTAAAACTATGATTAATTATAATTTGTATATTGTTTAACTCTACATTCGTTGGTAAAATGGTTTCAATTTGATTTTCAATATCATTTACCACAAGTTTTATAATTTCTTTAGACTCCTTTTCAAACATAATCTTAATTGGTCTACAAAATCTAGTTGAGGATGGTTTCGGATTTTGCCATAAAATATTATCATCTTTTATTAATATTATTTGAAGAGGCACTAAGCACGCAGAAAATATATATTCATCACTTTCGGACTCATTCGAGAATTTTTGCTTATATAATGAGTGACCTGAACTACCATCACAGCCCCATTTGTACATAATTTTAAACTCGTTTCCAATTTCATCAAATGAACTCAAATTTCCCAGAGAAATGAATAATCTTTGACTAGTATGGTCGACCGAGGCTTGCAAAGTAACTTCTGCAGCAGTTTCAGTGTATGATATACTAACTTCTGCGGGATAACATGCTTTTTTTGCTTTCAAAATACTATCATAGCTTGGGTAAATATTTGCATTACGTACCTTAGCTCCAGATTGTATCAATGTATAGGAATGCTTTGTAAATCTTCCGTCGATATATAACGCCAAGGTGTATATTTTTGAACTTTTTGTTGGGGTGATTTCCAAGCCTGCTTAATACTGGAACCTCTTGTTGGTGAATTTGTTGTAACCTCGTTCACTATTTCTGCACTATCCCTCTTTCCAGATGCTCGTAAATTAACCTGAGTGGCGAACGCAATATCCTCTTCGGAATAATTTTCCATCAATGGCCTAACTTTTCTTTTTTTCGAAAAATTTGATAAATCACTAAATGATTTGTACGGCCCTCTCGAAGATGGTCCAGGTACAGGTTCATCGATTGTATCAGTCAAAGAAAATGTCTGTGTTTCGTTTAGCCACTCTGCATAATTATTTTCAAATCGGGAACATACTCTAAATACTTTTTGCTACTTAGAATTTAAAGATGACGTAAAAGAACGTATTTGATCTTTTAATATATTTATATTTTCATTTTGGTCTTGAACATTAAAGTTCATTAAATCAAAAATATATTTTTGAACGGCGCTGTTTTTCTCTTCCACCATGCGCTCCATACGCCAAACATTGAAGAGAGCGCTTCGGCGAACGGTTACGCGGCCTGAAAAAAAATTATTACTTGAATGGTTGCACGTGGCTGCATATAATTTTTGTTTATATGATAAGTTAAATAGTTGCTCTATAATTGAAAAAAATCCCAATGCGTACCGCTGCGTACGGAATATACTTTTTCTCTATCATACTTAAGAAATTTTAATTTACAATGAAAAATTGTATGAGTAATTTATGTCATTATTTATTATTGTTGCATAAAAATATAAAAAAACAAATAAACACAAATGATAAATACATACCAGTAGAATGTATATCCATCGTTGTTTTAAAAATTTCACTTCACAGAACTGATAACTAAATATTTAAAACTTATGCGTTTGAGAGCGTACAAACAACTAATGATCGGTGTCTCAATAGGGTGTACTTTGGGTACCGATAATTACCAGGAAAGAGGGTTGAGGGGATTATGCTTTTACCTGCGCACCAATGGGTCATTATACTAATGATATTTACACAAATATTCGTTTTTCTAAATACTTTATTTTTCGCGAAATGTTCGGCTAAATTTGAAAATCGACCACTGTGCGACCGCCCGAACCATTTTAGGCGAGCGGAATCGTATTCCCGATTCGGATCCGGTCTGAATACGACCGAATCGGATGATTAATTCATTTGCTCGAATCCGCGCACAACTTTAACTCCGCTTTGTACATGCGGTCTGAATCTGAATCCACCCGAATCCGATGACTATTGCGTTTGCTCGAATCCGCTCACAACTTCAACTCAGGGTTGCCAAATCAGTGATTTTGTCACCAAATCTGGTGGTTTCAACTTTCATATTCAGACAAATTGTTTGTGATTCAGACGTGGCTTAATTCTAGTGTTTATTGGATGTTTTTAGTGACAATCTAGTGATTTACTGTGATGAGAAAGCGATTAAAGATAAAACAGTCGAACATGCCAAAATACTGTCAAAACTATTAATATTCGGAAATATCTATCTTTACATTTGTTATTATTCTTAAATTCGAGGGACCAATTATATCTGGTTTAGATATAATAAAAATAATAAAATGAGTTTAACTCGTATATGCTTCAAACACCAATATATACAAGAATGTACAAAACTTTAAAATGTCGCGACCGTTCTTATTGACGTTTCGTTATCGTCTCTGTTCTCTCGTCTGAGCACCTTGTGTCTCGAAATGTACATCTAACATAAAAATTAAAAAAAAATTTAAAAAAAGTGAAGTAAGGAATAACAGTCTTTCTATTTGTGTCCCTTGGTTACTCCACGGGGTGGTGGGTGGAGTCTTATAGGGGTAGGTGGTGGTAATGAGTGATTCTAATTGGTCATGATAATTCCCAATTACCACCACCTTACCGATGTTGCCAAACTGCAATCTGCATCTCGAGCCTCTCGTTCGGGTCTGGTATGCAGCTGTCGGTTAATCCGCTCAACCGTTTGCGTTTGGGCGGTTTATGATTCAATTGTTCCCATCGCGCACTTTAGGTAAACACCATAAAAATCACATCTTGGTAACTGCCATTACACGAAAACATAATAAAATACGCATTAAGGGACAATATTTATAATATTAATGCAAATGTGAAAGGTCGGAGTTACGGCGAGCCAGGTAAAGCCATAACAACATTCATAAAAATGTCCATGTCCAAATGAATCACAAACTTACATTTCTAAGGAGTATATTTCAAACTTCACTTGAAATCATTGTTTTGTACTCGTGGCGCATGAAGTAAAATTTCGAGTTTAGAAAAGCCCCGTGAAAATTTGTCTCGGGTCGCTGCGCGACCCTCGACAAATTTTCTACGCGGGGCTTTTCTAAACTCGAAATTTTACTTCATGCTTAGTCTGGGAGTGGACGACACTCGTTCTTAGAAGTTTCAAACTGAAGGATCACTCTAGAATACTAAGTTTATTGCCATTTTACAAAGGCTACAGCTCGAAGGACCAATTGAGGTCTTCATAAACCGAAGGACTGCAGGGAATTGAAGTTTTTTTACAAAAAACAACGAATATTTAAAGGTTTACCGCGTGGATAGGAAAGAAAAGATCCGGGTTTGAAAAAATATCGAAGTTGGGTTGGTTTTCAGTGCATTTTTAACTTCGCTTTAAATCAGTGTTTTATACGCGTGGCGCAGGAAGTAAAATTTCGAGTTTAGAAAAGCCCCGTGAAAATTTGTCGAGGGTCGCTGGCGCAACCCTCGACAAATTTTCTACGCGGGGCTTTTCTAAACTCGAAATTTTACTTCATGCTTTCGTCTGGGAGTGGAAAACACTCGTTTAAAGCTTCAAATTGAACTCGTTTAAAAAACAACGGATGTCGGAAAATGTTCAGGCTTTTCTTAACTCGAAATTTTACTTCATGCTTAATTTGGGAGTAAAACACTCGTTAGAAGCTTTAATTGAACGCTTTTATAACCTAACCTAAGCAACTCTTCACTAACTTAACCTTGCAAATTGAGAACCAACATAGCCTAAAAACGGATAGAGACGACATAACGTAACTTATCAAGGAAGCTAGTATTAGGTTAGATCAAATTAATAATCAATAACTGACATCCAACTTAACCTAAGAAATTGGTAATCTAACCTGACCTGAAAATAGTTACGGATAACCTAAACTAATTTTACCAGTATCATCTAACCCAGGTATGGGCAACCTTTGACATGTTGAGGGAAAAACTTTGGTGTGCAAATACGTTCGCGGGCCGCGTTTAAAAGTACTTAGTGCATTTTAAAGTAGTGATAATATTTTTTGCGATAGATATTAGACATGAAATAATACGATAATGTTATTATAGTACAATTTATTAAAATAACAAAATGAAATTTAATAAAATGGTACATTATAATTAAATCGTTTAATTTGCAATTGTTACAAACTACGAAAGTTAAATACACCGAAATCAATGAGACATTTGAGCTTGAATTTGGGAAACAAATCCATCGATATTTGGATTAATTCCACTAACACAAAGACGTAAAGAATTTTCCAAATTATCGTCAGTCAGTCTTGTACGATGTGTTGATTTATTAACTTTCATCAATGAAAAGAACTGTTCGCATTTATAAGTACTGCCAAACGCACAAATCAATCTTCTTGCGAATTTTCTAAGCTGCGGAAAATTGTCTTCTTCTAGGTATTTTTTGTAAAAATCGCACAACTCTACGTCTTCAAATTTGGATTTTAGGATTGAGTTTTTTTGAATCTCGATCAACTCCATTTGTAAGTGTATTGGAGCATTTTGTACAAAATATATGTTGTAGGAGTAGCAAATAAACTGAAACCGTCTTCCATGTTTTTGAAGTCGCAAAATCTGTTCGAAAATTGTTCCGACAGTAACTTGAGTTCTTCAGCATATTGAGCATAAGCAATATTTTCATACGCAGAGAGCGTGTTGAAATGGTAACTGTTATCAGACAGCATCTGTGACTCCCACAAGCGTAGTTTGATCTAAAACGCTTTTAAATGGCTGTACAAATCATTTACTAACTGTCCTTGTTTTTGAAGTTTCAAATTTAAATCATTCAAATAGCCTGTAAGATCGACCAGAAATGCTAAGTCACATATCCATTTTGGGTGACTTAATTCAGATAGTGGTTTATCTTTTATTTTCATAAAGTCTGCTATCTCATTTCTAAGCTCGTAAAACCGTTTCAACATTTTTCTTTTGCTCAGCCATCTGACTTCACAATAATATGTTACGTCGTTATATTCAGCTGATATTTCATCCAAAAATGCCTTGAACTGACGATGGTTAAGCCCTCGGGATCGAATAAAGTTGATGGTTTTTACTACCACATTCATAACATTCTGGAGTCGCATGGACTTAGAACACAAGTTCTGTTGGTGGATAATGCAATGAAGGACTATCAAATCATCTTTTTGCACATTTAATTCTGTTGCTTTTTTATTCAAAATTCCGATGAAACCTTTACGTAAGCCGACCATAGAAGGTGCACCATCAGTGCATACTCCAATTAATTTTGACCATGGCAAGCCAAAACTTGTAAATTCCTTTTGAACTTCAATAAAAATATCCTCTTCTGTAGTGGTTCCTTTTAGCGGCTGTAAAGCAAGCAATTCCTCAGTAACAGTGAACTCCTTATCAACACCTCGAATAAATATAGCCAGTTGAGCTGTGTCAGACAAATCGGTGCTCTCGTCTAATGCTATGGAAAATGATTCAAAACCAGTCATACGGTCAGTCAATGTTGTTTTTATATCATTAGCCATCTTTCTATACGTCGAACAACAGTTCGTCTTGACAAACTAATTTTTTCAAATTCTTATTTCTTTTCAGGACACATAATACCGCAAACTTCTAACATACACTCCTTGATAAATTCTCCTTCGGCAAATGGTTTTAATGCCTTTGCCAGTTTTGAGCTAACTATAAAACTAGCTTTCACAACATTATCAAGTTGTGTTCTTTGTTTATGAAACATGTGTTGCTGTTTTTCCAAATTTGCGGTAAGCTTCTGGATTTTGTCTGTTCTTAATTGTCCTGTCAGTGAGTGCAGCGTAGCATGCTTAGTTGAGTAATGCCTCTTTATTTTGAATTCTTTCATTAATGAAATGGATTCATTACACAGCAAACAAATAGGCTTACCATTGTGCAAGATAAAAAAGAATTCTTCAGTCCATTTTTCTTGAAAATGGCGACCCTCTGTATCTACTATTCGTTTCTTTCCACCAGACATCATTTTTGTTTACTTTTCGTTCAATAAACTTAATAACAAACTATAGTTAGTAACCACTCAAGATGCACACAAAGTCACAAAGCAAGTTGACGGCTCGAGCAGTTCGCTAGGATATCGCTTGTCCAAGTTATCACCTCGGTAGCTCAAATAGAACTGAACTAACGTTCGGGCCATCCACCCGCTTATATAGGCAAAATGAACGATTAATCTGGAATAAACTAGTTTGGAGTAATTGAGAAGCAATAAATCATTTAATGTGTCACCCGTGAGGCGGCAAACCTTAAAGAATTTGATCGAGCAAGTCGAGTGGCGGCGATTATCAAAGAGTGAGGCGGCAAACATCAAAGAATTTGATGTTTGCCGCCTCACTGTCACTCCCGTGAGTTTAAGTACCTAATGTAATATTTTTTTAATTGGGTTTTTTCAAAATGTCTCGCAGGCCGGATCATATCTTACAGCGGGGCGGATCCGGCCCGGGGGCCGGGGGTTGCCCATATGTGATCTAACCTATCCCTAGCTCAAATGCCAATTACTTATTCATTTAATTAGAACTGCTACAAAAGCTCAGCCATAAGTTAACCTAATTTGTATAAATAACCTAACCTAATCTAAACTAATTTCACAATCTATCTTCTAACCTAACCCTAGTTGAAATGCCAAATACGTATATTTATTTAATTAGAATTGCTACAAAAGCTCAGCCGTAAGTTAAACTAACTTTTAATCTAACTTTGGTGGTTACGTGTTATCAAATCTATCCTGAGTAAATGCTACTTAAAATAACCTAAACAACTTTCTCTAAAGTTCGATAAACTGCTAAGAAAGTTATAATAGCGTTAACCCAACTTATGTAACTGTTATTCAATCTAACCTAACTTTTTCGGACTTCAAGGTCCTCTTCAGTGTGGACCCGACCTAGTGCTGAGGAATACTGAACATTTCTGACTATTTCAAGCCAATATATGAAAACTATTAATGGCATAGTTGATAGTTGACGCCATCAAATGCTCTATAGTGGCATCGTCATTCATCATGAATGACATTTCTATCATGAATTGACATTATCATCATGAATCGATATAATTGACATGTCTATCATAAATTGATATTCTTATTATGAATGGATATAATTGACATTTCTATCAAAAATTGATATTCTCATAATAATAATAATAATAATACGAGGGTTGCCTTTTATATTTCGGGATTAGAGAACAAAAATAAATATTAATCATTGAAAATCGCTTTATTGTTGTTCAAAATATTCCCCATTAAGATCTATACACTTTTGCATGCGTTTGAACCAATTGTCGAAGCACTTTTGCCACTCTGATTGAGGTATCTCCAAAACATGCATTCTGAACTTCTTCCTTTGGGGCCATATCAAAGACGAGGTTTACAGGACGGTACCAACTACTGTCGAGGATATGAGGGAGAGAATCCGCGCGGCTTTCCGCGGTATATCACCAGAAGTCCTTAGGGCAGTGTCTAGAGCCTGTGAGTCGAAGTTGCGGTTATGCCTCCAGCAGGAAGGTCGTCATTTCGAACATTTAGTTTAAGTTGTTAAATTTTTTTATCTGCATTTTTCATATCATGTTGAATAAATAGGTACATACTATTATGTTGACCGTATTTGTGTTTTTGTTTTCTCATGGCACTCTTGGGAACGGACCAATGAAAAATTTAGAGTTTTGGCTGTACAACGCCGTAATTTTTTTAGGGGGGTGCCATTTGAAATTTTCGAAAAAAATGACAACATGAAAGTTCAATCAAAAATTATTGTTTTTCCATAAATTACCCGAAAAAAAAATTATGTGAAGGTATACGAGGTCTTAACCTGTACCTCAATTCAAAATTTAGGCGCCGGCGTCAATTAGTTTCTTTACAAAACAATCTCAAAAATGGGGCGCAATTTTGAAAGAAGGGGTTATAACAGCGAAACCGCTAAAGTGAAGGGTATAACATGTTAGATAAAAAAATAAGTACTCATCGAGAACTTTCCAAATCTGAATAAAAAATAGGGCATTCCATTTAAAAAAACATAAGTTTGGTACGCCACTGGAGTACGGCACGCCACTGATGATTAGAAATATTTTTGAAACATAGCGACGGTAATTATGCACCACTTTGCTGTTAGATTTTTTTCGATAGCTTTTATCGTAAATGAGCTATGGTCCGCGGCGTCTTAAGTGCCACACCCGGTATATGGCGGATGACGCATCAAATCGATGTTTTGCGTGCTGAAAAATGCAGTTGTTTGAACCGATGTGTGAGAGCTCGCATTGTCGTGGTGAAGAGTGATCCGTTTTCGGCGGTTGGTTTTCCTGATTTCTTAGATGACAACTGTCAAACAAATGGTTGTGTACCACTCAGAATTGACTGTTCTGCGTTGTTCTAGTGGTACGGTTGCGACATGTCCAGTTTTTCCGAAAAAACAGGCGACCATTTGCTTGGAAGTGCTTCGTGCGCGAACAACTTTTGTTGGATTTGGCTCATCTTGAAACACCCATACGGTCGACTGATGTTTACTTTCGGGCTCATACGCGTAAATCCATGATTCATCACCTGTCATGATGTCATAGACGTGTTTCGAAGCACCGCAATCGTATTTTTTGAGCACTTCTTTGTACCAATCGACACGAGCCTTTTTTTGAGCGATTGACAAATTGTGTGGGATCCAACGCAAACAATTTTTTTTGACAGTCAAATGTTCATGCAATATTGAATGTATGCTGGTCCCACTAATGCCTAAGGTTGTCTCAATCTCACGATAGGTCACATTTGTTTGCGCACAGCATCAATGGTTTCCGGAACAACAACTGATTTTGGACGACCTCCACGAAATTCGTCTTGGAGTGAACTACGACCTCGGTTGAATTCACCATACCATCGATAAACACTGGTCCTTGATGGAGCTTTATCGCCAAAAATTGAATCAAGTTCTAAATCACTTTGACAGTTAGTTAACGATTTTGACAGTCATTAAATAACTTTGAAAGTCACTAAACAACATTCACACGTGACATTTGACATTGACACTTGACATTTCATCAACCTCCTCTGTTCAGTAATACTATTGACGCGTGACATTTTAATAATCGACAATAGGTTTGTTCGTTACATGAACTGGTGCAGCACTTTTTACACTTTTTGCACCGAAACCGTTCGTTACATGCACTAAGTTGAACTGAACTGTGTTCGTTTGCGTCAGTTCACTTGCACCGAACCTGCACTTTTTGCCCCTGGTCCAGAGTAGGTGTAACTAGTGCAGGTTAGAAAAAGAAGAGGTTGGGAGATGTACAATTTTCAAAGGTGGACAGGACATATCCATGGTTATGCAATGTGTGAATTAACGAGCAAACATTCTGAAATCGTCATTCAACAACCCTACATTTTATTTATTAAATTATGAAACACGGATTTCATTCAGTTTGCTTAATATTATTTGTTTATAAAATACAGTAGCAACATTTTATTATTAGTGTTTCCTTAAATGGTTTGTAGTGTATTGCAGAAATTACAATTTTTTATATATTTTACACCAAAAGTGTTCGTTTGTTTTTAGTTCAGTTCATGTACACTGATATGAACTGACCTGAACTGGTGACGTCACAAACTTGAACTCAGTTCAACTTAGTGCAGTACAAACGAACAAACCTATTGACTCGTGTTGCATTCGACATTGACATTTGTTTCTTAGGTAAAAAAAATTGAGTATTGCTAAAAAATGAAAAAATACAGTCGTCAAATCTTATAAGTTGACAAAAATCTCGAAATTTTATAAATCGTCGAAAATGTCGAAATAACGAAAATCTGATGAAAAATTTATAAATCGACGAAAATTTTATAAATCGACGAAAATCACAAAATATTGCAAAAACTCATGAAAATTTCATAAATCGACAAAACGAGTGACGTCCACTCCCAGACTAAGCATGAAGTAAAATTTCGAGTTTAGAAAAGCCCCGCGTAGAAAATTTGTCTCGAGTCGCGCAGCGACCCGAGACAAATTTTCACGGGGCTTTTCTAAACTCGAAATTATACTTCATGCGCCACGCGTATAAACCACTGATTTACAGTAAAGTAAAAAATATATACTGCTGAGATGTGACAGATATTTACTAAAAATGCAAAAACATTTATTTTGTAAATGTGACAATAATAATAAAAGTAGAACAAATTTACTTTGAGACACTTTTCCATATTCTTAATATTAAAATCATCATATACAGGGTGTTCCAGAGCACCCGTATCAGGCCTATCGTGCCATTTAATAATCTGGAGCTATTCACATTTTCAAGCAAACTCTCAGGTATGCCAAGCTTTTTACAAAAAAACATTATCACCATTCGATCCGATAATACGGATTTTGTAATATTTTTTTTGTCCCAACTCTAGAACTAGCCCTTTTCTTAAAAAAAGCCTGATAAGGGTGCTCTGGGACATAAGGAGGACGGTGATATATAGACACAGCAACGTTTTTTAATATAAAATAAAAACATTACAAAAATTAAAACAATCACTTGCGAGCTGAACCGAAAACCTTAACCGAACCGATATATATTTTATTGATTGAACCGGAACGCAAAAAATAGCGGTAGTAGATATGGGAAGTTCGAATCTTACATGTAATTCGAATCAACCGAATCATTCCTTAAAAGTGATTCGTTCTTTATGAATCGTTCGTAAACGAATCACTTATAATAATAATAATAATAGAGAACAAACATCAGCTGATAAAATTACGCTACCTTTTACAGTAAACAGGCAAAATGCACACTAAATATAGACTCAAAAGCAAGGCTTTGGAAGACAAATGCACACTAAATTTAGACCCAAAACCAGGGCTTTGGCTTTTGGGTCTAAATTTAGTGTGCATTTGTCTGTTTACTGTAAATAAGGTAGCGTAATTTTATCAGCTGATGTTTGTTCTCTATTATTATTTTTATTATTATAAGTTATTCGTTTACGAACGATTCATAAAGAACGAATCACTTTTAAGGAATGATTCGGTTGATTCGAATCACATGAAAGATTCGAACTTCCCATATCTACTACCCAACGTATTGTGTGAAGAAATTACTTCAAAGTATCCTCTAAAATAAAGATAATTCAAGTTATCTTTTTCAATTGGTCAATCTGCGCCCCTCAGAGAGCTTCTTCTGTTCGTCCCACTGCCACAAACACTGTTATTTATGGAGAATCTTGTTCGTGTTATAAATTTTATTTAATTTAGTCATAATATTTTGAAATAGTAATAACAATTTATCAACTGGCAAAATATTAATCTGTTAATACATTTTGGATTGGTTTTAAATAAACAACATTTTCAGGCTTATCTAAACTCGAAATTTTACTGGTGGACCCTGTATTTGTATTTCAGTTCCCCTTTGAATTAGTCAGAATATGTTGAAATAGTAATAACTGATTTATCAACCGGCAAAATATTAATCTCTTAATACATTTTGGATTGGTTTTAAATAAACCAAATTTTTAGGCTTTTCTAAACTCGAAATTTTACTAGTGGACCGTGTATTTGTATTTCACTTCCCTTTGAACAAATTATTTACATATAAATCAATCAATTCGTTCCTTCCTCTATCGATATCACTGACACAGGTTGATGGAATTAACA
Source organism: Philonthus cognatus (assembly GCA_932526585.2). Lineage (NCBI taxonomy): Eukaryota > Metazoa > Arthropoda > Insecta > Coleoptera > Staphylinidae > Philonthus > Philonthus cognatus. The sequence goes on from OW052241.1 coordinate 21,738,188, forward strand.
AAGGAAATATATTGAGGGGGCGAAACACACTTAAAAAATAAATGTTAAAGTTATTCGTAGCACGTACAATTTCACAAAAGAGAAAAATGGAAATGTAATTTAAGTTGTCTTTTGGTGGCATTGGGGGATACGCGTAAGCTCCGGAAGTTGGCGGAGAGACCGGAAATAGGGAAATGGTTTAACGCAAACTGCACTCACTTTTGTGATGAAGTGAGTGTTGCTTGAAAATGTAAAAGGCAATGTATAATATTTGTGTAAAAAATGTTGAATTTTAATGCCACTATTAATATGTTGTTGAAGTCTTCAATAAGTCACATTTTCTGTTTATTCGAGTAGATAATGGATATTAATATGAGTTAAATATTATATTTTGTATTTTTATTTTTTTGTAATACAAATTTCAAAAAATGCACGCGCTGTATAATAAACATGTTTATTTTAATTTACATTCTTAGATAAAAATAGTATTTAATAACTGTATGTTTTTGAGTTTACGGGAAGTGATTATTACACTAAAAAAGACTGTTATTCCTTACTTCACTTTTTATTTGTATCGTTAGATGTACATTTCGAGACACAAAGTGCTCATTATAAATAACAAACTGTTATTGATAAGTTAGTTTTTAAAACTATTTCTTTATAAATCTCATCTTTGCTATTACAAAGTTATTGGTATTATTTTATTATTTACACTTTTGATAAACAACCGCAGATATTTACAGAATTTGTCAAATGATTTTTATTGAAATTCATATTTATTAAGATATAAAGAAAGAAAATAAAAAATACTTCTTGGAATTAACAATACCGTCTGCTCTAACACAAAAAACGTATTATAAGCATTATATCCAACTGATAACAATCGCTCGCGAGCAGACTTTATTAATTTCCTCCGTCCGACAATTAGGAGTAGAACTAATGAGCTCCAAAGCACAGAAAAATCCCGATTGTTTTCTTATCGAACGGAACTTTTTCATTTAATCTCTCCAGACAAATAATAACCGAGTTGATTTGTCAGTAAGGGGACGTAAAAATCAGGAGATCAGGGGGTTGGGGGGCTCCCTTGAAACAAAAGAGGGTGTGTGCACATTGCAAAAAATGCATAGCCTCGGGGTGCACAATCTAAAGAGTTAGAGGGGGTGGAGGGTGACACAAAGGGTGTAAGATATTACAAGTGAGGGAGGTTTTTTCGAGGACTATATTATGCATAGCGTCGTCTTGTGAACAAATACATTTTTCGCACATGAGATGGTTTAAGTATTTATAATAGATTGTAAAGTTGATAATAATGCATGTACAGGGTGGCCCAAATTTGCTGTTTTTATAGGGTATCTCGTTAACCAGAAGAGTTGGGAAAAATCCGATATACACGTCATGAGCCTTTTTTTTCTGAGAAAAATACAATGGCTAATAACAGATCATGTTTAACTTTATTAGTTTGGGAGATATCGAGCGATTTTTAATTGTTAGTTATTTTAAAATACGTCTTTTTCTCAATATCAACTCAATAGAGATTTGTGTAGTTTTCTTCGTAGATTGAGTGTCGTAATTATTTTATTATTCCCAATTTTAATTTCAGAGTTATGACACAAAGCTGCATTTTTGTAAATAGAACACCATATATATTTTTATGTTATTGAAGAACTCTTTAAGTTAGCTTTACATTGATATAACGTAGCTAATAAAAAGTCAAGATTCTAAATCTTCTGGTTACCGAAATACTCAAAGTCAACATCGATTTTTTTACTTCATTGTTAAACAAATGTCTCTAATATCGTTTAATTTAAATTTTCAAACGAGTGTTGTCCACTCCACACTCGTTTGAAAATTTAAATTAAACGATAATAAAGACATTTTACCCAACAAATCAGTTTTATAATTAAACACGTAACAAGATAAATTTAAATTCAAAACTATTTGAATTCGAGAAAACAAGCTTACGCTTCTTATAGTTTGCACACTTTAAATCAAATTAAATAAGATTTTAAATATTTTATTGTATAATTCAATATCCGGCGGTGTATTTGCACGGGAAGTAGTTGTTTCAATGGATATTTATCGTCTTAAGTTGTCTTATTAATTAAGACATTGTTTGCAGTTTCACGAATAGTTATTTTCGTAATTTTATATATTATAAACACGTAACATTTATAAAATAGTTATATCAACTTGTTGAAATTTCAGGTGTGAGTTAATTTAGTATGTAGTGCGTGTAAGCTTTAATAATGTTATGTGTGTGCATTCAAGTCGGTTGCGGATTATTCAAATCCTCTTAAGCACTAAACTACCTGTTTTATCCGCACAACAATCGCAATTTCTAAGCTTTACAAGCCCTAGTATACACGTGGACAAAGTATGATGAACCTCAACTAAACATGAAACTCAGTTAAGCTCATTATTCCGCGGTTAAGTAAAGAATAAGTTTGTTTAGTCTTAAGATCATACTTATATTTTACATGACGTACATATACAGGGTGTTTTTCTTTTAAGTATACATATACTAACTTCAGCATATATGCTGTAAATCTTCACATATATGATATTTTCCAAGTTTAAAATAAAGCTATAAACGGGTGTTTTCTACTTACAGGTTGAGCATGGAGTAAAATTTCGAGTTTAGAAAAGCCTCAAAATTTGGTTTGGTCGCTACGCTACCCACTGAGCAAAAACCAAACAAATAACATAATATCAAATTGTAGCAACATTAAACGTTGTTTTAATGTTGATGAAACATAACTTAAATGGATTTGCGTAGTGGGTCCGGTGTCAAGATAAACTAGAAATCTTAAAAACAATCTCAATTACAACAGGAAACTGACATTTGGGCTGAATGCCCGTTTGCACCCTGCTCGATTAAAATCAGTGATTAGTAAATCAATGATAAGATTAATCAAGCTGCTATGTTTGCACCGTCATCTGGTTAATAAAACGGCGAACATAGAAAGCATTATATAGATTATAAATGAAAATGTTACGGTTTTTAATTATTTAATGTTGGCGAATTGTAAAAATCACGATTTTTAGTTATTTTGTGTTGGTAATATTTATTTAAACAGATGTTACTTAAAAATTAAGACGAAATGTCAGTTGCTGATGTAGAGTAGTTACTTACTAAATTGACGCAAGTAAGTTAAGAAACATTTATTAAATAATGCTACATTAAACTATATAAAAATTGTTTGAAGTCACTATCACCATTTTCGATACACAAGTTGTAAAGATGTGCAATCGACTTCTGCGGATGTTCAAGACTGTAGCCAGGGGGGGGGAGGATATGGGGGTTCAACCCAAAAATATTGAAAATCTGATAAACATTTTATAAATTGACGAAATATTACACATTTCATGAACATTTTACAAATCAATGAAATTCTCGATATGTTGAAAATCTAACGAATGTCGTCCTCTCCCAGACTGAGCATGAAGTAAAATTTCGAGTTTAGAAAAGCCCCGCGTAGAAAATTTGTCTCGGGTCGCTGCGCGACCCTCGACAAATTTTCTACGCGGGGCTTTTCTAAACTCGAAATTTTACTTCATGCGCCACGCGTATAAACCACTGATTTAAAGTAAAGTTGAAAATATATACTGCCAAGATGTGATGAAGTTTTACTAAGATATAGTGGTTGGCTTTCACCAACTTTGGGTGGCCTCCTTCTTTATGGCCCATGACAGGCAAATACCCCCAGAAGACCTAGTAAATGCGATGGAAGAGGCAAACCAGAAGGGGGTTGACATCGTCATCGGCGCTGATGCGAATGCCCACAACACCATATGGGGGAGCTCCGACACAAACAACAGAGGTGAGTCACTACTTGATTTTATTCTGGCAACTAACCTTTCCATATATAATACTGGTTCCGAACTCACATTTATTACTTCCAACAGGCGCGAGGTTCTAGACATAACATTGGTCTCGGACCTGGCGGACAGCAAAGTTAAAAATTGGAAGGTCAGTGGCGAGCACTCCTCCTCCGATCATAGGTATATTGAGTTTCAGGTGGATATGCACATTCCAGTGAATCCTATAATTACCAACAAAAGACTAACGGACTGGGACTCTTATAGGACCGTCCTTATTGGGGCTCTGGGTAGCAATACACCACGTAGACCCAACACTGAGGGGGAGTTGGATCGCCTAGTAACTAACCTCACAAAGGCCTGCAATAAGGCAATGGGGGCTGCTTGTCCTGGTAAAGTGTATCGAGGCAAAAAGAAACCTCAATGGTGGAACCAGGAGATTTCCTCCCTAAGGAAGAAATGCAATAGGGTGTTCAACAGGGCAAAACAAACCAGCGAATGGTTTCTGTATAAGGACAGCCTAAGAGCCTTTAAGAAGGCTGTTTTACAGGCAAAGATGGCCTCTTAGAGAACCTTTTGCAACAAAATTGAGGAAACCTCCGAGGCCAGTCGGCTCAAAAAGATACTTTCGGGAAACCCAGCTATCCCGGATTTTCTCATGAAGCAGTTGATGACTTCATACGAGGAAACCCTAATGGCGCTGATGGATACCCACTTTCCCTCCGAGTCTGGCTGGAATGGGAGTCACCCGGCACCCAGGAGGAGCTGCCCTATACATGATATCTTGAGTGAACACAAATTGGCTTGGAGTGTGAAAAGCTTCAAGCCTTTTAAAGCTGCAGGCCCTGACGGGATCATTCCTGCTGAATTACAGATAGCCTTAGATATTATAAATCCCTGGTTAGAAGTAATATTTGAAGCCTGCCTAACTCTATCGTACATCCCTCAGAGATAGAAAGAGACAAATGTGGTGTTCATACCCAATGCAGGGAAAATAACCCACTTAACACCGAAGGACTATAGGCCAATCAGCTTATCGTCCTTCTTACTCAAGGCGTTGGAGAGACTAGTTGAAGCGTACATAAAGGAACGCATCAATCCAAACCTTTGGTCAACTAGCCAACACGCTTATACTAAAAGTAGATCAGTAGACACGACGCTGCACGCCCTCATTAGCCATGTGTAATAAGGAGTTTACGTTGGTGGTATTTCTGGATATCGAAGGAGCCTTCAACTTAGTGCAGCCAGAAGCGATTCTGTCTGCCCTCAGAAACCTGCACATGGACGAGTCGATATGCCTCTTCATAGGGGAGCTGCTGACGGGGAGGCACGTTGTCTCCTCGCTGGGTGGCTCACATTTAAAAAGAGAGGTTAATAGGGGTACCCCTCAAGGGGGGTCCCCTCTCCGCTACTATGGAACGTAGTCATAAATGACCTACTGAAAGAACTAGAGTCTGTAGGGTGTAGGGCAATTGCCTACGCTGACGATGTGACCTTTACGGTCTCTGGCAAACACTTAAGTATCCTATCCGAACTTATGGAGCACTCACTCCACTGGTGTGAGAAGTGTGTACTAAGGGTAAACCCCCTCAAAACTGAGCTTGTACTCTTCACCAGAATGCATAAAGTACCGAACTTCAAAGTTCCTACTGTGGTAAAAGAGCAAGCTAAATATTTGGGCATTCTAATTGACTTAGTTGGAAACCCAATATTCAGGAGAAAGCACGGAAAGCGCTCGTTGCGCTGTACTCCTGTAAAAGAGCAGTGGGCAAGGACTGGAGACTGAAACCAACCGTTGTTCACTGGATATACACGGCCGTGGTAAGGCCCATTATGTTCTACGGAGCAGCAGTCTGGTGGACTGCCCTGGACAAAAGGATCCACGAAACTGTACTGGGCAAGACTTAGAGAGCCGCCGAATTGCTTAGAACGGGGGCGGTCAGGTCCACCCCCTGCAAAGCGCTAGATATAATACTAAATCTAGCTCCAGTCGACCTCTACTGCAGATATGCTGCAGCTACTACAGCGACCACAGAATCAACTCAGTTGGGATATGAAATCTTGTGAGAAGATTCCTCCCCCTACTCTGTTTTCAGACTTGGAACCATCCTTAAAGAACCAGACGTCCTTGCCTTGAACTATCTTGCCCTCTAACAATTTGGTTTTGTCCGGGATGGAAGTGGAGAACTTATTTTCAAAATTAAGTTCTGGAAAGCAGCTGTCAGTCTTTAGGGGGATATCGACAAGCTCATTCAGGATCCTTCCATGCACTAGCAAACAATGCCATAGAAGGATCCTGAATGAGCTTGTCGATATCCCCCTAAAGACTGACTGCTTTCCAGAACTTAATTTTGAAAATATGTTCTCCACTTCCATCCCGGACAAAACCAAATGATTAGAGGGCAAGATAGTTCAAGGCAAGGACGTCTGGCTCTTTACGCATGGTTCCAAGTCTGAAAACAGAGTAGGGGAAGGAATCTTCTCACAGGATTTCATATCCCAACTGAGTTGATTCTGATCGCAAGATAGTTCAAGGCAAGGACGTCTGGCTCTTTACGGATGGTTCCAAGTCTGAAAATAGAGTAGGGGGAGGAATCTTCTCACTAGATTTCAACCTCAAAAAGTCTTTTAGACCCCAAACCACTGTAACATTCTTCAGGCAGAGGTCATGGCCATCCGAGTGGCAGTGGACTGGAACCACAAAAATGATTTTCAGAGGAACCGCATCAGGTTCATTACTGATAGCCAAGCCGCTATTAAGATACTGAATAGTCCGTACTGCACCTCGAAGGTGGTCAGAGACTGTAAAAAATCGCTAAATACGCTTGCAAATAACTGTGGCGTAGCACTCATGTAGGTACCTAGTCACAGTGATATCAGGGGGAATTCAATTGCCGACGACCTTGCAAGGAAGGGGGCAAGAATGAAGGACCTGTCTACTGAACTCTCCACCCACATTCCTCTTGTGGAATGAAAGAGACTACTTAGAGACCAAATGATAGCATCGGTCAACCATAGATAGAGAGAAGAAGATACGTATCTCATAACAAGGTAGCTATAGCCTATATGGGATACTATAAACAGCAACAGATTAATTGCACTTAGCAGAATTGACATAAAGGAGGCGGTAGGCATCACGGGCCACTGCCTCCTAGGCAGACATGCACAAAAGATAGGTCTTGAGCAAAACGACTTTTGCTTAGGATGCCTGGATGTGGAGGAGGAAGACACAGTAGTCCACTATCTGGGACAATGCCCTGCTCTTAAAGGGAAAAGAATCAAGTACCTTGGTATGCACTACGCGAATGGACTAGCAGACCTCACACCTCTAGATGTGAGAAATCTGATCGGGTTCATTGGGTGCTCGCATTGGTTTGTAGAGGTGGGGAGGGAGGGGAGATCTGATTCATTTTTACCCTTATGGTATCACAAAGGGCCCTTTGGGCCTAAGTGAGCGGTCTAACTGCTGCCATTGAAACCTAACCTAGCCTAAGATATAGTGAAATAAAAAATGGTGATGTGTCCATCATAGTACTTTCCCCAGTAAATTGCGTATTAAATCACTTTTAAAATATTTGTAGCATTATTATTTTCAAAATGTCTTCAACTTTTTGATAACTACAACTTTTATTTGAAACATTTTTCAATTGGATCAACACATACTGACACAAACCAATGACTAGATAAAAAACACAATTTATTGAATATCTCAAAAACTAAGAGTGCTATGACAAAAAGTGAAGATACAAAAAATCTTTAATATTTTATTACCTACAACTTTTATTTGAAACATTTTCCAATTGTATCAACACACACACTGACACAAATCAATGACTAGATAAAAAACACTATTTATTAAATATCTCAAAAACTAAGAGTGCTATGACAAAAAAAGAGTCCACAAAAAATCTTTAGTTTACAACTTTTATTTGAAACATTTTTCAATTGTATCGACACATAAACTGTCACACACCAATAACTAGATAAAACACACAACTTTTGAAATATCTCAAAAACTAAGAGTGCTATGACAAAAAGTAAGTGAACAATACATCTTCATTTTGTTATTATCTACAACTTTTATTTGAAAGAATTTTTTGTTTGATGAACATTTATTGAAAAAATCTGAAAAAACTGAAAAACGCTAAGAGTAAAGTACCACTTACGGTTTTTCGATTTTCACCAAAAGCTTTTCAGTTCTTCCGATTGTAACAAAAAGCTTAAGTTTCAAGTTTCATCTCGATATCTTTAGCGGTTTTTGCGGTACAACGCACACAGACACACAGACAGACAGACAGACATTTTTCAAAAATGGTCTTATTCGACTCAGGGGACCTCAAAACGGATATTTCCGCTAAAATTTTTGATTCGAAAATTTTCACGAAAACAATACTTTCCCTTTGTATTACATACGGGGGAAAGTAAAAATGTAAAAAATACTTATTTTGTAAAGGCGATAATAATAATAAAAGCAGAACAAACTTAGTTTGAGACACTTTTCTATATTCTTAATATTTAAATCATCATATGAGGACAGTGCAATAATGGACACATCAACATCAACAAACTATCACTTGGAGCTGAACCGAAAACTGTAAAAATTATTTATTTTTTCCGGAACGAAAAAAATAACCGTTTGAATCCCTGATTAACCCCCTCCCCCGCAAATTTTTACAACCCCCTCCGAAATTGTTTTCTGGCTTCGGCCTTGCGGACGTTCACGAATATCAATAAACGCCAGAATAATTCGAGCTACTAACTCTTCTTCTGTAAAATAACAACAACAAAAATAATTGTTGTTTTTCAAAAGTTGCAATGATTCGACTTTAACTTTCCCGGTAACTACACTTCCCTGTTGTAATTGAGATTGTTTTTAAGATTTCTAGTTTATCTTGACATGGAGACATTCCCGTTTCAAAACTGTTAGAGGAAAACTGCTGAAATAAATATTTTTTTATTAATAAACTAGTTAATAAAAATGTTTATTTCAGTGTCCTCTAGCAGTTTTGAAAATTAGGAATAGTTATTCTGTGACCGCCTGTATAATAAAAAAAAACCTCTCTGGAATTTTTATATTAGGTTATAGAACTTTCCGCCTTCGCTGAAACAATGGATTACGATTATTTAATAATACTAGAAAATCTGTTCCAGATATTTTAATATACAAGAATTCCTAAATGCATGCATAGCATGCATACTGCAGGCTTAGTAATTACCCCATATGTAAAAAAACCAGTGTCGTAACCAAAACCCGAACATCCTAAAATTTTAATTAACCCCATCCATTATTAATATTTTCCATAACCGTACGTGAATAGTTCAATACCAACCACTACATCACCTATACACAAAGACCTTTTGAAAAAGCAAACACTCGTCTCGTTCTTGTTTTTTTTTTTGCATACGGGCACCGAATCATTTCTGATAGAGAATTAATTGCGAATCGGACGAGGGGGTGATGACGGGTACGGAACACATGTGTGCAAGAGGGATTTTAATGATTCCACCCCTGGAAAAAGGATGAATCACTCATTCAAATTGAAAATTTAAAAGCCCTATGATTGCCCTATGAGTTCCTAATGAGGTGAAGAATTCGATAAAGTTTTGAAATTCGCAGGACAAGGGTTTACTAAGGGCGAAAGTGGACCGTGCTTAATAGTTTTAATGTAATTAACCCTTGGAGGGCGCACACTGAGTACAGGTTCTGCGGTATGAATAATGGGAGCTATCTTCGATGGGAGAACAGGAAAGTTTCAGTTTCGGAAGGGATTTAGCGAAGGTTCGGCTTTTCTTATCCTAGTTAAGTTTATAATGACCAAAAGTGTGTCTTTCATATTAAATTAATTGATAATTTATAAAGTATTATGTTATAGCGAAAGTGATTAAAATGTAGCAGAAAATATTCATGGGCGTAGCTAGGACTTTTACACTTCAACATAAATACAGAGAGTTTTATGTAACACCGAACATTTTCATACCGAGAATTTTTTATTGAAGTATCCATATGCATACGTTGCACATTTTCCGATGCTCGGTTTATTAAAAGAATTTAATTTGAAGCTTTAAGCGAGTGTTTTCCACTCCCAGGCTAAGCATGAAGTAAAATTTCGAGTTTAGAAAAGCCTGAAAATTTGGTTTGGTCGCGTAGCGCGAAGCGCGGAGCGGCCAAACCAAATTTTCAGGCTTTTCTAAACTCGAAATTTTACTTCATGCGCCATCGGTACAAAACTCTGACATATTACGAAGTTTAAAACACACCGCTAAACTTTACATTGAATCAGTGCCATCGGTATAGAACTCTGACATATTACGAAGTTTAAAACACACCGCTAAACTTTACATTGAATCAGTGTTTTGTACCGGTGGCGCATGAAGTAAAATTTCGAGTTTAGAAAAGCCTGAAAATTTGGTTTGGTCGCTCCGCGCTTCGCGCTACGCGGCCAAACCAAATTTTCAGGCTTTTCTAAACTCGAAATTTTACTTCATGCTTAGCCTAGGAGTGGAAAACACACGATTAAAGCTTCAAATTGGATTCTTTTAATAAACCGAGCATCGGAAAATGCGCAATGTATGCATATGGATACTTCAAAGAAAAATTTTAGTTATGAAAATGTTCGGTGTTACATAAAACTCTCTGTATATACGAAATTTAGTAAATCGCCAGAAAAGATGAATATCAAAAAATATATGTAAAAAATCCAAACATGTGTAAAATATAGTGGTTTTTTAAATTCTTCCAAAATATAAATTCTAGACTTGATAATTATGATGATTTTTATAATATTGATTCTTTTAGTTTTATTTTGTTATTAATTTATTTTCACAGAAAGTAACAAATGTTTATTTAATTTTAGTTTTGTAATCGATTCTTGTTATTACAAATGAAGTAAATTTTCAATTTTACTGTAAATCAGTGGTTTGTACGCGTGGCGCATGAAGTAAAATTTCGAGTTTAGAAAAGCCCCGTGAAAATTTGTCTCGGGTCGCTGCGCGACCCGAGACAAATTTTCTACGCGGGGCTTTTCTAAACTCGAAATTTTACTTCATGCTTAGTCTGGGAGTGGAACACACTCGTTAGTTTAAAATTCATTACAACTGGTGGGTCCTAGGAGTTGTCAAATGAGTGAGTTACTCAACTGTTTACAAGGCACTCTTTACAAAAAACAAAAGGTAAAAATTTTACATATAAAATGTACAATAAACTATAAGTATGATACAGCAATGAATTTAGAAAAAAATATTCTTCCAAAAAATATGAAAATTCAAAATGGCGTCCATAAGAAAAACAAAATTTGGCCATGGTCCCTGGGTAAATGTTATAGTTATCTTAAAATAAAATATGTTACTAGATTTATGATTAAAAAGTGCCTGTATAATGTCAAAGTTGTAAATGTCTGGATTCAATAGTTTTTGAATAAAAAAATGAAAACGAAATTTCAAAAAATCCATTTTTTTACAATATCTCAAAAACGAAGGCAGATATTTTAAATTTGTTTTTAGATTATTATTGGGCCCTAAAATACGCAACTTTGCTCCAATTCAACTGACTCTATCTCTTCATGATATAAAATTTGAATAAAATAATTTAAATTAAAAATAATTTACCTCTACGCGTATTTTAAGGAACGCTAACGAAGTCAATATTGACTCCTATAACACCTTACTGCGCGTATTGAAATAGTTGTGAATTTTATGTTATTTTAGTTTGTACCTATAATCTGTTTAATAACTAGGAGGAGCGTTTTAAATTTCACGCGCCAAAACCTATAACTTTGATTGGCTGAGAGCACGCCCATCTTACGCAATGCTAATTATGTCATTATTAGACGTAAGAGCTGATATAACCTTAATTCGAAGCTTTGCCGAGTTGCAACTTTGTGTGTTTCGTAATAACCTTCTGTGTGGTGTTTCGGCTTATCTTTTCGTTAGCTTCAGTCGATTTTTGAGATTTTGTAAACTGCACCGGGGGTAAACGTGTATGGAAAGCGTAAAACTTAAGTTCATTTTTGTGATGAAACTTACCGTTTAGCCGTAAATCGTATTTTAAGTTCCAATTTTGAGGTTATATATGTTCGTATTTTCGACAAAATAAGCATATTACGGATACGAATTACACCCATGATGGAATTATCTCCAAAATGATGACGTAATCCATACAATTTGTAGTGTTATCTTTATGTACTCAGCAAATATGACGATATAAATTTTACACTACAATTGACGTTTACTGACGTTTATTTAAAATAATGGATATAAATCGGCATATAAATCGGCATCCAAATCGGCATCCATTAGTAAATCACAGATTAATTAATTTATAATATAAAAAATAGATGGCGCACAGACAATGCCTACTTTACCGACCCAAAGGAGGAAATTTCGAATGTTTTTGATTTGTTTTGTTGTTTATAACAAAACATTTTGTGTAATTTATTTCGTTACTTCAGTTCATTGTGTTTAGTGAAATTTATTACAAAAACCGTACTTTTAAGTGCTATTTTGTGGACTATTGTGTAATTGAAGGTAAGTTAATTATTCTGCATATGTAAGCAGTTAAAATCACATACTAAACTTATAACACTTTACAAATATTTAATTACTTGTAAAACTTAATGACTAGAATGTGTAACCAGAAGAAGATTATGGAGGAGTTTGGCACCGATGAGAAAGCCTTCAGATGGTGCCAGGCGAATGAGTTTTTGCCAAACATCAAAATGTGCCCAAGGCATCGAAAGCCGATGAACTACAGTTCATCACAATCGAACCTGGGTGCATTTTGATGTAGTAAGGGGGGCCACAATTTATATGTGCCTATGGCAAGGGGCACATGGTTTGCAGGAACCAAGCTACCACTGACTGAAGTGTTTAGGTAATAATTTTAAACAATACTTAATATACAAAAATTAAATAATATTATTATAGCATTATGTATTCGTTTTGCGAGGACTACTCGTACGAGCAGTGTCGGAAGGAGGCCAGAGATGAAGGCGAGGAAACCTCTTTATCCGATAAGACTATTTGCGATTGGTAATATGAAATAAAGCATTTTGCTGTCATAGTAAAAAGTAAATCATTAAAATCCTAAATAAAGGTACAATTTTTGCCGCGAAGTTGTGATTGATGACTTCCTCATCAGTGAGGAGAATCGTGGGAAGATTGGTGGTCCCGGCAGAATCGTACAAATAGACGAATCAAAGTTTGGGAAGAGAAAGTACAATCGGGGAAGACAAATTGAGGGTCACTGGGTCCTCGGAATGATCGAGAATGAATCGAAAGATTTCCGTCTGGTGGTCTGCCCAGGAAATGTGAGAGATGCACGAACGCTCATTCCTATAATTAAAGATCATGTGGCCGAAGGCACGGAAATACGCACTGATATGTGGCGTGCGTACTCCAGTCTACCAGAGTATGGCTTCCAGCATAAAAAGCATAAGAGGTTGTATTTGGGTTATTTATCTCTGTTCGAAAAACAGTGCATAATAAATATGTATAAGGAGATGATAACAGATGATCCACATATGAAACTGACTGCTGTTGTATCAAACATTGTCGGTGCAGTAGGTGAGATATCAAATGGCATAAGAATATGCATCAAATAATAAAATGTTTAATTTTTAGGAGTTGTTAACCCCACTGTCTATCGTACCATTAGAGAATATAGGACATCCGGAGAGATTTGTAGCCCTAAACAGCTTGGAGGACGACCTGCCATAATTGCAAGTTTTGATGACGTAGTAAAGAGATCATTGCGCTAAACAGTGCAAGTTTCTTCTATAAAAATGAACTACCAACTTTGAATCAAGTCTTAAAAGAACTAAACGATCATGCAGGCATGCAAGCATACCGAAGATAAGTCGTTCTACTTTGCATAGTTTTATGAAACAAGTCAATTTTAAGTAAGATAGAAATATTTCATTACATAAATTCCATATTATATTATGAACATCATGTAAATAGGTTTTATGTTACAGATATATGGCGAGAAACCGTAGAAGAATTGTAATTGAATGTGACGATGGAGAAGAAAATATTTAACGACAATTAGGAAGTACAGAATGGAAGGTCGGCCAATTTCTTCTCTGGATGAAACATAGGTCAATGAAGGCCACACAAAATCTAAAGTGTGGGTGGGCAAGAGTGTAACAAATTGGTGTCAGGCATTCACTGAAGGGCTATTAATGGGGCTCAAAAATCCATCAGGAAAAGGCAAGCGCCTTATAATTCTGCACGTTGGATCTAAGCTGGGTTTTGTTAATGGAGCATTGTTGCTATTTGAGGGTAGAAAACTGCCGATTACCATGAGGAAATGAACGCAATGGTATTTGATGAATGGGTTTTTAATTTATTAAACACATTGCCAGATAATGCTGTCATTGTAATGGACATCATACCACAGTCGTAAATTAGAAAAAATTCCAACAAAATCTTCAAAGAAAAAGAATATGCAGGATTGGTTACGATTAAAAATATCCAATTTAATGAAGATATGGTCCGGTCCGAACTTTCAAATGTCATCAGTTTGCACAAAGAACAATATAATTTGTAGGCAACAGATGAAATGGCTGAGGTTCATAAGAAAACTGTATTAAGGTTACCACCATAGCATTGCGAATTGAGCCCAATTAAACTAATATGGGCTCAATTCAGAAATGAAGTGGCATCTAAAAACCAAACATTTAAATTGGCAGATATAAAAAATCTATTATTACAAGCACTACAAAATGTAACAAATATGCATTGGAATAATTATGTTGAGCATGTCATCAAAGAGGAATTAAAAATGTCCAAATTGGATGGTATCATAGACAATTTAATAGAACCATTCTTAGTTTCTCTTCAAGATGAAAGTGACTCATCTGACTAACATTAAACACATTTTGAAATTATATTTTTATAATTCTGGTATCTTACCCAACCCTGTGCATAAATTTTGAAATAGTGCCTAGTGTCGCGTATATAACCCTGGAACATTCTCCTTGTGCCTGGTGTTGAAGTGTCTCTTGACTTGGTCTTGTACCCCTCCAGTAATTCCCGGAATTACTGGTTGACTCCAGTGTTAAGTGCCTCACCTTGCCGTCATACTGGAGCTTGGGTAAGAAGCACAATGTCCAAAACTGTTTAATCGGTTCGCGGGTGCTAATCGGTGCTCCCTTGCCCAACCCTCTGTCCACTCAATGGTCCAGAAAGTCCGACATGTGCTCTTTACTTGCTAACGAGGTTACGGGTTCTATTTTCACATTAATGTCTTGTTTGTTATCAGGTACTCTGCCCGTTTTGCTGCCTCGTCGAGCTAGCCCAGTAACAAAACAATATCCTATGTATGATGATTTTGACTCACATATAATACATGTGAGTCAAAATCATCATACATCATCATATATACTGCCTTTCAAAAAAATCAGAACACAAAGTATTTATTGGACGATTTTAATGAAATTTACAGAATTTGATCATGTAAATGAACTGCATCGATGATCAAAAAATCAATTGTTTTGGTTACTATTTAATGGTATTTTTCCTTGATTTCACCATTATGAAGAGCTGCTGATTTTTTAATGTAATTGCTTCTAATATCCAAGTAGCCTCTGAGTAGTTTGACGTTTCAGTTTGTAAAACATAAAAAGATGCCCCGTGTTCGTCGGCGTGCACAATATCATCATCTAAGTGAATTTGAAAGGGGTCGCAGTATTGGAATGCGAGAAGCGGGTTTTTCGGTTCGTGCTATTGCTGAAAGGGTAGGCCGTAGTGTATCGGTGATCGTACGCTGCTGGTCTAGATGGTCCGAAGCTGGGGAGAATCGACGTAGACTTGGATCAGGACGTCCAAGAAGCACCACTGAGCGTGAAGATCGAGCTCTTCGTCTTACAACTTTAACGGACAGATTTCCAACGTCGCGGGCATTGGGAAATGACTGGTTGGCTCTAAATGGCCAAAGAGTATCCATGGCTACTGTTTACAGAAGAATCCGCAGTTTTGGTATAAGATCCTACCGTCCACAATTGTGTCTACCTCTTACTCCTCAGCATCGCAGAGCAAGACTTGATTGGTGCAGGGAAAGACAACATTGGACCCATGAATGGAATAATGAGTCTCGGTTCTGTTTATGGGCTCATGATGGTCGCAGAAGAGTGAGATGTCGACGCGGTGAACGCAGAATTTTACAATTTGCTGTTGAAAGACATACGGCTCTTACACAGGGAGTTATGGTTTGGGGGGCGATAGCATATGGTAGTCGGTCTCCTCTAATTTTTTTAGAAGCAAGTCTTAACGCGATTCGGTATATTAACAACATTTTACGGCCAGTGTTAGTGCCCTATGTAAATGGCTTGCAGAACCCCATTTTTCAGCAAGATAATGCTCGACCTCACACAGCGGCCATTACAAGACAGTTTTATGATAGTGCCGAAATCAATTTGTTACCTTGGCCATCTCGTTCTCCAGATCTATCGCCAATAGAACATGTTTGGGATATGATAGGTGTTAGAATAAGTAACTTATAGCGCCCCGCTAACACTGTAATGGAACTTAGAGGTCAAATTATCGAAGTTTGGAATGAAATACCCCAAGTCGATATTGACAGCCTGATTTCTAGCATGCCTCGACGTGTTAATGAGTGTTTGGGAAATCGTGGAGGCCCAACACATTATTAATTTTTATTCAATGGTTTTTTTGTTTTTCAAGTTGATTTTTTGATAATCGATACAGTTCGTTTATATGATCAAATTGTGTAAATTTTATTGAAATCGTGCAATAAATACTTGGTGTTCTGATTTTTTTGAAAGGCAGTATATTTAATATTTTGTAATAAATAAGATTTAAAAAAGTTTTAGTTTTTAAATTATTATTATGTAGTCCATAATTAAGTTATTTGTTTATTTTGAATTTAATAAACAAATTGTATAAAAAAATATTGTTTTTTATTTATTTTTAAATAATTTTTACATTATATTTTATTTTATTTAAAGAGTAATTATGGAATTATTTAAAATTGCCGCCCAATTTATCTAGTGATATTTCTGGTAACTTTCTATAGTGTAAATTGGGCTTTGACACTTACTCCTTCTAGTTTTTAAACAGACTATAATTGTTATACACTTTTATATTAGTACTATGTTTTTATTGTGCTGATTTCTGTATTGTATTATTTATTTATATGTTATTATTCTGAATATTTATATTTATGTATTGGCCATCCGATTAAAGATAACTTGCTTTGTTTCACTATGAAAATAGTTAGCGAAACAAACTAAGTAATTTTTAATTTGATTTTATTTTAAATATATATTCAAAATGTATTGTTGTTATAATCGTATTGATTCTTTTTCGCAAAACAAATTATTTCTTTTACCGTTTTCATATGAAATGCAAGAGGAAAGGATGCATTTCATATGAAAACGGTAAAACAAATAATTTGTTCATGACAAACGAAATGATAACGCTAATAACAGAAATGTGATGAAGGAAAACCCAATTAATTTTAACGAAACGTACTGACTGAAAAGGGATTTAGTGCAATATAGTTGGCTTATTATCCTTCCCAAAAAGGTTATAATGCTTGCTAATATCCCCCTCTAACCCTAAACTGTATAAATCTGCATTATATCTGGGGGATGATACTTCATTCAATTGTAAGTGATTTGTTTATTGAAGGGTGACTTAGTAGGGATTACGAGAAGAAATATTGCCTGTTAATGCAATTTAGTCACATGCATTTTCATTACGATATAAACTAAACTAACATCATTTCGGTTTAACACAAAAATTTAAGATATTCTTGTTTGAGTTACGTGAAGGTTAGTTTAATTGTAATTAGTTAAGTTATTCCTTTATTCCTTTTACTTCACTTTTTATTTTAATTCTATATGTACATTTCGGGTACAATGTACCCTTTATCAATAGAAAAAACTAATTGACATTTTGTAAATAAATAAAAATAGAAATACAACTATTTTCACAACCAAGTGCGATTTATTTGAAATCAGATAAAGGCAGGCTAGTTTAAGGAATTAAATTTAAAAGTGGGTTGTTTAAAGGTATTAAATCAAAATTTAGAAGGTTATCCCTATTTTTGTGCATTTCAATTGCTTCTAACATGTTTAGTTGAAAATGGTTAGATTCTTTTAGTAATTTCAAATTATTTATAATAAATTTGTGTCCCGTGGTTAATGTATGATGAGCTATCGCAGATTTATCTGGGTTATGGTTTTTAGTATGGTAAATATGTTCTTTAAACCTAGTTTTTAAATTTCGTATAGTTTGTCCAATATACATTTTGTTGCAATTGCTGCATTTTGATGAATAAATCCCAGACTTTTCATGATCATCAATTTTCTTAAAAGTATTCCCCAATAAAAGTTTAATTTTGTTTTTTGTGTAGTATGCAGGTTTAAGATTGAATTTTTTGTAAATTTTGTTAATTTGATTAGTTAATTTTGGTTCGTGAATAATTTTACAGTAATTTTTATTTGAATTAGATTCTATTATTGGTTCTAAACGTGATGCTAGACGAATGGAATGTGTTCTTTTATGTTTATTGATTAATTTCTGAATAATGTTAGTATCGTAATTTAATGCTTTGGCTAAATCTAAAATTAATGTAAACTCACTTTTTCTATTTTCTTCAGATATTGGTAACTGGATAGCTCTATAAATCATACTATTAAAAGACGATAGTTTATGTTTGAAAGGACTATGTGAACTTGAGTGAATGTAATTAAAGGTGTGGGTGGGTTTTCTAAAAATATTAAAGGATAATTTGTTATTGTTTTTTATAACTAGTAGGTCTAAGAAAGGAAGTTGACCATTGATCTCAATTTCATATGTAAAATTTATGCTAGTAAATAATTTATTTAATTGATTTGTAAAATTTTGAATATCGGTATTGGTTTTAATAATTGTGAAAATATCATCAACATACCTTAACCATAAATTTGGGAAATATTGTATCTGAAGAAAATAGAAAAAGTGAGTTTACATTAATTTTAGATTTAGCCAAAGCATTAAATTACGATACTAACATTATTCAGAAATTAATCAATAAACATAAAAGAACACATTCCATTCGTCTAGCATCACGTTTAGAACCAATAATAGAATCTAATTCAAATAAAAATTACTGTAAAATTATTCACGAACCAAAATTAACTAATCAAATTAACAAAATTTACAAAAAATTCAATCTTAAACCTGCATACTACACAAAAAACAAAATTAAACTTTTATTGGGGAATACTTTTAAGAAAATTGATGATCATGAAAAGTCTGGGATTTATTCATCAAAATGCAGCAATTGCAACAAAATGTATATTGGACAAACTATACGAAATTTAAAAACTAGGTTTAAAGAACATATTTACCATACTAAAAACCATAACCCAGATAAATCTGCGATAGCTCATCATACATTAACCACGGGACACAAATTTATTATAAATAATTTGAAATTACTAAAAGAATCTAACCATTTTCAACTAAACATGTTAGAAGCAATTGAAATGCACAAAAATAGGGATAACCTTCTAAATTTTGATTTAAGTCCTTTAAACAACCCACTTTTAAATTTAATTCCTTAAACTAGCCTGCCTTTATCTGATTTCAAATAAATCGCACTTGGTTGTGAAAATAGTTGTATTTCTATTTTTATTTATTTACAAAATGTCAATTAGTTTTTTCTATTGATAAAGGGTACATTGTACCCGAAATGTACATATAGAATTAAAATAAAAAGTGAAGTAAAAGGAATAAAGGAATAACTTAACTAATTACAACAAAAATTTAATTTAAATACTATTAATTTTACTTAACATTATTGTTGTTGACATCTTTTGGAACAGAAAAGAAAAATATCATTACATGGTGCTTTCTTCATGTTTCGTGGATGCCCATCAACAATATCCACGAAACACTAAGAAAGCGACATGCAATGTTTCGATTTTCAGCGCCATCTCTTATGGTGTTTCCACATTTATACAAAAGCACATATCTGCATTGGTGTATTATGTTTTTGCGTCAAGAATGACGTCAGATATTGTTTTCACGAGTACCACCAATTAGCGGGGAAACTTTACTATTACAATAATTTAAAATTAAAGTGTTTATTTCCCTCTAAATATATTTTATGAGAAAAATTAAAAGAGGTATTCATGGTATTTATGTATTGTTACTATATCTCAAATCATATATTTTTTTATATTACAATCTATAGTATTATCGCCATCAGATATTCGTTGACAAATTTGTCTTGAAGGAAACAAGGGATATTTGAGGAATCAAGCCCCCCCTATGGCCTGTCCGTCAGTCTACTGACGGGGGGAGACAGGCGACAGGCAGTTAGTTACGGCGGTTAGGTTACCTCCCCGAAGACCCCGAAAACCGGGAGAGTCACACGCCTATCTTAAATAGACCGCCCATCTCCAGGCATCTAAACTTCGCAAACGTGACAACTTTATATCACCACCAATTGAGACGTATCTCTTACACACATCAGAATAAATACAAAATTCTTATTCTCTGACGTGTGCAAAGTTATGAAGACGTCTTGGGGGGAGGTCACTTGGGATGAACGTTGAATATGGGAATCATTTATAAATTACAAATAATAAAAAACGCGATCACGTAAAATAATAGGATTAATAAAGCATAACTAGTAAAATATGGTTTTTGATGTTTCAGAGCCGCTTTAACATACGAAAAATTAACATTTTGAAAATGTTGGGGTAAATTTGAATTCTCATATCCCCCCCCCCTCACCCTTGGCTACGGCCTTGCCATGCGACACGCGTATAAAATAATCATTTCAAATGAAATTTAAAGTATATTCAACTTGATTTTATGTTTAATCCCACATTAATTGATTTTGCAAATGTTTTATTCAATTTTGAAACCTTTAATGTTTATTGCGTCTAACTAAATCTCATGCTTTCAAAATTTCACCAATTTGGTTTGAAATATGTACGTATAGTTAAAATATAAATCTCTGTACAAAATCTGGTAATTTTTAAGATTTTTTACCGCCTACCCTGCCCAAGGACATCAATACAGGATATTCCCACTAACATTTTCCATTTATATTTTTTCACAAAAACAATACTTTACCTTTGAATAACAAACGAAGAAACATAAAAGGCAATATTATTCCATACTGCGCATAAAAAATTCAACAAAAACGACTAATATATCTCCATTCACTTATACAACTTTATTATCATTTTAACGAAAACTGCAAATTGCTAACATCCCCATACAAATCTTCATGTAGCCCGAAATAACCTTTTCCCCTCCATTCCACACTTCACACACTCGCGAAATACATTTTTGAACACATTCATTTCTTCGCGGATGATTTAAAGTGCACATCACCTGCTACTAACTACCACGAATAAATTTTAAATTGCCTTTTCTCTCCCCCTTAGAAAAACGTTATTTTTTATTCACATATAAATTCGTAACTTTTTTCATCACAATAATATCCAAAAATGTAACTTATTGATATTGCTAATACGCTCAAACTTTTCTAATATTGGACTACGAAGGGGGGATTATTTACTGATCGTTTTGTTACAGATGTTTTTGTAGTATTATAATAAAGTCAATGATTCTTTCAATACTATTACAAACTATACACTAACTATATAACTGTATATCTTAAAGAAATAAACGTATTATTTATTATTACATTTATTTATCCATGGAATTTTTCTTTTAGGTATACATACACATAAGCTTTTTTTAAAGGAGTTCAATTTGAAGCTTTAAACGAGTGTTTTCCACTCCCAGACTAAGCATGAAGTAAAATTTCGAGTTTAGAAAAGCCCCGTGAAAATTTGACGAGGGTCGCGCAGCGACCCGAGACAAATTTTCTGGGCTTTTCTAAACTCGAAATTTTACTTCATGCGCCACGCGTATGACACAAAAATTATGTGAAATTTATGTATATAAAAAAAAAATCGCGCAGCAACCCGAGACAAATTTTCTGGGCTTTTCTAAACTCGAAATGTACTTCATGCGCCACGCGTATAAAACACTGATTATAAGTGAGGTTGAAATATACATAAATTTCACATACTTTTTGTGTTATACGCATGGCGCATGAAGTAAAATTTCGAGCTTAGAAAAGCCCAGAAAATTGTCTGCATTTGTATAGGTTACGATAGAAATGCCAAACACTCCGTCTTCTCGGATATGACCTTAAATGCATGTAGGACCCGTGTACTGCCTGGATGTTGCGTGCACGTTAAAGATCCCTACCGGTGCGTTGGAACTCCCACCGGGTTCGGCAAAATTCCCGGATAGCTGTTGACCTAATCTCCGGCGTCATGATAGGCCATAGCAGCGGAAATAGATGACGTAAAGCCAAAAAACAAAAAACAAAAATAGTAAAGTTGTCCCGATAATTGGTGGTACAATATCTGACGTCATTCTTGACGCAAAAATATAATACACCAATGCAGATATGTGCTTTTGTATAAATGTGGAAACACTATAAGAGATGGCGCTGAAAATCGAAACATTACATGTCGCTTTCTTAGTGTTTCGTGGATATTGTTGATGGGCATCGACGAAATACGAAGAAGGCACCATGTAATGGGCCCGTTCCTCAAAATGTTCAACACTCAACATGTTTGTGATGTATGTTGGTATCTAATGTACGATAATCCGGTCGGTCTATTTCGTACGATTGCAAAAATTGTCATCATTAACAATCCGGTCATCACAGAATTAGCCAACAGTTAACAGTAAACACCCAACAATTGTCTGTGATGAACGGGCCCAATGTTTCGATTTTCAACGCCATCTCTTATGGTGTTCCCACATTTAATCCAATTCTTTTTTACAAGATTTTATACGAATATAACGCGCGGTGGTAATGCAGTTTAATGCGCCTCATTAAAATTATAAATGCTGAATTCTGAAGCTGACATTGTAAAGCACATATGGGCAACCCCCGGCCCGCTGTAAGATATGATCCGGCCCGCGAGACATTTTGAAAAAACCTAATTAAAAATATATTACATTACGTACTTATACTCACGGGAGTAACAGTGAGGCGGCCAACATCAAATTCTTTGATGTTTGCCGCCTCACTCTTTGATAATCTCCGCCACTCGACTTGCTCGATCAAATTCTTTGAGGTGTGCCGCCTCACGGGCAACACATCAAAAGATTTATTGCTTCTCAATTATTCTAAACTAGTTTATTCCAGATTATTCGTTCATTTGCCTATATAAGCGGGTGGATGGCCCGAACGTTAGTTCAGTTCTATTTGAGCTACCGAGGTGATAACTTGGACAAGCTATATCCTAGCGAACTGCTCGAGCCGTCAACTTGCTTTGTGACTTTGTGTGCATCTTGAGTGGTTACTAACTATAGTTTGTTATTAAGTTTATTGAACGAAAAGTAAACAAAAATGATGTCTAGTGGAAAGAAACGAAAAGTAGATACAGAGGGGCGCCATTTTCAAGAAAAATGGACTGAAGAATTCTCTTTTATCTTGCACAATGGTAAGCCTATTTGTTTGCTGTGTAATGAATCCATTTCAGTAATGAAAGAATTCAATATAAAGAGGCATTACTCAACTAAGCATGCTACGCTGCACTCACAGACAGGACAATTAAGAACCGACAAAATCCAGAAGCTTACCGCAAATTCGGAAAAACAGCAACAAATGTTTCATAAACAAAGAACACAACTTGATAATGTTGTGAAAGCTAGTTTTATAGTTAGCTCAAAATTGGCAAAGGCATTAAAACCATTTGCCGAAGGAGAATTTATCAAGGAGTGTATGTTAGAAGTTTGCGGTATTATGTGTCCTGAAAAGAAAAAAGAATTTGAAAAAATTTGTTTGTCAAGACGAACTGTTGTTCGACGTATAGAAATGATGGCTAATGATATAAAAACAACATTGACTGACCGTATGGCTGGTTTTGAATCATTTTCCATAGCATTAGACGAGAGCACCGATTTGTCTGACACAGCTCAACTGGCTATATTTTTTCGAGGTGTTGATAAGGAGTTCACTGTTACTGAGGAATTGCTTGCTTTACAGCCGCTAAAAGGAACCACTACAGGAGAGGATATTTTTATTGAAGTTCAAAAGGTATTCACAAGTTTTGGCTTGCCATGGTCAAAATTAGTTGGAGTATGCACTGATGGTGTACCTTCTATGGTCGGCTTACGTAAAGATTTCATCGGAATTTTGAATAAAAAAGCAACAGAATTAAATGTGCAAATAGATGATTTAATAGTCCTTCATTGCATTATCGACCAACAGAACTTGTGTTCTAAGTCCATTCGACTCCAGAATGTTATGAATGTGGTAGTAAAAACCATCAACTCTTTTCGATCCCGAGGGCTTAACCATCGTCAGTTCAAGGCGTTTTTGGATGAAATATCAGCTGAATATAACGACGTAACATATTATTGTGAAGTCAGATGGCTGAGCAAAGGAAAATGTTGAAACGGTTTTACGAGCTTAGAAATGAGATAGCAGATTTTATGAAAATTAAAGATAAACCACTATCTGAATTAAGTGACCCAAAATGGATATGTGACTTAGCATTTCTGGTCGATCTTACAGGCTATTTGAATGATTTAAATTTGAAACTTCAAAAACAAGGACAGTTAGTAAATGATTTGTACAGCCATTTAAAAGCGTTTCAGATCAAACTACGCTTGTGGGAGTCACAGATGCTGTCTGGTAACAGTTACCATTTCAACACGCTCTCTGCGTATGAAAATATTGCTTACGCTCAATATGCTGAAGAACTCAAGTTACTGTCGGAACAATTTTCGAACAGATTTTGCGACTTCAAAAACATGGAAATGCTCCAATACACTTACAAATGGAGTTGATCGAAATTCAAGAAAACTCACTCCTAAAATCCAAATTTGAAGACGTAGAATTGTGCCATTTCTACAAAAAATACCTAGAAGAGGACAATTTTCCGCAGCTTAGAAAATTCGCAAGAAGATTGATTTGTGCGTTTGGCAGTACTTATAAATGCGAACAGTTCTTTTCATTGATGAAAGTTAATAAATCAACACATCGTACAAAACTGACTGACTATAATTTGGAAAATTCTTTACGTCTTTGTGTCAGTGGAATTAATCCAAATATCGATGGATTAGTTTCCCAAATTCAAGCTCAAGTGTCTCATTGATTTCGGTGTATTTAACTTTCGTAGTTTGTAACAATTGCAAATTTAACGATTTAATTATAATGTACCATTTTTTTAAATTTCATTTTGTTATTTTAATAAATTGTACTATAATAACATTGTCGTATTATTTCATGTCTAATATCTATCGCAAAAAATATTATCACTACTTTAAAATGCACTTAGTACTTTTAAACCCGGCCCGCGAACGTATTTGCACGCTAAAGTTTGGCCCTCAACATGTCAAAGGTTGCCCATACCTGTTGTAAAGCAACCAAATATGTGTCCTGAAGGTGTTTTCGTAAATCCTTCTATATCAAGACTTTAACATATGACTAAGAAAAAATATCGACACCAATGTTAGTGGAATGTCACAATGGTATCAAAATTGCTAATTTGAATGCACAATTATTATTATTCTTATTACAGGAACAGATTGATATTATGTGTATATAATTAAACTTGATAAAACACTAATTGAACCCCAATATCCCCCCCCTGGCTACGGCCTTGATTTTAAACATTGTAATGTTAAACAGGTAATAATAAATGAAGCCTTAAACCGCCCCGCGGACCACCGTTAGCTCTTATGGCCAGTCCGCTTATAAATGGTTTTATATGTATACAATTATGGATTTAGTTTTCATCCCCTCGGTCGGGATTTGAAACGTTCAAGTGTTCAAGTATATAAGCCAGCCGTTCTTGTAGTAAGAACGCGGGGTGAGAGTAGGTGTGTAAGCCCTCTCGAGAAGTATTAGAAGTTTGCGCAAAGAGGGATCATCCATTTCTCGGCGAGGGAAGGAAAATGTTTACCAATAGTTTCTGTTGCCCATTTGAATTTCACTTGAGGGCTCGTTCTTTCTGTTTCATAATTTATTGCGTTACAGACGTGTAATGCATAAAAAGACAAGCTCCGTATCTGAAAACGTATTCGCTTAGTCCCATCGCGGGGATTTTGATGGCCATGTGTCATGCTTTTTTGAGAGTTAGCCCGTATGACGTGTAGAAGATCGCTTGCTTGTAGTATCCTTAGATATTCACAATCGCAAAGGTAAAAAAAAACGCATTAAATATAGATATGAAAGTCGGACGTGTACTCTAGAGACGCCTGCATATAATTCTCTGTTAAGTTGTGGCCGTGTATGCTTTAAACTTTTATGCAATCATTTAATGGATATCTGCTACCACAAATCGTTATGAGCTTAACTCAGAGGCGATTCCAGAAAACAATTTGGGGGGGGGGGCAATAATCTTACAAAAACAAAAGGCGCATATGGAGATATGAATATTATGTAACAGCATTTTTTACCCTGATTTCAAGATTATGAACATTTGCTATTCGATGAGTTCTGAAAACAAAGTCTACACATGAGACCATAACCTACCACTTATTTTAAAATATAATAGAATGCGTGTGGTTTTATAAGCACGCTGAAAGAAGGAAATCAATCAATAAATGTCTTTATTTCCAATAGAATTACAGGCAAGGCCGTAGCCAGGGGGGGGGAAATGAGGCGAAGTCCCAGTTAGATCAAATGTATTATTATATTATTCTCATCACCAAAAATAAAAATGGTGATGTGTCCATCATAGTATTTTCCCCCGTAAATTGCGTATTAAATCACATTTAAAATATTTGTAGCATTATTATTTTCAAAATGTCTTCAACTTTTTGATAACTACAACTTTTATTTGAAACATTTTTCAATTGGATCAACACATACTGACACAAACCAAGGACTAGATAAAAAACACTATTTATTGAATATCTCAAAAACTAAGAGTGCTATGACAAAAAGTGAAGATACAAAGAATCTTTAATATTGTATTACCTACAACTTTTATTTGAAAAATTTTCCAATTGTATCAACACACACACTTACACAAATCAATGACTAGATAAAAAACACTATTTATTAAATATCTCAAAAACTAAGACTGCTATGACAAAAAGTGAGTCCAAAAAAAATCTTTAGTTTTTCATTTCCTACAACTTTAATTTGAAACATTTTTCAATTGTATCGACACATACACTGTCACACACCAATAACTAGATAAAACACACAACTTTTGAAATATCTCAAAGACTAAGAGTGCTATGACAAAAAGTAAGTGAACAATACTTCATTTTGTTATTATCTACAACTTTTATTTGAAAGAATTTTTTGTTTGATGAACATTTATTGAAAAAATCTGAAAAAACTGAAAAACGCTAAGAGTAAAGTACCACTTTTGGTTTTCCGATTTTCACCAAAAGCTTTTCAGTTCTTCCGATTGTAACAAAAAGCTTAAGTTTCAAGTTTCATCTCGATATCTTTAGCGGTTTTTGCGGTATAGCGCACACAGACACACACACAGACAGACAGGCAGACAGACATTTTTCAAAAATGGTCTTATTCGACTCAGGGGACCTCAAAACGAATATTTCCGCTAAAATTTTTGATTCGAAAATGTACACGAAAACAATACTTTCCCTTTGTATTACATACGGGGGAAAGTAAAAACGAAGAACTTTTGGACTGAGCCCTTGCTTTTGTTTCAATAAATTACTAAGTAAAATGGAATCATTCAAATTTATCCGTGTTTGAGGATTTTGTTCACACTCCTATCTAACCCCTAAAAAACATCTCCCACTCCTCCTTTGACAAAATAATAAATCTATTAAAAGACACACATCCTGTAATAGATTGGAAATGGAAAATAAAGGGAAGAAAACTGGAAACGGCCATCCCCATATATTTATACAACCGATTGGGAAAGAGATAGAATGGCAGCCAATAACCGCTATCAGATGGGCATTTCCATTACCTGTACTAGGCTCTATCTGGAAGACGAATGGGCTCTTATGTATCTTTTTTTTTTTCTTGGATGGTTTTTTCGTTTTCTTTAAGAGTTTTCAGGGAAGATAAAAATTAAACACTTTCCAAGGGTCGTTTATGTTTAAATATAAATTTATTAAGGAAAGAGATAAAATCACCCTTCCTTTTTCCAATTGTTGAGTAATTATGGAGCGGTTGTTCGAGAAGAAACGGGTTTCAGAAGTTACGTAGGAAACTGAGTTGCAATGAAATAGGATCGATTAGGGAGGGGAGCTTTGCTGTTTTACTCAAATGGAATAAAACGCCTTTTTGTGATTTATTACACAGTAATAAACAGAGCTCGGATGAATCCTCAAAAACAGGATTCGAATTACGAATCCGAATCACCTAATATGATTCGAATCACGAATACTCGAATAAAGAATTCTTAAGAGAAAAATATGATTCGAATCAAAGATTCGAATCCTCGTTTTTGAATCACGGATACAAATCTTTTAAAAATAAATTTGAATCTGTTATTTGCAACCATTAATACTTTTTTTAATATCGCCGTCAGTTTTTATTAACAAAAATGTTCAAAACCTAATTATTTACAGACTAAATATCTGATTAATTAATTATTCAGTAAATGATGATATACGAGTTATTGAACTTCAGGATAAATCAGTGTTTTATACGCGTGGCGCATGAAGTAAAATTTCGAGTTTAGAAAAGCCCCGTGAAAATTTGTCTCGGGTCGCTGCGCGACCCTCGACAAATTTTCTACGCGGGGCTTTTCTAAACTCGAAATTTTACTTCATGCTTAGTCTGGGAGTGGAAGACACTCGTTACTTTAAAATAGATCACATCATAGTAAACAGTATCCATATTAAAAATATCGGTAGTTTTCGATACCAGATATTTTAGATTTAATTTTTACAATTATTTGTTGCTGTAAATTATGTTTTAAAGATTGATAATATTGCCAAGAATAGTTTAACGACCGTTACGAAATTATCAATATTCACCTTTTACAAGTGGATGGATAGAAATAAAATCGGCTTTAATTGTTTATTACAAAAACCAGACTTGTAGAAAAATTTGAAATCTGTTGGTTTATTTCAGGAAAAAATCTCTTTACAAATTGAAAATAATTAAAAATATAATTTCATTCTACAACTAAAATGACTTGAAAGAATCGCTACTTAAAAGTTTACCAAAAAAGATCAATTTTGTTAATTTAACCCATTAAGCGCCATTGATGCTTACACGCAACATTAATCATTATTTGTTAATTAAATTAGTAAATAAATTAATTTGATATTTTATATTATTTCTTCTAACTTGAAAATGTATGAAAAATTGTGTAATTTTGTTACTTAAATATTTCGATTATTACTCATTTAAAATTAAAAATATAATGTCAGTGTATTTCTAACTTCATAATATTTCAGTGTTTTATACGTGTGGCGCATGAAGTAAAATTTCGAGTTTAGAAAAGCCTGAAAATTTGGTTTGGCCGCTCCGCTTCGCGGAGCGACCAAAGCAAATTTTCAGGCTTTTCTAAACTCGAAATTTTACTTCATGCTTAGTCTGGGAGTGGAAACACTCATTCTAAACTTCATATTACACGTGTTTATATAAAATCGACGAATGTCTGAAAATTTACAGCGTATACATTACGTATATTTAAAGGAAAAATTTACAGTATGTAATACAATAAGTCATTTATAGAAATCATAAAAAAAGTGCAGAATTTTACCTAAAATCAACTTGTAGAGTTAACTCTTTATTGTTCGGCCGTTAATGGGTTAATAATGTTTTGATCTAAATATCTTACACGTTACAAGGTAACCAAGTGTACAAATATATAATTAAAATGGTTGCAAATATCTTACACGTTACAAGGTAACCAAGTGTACAAATATATAATTAAAACACTTAACTTTGTTTTACCACTTTTATTTTTACTTTTCAGTGACTATAGTTTCAACTACAAATATTTATTTCTGTTAAGTAAACATACAGATTGTCCCAGGATAGGTGAGACACTTTTTTATTTTCAACTTTACGAAAAAATATTACTCTATATAAAATCGTCTAGATGTCTTTACAACAGAATGTAACCATTTTTCAGAAGTTTATCATATACAGGGTGTTAATAAAATATTTAAAACTTCTAACGAGTGTTTCCACTCCTTGATTAAGCATGAAGTAACATTTCGAGTTTAGAAAAGCCTCGCGTAGACAATTTGTCGAGGGTCGCGCAGCGACCCGAGACAAATTTTCACGGGGCTTTTCTAAACTCGAAATTTTACTTCATGCGCCACGCTTATAAACGCTGATTTATCCTGAAGCTAAATAACTCATATATCATCATTTACTAAAATAATTAATGAATCAGGTATTTAGTCTTGTAAACAGTTGACTCATTTGACAACTCCTAGGACCCACCAGTTGTGATGCATTTTAAACTAACGAGTGTGTTCCACTCCCAGACTAAGCATGAAGTAAAATTTCGAGTTTAGAAAAGCCCGGCGTAGAAAATTTGTCGAGGGTCGCGCAGCGACCCTCGACAAATTTTCACGGGGCTTTTCTAAACTCGAAATTTTACTTCATGCGCCACGCGTATAAAAACGGATTTGTCCTGAAGTTAAATAACTCATATATCATCATTTACTAAAATAATTAATGAATCAGGTATTTAGTCTGTAAATAATAAGGTTTTAAACATTTTTTTTAATGGTTGCAAATAATAGATTCAAATTTTCAAGTTTAAGTAACCGAATATGCATTTACAAATATTGAATTATTTGAAAATTTTAAATGTTAGAATTTTCGATAATTCAATATTTAACACATTTAAATATAAATAATTTTGTGATTTGAATATTCATATTAAAATATTTGGCTATTTGAATTAATCGGATTCGAATCCCAGCCTTAATAGCGATGATTCGAATTATTTGGTAGGATTTGAATCCTTTATGAGGATTCGAATCCTTTTATAAGGATTCGAATCACCTACCTCTGGATTCGAATACGAATCCTTTAACGAATCCGGTTCACGAATCCGTTTTCACTAAAGTATTCGAATACCTCTTTTGAATCCTCTAAAAGGATTCGAATCCGGGAATCCTGAATGATTCGAATATTGCCCAGCTCTCGTAATAAGTAATGATTAGAATTTGGAATCAAAGCACGCTTTGTTTTATCGGAAAATACAAAAATTGTATTTATATCAGCCAACTTTGACCACATTCAAATAAAACTTTTGGAGAATCAAATTCTGAGCAACTGTTCCACTGAGCAAAAAACAAACAAATAACGTTATATCAACATTGTAGCGACATTTAACGTTTAAACAACGTTAAATGTCGCTACAATGTTGATATAACGTTATTTGTTTGTTTTTTGCTCAGTGGAAAAGTTGCTCAGAATTTGATTCTCCAAAAGTTGATGAAACATTACTTAAATGGATTTGCTCAGTGGGTTTGTTTCAACAATTTACCCATAGTACGCTTTGCTCCGTCAGAAAATAGAAAAATTGCAATTATCACAGACAACTTTGATCGCATCGAAAAACAAACTAGAATAAATCAAAATATATCAAATTAGTAGAATTAATAAATGAATTTCCTAAAATTATAAAAATCGTATTTTTGTTTTCTTTTACCAACGAAAATCTTCCGCCAAAATATTTTATTATTAAATCCACATCCTAATATTTAAATAATAACAAAAACGAAACGGTCGGTTAGGCAACAAAACAAATATAAAAAACTAATAAATAAATAAATAACGAAGACATTACGAAATTTGTGGAGAAAATCGATAAAACAGCGAAATTTGAAGAAATTATAAAAAAAATTATAGTAGCAAAAGTTTTATTCGCAGTATTGCTATGATGCTTTTATACAAAAAATAAAAATTAATAATGGGGGGGGGGAGCGTTTTTTATGCACTTGAGTGTAAATATTGAAAATTATTAAATCTGTTAAAGTATTTATAATGGTATAATCAATAAAAATTTGTGGAAATTAGAGAAATATTTAAAATAAACGTGAATTTTAATAAAATCACGAAAGCTAAACTAATAAATTTTTATTGAAGTCATTAACCCATTAACGACCAAGCAATTATAGAGTTAACTCTAAAAGTTGATTTTAGGTAAAATTCTGGGGCAGGTGGTGGCCGAGCGGTAACGTCGCCGGGCTGTATCGCTCGGCGAGCCACAAATTCGGGTTCGATTCCCGTGCACGGGGAGACTTTATTTCAAAAATAATATCTCGTCGTGACCCTGGGTGTAGTATGAATGTGTGTGATTGTCCGAATGAATACTTAAATACATACTACAAATTGTAAATTGTAATAAATTAATTGATACAAAAATATATAGATTGATGATGGCTAATGGGCAAGTTCCCTAGGCCAGGCAACAGCCAAAAAAAAAAAGGTAAAATTCTACACTTCTTTTTATGATTACTACGAATGACTTATTGAATTATATACTTTGCATTTTTCATTTAAATATATATAATGTTTACGCTGTAAATATAAGGCTTTCGTCGATTTTTGTATAAAAATGTGCAATATAAAGTTTACAAGTATTTCCACTCCCAGACAAAGCATGAAGTAAAATTTCGAGTTTAGAAAAGCCCCGCGTAGAACGCAGCGACCCGAGACAAATTTTCACGGGGCTTTTCTAAAGTCGAAATTTTACTTCATGCCCCACGCGTTTAAAACACTGAAATATTGTGAAGTTAGAAATACACTTAAACCATTTTGTTTTAAATGAGTAATAATCGAAACATTTAAATAACAAAATATTTGCGTTTTTCTTCATACATTTTTAAGTCAAGTCAAAAAATATAATATATATAATTAACTTATTTAGTAACTGACCTAACATAAACTTAATAACGTTGCGTATATGCATCAATGGCGCCTAATGGGTTAATATCATTCTAACGAGAGTGTTTCACTCCTTGATTGAGCATAAAGTAAAAATTCGAGTTTAGAAAAGCCTGAAAATTTAGTTTGGTCGCGTTTATGCGCCATGCATATACAACACTGATTTATTCCTAAGCTTAAAAGCAGTTTATTCATCTTTTATTGTTGCCAAAAGTGGAGTAAAAGTTATCAAATAAATATGCAGGATGTTAAAACATAACATTTTCAAAGGCAATTCAAATTGTTTTATTTAACATACATCTCTTTCTTAACCCATTAAGCGCCATAGATGCATACACGTAACATTATCATTTTTTTGTTAATTAAATTAAATTACTAAATAAGTTAATTTGATATACACTTACGTGCAAAGAAAACGGCCCACCCATGCTTTATTTTTATTTGTTTAGCATTACCCCTGCAATACTACGAATAAAATTTTTGGTATTTAACGATATAATAGACTATCACGGTATAAAAAAATATACGGTACTTATCAGTTTATTTAATGAACAATAATCATTACAAATGCAATTTTAAGATATGCTGTCCATTCTACATTATGCATAAAATATCAGGATGACTACTTTCTGACACTGTTTTTGCTTTTTTGTTTCGATCTCCAGTGGATGTGAGAATTATTCTATTAAAGATTGCTGTGTTCGTCATGGTTTTAAGTGCTGTAGATTATTCAAAAGCTTTAGCTTTCTTTGGAAGATTGGCGAAGCCAGTAGTATGTGGCCAGAGTGCTTAATGTCAGACGTTCTACCGTTCAATGTCTATTTGATGATCTATTTTATCGTAAAATACCAAAAGTTTTATTCGTAGTATTGCAACAGTGATTTTATTATAAAATATAAAAAAGAATGGGAGGACCGATTTCTATGCACTTGAGTTTATTATATTATTTGACCTGACTTGAAAATGTATAAAGAAAACTGAAAATATTTTGTTATTTAAATATTTCGATTATTCATCATAAAAAAATGGCAGTGTATTTCTAACTTCACAATATATCAGCGTTTTATACGCGTGGCGCATGAAGTAAAATTTCGAGTTTAGAAAAGCCCCGTGAAAATTTGTCGAGGGTCGCGCAGCGACCCTCGACAAATTTTCTACGCGGGGCTTTTCTAAACTCGAAATTTTACTTCATGCTTAGTCTGGGAGTGGAAACACTCATTCTAAACTTCATATTGCACGTTTTTATAAAAAATCGACGAATGCCTAAAAATGTACATCGTATACTTTATGTATATTGTATACTTTATGTATATTTAGAAGAAACATTCACAGTATGACATACAATAAGTCATTCATAGAAATCATAAAAACAAGTGCATCATTTTTACCTAATACCAACTATTAGAGTTAACTCTATAAATGCTCGGCCATAATGGGTTAAAAAAAACATTTTAAACAAATCAAAACTTTAAAAGAAAACCGTTTAAAACAAAACACTTGCTTTCTAACATATTTGTAAGTCTGTTTAAAAAAAAGTGTTTTAGACATAACCACTCTGGTTTTATGTTGGTATTAATTTTATTTAATTTTTATTTCCATCTAAGTGAAAAATAGAACCATTTTGGTGCTGGCCTTTGAAGAATTTTAGAAAAATGAAATTTATATAACAAATACTAAGTGAAATATATTTGATCTATTGTGACTGGCAGTTGATAAAATTTAATTGAATCCAATTTCTGTTTTCAATATTACTGGCTTTTTAAAAATATTTTAATAATTCTTGTTTTTTTTTCATATCAATTTCAGTACTGTAAAAATTATTAACCATTATAGTACTGAAATCATAAATTAATGGTTAACTAATTTAAACAGCAAAGAGACCACATACGCTAGGATAATTTATGTACCTGATTCAGAAACCCGATTTGATAAACTATTTAAAAAATTCAAAATTCCACCTGCTTACTACGTCAACACAAATTTAAAGTCACTATTGGGTAACACCTTTGATGCAGTAGACGACTTGGAAAAACAGGGAATCTACTCCATCAAATGTTGTAACTGCAGTAAAATTTATGTAGGCCAAACTAAAAGAAATGTCATTACGAGATACAAAGAACATACATCACATATCAAATACAACAACCCTACAAAATCTGCAGTTGCCCATCACTCTATTGAAACAGGTCATAAATTCTCCCTCAACAACACCAAGCTATTAAAATTCTCCACAAATTATCACTTAAACCAGTACAAAGCTTTTTACATGAAAAAACATAACGCTGATCTGCTAAATTTTGATTTGAGCCCACTAGACAACCCATTACTTAAACTCGTTCCGTTGTAATAATTTTTGTATTTTTCTTGTTATATGTTTTCATGTTTTTATGTATATTGTAACTTGTGTATTTTTCTTATTTTTCTATTTTATATTATTTGTTCCAATTACACTTAAAATAGATTTAAGATGTCGGCCTAATTGTCGGTTTTTCCCTGAACGCCATAACCCCCGCGCATCATTACGTAATTACTCCTCCTAATCCGCAGGTATATATTAAGCGCATTTTAGCTTTTAAGTTTGTATTTGTCAACCATTGATAATGATCACATCGTGATCGAAATGTGCATTTTGGTACTCCAAATAAATAAGTGAAGAAAAGATACAAGTGTTTCATTAATTTAAAACCATTTTCACGCAACTCAACAACAATTAAGTACTGAAATCATAGGCAAATTAATGAAAAAGAAAAAAGAAAAAGCAATTATGTGGATGTTTGGAAGAGGAGGATAATTAAAAGCATGGTTTTTTTAAGTATGTGGTCTTCATTTCTAAAACATATAACATGTAATATATATTTTCTTCTTATAAATAATAACAAATGGGTAATTCCATGTCAAATCAACACACTTGCAATTTTACATTTTTTTGTAAATTTTGTTCACCAATACTTTTATACAGCAAAAGAAAAATCTCTAATTTTAGGATTAAATGTCAAGCCATTTTAATAACAAAACTAGTCGTCTATTGTAATATACATTGAGGATGAGCAGGTTGGAATAAATTCATTTAAAAATCAGGGGTTTGTTTTTTGGGATAACGCTCGCACACATCGATTTTCATTTTTAACTGCGGCTTTTAATTTGAAGTTTGAAGTCCACTCCCAGGTTAAGCATGAAGTAAAATTTTCGAGTTTAGAAAAGCCTGAAAATTGTATTTCATGTGCCATGCGTATAAAACACTGAAATATTGTAAAATACACTGAAAACTTTTTTTTAACGAGGAATAATCGAAATATTTCAACAACAAAATATTTACACTTTTCTCCACACATTCTCGTCACGTCAAACAATTAAATGCATCAAATTAACTTATTTAGTAATTTAATAACAAAACAATATTAATGTTGCGTTATTGCATCAATGGTTATTAATGGGTTAAACAAAATCTGTGAAGGCTTTGGTTTGACATGGAATTACCCAAACACAACTCGTTAAATTTACTAATTAATTTCTGTACACTATCACATGAGGGTAGGTCATTTGGAACATTAGAATCTGCAAAAATAAAAAGCAATATTAAAACACTGAAATTATAATTTGGAAATGTTATTTGTATTTTTTCTCTGCGAATATCAAACCACGATTATCTCAAATCGTGGGCTACCGTCAAGGCCGTAACCAGAGGGGGTGGATATGGGGTTCAACCCCCCACCCCTCTCGAAATTTTTAAAATGTTAAATTTTTGAATGTAAAAGCTTTTGCATACTAAAATTAACCATTTTAAAAATTTCCGGATGAAGCAGTTGAACTCCATATCCCCCCCTCTGGCTACGGCCTTGGCTACCATTAGACACAATTCCCATGAATAAATTTACAAATTTGTTAAAGCTCATTCACATACTTCTGCATGTTATACAGGCTGTCTGTATTTTGACAGAACGAATAGGGATCTCAGTTATTTGAAGAGATAGAGAGTCAGTTAAATTGAGAACAAATACTTGTAAATATGAAAACAAATTTGAAATATCTTCGATTCAAGAATAATTTATTTCGTGTCATTAAAAAATGCACAATAAACAAATTACAAATACAGGGTGAGTCGGGAGGAGCGCACCAAACTCTAGGAGTGTATTATACACGTGAAAATAATGTAAAAAAACTCATTTGTTCTTATCCGATTTTCATTTGTTTTCAAGTTATGGCGTAAATAAAAATGTTCATCTAGCTTTCCACTTCTATCTGAATTTTAACATTATCAAAGTATGCCATGTTCGAGGCTTATAAACATTTGATAATTCTGACGTTTTGATGAACTGTCAGTGTACGGTGAACAGTAACTGAACGTTTAAGTTCGAATTAATGTGATTGTTAGTGTTGCAAAATGCCACATACTTATTCAAATTTAGAATATGCAAATATGGCGTTTGTATATGGTTTCTGTAATGGAAATGCTACAGCTGCTGTTGAAGAATATCGTGAACGTTTTCCACACCAAAGACATCCTGATAAAAATATATTTATTAGAGTTTTCAACAAATTGTGCGAAACTGGTAAGCTTCCCAGTGCTAACATAACATATGAGCGCGCTGCTCGACAAGGTTTTGTAGAAGTAGAAAATATTCTGCATCTAGTAGAAGAAGATGCAACTACTAGCTCAGGGAGAATTGCCACTCAATTGGCAATTCCACAAAAAAGAGTGATGAACACGCTACACGAGCAAGGCTTATATCCTTATCACGTTCAGAGAGTACAGCACCTACAACCAGGGGATTACGCTAACCGTACGGAATTTTGTCGGTGGATAAATAATAATCATCGTAATGCATCGAGTATACTCTTTACGGATGAAGCTACATTTACCCGTGATGGCATTAACAACACTCGTAACTCTCATGTATGGTGTGATGAAAATCCCCACGCAACAGTCGAAAGCAATTTTCAACATCGGTTTTCTGTAAACGTGTGGTGTGGTATGGTTGACAGTTATTTAATCGGCCCTTTCATTTTGGAGAATCGTCTCACAGGAGGCAACTACCTCAATTTTTTACAAAATGAATTACAAGGCCTGCTAGAAGATGTTCCTATAAATATTAGAATGCAGATATACTATCAGCACGATGGAGCTCCTGCACATGTCGCTCGTCAAGTCAAGCAACATTTGGACGAACGTTTTCCAGGGCGTTGGATTGGTCGTGGAGGTCCTATTAATTGGCCTGCAAGATCTCCAGACCTCACACCACTAGATTTTTGTTTATGGGGCTGAATGAAAAATGAAGTCTACAAAATAAAAGTGGACACACGGGAATCACTAATTAGACGAATTGAGAATACTGCAGCCCATATAAAAGAAGAAAGAAATGAATCAATTGGGAGAGCAACAAACGCTCTTCGTAGACGAAGCAGAAAATGTTTAGAAGTCAATGGCGGTATTTTTGAACATTTGTTGAAAGAACGCTATGATTAAGAAAATTTTTTTGTATATTAACTTGTTTATTTGTTAATATGCTATAACTTGAAAACAAATAAAAATCGGATAAGAACAAATGAGTTTTTTTACATCATTTTCACGTGTATAATAAACTCCTAGAGTTTGGTGCGCTCCTCCCGACTCACCCTGTATAAATAAATATCCAGCGTTTATTAAATATATTATAACACACCTGGAATCTCACTAGTGTCCTGTGATAGACAGTATGGCAGACAGTGTTGAAAATTAATAAAAGTTATGACTTACGTGTCCATGTGTGATATACTCGCAAAAACTGACATCCAGCATCTTTAAATTGGGCAATCTGAGCATGGCAATATCACATATATCACTTGTTATGTTTTTTATTCCCAGCAAGTCTAATTGGACTAATTGACTGCATTGATTAACAACTGGCAGAAGCAAGGAATCAGTCAACCCTCGCCAATTCGATAATATCAACCTAAAACATGCATTCAGTCAAGAATTGATCCACAATATTTAATAAACTAATTAGGATGTATTGAGAGTCACACGAACTGCACAAAATTAAACTTTTTAAGGTGAAACGTGGTGCATCGATTTTATGAGAAAAATAATAAAAGTCTTACAAATAAATACTTACAGCCTTATTAATAGAACTGCCGCTAATATCATTATAATTTAATGCTAGTTAATTTTTATGAACCCCGTATAAACATGATACTATCAGTTTGTATTAATAGAACAAAATATACATGTTATTAGTTAATTAGTTATTGGTTAGTTTTGAACTATTGATAGAATGAACGTAGCAACATCGCATTTTTAGGTGTACCAACTTCGATTTAATTAAATTTTAACCATTTAGAGGTTATGTTACATTGTTTATGTTTGTAAAAACGTTTCTTCCGCTGAATCATTTCATTGAATTTTATGTTCAACGAATGATTCCACTCCTCGACTAAGCATGAAGTAAAATTTCGAGTTTAGAAAAGCCTGAAAATTTGGTTTGATCGCGTAGCGCTACGCACTACGCGACCAAACCAAATTTTAAGGCTTTTCTAAACTCGAAATTTTACTTCATGTGCCACGCGTACACAACACTGGTTTCAAGTGAAGTTCAAAATATACTTACAGCCTTATTAATACTTACAGACTTATTAATACTTACAGACTTATTAATGGAATTGCCGCTTATA